>JAUCRC010000005.1:7742500-9062500 GCA_032399595.1 Tetragonula carbonaria | reverse complement strand
CTATCCCTTGACCGCAGCGGCGGCAAGAGGGTTGTGTACAGAAATGCGGTGGAGGCGAACATCTTGCGCTCGCCACAGGTATGGAATAATATGACAGCATAATCTCGTTACTTTAACGAGAGACTAATTGAGAAGTAGAAACGGTCGACGACCGTTTGCAATAAAACATCCATGGTGGACTGCTTATCGCAAGATGCAACGAGTAAAACCCATTTGGTGGATTCCATTTCGTTCGTAAAAATTGCAAGTGCGCGAGAACTCGAAAATATCGGGATCGGGTCTGATTCTCGGAAGTATCTAGTAATACCAGAGATTCTCGAGATTCTCGAGAATTTCGAAAAGTCGAAATGACTTTTCTTTGGAAACGCAAAATATTCGTAAAGAAAGAAAAAAAAAAAAGAATTGTCGATATCTTCTTCGAGAAAATTGAACAGGAGTTGAAGAATATTTTTTGTATTAATTTACAGGTATATTAGCTGTTGCAGATGGTTTGAAAGTTTCTTCTCTTTCGTGCTTTACTGCTGACTGTTGTTATGGGAAACAGAATGAGAATGTTGGAAAACTGGCTTCTGTACACTTCTAAAATTCCAGATAAAATATTACAATTATTATTTCTCCTCCGTATTTTGTTATTTTATAATTCCCAAGAATCCCAAAAATCTCCAGAATACTTTCTCGAGAATCCCAACTTTTTCGACGATCCCAAATATTTTCTAAAATACTCGATAGTCCCGAAATTCTCGAATTCTAACAAGACAACCATATCGAAATGTGAATCATCGATTTTATTGAAATTTGGCACAAATATAGTTTTCGAAAAAAATATTGAACCCGTATTTCTTTTTATCGACGATCGTCGATGAGGTTGAAGGGGTGAAAACTACTCTCAAAGTTGGCGGCGCGGTACATATTTTGTCAAATATCTCGGAAATTATTAAAAATACCGTTTTCATATAAACTGATGTTGTACTTGTAAGACACGCTTTCGAATATAAAATTGCACAAAACGTGCAACAATCCACTGGCAAAATATTCAATTCGAGGCCCGAATTCAAATCTCGCGAATCCAACCAATTGCTTCACCCGTGGGGCGAAGGTCACCGAACCGATTGGGCCGGTTATATCGTCCGGAACTAATTGCAATCGTCAATTAGAGCGCACCAGCCGAAACAGAGAGGAGGCGGCAGATATTAATTATCGATTGGCCGAGTGAGAGCGAGTTAGGTAGCCAGCTAACCGTGG
The DNA here is from genome assembly GCA_032399595.1 of Tetragonula carbonaria. Classification (NCBI taxonomy): domain Eukaryota; kingdom Metazoa; phylum Arthropoda; class Insecta; order Hymenoptera; family Apidae; genus Tetragonula; species Tetragonula carbonaria. The sequence continues at coordinate 9,061,258 of JAUCRC010000005.1, read as the reverse complement.
TTAAACACCGTGGGGAGGAAGACGCAAGGACGAGCCACGGGAGAATTAACTTTCAATTTAGGCTCTTTGTTCGGCGGGCACCTTCTCGATGGACGAGGCAGGTATGTTACACCTGTGCCGGTGACGCCTGTCGTTATCGGGAAGGGAAACTTCCAGCAATGGAATTCTGTCGATCGGGTCCTGCCGTAGTTTGTTTACTCGGCCCGCTTCGGTTTCTGCTTTGCTCAGATTTCGAGTGGTATTTGTGTGTGCGCGCACGTGTGTGTGTGTGTGTGTGTGTGTGTGGAGGCGGCGTTCGTTTTCTTATCGATTCTGTTTGTACACGTTGTACAAGCAGGTAGAAGAGATGGCAAATGGGTTTTCTGATCCTTGAGATCTTTACAGTGTTGATACACCGTGGATAGTAAATTTGACCAGAGAGGGGATATTACGCAGGAAGTTTGAACGAAATGAGAAATTTGTTCGCGATTAGTAGCAGCCGAGTTCTTTCAGAGTTGGTTGTTATTTAGTCTAGGGGCGGCAAATTCTTTGTGTGGCAAACTATTTCGAAAATCTTGCGTCTGGTGCGTTGGACGATATAATTTTTGTAATTTTTATACTATTTTGAATCATTATGTACCTTAGATTATCTTTTATGTTTCTTTAGATTTCTTTGGTTCGTCGATGTTGCACGCGAATTTATGCACAATTTTACACAATTTGTGCAAAATATTTACTATCAATTCATACACGAAAGTAACACGGTCTACAGAAAAGACAAAAGTACTCCGAACATAGATACATCGGTGCAAAATATCGGCAAAACTGGTGGAAATGTGTTCGAGATAAAAGTAGAAAATCATCAATTACGCTTCAGTTTAACCGTGAAAACGTGAGCGAAGAGGAAACGGTAAGACGTAAACATCGACGAATGAACAGGGACTGGTTCGAACAGTCTTACCCAACGGGTTCGAACCAAGGTGTCCAAGTTGGCGGGAAGGTTCCGCGCCAGAAGTCAACGTACTCGAACGTACTCCGCGTAGAACGTCCACTTTGCTCCTTATGTCGTGCTCGTTCACCCTTGACGCGACACCTTTAAGTCTCCGGGGCCGAATGTTCCTCCTGCACGTTACATGCACGCCAGTATTGCCAGTACGGATGCACAGAGTGGCGGAGAAACCGAAGGGGAGCCGCGCAGATGTCGGTGAAATTCCGTTCGGAGAGTCACTCGAGCGAAGCCGCGTGCATAAGTGGACGAGCCAACTCACTTTGGAAGGCGAGTCTTCCTTTCGTTACCCGTGCAAATTCGGAACCGTCTCGACATCGACCGAGGCCGGGGGGGAAGAGGATCATGTCGCCCCCTACGATCGCGCACTTCGGTCATTAAGACCGAATCCATGCTCGCGAATCCATGCTCGCGAATCCGAAATTTCCGCCACGAATTTTCTTCGCTCGTGGTTTCGCGCGACCTAAGCTAATTCCATTGGAATTCGCGTTGTTATTATAAATGTCGTTAAATAATCGAAGATGCAAAAAATCTCGTGTGCAGGTATGTAATTTCTTATCATTAATCGTACTTGATCAATATTTTCAAGAAGATTACTATCTGTATATTATACATCGGAATTGATGTTGGCGAAACGCGCTATCTGTGTAAACATTTTTCTCTCTAATAATTTTCATGCAAACACGAATGCGTTACTACAGAAATGGGAAATTACTTTTCACCAAACAACATTTTACGAAAACTGTAGGAATTTAGTGTACAATTTTGAGATGCTTTCGACGACGAATATTAGTCGTTTTGTTAATAAATGTTATCAACGAGATAATTTGGAAGAAGTCTGGCGTAAAGGCTTCGATGAAGAGCGTCTTTGCGTGCGAGAAGTTTCTATTTCTTTAGACCCGTCTAATAACTCTGAATTGTTAAAGTCGTAAGTCTACCTTAACAAATCTGTCATATCGGCTCGAGACCGAACGCTCTCGTCTGTCTCGTCGAACTCGGAATCCAATCAATTTCAATAGAAATTCATATACGGATCTTCTGTGTTTCAGACCGACTGACTGTGTGTACGCTGCGAACGACGAGAAAAGCGGGCAGCGCTTCTCCGAGTAATTAAAACCCGCAAGGAAGCAATAAAGGAGAGATCAATTACGCGCCGCCCGCGCGAAGATCCGTGCCCGATATTTGGAGCATGGAACGCGTGAAAAGCGGATTTCAGACACGCTAATTCCCCCGAGCGAGTCATGCGTCAGTGTGGCCATTAATTTCCAATTAAGAAGGCAGTAAAATTTCAATAATGGTCGTTAAGAAGCAGACGTTACGAGGCGAGCTTGTCCGGCTGCGTTTGGCTTCGAGGCAGGGGTTGAACAGGAGGAAGAACAGTTCCTCCTCGAGAGAGTAACGAAGAGACCGTGCAACTGACGGTCAGGTGCGCCAGATGCGTATACTCGCCCCCTTCTTTCCCTCGCATAAAGGTCCATTTATACTATCGACGTGCCGTGCACCAGCTCGGGCAGAACGAACTCACGTATCGATAGTGTTTCTTTTTCTTTTCCTTTTTTTATCGTTATTATTCGTTGATATAATTTGTCAATTGTTCACTGTTGCACCACGCACGAAAGCATTTCGCTCGACTGTACCGTTTCACTTGAAAAAAATTACAATTGTGGCAACGAACTGGAAAGTGAAAATTAAATAAAAAAATTTCGTACCGCGATTCTCTCTCTCCAGTGCAATGGTCGTGCACACTTGAACCTTCGATTGAAAGTAAAAAATATACGTCGACGCTACTAACGATCAATAAAATCCGTTTAAATCGTTTGAATTATTCGTTTAAATATTTCGATGAAAATTACACGTACTAGCGAGCGAAGCAATGATAGAATGTTGTTAATGCGTGTTACAATGTTGGCAACCGTCGATCGTCGATCGTTTCTAAACTCCGGCCTCGTATTAAAACGCCTGAAGAAACATCGTGTCTCGCTTCTCGGTACACGGTCTTATTAGCCCCGCGGAGCACGATGTGCTACGCGAAACTGCGAGCAAATCGGACCAAAGGTTACACACACGTCGCGGCAAGGTTAATACCTGATGAATTCGAATTGAGTATTATTCTCAGCCTGTGCAAACACAGGGGTCTTTGGTGCGCCGGAGCGCCGATTCCCCGCAAACGCGTGTTCCGCTGAAACTTCAGCCGCGGCGCTTGGGTCACTCGCTTGAAAACTGTAATTATAACGGCCGGTGAGTAAATTATAATACAATGCGTGGCCCGCGTGTTTGGTATTCGCAAGATAAATAACACGCGGCACGGCGCGCAGGTTTGAAATCAGTTTGACCCCCGACGGGGTTAAGGGTTAATACGCGAGGCTGAATTTCCACTCTCCGGGAAGCCAAGGAGAGTTCTCCTTGAAGCTTGACCTACGCAGCTCCACCAATTTTCTCGCTCGAGTTCTCTGGCCCTGAATTTTTGTCGATTTCACTCCGAGAGAAAGAGTATGTAGGTTCGTTCCGAGAATTACTGGAATATCTGGACCCGTTCTTTTTTTCCTTTTCTTTTTCGAAATCGGCAGTTTTCGATATCTGTGGGTACGTAGAAAGTTGCGACGATTTATGAAATTCAACGACCGCAGAGTGTTATCGGGATGGATGCACGATGGCAAATTAACGGGCAATTACGGCGCACAGTGTATCGTAGCAATTAATGATTTGCAGCTAGTTCACCAGAAAGCAAGCCGGTTACAAAGCGCGATACCATCTGAGCCGAAGGAACAAAAAACATGCGTAGCACGTCGTTTCCAAGAACGGCTCGTAGAAAGTGCCGGGCACATAGCACGCTATTCCAACACAAATGGTTCCAGAAATCAAATTGCGCAAGAAACAGTGGAACTAACGGATTCACGGTGATTATCGTCTAGTATGAGATACCGTGCTCCACCAAAAACCTCCGTTCCTGTCGAACCAGGACTCTATACTCTATACTCCGAGAAAATCGTTTCGCGCGTTCGAGAATCGTTCTCGTTCTTTGAGAAAGTTTGAGAACGGAATCTGTATTTTTATAGAGCCAACGGCTGTTTCGTAACTAGTTTCTGAAGAATCTTTTGTTCGATTTTTCCGATCGCCGAGAAAAAAAAATGAAATTCAAAATTCAGAGAATTAAAAAATAAAATTTGCCAGGATAATTACTTTCCAAGAAACTTTTCATCCTTTTTTAATTACGCTTTCGTCGCTATTATATACAGGGTGTTTCAATATTTTATACCTCGTGTTATAATTTTACAAGTAAAAATAAAATGCTTCGATCAAAAATTATCATAAAAATACAAAGCGTGACTAATACGAATAGATTAGCCAAGAAGAATCAATTTCTCTTGGTCTTCCATGTTGCCGGAAGCTCACGTCTACTTGTAAAAAAAATATCTCTGAAAGCAAAAAATTACAATACAATAGAACAAAAGTATTTACTATCTACAGGAAATGAATTGATTACAAAGCTACGTGCGAAGAAACTCGATAAAGCTGACATGAATTCGATCCACGATAAATTCAGCGCTACTTTCCACTGATAAAGTAACACGTACAGCTACGTTTCATATTTTACGTTACGATCTTTACGGACATTTCGTTTCGTGATATATATACATAGAACACGCTGGAAAAGTTCGAGCGCTAAACTTCATACGGAGCACCCTGTATATCGCGAGACAAATACGCGTCGTAGCAATTTAGTCAACGCCAATCGAAGCCAGAGGGAAGCCCGAAAGCGGCGTGGAATCCGCTCGGAGGTAAGATCAGTCAAAGAAAGGTGCAAAGTGGAAAGATGTCGTGGCCCGCGAATCCACCACATTCCCCGCGCGGTGGTGGTACAAACACTCTGTGGCAACTCAGCGTTGGCGGAGTTTCGAGACGCTCGATTGCTCGACGGGCGCCATGTTTGATTGCCCCGACGTCGTTGATCGCCGTCCGGCAGAAATTATCATAACTCATCCCGGTAATCTAGCCACCGAGTGGAAGAAAGCGACACCGTCACGTGGGTGTTATTTACCCGGCGTGATGGGGCCAGAACTTTTGAGTCATGGTCATCGTGGTGGCTTGCCGTATATTGGACTTTATGTCCCGGGTCATTAGAACCGCGCGAGGAACCACGAACGCTAATAAGCTCGTTTGTTTCAATTCACTTTTATAGAAAAATTTCAACAATCAATATCCCGTCCGCACGTGCGTGTTAAACGCCGGTGCCTGTTTCAACTAGCGCTATCGTGTCATTGATTTCGTGCCAATCACGTTGCCATTACTGCTGGTGCTATTATTAATCATTGTTGTGTACTAATAAGAATTAAATATAAAAAATATAAAAAAATATATCCCGTTATCTCTACGACCATTATTCGAAGCGTTTGAAACAAAATTTGCTCTGTTTCGAGTAGAAATATCTTATGACGAACGCCAGACCTTTCTAAAAAAGAAATATCAACCTATGTATTTGGAATAATTATTAGTTTTATAAAACCTATGCTTGAAAAATAATATCCTTATCTTTACGATAGATTTTACAAAATTATAGTTGAAATATCTCTCCTAATAACCAATACTCTTTCGACGATTTAACATTTTTTCATGGAAAATATCGAACTAAAGAATGTACGTGATTCCTTTTAAAAAGATGAGCCTTGAGAGCTTGGAAACTTTTCCATCTGGACAAATCTAGTGATCCTCTTCGAGACAAAACAAACATTTGTTTCAAATATTTCTTTGAATAACAAACAGTTGCAAGGATAATTGCATGGACGAATTCTTTAAAATGAGACATGTATGTATGAAAAGATACTATCGAATGTACAAAACGCGTTCTGTACTGCGCAGAAATCATTTATTCCTATTACGTAGAACTAATCTTAAACAATAACTAAAATCGTCAATCACATACTAATAAGATATAACAGCAAATTGTGGATAACTATCGACGTTACTGTCTAAGATGTTACATTTCGGAGTATTGTCAGTGTGTTTTGCAATTGTGTAACATTTTATCGTACACTAGCGATAACGTGATTTGACAGTGAATTTACGTGTACAAGCACTCTACTCTGTATGGAGTACGAATTTTCATGAGGACAGGTAAAAATGCAGTAATCTCCAGATCGTTCTGTCAAGTAGTGTCATCAGGATGCACCGGCGATCAGTTATTCTGTCCAAAACGAATTGTACGCCCAAGGGTACGAGAGAGTAACCTCATCATACTATTTAGGTACTCTGTCACTCTGTGTCTTGTATCTCTGCGTTGTGTACCTCTAGTTAGCCCGCCTCTCCCTCGTTGCTCGTTGTTCCGTGATATTAAAAAATATACATTCGCAAATAACAAAATAAAACCTACAACACAATTCGTTACAAAATTACAAAAGAATATCAAAAAAAAAGAGATACGTTTCCGCTAAGATTCTGTAGCCGAGCCAAGGATTAGAACAATCGAATAGACTTCACTATAGACTTCCAATCAACCCAAAGATCCAACGAATAAATTCGAGATAGCAGGTAAAAGAATGGCAACTGAGTAATTCTTGTAACACCTTGTAGAATACTAGGACAGTCGAGAAAAATAGGCGAATGATTTACCGGACCAAGCAAACTGGAGGAATTGAAGAAAGAGGGTGAATCGGTCGGAAATCGCCAGCAGAATCTGGCAGAAAGTGCGCGCGAGTAACAAGCGGGCTGTCCGGAAGGCAGTTGGTCGGAGGTTGGTGACGGTTGATCGAGGCCATCGGGGCCGAGCGGATCGACGCACCGGTCAAGCGGAGGTGGAGTGGAACGCGAAAAAAGAGCGCGACGAGGCCGCGGGGGAGCGCGTCGGTGGAAGCGGGAGGCCGACGGAAGCGCGAGGAGCCCCGATAGCCAATGGAACCGATGGAACCAATGCGCGTGTTGCCAGTTTATTTCCACCGGCCAATCGTGTTAAATCGCCTTGTCCTCCTCGCTCCGGGGATCAGCCGTGAACCGGCTGCTCTGCACCGAGCGCGATCCGCTCGCTATCTCCTCCGCTTGCCACCGCCGCCGTATCTTCTCCGCTGTCCTATTCCATCGTGAGCGAATTATCTAGCTCGTTAGCACGCGTTATCTTTCGACTTTCGTCGCGATTTTCTTCGCAAGTCTGACAGACTCTTCTTTTTGAAAAAAATTGCGTTTCTCTCGCGAGAAGCAGTACTCTCGAATTTCTTTCTTTTCTTTTCTTTTTTTTTTTTTTTTTTTTTTTGAAAAATATTGATATCGACTGTCTTGCTCTGCCGTGCAGAATTATTTGCGATTCTTTCACTTTACTCTCTCGAATCTTGAATCTCTCTAACATTGCAATGCTATCCAACAATCACTCCGAGAAATAAAAATTAAAAAGAAAAAGGTGAATTAACCACGGAGTGATAATTCAAATTTAAAAAAAAAAAGAAATAATTAACCACGAAAATTTGAATGAACAATCCAACTTTTCAGAAAATCAACGATATTAAAAATATTAAAGATCGCAGCTTGGTTCCAACTATCCTGGAACCAACCAATTTCCAAACGATCCGATATCCACGTGGAATATACTTACGTGGAAATACTTTTTCAGGAGGGAAGGGGAGAAAAGGGAGGAGATGTAGGTAATCGTGGAAAAGCAGGAGGAGGAGGAGGACAGGGAGAAAAGGAAAGCGACAGTCGTTTCCTCGGCCGTTTCTCCTTGTTGCCCACCCCTCTCGGGTCCCCGGTCGTTCAAAAAGGTCCAGTGGAGAGTCCAGAAGCAGAACGGGTGGAGGTGGACCGGTACTCCACTCGGTGTTCGCGGAGACGAGGAGGGGAAGCCTATCGAGCGGCGGGAGGGGAGGCCAGACCGGAGTAATGGAAGCTGGAGTAGATATTGTATGGCATTACCGGACGAACTTTCTGCGGAGAACATTGCGATATTGGTTTCGAAGAGCCGAGAGCCCGGCCTGCCCGGCCTGAATTTCTCTCTCTCTCTCTCTCTCTCTCCGTTTCTCTCTGCATCTTCCTCTGTTACTTCGTTTCTGTCTCGCTTTTCCTCTGCCGGTTTTCCACGTCCTGTCTCTCGGACCACGGTTTTTCTAGCTTCTCTCTTCCGTCTTTGGTTCGAGGAAGGAAAGGCAACGATTGGAACGAGATGGGGGGTGGAATTTAAGGGTTGGTTTCGTGGGAGTCGCTCGTTTCGCCTGCCGCTCGTTGTCTCGGGCTTGCGAATTTCGGGACGGATTTGCTATATTGGAACGCACGGTCCTTTCATTTCCGTTTCCTTCTTTCTTTTCTCTCTCTCCCTCTCTCTCTCTCTCTCTCTGTTCGCTCAAGTTTTCATTGTGGTCAGGTCTCTGTTTGTATAGAACAGTGTGTTTTGTAAAACTAATTATATATCAGCAGAATTCTCAAATTCCATAGACAGACGAAGTCTTTGAACTTCTTTCTTCCAGGATATTTTTTTCATTAAACAAACAGATGGACGTTGCGACACTCGACACGATCGACACTTGGTCGGAAAAAATGCGACATAAACGTGTCGTTAATGTCTCGTCAGCAGCGTCGAGAAAAAGTTGATAATCGAACGCCAATGAGAGCGGAACCACAGCGGAGCCACGTTATATACTGTCAAGCAATAACAAGAGCACAATCAATAAAGATAATAGCCGAACTAAACGAGCGCACTTGGTGATGTATACAAAGTCGTAATCTTTGCAATTTGTTGCGCAGCGAGAGTGAAATTAACAAGTACCGCAAATATGTCAGGCACAACTAATTGGCCGATTTGCATATAATTATACCCATCCGTCGAGATCGAGCACATGATGCAGTTTTTAATGCGGAGCGAGCAACCCGTAAAATGTTCAATTTTCTGTTCTCCCGTAGACCTTCAAACTGTGCAAATTTGATGGCACGCCGCCCAATTACCATGTTTCATCATTATCCTCGCGGTAAGGATATGATTACTTCATGCTTTATTACTCAGATACGTGTGCTACTTGACATTATCGTTCTGAATAATTAATGTCCCAGGCCCCGTGTGTTTCGCCGGGTATTAATTAGACGCGTCGATACACGCATCCTTGCGTAAAAAAAATTTTCGTACGAAATTTCGATCATCGATACGTTTGAACTTTATGCGCCGCGAACGCGCGTTTTTTGCGCTTGTCACACGGTCAAAAACCTCACGTTTCGACGCCTGGTTTCATCTCTCTGCCTCGAAGGTCGAGGCAAGTGTGAAGCAAGTGATTACTTATCACGCTCGCGTTCATAATCACAGAATTAAAAGTTAATAGTAACAATACGTGAAAAAAATTGTTTCATGAATTGACCTTTTGTTTCCATCTTTTTCCCTCTTTTTGTTTTTTGTTTTTGTCTCATTCTTTTGTATTCCCTTTATCTTTCTTTCTTTTTCTCATTCGCCATCTCTGCTGGAAAATAAAATCACTATATCTTTCCTCCTTGTCATTTCTTTTCTCCCATTACCTCAATTTTATTCAATTGGATTGACAGTGAAGAAATCACATAACGATTCGCTATCCGATTCGTTTTAAAGCTTAAACTTTGATAGTCTTAAGTTAGTCGAAGCTGTTTTTAAACTTTATGTAACAGGTGGAGAAATAATGATATTTTTATATTCGAAAATTGTCAAAATTCAAGAAACGCGTCTCTGGAGAAACACAAGAAATATTTTTTTTGTAATAAGATCTACCATCATTTGGAAGATGGAAGTCTCCTCTTAAAACGGAACTTGGAAAAATTTTAACATCTGGTCCAGTCCTAATGTTCGAAGTCCGATAAAATGAAAGAAAATCGTACAGCAAGTTTTCAGGAGTCGTTGAAAATTTCAATCTTGGACTCAGTCATGAAAAAAATTGTTACAACTTTCGAGAAGAAAGTATTCCCACTTTTCCATTCGTTGCACGATGTAAAATCATCCTCGAAAAAGATGAACTCACAGCTGTCAAAGCAGAAGCCACACGAAGCCATCAAAACGACTAAGACTAAGTAGATCGTTATGCGATCTATGTTTTTTTACGAAGTTGTATTAATATAAATTATCGACACTGCCATTGCTATAGTTGTGCTCCTCAAATTTTCAAAAGGACACGTAACAAAAATGTGGGATAAAATATCGAAAGACATTCGGAATAAAGGACGTCAGAAGCGCGACGACAAAGTTGTTGAGAACCTCTGGCCAAAGTGAAAGAGGTTCTTATCGTGATGTGCAACGACAAAAGTCGCAGGAATCGACATTCCCCGGTGGACAGTTACGGTGCACCGAGGCACGTCAGGTTTCTGAAGCAGGGCCCCCACTTTCTTGCGGCATTGTGGCCATTGTTCAACGTTCGACTGCCAATACGTCGTCTCCATTGTGCCCGTGCCACCAGGCAGATATCTATTTCCGGTACTCGTGCGCGTTTTCGTGTTACGCGCCTCTGACTTTTTAAGCGATCGCCTATCGAGCCTGGTCGCAGGTGCACACGACGCCTGGGAACTCCGGCAGCCAAAGAAAACCTCACGATAAGTTCCTGTCCGCCGTTCCAATTTTCCTTCCCGACTGAATTATTAATTTCATGCAATTCATACGCGCGCGCATACGTTGATTTTCCTTCCTTCAGTCTTACTTCTCTTTTGCTCGAGAAGCTGTATCTCGTATAATTATTACTAATTTCGTTATTTCAGAAACGGGAGGGCGTAAGTGCACGTCGATAGTCGCAGAAGTCAATTGAAGTCTGAACTCAAAGGAGTAGAGAGGAATTTACACGCTACAATGTGACGCGTGATAAAAGTTGGACAAATAAATTGAATCGAGAAGAAACGTCGCCCAAGACCAAGGGAACAGGAATTCTACCCCGATTATGAAATTCCTTCTCGCAGAAACTGCTCAATTCTCACACTATTGCGCAACCGAGTAAAGTAAAGCCGCTAAAGGCTTCAGAGGCAGCGAGGGACGAAACGGAAGAATGAAACGGAGAGATAGGAAAGATATACAAGAAGCAAGAAGCAAAGTGGCGATTCCCGCGCTGGCTCCCCGATGGAGGGACGCATCGTCGTCGTCATCGTCGTCGTCGTCATCGTCGTCGTCGTCATCGTCTCATTAGCTCTGGCGATCGCAAATTAATTCAGTCGCACCGGCAACGCCCAATTAACGCATATGAAGCGTGAAGATAGCGATCGAGCTTCCTCGATTAAAGGGGAACGCGATGGTCCTGGTCGCGTGACGTATCGACGCCGGCGCCGTTAGTAACGGCTGGTTTGATCCTTTCCGCGAAGCCGAATGGCGCCGCTTCCTCTCGAAAAATATCGCTCGTTCAGCGACCGGAACGGGCGCAGGTTGTTGACTCGATTGTCACCAGCCAGCAGCTCCTTTTGCCAAACCGGGCTACGACGCCCGATGATTCCTCGCTCGTCGTTCGTAGCGCCACGGGTGTTCCCCAGCGCCAGCCACGTTCACGGAATACTTGAGCAGAGGAACCAGATACCACGGGGCAAACATGTTGGAGAACGATAAGAGAACTTGGTCGATGGCTTTTGTAGTTGTTGCTGGCCATGCTGCGCGATGGACACCGCAGGCCAGGCTCGATCGAGACAAACTCTTGACACTAACTCTCGCTCAAAAGTCTTGGGATACTTTTGTTTTTTTGTTTTTTTTAATGTTCAGTACTTATCGTGGATTATCGCATGTACGTATTCCATAATCCGATATAACACAATATATATATGTAATATGTAATAACGAAATAATACAATATATTAATATATTAACAGAGTCTTTATAGTATAAAGCACCTATGTTTTTTATTTATTTCATTTAATTATATTGTATGCATTGTATTTATTGTATTGCAAGTATAACAACCTACATTGTGTATACAATTTATACTTCTATATAGAGTAATTTATATATATTTACTATACTATTTCTATTATATAATAGGTACTTGTCCTAAGATTTTTGAGCGGTATAATGATGTGTAATTCAAGAATGGAAATAAAATTATATTCCATTGGAAAATTAATGCGTACATCTTACTGTATACAGTTTAATTACCTAAATGCTAAAAATTTGAATTAAATATACGAAGATAAGAGGACATCCGTGAGGTTTCATCTAAAGCAAATTTTTTTCAATTTTGCAGTAAATTATAGATACATAATAAAAATTAGTAGTTGTCGAAGCCGATTTTTAAATATCAATTTTTAAAGACAGCTATCCAAATTTGAACATAAATTGTTAATAAAAAAGAAAACAAGAAGAAGAAGAAAGAAAAATGCACGAATCAAAATTTTGTTTTGTCAAATAATAGATAATGGCCTTGGGAATTTTAAAGTTTCAGTTATTTGTTCATTATCATTAGTTACTGACAAAAATTTCAAGTTGATTATTTTCTGAAGTGTTCTGGAAGAATCACAATTTCTGAAAAATCGATTTTTTTCGACTTTATCAAAAATACATACAGATCCCTTAATCAGAGGATGGAAAGAAAATTCATAATTTTTTAGCGATACAATGCAGCATAAGGTTCAATGAATTTGAAAAACAAATAAAAAAGGATGAAGATTCCTTATCATTCCCCTGTATCCTTCAATTAATTGTGTAATAGAGAAAATTACATGGAAACAGGCAAGAAAAAAAGATTATGATAATTAATGCTAATACCATGTAATTCTTGTTGAGTTAATTAAAATTTTGAGATTACAGCAGACGCAAGCTGTCTGATCAAAACGTTGAATGTTCGACGATTCTTTCAATAAGCCGCTCTGTTGATAAAATCAACGAATAAATAAAAATGTTGAAAGAGATGTTCGTAGAAAAAAATATGCTCCTCCACGTGATAATGGTATACTTTGCGATTTAATGGAAAAATATTAAACAAGTGCGCGGCCAGTAGCCGATGCAGGTCGGGAGTTTTAACGGCGCGCCAGTTATCAGAAAATTTTTTTTAAGCACCACGAGAAAAGCTTGGAAAATAAATCAAGGGGAATTACAGGTTCACAAAGCTACGCGGGAAGAGTTCGAATAAAGTAAGCTAAATTAAATTTCGTCCGCGTAAACTACACGTGGAAACTCGTTCGATAATGATCTATCAACTCGGCTTCCATTTCGGGGGCAATCATTTATAATCAGCTTTTCGTTCATATTAAACTCGTTTTTCTTGCAACTGATGAAATAAAAGCATATTACACGTTATATTGTATTATAGTATTTTCACGGCGAGCAGTAGTGAAGAGTACAATTGAACCAATTAAGAAAAAGAAATAATTGATATTTATTAATATTAACTATTGTTGATACTAATGACAAAAAAATTTTCTCAACGTGTCTAGAGGAATTTTTGAATTTTGACAATTTTCAAGGATAAGAGATATCCTTATTTCTCCACTTATTACATGGTGTAAAAGTATCTTTGAAAAAAATAAGTTCTGGATTGTCAAAGTAGGGACGTTATGCTTTAAAATAAGTGGCCAAACATACACGTTCGATAACACATTTCGCAAAACATTTCGTTTCACAAAATTATAACAAATTAAATACTCGACGATTTTCCATTCAATTGTGCTCTTCACTGTCAAAAAAATTAAAAAAAAAAAGGAAATTCTTTAACAGGAAATATTTCACGAAAAATCATTATCAATGTCAAATAGAATAATTTATCTTCGCTTTCAAGACTATACCAAAATGGAAAACCATAGGAACCGTAAATGAAACTTGTAGCTCTGGAAAATTTCCATTTCCAACAAATTTGCAATTTCTACCTTCTAGTTCCAATCTACTTTTTACCGATCCATCTCGAGAGCCGATTTCTCCATGGGAAACAACGATTCCTTTTTGTTTTTTGTTTTTTGTCTTTTCTTTCCTTTTTTTTTTTTACCTCTCTTCGATGAGAGAGAATGAAAAATCGGTAAGAGAGTTGAAACGGAAAACCGAAATCGACCGAGAGATCGTTAACAACAAGCCATCGGGACGATGGCAGAGGAATTGCGAAACGCACGAAACTGCGTACGTGAATAGCAGACGCGGAGGCCCGCGTGAAATGATGCACGGTGAACCGTGAATCACTTCCTACGTCGAAGCCGATGCCTGGATGATAGCCGGCGATACCTCGCCGACTCGGCTGAAACGGCGAAGTTAATGAGATGTGCAAATGAATCGGGGTCTCTCTCTCTCTCTCTCTCTCTTTCTCTCTCTTTCGAGGGGCCTCCTCTCCCGCGATAGGTGAAACGGCGCGAAGAGGAAAATAAAAAGGGGCACACCGGCCCGATATTGCTGCAACATTGCACAAGTTGTCGCGGAGGAGAGCACGATCCGCTCCGCTAACAACACGGTCGTGTAATGTCCGAGTGGCTTCAGCCCGGCTCGAAAACTCTGCTGTTTCTTCATGCACGCGTAGAATCCCGGTTATCCGAGTCACCCCGGATCATCGGAGCGTCGATTAAGAGCAATTTTGGAGACGTTCGTTTTGTGAGGAAACGATTTATGAAAAAAAAAAAAAAAACACGAGTGAAAGTCTTTTTAGTCTAAAATTGTTGTATCGAATATCGATTCGGTTAGTTCGGATAGTTTCTTTGAATTAGCGAAGACATTGAGAAGTAGGGATAAAATCTGACAGAAATTGCTTCAATTTAATCATTTATAATGGATTGAAATAGCTCGAACGATTGAAATCTATTTTTCTTTTTTTTTTCTTTTTTTTTACATAAAATGAAATTTTCAGATTGTTAGAGTATCGATTAAAGAAAAGTTAGTGTTTTTAGAAATTATAGTTTCTTAGAATAAAATTAACAGAAATTGTTGAGGTTTTTGTTTTTATTTATTTTTTTTTTTTTTTGGTAAACCAGTTTTAGCAACTGAAATCTTTCTTTAAATAAAATAAAATCTTCAAATTGTTAGAATATCGATTTGGAGATTGTTTCTTGTAGAACAACCTGAGAAATAAGAATAAAATTTAGCAAAAATTGTTTCAATTAATCGTTTATAATCGTAGATTGAAATAATTCGAACGATTAAAATATTTTTTCATACAAAAGCAAATTATTCGATTAAATCTGAACAATTGCATCAATGTACTTTTGAGCAAATTGCACTACGAAATTTCACACGTATTTACTGAAATGTTAAACATTTCATTTAAACGAAATGGACACGTCAGGTGTTACGTATTAATATATCAGTGTTATATTAGTTATTATATTGTTATACTGTTATATTTCGAATTAAGTATATATTACAAAACAAATGGCTATTGTATAATAGCATCGAGAACTTTTAACTCACGTTTATAACAGTCCTGACAAATTAGCTCTCCTTTGGGAATGGCACACACAAGCCTGGAAGAGCCTCTTCACTTCTAGGATACTCTCTTAGGAGACAGCATGAATAGAAAAGAGCAATCTGTAGTTTGTCACGGATATTCCAACAGGAAATGCGTTTCTCTTTCACCGTTGAATCGGATTACTTTCCGAAACTGTGAGGTTTGTCTATTTCCGAAATCGCAACATGATTGATGGACAACTTCGTATCAGCGAGAAGAATCTCGGATTTCTTCCAAGTTCCGATCGCAGAAGAATTCAGTTCAACTCGGGCTTTTGAAATTGACCGAGAAGAATTCAGTTCGATTGAAAATTTCAATTTGAAGGAACAACACGCGATTGATAATAAAATTTCTAATTAAAACTGAAGAGATATCTCTCTCGGTAATTAACACCGACAAGCGCAATTCCTCGATTTCGATCGTTGAACCAAATAACAAAACTCCTCCTCACGCGACGCGAGAGGTGAAAAAAAAAGTAACGACGAGGGATCGTCGTCACGGAACAACACGTGCACGAATTTGTACAAACGTTTCACGACTGTCTCCTTTCTCGGAAGTGTATTACTTTAATCAGAGAATCATCAAACGTCGTACACATACACCGGGGGCTTTCCCTCCCCGGTGGCAACTGTTCCCATGCTCAAGAAAATTACAAAGTCGACGAGCAAGGGCACAAATTAAATGTTTGCATCCTTCTTTTGCCTTCTTCCTTTTTCTCTTTTTTTCTGTTCTTTTTTTCTTTTTTTTTTTCATATACACTTGCTTATGAAATTATTCGAACACTTATACAAACCTTTCATGCACGGGTATATTATGCACGTTGTGCAAGGCATGTTGAAAGTGCTGCAACGAGGAACGATTATCATAATCTTACCGATGATGCGGATGTTGTAGAAGCTGCGAAAAATTAAAAATTTTCATTGACTAGAAAAGTAGTTTATTAGTGAAATTAGTTTGATTACAAAAATCAAAGGACAAGTTGATTATTATACTGAGACCTTTTGTAAGCTTTAGTGTTCAGTGAGACAATCTTTAGTGCTAACTATATGTTTAAGACAGTCAATAGATATTGTATATTAATTTTTTTATCAAATGTATGCAACTTACACGGGCACAAGTGTTACAACAGCTACTAATATTTAACATAAATCAAATATCTTTCACGCTCTTTTTTCTTTGTTTATTTTATTATAAATATCAGATTGGTCTTAAACTTTACCAATATATAAGCACGATAATCATGCCTCGTTTTGCTGTTAATGAAATTTTAAAAGCGTTTCACTGAACACGCAAAAAAAATCCCATTAATATTCGTACATTAAACATTGAAACCGTTATAATTTCGTAAAAAGAAATTGTACAACAATAAACCCGGGTTCATTTTTAAATATTGAAGCCTCTACATTCGAAATATGTCGTTGATTTTATTTTATAATATTTTTGTACCATGTAACAGATGCCAAAGTGAAGACATTTTTCTCCTCGAAAACATTATAAACTGCCACAGTACGTAAAAACGTTGAAAAATTCTTCTCGCGACTGAATCTATAGTACATTTAATGATTGGAGCCTTTCTAATTTGATATACGATTTTTTTTCATCATTTTGTTGAACTTTGAATATTCAAAAAATCGCAACAATTTCGTATTCATTTTCACAGTCAAAGTTCAACAGTTCAAATTGGCAAGAGAAATTGTAAACGTCAAATTCGAAAAAGGAGACTTCAATCTCCAAACGTTTACATACCACGTTTACGTACAACGACAATTTTTACGTGACGATCTACGCGATAAAATAAATAAAATATGAAGCTTCAGAAACGAACCTCACCGTGATCTCTCTTTCACAAAGTTATAACAGTAACGGCAACTAAGTTAAGCTATGTCGATTTGGTGAAATAATCAAGTCGAAACAATTTAACGAGCAACTGCATTCGCACAGGTTGCGAATTTTTACAACGAGAGGAGGCTCGTTTCGGCTCGGCACATCGCGCCGATTAATCGGCGCAAACGACTCACAGGAACGATCAGGCTGTCAAGGAGGATCGAAGGAAACGTTTTCGATGAAAACGGGCCGCGATCACGGGAATCGACGGTGCCCCACAAAGGGAGCCACCTTGCACGCTGGTCCTAATTGTCTGGGGAGAGCCAGGTGGGACCTTGCAGTCTCTTCCTGTCCGTTCATCAAACTGTCATTCGACGTCAGACCGTCGGGGAAGACGGAGCCGTCCATCCGGCGCAGGAATTCCTCGACAGGGAATCGACTGATCGTTAACCGCGGAAATTACGTATGCATGAGCGGCCAGGAACAAAACACAGATGCGGCGGAATATTATTTTAACATTCCCCGGTTCGAGCGTCTCGCTCGGCGGGGCCTGCACACGTTAAAAGGGAGAGCCAGCCAGCCACGTGGCTCCCTTTGGATACCTCAATGGCTTCGCGGCTGAAAATTCGCTCGCGGGGTGAAAACGCCGCTGGAAAATTGACCGCAGCCTCCTTCAGTGAAAATATACCGCGATACAGCGAAACGCTTCCACCGTCTTTCTGTTTTTCCTCTTCCTCGTTACTCTCAACTTTCATCGAGGAAGTTATCAGAATCAGCGTGGATAAGAACTTTCCATTCGTTCGTTTCGGCATATTTTATCTGATCTTTGGTCACTGTACCAAAAAATTTCAGTTGACTTTTTATCTGTATCGTGCGGAACAAAATAACGTACTCGGTCGACGAACAAAGAGAAAATTTTGTCGGAAATTCTTCCTCATTCTTCCGATAGAATACGCAGAGTAACATTCTTCGTCTTTGTTTTATTTTCTTTCTCTTCTTCAATTTTTTTCTAAGTTTTTGGACGGTCTGGTCGCCTGTTACCGATCGTCTTCGGTTCTACTCCCCCTTTCTTACCTCGCCCAGCCTCGTTTTTATTAAGTATCGTACTTAATAAAAAGAAAAGTGAGAGAGAGAGAGAGAGAAAGAAAACGGAGGCAAAAAGGAATAATTATTTTCCGTGGCCAAACAGACACAATTTCCTGCGAAACAGGCGTACCAGTTCTCGATGGCATCTCACGCTTGCTCTCCGTTCGTTACTTCCTTTCGATTATCTCGCATCGTCCTCTATTAATCGGCCCCAACAGTGGCGAGCTCTTAATTACGCGCACGTAGATTGACCATAAAGATCGCCTGGGTCCCAGTCGATTCTTCGACGAAAGGAGACCGAGGGCATTCGACAAATGGCCGCGCGCCGGACAAGGACACACGCACCGACCGACCGTTTCAACATTCAGAGACTCGTGTCGTTAAAAGAATTTCGCAGACACGCGAAATCGTTTCATATTCCGGCACGTTCTCTGCACGGACTTGCCAACTCCACCGACTCGACTCGACTCGTCGACTGGTTTCTCCAAAATTGCCGTATAAACTAACGAATGTTAAAAAAGAATTTGTCCATGTGGATGTCGATGCTTCTGACTCAAGGTCGGCCGTTATTTCGAAACATCTCTGGCTGCTCGTTAATTGTGCAACAAAAGGATTTTTAACGTGTATTTGACGGAAAGGGCGAAACGAATAGTCACGGGGAGAGTGTGATTCGTGCCTGTATACTCTGTGGAGAGTAGTTTCGTGGAAAAATTTCGTCACATCGCGCGTATTTTATAATTCGAATGCGCTTGAAATATTATCGACAATATTTTATAATTACATTGTCAGCAAGTTTCTACATCTAAACGCAATATTTAATTAATTTTTATTATATAATATATTTTTATATATTAAACCTAACCTAAACCTTGATGTAATACTAAGTATATCATAATTTAATATAATTTAATCTAACATATAATGTTAGGTTTATAATAATTTACGCTTACTAAACTGTAACGGTTAATCCCGTTAATATTCGGACACTATATGTTGAAACTGGAAGATGAACTCTGTAAGTAGAGATTTCAAACTTGAAACCTTGGGTTTATTTTTTGAATTTCTTTCTATTCTTTTTTTTTTTTTTCAAAAAATTATAACAGTTTCAATATCCAGTGTCCGAATATTAATTGGATTCACCGTACGTAGAAAACCATCTCTGTTTCAAAAGAGAGAGAGAGAGAGAGAGAGAGACCAGTAAAACTACTGTGAAGTCGCAAAAACGGAACGCGTTTCCTGTCCACCGTCCAAAGCTTGGTCGTCGAAAAATTCGATAACCGATTATCTGGCAGCCGAAACGAAGAAGCACTCGCGCGCATCCGCTGATAGCGCGCGACGCTCGAGTACTCAAGGATACTCAAACGCCATCCCCCTCCTCCTACCGCGTTCGAGTATTCGGCGGATTTACGAGGAACGAGCAGGCTTTATCGAAAAAAAACCCGTCTCCGGTGGAACGGCAGAGATATTAGGCGAACGTTCTGTCGGCGAACGGCGCTATAGACAGTCATATCCGGCTGGCACCGGCAATTAATAACTCGCCAGGGCCTATTAATGCCATTGTTCAGAGACGCGTGACGAAGCGGCGTGCGTGCGTACATGTGTGTACGTGCACGTGTGTGTGTGCGTGCACGCAGCGTGGCCCAATTCGGAGCGCGAGGCCCCGGCGAGGGCGCGCGAGCGGACAGGTGCTGCCACCTCGCACCCGCGCGTAATCGCCCCGCCGATCTACCGATCGATCCACCCGGCTCACGGGAACCGAATCCGCGGACGATATATATATATATATATATAGAGAGAGAGAGAGAGAGATTTCAATCGACTTTTCGTGGCACAGCGCGTGCTCGCTGTACTTTCAACGATTTTTCGACAACGTCGTAAAATACAGTGTCCTTTCTGTTTTTACATTTTAGATTTTCTTTCTTTTCTCTCTCTCTCTCTCTCTTTGCGAGTATTTTTAAGAACAAGTGAGAACAATTTTTGTAACGTTAGAGATTTACGACGATCTTTCGTAGAACGTGCAAACAAAATCCGATCGTAAAGAACATCGATCCGAATCGTGTTAATATCAATTCAGCATCCAATTAATATCCAATTGGCATTAGATTCACCTTCGCAGCGAATTCTCGAATTTAACTTTTTCATCTGGCGCACACGAAGTTTCTAAAGCTGACGACTCTTCCGTAAAAAAGAAGAAAAGGAAGTTACTGGTTATTTCGCGTGGAACCGGTTTCACTCAGAAATCGAGGCCACGTTCGTTAAGTAGCTGTGCGTAATTGCGAATTAACATAAGCGCGGGTGTCAAAGGGGACCGACCCCCTATTGCGATTGTTCCGGTGGCGATAGCCGAAGGTGGAAACAGTAGGAACGATCTATCAAGTCGTAGCAGAATGTCAAACTCGTGAAACCGGCGAAAAGATAACGACCAATGAGGGACACGTATTTTAGGAGAATTATAGGAAAGCGGACGTGTGATTCGTTATGAGAATGGCAAATTCTCTTGTGAAAGTGGCCAGAAAAAAGGAAAAGAAAAATTTCTTTTCCTTTACGTTCGAGAGAATTGCAGGAACTTGTGCGTTTATAGATGTGATTTAACAACGAGAGCTTCAACATAATGGAAGAAATTATGCAGGAACACGCACGTACATGCGAATCGCAAGTAAAGCGATAACGTTAATGAATAAATGGAAAATTGGCATTCGTACGCCCTCCCAGAATTCACACGAACCAACGTGTTTCGAGTTTATTAACGCGTTACACGGGTATTTGATCGAAGATAAGTATTGCTACACATAAATTAATTTTCAAACAATTGCTCAACTTCCAGAGGCATGTGCAAGTCCGATCACAGTCGTCGAGCTTTTCCAAAATTCTACAGTGATTAACCCTTCCGATGTGTGCGTCGACTATACTCGTCGCGCGATGACGAGAAAGAAAGAATGAAAGAAAGAAAAAAACTTGCGTTTGCTATTGCGAAGTAAAATTTAAGTAAAACAAAAAAAAAAGACATATTCGCAATTTTGACACATTTTAGAATTATGGAAAAAGAAGAAAAACGTTATCAATTGTAATTACGAATGGCACAATTTCATAACAAATATTTATCGTCGTTCCATTGTAATTCGCTTCAATTTCACAGGAAATGCACACACTCCGCTTCTCTCCCCGTCCTCCTCGTGCTCGTCGCAGCTTGAAAATAATTCAGCACACGAGTGTGCGCGTTGTTGAAGCGAAATAAAACGCTCGACGGATTGAAACAAGACGAGAATTACATAGTTTTGACATTAACCGAAAATTCGATACAACTGCGGCACGATATTTCGACAATGAAGTGTAGAAAATGAAAGCGCGATTTCGATCGACGCTCGAGACGCTCACAAAGTGAAAAGAAAATTCCGATCGAAGAGGGGCAGAGGAGGGGGGACGGCGCGCGCGCACCGACGAGCCCCGAGCAGATTATCAGGCGGCAGAAAGACGAAACGTAGACCGCCGGTCGATTCGGAATCAAGATCGTAAAATCCCTGGCTTCCGTTCACACCGAGCGAACGAGCCAGCCAGCTTTTCTCCTCTCTGTTCGCCGAACGGCCAATAAATCTGGATCCGGTCGTCCGGATAGTGTGTGCGGCTACTAAGGCGCTTACACTTACGAACACTTATTTTCGTCGTTCATCGTGCCCTAGGATCGCCTTGCTGGCTCTTTCGTTTTCCTACACTTTCGGTTCCCATCGAGGCTTGGCCCGCGTTCACCCCTCTCGCCCGTGTCCCTCCGCAACAAAACTCGAATCTAACTTATTTACATATCACCGGCGATGCCGGTGAATTACCATATCCACATGTATATATATATATGCGTACGCGCGGCCCACCACGGTTCACTGGAAGAAGGGAGAAGTTTGTAAGAAGAGAAAGACAGAAAGGAAGAGAGAGAGAGAGTAAGAGTGGGGAGGAAAGGATGAAGGCAAGGCGAGGAAGGTGTATTGCGAGCGAAGAAATGAAAAGCGAGAAAATGAAGAATCGTTTGCCGGAGTTGCATGGTTCGGGCGCGGAGGCAATTCGGAGAGGAGAAGGGTAATTCCGCAGATAAGAAAGTTGCAGGAAATAGGAATTGAAAATGAAGTAGGCTGGTAAAGATTAGGCGCGCGAGGAAACAGAGGAGGAGTAGAAAAATTGCTGCTGCGGGCTGATTTGTTTGGCGAGGCTCGCGAAGAAAGTCGATGAAAAAGAAAACCGACGAATATGAATATGCCCGTATGTACGATGGTTATCAAAAAGCGCGAGTAAATATTAATAATTGCATAAATAATCGAAGACGATAAAAAACGCATCTCAAAAGAAAAGAAAAAAAAAAGAAAAGAAAAGAAAAGAAAAGAAAAAGAATGCTGAAACCGCGTACGCTCCAAAATTTCCAACGCGCGCAGGTTCGGACTGCAGTGTAAAAATAATCGTGACGAGAGGAGGATCGAGTATGGTTCTAAGGAAAAATACTGAACGGCGCAGACAGGGCAAAAAAGGAGGCGTATATGCGCGATCGCATGCGGATTCCATAGGCTAGCCCTCGGTAGATACGGATACAGGGGGAGGCCGTCGGCCGATAAAACTGCCGTGTATAAACGCGTACAGTGGTGTGTGCAAACGTGGATCGTATGACACGTACGAGCGTAGAGCGCAGAAGGCCACGCGTGTGTTCCCCGCACGCATGGTTACCTCTCCTTTATCGGGCCAGGTGAAGGGGCCCGACCAAGGTCGAGCTGCGTTTCTTCGCGTCTTCTCGATCGTTGCGAGGGGTTGCGGATCGATGATCACGCATTAGCATTGCACCATCCTATCTACTGTTTGCTGCGTTATTTTTCGTTTTCTTTTTTCCTTTTTCCAATGCTCGTTTTGGTCACCGTGCAAAAAAGGGTTGTAACGGTATGGTTTTTCCTTTCTCTTCTTTTTTTCCTTTTTTCTTTTTACTTTTTTTTTTGACTGAAAAACTGTCCGGTAACGTCGTTAACCGAACGAGAAGCGAACGCGATGGTTGAAAAATGGTCTGCGGCGTACACGTATCTGTAGGGGAAATTTGGAAATTTGAAGTTTTTCAAGGGGTGGGGGGAGGGGGAGGGGACACAGGTGGAGTATTTAAAAGAAAATTGCGTTACGTCGGGTGTTCGATGCGAATGGATTGGGTTGAATAGGGGGAAACGGTTTGGAGCAAGAGCGATTTGTTTTAAATTGTCAATTCGCGATTGTATCGTATTCCGGATTAGTACCTATGGAACGATTTTGCGACTCTTCCCTCCCCCCCCCCTTCCCCGCCCCGGTCAGATGGAATTGTTGTGGTCTTTTTTTTTCTCTTTTTGTAAATGAAAGCTGCGCTTTGTTTTCTTTTTTTTTCTTTTTTTTTATAATTTCCCGATTGATAGGGAATATTTTGGGCAACAGGAAGATACCACTGTCGCGTTGGACAATGAGTAATTTGCAATGCGTTTCTCTCTTGTAGAGATACAGCGCCGCAATGGAAAATGCGTTGCAACGGAAAGTAAAACGAGAATTCAGTAAAAGATAATTTTCAGTAATGAAAATGAGCTAATGGATCGTTACTTTACAATCTAATAATTTATTACGTATTTCGTTAATTAAACAAATCATCGCGCTACGAGCAACGACAGTCAATTACGAAATTCCTGCAACTCTAAGTTTCTATAGAATCCCTAAAGAATCCCTCCGGAACGCGCATGCCATGCGTCAGAAATCGATAAGATCGCATCCCGTCAGAAAGTCAAAGAAAACAAAATCCAGAGCGGTTCGAGGGAAGGGGGGACGGGATTTCGGATTATTCGAAAAAACAGGCAACCCGATTGTCCAATTTCCCAAAGGAGCGCAGGTTTTTTTTTTTTTTCATCCAGGAAAGTGTTTCTACCTGTCGTCTTTGTTGCACAGCCCAGCAACGTCTCACGTTTCCAGTTCCAGCGGACGCCCCGCGGACGAAGAAGAACAGCCTGAATAGATATCACTTTCCGTGGCTGGCACACGTAGCTTCTTCTTCGTCGAGCACAATGAACGTCGTCCGAGCTACCTGCAACGACTTTCCTCGAACTCGATTTCCAGCATTGATCGAAAGGGGTGGGGAGAGGGGGGGGATCGATTGTACAACACAGTTTGTATCGCCAAACCTTTTCACCCGATCAAGCCTCTCGAAATCACACTGGCGCGTCTATCAATGTGTATCTGAGTCTGCCAAGGATGTTTCTTTCTTTCCATAGAGATCAATCGCGTGTTGATCGAAAGATTTCACTCCTTTCTTCCAGACGATACGTTTTACGTCTTTACATCTCATTCGGAACGCTTTTGCCCGATTTTTTTAAGGTTGTTTTTCCTTTCTGACGTGATTGTATCGTTGAGACGATTATTTTTCCATTGAGGAAAAATTGAAATCCTTAACGTTGCATCATCAGAAATTTTATTCGACATTAACAACTTTTCATTTTCAAGATGCATAATTGGTGCCTTAAAGCTTTCTTTGAACTGTATTGATATTTGTACAACTGCACGACAACACGTGACTCTGTCAATTATTATTATTATTATTATTATCATGTTAGAATTATCAATTACATGCAAGTTTCGATTGTACACCAGTGTTGTAACCTACATTGAAATAATACATCTTGAAATCGTTATCTATTCAGTTCACCTCGATACTCACTTGAGATTTACAAATGTACAGTCCAACATACATGCACGCGTGAAAACTAAAAAGGTAAAAAGATCTAAATAGGTAAATGCTTACTCGCGATTCAGAAACCGCCGTGGAAGTGGCAGCCTTTCGGTGTCGAAAGGTCGAGGGCAGAATCGGATGGCGCGCATCCGATTGACGTAATAGACGGGCCGAAAAACCACCACTCGAGAATTCAAATGATCAGGCCCCGGTGAGAAACCGGGGCCCCCGTCTGCGAGCCGAGCCGAGCCGTGGCCCGGAATCAAAATACATTTAAGATTTCCACAAAGGGAAAAAGTGGCATTATTCCTGGCCGAGCGGCACAAAGGCATTAACAGCGTTTTGCGCCCTTAATATATTATTCCTCGCCGTCTGTCCTTCTCTCGCCTCCGCGTCTTCGACCCCTTCCTCGCCACGGCGCACCCCTTTCACGTCAATAGACAGACAAGAAGAATTCCCTTTCCGATCGTGATCGTCTTCGGTGCGATGCAAATTTCCGCATGCAAATCAGCCGGTATGCAAATATGGCCGAACATATGTGTATGCCCCGTCCCGTCTTCCCGGACCCTTTTTCCGGCCGAAGATCATCGGTATTTGCATATCTTGGATATTTCCTCTCATTGTGCCAGGGCCATTGTATCGCGATCCTCCCGTCTATCCGAACCATTAATCCGAATATCGCTTTTGAATCGAACTGCTGCCACGATTGACAGATAGCCTTGAGTGTTCCCAGGAGAATCCTCTTCCCCCTCCCCTCCCTCCCTCCCGGCGGGGAGAACGCCGTCTTCCGGTTTCTTCGACGCCGGATGCTGCGCGGGGCACCGTCAGACGCAGGCTCGGATCATCGATGGGGTTGAAAGAGAATGTGCTAGGGACTCGTGGGTGTCTTATTGCGAGTTTATTCTGCCTGGTTTTTCTTTCTTCTTTTTTCTTTATATCAAAAGTTTCACATCATGAAATTTACGACGGCTGCGAGAGGTATTCTTCAACGAAGCTTGACAAATTCTTTCGTCAGATCCTGTACCGAGGTCATTGCTACTCACAGCAGGTAGCAAGTGCTTTGAAGATACTTGGTATTTATAAATTACGATACGAAATTTGAGATACTCGGAGCTGATTAATGGTGGAAATATTTTCTCTCAAGAGTTAACACCTGTCGTATCTCCATTTTTTAAATATTAAGTAATACAGTTTAAGGGAGACGAGGCAAAGAAACAGTGCAAGCAAGCAGAACCAAAAGAAAGCATCGAAAGCTATCGTGCGGTCGTCGGCGAGGCGGGAAATCGTCGTTAGTTATTCGAAACGTTACACCCTGGCGAAAGCAGCTGCTTGTTTAACAGCGACATAGATCAGATAAAAGGAAGAAACAGCGAACGTGAGAAAAAAAAAAAGAAGAAGGGCGCAGTCCTCCCCGGTTCGTCTGGCATATCAAAATTACGGGACAATCGAAAGCGTATCGAAACGAGGCCCCAGAGCGGAAGAAGGAGAGAGAAAGAGAGAGAGAGAGAAGAGAGTGGCCAAAGGAACAAGCGAGAGGAAAGGAGTCGCATTATTCTTCGAACGCGATCGTACCGGAGTCGTCATTGTCTGAAACCAGTTCGCGCTCGATGCTCCTTTGCATACCCACTCCTCCGTCGAATCGTAATTATTGGCCCATGCGCATTGATTATTAAACAGCTTATTATAGTGTCACCCTGGCCTTGATCCTCCTGCGTCTGAACGTGAGCGGCACCGGCGAAAAAAAGAAAAAAAGAAAAAGAAGAGACGATCGTTGCAGTCCAGCCGGTGCGTGTAATCTGAATTAAAAATCGTGCGAGCCTGGAATTATTGAAAAGCACAGCCGACGAACGACTGGATGAATTTTTCTTTTTTGAAGCTAAGAAAGAGGGAGGGGGGAGTATCTTCGAGCGTGTGCAAACACGTTCCAATTATTTATTATATCGTTAGTTGATTTCTTCGACGAGTCCGCTTCCGTGAGATACGATTTATTTACGTTAAAAATTAGTAAAAATATTTTCCACAATCCTGTTTCTTTCTGTCGTTTAAGTTTAAATACTCGCTCGATTTAATGCACCAGGTATCAGACAAGTCAGGAATTTTCTTCGTTCACTAAAATCACTCACCTGCCTCGCGAAATGTGTCGAACACGATCCAAAGGAGAATCGTTCCACAGAAAACTCGCGAAGAATATCTTCAGTAACTGGCACGGAGAAAAAAATGCTCTTGCCGCATGTTCGAGAGGAAGAAAAGAAAGAAAGAAAGAAAGAAAGGCGAGGAAGAAAGAGGCTGGTAATCACGAAGAAACGGAGTGCAACTTAATCGGAACACGTGGTGTTGAGCAAAATGGTGGGAGTAAAAGGGAGGCGCGGCGCAGCGCGATCGTTTTGCAATGTTGCTGAAATAATTGCTCGAAAACGGTTCCGCGAGCGGCGGAGAGATAGACGCTGTGAATTCCTCTTCGCTGTGAATTAATCTCGGCCGGAATGCGACCCCCATACCCGGCTACCCCATTGCCCCCATGGACGCTGGACTTTCATCACGAATGGCTTCTACGCGTGGGAGGGATGCAATTGTCCGCATTGCCGAGCCGATGCGCTTTCCGGCGTGCGACTCGCGCGTTCGTGGAAAAATTTCCGCGACTTCCGGTCGATATTGCGCCCATTCTTCGCGACTCGCCTACCCGAAGGATGCGTTTATGAGCTTCTCGAGCACGTTGCCCCTTTCGTTCCACTTCCACCGGCCATTGAAATTTCGTTAATTAAACCTTTCTTCGTTTAGTGTCATTTCTTTTTCCTTTTCTTCTTCTTCTTCTTCTTTTTTTTTTTTTTTTTTTTTTTAATTAAAAACACACTGCACGCTTAAAAGTCGTACTTCTTAGACGCATTTGTTTTCTGGAATAAACTTTGGCTTAGCTTCGGCATGATACCGACAACTTCAAACTGTTGCAAAATTCGCAGTCACTTGCAGCTCCCTTCATCAATCTAACAGTTTCAGGTTTTAATCCCGGAATATTATTATTATCGCCGATCGAATCGCGTTACGAATATTGTTAAATTAAATTAAAAGGAAAGGAAGACACAGTTGCGAAACAGACGCGTGTTGTGAGTTTCGAGGTTTGCGAAAAAAAAGTCCGCGGAATTTGAGGAAAATTCTCGGAATCCAAATTTTTTGTATAACGACGATTGTTGCCCCAACAATATACGTATATTATTGTTGCACAGTTCTACACCGTTGGCACGTGCGAGAGCGACACGTTACGACTGTCGATTCAGTCGAATTTCGTGCACAACACGAAGACGACATTACCCGGGTAAAGAAAAAAGAAATCACAATCTTCGGCGAATTCGGGTCGATGTTTGCGTTTCACGCAGTGTTTTTCCAAGCGGCGAATTGCAATTGCCGAGGCGGCGCGTTGTGCAACTGCACGCAATTATTGTGCAAACAACACGTTACACGGTCGCTGCACGATATATTTCGATTGTTACCGAATATTTCGCTGAGGAAACAAACAAACAAACAAACAAACAAATGATCGAATAATCGAACGCTCGTAATCGGCTTGATTGAGATCGAAATTTCACGATCGTCATAGAGACGAACCTCTCGGACACGCTGCATTAAAAATGACACGGAACGTAATCTCGAAATAATTTTGCTGGATTATCGTTCGTAAAAAGAACATACGCTTTTCTTCTTTCATACACTAATCTTTTTCCTCGTTTATCCCGAAGCTTTGCCATGCAACAAACCAAATACATTTAAAATCAATTTTACCAACCATGTATTATTTATTTTACCAGCAGAAATTTAATAAAGAAAGAATCATTTACAGCTGTAATTTTCAAGAAAAGATTGGTAAAGAATCATTTGCATCTTTCCTACGCTATTTAATTTTTATTCCAAACTATGTACTTCTAACTTTTGATTGAACCAGACCCACTGCAGGTGCCCAGTTCCCAAATACTTTCGTTCAATTACCTTTCATCCCCGAACAAAACAACGATTTCACCCCGCGGACGTGAACGAACGCAGCCTCTATTTTCTAAATCCCTCGACAGAGGTAGGAATTAATCAATAAACAAAGAAGGACTGGAATCGAAACGAGCGGCATTATCGGGTGTTCCCAGTAGGTTCACCCTTTAAGTGCGCAAAAACGAGACCGAGAATCGAGCAACAGCACCCTACCCGGTATCGCCCGACCGGCGATATAAAACCGGGAGGATCGATAATTCAAGCTGTAGCAACGTTTCTTTCTTCTCTTTTTTTCCTCTCTTTTCTTTCTGTTTCTTTTTTTTTTCTTCTTTTTTCACGATTCGTGGCTCCGTGATCGATGCTCGATGCTAATGAGCAGCGTCGAGTGACACTCTACTCGTATATGTTTATTAATCACCGGGTCCGTTTCCCATCGGGAAACCGGCCGGACTAGTTCGCAACCCCTTTCGGTTTCGACCGAGTTCCCGATCGATCTGTATCCCCCCCCCCTTTTTTCGAAACAGTAGCCAATGCACGCAATACGTCTAGTCACGTTCTATCACGTTAATATCTGAGTGACTTTCAGTGAACACGTTGTAACAAATATATATATATATATATATATATATGTATATGTATATTAAATTTGTCAAATATTGCAAATGAAAAAAACGGTAGTTGTTTGATTAATTTGCTAGTTAATTAATAGGGA
This sequence comes from Tetragonula carbonaria, assembly GCA_032399595.1. Taxonomy (NCBI): domain Eukaryota; kingdom Metazoa; phylum Arthropoda; class Insecta; order Hymenoptera; family Apidae; genus Tetragonula; species Tetragonula carbonaria. Next base: position 9,031,676 of record JAUCRC010000005.1, on the reverse strand, counting down.
ATTTCGTTTTCTTTCTTTTTTTTTTAAGTGTTCGCACGAAGGACTTTTGTACGTTGATACACACTTCAAAATAAATTTAGAGTGAAGGATCGTTCGATGCACGGACATGAGGGGATCCAATGAATTTCAAATTGTGATCATTTTTCGATTAATGTTATAGTTTTGAAGCTTGACACTTTCTTTAAAAGAGAGAATAAAACGTAATGATGAAAGAAGATGTAATTCTCTGCGCTTCTCAGATGCGTGAAATTAACATCAATGAAATTGTTCCTGTATCGTTCAATTTTATCTGATAATATTAAACTTAATCATTTCGGAGATCGTAACTATTATAATTTCGAAAACATTGTTCGCTCTCGCAGTTGGACGAAACACGTAACTTTTAATAAGAAAGCAAAGAATAAAATCGTCAGAGAATCCCTTTATCCGCGACTCTTTGATTGAATTACATCGTGTCAAAGGTAAGCAAATGTCCGAATACTTTCAAACGGTAGCGTGCATACACGTCTTACGTGTTCATATAGACACACACACACACACATACGTGCGCGTACACAAGCGCGGAAATTAAGCGGCGTCTTAGGAAACGTCTTAATTAATCCTCTGAAACGTCTATCGCGAATTGCTTCTTGCAGCGGCAATTAGGCGAGATTACGGCGTTGCACAACAGGCTTGAGAACGGCGTTGCGGCAACGGCCGAGCTTGAATTTTGCTTATCGCGCGACAACGGACGCTTCGAGACCTCTGCGCCTCCCGATACCACCCTCAGAGAATCATCTTCTATCGAAGTGTATTGACATTTTTCCAAGAATCCAAGATGCTCGATCTCCCAGAAATAGAGTAAAACATACGAAACTAGAGAAGTAAGTCGAAATAATAGAAATAAAATAATTATTATTTTATTATTGGACAAATTAAATAAAAGTAAAATAATGAGTAAAAATGGTTAAATGTGGTGGATCCAAGTTCCCAAGGAATAGGATTTTTGTGTAAAACAAAATATAAAATATTTACTAGATAGAGGAACAAGTCCAAGTAATAGACTTTTTGTATGAAATGAAATTAAGTGTTGTTAAAGAAATTAATAGAAATGATGAACAAATTTGTGGGTGCTTCAAATTTCCAAGCGATAGAATTTTTGTACGAAATAAAAGAAAGAAATATTGCTAAAGAAATTGATAAAAATAAAATAGTGGATAGAAGTTTACATAGTCTGATCTTTGAATTCTAACGTACGTTATAAAAAATTTTCCCAGCGTTATGAGGTAGTAGATTTATTTCACGACCATCCATTTCATTTTAATTCTTGTGTAAAGTTATCATTCGGAAATTAGTACCTTGACCCTGGCGCTCTCCTATGAACGTCACACGCTGTGTCGTAAGCAGATTCGGATTCAAAGAAATTGTTCAACTTGCGTAAATCGAAAATATTTTCACGAGCTTCAGGAAGGAGTTTACATGTTGCGTACTGCGTGTCGAAATTGCGCTCGATTTGTTTATTTCGTGCGTACACGCACTTCTCTCTTTTCTTTTCTTTTCCTTTTTTTTTTCACAGGGCAACTCAAACATTGCTGTATCGACATTCGAGAATCAAATCGAAGCTTCGATCAGTGGTGAAAGACCATCGTTCGGTCAAGGACTGCGGTGCCACGAAAAACTCGTGTAATTGAAATCCTCAATGGGGAAAGGGAAGAAGCAAACTAAGCCAAAACGAGGTGAACTGCAAGCTTCGGAAATTCAACTAAACCTCAGATGGCCATCCGAGATTTAAAACTATATGCACACGCGTGAAGAGACCGTAGCGTGGAACTTTCTGCGCAGAAAGATCTGCGCGTCTTCTAGAACCTTATACGTATCGAGTGTCGCGAGACGCTTTGCAATTGATAAATTTCTCTGATGAATCAACTCCGGAGCTTCATCGAATCAGCTCTGAAACTAGAACCATCGACGCACACCGTTATTTACACACTTTTTCCAAGCAAATTTCCGTCGATCATAGCCAAACGTGCGCATCGTCGAGGGTTGGATTCACGTCTCTGCACTCGCAATTACGCTTTACTTCGTTTTATAATACTCGTATAATACCATGAACCTTCGTATAAAATTAATTCACACACAATTGATAATAATATAATCGACGATGTATAAATTACATAAATATAATTTATTGTATTTGTGAGCAACAAGATCATTCGTCAGACTCATCGAACTGCGTTGAATAAAATCATCTCGAACCTTTCGAAAAAAAAAGAAATATATACTCCAAAAGACATCGCGAAGACATCGACGAACGAATTTCCGAACGAAATTGTCGACGAAGAATTGTCCAAAGAATTCGGACGAGGTATCGTCGAAACGGAAGATTTACAACGATTTTCCAGGTTATTATCGCTCGGCGGACACGGCCGTTTCAGTTTCTTTATTACGCGACGATATTACCTTGGATTCCGCGAAACGCGGAACGCTATCGCGTTAATCGTCTGTTCTCTGTATGACTCGAGGCAGGGTGTTAAGTGTCGCCACGTACGGCGAAATATGATTCCGTGGACGTTCCTGGCCTACATTGCCGCTCATTATGTGATCGAAAGTAAACGCACGCAGAGAGACGGTGCCCTGGCTCTGGACGGAACGACAGGAAACAATGGGTCACGCTGCGGGACGCAGTCACAGAGAGACCACCGTTTCGTCAGGTGTATCGTCCATCCTTTCTTCTCTCTCCCTCTCTCCTTCTCTCTCTCTCTCTCTCTCTGTCTCTCTCCTCTTTGTCGGCCTGATGTTTCCGAGGGTTCGGGGAGTGGCTGCGAGAGACGACAAGACGGGATCATTCAGGGTCATTTTGGATTTCAAGTGGGAGTGAAAGACGGATCCGAGACTTTTGCTGCCCCGTCACGTTATAGCGCTCGACCTGCTGATGTTTGCTACGTTCGCTGGTTTCCGATGTCAATGGATTTAATTGTTCCAACGTTCCCGGATCAATCGTTTGCACGAAGCTTTTGTGACATTCGCGATCGCGATTGCGAGCGTCAAGGGTGAAAATATCTGCGTATCTGTCGATTTTATTCGTATCATTTGTATTGCACGATTTACGGTCTCATTTATGTAATTTTCTCATTGCCCGATTCGAAGTATTTGTTTTTCATTTATGAAAATTCGGAGCAAGAAAAAATTGTACGAAACGTAAAATTCGTTGTGTGGTCTGCAATAACTCTAGTCTCAATGGTAACCCCAATGTAAAAATTATAGCAACTCGAAGGCACACGATAATTCGCTGATATCGTCACGTTTCAGCTTTTTTTTTCTTTCTTTTTAATAAGAAGACAAGTGTAAATGCTTCATGGAAAGTGTGCCGTTACAGACGTTTAAGGCTTTTGCATTACCCAGGGAAGCGCTCTTCTTTGTGTACTAGCAGTGGAAAGTAATGCACAGCAGATGGCCGTGCCCAACGCAAAGAACTTGGATCTTATTTCGTGAGATCCTAAGAATTGCATTCGAATGGCATCAAGTGGCAAACATAACTTAAAACTTCGTTTTAATCCCTTTCCACTTCGCCTCTGTCTCTTGCCTTAAGTACACCAGTCGTAAATATGTTGTAAAAACGATAAAACCAGAGTGCAGCGCAATTTCGCGACAAATAAAAGGACATTGTGCGTATACACACAATGTCTAGGCTTTTTTTTTTAATGTTTTTAATTGGACTAGTAAGAAAAAAAGAAAAGGTCTATAATTATCAACATTTATAATTTCATGCAGCTACGTTACAATACGGCAAAAGCGTCGAGAAATTCTGACGAATTCGGTAGTACGGTAGTGAATCGATATTGACGACAAGCGATTGGTAACACAATCGCTGCAATCACAATTCCAAGAGAACATTCGTTGCGAAACGAATTGGGATTGATACGAAGCAACACGTACTCGTGCCTTCCTCCACACGTCGATCGCATTTCTCGTCGTTGTTTGAGAAACTTCTTCCGTTAATGTACAACACGAAACGTAAATGAAAATTCGCACCCGAAGGTGTTACAAGGCGCCGAGTGCCTTCAAATGAAATAAACGAGCGCGAACTGACGGGCACGTACCTCTGCCCAGATGAAACTTGCAACTTTGAAGAAACCAACGGATAGAGCGGCGAGATTGACGATCTCCTCAGCTTCTGGAGGAACAAATTCCAAAAAAAAAAAAAATACTAATAAGAAAAGAAAAAAGGAGAAAGAAATAACAAACGCATCTGGCTTACGTAGACGTGCTCTGGTTGGCGTACCAACAGAAGAGCATGATGCAAAAGTTTCCGTTCCCGTGGTCGAAACACAGACCCCGTGTATCGACGATCACGAGCGTCGTCCCCCACCCTTGACAAAGAGAGACTACAAGTGAAAGAGAGAGAAGGAGAGAGAGAGATAGAGAGAGAGAGATAGATAGACAGACAGAAAGAGAGAAGGGAGGGGGAAGGAGAGAAGGAGAGGAGAAAAAAAGCGACATTCCCCGTTGACATCTTCGCGGCGCAAGCTATGAAAGTGCCTATACAGGTTTTTGAGACGGTGAAGCGAGCGAAGATAAGGGTGGAAAAACGTCGGGTCGTGTGATCGTCGAGAAAGCGGCCCGGTAGTGGGGGATCACGAGGGGTTAGAACCTGCGCCTAAGTTTACCCTTTCCCGGCGCATGCTCCTGCACCACTTTTCCCACCCTGTCGCCGAGGTTTGACTCCCGATATGATCGGAAAAAGGAGCCAGAAGCTAAATTGCCACCACCACACCGCCTGCCCTCCTCCCCCCCTCCGCCTGCCCGCCACCCTCGTGAACTCGTTTTCAGCCCCTAGTATTTTCTGTCGTTACCGTTGCCCGCTAAACTACGACCATTTGGATTCATTGAAACTCGCGGCTATCCGAGAGCGTGGAACGTCTCCGAGAAACTGAAATTACACCGGTGCCGTTTCGAAATTCCATCGATTTCGATTCGCCGGAATTCGCTCGGAACTGTTTGTCGATCGAGGTCCTTTTCTTTTTTCTCTCTCTTCTTTTGTTTTCTTTTTGTAATAGTAGAAAATTTGGCAGTGAATCGAAGACTCTTCAGTCACGAGAAATTTCCAAATTCCCCGAATAATGTTTTTCATCTGAATTTTGAATGTTTACTGATCTTCGATTTCGTGATTATTTTTAATCACGGATGAAGGTTAACTCGTGGTGGTTTCTCTCGTTGAAGAGAAATGTCCGATGTTGTTTTAATGCGGGCGAAATTGTAATTGAATAAAAAATGACACGATTTCATAAAAATCATGGTTTATTACCCGGGCGAGATGGACGATGAAACGGACGATAATTAATACGTTGCTGATGATTTAAATGCCCCCTTTCAATCTTGCAAAAGTTTTAAGCGTTCGTTCATCTACAATAACGGCGGCTGAAAGATTCAGTTTTATATCGTCAAGCGTGTGATAAATTTTTCAACTTGTCATTTACGACAACGCGAACCGCTTTTTACAACGCGTTATTTACCGTTGTCCCTTTGATTATTACACGTCCATTTCGGTGAGGAGCAAAAGTAAAAAAAAAAAAAAAATTCAAAATCCCTGCAGTAAATTCTAATTAATAAATTTCATCTCGATATCAACGTAGAACGCGATCGAATGATATTCGGATACGCGGAGATTTCTTTGTCGTAAATTTTGATTCAGATACCGCACGCGGGCAGAACGAACTGGACAATGGGCAATGGATTTCTTTACGCGTGATTAGGCCAGTAATAATTCATTCTTCATCTCCATATACTTGCCCTCTCGTATTAATGGAACGTATCTACCTTATTTTTTTTTCCCTCCACTTAATCGCGCCGCGAGAAGTAATATACGCGGGGATTGCAATAATTACAGAGCGAAATGTAACAGAGCGTAATTCTAATTCTTGTAGAAAAGTCCATTCTGTTTATAGACGAACGGATGAATGAATAATTCGCAAAGTGTAATCTGCAGATATTAATAATTACTGTTACCATAGCAGTTAACATCGTCATTACTGTTGCGACTATTTCTATAATCCTGGAATTGGTGTTACGAAATTCAAATCTATCCCGGAACGCAATTTACACAAGTAGAATTACGTTGTTTATTATTCATCAAAAAAATTAGTTTTCGGAACGGCGTATGGATAGACGACAGATTACACAGTGAATACTAACAATTGGATTGTAATTATGCGCATGTCGTTGCTACCGTGTCAGCGTCGGCTGACATCCGAAATTAACGATTAACTTGTATTATATTTCCTTCTTCCACTGTTACTTTCGTATCGTTTTTTTGTTCTTTTTTTTCATTTATCTTTCTTCTTTTACAAACGATTGCAACAAACGATTTCCTCTCCCCTGAAAGTGAATAAAGAGCCTACTGTAAAGAGATCGACCGAAATGTATCGTCCTCCGAGAACACTTTCACGAAACTAATTTCTGAAATGGAAAGACCACGTGAACTTCCCTGTCGGACAAAAATATATCTGCTCGATGCAAACGGGAACGTATTCGCGAACGTTTCGCTTTAATGAAAACTTTCCCGAAGCAAAGTCCAAAGTGTAACGAAAAGTCGAATATGTTCGGGAAAGATTTTGGTTTCGTTGCCAAAGCGTCGAAGCGTTAACTCATTTTCAAGACAGACACAACTTTCTCGTTCGAATATCACGATTAAAAACAAAAAAAAGAAAAAAAAAACACCTCGCGATTCATTGAATACGACGATATACATTATAAAAGCGAAACAGAGAAATTTACAAAAAAAAAAAAAAAAAAAAACAAAACTCCAAACTACCATTTCGTGCAAAATATATTGGAAAACGAAAGGAAACGGAGCAACCAATGAATCGGTGCGCGAAACGGAGGAGAGATCACTCACCGTCTGTGGAATGGTGCGTCTGGCTGAGAACGTGCGAAACGGAATGCGCCGAAGGCAACCCTTCTTTCCGATCAGGCCGTTGAAGTCACCGATACTTCCGATAGCTGATACAGCGCATCAACGTGTCCTCGTGGCCGTTGCTGGAAGGGGTGCCGGCCGGTTGATGGTGGGGGTGGCCACCCTTGCGTTCCTGCGGCTGGTTTGGCAGCGCTGCCGCGGCGCGGCGCCACCGTACAGCCTGCGCGGCCGACGTCCCTTGTCGCCGCGCCGCTCAACTTTTGTCCAACAGGCGAGCGGTTCGCGGCCGCGTGAGACGCTCGCCTTCGCGCATCGCAATGCGACACGTTGGCATCGGGCGTGCTCGCGGAACGCTGCTCGCTCGGCGCCGCTCGCCACCACGGGACGAACCACCGTTCGCGACGAACGTCCGAGGGAACGGGATACACGCGGCGGCGGACAATAGTTTCGCCGGGGTGGAAAAGTGCGTGGCTGGAGGGATGACTGCGAGGGCTGCAGGAGCCGAGCGTTCGAGTTAGTCTCGGCCAGAACACAGGCCCAGTAGGATCTACGTGCACGCACTGGAGCCGCGTACGGTGCGTGGACCCAAGGAAACCGACCGAGGGTTTAGGACAAGCATTCCCACCCCCCTTTTCATTCGCCGTGATTCGCGAGTTTCGCGTGCGACGGGATTATCGTGTGCCCACCGAAGATAAACCGCGGGCCGCAACCAGTGCACAGGTGATTGTTTGTGCTGATTTATTTTGTGCTGTGTGACTGTGTTCCCTCTCTCGCGATTTCGAGAGTCGAGAGACTTTCGGTTTCCGACCCCGAGGAAAGTCGACGACGTTCTGCTCGTTTCTCGCGTGTCCGATCAGGAAAGGGACTGTCCAGAGATCCACTGGCCATTCCCGAACGCGGTCCCCCGCGAGTTCACGCGCACGCACGTGCAGCCGTGCCCTCACGGATTTTATCTGAAAGCCGAAACCGAGCGACCAGGCTCGAACGTGACCACTGGACGGATTCCTGATCGTCGCTTGCTCGACTCTATCTCGAACCGGTCAACCAACTCGGACCCGCGAGAGAAAGAGAAAGAGAGAAAAGGAACGCGAAGAACCCGAGAACCGAGTGATAGCACCTAGCTGACTATTAGAGAATCTAGCCGACGAGCATCGAGCTGATTAAGTCCTAAGAAACTTACGGACCAGCGAGTCAACCTGAAAACAACGATCTTGTTCGCCCAATCGTTTTTCCACTTGCTTCTTCTCCACGCCGATAGAGACGTTTTTTCTCGTGTATCCGTCCTGAAGCTGTTCTTTCTTCTTCGAAGATTCGTTCTCGCAAAGTGATCCATGATCCACGGACCAGTCATTTTTTTTTCGAGAGAGAGAAAGAATCTTTCGTGAAGGGAACTTTGCTCCGACGACTAAACGACGTAGAGACGATTCGAAATGAATTTTTCCTAGAAGACACGAGTTTTCGTTCGAGAGACTCGTGACAGTTTCAAATTGATCGTTGAGAATTCAATTAATCGTTCCGTCTCGTGAAAGAAAATTCGATGAATTTCCCATTTTGGACCGTTCCACTTTCAGAGTATTTCGTACGATTCTCGTAACAGGGAAATTTTATTGGCTTCGCGGTTTTCTGGCGAAATCGTTGGCTCGAGAATCGTTGAAAGAAAATCGCGTTCAATCGAGGTCGTCGATTTTTACAACGTCAACGATCGAAAATTTCGACGAGAGGAAATTCTTCGCCGATTTTCCGAACGACGTTTCTCGTGACTTTCAATCATCGTACTCGAGTTACGAAATACTTAGACCAATTCAATTAGAAACAATCCCTACCCGCCCCCCCCCAGAACTTTCGCTCAAGTGATTCTTTGCTCTCGACATTCTTTATTTCTCGAAAAAAAATTCAGTGATCGAAAACTGCCAAGAGACAGTTCTGTCGCTTTTCTGTTTCGCTCGACTCAGAGACGACGTCTTTTTTTTCGAAAACACGAGAAAGCAGAATAACAGGAATGTCCATGGAATGAAACCGTGTTCTCCAGCGAGTAGTTCATCATCGAGGAAAGGTGTCGCGTCTCGTTGTTGTTTTCGATTCCATCTCCGACGACAGAGAGGAGATCTCCTCGGGGCAGAGGAGAAACCCTCTCCCCTCGCCCGGTTTCGCGTGCAGCAACCCCGGCCAGTGTGCCACGATCGTCTTATCCGGCGAAAAAAAATCCGCGCGATGTCCCTGAGCGCGGCTCTTGAACTTAGAAGTGTTGTGCGCATCCTTCGCTCGCCGGAAGATATTGTTACAATCGCCCTCGAACAGCGTCGCGTTGCCGGTCGAACGGGGGTCGCGACGCGAGGGGCCGCGGGGGCTGTCGTTTATCGTCCACCAGTATATTGAGTAGCGTGCGACCGCGCGAAGAAAGCGAGTCCCGTTGCTGCGACCAGCGAAATTCCACCGGCCAGGCAGTCATCCAGATTCGCCGTTTCGGCACCTTTGCTCTTTCACCTCCGATTTGCCAGTTGACAACTACCCCTTTCGACAGATAAGCTCGGCTCATCGTCACGTTTTCAATATTTTCTTTCTTTCTCTCCTGTCTCTTTCTGCTCTTACACTTTTCCTCTAGTTTTCACTTTCGATGCAGATTTCTCCCTTTATTCTCCTCGGTGGAATTTTTGACGACGTTGACGACGTTGCAGAGGTATATCCTGGCGAATGGCAGGCGTTTAGGTTCGTTAGATTCGCGACAAGGGGGTGCAAGCGGCTACCGGAGTGCTCGGTAAGACAGCTTTCCCGCGCAGTGTGTGTGAAACGTTGACGAAAGACGCGAGTCGTACGTAACATGGGGATTCCAGTGCGGTTTGGTGAAAAAGTTCTCCTCGACGGACACACCTCGAGAAGAACCAGAGAAAACAAAATTTGAAATTTACTTTTAACTCGATAACCCTCTGCCTCTGGCTACGAAAGGTAAAGCATTTTGCGGAATTTGGCAATTTTGACGTCTCGTCGGTCCCTATCGCGATTTCTCATCACTCTTTCTTTCGATTTCTCACCAATCGTCTCACCGAAAATTTCCGGCCGCCCGAGACACGGAAAATTCTTCTCCGACTCGTCGGCGGTCGGTTCTCGGGCGACTTTCTCGGCAGAGGGAGAGGAGAGCAACCACGAGGAATTCCACGTCTCGTAATTCCAAGACGCGGCGGCGTTCGTCGCGTTACGAAATTCCCGGCAACAATATGTCGCAGTTGACCGGGAAGGCAAAGACGGCGCGCGATGGCGATGCAGGCCGCGCGTGTACGCGCGCGCCGGCCCGCGTTGACAAACTAATCCCCGCGTTATATCGGGTGATCGTAAAGCACGCGGTGACAAGTCAACAGCCGCCAGTAGTATTTTCGTGGGCGGCTGCGACGAATTTTCGCGACGCGTCTCTGTCCCTCAGAAGCACGCGACACGCACCTATACACACGCGCTCTCGCCCAGCGGAATTTCTCTCCGGTGCTTGCCGTGTCTCGCGCAGCGACCGAGCGTCTCGTCTCGTCTCGTCTCGTCTCGCCTCGCCTCGCCTCGCCTCTCCTACCGTTCGAGAAATTCGACGTTCTGTCGTTTCTGCGATTCCTCGTAATTTCCCTTCGTTGCTCGGTTCGAAAGCAAGTCGACGCAGATCATTTCGCGGTTGAACCTACGGGGAATTTTATTTCGTGCTTCTCGACGTGTCGAGCGACATTGAAATTCGAACGAATTCGATGATCGAAAATCATCTCGCGAGTTCCGATCGTTTATTCGACGAAGTCGATCTTACTCTGCATTCCGGGCAGTTTTTTGTCGGTACCAATTTATCAACGGGGACACAATCCGCTCTTCCTCGTTCTATCCAGCCGCTTCTCGCAAATTTCTAAGATCTTCGCGATCTTGGAGACTTTTCAGGATTTTTTAACCGATCAAGCTTATTATACTCTCCAGTATTTCGTCCGGTATTTCCTGACCGATAGACCTTACGACGGATTCTTCTCTCGAAAGGAGGAAGCTTCCCAATGAAACTCAGGCGCGCGCCCGATGTATCGATGATTCCACGACAGAGAGGAAATCGATCAGCCGAAAGGCATGTACAGCAACAAGTAACGCGGCGTTGGTGGCGTGAATCGAGTTACAGTTGTTTTCGTTTCCGCGTCAACAGCGGCTATCATCCACCACCGGCGATGATTAACTCGTGTAACCGGCGAACGCCGCGGAAATTAAAGTTGCATTATCCAGGACCCGACGCCGGTTAACTCGACTGTCACGAAGTGTGCTTAACACGGTAACGCGGATTAACGCGTTCGCCGGAAGCGGCGCGTCTTTCACGGTTTGCGGCAATCGGTGGAGGAGGAGGTGGGGTAGGGGGAGGGAGGGGGAAGCGCTTCGACAACGCTTCGACCCCTCGCTCATTTCCCAAACGACGTTCCGCCAACTCTTCTTCTTCTTTTCTTTTTTTCTTTTTTTTCTTTTTTAATTCCTTTCCCGCAGAGAGAATATTCTCCTTTTCTTTTTAATTTTCTGAATTATCGTTGAGAGTAGATCGACGCCATCTCGATGGTTGACGAATCACATCGCTTTCGAGAACGCTGTCGCGATGCAAAGTTGCCACGCAACTTGCAAAGTTTGATACAATGGCGATTGTGATGAGAGAGAGAGAGAGAGAGAGAGAGGGGTAAGTTGTTTCAGATTTTTTTTTTCTTGAAAGATTTTATATTGCTGTTCTTCCGTCATCGTTCTATTCCGTAGATTCGTTCTAGTTTCTAAGAATCAGTCTCGTTCTTGTTGTTCTCTGGGATTTGCAACTACGAGTATCAAAGAATTTAATTCTGGAGGGTTGTTTCCTTGGAAATCTGTATCGAGTGTAATCATCAGTCATCGATTGAAACTTCGAGATTACTATACACATCATATAGAGATGAGATAGACATTTCAACTTGCATTTTTCGACTCGACGATAATGTGTCTTCGCCGATGTGTTTATCACGGATCGTCAGAGTTTTGTCAATTGTCCGCTCGTATTCCGAAAGTATCATAATCAAATTACAATCGTATCGAATGCAGGAGGCTACCAAGCGAAGATATAATAAGCGAGTCCATGCAAGAGGACACTACTTATTCAAAGCTCCTCGCACGTCGTTGAGATTCCCAAGAACCACGTGAGAATTGTTCGACTCTGAATTTGAAAACTATCTGTATTCTTTCCGCTGTGAACGAAATTTGTTAATCTGAAAACTGAATCAGATCGTGGAGTTTTGCAAAAGAAGAAAAAAGAAAAATTAGAGCTCTCACTCGCGTTCCTAATTTATTATTCGTGACCAATCTCATAAATAACGCATTATGTATTGACCTCATTATATTCTTCTGCGTTCCTTTACTCGTGACAGTATCTTTATTCGCCGACCAGAATTGCCGTCGACTCCAGAAACGCGAGGGGAATACAGTCTCGAGCATTTCAACTCCTTTACGCCGCGGCGTAATCTCCGCGAAAATTCACCGTTCACGTGTTGGATCGTTGCCATCGAAATTTCGAAAAAAAAATCCTACGCCGAGTTAACGAGTATTTCAGCTCTTGAAACCGACGGTTTCAAAAGATACGATATATCGCGAAGAACCGTTCCGTACCCCTGTAGCCTACGATCGATGTCACCTCGATGAGAAGCAACGAACCTTCGAATCCCTTCGTAAAAAAAAGAAATCGCAAGAAAGAAAGAAAGAAAGAAGGAAATTTCATCGAAAGATATACTCCAAATTCTCGCGCGCTCTTCTTCTTAACCGGACAAGTTGAAGCAAGGGACGACAAGTCTTGTCGCGAGAGAGCCGGGGCACGACATCGAGTCGGTTAGGAGGCACAAGGGGCAAAGGGACGGAGTCGCGGACGAGATTCCGCGGCGAAGGGGTTGAAAAAGAAAGAAAAATGGAGGAGGGTGGGTCGTGTCGGTGGTGGCGAGGCTGCGATTCTCAAAAAGCCCGGTGGTGCTCGGCGCGTCAGTAACCCCTTCGAAACTCAATCACACCTCGTTCTCCTCCGTCCGGAACGTCTGAAAATCGTAACGGCGCTCGCAACAAAGGTAACGCTCAGTCACCAACGAGCAATCGAAGGGTTACTGTCTGCGGGGCGGTCGGGCGTGTTGATGGGGCGTATGGAAAGCGGGCAGGGGGGAAACTCGCCGCGGATCGGGGGGCCGGGAGTTCGCGAGCGGGACGAGGGGGCAGCGGAGGTGAGAGAGACAGAAAGAGAGGGGTCGAAGGGGGCGCAAAAGGGGCAAGGAGAGCGGCAGAGAAGGGGGAAGGGGGTAGACGAGGGGCGGCGAGGGGGAGGCGAAAATAAGAAACACAGATACAAAGAGGAGAGGGAGACGCCGGGAGAAAAAGAGGAAGGAAAGAAGAAGGGAACCGGCACGATCGGCAGGGGTTGGAGAAAAGGGCGGTCGGGGAGCTGAAAATATGAGATCCGCTCTGGTAGGGACCACCTAGCCAGCCTCCGGTCCTTTCCGCGGCGTCTCCCTTCTCCGCGCAGCTTATCCCCGCCACGACCACGCTCTCCTCTGAACGCTAGAGCCGCGGAGGAGAGTGGGAGAGCCGGGCGGTGGGCGATTGGCCAGCTGGTGGGCCGGCCGACCCCCACCACAAGGCCCGGGCTCCGCCCGATCCCCTCCAACGGCGGTGCACCTCCTCCAGACATCGCATCGGTCGTTCGGTAGCTCTTAGTTTCAGGTTAGGAGCCTGCTAGGACGGGTCTCGTACTCTCTTCCTGAGGTCAACCGTGAAAGCCGGGACGAAAGAGAAAGAGAGGGAGAGAAAAAGAGAGACGAGACGAGACGAGACGAGACAAGACGAAACAACGAAACGAAGGAAAAACCGAAGCCAGTGAAGTGTGACACGCGTGCAGTGAATAGAGCCTGTATGTTCGTCGGTTTTTCCGCGCGAGTGTAGGTGTGATGCCGCGGCGAGAGGCAGCGACAGCAGCAGCGGCAGCGGCAGCACGACGACGACGACGGGCAGCCTGACGTCCGGCCTGAGAGCAGATTCGAACGTCTGTCGGTGTTCGGGGCCAGGAGCGGCAGAGTACGTCGATGACTTTGGTGAACTCGGGAGGGACATTGTGCGATTCCGTGTGACCGTGGGGCCAGTGTGTGGTGCGACGGGTCCAGTGTGTTCCGGGACAGTGTCCGGGACTAAGGAACAGGAAGAGACGGTAGCGACGGGCCCGCCGGCCGAGGCGTGCGCCCCAGGAGGCGTCGGCGGCGCCGGCAAACCAAGGGGAACAGTTTTGGGCCCGGCGGAGAAGTTCGAAGCCGTCAAAGTGGCTTCGTCACTGGGCCTCCAGGGGCCTTCAGCGCCGATAGGGGCCCAACTACTGGCTACTGGCGGTTCGGAGGATGCATCGTCCGTGTACCACGCGAATCTGCTAGCCAGCAGCAACGCGTCCGTGCTCCAGCAGCCCGTTCTAGCCAGCCTGAACACGCCGGCACTGGCCAGCATGCAGGCCTCTGCGGAGGCCAACTCGCTGGACATTCAGGCCATGCAGTCCATGGACTGGCTGTTCAAGAAGGAGCGTATATACCTGCTCGCCCAGTTCTGGCAACAGGTAAGTGTGCTCGACGCGCTACGTCGTCTCGTGTTTTCTGTGATTCTGTCTTCCATCTCCTATGCCCTTCGCGTGTGTGTCGTCGCGCGCGGCGAATCAGCCTCAGTGTCCGCTCTCCAATATACGGATATAATATGTTCGCCGTCCTCCGCCCGCACCCTCGAACCGATTGATGTTCGCTCGAGCCGATGTCCGATCGTCATCTCCACCTAAACCTAACCCAAGGGAAACGACGCCACGACGACGACGCGTTTCCAATACCGCGCGCGGTCTCCGTGCGGACACTTGTAGCTTCCGGGCCCGGTGGACCGCGAACGACCGTAAAAATGTGAATGTGAACCTTCGAATTGTCCTATTCTAGCCTACGATGGGAGAAAAATCGTGCGGTGACAGTGGCAGCTGACAGTTGAGATTCTCACCTGCCGCGAAATCAGCAAACCACCCCCACCGGTGAAAACGAGAGAACACTGACCGCGAGAACAGTGACGACCGCGATCAGAAACGACGATCGATCGTGATGTGTGAACGTTTCGAGAATGTTATTCCATTGAGAGAGAGCACGAAACTATTAGTGAAGAATATTTCCCGATCTCGCGAGTCTTTCGACTGGTAATTGCTGGTCAGGTTCTCGACCAGTTGGCCGACCCCGAGTTTCAACGAGGGTGCGAGGGTGGCGAAGTTTCCCCGACACTTGCTGTTTGGAGGATAGTTCAGCGATTTAGGGGATGGCTTGACCGACTTGCCGCAAAATGGCCCACATACAGTGGTTGACAACCTGATATTCTTTGTGTATAGCGTACACAAGGAAAAGAGAAGAGAAAAAAATCGTGTAGGGAAAAAACTAGGTGTGAAATCCGCAGTATCATTTGTCGTTCGTGCTGTCGAAAATCTTTCAGTGTTACACGAAACTCGGGAAAGTCCCTGTCGAAATCCCTATCGCGCGGAAGATTAATTTTAAACGTTCTTTTCTCTCTCTCTCTCTCTCTCTCAAATCATTCGCGTATCTCGTAGGACAAGTGACAAAACGCTGATTAAGAGTGACAGTAGTGTACAGTAATGTGACAGTAATATTACAAATTTTGCAATATTTGCGACCGTAATCGTAAATAGACCGCCGATGTTTGCGCGTTTGTAAGAAATTCAAAGGAGGAACAGAAGCTAGCAGGCTATGTAAAATTGTACGAAATATCGCGAATGCGATGTTAGCTCCGATATTCAGCGAGCGAGGCAAACCTTTGCTCGAGCATACATGAATATGCATAAACATCTGTCGTCTGGCCGTAAAAATATCCTTCAGTCTCGAAATTGACTTAAGATTCATGATCGATGGAGATGATTATTTATCAGTGTTTCCCGGTAACAACCGTTTGACAGAGGTTTGAAAAATTTCCAATTGTCAAAAGTGTAGAGATATTAGTCGCCCGAAAAAGAGACTTACCGTAGCTTGCATAAACAAATTGACGTGAAACCGTTTCCTAACTCCTCCGGGGTGTATCGACTGACACGCGAAACATATACATATATATATATATATATATATATTTTTACAAGCTTGTTCGTGATTTTGCATATCTTGTACACGACAAGACAGGCCGATACCTTTCGAACGTTTCGAGCGTAGTGAACGCTAATCTACGAAATTAACGGAAGCGTAATTATACAAATTTTCTGTCCATTGCTGCCGGAGCGTGGGCTTATCGACGATTTTCCTTTCAAAGTGTCCGGAAGCGTGGCACTCGCGGACACTTTGAAACCCGTTCCCCGATCAATTTCTTTATTTCACGCGAACGTGCAACGCGAATGAACGAACTGAACGCGGTTATTTATTTATCTTGCACCGCGAAACCAGTTAGAAGAGAGAGAGAGAGAGAGAGAGAGAGAGAGAGACGCGATCCAAAGTTGACAGCTCTGCACATCTCCCGGTATTTTCTTGACGCTTAATATTTTACACGCAACAAAAACGCCGAGGCCTCTCTTCACCGACCAATCCGGTAACACACACTCGGAAATCTCTCGCCGTCGTTAACGCATGGAAATAGGTATTTACGATTAATGAATTCCTCGGTTGATCATACCCTACCTTAGCCTAATTATCTTTGAATTCTTGTGCACCGTGAGCTATTGCACGATCATTTTGGAATATAATTTAATTAAATGCAATATCACGAATATTTCGCGTTGCCTGTTAATTATCGTTGGGATCTGAACGTGTTAGGATACGATCACTTTTATAAAAGAGAAAGAGAAGAAAATCTACACATTTTTCCATGGAACTTAAACATCTTGTTGCTTGTTCCACTGTCTCGAGAAGTGGTCAAAATCGTAATTTGCCTTTAAGAGAAAAAAAAAAAGAATATCGCCAAGTTACACAAGGAACAATGCGTCGTGCTCGCGTTGCGGATCGAGTTGCGCTGGCTGCGAACGCACGACGATCTTCCTTCCGTTCTCTAGCGGTCGGCTATATGCTCCCGATAAAATACAACCACTTAATAACGCGCGAACTGGCCCCGTACCGGTAGAAGATCACGAGCTAACCGGGTCGGTACTATTAATGGCCCATAGTTTCGTAATTATGTTTATTGATTAGGCCGTGGGGTTAACGACGCCGGAAAGCGGAAGACTCGCAAGCGATCGGTTTCCGAGTGTTGCCTCGCCAGTGGCTACGCCACTTCCAAAACTTGTCGATACACGTACACTGTTCTCGTTATCTGTCGTTATTGGAAATTCTTCCGGGCGAATTTTGTGAAACGCGGAGACAATTATTGGCAAAGCCTGTCGTCACGTCCCCTTTCCCGACTTAATTCGCTCGGACGTAATCGCAATGGACGCGGTGCGGAAAGGTCGTAGTGAGAGGATCGATGAAGCGGTATAACCTGCTGACACGTTTCGGAGGAAAGTGAAAACGCCAAAAGCCAACCCGTGATCCAACCGTGATCTACCAATTTTCCGAAAGGTGTTTCCTTCGGGCCGAGACGACGATTTTTCTTCTTCTTCTTCTTCCGAGTCGAATCGGTCGCGATCACTCTCGGGCAACGATCTCAGTTTTCCTGGAACGTCGACAGGCGTGCTTCGATGACAGACGCGATTCGAGACGTTACGTAAAACCTCGCGATGCGTTCAAGTTGGTAAAAATTTAACTAGAACGGAGGCAACAGTTTGCAGAGAGTGAGATCGTTGAACGTTAGCTTTTATTTGCCACAAGGACACGGTTCCATGACACCTTCCGACGTCAATCTCGACGCGTTAAGTTTCAAAATTGAAGCCTACTCCGTGTTTTCTCCGGCGAAAGTGACGAAGGATTCGTTGATTGTGTCAGAACCAAGCGCTAGTCGAGGGGAAATTCCTCGTCGACTACCGATCTCGTCGATCGACTGTTCCATCAATCGCTGGCCCTGTCTCGTAGAAAATTCCCCAAACGTTTCGTTCGATCGTGGCTAACAACTCCGCCATTGATGCCAGACTACTCGGTTTAGGTTAGGCTTAGAAAACTAGAAACAGCATTGTCGATCATCGGCCGTTCCGAAATCGACGGCGCTCGTTAAGAAATTCCTGCCGGGTCGTCGGTGTGTCAGTCAGGGCAAAAATATGCCCGTCTCCCGAGGATTGATTTACGCGGGTGGCCAAAAGCCGAGGTCACGCCGGACGTTTCCCGATTTTTAATGAAACCTTCCCTTTGCCCCTCCTCTTCTGTTCTTCTGTTCTTTCTAGTTGGCGGAGTTGGACGAATCTCGCGACTCAGCCGTAAAAGGGGAGGGAGGGAAAAGGTCTTGGAAAAATCGTCGCTAAAAATCTAAATCACTGCTAGTTAGTTGTTAGTTGTCAACCCTCGCTCGCGAGAGAGAGAGAGAGAGAGAGAGAGAGAGACAAACAGAGCGACTGAAAATTCGGAGAGGAGAGACAGAACCGCGTCCGGTGGTGTTTTCCACGGAGCGGCCGTGCGCGTGGAACGAGACCACGAAGCGTACTCCCAATTAGGAGCGTGTCGACCGTGAATGGACAAAAGTTTTGCCATGACTCTGCTTCCCCTCTCGGCCCCCCACCCCGTGCCCGACGTCCCCCCTCCAGCGTCGGTGATCGGAGGGGAGTAGGGGGATCCCCGACGCGGTTCCCGAGATCCCCGAGTGGCGGCGACACTTATCGAAACGCGGAGACGACGCGGAGACGTGAGTCACGCGTGCTCCGATGCCGGTGAGAAGAGCAGCCGCGCGCGGACACTCGTCGTCGCGTCTGTCGGATGCTAAGTCACCAGCGACGGAGAGGCGCGCTCCGTTTTCGTTGTCGGATCAACGACATTCTCTCCGATCCGATTCCTTCGAAAGGCTCGATTTCTTCCCCGATTCGGGGGAATTTTTCCAGTAGAATACCC
The DNA here is from genome assembly GCA_032399595.1 of Tetragonula carbonaria. NCBI lineage: Eukaryota > Metazoa > Arthropoda > Insecta > Hymenoptera > Apidae > Tetragonula > Tetragonula carbonaria. The sequence goes on along the minus strand of JAUCRC010000005.1, from coordinate 9,012,839 downwards.
ATTGCGAGTATAATGTTGTATTTCTTTTTTTAAATTATGTTTCGTACAGCAGAGAGGGAAGGCCAATATCAGGCACGCAATTCGAATGCAAAAGACAAAGATATTGATTGAAAAAAAAAAAAAGAAAAAGAATACGTATACGACTCAACGTTGTGCGCAGATTTAACAACATTATCCAGTATCTCTTTGCGTCGATTTGGAGACAAAAGATTGCTAGTTTCGCGTAATCGAGAAACCACCGTGCGAGCGATCAAAGCGAGTGGAAAAGAAGATATTCACGACGGACAGGTTCGGGTCGAAGGAGCGGAGAGAAACGTCAAGCTTCGGTGGAGGGACAATCGTCGCGAGCGTGAAAACGGGCCAACGAGGGAATCATTGCCGTATTCCACTGACACGAGAAACTGTATCGCGCACGGCGTGTCGGCCTCGAAATAGAATATAGAGGGTTATTTCGGATGCGTCGTCTCGTTGGTCTAGTCCAGGGCTGGTCTAGACCTCCGGGGTTCAGCCGCTTTACGAGCTGCCGGCAGGCAACACGACCGCTTAGGTGGTGACTACAATCGAGCGCAGGTGCACCGTGCCGCGTGTATATTTGCCGTTCGTCTCGTCGCCTTATTAAAACGCGTTACCAGCGACGTAACGAGTGTCGTACGCCACGTGAACGCCGTTCCATCGCGGCGGAAAGAACAACGGGGGTGGTTTTACAGGGGCTGATCGTGCGTTAGGGTTCACCGATGACAGGTGTCTTCTTTTTTTTTTCTTTTTTTCTTTTTGTAATTTATATATTATACCCTGTCCTTGCATTGCATTTCGTCAAGTTACCGTCACGATTCGTTAGTATAGTAAATATAGTTAATAGTTAATATAGTAATAATACGGTGCAACTTCCGTTCGGACGAGCGAAATTTTAATAACAAGCACTCGATTTGAATCTTGAACTCTTATTCGTACGAATCGCTAGGAGAGGAGATTGTAGTTTATTGTACTATTTGTTTGTACCACGACAAGTTCACATAACTGGAATTCTACTGTATATTATTTGCATTTTCTTTCTATCTTTTTTCTTTTTTTCTTTAACGTTGAGTGAAGATATGCAAACGAGAATTTATGATAATGTACGTAGTTATGTACGTAGAGTGTATTTATCAATTGGAGCATCAATTTTACCAGGGATCATTCATTATGTTACAGTCAATATCAGATTGCATCTTTTTTTATTATTACTATAACACGTGAACTTTGTTTCTTCTTTTTTTTTCAATGACGCGTCAGTTTGCTCTTTAAAATTATCGATCTTGTCTTTTATAATTACAAATAGAGAATCGGAAATTATATAAACATCGAATCTTTGATACAATTCTGTAGCTCGTATCGCTTCTGAAAAGAGCGTAATTCCCTCAACAGGGGAGAGATTCTAAAGACGTTGATGGCCAAATCGTAGTCAAGTACAACCGTCACAGATTCACAATTCAATTTATCCGTTTTATCTAGGTTTTCTTATCGTTCGAAGAGAACACGAACACGGCGAGAGCTGAAAGGAAGGAGATGTCGATTGCTCATCGAGCTGTCGCGATACAACGAGGCGGATTATTAATTTTCCCGGTGGCCCGTTATTTCTGAAATCGGCTGTTTAACTGCCGGCGGAGCTCTCCCACCAAACAGTGATTCACCCACACTCTAAAAATATCGGGATACACGCATCGCGAAATGCGAGTCTCGTGCGAGCCTTAATGAGCGTTTCTCAGAATTCCCGAGCAGCCGTTCGCCCCGCCGTGGAAACGAAGGAAATTCTCCGTGACACCGAGAGAGCTGGGAAACCTTGGGCATATTTTCGTTTATGCGAATGACAGCTAATGACCGCCGCATCGAGCACCGCACATGACGATGACGTTTTACTTGATTTAACCGTTTCCGAAACGAGTTAGTGCGTCAGTGGGCTTTTCAAACGCCGCTCGCTTTTCACCTTCTGTGCGTTTCGCTTCCTTCGTTTCGCACGTTTTCAATTATTTATTGTTCCTGGCTCTTCACAGTTTTGCGAATCTTTCGTAAAAATTTAATCAACATCACGCTGCGCGGTTCGTTGCGAAGAACTGTTATCGTTAGTTCTCGCACTAGTCCGCGAAAAATTAATTGTCGAAGCAAACTATATATTTCCTAATAAAAACTGTATCGAGTTATTGAGAATTTATCGTGTTAAACTTTCTATTTTCAACCGGTTCCTCGGAAAATGTACATAGTTTAATTTACGATTACTTTTCGAAATCTCGTGGCGAAATTCCGCCAGAATGCAGAACTTCCAAAACCGTTAACGATCGTCTCGACCAATCTCAGAGCGCGAGTATATATATATATATATTTTTATTTCTCGATTTAAATGCCCGACGAGATCTCTTGTTCAGGCTGCTTGTTACGGATCCAGTTACATTTCCCAGGTTACCAAGGCTTTTCTTAATCGTCCTTTCCACCGACAAAATTCACTTTTCAAATTTTCATATTCTCGCGAGTTTTTGAGAGCCGGCTCGAGTTGACCGGCTTTCTTCTGGCCAACGCTCCGCACGATATCTGAATTTTTCACGACCAGTTAACGTCACCGCGAATTTGTATTTGACACTCACGCGTCACTCAGGGATTGTCAGTGTCGTGGAAATTTTTTAAGAAAAATTTGCAAGTTAAAATTACGTGGCTCCGCAAAGTCTAGACGAAGCATCTAGAATTGTATCAAAGAACAGAGGGATGAACGACAGACGATGCACGAGTCGATGCATAAGTCGCGGATCGTAAATTAAGCGATCGTAACATCCGCTTTACGGGGGTGTTTTCCACCTGTTTTCAAGAATCCATCGGAGGTTTGGAATTTCGCGTGGCACTGAGCGGGTCAATTATCCCTGAGCGCGATCCCTTGAACACCCCTCCGGTGGCTGGCTAGGGTGGCAAGGCTCGAGGGTCACTCGCTACGTGTCGCTAATTTCTACGTAGGAATCGCAAATTGGCACGCGTGTGCGTGCAACAGATGCGCCGGCCACTCGAACGCGCGTTCGGAAATATTTGCCAGCCCTCTTCCACCCCCTCCTCCCCCTTAACACAGAGGGATGGCAAAAGCCCGCTATTGTGCCTGGCATTCGTCGAAACGAAGAATCGAAAATCGAGCGGTGCCGGATTGTTTTCCATTTTTCTTTCTCTTTTTTCCTTTTTTTTTTTATTCATATTTTCTTCTGTCGTTATTTTCTTTTCGTCTGTTTTCGTCGAGGTGGGGGATGGTGGATGGGGGGGGGTGTTTCCATTTCAATGTCTGTCATCTTCGTGCTCTGGGAAAAATTGACATTTTTTTATGGTTTCGTCCGAACTGGCTTCTCCATTGGATACGAACGTAACATGTCTTTTTTTTTCTTTTTTCTTTTTTCTTTTTTTTTTTTTTTGTTCGAAATCGCCGATTCGGAAGCGAGATAGACGAGAAAAATCTTCCACGCGAAACTGGAGGTAACTCACGCGTTTTTGAAGTTCCCCGCTAATTAACGCTGACAATCCAGAGCGTGCGCGATAAAGGTTTCCATTGTAATTTCAAATAGACACGCAGCAGACTGTTTTAAGTAGCCATTTATTTTAAATAGTTTTCCCTAGTACTGCGTCGAGCGGCAGACGCGTGAAAATCTAATCTATCTTTGAGGGAATCCCGCGCGTTCGGTAAAAGCTATCCAAACTATATTAATCTCAAACTTTGCACATCCATTTAGATGTAATTTGTGAGACAGAGAGCCTTTAGACGAGTTGATTACATTGTTTCAAACACCTTACGTAACGAACATTGAATTCTTACATTTTATTACTCGCTGCCTTCGGAGTACTTACACAGTGACTGTAGTCCTCGTTCCCTATATACGAGAAGTACATATATATATATACATATATACATATATGTATATATATATGTATGCTCTTCACAAATTTCCTCGAACGTTATCTTAACATATCGAGGCATAATATGCGCGGATTTTCACGCACTTGCAGATGCAAATAGGCAAGGATGCTCCGAAATCCACGAAATATCGAAAGTATACTCGTTAAAATTCTCCACTTTTCCGATAATACAACTCGCCACAGTTAAATACGAAATAAATCTCAAATTACTCTACATTTATTTTATACTACATCAACGAACGTCAATGGCTCAGATAGACGCTGTGTATTTGGTCAGTCGTTGGCGTCACGTCACATCAACACGATCGGTCGCAAGTATCATCGGAGTTGAACTTCGCTGATAATTATCGTGCATTGCCTTTGCGGCGTGCATTTCACCAGTTTCCACTCTCCTCTTCTTCTTCTTCTTCTTTTTCTTCCTCCACGGCTCTGTCTTTCTCTCCTTTTTTTCTTTTTTCTTTTTTGTTTTTATAATCCTGCTGCCCGCACGGTGGACGAAGTTTATTGTCGTCGTAAATTTTTCCGCGAGCCGGCCTCCGATCGCTAACGTCCTCTCTCTCTCTCCCCCTCCCTCCCTCTCCCCCTGCCCGTGGCCGCGCGTTCGGAGACTATTCAAAGGTCGCTTGGAACCGTTCCAAAATTCCGAATCGCATGGGACGACATCGCTGCGATTCCTGCGGCGATTCGAGCTTAAGTGAATCCAGAGTGAGCCGTAAACCCAGGCTAAATAAACTTCGATTTGAGGGAATGACGCCCCTCTGAGATGCGTTCGTCGTTCGCTCGATTTTCAACCGCGAGCGAGTGATGGAGCATTTTCCCAGCGACGTCCATTGCATCGCTGTCGCTACCGTTTCGTGTTCTTTATCTCGCTGATAATAATTGAAGAACACGGCCGCTCGAACTTTGACGTTTCGTGATTTCTTTTTTATTTTTTTTTTTTTTTTTACAGTAATTCGTCCAATTGTATTAATCATCAAACTTTTGTTCTCATTTCATATTGTTCAATTTCTGCTCGAAGACATATATTTCCTGATTTTCTTTTTTTCTATTTTTTTTTCATTCAATTCAGATCACTTTGTCGAATAAAGTCAACTACCAAAAAAAGTCACTCTGCATTATTTACTGCAATCCTTACCCTATAATAAATTTTCCCATATAATTTCAACTCTTGCCTGACTTTTCTTTATTTTTAGTTAAAACCTCGACACCCTCTCGAATGAAAGAAGCACCGAAAATCGATAGCAATAACAACTCAATTTCAATGTTACGCTATAAATCGTATCGCGTTCGATAGTACAAAAATCGATAGTTCTACGTACCGTTCGGAAATTACGCAGATGCGATCGTAGATCGGATCGAAAGCCACGGTGCGATTATTCGAATCTCGGATCGGACGAGGACATCCCGAGGTGTCTGGCGATTCAGTTTCCGGTGCTACCGAGTTGGTGACCGATTTAAATCATCTGTCAGGGGCACACGCGTCGATTCCTTTGTCATCAAGGATGACCAATACCGATGACGGGGTCGGGCGTCGCGCAGCGTCACGGGGGTGGCACCACGTCTGCGTTCTTGCAGAGCGTCGCAGTTTGCCGACGCAAGCGCGTGGTGCACGCACGAATTTATGTTTCGACATGTGCGATTACTGCGTCCGCGGCTACTTCGCGCAATTGTCAGACGAGGAGAGAAGAACCAAGAGCGAGAGAGAGAGATAGAAGCGTACAAAGAAGATGCAAGAAAGAGGAGAAGAGAGGAAACAGTGCTCGCGAGTAATTAACTGAGAATCATAATTTTCAAATATAAACAAATATAAACGTATCTAAGAGAAATACTTAGTACTTGGTTTTTTTTTTCTCTTTTCGATCGTAGATGAATTTCTTTTACATACTGATACACGTACGTAAATTCACCGGTAAGGATTGAGACCGCCTTTATAAAATTTTAATTAATGGAGGGTCACCGGTGACCTGATCGGCGATGCCAAGATTGATAGAAACACATAATTCGAATAAATGTTTATATTTTTAAATTTTTCAATATCAGCATTGTTTGCTACAATGGTGCGAAGAAATTAGTGCAGAACATGTAAAAATAATTTTATTTATAATATATATGCGTAAATATTATATATATATATATATATATATATATTGCGATGTATCGTATTGAAGCACTGCAAACAAAGAAAAGATGAATCAGTCACAATCTTCAAAATATGTTTTACCCAATTGTTTAATTGAATACAAAATCGTCGCCCGATTCTGGCTTTTCCTGCCATCATTTTCATTTCGTGGCATAGTCTTCTCTACAGACAACCCTCAATTTCATCGTCGGTCACCGGTGACCTTCCATTAATTAAAATTTTATAAAGGCGGTCTCAATCCTTGCCGGTGAATTTACGTACGTGTATGAAAAGAAATTCATCAACGATCGAAAAGAGAAAAAAAACCAAGTACTAAGTATTTCACTATCGTATAAAAAAGAAAAGTCGAAGAAACGCATTTCAGCGCGGTGGGGAACACCGACGACTGCCAATAAAACAAATCCATGAAACACGGTCGTATACCTCGACTTATCTGTTGCAGATAATATTTCAACGTAATATCTGTCGTGTAATAACAGATTCGTGTTGGCTTGTCGTGAACAAGTTATGTAAAATCAACGTGTTAAGTTATACTCGCTTGGGAACTTCGTTTCTAAAAAAAATCTCATTTACCATAGGGCCATCTGCGTATCGTTTCGAGTCCGCATCTATCCGAGAACTTTCCACTCTCTGGCCAACAAATTTCCATTCGACTTATTGTCTCGTATTCGAGCGCGTCGAGGCCGAACGAGTCTTCCTTTATGCTCCTAGACCGATTTATTTCAGCCTTCGTCGGCCCCCGTCTCTCCCCGTCTCTCCCCGAGAGCCTCGTCTTCGTTTCGAAACCGTCCTACAACCGATTCCTATCTTTGGCTCGATTTTCGGACTTTTCTCCCTTCTCACCCCATCTGGCGGTGGTTGTCTCTTTCCGCGATTCCTTTGAATCCTTTTCTTCCTTCCTCCACCCTCTCCTCCATCCCCGCGGTTGGTTCCTTCAGGCCTCCCTCGCGCTCTTTCTTCCACCACCCTCTTGCTCCGCGCGTCTCCTCGCTTCTCTCCCCTTCCACCCCCCGCCCCCCCGTTTCGCTCATTGTTGCTCCGCCTTTCGTTCGTACGTCAAATAACAGCTATTGAAAATCGTTGATTCATGAATAGTCATCGTATCGCCAATTAGCGGGTCGGATGAATATTCACGGGTGCGACGGACCGTCTATCGTTCACCTATACGCGCTTTGTCACGCGATAACGCTACTCGTCGTCGCAGGCATGGCGCGCCAACGTTCGCCAACGCGGGGCCCGCCAACGGGAGAAATAAATCAGAATGACGGATTAATCGGTTCGGTTGCTTATTCGACTCGTAAAGCCGCGGCCGCGTTTCGATCGAGTAATTTTCAAACGGGGGCCCCCACAATGACTGCGAATAATCGCCGCTAATGGTGAACGGGTTTCCAGCCAGGTTTCGAATCACCGCGCGCCGCCCCTCCCCCCTTCCCCGGCTCCTTCACCGCCACGGCAAAATTGACTTTTGATGAAATTACTTAACGAACGGCGATTAGCTTTGTTACACGCTGGCTGTTGCGCGAATCCCGCGGACCTCGGGATTTCATTACACAATCGTCGCATAATATAAAAACAGCGATGTTTAATTGTCCCTTTTCGAAATTGGTGTGCCAGAACCAGAGCCGCTGCCTAATGGTTCTCGCAACAAAACTCGAAAGCCGTGTCCGCGTTTGTTACGCGCGTTAGACGCTTGCCACGTTTCTTCCGCACTAACGTCGTAAAGGGTAAAAAGGGAACTTGGTCTCATTGAGAATGATGAATAATCACGCAGAGCTGCTGTAATCCCAGGTCAATTTACTATGTTAATTGAAATCAATTTAATATGTTAATTGAATGCTACGAGTAACGCGGCCTGTTGTTCGTTCGAAGATAGATATCTCAATTACCATTGTATAAAAATGCCTCCGTGACTCCGTACAGAGAAACATCGGTATCAATTGATAAAAAGCGAGAGAATTGAATCGCCGTGCCGAAGCAATTACACCTGGTCGATAAAATCCTCCGTAAAGGTAACGAAATCACTTGAGCAAATATCGCAGACTCCTCCTCGAGGCGGCGAGGCCGGAACGGCAAATACATACATACATATGCATCGAGTCCGCGGCATATCGTATGCGCATCGATAAGATTGCTTTCGTAGATCAAAGCACGGACACAGAGCCACGGAGATTGATAGATCCGAAACCGAATCTGCCCGAGTCTGCAAGCGGACTCTCGAAACGAATCGAGTGATGTTCGTTGGAGCGGCCTGTCCACTATCGGAGCCGAGAGGAAAGCTGGGCGTTTGCCCGCGACCAACTTCCGGCTGCTTATCAAACGCTCTTCCGTCCGAACGTTCGTTTCGGGAATTCAATTGTCGACACGCCACGCTGGATTTGACGAATATCTATTTATTTTCGCATGGATCACGCGATCCATCGTCCGCTCTATGACTACGAACAACAGAAACTATAGCCGAGATCGCGTACGCCGCGACTAGAAACAAAATCTCGTAGGCCTTTAAATAAAACAAATAAAACAAATTGACAGGAATAAAATAAGCCTTTGTTTAAATCAAATAAATTGACAGGGACGGCGTCTCGGAAGTCAATCTGATCGATACTTCATGTTTTTGTTTGATTTCTCAGTTTCGCTACGCAAATGCGCGATTGATAATCGATAAATCAATCCGTTCGAGTAAATAATATATAATTGCCCATCAAACAAGCGAATTGTAAGACCGTTTCTTTTTTTTTTTTTTGTAAGATCTTTTCGTACATTTTTTACATTTATGGATTATAGTTGATTAATTTACCAAACAATTTTCTGAATTGAATTTTTTTTTTATCGAAACGATGGATCGAATCGTCAAATTGTTTATAAATCGAAATAGCCAACCTATTCAATGGAATTGATTGATTTGTATAAAATCATTATATTAATAGAGAAAAGATCGTCTCAATTTCTCAACATTTAATAAATAAATTCATATCGTAAGAACGATGAACAATGACAAATCACAAGATAACTAGATCCTGTCATCATTTTTCTGTATTATTTAATTTAGAGTTAATCAAGTTTTCTATACGTTTCTGAACTCTTGTATTGAAAAATGATCGAATCTTTTAGAAATCAAATTGGCCAATCTTGATGAAATTGAGATGAATTTCGAGTTATGAGATAATTACATTAGTGAAAGATTTCTAAATAAAGAAAAGATCGTCACAGCGTCTTAACATTTAGTACACAAATCGATTCGTCGCAAGAACGATAAACAATGACAAATTACAAGATACCTAGATTCTGTCGTCATTTTTCTGTATTATTTAATTGATAAAATTGATTGAATTTTTTGAACGTTCGACAATACTCGAGACAAAAGACGATCGAATTTTTTAGAAATCGAAATGGAACCGACCTTGGTGGAATTGATCCCTTTGTACGAGATAATTATTATATTTGCGAAAGATTCGTAAATGAAAAAAAAAAAGAAAGGATCGTCACAACGTTTCAATTCCCCCCCCCCCCCGATTATCAGATCGACGATATCGGACTGCGCATGGAAGAATCGATCGGACGGATCGGTGCGCAGTGGAAAAGGAAACTCGCTATCGACAATCGAGACCCCGGCCATCTCGTTTTACGCGTATAAATTCATCCGGACGTGACGTGGCGCAAGTCTCGTGGCCGTATGAAAGCCGTCTAAGGCCATCTGTACCAATCGGTGTCCATTAAGTCGGCGTAGCGACCCGTTTGCCTTTCAGTTTCACGTTTCCAGATTTCTTTCGTGGCCGTCATCCGCGCGACGAAATCGCCTGTCCGACAGCGCCGCCGCGCGCTTTCCTAATTATTAGTTACCCTCGTCTTTCTATTCTCGAAGATGGAAGAAGCATAGAATTTTGATCGACGCTTTCCTCGGAACGTGAGTGACGTGATTTGATGATTAATTGCAAAGGTCGAAGTTATGACATCGTGGAATAATGTTATATTTTGTTGCCCGTGTAAGCGTAAACTCAGAGATTGATACATTGAAACATTGCACGGCCTTTTACGTGCTTGAGGAAAACAAAGACTGAGACAAATGAATATTAAATGAGTACTAAATATCAGGAGTACTCGTAAGTAATGCGAAAGTAATATTTCGACACTGTGCGAAATTTCACTTTTATTCAAGAGTTAATACAGTTTTAATCTGTAAAACAATATAAAACAATAAGCACGCTAAATACATTTAACTAGAATATAGGTTATGATAAGTTGAATTATTGTAGATGGCAATGTTTACTGAATCTGAAGAAAACGACATTACTCACGGGTACCTCTAATAGAAGCAGCAATTATTCAAAGTGAAACAGAATTCGCGGACAAAGGGAAATCGACAATGTAGCTTTTGCCACAAAAATCCTGCTCCAAAGCAATTGAAATAATTTTCCTTTCCCTGCTTTGTAGCAACTGCACTACTTTAATAGCAAAATTTCGCTTGTCCGTGGCAAAGGAAGGTTAGTAAAAATCTAAAAGGATTCGGATCGAGATTTTCGACCGGAGAATCGGATTTTTCTAAACACGGAGAGCTGCGTCGTGTCTTCTTAGATCGAAGACAAGCTAGTGGCTTGTTAATAATGCAGCTGATCGGTGTAATTTTCTCTTCGGCCGGGACTTTCGATCAAATTATCTTATCGACGTTGTCCGCGGTAGATTGTGTATTTACACGGACAGTCGGTACGCGTTTGTCTCTGAACGGAGCGTCAGTGAAGCAATCCTTTGACGTTTCGAAACGGGCGAGCAATTCGTTTCGATCGTCGCGCGAAAGGAAATGGATATTACACCGATGAGACTTTCCTCTCGATCGATGTAAAAGCACGCTGATTTTGCGTGATGATGATCGTGACAATACAGCGTGCAAAATTTCGGTGGTATTTTATAAATATAGATTATTGCACGAGAAACACGCTTCGATGGAAGCGCGTTGCTATTTTCGACACGGTCGTAAAATATCTCTTGGCAGCTATCGAACAGTTTCTTCGGAACTTTTCTGTCCCGGCGAATTGACCTCTCGTCTTATAATATCGAGTCGCGCGAGTCGCGGCCTCGCGGCCTCGACGCGAAGGAAAAAGCAATTTTCAATCACGTGAAAATTTCAATTCGAATCTCAAATTTAATCCCATCGAACGTTAGTAAGCGCAAATTTGTTTGTAATATTTCGATACTTTGCACGTAAAATAATGTCACGAGTAATGTCCTTGCCTCAAGGATTCGAAAGAAACTCGTAAGGCAAGAGGGTTAAAAATAAAATCGATTGTCACGCAGCGCGTGACAAATTAGTAGTGCAATAAAACACTTTTATCGCTCGCTTGCATCTCGGTCAACGGCGAAACATTTCGACAATATCGCGTGTATATTTCGCTTGATATTATTAAGCTTCGATTTTCACACTTTTCCAACATTAATGCACATCGTCTTCCCCAACTATCGATTTTATTCGCTACGCCTGCCAGAAGAAAGAAGTATCAAATCACGATGCACGTAATAATCATCGGAGCAACCATCGTCAACGAGAACATCCTCAATGATCCTGACAATCATCAGGTTCGTACAACGTCACGCGAACAGTGTCGAGCAGCGTCAGAGCGATCGCGTAGCTCCACGGAATACATCAGTCCATCGTTTTCCCTTCTTTCTTATTTTTCTTCCTTTTTCTTTTTTCTTTTTTTTTCTAAATTGTATCTATTGGCTCGATGCGATTGAAAGTAATTGAATGAAGCAGCCGGTTATTTACGAACGTTTAAGCGGAGCCAACTATCTGTCCATTCATTCGGTCTTGTCCCTTCATTCATTCATCATTCACTCTCGCCCGGTGTACGGGCGCTGCATGTATAGCAGTAGTAAAGGCCCATTCAATTGATCGGTGATTGTCTAAATTATAAGATTGCCATACAATGGCTCTCATCTCTACCTATTGGGGTCTCGTTCGACCGTTGCGTCACCACTTTAGGACCGGGATCGCAAGCCGCGACCGCGTCAAAAGAGCACCTACGAAATCGGCCGATCCTCCTAATGAGGAAAGGCGCTGGCATCGATCGATACACACGCACCCACTCTGTCGGTGCCCGGTTCAACGAAGGACGCGCGGTGAAGAGCTACGAGCGACTCACAGAACCCGGGGGGACCCCGTTCATGGAAACCACTGGTCGCTCTCGCGGTACACTCGGGGGCCAACTTAACCACCCGCTGCTAGGAAATGCAGCAACCCGTGACACGTGGGAAATCTGGACGATCCGACGCTCCTCGACGGTCTTCGATCATTTTATTGGCCACGTCAAACGACCGTTATTACGCTTCTTCGCCGGCCTGACTATTTTTACTCGGTTAAATACACGGTTAAATACGCGGCTGCGACTACCATCAATCCTGTCATCGAGGTAGCCTTCGAGGACGGGGTTTGTTCTTTCGTATCTGACAGAGATTTCTCGGCGTTGATGTTAACTCTTCGTTTCGAGTTAGTAGTTCCAGCGTGAAGCATTGGCCAAATTAATTTGTTTGTTACTTGCGATTTGAAGACGTCGTTTGAAAAATCTCTCTTTCTCTACGCATTCACCATCCTCGGAATCTCGAAAACTCGAGCTTCCGCGGGGTTTTGGAATCTCTACAAAAGAAAAAAAAAAAAAAAAAAAAAGAAGAAGCCTGCTAGAAATGATAGAAACCGGATTGAGTCGTCGTCGTCGTCGTCGTCGCCGCCGGGGAGGACGGGAGACACGATTTCTCGCGCGTTTGTACGCGAAACTATTCCGACCGGTAGTTGTTCCGGGCTGTAATGGACTCTGACCAAAAAGAAAGAGAACTCGAGCCGAGGGAACAGTCGTCGTCGGCCAGGCCGAGGGAGCAAGAGAGCGCGAAGGAGCGCGGGCGTGCACGCGCGCGAACGAGCAAGCGAGCAAGCGAGCGAGCGCTAATCCCCGGAAACAGGCTTAATTACAGTCGCGTCCGAAACAGGATAATGGCCGAAGCGCGAATATGGCTGTCCCGTGTCTGGCTAACTAACGCCGGCCTGGCAAATCGGTTTATCGTTCCGCCGAAAAGTTCCTTCAATTCTAACCGAGAATCCGTCTGCGCCGAACTTCCCGCGCATTAGGCACTTACGCATTACACCTGCACTGCCGTTGTCGCGGAAACTTGCGGAACGTTAATTAGCATCCGTTCCGACGCTGCGCCGAAGTGCGTCAACGGTGATTCGATTTGAGGGCCCCGCCTCGTTTCGTTCCCTCCAAGTTCCCTCGAAGTTTGTTTTTTCGAAAGTAAGCAGACAGTTTTCTTTTCGGAGGTTTACCTTCTTTTTTTTTTTTTTGGAAAAAATGCGAGTAAAATCCGAGTGATTCGACCTTGACTGGTTAAAGGAGAGGGTTAATTAATCCCGCGGAAGTCGCAGAAGATGGAAGGATTTTGAATTTGCGCTGCAGTGCCAGATCTCTTGGCAGAGAATAAGAGCGAGAATTTGGTGGTCTGAATAATTCTTGATGTCATTCAAATCCTGCATTATTGGAAGTTGCGCTTTTTAGGATTCCATTGGTACGTAGGTGTCTTCGTCCGTTTTCTCGGTCGATCAAAAATTTAGTAATTATTGTAAATACAGGATCTCTCATTTTGATCTATAAATCTATTTAATATCTCCTATACTAAGCTATTCGTCGTTTCAAAAATGTCTGAAATCCATTTTTCTCTGTTTCGAGAGAAACTTAGTTTGTCTCTAGATCGACGCGTGTAGGAGATGTGAAGGTCATTACAATTCTTTCAAATATAATTATGTAATTTCTTTCTCAGCAGGTAATTTGCTCTGTAAGGGAAAAAAGTATTAACCTAAGTGTAAATTAATCTAACCTAACCTAACCTAACTTAAACCTAACCCACACACACACATATATATATATATATATATATATATATATATATATATATATCGAAAAATTATTAGTTTAGAAGATACTTTGATACTCAGAAGATATTTTGTATTTATGCTGTTCTTGTCTTTTATGCACAGATTTTTATAAGTATTATCTTCTAAACCAATGGGTTTTAGACGTAGATGGATTAATACTTTTCTGTAGAGAACGAACAAAAAAAATTACACAATTATGCTTGAAAAAAATAACAGTGTCTTCTCAAAACAAAAAAAAAAAGAGTTGAGGCATTTTTTAAAATAGTTATCTCGGAGATAACTGTATTTGCAAATTGAAATGAGACACCTTGTACATTATTCGATGCGTTGCGAAGAACGCGAAATAAATAAATCGACAGCGAAAATGATCGATCGATACTACGAAATCGATGGGCGAAAAGCGACTGCGGAAAGAAGAAACGGACCGCGAACTTTATTGATTATCGACGATTTCCGGCCGGGAAATCAAAAAATCGTATTTCTTGGCGCTTGCTGGGGAAGGACATCGCGATACGATGGAAAATTCATCGCAACGCAACGTGTGCAATCGCGTCACGGCAGACCGAGTTTCTTCTTTCTAGACAATGCCAGCTGCGGCACGTGATTCACGAACGTAACGTTACGCGCTCGCGGAAATTTATCGCGGGGCGTTGGGACGCGGGCATCGGGCTCGTACAATTTATTGCAATCGGTAACAGTTAGCGGCCAGCGCAAAAGTCGGCCTGCGAATATCGAACTTTCGTAATCGGTACAGCCATACGTCACAATTGTTACTTCATTTGGAACAACCTGCGCGCTGCTTCTCGCCGTCCGGTCAGATAGCGCGCGCCTCGATTAAACGCCTCCCTTAAATTATTTTTTATCGGCCGTTCTTTCGACCGAGTGATTCTTTGTCACCCTCTGAATTCTCTGTTTCTCTGATCTCTCTTTTCAAAGATATTCACTCGAAACCGCTGATTTGGAAAAAGATCGTTCGAATCGAAAGAACGTACGCGTGAAAATGAAATTTTTCCGAAATAATTTAGCAATCTGGCGATACTTATCGCCACTGATCATTAGTCATTATCACCACAGTCATTAGTCTGTCAGTTAGTGAGAAAACTCGTTCCTCGGCGACGACGCGGGATTGCCACAATCGAAAAAGAGAGCGCTCGGTGCGTCGTCGAATCTCTCGCTGAACGTCTCGCAGGCGGGCAGGATCGCGAGTCGATCGAAAGTCGTCGCGGTTTTGCAAGTAGCCCGGCGAGCGAGCGAACGAGCGATAGTCAGCGGATGAAAGAGAAAAGAGACGGTGTGCGTCGGGTTGGCGTGCACGTGCAACAGCACGCATCGCCACGGAATTCGCCGGGTGCACGTAAACGGTCGTAAAGCAAAGCGATCCTCGAACGCCTCGGCGTAACTCGCGTTTCCACGGTGGTGTACACGGTTGAAGTTATCTGTGCATCGGCCGTGAGCGTACGCGCTAAGTACACGCGCGCGAGTACGGTGTCGGTAATGTGTTCAGCGTTGCGCACGTATACATAAATATATACGGTCGTATACACGCACGTGGAACGGCGGCAGCAGTGTGGTTCGACGGTGCGCCACTAGAGGCGAGCATTAAACGGATACTTGCGTACAGGCCTCTAAGTAGGCTCCGGGCTCGGTGTGTGCGTGCCTGCGCGCCGCGGCAGACTCTCTGCGGAAGCGTTGCATTGAGACCAATCGAATAGAAACTAATTTAATACAAACCAACACACACGCGCACACCACCGTGTGTTTCTCGCGTTTCCGCGAGCGCTTAGTGGCTTTAATGCGACTCGAGCGGAACCGCTCCGGAGGAAAAATGTCTCTCTCTCTCTCTCTCTCTCTCTCTCTCTCTTTACTTGCCTGTGTGGCTGACGACGCCTCTCACAGCGAGAAACATCCTGCCTCGCTCCGAAAATCTCCGCCACGATCCGTCCGCTTTTTCTTTTTATTTTTTTCCTTCGAGTGTTTCCGATGGCTTGGACACACGTCTGCGTCCACGAACGCGAAGCGTCTTCATTTTGACGGAAAGATTTCGTTGAGAAAATCTTCTTCTCGATTTCATTCATCGCATGTGCTTAACTGCGAATGACGAGTACACTCGTCATGCGAGGATAGTAATTACAACTTGCTACTTGCTACGTGAATTAAATTTTTTTTGGAAAATAAAACATACTTGTAAATTTTAGAATATTTTGAGACTAGAGTCTTTTTTTCGTTTTTACATCATTTTTTAAATATTTTCTTGCTATTAACATTAATTAAGTTAAATAAAATTATTTTTCAAAAAAAAACTAGGGTTATTTTTTTTACAATTTAATTCAATTTTACAGCAGCCGCACATGCTCTCTGTGTGACGAGATATAATCATCGCGTCGTAGATACACATTTTTAGAAACGGCACTACAGCTAAGAGGTTAACCTCTTGATCGCCGCGTCTTTTAAAGACAGCGCATCAGCTAGCCGCGTATATTCAATTTTTAAAAAATGTACCTTTTACTAATAAATAAATAATTTAAATATTTTTTACTTACATAATTAGTGAGCCACAATCAATTAGGATATAATTTGCACAAAAAACAAAAGACACTTGATTTTCACTAGGGTTGCCACACAATAGATCAAATACTAAATATTAAAAAGATTAAAAAAGTTATATGCACGTTTGTTAAATTTGAAATGTTATAAAATTATAGTCTAAAAAAATACAAATATATACTATACACAATAAAACTAATATTTATCTTGGGTGTGGAATGCTTTGAAACAAGTAGTTGGGCAGAGTGGAATTTTACAGTTTTCGCACGCGAATTTTGTTTCTTGCCTTTTTTCCGAAGCAGCTTTCGAATATATCCAAAATCAAGGGAGAATATACATATTTTTCGATTTTTTCAGTGTTAGAAAATGATTCTAGATGTCATCATTAAGAAATCAAAATTAATTTCGCTTTCATTTAGGGTACAAGGACTGGCGCGCACCGGTGCGCGCACGGCGATCAAGTGGTTAAAGGATCAGTCGCTTCTAAAATATATCGAGAAGATCGAGCATCGTTGCTCTCTAATTTCTTGAAACTTTAAATATTCGAAACTATCTAAAGTAGATCACAGTGGTGATCGTTTTGCGCGATTGTTGACGCGCGAAATCCGAAGAGAAAACGAAGGATCATCGACGATCGGAGGAATTTGCACAGGAACGATCGACGTCGATCGGAGTCGGGATCGGCTTCATCGAAGTGAAGGCTCGGCCTCGCCACGGACGCCACACGGATCCCACACGTCGCGAGTCGGTAAATCACACGGCTCGCGAAGATCCGCGAACTTTTGCGCCATCGCCGGCAATTGCGAAACGCTTTCAATTAGTGCGCTTTCTAATTGTAACTCATCGCAATTAGAATCGACGAAATTACGTGCGCGCGTTGCTTTGCCGCCGCTGTGCTCGCATTATGCGCCGACGCCAGACGTACGTACGTACGTACGCCTGTGTTGGTGAGCGCGACGGCGTACACCATAACCGCTTCGCGTTTACTCGCGTATGCCGTGGTGTGTGAACACACAGGCGCGCGCAGGCACGCAACACGCGCACGTAAGAGAACGATCGCGAGCATACGCGAATCGGTATACGGGTTATTAAGCAACGCCGTTCGCACGTCCTCCCTCCCTCCCCCTCTCTCCTTGCGTTTCGTTTCGTTTCTTTTTCATCCTGCTCCCTCGCGTACGTTTCGCGTCCCCTTCTCCTTCCTGTTCTTCCTGAGCGGAGCCGTGCTCCACTCAGAAGCACGGTTCCGGGCCGATGCAAATGCGCTCGTAAAGACCGACGATGATGGGAACGAAAGAAAACGCGGGAGGAATTAGCGGGACCAACAGATGGACAGAGTGATAACTCTTTGAAATTCGAGGCACCGAAAGCCTTTGTAATTTCACCCGACCCGAACACCTTGGCTAGCCAGACATTTCCTTTACATTTTCTTTTTTTTTTTTTTTTTTTTTTTTGGGTTGAGGTGGTTGAGGATCGCGATTCTAATAATATATTGTAGCTTGATTTAAAAAAAATGGCTAAAAATGGTATTGGTTAACACGTTGAATGCCACGGGGGCCGCCGGCGAATCGAAGATTAGTAAAAACACGTAATTCGAGTAAATGTTAATACTTTGAAATTTTTCAACATTAGCTTCGTTACTATAACGGCGTGAAGAAATTAATACAATACAAAGCATGAGAAAATTATTTTATTTATAATATGTATACGTAAATATTATTCGCGCATATTGTGATGTATATTAAAGCAAACAAAGAAAAAGTAAATCAATGCAGTCTTCACAGTGTGACGACTTTTTTGGTACAATTTTTTGTTTTTGCTCCACCTAATTTTTTCATAATACCTTCTTCAAAATCGTCGCTCGATCCTGGTTTTCTTGCCATTTTTTTTTTTTTTTCATTTCATTTCATGGCATGGTTTTCTCTATAGGCTTGTACGTGAAGAAACGCAACCCTGAATTTCGCTGTATAGTGAAAGTAAAGTATCGTAAAAAACTAAAAGTGAAAATCGAAGAGACGCATCTTAGCGCCGTGACTTCCTGGTAAAATAAATTCATTAAACATGTTCGTATGCTTCAACTTATCAGTTGCAGATCATGTTTCAACATAATACCTACTGTATAATAAGAAAATTCAGGGCATTCAACGTGTTAAGTGTCTAACATGAAATTATTAAAAATTATTAAAAGACGAGGCACGCGTTAACAAATGCCCATAGACGTTCGCGAAATGCGAACACTTGATTCAACTCGGAATTTCCTTCGATGAAAATATTTGGACCAAGCCTGACACGATCTGATAAAAACGTCCGATATCTTTGACTTGTCTCTGCGCGACAAGAGATAACACAGCTAGTCGACGGCGCTCGCTACGATAGACCTGGTACGCTATTTGCAATTAGCGTGAAATTACGTTTGGTAAAGCCAAGTTCGGCCGCGTTCCCTTCTATCATCGACTGGAGGTTACAGTTCCTTGAAATCAGTTGGTAACAGCTTCGAATTAACGTTCAATGTATTTCTCTCGTCGATAGCGGTACTTTTTTTCCCACTTCCCACTTTGTCCATGCCTAGGTCCGGCACAGTTGTACCAATTACGTTGGCACACGATCGGTGGTAGTGGTGGTAGCCCGAGAGCCACACAGCTCGGCTCGGCTGTAACCTCGGCTTCACTGCGAGCGTAACGTTTGCTCCAAGAAAACGAGGATGGAGAGAAAGAGAGAGTAGCCGCGGGGAAACCAACGCGATATGCACGCGCGATACGCTTCGCCCCCGATATTTATACGGCCTTGCGCCGTCCGTTTCGGACGTGGACAATGAGCCACAAACCGTCTCATGAGGTCGCAACGACCGCCGCGTCCTGATAAGGGATATAAGTAACACTTGAACCGTGCTTCCGGTTTGCGAACTTTGCGTTCCTCTCTGCGTGGCCACCGCTATGACGACACTTGAAAGATGCTTCCTTCGTGCCTCGAGTTCTTTTCTTTCTTTCTTTCTTTCTTTCTTCCTTTTTCCATGGGATATTCACCGCGTTCGCGGTGGAAATAAAGACGTAGGAGCGGCCGAGTTCCATGGGAAGGAAATAAGACAGGCCGAGCTTTTATGTTTAGATATTATTAAGAGATAATGTCTCTTCGACGTGCATTAAAATACGGCTTTATTTCGATGCAAATATATTCTTTTCCATTTAATCAATCATTTCACGTACTCGTATCGAATTTGATATTTATTTTAATTCGATTTATCAACTCGATTATTTCTCAGTGATTTTCAATTCTCTGATTTTATTAATTCGTTTCTATTCAATTATTTCAATTTCAATCCTATAAACTGAAGATTAATAAACAGAAGTTATGTGTAACGCTTTCGACGCTCTACATCTGACATGATGCAACGTGCTGTAACACAATTGAACGTGTTTACCGAAGGCTGAGAGGAGGATCGTAACGGGTTCGTCTAACCGAAGGGTTGAAACGAGGCGCAAGATTGTCAGAAACAAAGATTCCTTCTGCTCTCGTATCTTGTCGTTACGGACGTTTTGTCAATCACGCAACAAGTCTAATCAATCCTCGCTCACGGATCGTAACTCTCGTCGTAGCGCGAGGAATGAAACGACTCGAACGAGAAACTTGTAATTTCGCTCGCGCCCGTATTCGGCGCGAAATTGACGCGCTTTCCCGCTTAGTTGGAAAGAATCGTTTTCACTCGACGTTTCAATCCTTTAATTCCCCGTTATTTCTTTTCTTTTTTTTTTTTTTCGTTCCGCGAATAAGTCGGCGAGGCTTCTGAAATTTAATTACACTTGTAACCCACAAAGCCATCGGGTAAACGACAGACGCTCGGATGACGGTACGAGGGAGGGGGGAAGGGGACTCCAGCCCGCGGGAACCTATTGTTCTCTCTGCTGTTGAACGGGAGAGAAGAGACGCTACGCGGCGCGCGTGACACGCATGTGCGTAGCTGCGCGCGATACCGAACGCATTACTGTAACAACGTATCCGCTACTGCATCGCATTATACCGAGTTACCGCTATTTTCGCGCGGCCACGGTTTTCTGCACTTTCGGCGCGGCCAGCGGCGCCGCGAAAACGTCGCGAAAACAAGCCGCATCCGGCTCTGTCTTAACGGGATCCCGCCGTGAGGAAAGCAACTGCCTGCTTTTGTTCGTTCGGCTCAGACTGTTCCTGCTCTGCCTGACTCGTTCCTCCTCCTCCTTCAGTTTTTACGCACGCGTCTCTCCCATCTTTTCTGCTAATCGACAGACCTTCTCTTCTCTCTTTCTCTCTCTTTCTCATCGTCGAGTTTGCTCTTTCGTCATTTCTCTCTTTTTCGCTCTTGTCATCGAGCGCGTGATCTAAAGCGATGCTTGCTCGTTAATCAAAGGGAGAAACAAATCAGAAATAATTCTGTTTCTAATATCAACACTCTTCGTTCGTTTTAACACTAGAACTACCGACAGTTAAGACGAAGTTATTTCAACCAAAATTATTTTGATTTCTAATGAATAGAAAATTCATTATGTTATTATATCTTTAGTTATCACTAAGTAAAAGTTATTGCGTCATTGCGGGGAAAAATTGTAACATGAAATAGAAATTTTAAAATAAAATTGTAAAACCAGTCATTTTGACTGGTGTGGTAGTTCTAGTGTTAATTCAGAGCTTCCGAACGTAATGCTTCGCACGCACCACGCGTGTTCTTATTAAGACTTATAATTGCTGTTCAATGGGTTTCTTTTTCTTTTTCAAATTGGATAGGCATGAAACGGGCCCACGTCGCTCGAGAGCCAATCGCTCTATATTGAATTGAAATTCACAGTTGACAGTTATTGGTATTTATCGACCGTTGTCTGATCGTTAAATTAATTAATTGCTGAATCAATGACGGAGGATAATTGAACTTCTCTGTACGTTGCGGGCTTTAATTCTTTGACAATGGGTGCTCGAATAGTGACGAGATTTACATTAGCATGAACCTTCAGTTGCAGTGGCACACTGAAACTTTTTTACTAGATGCAAAAAATGAATAATATGTATTAAAAAAAAAAAAAAAGAAAAGAAAAGAAAAGAAAAGACGCGTCCCCTTCGTCGACTGTGTCGAATGAGATTAAAATTTTCAGTTCCAAACAATTAACATCCCCTTGAAACGCCACGAAACGAGAGGAGATCGCGAGTCGAACTTCAACGACTTGCCGCGTGGCGTTCGCTTCCGGAAGATGGCGCAATGGTGGATCTCCTCCGCCGCCGCGTCGTTGTTTTTCAGTTTCCGAAACGCATAAAACGAACGAAGTGGCTGCGATTCGAGGGGGAAGAGAGACAAGTGCCTCGAGGAAGAGAAAAAAGGGCCAGTGACGCGCGTCGAGCCCCCCAAGGAAACGGGTCGCTCGAAATAACGCGGTCGAGTGTAACACGTGTGCCCATATATTTTGAATACGGATACAATGTCGTTGTCGGGGCCGGTTAGAGTGGTGGATATTACTCGGCCAATGTGAATCAGACCGCTTGCTTCCGGTTGTAAACGACCGGCTGGGGAGGATTAAGTAGACTCACCTTGGATGCGTTGCGAGCGCTCGCTCTAATTACTTATCACCTGGACTCATTGTTACACTCACCGTTGGAAATCTAAAGAGAATCGATCGAACTACTTCGATCGAATTGTCGAAAATCAATTGATCTCTCGACCGATCTGCCTCGTTGTTACATTGATTCGAGATGAGGTGGATGAATAAGTTCTTTTCTTAAATCCTTCCTTTCCTCGTCTTTGATCATCTACCTTGACGTACTTCTTTCATTGAGTAATTAATGAATCGATTATTTCGTTAAATAATTGATCCATCCATCTCTCGATTAATCTCGTTATTACGATTGAAACCAAGGGGATGAATAAGTTTCTCTTGAGTTTTCTTAAATCCTTCCTTCCTCGTCTTTGATCATCTACCTTTGGTTAATGTTCTTAATTGATCACGTTGGTCGTTAATGTACTTGTTTAATCTACGATGCAATTTGAGACGTTACTTTATTAATCTCGTGAAAGAAATCGAACAACAGAAATGATATCGATTCGATTCATCCACAGGTTGCAAAATGCAATGACGCGACGAGTGAAACGCGTAAATAAAACACCTGGACCGTCGTTTGTCGGCAGTTTCAGTGACGCGCAGGATGATAATCTGGGTGTAAGAATATTGACATTAATCATCGGCAGAAAGATCGGCAATTAAAAATCGTACCACCGTTGCGACCATTGGGGCGAGAGGGGAAAAATAATGATTTAACTGCTTTTTATGCAACCACCGGAAGAACGAGAAACCCATCCAATCGCAGCTTGCAAACGGGTAACGCGTCACCCTGGAGGGGTTATCCCTTGTGCATCGGCGAAGAAAGGAAGGGGCAGCAGCAAGAGGAGGCCCCTCGGAGCGGAGCTAATTCGAACGACACCCGATATGCAGATCGGCAGGACGAGATCTATGTAAATCGCGCGTCAGCCAGAGGAAGAGTGGCGTTGGGAAAAAGAATTGGCCCACAAACTGGTTTTCAAACTGAATGGCCCCCGCGCACGATAATATATATCGGTCCGTTCGTTTTTTTTTCTTTTTTCTTTTTTTATACGTTTTGTGTCTTACGGGACGAGCTTTGTCGCACGGTTTGCACATGCCTCTCCAATGATGGCCAACAACCGCGCGTGTGAAACCCTCGCGGAGGAATTCGACGCGCGACAAATCAATTCTCGACCACCGAACCACATTCCATTCAATTCCCTTTTCATTTTTCCAAAAACTCGCTGCTCTTCAAACTGACTAGAAGAGGTGTTCAGATTCGATTGAATCATCGATTGAATAAATTTAAAAGGATAGAAAACCACGAAACAGACATTCACTTTCAATACGCTGATAATGGGCGTAGATCCGTGATCGATGAGAAAGATAACTTTCAGATTCTAGGCACTTTCAAATCAAATCGTTTCATTTAATTTCCTTTCCGATCGATCCTCGCTGTTCTTCAAACTGACTAGAGGGGGCTTATTTCTCACTTCGTTTGGGAATAAAAATTCGTTTAATCGAATAAATTTAAAAAAAAGTGAAAAGTCGCGAGATATATGTCTCGCTGACAATGGAAATATCCACGGACGTAGAGATCCACGATCGACGAGAAAGATATTTTTCAGGATTCAAACAGGGGATTCGACTGTCACTCGACGGGCGTTGAGACGTGAACGATTTTCGCGAAAACGGCGTCTTGAGGGAAACCAGGGAAAGAAGGGGAAGACGAGCGGTTCACTTGCCGGCCGACTTAACTACGCATCCGGTCACAAAAGACACGTACACGCGTAGGGGCGGCGGTGCTCCGCAGCTACTCGAAACTTCGTCCACGGAGAGACTAACTCGTTGTAAATCCAATTAGCGCCCGTGGCTTTGAAGTGGCTTTCCACACTTGAGCTCCTCCGTGTCAAGGGCTCGGCAAAAGTATTTCCTCTTTTTTCACTTTGAATAATTTCCCTTTCGATTCGACTGCTCGCCGGCTTCCTTCGCCGCATCTTTGCCCGTTCCCGCGGTCCAGGCCCCTTCTTCTCGCACCGATTAAAAGAATCGCTGTCTCTCTTTCTCTCTCGAGACCGTTAAAAATAGGCCAATTTTCGACGACGAGTTGTAACGATCGATCAAAGATCAACTCTCTACTCTATGTTCAGTACGTGCTATCACGCGTTGAAAACGAGATTGCGTGTATCGTTGTTGTTGCTGGAATTAGCTCGCACAGATCGGAATTCTGTGCTCGTGCACGAATTAAATGAGAGAACCTCGAGAGTTTCGTTCACAGGCGTATAAAAAACGAAGGTTCGAAAACATGGTCCGTGCATCCGCGGTGCGAATTGATTGCAGTGAGAATTAAGAAATTTACGAGACGCCGACGAATCGTCGTAAAGAGCTACAAATACCTTTGTTCGCTGCAGTGTATGCACTGTACTCTGCGAGAGAGAAGAGAAGCGAGTGTCCATATTTTTCCCCAAAGTTCGCGCGAATCGCTCTTTTGACAATCGCTCGAAATCGCTTGAAATATCGATAGATGAGAATGCCTAAAGCAGAAATGGAGCAAAACGATGGAAAGAGAGCGTTTCAACGCTCTGTGGAGAACACACGGTTTGGCAAGTCGGCGATTTTCAAGCCAAGAAAGACAGAGCCAGTAAATTCCCGCATTTCATCGCGCTCGTAAACCAGGGATCCGTCGACGTTTGCCGCGCAAGCGACGCGTGACGTCGTCACGCAACTCCATCTATGCACGATCCGTCCAGTTGATCCGTAACTCTGGAATAATCCAGCCGTGCGCCGCGTGCGTCTTTCAAGGCCGGCGGGAACGTTGTTCCGGCCGAGGATCGTAGAATAAAAAAAAAAGGGCGGGGAAGGGGGGAAAGGTGCTAATTGCTACGCCGGGGAAACCCCGAACATGACGGAGAGACTGTATCACCGAAATGGAAAAAAGAAACGCGGACTTTCGGAGCGATCGTTGCGAGATAGGCGATCGTGCCGGGGCAATGGCGGAGGTGCAGTCAGGCATAGATCCTCTCTGACCTCCGTGGCATAATCACGCGTCAGAATGCATCAGACGGCCGCCCCCTCCGGCCGCTCGCAGACCACGTCCGTTCGCAGATGGTGTTTTAAACGCAGCCATGAACTTGAAGACGTTTTGCCTCGACGTTTCGCTCGCCCCTACTACTTCTTGGTGCACCGCTCCACCGTGTATACACACGTATACGTTCGAGCACGCTCGGTCGATTTGTCTGTCGCGACGTGGGAATTCGCTTTCCTTTCCCCCCCCCTTCCTGGCTGTTTTTCCCTCCCCGGGGAGGGGGACATTGCGTAAGACCGAGTATCCAAGCATCGAGCTGCTCGATAATCGGTGCCGGAAGCTCGTAACAACGCCGATCATCGGCCAAAGATAAAGCCTTCGGTGTTTACGGACGATGATCGTCGCGATCGCGCAACCGAGGAACGAAACAGGTTCGGCCTTTTCCACCTGGTTTTTCCCCTCCCTCGTCCCCTCGATCGTGACGGATCGTCGCCATGGCTGCGGGAAACAGCGGCCAGGCTCGCGGTTGCGGCCGGAACTCGCCGATACCCCGACTGCGAGGCTCGGTTAGGGGTGCGAATCCGCAGTGGAGTCGCACGCTCACTGTCACGGAACACTTTCGATTGAAATATGACGAAATTTCACGATTTTACGGAAATCATTAACACCCAGCGATCAGTTTTTTTCTTTTCCTTTCTTTCTTTTTTTTTCTTGACAATAAATGCAATCAAAGTTTTTCAAAGCGTTTTCGGTAAAATTATTAGCAAACTTTATGACTAACTCTGTTGCGATGTTTGAAGAAAAAAAAAAAAGAATATCGCGCGGTTAATACTTGGCGAATTTCGTTTCAAAAGTTGTCGAATCTTTCGAACAATGGGTTGCGCAATCCTTTATTAACATGCAAACGGTAGAATGCGCAGACTGTTACCAGTACAGTAGCCAGCAAAATTTCACAGACTCGCCGACACTGCAATTGCAGTTTATTCCGTTAGAATTCTTACAATTACATCTTACTCTGTCACGATATTCCGTTATTAAACGATCGAATTGAAACAAACGTATAATTTCATGATTAGATTTAGGCTAGATTAGGATCCGCATTGTAGAAAAATCTGTGTAAAATGTAGCCGATCGTACTAGCAATAATCGCAGAGCGAGACTATAAAAATTCGCTGGTTCTTGAACGCTTAAAAAAAAAGGAGGGGAGGGAAAGAAGCACGTTTCGTTTATCCGTGTAACGGCGTTTGCACGTTTCTGTCGGCTACTGTATGGTTCTGTCGTCGTTTACGCAACGTGTCTGGCATCACGCGTGGAAACCACGTGGCGTGGGTTGACCCCTTTCGGCCACCCCGCGGCTGGAAAAAAAACGAGGAATCGAACGCGCCACTCACCCCCGCTTCTCGTTCGGTCGCCCGCTCGCACGCAGCACTGTGTTTGCACGAGGCAAACCGGGGGAGCGCGGAATCCCATCAGCCGGATGTGCGCCGGATTAACGCGATTATCGCACGTTCGGCTTCGCGATTTATTGATAGCTGGCTGCACCACTTCGCTGCCTTTAATCGGCCGTTTGATTGTTTCTCGGTTTCGCTGCTTATTCCGGCTTTTTGATCTCTCCGTGTCCACGCTCCGGAATTGTCCTTTCTTTTATTTCTCCTCTTTCTTCTTTTTTCTCTCTCTTTTTCTTTTTCTTTTCGTCGTTGTCCCCTCTTCGTTGTCGTCGTTCCTTCCTTCTCGTCTCTCTCGGGTCAGGTATTTGTTGCTTCTCGCGACACGTTGCAAATATTTCTGTTGGCTGTGAAAGATGTTTTTTTTCAGACAACAGTGTACATTATTTATTAAAAAAAAAAGAAAATTATAGAACCTCTAGGAGAAAAATCATTTGAATAGTTTCTTCCTCTTTTTTTTGGATAATTCTCCCGATAAAAAGAAATTCGAAAACAAAAACGTCGTCGTCTGTTCTCCGAAATTATTTCACTTTCGTCGCTAAAAAAAAAAACAAAAACAAAGAGCTTGCGAAACGCGACTCCGAAGAAGGCGCGTAAAAGGGAATGTTCCTTGACGAGGAAATCCATTTCGATGAAATGGAAATGTAACACGGGGCTGGTTGTCAGCGCGCGTAAAAAGCTCGCAACAATGTAGCCAGGAGGGATTGGCAGTGACAACGAAGGGGCGAGGAGGGAGGAAGAGGAGGGGGGGGGGACCCAAGTGATTCACAAGT
The DNA here is from genome assembly GCA_032399595.1 of Tetragonula carbonaria. Taxonomy (NCBI): domain Eukaryota; kingdom Metazoa; phylum Arthropoda; class Insecta; order Hymenoptera; family Apidae; genus Tetragonula; species Tetragonula carbonaria. Next base: position 8,985,560 of record JAUCRC010000005.1, on the reverse strand, counting down.
TGCAATATGTGCCGTAGACAATCGGCCGGAGATCGATTAATCGCCGACGAGGTGGAATTCCGATAGACAACACACAGAAATCTGCCGTTCTTATCGTTTCGACAATAAAAGGGAACGCCGATACGGCGTTATTGTACCAGTGCAAGCAAACAGATACCGTGACAGCGTCCCGGCGTTACGTAAAGCTGCTGCCACGGCCAGATGACACCACAGTAAGAACGCGAAATTACGTGTTTCCTAGCCGGTCGTCGCGTTAATACCTACGTGTCCAATCGGTCCAACGACCAAAGGATCGGCCACGGTCACGTATCGATTGCTATCTCGTCGATTCTCGTGCAGAGACGCTACTATTCGAAACTATTGGCAAATTACAGGTGGACTGTTGATACTCGTTTACGTCATTGAGATCGTCGAAGTAGCATCGAATAAAAATGACCGAGAGAGGAAAAGTTCTCAATCTTTTTATTTTCCGTCAATTGAATTTTTAAATTCGACTTCTTAACCACGAGGACTCGCGGTGATTTCGTTTTAACGAGATGGTGAAATAAACTTTGGGAAAAACGTGGCATTCGGTTTCACTTCGTTTCTTGCGTTCTAATTCTCAGCTTCAAATTTTCCCGGTCAATCGACAATTGGATTACTTAATAACTCAATTTGTATTTATCTGGCCGTTATTCGCCGAATCTGAATATTTGCTTGAATACGAATTAATGCAACGCCGTCTCAACAGGCTTGTCACCGATCTCCATTCTCTAATTAAATAATTCAATCGAGGGTATTATTTTTCAGTCTAAAATAACTAATCGACTAATTAAATCTCGATTGCTGCCAATTCGTTGACTCGCAATTTAGCTTCGTTTATTATTTAAACGTTCCTCCACTCCGCCGACGGGTACAATAATAGAATCGTCTTGTAAAAATAGCACGTTTAATAATTTTTCGGTCGTAGAGACGACCTTATTCCCGAGCGCTTCATCTTTCCTTCTACGTAAAACGCAGAACGGCTCATCCCCGCCTGGGGATCCCTCACTTTCTCTCCCAGAAACAATGAACCCCGTCGCATTTATTTTCCAAACGGCAACAATCACTCGGGTCCACGTCAACGTCATTAGAAACGCTCGAAGCTGAATAGCAAAATCTACTTTTAACCGGTAGAAACTCTCGCCCCAGAATCTCTGTCTGTCGTTAAGAATCCCGGAAAATACGCTTCCGGGAATACAACACAGCCAAGTCACACGGGAAACAAGGCGAATGCAACGAATGCGACAGTAGGATTTCTCAGGCCTGGTACGGTTCTATAATGTATAATTTTTTGAAATGGCACGTTTCACGAATTTTCCGGGTTTCAGACGTCGAAACTTAAGCGTAACTACCCCTGAATTTAGCAAAAAATTGAAATTACCTGGAATTTGAAATCAAGGAAATCTGAAGCCTCTTTCGACGATCAAGAATTCCACGGAAGCAAAGAAGGATTTGTATACTCCAAAAGTTTGAGAGAGCTCCAAAAAATAAGAAATGGAGAATTTCGAAATTGAAGGGAGCTCCAACGAACAAGGGAACTGAGTAGTCCAAAATTCGGAGGGGGGGGGGACTAAAAAAAAAAACACCCAGTGCTCCAAATTTCGAAGATACTCCAAATACTCCAAGATTCAAAGGAGCTCCAAAAATGAACAGGCGGAGGGAGCAGGGGGTGGAAAATTCAATGGAGCTCCGACAAAAGCAATAACAGAGCCGAGTGCTCCAAAGATTCAAAGGAAGATCCGAGTGTTTCAAAGTTGAAGGAAGCTGCGGAAAAAAGGAGGAAAGGGGCACTCCAAAATACAAGGAAAAACCCAAGTGCTCCAAGATTCAAGGGAACTCCAAAAATAAAACAAAAAAGAAAAGAAAAGAAAGAACAGTAAAACAACCGAGCACTCCAAAATTAAAGAGAATTGCAAAAAAAAAAAAGGAAAAGAAAAACCCGAATACTCCAAAATCGTAGAAACTCGGAAGGATGGCCAAAAAGTATCGTCCGATTGTCCGCGCAGCAGCAGCAACCCCTCTGGTGATGGAAGGAGGCTGGAAGGAGAGCGCCGCGTGAAACATGGGCATTGTATCGTTCGGCGGTGTGCGCGTCCCACATAAACGTGTATCTCCTCTCGGTGCACGTAGAGAGAAACCCGCGGGACAGGTCTCTGGGCGCGTTGCAGGGGGGCGTCGTGGCGGGTGAGGGGTCCAGGAGGGGGGTCACAGTGGATATAATATTATATCGAGGGTAGGCGTGGTTAAAAAAGGGGGCGGTGCCGCGGATCCTCGCTCCATCTTTCTCTCTCTCTCTTTTTCGCTCGATTTTCCCCCCTGCCCTCCGCCGCCCCCGCCCCGCGCGCGCGATCCGTCGGCCGCGTCCGCCGCCGCCTCCTCCTCCTCCTCCTCCTCCTCCTCCTCCTCCTCCTTCTTCTCCTCTTCCCCCTCAACCCCGCCGCCGCTCTGAGGCATCGAACTCGGATCGTGTCCAAGACGATCGAGGGAGGTGAGGGAAACGTGAGAAAGATACGATTCGCTCTCCGTCTCTTTCTCCGTCTCGTCTGTCCGTCTTGCTCCAACGCACTCCGGGCAACTACTCTCCTGCCTGCCTCTCTGCTAGCAACCGTTTCTCTCTTTCTTTCATTCGCGGTATTACCGGTTCGCCGACCAAGGTATAAAGAGAGAGAGAGTGAGAGAGAGAGAGAGAGACTCTCAACTCGCGATCCGCGCCGGACAAATACGGGATTCTTGAGCGCGCAGAAGGGGCGAGAAAGGGGCGGCGGGCGAGAGCGGTGGAACCCGGCCAATGATAGCGGCCCGCTTTATCTCGATACGTTTATCGCCAGCGTTTTATATCCAGCTGTGAAAGTATTGACCGCGGGAAACTCGTAGCCGGCTGCTGAATGCTGCTCGACATGCGGCTGGTGGAGGGGGGAGAAGGAACCCGCGAAGGGAACCCAACCGCGGGAGGAGAGATCGTCACGCGAGGGGCACGGATCGGTGACTCGATGCGTCTGAAATCGCGGGAGGCTGCGGGGAGATCCCGCGAGACCACTTCCGGGGAGTCACGGAGGCTGCTACTTTTTTCGCCCGCCAACGGCCTTCCATCCATCGGGGGTTGGATCATAGAGATTGGAGCTGTTACTCGCGAGACACCCGGGTTACCCGTGAAATACATGGACAAACAAAAATTGCCTGGATACCCGGGTATCTCGTAAGATACCCGAATGCATGAGATAGTTGAGACTAAAAATCTATTACTTCTAATTACTTCGTATTACTCTCATGTCTACAATATAATTTATTATTATCAGCGATGAATAATGAAAAGGAACGAAGTGTTTAGTTGAAATTAAATGCCTTTGTTTAAAACGTTAATAAGTCTACACTTTCTACAATATTGCTGGTGTGCATAAATATTTTTTGGCAAGTTATTTAACAATCCTGGAATTTTTTTCTTTTTCTTTTCTTTTCCTTTTGACATCAATTGTAATTCTTTTTATCATTTGTCACAAAAATACTCAGTCACTCGAAATATTATAATAAAATTATATCGAGCGTCGGATAGCAATAACTAGCCCCAATAAACCTAACCTCAATTAGGTATCTTATAAGACCCGGGTGAAGGTGCTAGCTTTAATCGAGATCATCGTCCGCTTGTATTGTGTGTTGTTACCAGATTCCATGTGTTCAAAGATTCGTACGAGACTTGAACGTTTCGCGCATCCATTTCGAATGTTTTTGATATTTTTGCGTTATCAGAGCTACAAGTTGCCAGTGTTGGCAAATCTTCTTGTACAACAAGAACAAATTTAACTGGAAGATAAATTCGTGCGAATTTTATAAACTGTACAGATCATTCGATTGTTCTATTCTATAAAAAATTGTGAAACGTCGAATTCAATCTCTTGCCTTGCGATTTTCTTCTCAGTCTTCGGTTTAGTTAGTTATTATAACATCGTGTCAAATGACGCTCAGTTTGAAAAATTGAAATTCATGTTCCACAGGGCTACAATTTACTTTCCCTTTTAAATCGAAATCAGCACGAGTGTGACTCGGTGTTATAACTCAAAGGGTATAAACGAAAGAAATCTCTACTGTTATCCGTGCTTGCTACTTGTCAATTCACTGATGCCATTACTTGGCAAATGATTGTGCACGAGGGCTCGGTTGTCTCGGAGACGCGTATCGAATCGGTTGATAATCATGATCGATGACTCGGGTTCCGAGGACGTTGCGGTGATTGTCCTATTAGTAGAAGGATGAAACAATGGGATGGAATTGAAGCGTCCACTTATTGTTAGTTTATAGACGTTTGGTTGGATGGTTTTCGAAAGCCTCGTGTCAGTGCCTTGAGTGTCTCAAAATAGTTGTTGAAAACTTCCTTTCGCAAATGAGATCGAAAGTAAATTAATCGTCGTTCGAACAGCAACGTCTACTTTCTCCCGCTGTGATATATTTGAGTCGTTGAAAGGAAACGAGCGGGAGAAGCACGCTCGAAGGGAAGGAAGCATAAAGCACGTAGTGCCGCGTAGGGCCCTAATTTCCAGTTCCGAAACTTCGATTCTCGAGTAGGTATGTATTTTTCGGGACGTATTGACTGCACGTGTTGCTCGTTCCGATCGAGCATGGCGCGTTCCCTGACATTTTCTCCCTAGCCGGGGAATCGTCTAAAAATATTTTTATGATGCCCCTGCTGCGATACCCCGATGCCCCGAGCTGATCGCCGAACAGAATTTTTATTTCAATATAAATGGCAATAAATTGCTTAGCCGCAACAAAGCTACCGTCGGACGTATCAAAACGAGCTATTACTTTCGAGATAGTGGAATTACCCGTAGCGTAGAGGACAACTCTAGAGAATTCTAAATAATACGTGACTGCTAACAATTGGACCGTGCGTTGCATTAAACGCGGGTGATCTAAATGAACAGCTTTTTATCTATGCGAGTGTACGGCCGGTGCGTGTATAAATTAAAACGATAACGACATTTCATTCCGTTTGTTTAACGGAATATATCGCCGAGTGAAACGCTCGTCGAGAAAATACAAATCATTTGACCACGATACATTATACGTGTAGCTGCTTGCCAAGTAACAGTAAATATAGATACTGTTTTTTCTTTTTCCGGAAAAAAAAAGAAAAAAAAGTACGCATTATTTATTGGCTAAAATATTAATTAACGATGAAATTGAAAGGTGCTGTTGTTCGAAACAAAGTTAGTTCTGAACATATTACAAGGCAGGTAAATTTTGGCTACGAGTGATACCGCGTCCTAACCCACGCAGGATCAAGCAACAAGTGATCCGCATGAATAGAACACAATGGAAATCCATTTTCGCCAGTGTCCCAGCCGAAGACCTCGAGCCGTGCAAAATCGATCAACAGGCCGTAGTTTATTTATGTAAAACCAGTGAACAATAGCGATACGTAAAGAAATTATTGCCTGTTTCGCCTCTTACGACACAACGCGTGCTCAACGACAAAACACGAGTTTGCTATGATTCATCGATATTCCAGAAGAGAAGAAGAACGTTTCTGCAAATAGTGATTCATAAGAAACCGTAACGCATGTCGGTACATACTAACTGATGAGGTGTGTAATATCATTCGGTGCAAGGCAATATCGTGATACGCTACCATCGTTGAACATGTCAATAAGAAATCTTTCGTCTTCTTCTCTCCTAATACATTCCCGCAATTTTTCTCGAAATTAAGTATTAATAAATTAATTTGATTTAATTCATTCAAACACACACAGGTGGAAAAAGAAAGAAGAAAGGAAAAACACAAGAGAAACAGGCGTCAAGAGATAAAAAATAAAGACAAAGATATTGAAGTAAAGATGAATAGTAAGATAAATGTGACGCATTCACTAAAATGGGTGAAATTAAGCGTTCAATTTTTCTTTTTATAGATAGATCTCTGTCTTGCCACAAACGATTAATTTCCCAAAAGCCATGTACAGCAAGGAGAATAACTGAACACGGTATGATGAAAGATTGTCGATAATTTTAACAGTTATAATTTCGTAAAAACAAATCATATGAGAATCTGCTGGTCTCATTTTGAAGCATAAAGCTTCCACTGTCATAAGTTTATTTTTTCCAAAAATATTCTTACATCACGCAGCGAGTGGGAAAATTGTAAAACTTCAAACATCTGTGAAAGCATAAAAAAAAACGTTTTTTCGTAACTTGATCCACCATGATTTTGAAAATTGAAATTTCTTCTTTACAATTATGAGTACAATTTTTTTACGTTATTTGTACAATTTCTTTTTCAAAGAAAGATATTTACAGCTGTTTTACTACATGGTGTTAAAATAATACCTTGAGCAGATAAAAACGAATTCAAGGTAGAGAAAACAGAAGCTTTAAAATGAGATCAAGTAGGTTGTTATATGATCTTTCTTAACGATGTTACAACGGTTTAAAGTATCGACAATTTTTCACTTGAATCAATCGTAGCGCAAAACTGACTGCACGAAAACAATTTATATATTTCCCGGAACAGGATCATAAAATTTCATTTTATCAAGCAAAGTCGGAACGTCTTACAGAGCAATGCATATTATGTACTCTTTTTGTACTCTGCGTGCAAAACTACTCGGCGAAATATTAATTCAACTCGTCACTTTTCCCTTACGAGCGTTAGAATTCTAACATCGCGGAGCAATAAAGTTTCCCAGTGGAAGGCACTTTTATCCGAAATTTGCCTGCGACGATGACTCGAGTGGCTGTTCAACCCCATGGAGACGACTCTATCGCGATTCGATCGTCGTCGAACGGTGCTCGAGGAGAAAGGGATGAAACAAAGAGGAGCGGAAAGAGTGAGTTGCGAAGCGAAACAGAACGAGGGAGGGGGGTTAGAGGGGGAAAGAAAGAAAAAAGGAAACAGTTACCTTCCGAGCCATCTGTTCGCGATTGTTTACGATTTTCACGCGTAATTGGACGCGAATGGTTCGCAGTTCATAGATCGATCGCGAGGAGACTATCGCTGAGAGACGAGCAGAGCGGAGCGGATCCCTTTTGTATGGAAGCGGCGCAAGTGCCGAGTCACGCCTTGACAAACAGGGATGTCAAACAGATGTTTCGGCTCTTTGGGCTACTGTGAGAGCTGCTACCGGACGTTCTTCTCGTAAACTTCTCGGATCGTCTGCCAACGCTCGAGATCTCGATGATCGTCCCTCGATGACGTTTCGGCGCTCTCGATCCCGGCGAAAGCTTTCTCGACTTGCGTTTCGCTATTTAATTGGCGTGTTCAAGGTGTTGGACCTCGTCGAAACAATCTTGCGCCATCGTCCTTCCTTCTTACTTTGAACATTGTCGTAAACGAAAAGTTTCAATTTTCAAAATTTAATATTTAAATTTAATATTTACTATTCTTTTAATTTAACATTTTATTATATTATACAACATATAATAATTTAATATCTCACGATTTTTAATTTAATATTTTTTTGAGATTGTTCACAAGCAGCAGGCGGTAGATCTCTCGAAAGCTTCATCCACGTTACCAGAACATAGTTTCTATTGTTAGATGCGTACGATCTCTCTTCTTATAACGAAACATCAAAACTAGAGTTTCAATCTGAAATTGACGTCCGCTGACGCCAAGTTGCTTTCCACTGACTAAATTCCAAGTGATTTTACACACAGGTTTGCAAGACCTGTCATTTCATACGAAACAACTTAATACCTGTTCGCTCTGTATTTTCGTCCGGGCAAACGGCATTTATAGAATTTCAGTTCAGCTGTGATGGCGGCGGCATATCGTCGTACTGTCGAAGCAATACAATCTCGAAGGCTGGATCCGGCCGCAGAGCCGAGAGCAACCGCGTTGCGAGATAATCGTTTTGCAATTAGCGGCGCAGCTGCGCCACCGGCGTAAGAATCGCATTGTTTTCATAGTAAAACGAATTTCGCGCGGTTGCCCAAGTGGCCGGTGACGACAGCCGGCCATCTTGCAACGTGTAATGACGCTTCTTACTCCGGTGTTTAAGGAACGCCGTTTATCCGGACAATTAATTTCACGAGCAACCGGGGCTCTCGCGAAACGAATTGCGAAACCTTCTAGCAAAATTTACGGGGTGTTTACGTGTTCCCGGCGCACACTTTTCGCTTAGATTTTATCCGGGGGCTCGAAGAATCGCCCGTCCCACGCTGCACGACATTTAAATCGAAATCCACGATTAGTTACCCTCTGGAATAAAAATTGCCGGCTTGCGTACAATTTTCGAAGAGAGATCTGTGAAATTTCTGAAAATGCTTTCTGAAAATTCGCTGATGAATCGAAACGAGATCTCTACGTTAGCTGAGACGATTTGTTAGCGGAGAAAATTTCGGCGTCAATTTCTGGGAATTGAATTTTAAAATTCTATCGAGAACGATTTGTAAAATTCGGTAGTCGAAAGTATATCGGGAAAACAACTGTTTCCGAGGAGGAGGAGGAATTCGTGGAAATTCTTACAAGCAACGCGTGGCCGTGACAGAAACGAAGGGAGGGTGTATTTTCAACGAATCGAGAGGTGAGAAAAGAGAAGAGGGTGGAAACCACTGACGCGAGTCAGGTGCACCGACGCGGGCCTTGTCAAATTTCCACCGAACGATATGACAAAACGAGTTTGTCCGGTGCAAAAATTTCACTCCAAATTTATATGATCCAAGGGTTGAAAACCTATCAAGGGTCGTGTCTGATTTAATTACAAATTAATCAAATCGCGAAGTAATTTCGCAACGGAGACCGAAACGAAGAATTACGAAGAAAGGACAAAATAAAAAAAAAAAAATAAAAAAGATAAAAATTGAAGAAAATTTACGAAAGAGACAAGGTACTCGAGGTACTCGGAGCTACTCGTTTTAATTGTCGATTCTCTCACAAGGATCACTTTGCACGTTGATACCATCTGAAGATAACTTCGAGATAGGAAAACAATACTCAAAAATGTTTACAACGGGAGAAGTTCGATCGGCATGTTGTTTGATGTTAGTTCATCGGTGTTTAGGTGTCATTCGGACTTGATAACGAGCGTGGGGTTCCTGCCACCCAGGCAAAGTCGCCCGGGGGCACCTATCTGTTCCTGGAATCGATTAAACGTTGCCAATGCACAGATTTTTCAATTATTCGTTTCAATTCTAATTTTTCGTCGTGTCGTATTTTCTCGGCGAGATTATCTTTCAAAGCACTTTCGAAGCTTCACAGAATGAAATAAAAAATTCTGCGCCAATAGATCCAAGAGTTCTAACGAAGATGCAGCATTTTCGTATATTACAAACTTCAAATTGTATTCGTTAAATTATAATTATAATTAGCAATCAGCTGAGCTGCCGTGGTAACTAGCGAAACATGTTTTTTTTTTATAAAGCTTTTTGGAATTATTTGAAAAAAATGTGTAGCAAGAGAGGATACGATATATAATTCACGTTGTTATTCACTGACTATTTCTTTTTAAAAATTGGATCAACACAATTTAAGAACCCGACGACGCTAGAAGAAAAAAAAGATACCATCGATTCGAAAAACCACGATCGGAATTTTTATTCGAGATTTGTCTCCAGAGAGGAAACCCGCAGAAAGGAAAAAAAGAAAAGAGGAACAGTAGCGCACACTTCCGGTGCAATGGTTCGCAGCATCGAGAACAATTCGAGTCGATAGCGGTATCGAAGCTGATAAGCAAACGCGATACGATATCGTTCGCGACAGACATAACACGCTACCACGTCGGACCTGCTGTACATTCTCTACAAAGATGTGTTTACGGTCCACTGAATCATTCGATCCTCGATCCGAATATTTCGATCGCCCTATCGATTCCGGCTACCATCTGTTTTCGTAATTGGAATACACCGTTTGCGACGCAACACAAAGTGTGGCTTATAAAATTTCCTTCCAAAAAAAAGAAAAAAAATCGATCGAATTGCATCATCGTCAATTAATGCCTTCTTCGAATTCCGAAAAAAATATCTTCCATTTTCTTTTTTCTTTTTTTTTTCCTCGTCCGAAACTGAGAAGAAGTGCCAATAAAACACACAAATTTATGTAAATTTTTCAATTCAAAGCGAGCAAAGTCGAATGGCATCTTCGAAATCAAAGGTATCACTCGTCATCCGCGAATCTAGCGGCGAGCCATGATTGGAATTCGAAGTTTTCGAGGAACACGAAAAGCATCAAAGGATATTTATTTTTCGTTGGCGATGGCGGATGCGAGCCGTCGTTCTCCGTTTCCAAGGCTCTCAATGCTCGTTTTCGGCTCTCTATTCTTCGCGACAAGGAACGCAACGTTCATTACCCCCCCTCTTATGTTTCACACATCCGCTTCCGGTAGTACAATAATCGGTCGCGCGGCACAATTCCTTGGCACGTTATTTGCGACGGACCAACGGACCAGCTGGAAGTTTTATTGCGACTCGCCTCGGGAACATCGAACAGATTTCTAAGAGGTCTACTTCGAGGGGCCTAATTTGACAAAACGCATCGATTTATACCCGTATTGTTTTCTCGCGCCGCTCTGTTAACCAGGTTATCTATGTATATTCATCCGATTTGGCACACAGACGGATTACGTAATTTCATGTATTTTTTTTTCTCTCCCCCTATCTCTTTCATTATGCTCGATTTGAGGCGTTTTGAAGTTGAATTTATGCCAGATGCTAGGAGCTTGGTTTGCTTCAGTTCGTACGCGATGGTTAATCTAACGTGCCGACTGTTGATGGAAGTAGATTAAGACCCCTCCACATATATCTCTGTCAGTTTTAATTAATTTGAAGGGGTTTCGAGGATCGCGAGAAAAACTGAGCGTAGGTACACCAGGCACGTATCTGGTATTTAGAATTAACTGAAGTGGCACGACGGAGGGGGGGGAGGGGGGGATTAATTAAACAATTTCTACGTTTATCGATTCTTTGATCTCTCGAATATTATCGAGTTCAACCGGTGAAACGTAACAACGAGCTATGCCCAGTGTTATAATCATTATCAGTTAACAATTGTTTCGAGTTCTAATCGCAAGCGATGCTTCCAACATCATTCTCGGCTCCTGATTTTTCTCTACGAAAATGGAATCACGAGAAATAGAATCTAATCTCTAAATAATTGCCAATAAACACCGCGAGGCACGCAGCGAGCCTGAATGACACCCTCTGTCGTCCGGATTTTGTTCTCCCCCTCCCCTCTCTTTTGCCGCAAGCGGATGCCAGCAGCCCGTCAGGCAAAAAACTACGCGTATTTGTTTAATTATCATGCGGTACCGCATTAACTCGTTAATTGAGTGTCAGATGGCTTGCATTGTGCCCGTCTGACACGCTTTGTGGCCCCTCTCGTACCCCATGTGGGAGTATCGTCGGTCTCCTCTCTCTCTCTCTCTCCCCCCTTTTCATCCCGCGAGAGCGCCGCATATTTGTCGCACACGCGTTAATCGCATGCACGAATAATTAGAACAATGAGCGGCCACCATTATGTCGCGAACAAGACCCTTCTTTTCAGCTTAGAATCCCCAGGCCAGACCGGGCGCGAGCGAAATTTTTGTGCGGGAGATTTCCTCGAGAAAGAGGAACGTCGTTCGGTGTTGGCCGGATCGCGCGTCCCGGATCCTCCCTTCCTTTTTGCATTCCTTTCCTGAAAAAATGAAACGGGGAAGAGAGGAGAAAGAACGTGAGTTCGGTTCCAGCGGCAACGAGAAGGAGAACGCAGAAGCGAGGCCAGAGGTCCGAGCTATGAATACGCGCGAGCTCGAATTTCGTCACGGGGGTGAATTTCGAAGGTTGAGTTTGTTCTTTTCCATTCGACAGAGGCCCGGTCGATTGTTATTTTTTCGGACGAAAAACGCGCCTCTCGCACGCGGGAACCGGCCAAGCCGCCAAGCTTTCCGTCCCATGTTTGTGCACCGGAGATTCGGCAAATGGACGATTGGCGCGCGTGTTGTTGGATATTTCATGCGATTTTTTTCTTTTTTTTCCCTTATCGTTTTCATCGCAACAGTGACGATTGGACACGGGGACGGAAGATTATAGAAAATAATTGTACAGCGTGATTCACGTAACTTGCACACCTGAAATAACTTTTTAATTGTGCATCTAATGAAAAATTGTTTCACACAAAAGTCGTATGGTCTTAAGAACGACAAAATATGGCGTATCGTAACTTTTCGTGTGTGTTGAGGGGTTTTCGAAATTTTCAAGGTCACCTCTATTTTTTCAAATTAAACTATATATTTCTTTTCATCGTAAATCAAAGGCACATTAAATTCTAAGTAAAAAAGTGTTAACCCATATTGGTTCTAAACAGTTAAGGAGATATTTTACGATAATTTATCTCGAGGACGAGAACTGTACAGGAATTGATATACATTTCGAATACTGATGATATGTAATAGTTGAAGTAGCAGTTTGATATTTCAATTGCTAGCCGAGTGGATGCGTAATTTGGAAACAGCAAGATGATTGCATGCCTGCGGTATGCAAATTTCAACGCGGCCTTTGCGTGAAAAAATCATTTTCAGCAGAATTGCGAAACACGGCCATAAGAAGGATTCGTTTCACCACGCCGTGAAAGTTGTCTGACGTCAGAGTGAAAATTGCATAAAAAATCGGGCCGGTGACAAAGCCGCGGTTAAGCCAATATCGTCGCCGAGGCGTTTAATTAAGCTTTTCTCTCAACAAATTCATTAAAACGGCGTATTATTACGATAGCGTTCAACGCGAAGTATAGCAAATTTTTTTTAAAGAACAATCCTTCCCTCCCCCCCCCTCTCCTCTCTCTCTTCCACCCCCGGTCTATTGTACCGCGTTAAATCAATACCAGTATTAACATGGTAATATCGAAATCACGATCGTGATGCGGTTTAAAGCGGTGTAACAAAATTGTCTTTACTGTATTATGTATGCACTGTGTGTGCGCGCGCGGAGGGGAAAGTCTGATCTACCGCAATTTTAATTCATCACATTTTAAATAACTTTCGCATCGCGAACCGTCGATACTGTTGAAATTAATTAAAGCATCATTCGTCTGTGTTTTTTCTTAATGCGCAAAGCCGAAGTCTCAAACAGATTAGTAGACTCTTTGATCCGTAATACGGATACTTCCATATTTCTTCTTCGCAAAAAATACGAACGGACAGAGACCTGTTAATTAACCTTTCGCCATTATCGGACAAAGGAAATCTTCCATTTCGACGCAATACGCAACGAAACACAGTCGATAAATCGAGATCGATAAACGATGCCTTCATCTCAATTTCTAACATCTAACGACTAAATCGTGACTAATTCGAAGTTTCGTAACGTGGAATCCGTGTAGAAGCGTGTTACGAAATCTCGATCGTCGAGACGTGAAAATGAGAGAGAGAGAGAGAGAGAGAGAAATAATGAGTAACGATGGATAAAAAGGAAAGGAGAGAAAAAAATGAAAAGAAAACAAATCACGCTGAACGAACGAAATCCCCGATGAAAAGAGTCTCTCGGTAATCACCCCTCGCGTGCCCCCACCCCGCAGGCAATCTTCTCATTATAAGTCAGGCCTTAATCTTCATTTGATTTTCATTTCGTATCGAGCTTGTTTGTCGCTTCGAGCCAAAGGGTACTTAGAAAAGGAGGGTTGGCATCGGCGACGTTTCACGGAAGAGGCGGCGAGGGAGAGAGTGGGCGACGGCGGCCAAGGGGGAGAAGGGGGGGGAGGTTGAAGGCTAGCATATTGGCGCCTGCTCGCTATATAGCGAATTCAATTTAACGGGAGAGAAACCGGGATGCGAAACCGGGCCTGCACTCGATATTTATTATATGCCGTTGCATTAATTACCGCGGTCGCATTCTTCGAGTCGTCTCCGGCTGCCGGGACTCCTTTATCTTGCCTTGATAATAGTGATAACGAACCTAATTATTGGATCTCGCGAATCATTAGCGGCACGGACTTAATAAATTAGGCGCGCGAGCGCTGCCTGGCCGGCTGCTGCTCGAGGAAACGAGATTTAATTAATTCCGATATGCGTTATGTCGATCTTCAACAGGGATGGATATAAGAGGGGTCGATGAAAGAGAGAGACAGAGATAGGAAGAGGAAGAGAAAGAGAGAGAGAGAGAGACTTCGAGAGTTTTTGTTGCACTTTCAAGGGACAGTCGGATTTCGTTCGATTGATTCGAGTCGAGAGATTCCTGCTGAATAGAAAGAAGCTTCTCGGATTTCTCCTCTCTCGTTGCTGCCCTGGCACGGTATCCTGTCGAGAGACGACGATTATCGCGGTAATTCCCATCTATAAAGGCTGCGTTGTTAAATAATGCTCTTGATGCCTGAGGAATGTTTTTGTTCTTGACTCTGAACTGGAGGCACCGCTTGGCTCGAACCGTTTATTTCCCCGCGCGCCGAGATTCCCGAACGATTGCGTGCCATTTTCGTTTTATTCCGCCTTCGAAAGTTGCTTGACTCCGAAGATTTTGGCGAAGCTGTTATCTCGGAGTCGAGGTTTACTCGAGAAGAGCGCGAATAATCAGAATTAGAATCTACAGGATGTCCCCTCCTCGCTCTGGTTTATTAATACGAGTCTAATAGCACGGAGCACGTGCTTCTAATTATCTTGCCATAAATCAAGATTGTCGTACGTATCTATCTGTCAGTGTTCACTCAGTGTTCCACCGAGTAGCCGTTATATAACAACCTGCCGTTACATGTCTGAAAATCTACCAGCAGCCAGTCGAACGATGAACGAAGAATAATTATTTGACTCTGATATTCGAATAAATGTATCATTACATATTTCGTACGTGTAATGTTTTCTCTTTCAAATTAAAAGAATTATTTCCTTTAAAAGGATATAATATCGAAAGTTTCTACAATTAGGGCCTCTGCCCCTCTTCCCTCTCTTTCTCTCCCTTTCTAACACATCCATTCTTTCATTTGCCAGAGATGAAACGAATCAGAGGGCGGAAACTTGCGGAAACCAAAGCTTGCGGCCTTAAAGCCCGACGAAAACTCTTTAACCTGCCCCTATATAAAAGACAGTGTCACACACAGCCTTTACCTATCCACGAAATTTTCCGCGTGGAAAGGCCGAATCCGTTGTCCGCGCGTTTCCCTGCTGGTACTCCAGTTTCACTGGTGGACGGGGACGCCTTGTGTCGCTCAGAGAGGAGAGCAGAGTCGGTCGTTCTTGGGCTAATTTTTTTTCTATCTCTTTTTTTTTTGGTAAAACAGCGAGAGACGCGCACGACGGAAATTAGACGCTCGCTGGTGCCGGGGCTTTAAAATAATTAAAACGTGCCTCGGTGGCGGAGACAAAAGGACCGGTTACCTACCCATCATCAGTTAGTCGGTGGACGTAAGGGCGGTCGGTTGCTCTGGCAAGGAAAGAAGCGTGGCCGCCGGGGTGAGGGGTGGGTGGAAGAGGGAAGAGGGCGTGCGGAGAGGTGGAAAGAGGCCCAGGAGAAAAGGGTAGGTGGGTTCTCTGATAGGCGAACGAAGAAAAACACAGACTTGATCAAAGTGAAATACGCATTGCCAGCCATGTGGGTAATTATCCTGGACCTTTGCATTAACCCCTTTTCCTGCTGCGCCCGCTGCCTTTCTACTTGGATCTCTCCCCCTCACGGCGCCGTGAATCCTCCGAAAATTCAAACCCCTTTCTCTCGTCTCGAATTCGCCGAGTCTCCGCATGCGTGCCGGGGCCACTTTCTATCCGAGTTTCCACAACCGAAAAGAATCAGATAGAGAGAGAGAGGGGGGGTGGGAGATTCTCGGTAGATAGATAGAGACGGATAGATTTTTAGAAGGTTGGAGGAGAGTTGGAGACGGGCGCACTCTCTCGGAGAGTGATTTAATTAATTTGATTGAGAATGTTAATGCCCGGCTCGCAAAATAATATCTAAATGAATTAATACTCGCGGTGAAAGGAAAGCGACGTGCGAGAGGACGGACCAGCGCGGTGCTGCTGCCAGTTGGATGGCCGAAGAGATGAGCGAGAAAACGACGACCGGACGGACGGAGAAAGTGGGAGAAAGGGGGAGAGTCCTAATTAGCTAAGTAAAGCTGCCGCATTATCGCTTATTTTCACCCCCGCCGACCTCTCTGCGACCCGGCCAGCCGCCCGATGATCCACACCCTCCGTTAGAAGTTTTTCTCGATTCGTGTGCAACTTTCGGTGAATCAAGCGGCCGTGCAAACTCTCCGTTTCCTTTTTCTTGTTTTCGTTTTGCTTTCGAATTCTGCTGATGGCGGTGTTTGTAACGACGGCGATTGTTGCTGATGTCGGGGATAGGGATTTTCATATTTCTCGAGTGGAGATGATTTTTGTTCCTGCCGGACTAGTGGAGAGTGATAACGTGCCTCTCTCTCCTTCTTTCTTTCGGTTATCTACGTTCGACAGGGCTTTGCGATTGAAAGGGTGAAAGATCGGGGAGATAGCTCTGCGAGTATCTCGAATTTTTAAAAAAACCGCCGCTGCTGTGACCGGTCGCCCGGTCTTGAAACAAGCTATAGCTAATATACGGTGGATAGATCTCGTTGGAAATATCTCGGGCAATAATTTTCCGTGAAATAAAAAGAAAAAGAAGCTCGAAAGATCTACTCGTCTAAACGTGAACTCCTGCTGCGACCGACGCACGAGTGAATATTTACAATATTCCTCGTCACGTTTGACTCCGATCGGTTTCTATTATTAAAAAAAAAAGAAAAAAAGAAAAAAAAGAAAAAAAATAGATAATCGTCAGAATTGGAATTTCATTTGGCGTTGGTTATTTTTTGCGCGGCCGTCCACGCGGCGAGACTCGTTCGTACGCGTTTAAAGAAGCAAACAGGGCTGATCGATGGCGGCGCTATCGCGAGTGCCCGAGCAACGATCGGCATAACAGCCGCGTATCGAGCGAAACTCCTGAGACTCGAATTTTCTTGTCAAAAGAAACGCGCGCCAGCGACGAAGAAGCGGGACGGCGGTTCGGGGGGCAGTCATGGGGAGAGTCGAGGGGGAGGGGGTCGGAAAATCGCTTCTGCCGGCAGGATTTCAAAGACTGGCACGACGACTGCCAGGGGGTTGAGAAGCGGGAGGGGTGGGAGCTCGCCGGGTGGAATCAAAGGGTTGCGGAGCTGCGGGAGTCGGGTGCCCGTACCGTACTCGGTTAATTATCTTTATCAATCATTAGAAATCCATTCCTCAAAAGACCTCCGGACGATTTTATCGTTTAACCCGCCCCGTTCAGTCGCCTTGCTTGCAGCCGCGATCCACCGGCGACTTTCGCCGGGAATAAACGGGTTTCGCGTCGCGACTCGAGATTCCACGAAAAAAAGAAGCCAACGACCCAAACGACTCTCTCGTTGGACCCGACATCGCGTAAGTCGCCGCGGATGTTGAAACGCGTGTTCGTGGCGATCAGCCAGGGAAATTTGTAACTTCGTTAACGGTATTCACTCCGCGTTTCGGATTCGCTTTGAATCGCTTCGGCTACCGATCGATCCCGTTTCAATTCCACTCGTTTCGAGCGCGTGATCGACGCAATCGAGATGCCTCGGATTTCAACTTCTCGGCACGAACGTTTCTCGTGGGTGTGCATTTAGCGCGATCCTGGATGCGATGCGATGTCCGAGCATTGAAATTTTGATCCGCGTGTCTTCACCGTCGAACGCGGCGGAAATATGAAAAAAGGAAGGAAAATAAACTTAGGTATCGAAACCTAACGTCCTCACGCAACCTTGCGTCCTTACGTGCGGTCCTTCTTTTTCTACTGGAAAACGCCAAACAGTAAGTAAATAAATATAAAACCGTGTATATAAATATTTCGCTCGGCGAGCGTAGATAAATTTCTCCCTTTGTTCTTTCACCCGTTTGGGTTCAACGTTGTTTGTTATCAAACGCGTTTCGTGCCGCCGAATTAACAATCAAATTCGAACGCCACACGCAAGGAAGTAATTAGGGTAAGAGAAACGACGAGAACGGGTCCCGATACGCGTTCTCCTCGACGTGTATCGATTCGAAGTGTGTTTGAAAGTATCTCGTAATGATCGGAGGGGGCGTACGAGGGGTGGTGGGTGCACGAGGTGTGTTGGCCTTTGCATATCGGTCGTGGCGGTCGCGGAGGTGGCTGAGGAAGAAGGGTTAAGGGGTGAGAAACGAAGTTGGCTCGCCGCTCGAGGTTCATTGTTTCGAGGAAAAAGAGGCGGCGCGGAGGGGAGAAAGGGAGAGAACGCGGGAGAGCAACAAACGGGAAAGGGTACCGAGAAACGCTCGTATTCTCTCTCATCGAGTAATCAGCCTGTCTCCTGAGAGGCCTTTTTGAAGTTTCCCGCGCCTATGGATCGCGACGCGACGCCGCGCCGTTCGGCTACGTGACTGTGTCGAGTTAAAATTCTTTCGGTAAAAGGCGCGCCGTCCTTCGGGGATTGCGGTGGCAGCGATGAACTCTCTCGGCCAATTCGCGGCACGAAATTTCTGTGGGAACGGAGCCCCGGCACGCGTTGCGTCTTTCCACCATGCTTCTCCCTCCTCTTCGCTGTAATTGTAACGCGTTTACCGATTACTTTTTCGTTTCGTCCCTTCCCCCCCCCTCCCCTCTCTTGCCCTTGGTCAGAGATACCGCGACGTTAACACACCCTCGCCTCTCGGTGACTTTTTACCACGGATCGAAAAATTAACAAGGAGTTCGTTTCGTTTTTCTAACCCCTTGTGTTACGAGATCCAGCCACACTTGCGCGAGTATAGACTTAGAAGAAAAAGCAAATTGCAACTCTGCGAAATTTTCATTCGAGGTTTAAATTTCATTTCTTGAAATTGAACACTAGTGACTATAAATAATTGTAAATAACATTGTTTCAATGTTTTGTATCTGAAATTGCAGCTACAATAAGAATATTGGAAAGAAAATTGTAAGGCAAGAGGTTAAAAAGAATTCTATTTTTTTTTTAGATTTATATATTTCGTACAAAAAGAATGTATCTGTCCCTCGGAATTTTTATAGAAAAAAGGATTGTTAGATTTGGAAATATTTTTGAATGGTATTCTGGAGAATCCGTATGATGAAAGTTCCGTGGGAAACAAATTATTTTAGAACATCTAATTAAAACGAATTAAATCTAATAAACTCGAATTAAAAGTCTATTTTTATATTCGTCGAATAGTATTCAGCGTTTACTAGAGATATGGTTAACGACACTCGATGATTTATCGATGATGTACAAAATTTGCCAATAGACAAATAACAGATCAAGACTTCTTGTCGATGTAAAGAAATTATATTGTCTCACATTTATCGCGGACAGCGATTCGTAATAGCCCTTTTTCCCGTTGACAAGAAGTCCTAACGTCCACCGCGCTCCCCCAAGGTCATTGTGTCGGGAGCGATTACTATTGTCGGTCGCTAACCCGCGAGTCTGTTTATTTTTATGGGGTCGAGGTACGATCCCCCGGATCGACGTGTGACTTTCACGGATCGAAGTAATCAGAGCAATAAAATACTGGCCTGCACTTTAAATGTGACTGGCTATCATCACCTAGCCAACATGATCGCGGACTGCGAAGCGGAGAAGCTAGTCAGTAGTTAGCGAGAACGCTAATCAGCTAGTCAAAAGAATACGTTACAGTGAATGTAGGTAAGTGTTAGTCACAACTGAGACACAATTAAGACTTATGTTTCGGGAGAGGCCGAAATTAAAGACAGTATATTCAAGTTAAAGATTCATTTCATTTCCCACATCAGTGAGTGGTCATTCGAGAACAAGAGACACGTTCAAAGGTGCATAATCGGCACTAGTCGCGAGTGATCTCAACAAATATTGAGAATAAATATTTTAATATTTGTGAACAAATTTCTGATAGAATTTTTATTTTCATATATCCTGTTTGAAGCTTTTATTTTCAAGAACATGTATTTGTCTGTCGGGATTTGTAATGTAAGAACATTCTTCGAAAGAGTTCTACGATTTTCCATCCCTGCTTTTTACACACACGACACAAATCACAAATTTGTATCGTTGTACGATGCATACGAGCTTGATAATAAATTAAACGAAAGATTACGATCATGATCGACTTTTGCAAATTTTTGAGTTTTATCCCACAGATAATTAACTCGTGACATTATTAAATATTTCAAAGCACTTAACCTTCACTATTTAAAAAATATTTCAAAGCACTCCACTTCTCACCCACGTAATTTTCGAGCTTGATAATAAATTAAACGAAAGATTACGATCATGATCGACTTTTGCAAATTTTTGAGTTTTATCCCACAGATAATTAACTCGTGACATTATTAAATATTTCAAAGCACTTAACCTTCACTTTTCACACACGTAATTTTCTGATCCTTGAGGTATCGCGATGCAGTGAAATTTGCAAATTATGAATCGTAATCGTTGAGCCATCTAAATTGTGGTTTGTAACGCTTACCTGCGATTACGATCGAGGCGAATGAAAGTTCTATCTCTCTGTCTTTCTTTCTTCTTCTTTTTTCTTTTTTTTCTTAACATACAGTGAAATTCCGATTTTATTAACATCTCGTTGCTCGTTAGGTTCGTCGTAGTTATTACTCCCGTATAGTCAGTATTCGGCGTATTTGACTTTGAACAAAATGAAATTAATCTTCTTTGATTCAACAGCAACGCGGTATAAAATGTTTTATTGATGAAGCCTGAAGTTTTGTAGTCACAATGTTCACAGTTGGCGCGATAGAGCGAATAGGGCAGGAAATAAATATAATATTAATGAATAGAACGCGGCGAAATCTTAGGATCGTATCAATTTTCGTTTCATTATCATCGCTAATTGCAGCTTATTTCTACAACTTTGATTACAACGATCGCTATCTCCGCTTTTATTACCTACAACGCCGATACAAGTTATATTTAGACCACGTTTCTACGTTTACGCGAAATTTCATAAAACCGATTTTAATCGAAATATTTAAACGATTAAACGTTTGGCCGACGCGTTTCCGCGATGGAATAACCTTCTTTTAATTGAACGGATTGTTACAGCCGTATTAGTGATAATCAAACATTATCGTATCGCATCGCGTTATTAATTCTTTCTGAGAACGGAATTTACGCATCTGCCTCTGCTGCATTTTTCTCCCCGTGTACGATCGTAAAAATTGGCAATCATTAAGTCTGATATATCTACGTCTGTAATATACGAAACGAACGAACTGGAAATGGATCGTTCGATTTTTATCTTTATCCTCATTTATGCTCATCGTTTCGAAATTGATTATAACTCGGTGGACGGTGGAATTCAAACTCGGAGTACTTTATTGTTCCCGGAATAGAAAGCTAATTACGCACCACTGCTATATAATTTATTTACAATTACGATTTATTTACAATCTGCCAGAAGATAAAGATCGCGCGTTTAAGGGCGATTTGACAGCGGATACATCGGTTACATTTCGTATCAATTTTCCTTTTCGCACTCGCTATCTTCGTGCATGCAATCAACAATTTTTCTCTCCCACGGGCAAATTTTACTTTTTCAACATTCGCGCCCACTTCGTGATTCATTCAGCGAGTCGTGACAATTTTGCATTTTGATTTGACAATGAGGAACACTCACTCACCGGTTATCATGCGCGGTTTTCATAACGCGATCACGCCAGCCTATCGCGCCAGGCGTGCTCGTTATCGAAACCGTCGTAAATCGGATTCCGTTTTCGAGCGAAGAAAGAGACGTCGGAGGCCTCGACACGATTCGCGGTCGGCGTTATCGCATCTGAGGACAATAAATCTGTTAGCCCGCGGATCATCGCGGACCACGCTGGTTCGTCGAAACGCGAACATTCACTGGCGCCCCCACGTCGAACCTCACTGTCATCCGTTTGTGAACTTGGAAGCTGCCTGGCTCGTACGCCTCGGAATTTTACCTTGAGATTTATGGCGGAATATCAGCTCGCTTCTCTTTGCACGGGAATTAAGAGAGTTCAACGTTTCAACGAATGATCGTATCAGTCCCTCCCTGTCGTTCCTTCTGGAAGGAATTTTTTCCTTCCTTTCTTTCTTTCCTTTCTTCTAAATCTACATACGAATATGCTCGTATATACGCTATTGCGCTTTATCATGAGAATCGTTGAGAATAGGAAGATGGGGATTAAGTTAAGTCGGTTGCAGTGGACTGCAAACGAGATAGCAAGTTCGAAAAATCGAGAAAGATATCTCTCGAATTTGCTTTTTTGGATTACTCGTATTTCTCCGAACGGGAGATGAAGTGTCTCGCGCGATTCAATTGCACTGCAATTTCGGAACGCTGTCAGTTTTAAAATTCGAAGCTTCTCGGAGCTGCCAGCACCATTCTGTCGATAAAGTGATTTATGAATTAAATTTCAAACTATTACCAATCTTCCTTCGAAGAGCCAAGTATTCCCAAAATCCGAACTCGTACGCGAAAGGAAGAAAAGAAAAAAATATATCACACTCCCGTTTTCCAGTTATTCGCGACGATACTTGATTTATTTTTCACCGCGAGAGGCGACTCACGAAAAAGAAACGTTCGATGCTCGGCTCTGCCGACTCGAATCTGCTTCTAGACGAAACAGTGTGAAACTGGACGGAAGCAACTGGTTATTTAATCGTTTAATCGCGATGCAACGTATTAATACAGTTTCTTTTTACCGATCCTCGAATAATTCAGTTAAAATACCCTGCCTCCCCTCCCGCCCTCGGAGAGAAACCCATCGGAATCCCCTTCTCGCGATTGCAATCGTAATCTTCGCGGCTGGCTTCAATGCGAAAGAAATTAAGGGAATTGAATTAACCGCGATGGGAGAATTTTCATTATCGGGAAAATTGGCAATTTTCCACTGTTAAGCGCGTAACGCCCGGGTTCTTGTGCGGCCCCCCCTGGGTAGACCAAAGAGCGGCGAACAGCGAGAGAGGAGGGGGTGTGTGGAAACTCGCTTCCGATGTCTCGGTTAATTAGTATTGCTCGTACGAGCGAATTTCAGCCGCCGTTGATCCCTGATGGGCGAGTCGCGTTTATTCGATTACTTAATTTTTAACGGCCCTCCGCTTCACAAGGAAGAACAAAGTGGCCGGATAGGCTGGCGCGGATAAGCGCGCAGGTGAAAGGATAATCGAGAACACCGGGGAAAAGGAGAGAGAGAGAGAGAGAGAGAGAGGGAAAGAGAGAGAGAGAGAGTCGCTTCGGTAAAAATGTTTCTTGTTAAAAGCGCTCGCACGAATTTTGCTTTCACTTTCGCCTCTCGGTTAAATGGAAATTATCGGAAAATAATTCTCCGCGGCTGTTTAATAATTTTCGCTGCGTGCATTGAACAGCTTTGCCTCCGGATAGCCGCCCGAGGAGAAGAAAAAAGAAAAACAGACAGATTTTTGTTGATCACGATCGATTTCTGCATTACCGACCGTGTTGTCGCGATCCCGTTCCCATTCGAAAGGAAGAAATTAGAAAGAATACACGCGACGTTGATGCACACGTCGTGCATTCTCCTGTGAATCTTCGTGCAGA
Source organism: Tetragonula carbonaria (assembly GCA_032399595.1). NCBI lineage: Eukaryota > Metazoa > Arthropoda > Insecta > Hymenoptera > Apidae > Tetragonula > Tetragonula carbonaria. The sequence continues at coordinate 8,962,128 of JAUCRC010000005.1, read as the reverse complement.
TTCATTGTACCGATCAATCGTAATAACGATGATCTACGACGGGAGTGGATCTAACAGGAAATTGGAATTAAGAGGGAGAAATAAAACTGTTACGTAAATCGGATCACGGTTGGCAGCGAGGTGAAATATAAATTCTCGGAAAACTCTGTCGAAACAACGTAAGACGAGAGATGATTCACCGGGTTGTGATCGTCAAATTCCTGTCGACGCTTCTCGCGACGAACGTTATTGCTTTTGCGGAGACGAGGCCGTTTATTTAACGCAACACGTGAAACTAGAGGAATCTATCGATAGGTTGCTTCTTGGAACGAATCAAAGTGTGTTTTATATATATATATATATATATATATATATATAGACACGTTATACATCGACGAGAATATTGCTAATTATAGCGATGAGTAAGCAATACTAGAGCGACGACAATTTTGTCATTGGAAACAGTTGTAAATTCTTCGCAACTGTTCAGCGAGATGTAACAAATTTATATTTATAAAAAGAAACTCAATAGCATATAGAAACACAAACAAGTATAAAATTATCTCTTATCGCCAAATCGATATATCAAACTCGTTTATACGATCATTTATTAATAGATGTATTAATTTATTTATTAATTCACGAAGCAAAAATCAGTGATTGAGAGAAAGATTCTCGATATTACAAAAGCAGCTGTATTTGAATAATAAATATATGCACAAATCAATCGTACAATCGCACACAAAATTGATCTCTTGACGACATCTCAGCTCGGTTCAACCTTTAAGAAACGACTTCTACAAGTTTATTCTCTCTGTTCTCCTCTACTCTCCGTGCTAATTCAATAAAAATTCGAACGAATTGGCCAAAGCGTCCGAATATTAGCCATACAGAAATTTTTCTATAATCACGATCCATGTGCTAGCTTAACGTATCAGAGTCCAAAGGCTAGAGTGTCGAAGATTGAAAGTGGTGGCAAACGAGCGGACGACAGAAAGAAACCATTTAATCAGATTCTCAGGGAGGATGAGCGCTGATCTGCTTAGTTCGAGGCGTCCCGTGGCACCGTCAGTTTTCGTTTTTCCGCTTAACAAACCCTCGTCGGCGAGGCCCTCCCCTCCCCACCCCTCCCCGCGCCCCTCGACCGTCCGCGCGCGCACTTTTGACGCTTCGCTTTGGAAATCCTTTGATTCCCATCTTTTCGAGGGCTCGGGAAACGTCGATGCGCCTTCGCATGAAAAGGGGTTCCTTCCAAGCCTTCCTGTCCCCTGATTGGGACGATAAAAGAGGGCCGCAGGGACCGCGCGCTGCGCGCGGGGAGGTAAAACACTAATTAGTTATCAAAGGCCGAGGAAGGGTTTGGTGACAAAATAGTAGATCCTGAAACGAGGAGCACCCTTGCTCCGCACCCCCGACAGATATACTACCACCACGTCGCCAACCCCTCTAGTTTCTCGTCGTCTCGTACCGACTCCCTTCTTCCATCGTCACCACCCACCCACCGCCCTCCCCTCCCCCGTTGACTACCCATCCTTTACAGTCCCTTCTTCGTCTTTGGATACCGTCAGCCTCGTCGGTGTCTTAATACTCGCGGGAGGACGGGCCTGTATTGATTTTCGAATCATTAATTCTACCTCTAATCAGAAGTTGCTCAAGCTCGTGTGCGTGATGGCACCTACGTACCACCTAGCAGAACCGTGGCTGTCGATGTCCTCCGTAGCCAGTATGTATGTTTGACACGTTCTCCAGTTGAAGACGACGGCTATGCTTGACGGCAATATCCCAGGCCGCCGCTGCTTGGGAAAACGATCGTTCGTGCGTGCGCGACGCGAAAAGAGTTGCGAAATCTCAACGATTTTGCACGGCGAGCGTGCGTAAAGAGAAATAATTTCGGTCGTCGAATACAGAAGTGGATAAATACGGGAAACTCTCTTGGACGGAAAGAAGCATTCGCATTCGCGATATTCGAACGAAGAGGTTCGAATTCTCTCCGACGACGAATAAAAACGACGCTGGCAGAGACGTAGAACAGCAAGAATCGCGAAACGAAGCAGCGACGAAGCGAATGCTCGCGGAGTGTGGACAATTAAACGGCGTGTTTCGCGCGTACGTCGACAGGCAACAAAAAAAAAAGGGGTGGCTGGCCGGTTTTCCTCCAAGTAGCTCGGCGGTGGTGTGGGTGGATCGTGAGTGGTCCACGGAAAAGGGGGTTGACGGTTGCTGCACGCACAGGAACTGGCCGGGCCAGGCGGCCATAAATATCGTTGCGTTCTTATATTTTCATCACGGCCATCATTAAAATTTATGTTATGATCAGAAGTGCGCGTATATATCAGAGGACGCGTTCCGGCGTTGCGGCGCGGCTAACGGCGCGCCGTCGAGGGTGGGTTACGCGGTAATATTGTAATCTATGTGTGGAAGAACGCGGGAAGAGAAACAGAGGAGAGATGAAAAAGTGGCTTCAATGGCAGCCGCACACCGTTATAAGGGGGTAGTTTTCAGCCACGGGGGTGGAAGAAGGGTGCCGAACGGAAACAATGACGTCTATACCAAATCCCTGTTTCTCTGCCGCTCTCCCGCGCGTCGACTGCCATTAGACTCCCGCGTGCCGGAGTCCTATAAAAATATAGCCCGTATTGTGCTCGCTCAGGTATCGATATCCTCGCAGCCACTAAAAGTCCCTGCTGTCTTCGCCACATGTATCTTCGTATAAACGCAAGCCCGTCTCTCCACGCTCTGTCTCGTACTCCATCGGCAGCTGTTGCATTTTTCATCTTTGTCTGTCGTTTTCTCTTTGCTTCTTCTCGATTACCAAGATCATCCCCCTTCCTGCTCAAAGTCTCGACGAGGCGGAGCCTTTCGTTGACACTTGTCCTTTCTAACTAAGAATTCGGTAGAAATTCGAACGAAACTAACATTTTCTCCCGAAGTTGAAATGTTAAACCACCGAATTCGAAGTAATAATTCAAACATACATTTGCTACTTGATGTTCTTCAAAAAACGCCTACGTCCGTACGAATTGAATTGCGAAAATTCGCCGTCCCAAAGATTTCCACGGATTGCGGAGTGGCCGGTAGGAGGGCCAACTGCCTAATAATCAAAGTACTCGATAAAAAGCTCAATTTAAGAACAATGAAGCAAACGCGGAAAATTCTCGGGCAATGCTATAACTGACCGTCCGAGCCAACCAACCGACTAACCCAAGGACCGTAATTTAAGAATAACCGAATTACCGACGTTTAATGGCGAACTGAAAGAAAGAGAGCGAGCGAGCGAGCGAGCGAGAGAGAGAGAGAGAGAAGGGAAGGAAAAGGAAAGAAAGAAAATATCGTAGGGGAGGATTCGATAAAAACGTCCTCGCGATGGCGAGGGACGAAACGAGACAGGGACAGGAGGCGACGATCAGTCGGCTCAGATCACAAAGATGATTCGCTTTTAGCGTGTGGCCATTGTCATCCGTTGGACCGAGCAGAATCGAAATGGCAAACGGTAACTCGATTGCCCGGCCTGTACACGGATTGCGAATTATTTCTCCTGTGGTGGCGCCGCTCATTTCGCGGCCAAACAATCGTGATCGATTCATGCAAATTCCAACAATCGTCCTGCCCACCGGCCACTGTCCCTTTCGCCGATTCCGCCGTATCAAGTCCTCCATTGTTCGCGCCGAAATTCGTTTGCGAACCGCGGCCCGCGATCCCCAGGAGCTTTCCGATCGGGGGGGGGGGGGGTAAAAAAAATCAGTCTCTCTCGAAATATTATAGAAGGAGAACAGGTTTTCTCCTCTTTATTTGTCTCCTCTTTATTACGCGCTAGGTATGGATAATCCGATCGTATTTTGTCGATTCGAGCATTCGTCGAATTGTTTGCGCGTGACGTCTGTATTTATTCTCGTTGATTATTCTCGGATTTTTCTAATGTCTCTAACAATTACGAAATTAATCGAAATTACGTAAATAATTCTACAAATTTAGATCAATATATTCGTTTCATCAGAAACTGACACATCGTTCGATTATTCCCTTTAAGATGTCATTAATTGATCGAAATTGTTTCGCCATTACGTGTAATTCATTCACGAACAATGCTATCTTTAGGAATCGAAGCTATTCCACGTCGAATTGAGCCAATCAAATTTCTATTTGACCTGGATTATTCTTCAATGCTCAGATTAGATTTTATAATCTAAATCGGAGAAGATACTTCGTACGAGGAATTAATATGGATGCAAAAAAGTTGAAGAGTCGCATCCGTTTAAAGTTAGAGTTCAAAAAAAGGGTGAAATGTATCTTCGAACATCTTTGGCGGATTAATCGTGCATATTGTAAAAATAGAAGTTTCGTGTTCGAAACTCCGCGTCGAGACTGAAGGGAAGATTCTTCCAAGAGAGCAGCCAGTCGATGGTCTTTTTTTTTCTCGTTCGTATTGGAAAAAGGAAATAGAGGCTGACGCTTCCTAAGAAAGCCGGCTGAAAGAAACAGCCCGTTTCTCTCTTTCCGCAGCAGATGATCACCGATTTTTTTCTCTCCCTTACGCCCATCATGATTTATTAGTGGATCGCGCGTGAGAAGATCTCGGGTGCTGACTCGCACGTGTGTCTGGAATTCGCCGAGGGAATGATTACTGCATAGAGAAAAAGAGATTAAAAATAAGTCGAACAGGCAGCTTCCACTGGCTAGCCGTGCCTCTGTCACACAGAAATGAGGATTTCTGATTTGTTTTTCCAGATATTCCCCTCCCCCCTCTCTGTCCATAATTAATTCCGGAAATTAAGTAGAATAAAAACTCGCTTCCTGTCTTTTAACATTTAACAACGATGCAACGATTTCGTTGTAATTTTGACTCGAAAATCTACATTTGACTTTAATTTTTGACATTCTGCCAAATAATACATTCAATCTCGCTTAAGCCTCTTTTTATTTTTCTTTGCGATAATTTAGAGAAAAAACAAGGTTATTCGCTATAAACTAATAATCGTCATAAAACTGATTCGTTGTAAAATAAAGTCCGACGCAAAACGTCTGAAGTCTCTATTGTAATGGTCTCGTTATGTGTATTACGTTCCAAGTCAAACACTGATAATATTTGTCGGAACCCAACATCGATCAGCAGCAACCAAAAAACCTTGGAAAAATATCCCGGCCTGAAGCGCAGCCGTCGTCAAACCTCTCGATCGTTTTCTCCGGGGAGGGCGAAAACACGAGGCATCTTGGAGGTTCGGGGCCATAATTACGCGCTGCAGGCGTATCGCGAGTCGACCAAGGACTTTGAAAGAGTGGCCGTGTCTAATGATGTTTAAGAAGGGGCTTTAATTTTTCATTAGGACAACGGGGAACTTCAAAGGGGTTCGTTCGTTTTTTAACCGATGCCTCGGGGCTAGTTGCCCGGGAACTGATGGTCCCGCCATTGGCATTGTCGTCGTCCTCGTCGTCGTCGTCTATCCACGATTTCTATCCACGAACCCTTCATCCGCCACCCCTTATCCACCCTCGCCACGATGTATTGACATTTCTTAAATATTGTCGTACGGACGCGTTCTTATTGGAAGACATCCTCTTTGTCATCCCTCTGCGTCTCTCTCTCTCTCTCTCTCCTGTTCCTCATTCCTCTCCCTCTCTTTCTCTGTCCTTCATTCGAGTCACTCTCCTCTCTCTCTCTCTTTCTCTCTCTCTCTTTCTCTCTCTCTCTCTCTCTCTCTCTCTCTCTGTGTGTGAATGTTGAAACTGGTCCCACACGTGGGAACCTGTGCCACATGGAGTGCCGTCCTCGGCACACATGCTTCGGAGAAAAGCAAACGGAGGCGACGGTCGATGACCCTCCGAAAAGTATCTCGTTCGAGAAGAGGAGCGCGTTTATTGTCCTACGATTAATGGACCTCCCAAGACCGCCGGCTACAGACGACTTTGCCTCTCGCGGGTTTCTTCGTCGCCTTCCGGCGACTCTTTTTCCAAACGGACTTTCGATTGCCGTATCGACGATTCTTGCAAATCCAAGGGGTTACATGCTTGGTCACAGTCAAAAAGCTAAACAAAGTTACGAAGAAGTTAGAATAAATAACATTTTTTAGAAAACTGTCAAAACCCAAAGATCTGATCGAATTGGGAAAGATCTCTTTTTATTGCTAATAAAATGAATGATGATAACGATTGATAATTTTCTGTCTCGAGTTTCCTAACGAGATGAAATAGATTGGGTAAAATAAAAGAAAGAAGAAGAACAAGAAGAACAAGAAGAAATTGGAAAGACAGTCGCATAGAAATCTCTGTCGCCGATTGATAATCGACCGGGTGAACGGGCGCGCTGAATATCGACGGATGAATATCGAACGTCATACACACCTGGAAACGAAATATTCACAGACACGGTGAAATAATGGCCGTCGCGAGACAATATATCGCAGAAATCCCTGTTCTTAGGGAGGGCCCCGAGAACGTCACATGCGCGAGCACTTCAACGGACTACTAATTCAGGCCGCGCCAATCAGCGCGCCATTTAATCAGATCGAAACAAAGAGCACTCTCATCTATTTCACTTTGCCTCCGCGTTGCGTTTCTGCAGCGGCACAAAAGTGTCCCGAACAAAGCGCGAATTAGCATCGATGGTATTCTGCTCCCGTCGAAAAAAAGAAAAAAAAAAAGAAAAGAGAAAAAGAAAGAAAAAGAAAAAAAGAAGGAGATCCCTGAAAGCTCCTCCGCCGTGGAGGGGATGAAGAGCGAAAGAGCGAGAGTGAGTACGAGAGCGAGAGAGAGAGAGAGAGAGAGAGAGTAAAGAGGGGTCGAACTCCGGGTATTCTCTTTCGCGACTCGTGTGTATGCTTCGAGTGTTTCCCGCCGCATATTGCACGTAGTACCAAGCGGGACTTAGAGCCGGTCGATATCTTAATAATAAATACAAGAGGGGTTCACCCTGATGGCTGGTTGGTGTGAGATTGAAGAAGGGGGCTGTGGGGAGGTGATTGGGGGAGGTGGTGGAACGGCGCCACGATGTATCGGTGCGGTAAAGAGAGCTTGCGCTAGATAGGGTAGCAGAGCCACGACTAAGGAACACAGCGAGCAGAGGCTGAGAGAGAGAAAGAGAGAGAGAGAGAGAGAAAACGAGAAGAAGGAAATAGGGAGAGGGAGAGGGAAAGGAAGAAAAAGGATGGTGAAAGGGGAGAGGATGGAGATCATTCGCACCTCGAGGTGTAATGAGAAAATTTGAAATATCACGGCCGTCTCCTGCCTCTCCCGCCACCATCGAAAAAAATATAACACCGCCGCTAGTCATAAACGGCTGATCCAGCCCCAACCATCGTTCCGCCACCCCCTCTGTTACCACGCGGCAGATTATAAAGACGGCTGGCGTAAGGTATTCCTCCCTTTCTTGCCACCGTGTAACAGCCCAGGCCCTGTTCGGCGTTCACAACCGGGCAGCCACGATTCTACGTACACGCTTCCAATCCTCTGGCTTACGACCACCGATCGATTTCGTTCCCCGCATCGATCGACAGAAATTCTTACAGACAGTTTTGTGACAGTATAGTGGTATAGACCGCCTGACGGACACGATGCCAAAGCCGCGACTTCTTTCGACATACACGTCCGTATAGACACTTTCAATTGCGTGCAATTCGCACGCAGGCAAATTCCGCGTTAACGCGCGTTACATTACAAAAAAAAAAACCAATCTTCTTTCGTTATTATATACTTCGCGATATCTGCGACGAAGATGGCAAATATCTTTTTGAAATGGCTTTTCAAAGGCTTCGCGAGCTCGTCAATTCGCCAAGGCGATATACTCGCGAGAAAATGTGAGAAATGGAACGGATCGCAAAACAACATTGTACATTCGCCAATGTATTACGTAACGGACATCGTAACGATCGCGTAGAAATATTTCCCGACGATCGGCCATCCAGTGTTTGTCGCGGTGGCTCGTGCGTTTTAAAACGGCGCATAATGACCGGGCGTCGCTGCGTGTCAAAGGTCAGGCGTAAGAAGCCGCGGTTAGCCGGATCACGCGAATCTGGAAAAAGGAAACTGTAGGAAGGCGTAGTGAAACACGTCGTAAAGGTAAACGATGCATTTCGTGTTAATTAGATATTCGTCTCGGCGGCTTGTATAAATTGCTTTATTTAGCCACCGTGGTTTTTGCTTTTATTTCGAAAAAAAATAATAATAAAAGGGGGGGGGATAGCGTGGCACACGATCGTTAAAATTTTCTATTTCAATGAGAACGAGTACCTTGGAACGCGCCTCGCGAAGCACGTGAACGTGTTAGCAACAGAGAAAGAGAGAGAGAGAGAGAGAGAGAGAGAGAAGAAAAAAGAAAAAAAATTCCAGGTGAAAGCACCTGCACGAGGTGTTCGAAAACGAAATTTTTTCAAATTAAAAAAATAAATCAAAGAAGCGTACCTAGAACGTCGTAGTTTGATGTCGTTACGCTCGTTTATTATCCAAAGGAGTGATCCATCGCAGTGATAAAAACGGATTTTAATTTGACAATCAAACCTTGTTTACGTTCAGCTTACAGAGAAAGTTGTTCGGTGCACATTGTTTTCAAACGATCTGACAACGAGATAGTTTGCTCAAACTCGACATGTTCTTTACACGCGGAAAGAGTTCTCAGATTGAATTGGGACAAGTATGCCAAGTAGTTGGCAAATTTAATTCACGTACGAGAGACTGCCACTTTTAAAGAACAATTTACGTACAAATACAATCCCGCTGTGCCGTATGAATTAATTACCTTTCTGGCTCAAGTGGCTGGTTCGAGGCAACACTTTCCAAAGTTCTTCAACTAAATCGCAAAATGCAAAAGTACTTTCCGCGTGCGAGCGAAAGAAAAAAAAAAGAAGAAAAAAATAATCGAACGAAAGGCAAGCTTCAAAGTCTAGGAAACTTCAAAGAAACGTCACTCGAAAATAAATGGTAAAAAAGAAAAAAAAAGAAAGAAGAAGAAGAAGAAGAAGAAGAAAAAGAAGAAGAAGAAGAATGGTGTTTCTCGTTCTCGGTTTCTGACTTCACAACGTCCGCGGAGCGTGAAGCGCGGCACTGGGCCTGCATCGAAATACACGCGCATCGATCCAATCCGGAATTCCCGATGGCTCTCTCTCTCTCTCTCTCTCTCTCGCGTATTAGTCAACCGTCACGAAATAAATAGTGGAAAGGAAGGAACGGGGGACACAGGGCTGATGATTCGAGCTAGGACGTAAAAATAGAAACACGCGCGGCAGGGTGTGGGTGAGCGCGAGCCACGAGGGAGGCAGATCTATTCGGGATATTGCCCGCCGGCGGAGCACAAAGAATGCTCGGCGTTTGACGGGCTACGACACCGCGCGTTGCCAGCTGCGACACTCGCATGCCGTTGTGCGCGCCCGCGAGCCTGCGAGACCACGCTTCTATGCTCGCTATGCCAACATGCACGCGTGCTAGTTTTCGCGCGATTCTCACTCTGCCAGATTGGCCGAACTTGACGAACAACGCGTGGGACGAGGATGTCTGCCTTCCAAGTAGATTTTGACATTTCTAGTCGGACACTACGAGCGTACAGCCTACGAGAATCTTTGCGTTTTGTCGCGAGGTGGCCATTTCTATTGAACGAGGACAGCGTGAGATTTTATTGCAAAGTTAGTTGAGCGAACGACAGGAAAATTACGAAACGAAATGTAACGTGAAATTTAGAAAATGAACGTTAGTTGGAAGTTGGAACGATCTGTCGTAACGTGTGCGAAGCAATCCATTCTCTGTCTACTTTTGAAATATTTGTCTTTATACGGAACATAAGCAACTTCAACGTTCGAAACTATTTTTTACGTTTCTATAGATGTACCAGAAATACAGTACTGCCGCTACCTTGAGACCTATACTACTTATTATACATCCGACTACATATATATATATATGTGTGTGTGTGTATGTGTGTGTGTATCACGTACCGTTCCCAATCGTCTGATTACTTGGCTAATTCTCGCGAATTCGAGCTCGTTCAAATCGTTTACAAAATTCATAGTACGAAATTTGACAATCACTTTTTATTCACGTGTGTCCCGAATTACGTGTAATTAAAGTTACATCGATTTATATACGAAACTCGTTTCTGATCCCCTCGAATCTGACATATTTCCTGCGACGCAACAAAGTTTGATCGACGCGCATTGTCGAATCGCCAGGGATCGGCCGACCTTCCCTCTCGTCCGAGGGGAAAACTTTGCCAAAAATGGCGGGACATTTGAATTATAAATATCGCGCGGCGGACGCGAGGATGCACGAAAATTACAACGAATTGTACAGGGTTCTTAATTACACGGACATGCGGCGGAGTCGTTGAACCGGGGCGCAGAAAACGTGGAAACAAGCATTAACACGACAGAAACCGATCGATGCCCTGGCGTAGTTGATCCGAAAGTGCGTGACCACCCGGCCTAAAAGCAGCCCCGGAGCAGCAGGTTCTTGCACACGCGGCCGAACGTGCAATGAGCCGCGATTCCGTATATCGAATCGGTGAGTGGCGATCGATCGATGCTCAGAACACCGCTGCAAGTCGGATAACCGTCAATTTGCCAGGGGGTGTAAGACGAGCGTCGGGCCCAAGACGAAACGCCTTGTCGTGATCGAAACGCTCCTTCTCCCTTCCTCCCTCTCTCTCTCTCTCTCTCTCTCTCTCTCTCTCTCTCTCTCACGCCCTGTCAGGATCGAAAGGCGAGTACGTAATAGGCGCTGTCTGACGGATCGCGTCGAACAGGCTGCTGCTTCTCTCTCTCTCTCTCTCTCTCTTATTCTCTCTCTCTCTCTCTCTATCAATCCTACGTATCTTCTTCGTCAAGTAGCCTCCATCGGCGAGAGCCTCCGTCGCTGTCCACTCCGTCGCGGACGCTTGAATTGTTGCGCTCCGTGAAATGTCTATGTTAACGCGTTCAATTTTTTCGATGCAATTCAGCAGTCACCGGGAAAAAAGTCGAGTTGTTTTTCCCGATGTTCGATGTTCGATTCAATTGCGTGTCAATCAATTAGCGCGTTGTTTTGATCGTTCTTGATGCTTTCGTTCGTGACTGTGTTCCGTTCTGACAACGAACGTTTCAAAATATGTTGGTAGAGTGTTCGTTGGAAAATTAAAAATGCAAAAGAAAGAGCAAAAAAAAAAAAAATAATGAGGAAACCATAGGATGCATCAAAGTTGTGCATATTTTTTACGCGTGTTCGTAAAAAAGCAGCTCGATCCTGACGTTGATCGTGTCCCTCCGTCTTTTTCACAAAGCTTCATGGAATTATCACTTATTATCAAATATCGGAACAATTGGCCAGCCAATTGTTCGTAGCCATTCTTCCCCCCCCCCCTCAGCCACGATTAATCGTTGTAATGCCTTGTACAAGCCCGATGGAAGACAGATTCCGGCCGTTTTCTTATTTTCCGCGAATGAACGTCGATTACAACATCGACTGCGACAATGGAGGCCGCTCGACGGGCCAATATTTAATAGCCAATCTATTAGAAATCAACGATCGTTGAGGCAGCGATATCGAAGAATCAATTTTCGAGGAGGCGCGTCTCGATATGCTTTCGGCAAGGTAAATCGAAAGAGCGGTAACAGACCGGCCTGAGTTTCCCGTAATCCCGTAACTTCAATTTCTTAACAGCCGATTGTTGATAGAACAACGACGAAAGCAACGTCGTTAGGAACGTTCAAAGGAGCCATTATCTTTCAACGACTTCCGTCGTTAATGTGACGATCGCGGACGGACGATCTTTATCGGCGATCTTCTCGATCCTCTCCATCAGCCTTATATATATATATAGCTACGCTGACGTTCCACTCTGCCCCTCCACTTTTCCAAACGACTCGCGACAAATACGCAGAACGAGTCTCGACAGCCTATCGATACTTCTCCAGTCCGCCATGTTCCGATGAACGTGCATCGCTTGCTCGGATATGTATTTATGCTTCCCGTATCATTTCGTAATTATCGATAACATCGTCAAGGTTTTTTGCAGGAAACAATGGGTCATCGCTATAGCTACGCTTCGTATACTTCGTCTCCGACACACTATGTTCCTTCTTCGTCACCATCGCTTGCCGTTTTTTTTCTCGCGTATCCGTCGTGCCTCTCCTCCCCCACGTTTAACAGTCGAACCACTGAATGACTTTTAATAGATATATACTTTATCGTTCCGATTGCTCGAAATTGCTCTGCTTTTACCGTTTCTTGACATTCTACTTTGACATTGCTGTATCATTGGCAAATAAATGTTTTCTTTTTTCTCTTTTTTCTTTTTCAACGTACAGCCGACAGTCCTTTCTCCTCGAAGTGTTTCTAGCTCGAGTTTTATTTTAAGGTTATCAATTGCGAACGATTTCGACGAACGTGATATATCAAATATTTGCGCCGCGCGATTAATAAGAAATCGCGTCAAACGAGATCGTGACGACGAATTGGTGTTCTGGAATAATGTATAACTATTCGTAATTCGTGGTAAAATTGGACGCTGAGAATATTCTATGACCCTTCGGCAAAGTGTTCGAATATCTTCGCCAGCGAAGCTGTACCGATTTTTCTATTCTAACAGAGATCGTTCGCGTTCAATGTTTCCTTGTAGTAAAGCACGTAAATTACGAGAGTCATCGGAGAATTTCAAACTGACTATCGCGAATCACGATTTCGAACGTACACAGACGTAATGTATATTATACATAGCATACTTTTAGTTTCGCGTGGATTTCCATGTAAATAAATTACCATACCCTCGATAATCGACGATTCGGGCTTTCTCGTCGCTTCCATTTAACACATGAAATAACAATGTTTCTCCGATGTGCGATGATAAAATTAATGCGATATAGCTGGTTAAAAGAAAGAGAGAGAGAGAGAGAGAGAGACGTGTTCATTTGTGAAGCGTATTGACGACATGTATGAATAATGCAGTTGGCTAGGTAAAAACGGAAACTTACCGAAAGAGAAAAATATCGAGCATTAGAGAGAGAGAGAGAGAGAGAAAGAGAGAGAGTGAGAGGTCAAAGAGAATTATAGAAAATAGTATGTGCGGTTCGTGAACGAGCACGTTATAGAATGTGGCCGTGTACGCGATTCCGTGTTACCGTACAATTTCAAATCGAAGTGAAGTTAGCGTCGGTGTTTCGCGGAACGATCGATCGATACTTCGATGCATCGAGCAAAAACTGACGTGGACTTGTTGCCCGTTTAGCCCGATGCCGCGCGTTCGCCATTTTTGCCGCCGAATTCGCAATTACTTTAATTGCCTGCAGATGCCAATTAATGGCTTTGGCATATGCCGTTGCTAAACAGATTGGCCGAATAGACGAACCACTGAAAACGGGCGGAAGGAGGGGACGGCCGCATGTGTTCGTCATTACTGTACCGCGATGATTTTATCATCTTTGAACGTCACCGTGGTTCCTTTTTGCTCCTCGTATCGAGAGAATATCGACGTTCAACGTTCGCGATCTGAACAGTGAATAATAAACGTTAGAACCACCGATGTCTAAGGCATGGAACTTGTATTCGACAACGAGGAAAGTTTGGAGCGCTTTTTTTTCGAAAGAAACGATGATCCTCTTAAATAAATTCATTAATTAATTGTATTTAAAAGTACCGGCATTTGCAGTTTGTAAGATCGTTTTGTTTAAAAAGGATGCGTGAATCTTTTGAGCAGTATTTATAACGCAAAGGGAGGAACAGAATTGTACAAGTTTCTAAAAAAATCGTTCTATAAGATTTTGACGAACAACTAGTAGCGTTAGTTTTTTTTTTTTATTTACTGCAGAAGTGCATAATTTTCGAGCAGGTGTAATTTTCAGTTTCGTTGCTTCTTTGTTTAATTATACACTCACCCCTACGAGGAGGTGCAGGGATATCCGATAAAATGGATATAGATCACACGTCAGTCAATTATTTGCCACGTATTTCTAGCGAAATCGGCGAAATAGTAAATTTAGACGGCAATTTCTAGCCCATTTCGTGACTAGACAATTTGATTAATCGACAGAAGGCCATTTCAGCGTGTTCCTCCTTAATATTTAACCTCGTTAGCACTGTCTAATAGCACTGTATAATAAGGCGATCGTATTCGAAAGGAACTAAAGTTGGCGGCAAAACGTTGCCAAGTAATAAATTGAATAATGTCCGTGCTCTTTAAATTATTCGAGGCAATCGAACAAGACATGCTATACACATTTCATCGACTGATTTCCTCGAATTGACACCACCACAAAGTATCATAATTTATGTATCCCGATAAAAAGATGGCAGGAAACTCCGTTATAAACACGCGAAGGTCTCTGTATTATTATAAAATCAGTGTCAAATCGAAAACTCAAAGAAGTTTAAACAAAAGGGAGAACATTGCGTGATAGAGTGGAAATAATAATTTTGTAAACTATTGTAAGTTAAAAATAATCTTGGAAATACGCGAGGACACGGAGATTCTAATTTTGTTGTGATTGCGATGTGATTGCAGAGGGCGACACTGGCGGAAAAGGAAGTTTCCGCATTGAAGGAGCAACTTGCCGCGGCAAATGATGGGAATTCGAAGACTGAGGGACATAAATTGTCTCAGACTCCACAGGGAAGTGATCAGCAGCAGGTACACGATGTCAGCAATCCAAGGAGGACACCGAACACCAACCTGGAACAGGAATTGCAAGCGAAGGACAAAGAGGTGAGAGACAGCCTCATATTTTCACGTTTCCTCATAGTTTCCCCCGCTTTCCAAATCCAGATCAGCAAAATTGATAGCGATGACTAAAATCAACCACAATTCCACGGTCGAAAACATTCGTACGACTGGAAATTCTTTATTTTTCGCCTGTAATCGTAGACAACAGTGTTGAGAAATTACAAAAAAAAAAAAAAAAGAAAAGAAAAAAAGATAGATTTGATCGGTCTATCTTTCCAAGAGACTCGATTAACGTGACCAATTCAACGCAACACACGCAGTTGGCTTTTTCGTCTGTAAAGAAAAAAGAAAAAAAAAAACGGTACACACGGGACGGAATGCATCGAGCTTCTCACACCGATACGACACCGTGTAATTTCGTTGAACTGTTGCACACAGAGCTTTCCGCCGCGTGCGCGTTGAACTGAATGACTGACGTACTCGATAGAGCACGTGGTGGTCCTCCTTCACCCTCTCGTTCGTGCTCGTCTCTCTTTCTCTTTCTCTCGATCGCTCTCCCCTTATTTTTCTCTCTCTAACTCTGTGTGTGTGTGTGTGTGTGTGTGTGTGTTTCTATCTCTTTCTCTTTCTCTTTATTTCTCTCTCTCCCCCTCGCTGTTTTCTCTGCGGATCGTACGCACGAAGCACGCGCGCGCCAACCAGCGGTGAAATTCACCCCCCGAGTGCACTTCACCTTCCCGATTCGCGATAAACGCCTCGAATCACGCTTTCGGTACGCAAAGTGTGACTAATGGCAGTCGACGAACCGACGGAATTGGTAATGAAAGAAGATCATAAATAGGAAACGCGGTGTATCGATGAATATTCATCCGGCCGGGGGGGAGGAGAATCGGCCGAGAGAGGAATCGTTTGGATTTTGACGAAGACGGTTTGACACACGCTCTGCGGCGGGTGCACCGAGAGAGCCATGATGAATCGGCTATCTTTCCTTCCTTTTCTCTTCATCGACTCTGTACCACAGAATTCGTGACAAATCGACGATCAGAGGGAACCTTTAACGTGCATAAATTACTTTGTTTTCGCTGGCTGTTATATCGAACGTTGACTGAACGCAGAATGCAAACGGAGAAAATGCAAAATTAATGTCTAATTGAAAAATTAGAAAACTCCGTTCGTGCGTGATAAATAATATTTATATAATTTATCCGTTTTCTTGAATTCTTGTTCAATTTACGTACGAGTATTTTATTTTATTTTATTTATACACGAAGAATGTACTCATGTTATCAAGCAATGGGTACTTTGTTAAATATAGCGGGACAGGAGCGTATCTTTTTAAAGCGTAGTACACAACACTAGGATATTTTATTAAAGAATACACCAGCGACGCAAACCACTCTTAAACTGTATTCCGTCGCGTTAAAATCCTCGTAAACTCTTCCTACGGACTCTTAAAATAACATTCCATTACTATACACTCTCGAAAGTATCCTTCTGCGAAGTCTACCCTAGTATCATTTCGCTAAACCATAATTCCTCTCTTTTCATCGAAACACACGAATAGAATTCCACGACATACGATGAAATTTACTTTTGAATCTGTTCGAAACATCAATTCGCCATCACTGTCGTGTATCGCGATAATTTTCCCGTGCTTTAAAGCCTGCGTTGGGCGCAGATCACCGCAGCTGGAAAAAGTCGAACCGGGAAGGGGTCTCGCGGCTGTTGCAGCCCTCGAAAAAAGAGAGAGAAAGAGAAAAGGAAAAAAGAAAGGAAGGAAGGACACAAAGTGGTCAAACCCTTGAGCGACGGTTTACGGATCGGAGTCTTGTAAGAACCTCTCGCGGGCCACGAGGAGGGTGCATAATGCGAGCGGCGCGAGGGCGGCAGAATCCAGTCCTTTAAACAAAGGCGAAAACACTTAAAAGCTCCGTTTGCCAGTGGTGAGAAGGTAGGCGAGCGAGCGCGCGCGTGGGCACACTCACGCCAGCACCAGAAAGGAGTGATAAAAACACCGCTAAGAGTTCAATAAGTATCCTGCTTAGGGCCAATAATGCCGCCACCCCTTTTCTCCAGGCCTCGTCAGCGGCCCCCTCCAGCTACTCGCGCCACTTTGCACCGGCTGTTCCCGTTGCTATTCCCGTTCCGAAGGAAATCGTTCGCTTCAGCCCGAGTTGTAATCTCGAAGCCCGATAATCCAACCCCCCCGCGCCACTCCTTTTTGCTCTCCCCTTTCACCGATTCTCTCCAGGGGTAGCTGGAACATCCCCTTGCCACCAGACCAGCGCGGGCAACGACGCCTTTTCACCGATAAGAATTTGCTCCGCGGACAATGTCTTTATTGAGAAGCCATCCGCGCGCACCGACGGCGATGACTTTTTATTATTCCCCGATTAAGGGCTGGAAATCAGAGGGGCCGGGGGTGGCTGGCTGCCGGCTAGAACCGACGGATAACGAGGAGTAAATAACGCGACATCTTCGCGAAGCGGAGACGAATCGTTTGCAGGCTCGCGCCATCGAGAGGGTGAGTTTATGGTCGGCGAGCGAGGGTATTAATTAATAAATCGAGATTCGGCTGTTTCCTGCATTTCGATCCATTTGTTTAGAATCGGGATAATTTCTATGATTTTTTTTTAATACTGTTTATATCTATAAAAGGTGTATATATTTCGGAATTAATGAAAGGAAACGCGAAGGAAAAGAGGGATGAGAAACAATATAATGAGAAGCGCAATGTCTTTTAAAAATCGTAATGCAGAACAGCTAGATGTTTTTTTTTCTTTTCTCTCTGCCGCGACGACTGACGCATTCGAGTTATAAATATCGCGGAGTCGTCATTTTATATCGGGCGACATACGAGTTCAACATCTTTCGATTGTTTAAAGTGCTGGCTCCCCCCAAGGGAAATAGATCTGCTTTGATCTGACTCCGACAAAACATACTAGTTATTAAAAAAAAAGAGAGAGAAAAAGAATCTGTTCGACTCGAACTTTTGTTTATTATCACAACGAGAAGCCAAAGTAATATTTGCCGTTCCCGAGTTTAAAACGTTTTCTTCTTCACGCGTAACATTGCAATGATAGCACCTTTAAGAGACGGTGGAATTTTGTTTTTTCGTTATTATCGACTCGGTTCCGATATTACTTTCTAACGAAAATCGGTGCAAACACGCTGCGTGTCTGCGGCGGTTCGATCGTAAATTTGTCATAAAGCGGAGGTAAACAATTCGCCGACGACGCTCAAGATCACTTGCTTTTTATCCGTGGACGACACAGCAATAAATAAATGTATTATCGCACCACAAATTTTCAAACGCCCTCGAGCTGCCGCGTCGATATGGCGCTTTCACATTTTGGAAAAATCAGCCACAGTATCATAAGAAATTGATAGCGTTGTCGTATAACCGAGATAAAAGGGCGAAGATTGCTAAATCAGCGATCACGTGCCAGATAACGATCCAGTTTAATATGCAGTTACGAATCAGTATCAATTCAACGCTTACGCACCGAATCGAGCAGTAGTCACAGAAAAATAAATATTTCACCCGAGCCTCTTGCGAAATGAACCACCCGATGGAATTAAGAAGCATATTCAACGTGATAATTTAATAAATTGCACAGACTGCAGATCGTATCCAGCAATATTCATTCTAAAGCTGCAATCAACTTCTCTAAGTACATACGCTCCGGAATATACTATCTGAAAATCGTATTTAGTACGTTTAACCGGCACGTGCAATGTTCTAGATGACTTTTCAATCTGTATTTATCAAATCACCTTGCAAAATTACTAAATTATTTTCTAGTCTTTTTAATCTTATTTTATTTGCTAAACACATTTACCAACCGACTCTGTTTCTTTCTTGTGACAGTTTGACAGTTAACCACAATGCAATAATATCCCTCTATTATCATTGATTTACCATCTACCCCCGTTTGTTCAAGTATTATCACAGAACACAGTAAACTTCTTTATTCTCGAGAATTGAGATTCTCGTTTCTATCGAACATCGTTGCTCTTCTAAATTGTGAAAAGGAAATACCGACGTGTACTTCGATAAACAATACACTTATACTTTGTTCGTGTATAGAGTCTTGTGAGAACACACCGAATGCACCGAGTGTCTCGTGTAATTTCGTTCTGGTCAGCGTGATTCGTATTTCGGAGGAATTTACGACGGATCAGCACGGTAATTAACCCCCTGCAACCCCTTTTGGGCGAGGCGTCGAGGATGATTGACAGGGATGTTGGCGAGGCGACGTGAGGCGGACACGGTCTTTGATCACGGTCCGAGGGAAAAGAAAATCGCGCGAGATCAAGGACAGATAGCCCTTGGAAGAGAAAGGGCTCGCAATTAGACCGCTAACGACTTTGTTTCTCGGTTTCGCGACGCGTTTCACGCGAGTCGAAGGGCTTGGCACCGTGGCGAGATGAAAGAGAGACAACGCGCCGCCGATGCCAACACAAATACGGCCGACGAGTGTTTCAAAACACGCGTTGGCTAATGTACCCAGAGAGCGATAGATCAAGAAATAACCCGAGAACGCTATTCGCACATACTTGCCGAACGTGAGGGTACGATCTCTCGCGGCGACCAGACTTCCTGCTATGTCGCGGACGACCTCCTCCTCGAGACACCGTTCGATGAAGAATGTTATTTTTCTCGGCGGGTATTTTCGACAAACTATCGCCGCCGTTTTCTTTTCTTTTTTTTCTTTTTTTTTTTGTTTTCTTCTTCCTCTTTGTTTAAAGATATTCGTCTCTTCATCGATGATCAATTTCTCCGAAGAAATATGTACACAATTGGCCCTTTTGCTCGCGATTCGTTCTATCATTCAAAATGAAAAATGTATAAACCAATTTTGACTTCAATGCAAAATACATACGCACATATGATTATATTTATATCTGATGCATTTAACAAACTATAATCTGCGAGTTGATCCATTTCAATTGCAATTGGCTAGGTCTCTTGAAAATGTGTATAGTAATATCAAATATTGCTCTTGTCATTTTTTTTTCTCCCGTTTTTTTATCATGCTCATCTTCGTTTTGTCCTCCAATATTTCGTACAAAGTGTACAAAAAAATGCGCTCTACTTTATAGTACTCATTGTCAGTATCTGCAACGATCAACAATGCACGAAATTTTTGCTCCGAGAATACATCTCCACCTCGTGAACTTTCTCGATCTGGAGACGACTAAATCGTTGATCCAGACCGAAATCCAAAAGTCTCCGGTACGGCAAATATTGAAGTCTGGCATGATCATTCCGCGTGGGTTTTATCGATAATTGCGATCGGCGACGATCACGTGGACGGAGCGGCGAGAAGCCATCGCGGAGACATCGACGAACGCGGCCATATCGTTTCTAATGCCAGTAGGCCGAGCGTTCTTCGGTACAATGTTACGATATTTGTCCTGATACGAAGATTCGCTGATAATTGCCGCGATAAGGAGGAAATCGAGTGCGCAATACACGCCGCGGCAAACAATCGCCACGGACGGGACGACGAATTTTATCGCCTGGCTCTCTGCACGATCGTGTTCGCTCGCTCTTTAGCTAGGCGCTCATCGTGAGATCGACTGTTGTGAAACGGATTAGAGACCGACTGACAGATCGGTGGGTGGATGGAGAAACCGAGGCTTTCACGATTGCGTAACAGCTCTCGGGAAAATCTCCGCCGGCGTCTCACGAACGCCGGCGGAGATTTTCGCAGAAATTCGCAGAGACGAAATTTCGATCGAGGACGAACGCGAGATCGTTCGGCGACGTGAACTTGAACTGGGTGCACTTTTGAGTCCAGAATTTGTTTTTCGTATTTCGTCCCTCGGTTTGCGTGTGTGTGTGTGTGTGTGTGTGAAATACTCGGCACAGGATTTTTGATGCTCGATACGAAAGGAACTTTCGCACGTTCTCTGCACTTGGAGTACAATGAAGATCAGTGGATATTCCTATTGATGCTAAAAAATGTTGTGGGAAGAAAATGTAAGATCGATACCGATATAAATATTTAAAAAAAAATTGAAACTTCGAAATTTAATTTTTGATTTACTAATAATCCTGAAACTGAAGGAAATCAATGAGTAAATCTTGCAATAATTGAAAACACCGCTCCTACTGATAACAAATTATAGAAATAACTTACGACACGATAAATATCACGTAAAGTAAGTATCGACTGATGAATTTGATAATATAATTCTTGTTAGTCCTCTAATTGTAAATACTGAGATAAATTCAACTGATGATCTTCAAGTGGAAAGTCGCGTACATAATCTTCTGAAGATTTAATGAAACCTGACGTGGATCGTTGGTCTATCAATAGCTTACGTGACAAATTTTTGGAACGTTACAAAATAGCGTTTCTCGCAGGCCGGATTTCGATCGGTTTCTTATCATATCTCCACGTGTTGTTCAACGAGCAAACAATTTGTTAATGACACCGTAAATTTAGATTTCACCGCGGTAAATAAAAAATCGATATCGTCGCCGGCTTCGTTATTTGTTCCTCCGTTCTCCATTAATGCCATCATAAATAACCATCCAATTCCTATTAAGAGCGTCATCACTCCGCTTTCAACCGTATCAATTTCCTTCGCACAGACTTCGCAAATGCCCCCTCCCACCGCCGACTTCATTGATAAAAAAACTCCCCAGGATTAATCTCGCGCATTAAGGGAATTTCATTTTGTATTATACGAACGAGGCTCATATATCGCTGTTCGTACTACTGGTTTACCATGAAAACCGATGAATGCCGCGTTAGTGGTTTTCGGAACACACACAGTCGGACGAGGTAGGTACAGGTGAAGTCTGACAAAAACCTGGGAATATTTGCACTCGAGCGAAAATGACGCGAGTCAGAGGTGCAGAGACTGGAAGAGCCAATATCGTTAGATATTCATTTCGTAAGTTTCAAGTAGAACAAAATATAGCAACTGAAATACCGGGATAGCAGCACCCCCACGGGAATTGCCCGCTTTTTTTCCAACCCGCCCCTTCCCGTTCCCGTTTTCAAACTGGCCAACTTGCCAGCCCGCTCTCTTATCTATGTAATCAGTGAAATTGCGCTCGCAATGAGAACGAGATGCATGTGTTTCGGCGAGGTTCGTCGAATCTGGTTCGTTCGACTCCAAAACGCGAGTCTGCGTGCTGTCTCTCTCTCTCTCCTTACGTTAATGGGTGGTTTCTCTCGTTACATCGACCGAAGTTTAAAGAAACACGACTCAGTTTTTTCTTTTGTTTTTGTTTTTTCTTTTTGGTTTGTCCCTCGCAATTTCCTTTCTGCACGTACGTAGTTTTTCAAAAGTGTAGGAACGAGTTAAGACTTGAGTCGGCGCACTTGAGTCAGCGCCATCTGTCGATACGCCTCGACAACATCCTTAGAGACTGTTCTCAATGACGTTGAACGGCTGATAAGGTGGTCGTAATGACGGCTCTTCGCGAAAGTGCTCTTTATTATTTATCGCGCTTGCACGTCGAAACGGTACGATCGTTTGTCAACAGATTATCGTTTCAAACTTGCCATCTTCTTCTTCGGCCAACGTTTCATCGTTTAACGATGCACGTGTTGTCGGAATTGTTCGAAAACAATCGCTTCGATGCCCCCGCGAAATATCAACTAATTGTTCGAGAATTTTTTAACTGCCGATCTTTCTTTTTTTTTCCCCCCTCTGTTTACTACAGTACCGAATTGCAATACCGCGTTGTACTACGAATCGTTGTAAAGAACTTCGTTACGTCGTGCATTCGAAATCGTAGACCATACTGACCGCCGTGCGTATCCTCTCATAACTGGGAATTATATCTCGCGAGAGTAACCGTGTATTGGGTTGAACACGTTTCACACGCGCCGCGATAAAATTCGCAATTGCGGGTAACGCTTGAACGCGTTGAAAAGGCAGAAAGAAAATGGTGTCCGGGTGACATAATATACGGTTCGCGGTGTTCCCGGTCGACGAGATCGATCACGCGGTGATTCTTCGCGCAAGTATCGCGCCATTCGTCATGCGGGCATTAAATTCCCATTAAAAATAGGTCTGAAAAGCAGCTAATTTCCCAGGCGGTCGAGACAATTACAAATAAGGAGAGGGAACACGCGCGCGCACAGGGGGGGGGCATCGTGCATGTGCGCGCTCGATAAAGGAAAAAAGAGGGAGAGGAAAGACGAGCCGGATGCTTCATCATCGTCGGCTGAAACATTAATTAGAAAATCTGAATAATTAGGAACTAACTTTTACGCGATGTGTAAAACTCGTTTCTACCCCTCCCTCCCCCCTCGGTGCCCCTACTCCCGCCGGTCGCTCTTTTCCGTGCACATGCACGATTCTCGTATACAGCGCGTTCGCATTCGTATTCGTGTTGGCGTTCACGTTCGCGGACATCGGTATGAGTGCGCGTCGTCAGAGTGTGGCCGGGGGAAGACCGCTTTCCTCCTCCGCTTCTGGCTCAACGGCAGCGGTTAAACCACCCTACCCACACACCGTCTCTCTCTCTCTCTCTCCACTCCTCCACCTTCACCCTTGCCCCGTATACTTTTAAAAAGGGTTTTCCAGTTCGAACAGATCGATCGCGAACTCCCCCGCCCCTCTTCTTTCATCCCTGAGATGCGTATCTGGTCACGGCGGCCCACTGATTATATCGTAATTACGGTTTTAAGTATATTTCATCGAGCACGCGAGCCACCGACGCTGCAACGGGCGGAAAGTCGGAACAGCCACCGCAACAGAGACAGTTAAAGTTTTGTACCCTTCGATTTAATAACGATTGCACGCTGTGGAAACGGGGTAGCGTGAGGCTTTCGTTCTTAAAAGTCGATCGAGTCATTTTTTTCTTCTTCTTTATGTCGGACGGAGTATTTTTTATTCTTAAATTTTGAAAAAAAAAAAAGAAAATGAAATATATCTGTGTCCCGGGGTACGTCTATACCTGTAGCCTTTCTTTACAAATTTCGAAATACTTTGTTACAAAGTAATAATGTTTAAATGCGTACGTGCGTCGAATAGCAAAATCTACGCTAGATTATATTCTAACGACACGCGAGGTATAATTTTAAATCCCCGAGTTTCGAGTTCCAAGTTTCAAGACAGACCTCTTTTCTCTATGCGCGCGGCAATGACAATTCATCGGTAGACGATCTTTTCTTATCGGGTCAGCGAAGATTTATAGAAACGGTGTACGCGACGGCGTACCGCGGTGACTTAGCACTGTACATACACGAAGCACGATCTAAAACGAGATATATGCGTACTCGCGCGCGGGTGGACGATGGTGTGAACGTGGTCGCCGCGGCCATAAGAGGAACTGGAAGCACTAACTGGAATTATCGCTTATAACCGTGACGAACGCGAGCTCGGGAATTACACGCTCGATCCGCGCGAGTGATGTATGGGGAAATATAGGGAGTTTTTGGCTTGATTTACACTAGCGACCGTGTCGTGGCCCAGTCACACCGGAGTTCAAGTGTTATTGGACGTGTTGGCGACGCGTGACTGGAACGTAGATATTAGCGTTTAGCGAACTGGCTCGATAAAATTAATGGGCCCGAGTGAAATGTAACCGTACGATCGGACGATTAGGATAAAAATCAATTTCTCCTCTCCACGTGTAGATGTGGAGCAGAAAACCGTTTTCGTTTTTCTTTTTTTTTTCTTTTTTTCTTTTTGTTTCGATTTTTTACAGATTCATCGTTCACTACCGCGGTACGGTAACTTTATCGTTTAATGTTCTCGCATCAGTGCGTACTGGATGAGTATAAAGGAGTAATTCTTGAAAGTCGCGGACGTCGCGATTTTCATCCGTGAGACCTCTTAAATCGCTTTTGAACCAGCACCGTGAACCCACGTAATCACGTTTCGAGTTCAGCTAGCTCCGATTCTGACCGAGTCTCTTCTTCGTTAGAAAAAAAAACAGAAAGAAAAACAGAGAGAGAGAGAGAGAGAGAGAGAGAGAGCGGAGAGGAATTTTGGAGAATAAAGAAACTAGCCACTAGCGCGCGAAGCTTCCATCTTCCCGGTTGCACGAGTACGACGAGCCTTGCACTCCGCGGGTGGATGAAGAGGACAGAAACGAAGGGAGGCGTCCGGCGAGTGGGGATGGGAAAACCATGGCGTCTCTCGAAATTAATTTTTTTTGCTGGCCGAGATAAAAACCTAACGAAGCCGCGGCGCGCTTTATTACGCGAAAGCGAACGACGGAGGGAAGAGGTGGCGGGAACGAGAGGGGCGGGGAGGGGGAGAAGGACGCGTGTATTCAGGGACGAGGAAAGAGACAGAGACGGCGATACGGAAAAGGGGGATTGATATAGGTGTTCCTGGTGGCGATGGCGGAGCAATGGGAAGGTAGGGGTGGCTGAGACACAAATACGCTGAAAATTAGATTCATAACTTTTCTGCTGCGCTTTCGCGGCGGAACGACTAAAGGCTGGCCGGGCTAGTTAAAAATTCCGTGTGCCCGCGAATATCAATCCCTACCCTCCACGAAGCCAGGGCTTTCCAGCCTCGTACACGGCAAGAGATCACCTACGACCCCACTTTTTCACCCCTCGTCACCATCCTCCCTCTCCGTATATATCCTACATGGTTATAACCCTCCGACTCGGCTTGTGTGCCTTTTCTCCGCGCCGCGTACACGCCTCCATCGTCCAGACGGACGACCAGGAATTATCTCCGTTTTTCCGCAAACGCGATTAACCAGAAACGTCGGTCAGCAAGCCCTGCGGGGCCCTCTCGGCCAGAGGGTGCCGCTGCTACCGCCGTCGCTGCTGCTTCTCCTTCGGCTTTCGACTCGACTCGACTCCGCGCCACGATTGATAATTCACGATTAATCCGCTACGAGAGAGAGAGAGAGAGAGAGAGTCGTGACTTCCGCACCACCCTCTTTCCGCCCCGAGAGGTAGACTTTACGGCAAATTCCACGGTCGCTCGTAATTTCATTGCTCCGCGAATTTCTCGCATTTTTTCGTTTTTTTTTTTTTCTTTTTTTTCGCCCTTGACGTTCGAGGAGCATGGTTCTTGAAACGGAATTTGGGTTTGCGCGAAAGTGTGAGGAGAGAGCGAAGGTGTCGACGATTAGGGACGAATTAATTACGTCTCGAAATTCTTCACTGGATGTCGCCTGATGTTATTTCACCGACCGCTGTGTAAACTCAAATTTCTCACTTTCGCGTTACAGTAACGCGAAATGCAATAATGAAATCTTCGTTACGATCGAGAGGTCTGTACGTACACGTCGTATAGAAGAATGAAGCTTTTCAATTTAAACTGACGTCGCCTTTCAGGGATGAAAGAATTCGCGACGATCTAATCAATCACAGAACACAATCCCCTGTAATACCTCCCAAAGCATCGATTAGTGGCTCCCTAACGTTCAACCCCGAGCAAACAAGCTCGATATCCGAATCCTCCTGCCGTAGCAGTGACCAATAACTTATTCGTCAAATATTTGCCGATAGCCTGAAGCAGGCTCACTCACTCTCCTCGATAACGAATTATCGTCGAAAGAAAGACGATAACCGCGCGAAAACAGGCCCCGCGATTTCGATTCGAGGGTTTGTCTCGTTGCAGCCGCGGCGATGCAACTGCAAGTTTTCGGCGGGTGCGTGTTCAATTGGATTGGCAAAGTGTCAAAGGCTCGTTAGCCGCGGGGCTCGTTTGCCGGCCGTGTAACAACACACCCGCGAGATATAGGTTCGAAAGTGTAATAATAACGGGGCCGGCGCATTCCTTGGCGACGCGGTTCACCAACCGTACGGTAAATCGAGCGTGCGATACAGAAACCGGCGTTGAATTATCGTCAGATAAGAATTCCCTCGCGACGTTTATTCGCGGGTCGAACAAAAACTGCGCGTGTATCGCAGCAGCACCGTCCAAAGCACCAACCGGTGTATTATTACGCAATGGGACGTAATATAATGCTCGAGTTCTTAGATTGTGTTCCGCATTGTCGCGGAGCTTTATGCGATTTCGTGGCCGCGCATTGTTCCACGCCGCCAACGCCACTTCCGTTTCCCTCCGCCACTTTGTTTCTTCTTTTTTTTCCTTTTCCCCGTTGCCATCCCTTCGAGCCACCTCCTCCAAACTTCCAACTTAGTATATCCGTCTATCGAACCTAACGACAAGCTGGCCCAGAATCGATCTCTGCTAAAATCGATTCTTCATAAACTAAATAAAAAGTAAAAATTTTACACCGGAGTCGGAGCATCGTTTGACGAAATTCTTTCGCTCTTTCGAAGAGTAAGAGTAATTCGTGTAATTTCGAATTTCTGACCGATCAAATACACGGGCTGATCATGTAGTGATCGAATAATCGTGCAGGAGATAAGTAATCTTCCAAAGAAGAGGAAAAAGACATGCACGAGACGATCTTTTTTTTTTTGCGGGCACGCAGCGATGAAAATTACTGCGGCCTTTTACCAGCCGAAAAGGGAAATCCCCTGAAAAGCTGGCTCGCCCGGCGAGGACGTAACTTATCAGTCCTCGGAGTTTCCCCGGCGACGACGAGCCCTTTCCACCTTCGCTTTTAGCCGGGCAAGTATATGATATTTAAAATTAATCCTTCCTTTGTGCGGGCTTCTCGCTCGCTCGACTGTCTGTCCGTCTGTCTTTTTATCGCGCCGATATGGAGTCGTATGAATTTTACTCCATTATTCGTGCCGTCTGTGAGCCGGTCCGTGAACCGTGGAGTCGCGGGAAGGAGGAACCCCCGTAGCCGGAGTCGGATCCGCGGTGAAAAAGAGAGAGGAGAAAAAACGGGAGGAAGCAGCCGGAGGAGCGGCAGAGGGTAGGGGGAGGTGGGAGGAGGGACGGGCTTCGTCTTTTTGTCTTTGCCACCGAGACCGCCGAGGCTTTCATTTCGAATCCTCAATCACCGTCGGTGATCAATCACAATTGAATTCGAGCGGCGAGGACGCAGCAGTCTGGAGAAAAAAAAAAAAAAACAAAGAAAAAAAGAAAAAAAAAAGAACTCCAGTGAACTCGGTGAAGAAGACGAGTCGAAGACGCGGTAACTCTCCGCGTTGAATACTCTCCGCTTTCTGCGGGACGTGCGATACGATGCGTCTAATAGTATTCTTCAACATTCGTTCAGGAAAATTCAGCAGGAATTTTGTACAAAAAAAAAATAAAATTTTTCTTTTTCTTTCAAAGAAGGATAAACCTGTCTTCTCCTTCGTACTCGCAAGTAGAATAGGAAAATTAGTAATCGGACGTCAAACAGAGCGATTCTACTTTCTCGTTCGCACGTACGATCGATATTCAGGATGTACAACAAATGACGACTCACGGTTGACCAATACCGAGATTCCCAAAACGTCCGGGACCTTAATCATCCTTCAAAAAAAAAAAAACTTTCCTACGAGCAACTCTTCCTCCTCGGGCCTGTAGAGAACAGTCGCCGGAAATCGCCGGAGTTCCTTCAAAAAAAAGTCATCGATACGATAGCTGCAGCAAGCGGAGAGCAACCCGATTGAAGTCAGACGGTAATCGGAAGGGAAGCAACAGCAAGAGTCAGTGTCTGACGGGGTGTGGGAAAGGGGCTGGCCCGGTTCGTGGATGCCTTTTGAAGCTTCCCCAGTCGCGGGCCGAAGGATAATGCGCAAAGCAAAGGATAATTCCCCGATACGGGGACGAAATCCGGCTAGTAGCATGACGAGGGAGTAGGAGAGAGGGCTAGAGGGTAGAAGCGTAGAAAAGGGGTGGAAGTAGGCGAGAAGGGGGGGAGGAGGAGGAACACATCGGCGCTAGGCGGGGGTGGGAAGAGTAGGAAGAGGGTTGGTTACGTGGCGTGGAGTAAAAAACTCTTATTTAAAAATGTATTTACCGTCTGGCTCGCAAGGATCGCCATCCGCCTGGAAAGTTCAGTGTTTACCCAGTTGAGCGTGTGTGCAGCCCTCGCCGCTTTATCTGGAGACGTAGAAACCGCAGGAGGCGCACGGGGGCTTGCAGCCACCCCTGTTGTTATCCGCGGGTGCGTGTGTGCAAATATCGGGGAAGGGGCGCGTGCGCGGCCGAAGGAAGCCGCGAGTCCGTTTCCTGGCCTCCGCCGAGGCCTTTCAAACCTTTTCGGCTACTCTCCACGCCGTAGAGGGAGGAAATTGCAACCCTTATGGAACTCCACGACCCTTGCGGTCCACTCGATTGTTGTAGATTCCACGGTGGCTTCGAATTAGTGGCTTGTCTCTTTTTTCCTTTTCCTTTTTTTTTTCAGGGATCTCGTGTTTGTTGCGCTCGTTCTTTCTGCTTCCTTCTTTTTTTCTTTTTCTTTTTTTTTTAAGAGTGACAGTGACAACCTCGCGCAACTCCGTGGCTTGGTTTTTCTATAATTCGTTACGGTTCCTTCGACTTGGCAGATTTTAAGATATTCATTCTCATCCTTCCAAAAGTATGTCTTTTCCTATATCGCGAAGCAATCGACATATTCGTATAGTTTTGAAACAACTGCATCGAGAACATCGATACACGATGTTTCAGTTCTTCTTTCCGCTCCATGTACGATTTTCATTCAAATACGAAACACACGATTAATAATCGGTCAAAAATTGGCCGTTCAGAGAGAACACCAACCGACGCTACATCTGCGTTTGAATCGCGTTCAAATTGAATCGCAAAGTACGCGAACGATAACACTGGGTTACCTCCTCTTTCGAGCCGCTATTGTCACGGCGAAGCATCAAAACCGTAACTTTAATCGGACAACTGCAGGTACGGATGTGCAAATACACAAGCACGCGTCTGGATACCGGCGGTATCTGTATGTATTCAGAGAGACGCGCGCGGACGCAACGCTCCGATTTCGAACTTTACGTCGAAGCAGTCCGCGGAAAACGTATTTCGGATAGATGGATGAAACGTAACTATCAAAGTTGGCGATCGCAGCTTGACGGCATTTTCCAACCCTTCCGCTCGCGCGCAACCGGAACTCACCCCCCCTTCACGTTCGTCCCCGACGCTTGCTCACAATTTATATTACGACCGAGGCGCGCATATAATTAATTTAATTAAACGCTCCGTGCTGAAAATCGTCCTATTAGTTCGGCAACTTTTGACGGCTGCTGCCTGCCCCATCCCCCTATGCTCGCTGTTTCTCTGGTTCGTTTTCTGCGCTTCTATTCATCCCCCTTCGCATTTTCGTCGCTTCGCCACCGACCGGAGCAAGTTCCTCTTTTATTTTTTTTTATTTTTTTTTTTATTTTTTCTCCTCTTTTCATCTCTACCACGTTTCGAACTCTATCGCTCTTTCTCCTTCTCTCTCTCTCTCTCTCTCTCTTTTCCTTCTTGTTTGTTTGTCGAAGCTAAGTTTTCGTTAACACTTTACGACGAGTATCTCTTCCCCCCCCCCCCTCAGAGACACTGACACTGGGTGAAAGAAGCGTGAAAAGAACCCAGTTTTAAATCGGCTTTAAAATTTCGCAAACGAATTTCTTTTACTTTGTTTAAACACTCCCCACCTCCGTTTGGTCGAAGTGAATCAAGTTTTTTACGAGTTGAAATGGCAACTGCTTTCTCGTCAAGCTGTCGATAATAGGTGCTATTTCATCTCTGAATTTTTACTCAATCGAAAGCAAGATGTGTATATATTGTGTACGGCAGTAAAACGTGAGTTAGATGGAACGAAGAGTATGAAAAGCAACTGACGTGCAAGCGTAACAATAACCGTCTCGTTTCGTCCATCTCGTCTTTCAGCGATGGTTGTCCTCGGTAAGAAATTCCTTCGTACGGTTTTCTTACTCGGAGTTACAGATTTATCGCTCGAATAAACAGTGCCGATATTACCGGGACGAAACGCCCCGGCAAGACGCGTCGCAATATTTCTCCGTCCCTTCCAAAGATACTTGTTGAAGCGGACTTTCAAACTGGCTGACAAATGCCGGTGTTTCGCGGCCCGTCCAAATCTCGATGCCGAGTCGATTACTCTTGGCAAAGCCCGCTAGAGACGGTGGGCGTTAATAGGTTAATTCTGATGACAACGCATCCCCGATTATGCCAAGACGCGCTCGGCTACGGCTCATCGACTCCCTAACTTTACTTCTCTAACCGATACGACACCACAGTTAGTCCCAGTCTCGGTTTTCCTCGCGAGAAAGATTACACCAACGCGCGTCGTTTGTCATGTGCGCAGTACATGTTGCCACTATATTTTCGCGGTACGTTCGGTTCACGGTCAAATCGCCACTTGGCAAAATTGGTTTGAGTATAACATGCTGATTTCGCTGACTCTTTGAATTGTTGATTAATCAAAGAATCTCAATCTCGTTCTTTATACTACTCTCCTCGAGGTATTCAGAAAGATCGATTGAAAATCTTCAATTCCAATGTAATTGTATTGTTCTTTCGAATTGATCTCGTTCCCTCTAAAATTAAAAGCTATATCTATCGAAACTACTCTCCTCGATGTATTCAGAAAGATCGATGAAAAATCTTCAGCTCTAATATAGTTGTGTTGTTCTTTCGAACTAGTAAGTCTTCAACGAGCAAACCGTAAAAATTTCTCTAAAAACCTAGTCCCTTCCACCGAAAAATGAAATCACGCCGCGCGACTCGTTTGCAGAGTAGGGGATTCGCTGGGATTGAGAACCATCGTCGAGCGTCAATAAATAGGAATCGCGCTCGATTTCCGGTGTAAGGGGTGCAGCGTTGTACCGCGGCTAGCTCTAAACTCCAAAGGCCAGTCGGCCAGGCTTCTTGGAGCTTTGCTGCCCCGAGCGGACAGATTGCGGCTACCCAAGGAAACCACCCTCTGATCTCACCCCGTTTTAGGATTACCGTTATTTCCAGCCTCCTCCTCCTCCTTTCTCCGTCCCTCTCTCATTTCCCAGCTCTCTCTCTCTCTCTCTCTTTCTTTCTCCGTCTCTCGTTGTCTCGCCGCTTCCTTCCTCGCTCGGCCGCGCTCCCTCCGTCATTCACGCTCCTCTGTCCGTGCTTTGTCATTTGCTTAGGGCCAATCTGCGCCGGAAATCCCTTCGGTGCACCTTCTATCCTGGCAGATCGGTGATCGTGATTCGATGTGACTGCCGGCACAGAGCCGGCCAATGATCGGGTCCGGCCGCAATCCCCCGTGCTTATCGCACCCACCCTCTGTCGTTCCTGTTCGCGCTGACCGCAGCCTCCGAGGGTTGCTTTTCCCCATCACCTACGAAAACTTGCCTCCTCAGATTCTCCCGGTCTCTCGCTCGTTCGCGTCTTTACACGGGGACTTGGTTTATTATCCTTTGCGAGGGTGGTTCTGGAATTCTTGCGGAGAGAAGAACCGTGTTGTTTCTAGGAGGAATTTTAGCAGAAGGGGGCTAAGACTAAGGACCAAGTAGGTCGTTTATCCGCTGGTAAATAGTTTCGAGACTTTTGCGACGCGACATTTCTATCGATTTCCCCTTTCACTCTTTTCAAATATTCCGTTCTAATTTTCGCCCTATTCCCATTCGTCATATTTCCACTTCCACTTCCCAAAATCGACGATTTGAATCTCGGTTCAAATTCTCTTCCGGTTTGATTTCAATCTCATTTGTCTCGAAACATCTCGTCGTGTTTTCGTTTCTCGTCTCAGAGATATTTGCACCTTGTTGTTAATTCATCTCTTGCTTCTTAGAAATTTTATCTCCTACGATTTTTTAACGTAAAGAGATTTGGAGAATGGACTGAAGCTGATCGATCGTTGTAACTTTTCAGGAGCGTTGTTGTAACGTTAATAGGGGAGATCAGTTCGTGATCGGATGAATACGGGCAATTGTGCCGATATATTCGACCTATTTATATTGATATGGCGGCCGAAGCGGGGACCTCTTATCAATTATCAACGGCGACTTCCGCGCGTGGACCGATCGGAACGAAATAGTTCATCAGCCGATTCGATAACTTTGGTCGCTGTGCGCTCATTATCTTTACGGTTTTTCCGCGTGCGCGTGACGCCCAATTCCTCTCGAGGAGCGGCATCTTTATCGGTGCGGCTTCCTTCGATGGTGTGTCTGTGATGACGCTTTTTCGAACGGGAGTAATAAATGGCTCGTGACCTTTCCAGAACCGGCAGCCGGCCCGAGGTTTCGAAAAACCACCGGCTTGTTTCACCAGACGCGTAATTATCCGCGACGTTTAACCAGTCGCTTTCTCAATCGCCACTGTCAAATTCGAAAATCTTCGAAAAATTATTCGCAACGAATTAGAAATGTCGCGATGAAATTCAACTTACGCGTTAGCTTTCTCTTTGGTACTTTGATTCTCGAAAGAACGAAAGACGAATTGGAATGTTATTCGAACGCGTTGAAAGAATATTGCGTTCATTTTCAATTTCAAAAAGTCCCATCACGATGTCGTTGCATTTCGTTGCGTTTTATCGATAACGTTCTGTTTTTCTTTTTTTTTTTGCGTCAAGCGAATCGTAACTCACGTTCGATCGAACGATTTCGATACAATCGTAGGAGAAGAATCTGATCCATTGCGTGGAGAAGGCGAACTACGTCTTCAAACTGTTTCCATCGAAATCGATTGATAGCGTTCTGATGGGACGTCGAAACCTGCGTTATCGGCACGAAGAAATCCGACGCCAATGGCCAGTTCGGCTGTTGCGGGAAGCTGGGGTTATCTGCCACGAAATAAATAAGTTTATACATTTCGGCTAATCGTGCGGCACCGTTCGATCTCGTGAAACAGCTTACTGTACTCCTCGACGCCTGCTGCAAGGATGGAAAGGTCCCACGATGGGATCGTGGCCCTCGCATTGGCCCCGCAGACAGATCATTATTAAATCGGCCGCGTGCGTGACAAGTCGTCGCTGTTCATTTCCCTATCGAATCTCTTCGAAGATTGAAAGCTTTTCGGGCATCGAGCGATACGGTTCGAGAGTGATGTGACTCGAGCATACCTTTTCGGCTGCACCTTTGGTGAATTCTGTGGTTTTTCGAATGTGAAACATTTTACACGGAGTTCTCTCTCTATCTCTCTCTTCTCTCTGATACTTGTTCTTTCCTTCGATGCGTTTAACGAGACTCTCGTGACTCTGGAAAAGTCGAGGCAGACTGATAGATGATACATTGGCCGCAAGACGAGATGTGCAGGCTTGTCGAAATTGCAAACTGCGACGAAATGTCAAATTGTTGAAAAAAAAATGTGAGTGGATTAAGGATAACCGAGTAAAAGCTGCGAAAATAAATAAATAAGTGTGAGTTACGTTTGTTTTATCGAACGCGGAAGCCTCGTTACGCAACTCACTCACCGTGGAAAGAACTCCAAAAAGATACTCTATAAATTCCACGAAGTTGTAGAATCTTTTGCCTCGGGAAGAAGAGACAGTGGCGGGAAAAATATCAATTAACATTTGACAAAGTCGAACAGGAAGAAAATTTGGAACGTCGGGGTTTTTATCGCAAACTTCGCGACTTCTTCGAAATTCCGAGATTTAAAACAAAAAAAAAAAAAAAACTCAATGCAGAAGAGGTTTTTAAAAATATCTTCTGAAACTCTTGTGACAATTCGATGGACTTATTCGATTGCTGAAGAATCATCGTTGAAAACATCGACGGGAGAAAGATATCGTTCGAGTTAAATGCGCGACACCCCGGAAACGGATTACACGGGAATCGGGCACCACCGGGCGACTGAAAATAATTCGAGGGGGCGAGGCGATTCGGGATTTCGACTGGAGGATCGGGTAAGTTCCTCGGATTTAATCATGCCAATTAGAGCACCGAAAGATTCCTCGTTTCGTCATCCTTTCTCTGCTCCGCGCGTGCACTCAACTTCCTTCTTTCTTCCTCTCCTTGATGCTTCTTCTCTTCTTGATGTTTCTTGATCAATCGAATCAAACGCTCCTACCGCAGATATTCACCCCCGCTCTGTCGCTGATTGACAGGGGAAACTTTCAACTCACACATTTTCGCCGTTCCACCACTCACTTACTACTAGGAGGTCAACCACCTATAGTCCGTCGTTTCGACCTCGTTTCTACCGTTTGACTTTAACCTGTTAACCGAAGACCGTCCTCTATAAGCGATTTAAAAAGTTAACAATAGAGAAATCACAAGCTTGCAGAAAAGTAGATTTTTATGCAAGCTTGTGGTTTTCGTGGAGAGTTCGCTGTCAGTTCCGAATGTTGCAGCGAATTGTTTCATACTACTCGAGACATCTAGCCAAACAAGTTCCCGTAGAATCATTTAACATACACGAAATAACAGTCGCCAGCGTCTCTGAAACAAATGAAACATTCTCCGTGAGTGCTCGGTTCTTACACCTCGATGTTCAAAGTCGGTCCAACTACTTTCAGCAGCGATTATTTTCAACAAATTGTAATATCAAAAACGAGAACTCGTCGACTGCGACCCTGTAGACGTAACCGTCTCTACTTACTTTACGTCGAAGAGTTTCGGGAGTGTCGCATGATTCGATTTCAGAAGTTTTCCGCGAAAATTTGATCTGACGGCGGATTTAAAGGAACATCAGGCAGCCTTCACGCGTCAAATAGACGTCGACGTAAAGACGACGTGTACAGGATGCACACGTGCACACGTCATGCACGTTTTGGCTGCGCCGTTAAATGTTGGAAGCCGTGTGTACGAAGGCACGCCAGAAATGCGTATCGCGTGTCGCGCGGCAAATAACACGCGGCGTGTCTGACCACCAGTATATTTGTACCTCATTACGCCGTTTTTAGCATCCTGCTGAATTCACTTTCCTTTCTAATCCGCGCTTTCCTCGCCCCCCGTTGCACACGATTCCGAGAACAGTTCCCGCGTTTCGTCTTTTCGATGGATCTTTAACGTCGTTTCGAGTTTCATTTGGTATTTTTTTTTTTTTTTCAATTTTTATAATCGGTGCCTCGGCATTTCTTTATAGACGCGTCTTATAATTCGCGTAGAAGAATCGTCGGTGAATTTTTAAAATTTCCAGCTCTATTTTAGAACGCTCTAAATGCTAGAACGTACTTTGAAGTTTCGTTGAACGCGTCTGATAATTTATGTCGTGTTTTTTTTTTTTTTTATTAATTACATCACATCGATTTCATTTTATATTATCAGTGGGTGTTCTAATTTTTCATGCATGATCCATTCGACCGTAATTTGTATATTTCATTTGTTATAACTGATCGTTTATTTATTAATAATATTAACTTTGATAACTAACTTTCACAACTAATCAACTGTATATAATAAACCTATAATAAATTGAAATTCCAAGTAACATCGTGTAATTTACACGTGTAATATACGACCAAGGACACGGGAAAGCGGCTTTCATGTTTGAAAGAATTATCACGCGATCCGCGGGGAATTTAAATTGTTCGATAGAAAAACAAACAAAAAAAAAAAAAAAAAAAGAAAATAAATGATCCGACGCGAAACCTCGTGTCATTCGCGGCGTGTTGTCACTCTCACCAAGCGGTGAGCGTAAAGGCGACTCGGGAAAAAAAAAAGAGTGTCGTCGACGGCAATTTTTCCAATCGGAAGTGAAATCGCGCTGGTATTTCCAGCCCGGGGGTACATATACTAAGAAGTTGCAGGTGGCTGATAGACATGACCGGCCATCTGAAATAAACATAAGCGTTCGTACGATTGCCACGTCATGGTACGTATGGCGAAAAATCTATAGAGCATCGTTACGGCGACAGACGTCCGCGAAACTCGAGGCGGTTACCCTCGTCGCAACGCGAATGAACATTTATAGGTCGGCGGAGGGATCGATTGACGACTTGTCCAATAAAAAAACATTCGTCTAATTCAAATGTTCGAGCCTTTCGCTCGCCGTTACCCGGTATCACCGAGACTCTCTAATTTGTCTTTCTCTCTCTCTCTCTCTCTCTCTCTCGCATTCGCCAGCGCCACGTTTGACGACGTTTCGATTAAAGAATAAATAAATCGAGGAGCAAAGTTCGCTGTTGCGATTCAATTTCTCTCACAATTCGTTGGATTAACTCGGTCGTACGGATGGCTTTTGCTATTGATAGATTATGGAATTTGCTTAGAGTACTGATCATAAGTGAATATAATCATTGAAGAATCGTGTAGATTATAGAAGGGCTTTCATTCTCATCTATGCGAGCTCTAGATTAGACAATCGATGATAGTGATTCTCGAGTTATTCGACGTTTCAGTTCGAAAATATCCATTAAAGGTTAATTATTAATAAAGCTTGGTGAAGCGACGGTAAGAGTTTCTTTTGAAAATAATTTTATACAAATGGTTCGAGTGTGTGTGTGTGTGTCTGTTTCGTCAGAATTATAGATGACCCGTGTCAACTATTACAAATTACAGGTCTCGTGATCCGCAATGAAGTCAGGCGTATTTGCCAATCGTGATCTCAGGACACCGGCGTTTTATTGAAACTTCCGTCGTTGGTCATTCGTCCGTGATCTGTAATGCACGAATTCCGGTGAAATAAAAATTTGTTCGCCGTCATTTGTTCCATCGTCATTCCCCCTTCGAAACGTCACAATTGAAACTTTTAACCTGGTCTTTATAGCGTACGCTTCACATTTTTTTTTAACGTGTTTATCGTTGAAACTTTGTAATACACACGATACGTATAATATTTATTGTTAGTATAAAAATATAAAACAGATTCCTCTCCTGATCTCTTCAACAGGGAAACAAAAATTACGAAGCCTCACGCGGACGCCATTACTAAATGTAATCAATGTTTCTGCCCCCTTTACCGTTTCTAATTCGGAGACTAACGAAATTAATTTATCTACCAAGACTAATGTATCCGCGAGCTCGATTGCCGCGTGTATCGCTGGCAAGGAGCGGGCGAGGGTTGGAAAACTAGTTAAGCAAATAGACAGTGTGTTTCCGAGAGAAAGACGCGAAAGCGAGAGGAGCAGAGGCAAGAGAGAAGAAAATAAGAGAGGAAAGGAGAAGAGAGGAGAAGAGAAGAGAAAAGGCGAAGAGGTGAGAGAGAGAAAGAGAGGGGTGGGAGGGGGGATGAAAAGTGAAAAGGGGGAGATGAGTTCCTCGCGGTGCGGCGGGATTACGTTTTTAGATCGGCTCCTTAACTTCTCCGACAGGGGTAAAACTGGGGTGTACGAGGGATCCGATCGAAATTAAAATTAAAATTATCATAGGGACCGTCGAGTGCCTTTGGTGAGCCGCGTTCCCTGGTGTGCAGTTAGTTTTAAGTGGATGGATGCTAGTGGAAACGCGTATCTCGTGTGCCGCTGATTGGAGCCACCCCTTCGAGTGTCCCGGCTTCGATTATCGTGGCCCCGCGGAGTTTCCGCGATGGCGGCGAAGTTTTTCGAGATGTTTGTTAAAATCGAGCGTGGATGAGGGGTTAGTTTTTCGGGGTTGATTTACTCGCATCGGCGTGAGAAAATTTCGCTTGTTCGAGCGCGTTTGCCGCAACTTTCCCCTCCCGGGGGCGGAGGCGAAATTTTATTTCCTTCCTCGAGTCATTCGACGAATCGAGTCATTTTAATTGATACCGAATGAAGCATTGTCGTTGTCTCTGTCTAACGTTAATTAACGAGTCACAATGATAAAATCACTTCTTCCTCGTTTCTTCTTCAGTCGTACGATAATAATAATAATAGAAGCTTTCATTATTAATCCATCCTGTGTACTTTGAAACTTTAGTTTTACGGAGACGAACGTTACAACGCTTCGTTTTGAAAAATAATTAATTTTACGGGAACAAAGAGTTTATACAACGTTTCCAGAACTGAGTAGAACATAAATAAATAGGGTGTAATAAATATCTTCCAACATTCTCGCGTCAATATTAATCTCTGTATCAAACCAACAGCCGGTTAACGCAATCCTCTTTTATTAGAATCGCTTTGATACGAATTGCGACGGCAATTGAATCGAGATATCTTAATTTCCCTCTCTCGCAAGGGGAAAGAAATAAAGAAAGGAAAAAAAAACGAAGGTCTCACGGAGGAACGCGTAACCCGAACGGATTTCTCGAGCGTCATTTCTCACATTAAGGAAAAAAAAAAAAAAAGAAAACGAAGACCCTTCGGAACGAGACAGCAATCTAAGAAACCGCCGCGCGGATAATCGAGAACCCCTCCAATTAAAGAATCATTTCAGGCAAAACGTGGGAGGTAGGGGGAGGGGGCTCGATCGAGATACGCCGGAATTCGTCGAAGTTCGCGTAACGTTCCAGAAAATTAATCGCGTCCAATATCGCGCGGGAGCGAGAACCCGAGCCCGAGGTCTCGGTAATTTTTGCGCGATTTTATGGGAATTTAAGAATAATTCAATTACAGGTGGGGGATCACTTCGCCGAGATATGCTAATTCCGAGATTCGGAAGCGCAACCCCCTTTGCTCCCTTACGCTCTGGTCCACGCTCTCCCCCACCGAAACGACAGAAACGCAACTCCGTGTCTACGAGCGCCGAGATCGTTTCCAATTTAGAAATCTAATCTCCGGCGCTCGTCCGAAGTGTTCGTAAGATAAAAAGCAGAGGACCGACGACCGTGGCGAGGGCTCGTCTCGAATCACCGCATTTTCAATCCAGCCTGATTAAATTCATTAGTTTAATAGGTATCAATATCCAGACGATATTTCCCCCTCCCCCTTCCTCCCTCTTTATTACTTATCTTCTTCCGTCTTCTTCTGTCTTTTCTCCCCCCCCCTATCGAAACGCGAACGACGGACCTCGAACATTTCTCGCGCGGATGTGTGTTTATTTTTCTGACCGTGTCAAATCTACAGGGTGAATGGAACATGAAAAAAGAAGTCCTGATAAACACGGGTCGAAAAATTAATATTTTCAAAGTTATAAATTTATAGATTTTCTTGTTTCGATTGAAGAAACGAATTTCTTCGCATCGAGAGCTATTGTTTATGGGGACTTTTTTTCATGTTTCGGCGACAATTATCCATCCCAGAAGTTACGAACCCTTTTCTCTATTCACCCCGTGAATATCGTACAGTCACTTCCTCATCTTCGCACAGTAGAGTCTCATACGATGAAGCATTGCGCCAGATTATTTATTTCTTGACTAAGAACCAAACGGCGCTGTGATAACGAAATTCGTCCTTCTGAATCTGGAAATTAAGATGATTCGCAAAAGTGAAAAAATGCACCGTGTGAAGGAAAGAGCTCAGCGTTCGAAGAAGAGGGTAGCTTCAGAGAGAAGGAAAGAGAAAGAAATACGTCTAATAAAATTGGCAAGAATTACTCGTTGTGCTTGTCGATTGAAGAGGATCTCCTCGCCCCTTTGCGATTCTTACCTTTTCTCATCGAGCACCTCTTCTCTCTGTCCACTCGGGGATGCGCGAAATATTCCGTCTTGTGCCGCGCGACGACTCGAAAGAGGGGCAGGGAGTGAAATGAGGGGGTTTATCAGGCTCTGGTAAACAGACGAACGGTTCGAGTGGCTGAGATATTCTAATGGCGGAGCTCAGTGGGCCCCATGGGCGTCGTCACGGTGTATCGGGTCAGGTATATCTTCCGCGTTGCGACTAATGCTTGTCGAAAAAAAGAAAAAAAGAAAAGAAAAAGAAGAAAGGGGGAGCGGTCCCCGATGACCGATCGCGAGAGTAAAAGGGTGGAGAATTTGGACAGCTCGTAAGGCGCTCGGATTGTTTTCTGAAAATTATTCCATAATTTTCAGAACAGCTTTGGGGAATGTACGGGGAATTCGTTCGCAGTCTTGCTGGGTATTTCACGTTTCGTTCGTGAAGAAATCTACATTTTGTTAATTAAGTTTTATCGAATGGCCGACGTTAATTAAAAAGTTGCTTTTTCAAGATTTCCACCTTGTCGCTTGACTTGTCAGAGATATAATTAAATTCTATTGATTTCGTCGACTTAACGTTACGTTAAATTATGTAATCACAGTTAAACGCTACGTGTAAATTAGTATTTATTAATACTCTGCTTTTCGATGCGTCTTCGTGTTCAACATTTTTAGAATCTAAAATAATTTCGAACGCAGTTGAGGCAATTTTAGAAATACTTGATCAATGGTAGTAAAGAAACGGCAGATCTCGCGAAATCGTCGTGATGATTACTTAACGCAGTTTTGCCGATTGCCAGCAGGTATTTGGTAATTTTGTTTCCAGTGCAAATTGGCGAGGCACGTTAAGGCCGTTAAGCATTCTGTACGTTTCTATTCTGCGAATAGGTTGAAAAATGAAATAAAGGAAGAGATGGCAAGCAAGGGAACCGGGGTAAATTACAGTCATTTCACGCGGCCAGTACATGAACCCGTGTCCCGGTCGTTTTCACATTTGTCCCCGGGATCTGTTACTTCAGGACAAACGACAGACGTTCTCGAAAGGGCCGTGCATTCCACGCTGACGGCAAAAAAATTCTTCCCGCATTCTCCAAATGACACTAATCGCCTTCCTTTATCTTCCCACGGTTTCGTACCGCGGCAAAAAAAGCTCGATCTCGCTGGACACTCGGCAATTCGATAATTGTTTCTGCGTTTCTTTAATAACTTCTTGCTCGCCCCAAGTGCCACGAAATTTTCGCCCTCCTCCCTCTGCTCAACCTCTTTCTTGCCAACGACGTGTGTCGCGTTCGAAATCGTGGGACTCGATCGTGTCTCTGTCTCTGAAGAGATCCTCTATCGTTAGTTCTATCGTTTTTTCGTATCGCGTAGAAATATTCGCAAACGGATTTATCTTTAAGAAGAAACATTCGACCGGATACGTTTTTACAGTAGAGAAACGATCAAGCATTTCATTTCTTGTGAATGAATAATAATTGCTTACGATCATCAGAGAGCATTACGATCACATCACGCCGCATTAACGTCTCCCGAAATGACATTAACATCTCTCTGTTCCTTTCTTCGCTCAAATGTCGCTCCTACTCCAAAGAAGAAGAGAAAAAGAATCGAGAAAAGTCAAAGAAACGACACGCAGCTGGCTCGATCGAGCCTGCCAGTAGTTACCAAGAAGTTTTCCTATCAACCGCCCGGAAGGCATCTCGAGGCTCATCCCCTCGCGATCCGTTTGCCTGTCCAACGGAACGGAACCGAAGTCTTTAGAAGATTTCACGAGAGCTGAATCTCTTTTCGCTCGCGAATTTACAGTCGGCACGCCGCGTCGGCCCACTTTCTCCCTCCCTCCCTCCCTCCCTCCGGTTTCGTTCGCTCTCTGATCCAACCCCTCTGCCAACCCCTCGCTCCTCGACGATGAAAGTCGAGAACAAAGAGGAAGAAAAAGGAGAAGAAAAAGAAGGAAAAAAAGAAGAGAAGAAAGAAGAAGAAGAAGGAAGGGAGGGCAACAGAAGAAACAGGCGACCCTTGTTCAGAGCACTCCCACGATTTGGTAGCACGCGATCCAACTATCGCCTGTACATTCCAACCCTCTCCCTTTTACCGGTCCACCCCCTCCTCCTCCTCCCACCCCCTGGTTGGAACCGCATCCTTTTTCTTCGTTTCGATTAGAACGACGACGAAACGAAGTTCACGGGGCCGTCTTGAATCATTGTTTAAGTAGCTCTGGTGCCCATTATTTTTTTCCATATTTCGTTGCCTCGTTGCGCTCGGTCGTTGCCGCGACGTGTTTCTTTCCGCGTGTTCGTGGCGCGGCGGGTGGGTGTCTTGATATTTTTGCGGAAGGGAGGGGGAGGGGTGGGAAGGACTAGCGACCCGGCGGCAAGCCACGAATTCAAAGCAATAGAAACCGAAGTGCCGGCCGGATTATTGATTCCACCGGTGAAAATAATGCCGGCGGCGAGAAAGTTACTTGCATGCGATCGAACGTTCGCCTCGTACGTGGGGGGGGCGGCAGGGGGTGACCGTTGCGAGGGGCAGGGGGGAGAGGGGACAGGGTTGATCGAGGGAGGAGAGGGTGGATTTGAGACACAGCGGCGATACGAAATAATTGCGAACGAAGGAGCAACGGCTGGGTGCTTTTTACCCGATTGGGGTTTCGTGCGGCGAACGCGATTTCACGATACTTTCCGCGGTATATCGATTTTCCCTTTTGTCGTTAATGAGTCGCGGGGAAAATTGAGCCCGACAGAGGCGACGCACGAGAAATCGATGTTAGGTCACTGATAAGCTACCGCTCTGCTAAATCTCATAAATCATCGCCGAGAGAGGGTAACCCGATTTTTCTACTCTTCCTTGAGGGAGCTCTTTTCAATTGCAATATATGTATATGTCGTTCATATATGCGAGACGTTTGTTATAGAGAGACAAATTGGTCAACTTTATTTTTCTGAATATTTCTTTCGTCTCATACCAGAATCTCGAATCGTTCACACGATTTCCGACAAAATATGCGATATGGATTTTTGAATGATCATTCTCGTACACGGTGTATATTCTCATACGCGACACCACTGTACAGTACAGGCTGAGATATAACACGGTCGTAAATGAAACTATCGAGAAAGAAGACTGATTGATGTCCTCGACTTCAGGTCCGCTTACATGGAACATTTATTGTACTACAAGTATTGTACTTACAAGTTCTATTTTAAGGTTTTGCGAAGGAAAGACTCGCGATTAACAACATTTCATCTACGAACAACAGGACCGAAGATATCGATCGTCGCCGGGAAAACGAGAAAGGAAATTTTCGACACAAGTCTGACTTCTTATTTCGACTCTCGTCAAGAAAAATATTTTCAAACTCCGCCTCATGTATTGAATATATATATATATATATTTCTTGTTTTTCACATCATCACCACTTTCTGAAGGACTCATCCTGAAGTTCTTCTGATAACTGATACATACAGGCAAAATCCTGCGAGGATTCTCTGCCAGTAATTAGTCTAATTACCAACGAAAATCCTGCCCCATTTAGCACGTAGCTCTGCGACGACATTGTTACTCTATTAGTAATTTTATTCCACGCATTTCTGATGTTATGCAATCTACCCATTGTAACCGATCCCTGAAACTACCCGCATGACGTTAGCCAGCCACTGGCGAACGCACACGAAGCCTTAATAACTTATGGATTGGATATGCGCGTTATTGAGCAGCCAGTTAGAATCCGGGCATTAT
Source organism: Tetragonula carbonaria (assembly GCA_032399595.1). Lineage (NCBI taxonomy): Eukaryota > Metazoa > Arthropoda > Insecta > Hymenoptera > Apidae > Tetragonula > Tetragonula carbonaria. The sequence continues at coordinate 8,918,630 of JAUCRC010000005.1, read as the reverse complement.
CGATGGAACCCCGCTTGTAAGTCTATCCCCCCGCGCGCGCGTGTGTGTATGTGTGTGTGTGTGTATATATATATACCGGCTCGTTCGTTCTATTCTCCCGTCGTTTGGCAATTTCTTAGACTATAACAATAAGATATTCTTACCAACTCTTCTAAAAAATTCCTCTGCGATATTTTATTTATCTTACTATCCACATAGTAGAATTATCAGTAAAATAAGTCGTCAGACACAGTGATCAAAATTAATCTCTGATCGGACGAACTCTTTCACTGATAGTTTCACCAACCCTTCTACAAAATTCCTCTAAATATTTTTTTATTATCCACATGGTACAATTGTCAATAATAAAATAAGTCGTCGGACACAGTGGAATTAGTTTCCGATCGAAGAAAACTCTTCCTCTTTCAATTTTATTTCAATTTCATCTCCAATTGATCGATCTGTTCTTTCTTCTCTCTCTCTCTCTCTCTCTCTCTCTCTCTCTCTCTCTCTCTCTTTCTTTCTCCACGAATCAGTTTCCTTGTGTGTAATCAGGTTCGTGTGATTACACACGGCCGGTAGGTGGTGGTTACGCGCTTTACGCGCTTCGCTTACAGAGTCCGTTGGCTAAGTGTTCATTATTGAGGGACACTCGTACGTGCAGCCGCTTGTCGATACACTCGTAGATGGCCGGTAACGCCGATCGAGCGAATTGAGCTACCGCCATTACGGGGTTCCGTTCCGGTTAAGTGTCGTTGGTCTCTCTCTCTCTCTCTCTCTTCGGCTCTCTTTGTCGAGCTGTGACACCTTTAATTAATCGGGTTCCTTGTTGTTTGCGTAGGAGCTCTTTGACGAGGAGCAACCGGCGATCGATTGGCTATTTGGTTATCGATATGTTTGCCGAAACCTCGTTGGAAATACTTTATTGCGTTTAATAATTAATTAACTCTCGTAAACTCGTTCTCTCTGATGGAAGTGACAATAACACAAAGGCAATTGTCAACGTGAGAAATAAAATCGGCGCTCTTTTTTATCATTCCGGAAGAGCATGTAATCCGGCGCGACTTCTCCTTTGAAAATTATGTTTACGCGTTAGTGGAAATTATCGAATCGCGAGAATCGCAACGCAAATAAAAAGATCCTGCCCTTTGTCTCTCTCTGTCTCTCTCTCTCTCTCTCTCTCTAGATTTTCTCGACTTTACTCGGCTCGAATTTCTCGAAATTCACAGCGCGTTACAGTTAAATTTCCCGATTGCGAAGCTTCAAAGCGATTCATTCAGATGTTCGAGCATCGATAATTTTTACATGTTACGATAACAACACGAACAAACACGCTTCGACGTGATAAAATGAATTATTTATTTTCCATTTGTCTGTTGAGAACTTCAAAACCGTGGAGACGCAAGGAACGAACGTCCCTCTCGCGTAATTGCTTTAATTTACGAAACGTTATATCGTGTCGCATTGCGCGCTTGCGATGTTGATAGTTCGTTAGACAGAAAAAGCGCATTAAACCGTGATGGTTCGGAAGCTCCACTTTTTTTTTCTTTCCCTTCTTTTTTTTTTTTTTTTTTTTTAATATCTCGCCGCGGTGAGAAATGAATTATTGGCCGATCAATTATTATTCAACGAGATTTATTGACAGTATCGGCGGGTTCTTCGCAGGACGAGCGCGCGACACGGAATGACAGCGTTTGAATTCTTTATCAGCGTTTCCTGCTTGAATTTCTGTCCGTCTCTACTCGCCGGCCCCGTTAATGCAATTTAACCGCTTGTCCGGGCGCACTAAGGGTTTATTATCAAGAGACATGTCTCGATAGATGTTACTCGGTATCGATTAACGACAGTTCAACTGACTCTAATCCCTCCCCGAGCCACTTCCAGTTTCAATATATCGCATCGATTTTGCAGGCCTCATCTAACCGAGAGGCTCTCCTCCTCCTACCCTCCCACCTCCTCTCCCCCCCTGCCACTACACTCTACTCTTCCGCTCGCTGGCAAATTTTCAATTATTCCCAGCCACTCGCGTCCCTTCTCTCGCGAAACACCTCGTCTATCTGTAACAAATTGTTTTGCGGCAGTTTTATCATTTTACTCCCCGACCGGTCCGCGTGAAATTATTTTTGTTCGTGTTTATCTAGCTGCTTACCCGCGACGTTTGAATTATTGACAAAAGGAGCGCAAAAAATAGAACGCGAACAACAAAGATAAAAGGGACGATGGGAGATATGAAGCGATCGCGCGGTATAAAGAGATTATACAAATTGGATGCCCTGCGCGGAGGAAACGAACTTACTGTGGAACGGCAGTGTGTTCGCGTAAGCTATTGTATTCGTCGAAATCGAAGAAATGCAGAAGGGGAAATTCCCCGGATGAAAAAAGAATTCTCTCCGTGTTAGAAAATTTCTGTCGGCCACGCGTGTTTGTCGATGAACTCGCCATTTTGGAATGACGTTGAATGGGCTGAATCCTTTCGATCGGAAACGGCTGGTTTCACGATTCATTCACGAACGAGCGACACGCATGTCCGAAACGTGGCTCGCGAGACGATCGAAGTCTTCTGCAAGATCCCTTCTCCAGTGAGTCGTAAAACCGTATAAACGCCACGTGAACGTGGTTTTGTTTAGTTCCATGCCGCGTAAATGTCCCACCTACGTCGCACGACACCGGCTTCCTCATCTTCCCCTTCTTCCACGTACGTGCATACATACATACATACATACATACATAATCGTTCGCGCGTGTTCTTTCTTTCTTCGTTTCTCCAGCGCAACATCGGCACTCACGTGGCCACACACGCGCACGCGAACATCTCGTTCTAACCAGCCCCGCGACGTTTCTTTACTCTCGATCACCTCTCTCTCTCTCTCAAACTCCCCCCCTTTTTTTATAGCTCCGAGTATTGTAAATTCAAACGATACGTGTGTGCACGCTCACGGCGGCGGCGGCGGCTCGGCCGTAATTTCTCCGGCCCGATAAAAAAGTCGACGACGCCGGACGGGCTTCTCTATTTATTATGAAATTTCTTTATGGGTTTACAAGCTTGTCAACGACGCGCTCACGCTGCTGAAACTTACACCCACACGCACGCTATCCGGCAAACGTATTAACCGACGCCTTCCCCCTCTCACTCTCTCACACTCTCTCTCTCTCTCTCGCTCTCTCTTCGTACTTTTTCTCTCTCGATTTACTCTTTTTTCCGCTGCTGCTTCCTCATACCGCGTTTATAGATTATATAAGAGCGTGCTGCTGCCGTCTCTTTTCCGCTTTCGAGATCTCATCGCGTAGAGATTTATCGATGTGTTTCTTCGAGCCTCGCCGAAGATGAGCATCATCCGTGAGTTTGGGGTTTATTTGGAAAGTTCAGCGAGTTGAAGTGTGATTCCGAGCACGTGTCTGTCAATTCGAAAGATATCTCAACGTTTGCCTATAGAGTACAGGAAGAACACGTATGAGGATATAATATTTCGAAATACATACATATACCGATTTTCTTTTCTGACTAATCATTCGCTTCCTTTGTACACGCTCTTTTATTAGCTACACTATCCCCCATGATTTATTGTTTACTTCATAGACTTGTATCTTGCACCCTGCAATTATCGCCCTCGTTGTTTTTTTTCTCGACCACCATAGCTTTCGTGGCTTTTTTCTTTCTTTCTTTTTTTGTCGTGGCTCCGTACTACAATTCTCTCCTACGTTTTGTACCTCCTTGTTCGTGCCGTGAACCCTAAAACTTTCGTCGCTTTTCACACAGTTCTCTGTCTACGCTTCGTCTCTCTCGCCCTTCATCCCGAAGTACAGGCGTCTATCATTCTTCTTAGAAAACCGGCGAGCAAAGAAATTTTGGCTAATGTAAAAAATATATCAGCCACACGTCGGTTAGAAATGTAGAACACGAACAAACATTTCTCAAATAGTAGACGTCTTGAATACACAATGGGAAATCCAACCACGGATCGTCTTGCAATTCTCTAGAAAACAGTGGAAATTTTTCAGACATTCCGAGTCTCGAATAATACTAAACCATTAACGAAGCAAAATTACTACGAAGTTTCTTCACCGAATTAGCATATGTTCAAAATTAGTTATATATATATATCCCAGAATATTATTTCGAATCTGACAATTTTCTTCTTCGAGTGTCTTTTCTAAAATTCAGCGAAACACGAACCGATCATTTCATCCACCTACACAGATATCCAAAATACTCTGAAATTGACTTATTCAACAATCGAATACTCGAACATAGCGAGAGAAATCTATTCTTCTGACAGAGGTTCTTCTTTTTTTTTCTTACGGGGTTGGTGTGTGTGTGTGTGTGTGTCGGCGCGTACGTGGATATGCTCGATTAACCGGCAACGTTTACTGCTCTCTGGCCTGGCGCGTTTACCTGCCCAGGGGGCATCTGAGATTTTTACGACGAGTCGCGTGTCACTTGGGGGTTGCAGGCGATAAAATCCTCCCGTTGGCGAGATTAACGTTCCTGCGGCTCGCAGGAGAGCTTGTACCTGGAGGACACGCTTCCGCCTCCCTCGTTTTTATGATCGATAGTTCTCTTTTTCTCTCCTTCTCTCCCCCTTCCTTTCTGTTATACTTAGCTGCCTTTTTCCCAAGCACCCTAGGGACGTAGGTGGTAACACCGTTTCGGTGGACAAACCAAGAGATGCTTCACCGCGAGCAGAGATATTTTCTCGTCCTCCGCGTCGTGTTCGTTTGCATACACTCGACTTATATATATAGGAAATTGCGTACGCTACGGGAACTCGCTTTGAAGAAGCTGCCTGAGCTCACAACTTTTCATTAAACATTCCGTTTAATCTCTCATGTATGTTCAGCTGTCAGTTGCTGGGAAATTTTCATTATCATTCGGATCTGAGGAACGATTTAACCTCTGGCTCGCCGATATTGAACGGCGATCTCCAGTCAAAGTGTGATGCTAAATACATATATCTTAATTCGAATTTTAATCGCAGTTGCGCTTTGGTGAATCAAAAGTTGTGAATCACAAGTTGTGATATCTGTATGTGAAATACGAATGAAAGTAGTAAAAATGTCTGATGAATGACACTACTCATTGTCCAAGTGTTTCAAATAAGATGACTGAATGAACGGAACGTGTCGCATTATTATACACTAGAACTACCGGCGATTAAAACGTAAAAATTTTGTATCGCAGATGTAAGTAAAAAGTAAAAATTTAAAAAATAGAAAAATCACTTAAATCTCTGAAAATACACTATTTTACATCTTGGTAAAATATCCAACAATAATTACCAAAAAATTTTGACCATTTTGATAGCTTTAGTATTAAAATACCATAACCTCGTAATTACGCTTCTCTATTAGCCAAGATCGATAATCTCGCAGCACCACGCGAATCCTCCAATGTGAATTTCCCATTTCATCTCCAAGACATTCTCCGATCTTCCTGCACACAGCAAGAGAGAAAGAGAGAGAGAGAGACAAAGAGAAAAAGAGAGAAAGAGAGAAACAAGACTCGTCAGTCAAAATCGACTTTGAATCGAATGACAACGAGCGGCCACTCGTTTACAGGGCGGACGGATGTCAATTATATTGCGGAGGGGGAGGGGGAGGGTTGCATGCGTGGGAGGCGCGCACCGGAAAAGGGATGGCACCGTAATAGATGTGTGCACCTGCCTCGTGGCGGTGTGTGTACACTGAGGGGTGATTGATAGACCGATACAAAGCATCGAGAGCGTGGCGCATCGATATTTCGACGCTATGAAAATTTCATTAGCTCGTCATATAATGATATAAGGGTGATGTCCCGCGAGAGGGATGGCGAGCGAGCCAGAGAGGGGGCGGGACGGGCGGGGGAGAACTGGTCGACACTCGTCGAGCTGTCGATTAACTTCGTTCATTATTCGACAATTAATAGAGCGCCTACGCGCGGGACACCGCCGATACCCCGCTTTCGGCGAGGTTTTAATAATCGACATCGGTGCTCTGTTCACCACCCTCCCCTTCCCCTCTCCCCCCTCAATTTTCACGTGTCCCCGCTCGTTCCCGACTTTTGCCGCTGCTTTTCCCTCGTTGTCCATGGTTTCCTCCTTTGCCTCTTTTTCGTTTCGCGTTTCACGTGTTCTGAACGTGTCAATTTCTAGCGTTCTTTAATATGCATTGATACACACGTTTCTTGACGTGTGAAGTATCGTGTTGAATTAATGAAAGATTCATCAAAGATCCTTACGTACGTGACTGATCCTGTCCGAATAAAAAACACAGATATAATTTTACACGCGATTCCCGCGTGTAATCGCGATTGATCGAGACTGTAAAAGATTCAGAGACATCGACGGATCGAATGTTATGAAATTTAATTTTAAGAGGAAGAATTAACGAAAATCGGCAAACGCAGTATCCACGTGCCACGGGCTAATACCTCCGGAGAATCACAAATCACGATTGGGGGAGGGGGGGGGGTCTCGAGAACGACCCGCCGCATCCCGAACGCAACGAGCGGATTATGTATCCGGGAGCACCACTTTCCAATTGAAAACGAATTTCGATGATATCGACTAACCACGTGATTCCCGTTTTCTGTTGCAGGTGAGTCGACGCAGTTTCCCGCCCCGCGGAATTACGAATTAATCGTGGTCCGCCGATGGGGTCCTAACCCGCGGGGGTTAGACGAGAGACGAACGGACGAGAGCGAGGGGGGAGGGTAGGGTCGGGGAGGTGAGGTGGGTGAGTGTAACTTTCATAATTAATCCCACAATTACCGATCGCCGGGACCGGTGGTAACCGACTCCGTAGGAGATCCCAACCCCCCGAGGATTGCGTCGAAAGTGAAGGAGGATCGACCGACAGTTCGGGAAGGGTAATAAGAATGGGAGGACGAAAGGGGAAGGGAGGAGGGAGAAAAAAGAAAGAAAAAGAAGAAACGTCCTCCCGGCTGAAGAGACAAAGCGAGATAGACAGAAAGCGAAGAGGCTCGGCGGAGTGTGGGGAGGGGAGGGGGGGATGGGATATCGGGATGGATGACTGGATGGGTGAATCGGTGGGTGGGATGCCGCGGAGAACGAGCGTGAATTCGGTGCGAACGGGGTCGACGGGAATGTTCTCTCCCTCTTCGGTCGGACAGAGAGTGGAACGAGTTCGAGTGGTAATGCACTAATCAACCCCTTGGAAGGCGGATGTATTGGCGCTATAGAGACGAGGCGCAGGGGTTTCGGTTATAATCGAAGGCTGCTCCGAAGGCGGAGAGGTGGTGGACACGGACGAGTGCGAGAACAGGGAAGAAGGCAGAGGAAAGGGGTGGTTGGCGGGAGGGGGGGTGGGAGTTGGTGGCAAGGGTGGCAGCAGGCAGGCAGGCAGGCGAGCGGGTGGGTAGACGGCAGGCAGAGGTAGGTAGGTAGGTAGGCAGGCAGGCAGGCAGGCACCATTCGGGGTTGGGAGGTAGCTGCTGTAGGACGGCACCGCGATCGACGTCGTTGTAGCATACACGATGTAAATTTCGCCCGGGTGTGCGGGTGCACCCTATACGATAGGGTGGAATCAAATCGATAGCAGACTAAGATATACCTATCAGTCTAATTGTCAGTACAGAAAGACCGACAGAGACAGCGGCCCGGTGGTATCGGAAGAACGGATGGCGGGCAAAGGGGTTGGGTGAGTGAAAGGCGAACGCAGAAGGAGGACGAGCGAGCGAGCGAGCGCACGGGGTAGACCGGAGGGTGATAGCAAGGGGTGGGATATGCCAGGCATATAGCTTAATCACCCTCCTACCGTTCTTCAACCTCCAGCCAACCCTCTCGAACGTTGGTACCTACACCAACCCTGCCTTCTCCACGTCCTAGAGTAGCCGGCCTTCCGTCGTCCAATAATCAATAATTATACTCAAATAAAGAGAGAAGGGGATGGATGAATCGCCCGGCAAAGGGTTAGAACGGAGCGAGAGTTAGGTATCGGCGTAAGATACCGAGGGAGATGAAGCTAAAGCCACCTAGTACCACCTATATCGCATCCTCTCTTCTGGTCTCCCTTCACCCTCGCCCAGCTACTGTCTATTTCTCTCACTCACCCCACCTTCTTCCTTCCACCACCATCGCCACCGCCTCCACCACTATCAACCCTTTAAACCACCCAGCCTCCGATTCCTCATCCTCCTCCGTGCAACCTAGGCACAGGCGAAACCTCCGATGCGGGCTTCTGACTTGCTTGTCGTGTTACCAGCCCGCGAACCGGTCGCAGACCGGACCTGCATCTTCGCGGCTTCGATCACTCGATCGGTCTGAGAGCTCGCTTCCGCCGATTAGTTCAAGGTCTTTGATCCTTGCAACCTCGAGTGCGATCGAAACGAAAGATTCTTGTCGAGGCTCTCGAGGGAATTACTTGGGGAACGACGACGCGATAGATCCGCTCTTCTTTGTTTTTCAATTCCACTAGCAATTAGTATCTTAATACAAGTAAGATGACGTTTCTAAAATCTTGTCACAGAGGAATCACTTCAAGATACTCTGGAAATGAAACAGTGTCGATGTCATTAAACTCTCATCGTTATCATTGAATATATACGTTGCTAAATAGCAACGAACAACAAACATCCTCTCCTCGATCTTCCTCCTCCAAGTATAATATTCCAGTTAATAATCGTATTAAACGTGCCGGAAAAAACAAAACGCCAATGTCTGTGCCCCTTTTTTTTTTCATCTCTTGCTGAAATCTAGCCGCAAAGAGCGAGGGCGAAAAAATGAAATCACCAATTTCCCTGTAATTCACCGCTAATCCCTCGCTCGTCTGCGAGAGGCGGTTCGAAATTCCACGGCGTCCCAGTTTTGCCTGTAGACGCGCGGCAGCCACGCGTACCGGACGTCCCAGTTAAACGGCGCGCGTTCAACGGCACGCGGAACGTGGCTGCGTTCACTTTCACTCCGTTCAGCGAAAGTAAAGGCTGCATCCCCGCTCTCTCTCTCTCTCTCTCTCTCTCTCTCTCTCTCTTACTCTCACAGTGGGGGCCTGCGAAAGGGGCAAACAACGAGGAACCGACAACGCAGACCGTGGTGGACGGCGTGGTAGGGTGTTTGAAAGGAGGATACCGGGTCGGGCGCAAGGGGGTTGAAGGGGGCAAAAGGGTGATCGTGGCACCGAAACGCAAGAGAGAGAGAGAGAGAGAGAGAGAGGGTGGTGTCTGGTTCGCCACTTCGGAAACTCTTGTGAAGTAGCGGGAACTCCGCAGCTCGCACTTCCCGTAAGCGGGTCAGAAACTTCTTTCAAGCCTCTCCGCCCACCTTCTCGTCCTCCTTTCCTCTCTCTCTCTCTTTCTCTCTTGATCTCTTTCCTCCCTTGCTCGTTGCCTGAGGTTAGGGATTACGCGTTTGTATCCACAAAACGGCCAGCCGCCTCCTTCTCTTTCTTCTTGTTATTCTTCCCGCCTCTGTCACCCCTCCTGTACTCTTGCCCCGACACGCTTTGTCTCCCTTGTTACCCCTCCTTACACTATTCCGCAGCGAGTCTAACACGAATGGTAGGCTGTATCGGTCCTTTCACAGATTCCAGAAGTGGACACGAAGGTCGAGGTTGCTGCTGAAACCTTGATTCTCCTGGGCTTTCGAAACGTTCTCCTTCTTGTTTCTACCGCGTGTTCTTAGTCTTAGTAGACGATGTGTCTGCTTACCAACCAAATATAATTGCGGATTGCAAGCAACGTTACACAGGATATTAGAATATTTTTAGATTTAATTTTAAATTTTTGTATCTTTACCTCTCGTGGCAATTATGAATTCTATTTAACATTAAACTATCATTAATTGATCTACAATTAATTGATCAACGTGGATGTTGCGTATTGCGATCGAATACCTAAAAATATTACTCACTTAAATTTATTCTACGGGTATAAAATCGCGACGAGAGGAAACAATTTTCGTTTCGAAACGAATGAATGACGCGCGAGCCTTGGAACGTGAAACACGTTCATCCACCGACTTTTCCTTTCGGAATCACGAACCGCGCATCGTTCGATTCGGGACGAAGGGCGATGAAATTACTACTTGCGGAATCAATTTGTTGTTAAAACGGATCATAAGTGTGTTCCTATTGAAACTGGCAAAAGGTTCAGCGGCGTTAGAGATTCAGGGGCAATTTAGCGATTATCGGCATCGCTTCCTACCCTTCTAGTTTATTAAAAAGGATTTTCCTCGTGCAGCCAGAGGCTGCCGGCTTTTTTTTCAGCCGCGCATCTCCACGTTCTGTCGATGTAACGAGAGTGATAGTTTGAAAGCTCGCCATCGGTGCATTAATTCCACGCTAACTCGCGCCCCTTCGATCAGCTCCCGATGAATTCGTTTCCCTTTTTTTGTCCTCTTCTCCCGATGGGAGGAAAATAATCACGTCTAAATAAAATCACAATCGCGATGAGAACTTTCTCTTCGATACTTGTCTATCTACGGAGTAAGATATTCCATTTCTTTCTTCTTTCTTTCTTTTTCCTTTTTTTCTTTTATTTTAATTTTTTAGCGAAAGAATATCACCAGAGTTTGCGTTTTTTTACGTTTCCGTGTACCGCGCCTGACCTATGTAATTCAGAATCACGAAAGCGTATTCGAAGCGTTTGTAGAAATATACATTTCACGAATATATTGCGCACGATCATGCGAAGCAATGACCGTGCACGCAAGTTGTTAAAATTCCAAATATATTTCGTTGTTTCTTCGTCGTCGAGACAAACTGCTCGCCGGTCAAACTGTAACCGACTGTTGACACGACGATCTCCGGGAGAAAATCGAAAAGCTCGCAGCTCGTCTCGAATGGAGGAGCAGTCGATATGTGATCCGGAGTTTAAGGTCTAGTCTCGCAACACGTGCCGTCGCGTTCGTACGAGGGCGAAGAAACCCTCGACAGGCGGGTCCCATGCCTAACGAGGGCACTTCAAAGCAAACTGGAGCGATATTAAAATTAGAGATCCGTCATCGAAGCTCCGGTGCACCCTTCGTCGAGCGCGGGGACACGCTCGGACGATGGTAATATTTCGGCCGAAGGGGGTGGAACGAAGATGAAGCAGGCAGACGCAGGAAGAAGAAAAGCAGAGACAGAACGATCGAGGATGCCGCGGGATGGAGGAGGTGGTGGAGGAGGTGGAGGAACGTTCGCTCGGCCAAAAGGGTGTTACGATAAGGGGTTGAGCCTCAGCGGAGAAGGCCGCTGTAGATCAATGAAAAGGGTTGCCTCGGCCCTGGGGTGGATTGATCGTCGATAGGGAAATTTCGTTAGTTTCCTCCAGTCATAAAAGGCGGCGATGGTCGTAGTGGTGGTGATGGTGGTGGTGGTGTTGGTACTTCAGCCACCACCGCGGAGAGGCCTAACTAACGTTCGGAGCCACCCTTCGAAATTCACCCTCGGCCAGGAGTGAGACGAGGGTGTTCGCTCAGGGAACGAGGCTAGAGGCTCGAGAAAGAGGAACGGGTTGCGTAGGGGTTGTGTGTATACCTCCGAGGAACCGACGCTAGCCCATGGAAGCACACGTCAGAGTATTAACGAAATTTTAACCAATCAATGAGAAGTTCATTAGCCGGTACCGCGAGCATTCCTTCCCTACCTTCCCGACCTGACCCGGGCCTAGCTCTACCCTCTCTCTCTCTCTCTCTCTCTTTCTCTCTCTTTCTCTCTGTTTCACCCTTTTCGACGAATAGTATTGCCAGAGATCGCGTGGCGGTGATAAAATTCAACAACACGTATATACCACCCTTATTGTTAGTCAGGTTGTGCTCGAAGAGCACGAAACGATCAGTCTGTCGAGGTGTTGGCTGCTTGGATTTGCTTTCGCAGACTTTTTACGACCGTAAGGGAGACACGTGTGGCGTGTATCTATGATACTTGAAAGTTTATTCCATCGGACAGTTGCCATTGCCGGTATTCAAAGTATAACCGATCAGGCAGAAAGCCATGTCAGAAGGGTTGTTCCGTCTTTTTTTTCGCTGTGTCATTTGTCTCCAATATCTCGAGCCACCCTCGATACGATGGACAGCGTAGATGGGGAGGCGACGCATTGGTGCCTCGCGTTCTGCGGCTTCGCCCGTGCGAAGAAGATCATTCAAAGAGATTTCGATAATTTACAAAAGGTATCGGTTACCTCAGGATGTTTAATGGTCTTTCAATAATGCGCAGGAAGATGTAACGGAAAGGGAAGAACGGAGTTCTTTCGTTACTCGAGAGAAACTAATTTCATAAACTTTACGTGTTTTTTTTTTCTTCTTATTCTTCTTAGCGCGTTTAACGCCGTCCCAGGCTCATCGAATTTCCATTATTTGCGATAATAATAACAAACGATCACCGTACGATATCGGTGCGTCAGTTTCAATTTCAGTTCCTCGGACTAACAGTTGATAAATTCAAACGTGGCTCACGTTGTGTCTCACTGAGTTGTATCCACCAAGAGTTCAATTTCTCAATCAAACTCGCTTGACGACAGAACCGACGTACACAACGATGTGTAAAAATATCCGATTTCGCTTTGTCAGTTTCTTCCCTTTCGCTTTCCTCCTTCGACTTTTTAACTTACGCGTAGCGCGTTCATCGTTTTTTCACAAATTCCAACAAAACGTCGAGACTCGAGCACGATTCTACCCCGACTCTCAAATACAAGTACTTCTCCATTTCCAAAAAACAAACAAACAAACAAAAAAAAAGAAAGGGAAAAAAAACAAAACACGAAATCATGAAAAGCTAGGATCCTTAGGTGGCGTGGCTGCTCACCTTATCCTTCCATCCCGTCACGGATCAACAGTTAGCAAATTGTCCTCCGCGTCCGCTGGTTTTTTGCCCGTCCGTCATTTGTCTCCGATATCACTTGCACCCACCCACCGTGGGGCCAGGGACGCGCTACAATATATCGAATAAGCCGCAACGACAAAAAGAGCCGGGCGACGCCGCGAAGGAAGGGTTGCGACGGTGGCGGAGTTGGGCCCGTGGGTGGAACAAAGACCGCGGACGAGGCGAACGAGGCCGGAGCGGGAGCATGAGGGGGATAGAGGCAGGAAGGGGGGGATAGGGTGGCGGTGGTAGAAAGCGATATAAGCGGAAAGGGTAGCCGACCGCGCTAAGGGAGGCGCAGACGGAACGAGCGAAAGAGAAAGAGGGTGAAACACGGCGAACAGAGAGAAGGATAGGATAGCGGGGGTGGCATTTAAAACCGAGACGCGCGGAGAAAAAGAGATTTGCATTGCCCAGGCAATGGGGAGGCCAGGGGTGGCACGGGGTGCGGTTTTCTGTTGCGGAAGACCGAGGGGGTGAGTAACGACACGTATCATACGCGGAACCATATAACGTCGGCGGACACGTACGTTCGATATCGCGCTCGTTTTTACGGGGAAGTTCCACCCTTCGGATCCACCAATTAGACCACGCGAAGGAAACCCCCGTGTGCCGGGTTCTCCGCGATCTCTTCGCCTCGTCCACGTGAAACGTGTATGTGCAACTCGTGTATTTTCCGCGGTGTAGTACAGCTCCCGGTGTATCCGGTTTCTTCTCCCGGTGTATCCATTTTTTTTTAACACCACGGCTATTTTCTGGCGAAATTACCGGCGTTCCTGACTCCTCTTCCATGGGAATTTCCTACAGATTCTGTAACAATGCATTTTTGCATGTTTCATCGAGCTTGGTTCAATTCTTAGAACACTTCGATTCTTTTAATTCTTCAAGTCGTTTTTTTAATTTGATTTGTCGTTTTAATTTCTTTCTTTTTTTCTTATTTATCACTTCGATTTATTTAATTTGACTTGTCAGGCTTTCTTGTAAATTTGAAGGGGATCTCCGTTGCTTTTTGTAAAAAAATCAATCGTATTAAATTTTCCTATCAACTGCCGTAATTTCTGTAATAATTACTGTTATTGGTTCTTTGTGAATCATAGGCGCATAAAACGACGCAGCTGTCGAAACGTTTAAAACACGACAGAATTTTCCGAGAACGCGGTGAATTTATCTTGCGCAGTACACTGCTCCCATCAAACGAATAATTGAATAAGGGATACTACCGAACGAGCGTCGAATCGTATCCTCGGATCTCGTCGTTTCGTCGCCGCTGCTCGCAACTTTCTCATTAGCCAACGCGACAACACGGTGGCCACGTCCGTGTGCACGCAACGCACGACGAACACGCGCGATCCTCCTGTCTCGCATAAACGTCACTCGACACTTTGCTGATGTACCGAGCGCCTCTGTCAATAACCGATGACCGCTGCCGATTCCAAATCCGTTGATTATCAAACGAACGCGAGCGATCTCCTCTCTACAACCCGATCAACTTATCGTCGACATTACTCGAAGCACTTGTCGCTGCTGAAGCAGCCGTTCACTCTTGGAATGGTGTGCATTCTCGATGTTTAAAGAAAGAGATCACGCTGATCTTGGCTGAGAAACTGATTCTCACACAAAGAATAAAAAAAAAAATTAATAAATAAATTTCTTTATTTAACATTTCGCTCTGTGAAAATTTAACGCCCGAATGGTGAAATCGACGACGAAATATTATCGTCATTCGTGTTCTCCGTCTCTTCTTCTGCAATTTGCACGAGGAAAACTATGCACCAGTTAATATGAACGCGGTCAGACAGGAGCTATATATTTGTCTGACCACTTGTCCTAGAGAAATATTGGAACAAGAAGATGACCAGGAGATTCTCTGTGTATTAATTAATTTTTGTCGACACGAAGTAATTTCGACGATCATTCAAGCAGGGGCTTTGCGATTTGATTGATCTGTTCCAATGACAAATGCAGCGGCTTCTTTGTACGCGGCTCTCGTATTCAACGAGTGTAACGTTCCAATTATTCGTGCGTGTCGCTCCTTTCAGAAATTTAGTTAAATGTTAAATGCTACACGTGGACGTATTTAGATTAATGGAAAACAGCTATTTACCTACGTCCGATGGAATAATATTTCAGGGCAGAAGCACGTTAGCTTTCCCAGTCAAAAAAAAAATGTCAAAGAAAAAAAATATCAGAGTAAAAAAAAAAAAAAAGAAAAAAAGAAGCAAAAATAAAAGTACGTGAAAATTAAAAAGTTCCAGCGACAGATCGAAAACTCTGGAACGCGAACAGTGCGAAATTCGAAATCGAAGGTACGAAAGCAAGAGAATTAGAAAGAGAATCGAGGAGCAAAAGGATTAGAGGGGGGGATTCAACGAGGGAATCGAGCGGAACATCAAAGCACGAGGAAAGGAACGCCGAGGAAAGCAACGAGGATTCGCGGGTCACGAAAACGATGATAGAAAGAAGAGTAAACTCCGGAAAGAAGAGGGAGAGTCTGAGATTGAGAAAGAGCAATTCTCTCTGTAACAAAGAACAAGCAGACAGCAACGCCGAATCACAGCGTAACGAAAGAGAGAGAGAGAGAGAGAGAAAGGACAGAGGAAGAAAGCGAGAGAGATAACGTAAGAGAGCGAGAGCAAAGATAAACGAGAGAAAGACAAAGGGAGAGAGGGACTACCGCTGTACAGAAATGGTTTCGGCAAAGAGTGCCCTCGCTGGTGCTCGCTCGTAATAAGCATAAATCCTCGGAGGCTTATCTAGCGGCGCCCAGAAGAACGCTAAAATAAAATATCATACATTCTGCCTTCTACCCTTCGTGCCAAGCGTTACGTTACGACTCGACCACCCCCTCTCCTGAACCGTTCGTCTCCACCCTATCCATGCCTCACCTTCCACAGGGTTCGCGGGATAATGCTAATCAAATTATATTTCTACAATAAAATATTTCTTTCGTAAACATCTTTCTGACGAGAGATCTGGAAAATTCGCGCGAGCGGAAGAGAAAGAGAAGGAGAAGGAGAACGAGAAAGAGAAAGAAGAAAGAATCTATCTCATTTGTCAACGATCAGACAGAAGAGATAGAAGCGACTCGGTCTCGAATCTGGGTCAATTAAAACAAGGGTAAAAAAGAAAGCTCGCCCGTATCGCGCTGGAGTTTCGATCGTCTATCGAAAGAGAGAGAGAGAAAGAGAGAGCGCCAAGCACACTGTTTCTCGAACAGTCGGAGGATGCGTTTTAGTTAGAAAAAAAATTCGATGATCAAGTAAGCATCGGAATCGGAGAAAAAACGACAGTGGAACGAGAGAACACGAACACGAGAGAGAGTCTTGTGCCGTGAAAGGGGCAAAAGGGGCAAAAGGGGCGGGTGAAAAAAGATGGACGGGGGGATGGCGAGGGGGAAAGGGGGGATCAGGGTGGATTTTTGTGCGCGTCGATGCAGCGCGAGATGTCGGCCAAAGGCACGTAGTCGGTGTAATGAGGCGAGATACATTCGCCCGGGGGGCGGCCCCGTCGGGGGTAGTAGCTGCCGGAGAAGCTCTGCCGACCGGTAGGAGGCAGGAGGCAGGAGGAGGGGCGGGGGGGAGGTGAGTCGGAGGGAAAGGGTTGAGCTCGAAGCCCGATCAGTCATTAGACAAGTGGGTATTCACATATATCGAGTTGTAAAATCGATAGGGGTGTCCGTTAGCCGTGTATCCTGTAAGGAGACGTTGGTGGGGATGAGATGCGAGCCGATAGGGCGGCGGAGGGCGGCCGGGGGGAGGGAGGGATGGGGGGGACACCAAGCAGGGAAACGACGAGGCTCTTCGCCTCGACATCAGACGGACGAAGACAGAACGCAAACCCCTTTCCCTCTTCCCGCGCGCTTCCCCTTCGACCCCTTTTGTTGCTTCGCCATCCACCACCCCCTGCCACCGCACGTATCCAGTCCTTGCATATTAATCCTGCCCATAATTCCCACTTCCCAGTTTGGGCAACCCTTCGGCTCCGGCTGCCTCGCTACCCTCTCCCTCCCCCCGCCCTCCCCTGTCGAGAGAGCGAAAGGGAATCAGAATAAGCAAGGGAAAGAGGAACCGGTGCGGTGGTGGGCTGAGAAGGGAGGAAAAGGGATAGCCGCCTCCTATCGATTGGGCTTTCTTTCCAAGCCCGGCTTTTAATTGGCATTCTCCCGTGGCGAGAAAAGGAGAGAGCCTCCGGAGATCTCCTCCAACCCCACCGGCGAGGGATACGCCGCTGCGTTACCTTACGAGGGTTGGCCAGCCCCGCGATCTTTTCTGCGCTATGTGAGAAATACTGTATTCCGGATCGCGGTCCGTTCCGATTCCTATTCCCTACAGTGCAGAGCACGTTGCAGCACGTTTTAGCTCTTCGATACTTTGGATTAAGACATCCTTGAATTTTCTAACCAGCGGAGACGCCAAAAGAAAGTCGCAAAGGAAAATCGTCAAAGCCCTTCGTTCGTCGAAGATGATGAACGAAGAAAACGAAGAAAAACGAGAATAAGCTGAAAGACGAAACAAAGAGAAAGAAAGAATTCGATTTTTCATCGCTTGAAAACCCTCGTGTCGCAACTGAGCCGATATACATCCAGTATTCGAACAGAGGAAACAAAGAAGAGCGGAGAGCGCGATCCACAGCGTCGTACGGTACGAGGCATCGGTCGAAACTCGCGTCATCCCCTCCTTCTCTGGAGAAGAAAGGAGATCCGCGGCGGAAGCACGCGGGCTCCTGCGGCCATAACGATCCCCTTGTGGCGCATCATTGGTGGACAGGCAACGAAAATTAATACGCGAAGCAACCGGCCTCCTTGCGCACCCCCTGCGTGCCGTCGCGCACACGTACTCGTTTCCGCGGTCACGTGTGCGCACCCCCGCGGGCACATAAGTGCGAGGAGGGCTGTGGCCGTGTGCGTGAAGATTGATTATACCACGGGAGAAAATGTGATCAATAGCTCGACAAACAAAGACCCCTCGGACGCCTGTGTATAATGCAAATAGCAAAAATCACGGCCTGCTGGGGCCGGCCGAGGCGCACAGAGGGTTGAAGGAGATGATCGACGGTCAAGAAACAATGGCAACGCGCGCCGGCCGGCTACTTGGAGCCTCGCTCGACTCGACACCGTCCCCTTTTCTCAAACCCTCTCTCTACCTACCTACCTACCCCTGCCCTGTCTCTCTCTCGCTCTCTCATTCGCTCTCTTCAAGCTCTCCTTCACTCTTTCCTTTTCTCTCTGTCGTGCGACTTCTCACCCCCGACACCTCCGGCTCCTGCTTTAATTTGCATACGGCCGATCATGTCTTCCGGTTCGACTCACCTTCGTCCTGTTATCCCCGCCACGCTTCGCGTCCATCGATCAAGCCTCGCTTGTTTTTACCCCCCTTCTCGCAACGTCGCCCCCTTCCCCCGGACTGGTTCTCGTGGTCACCGGTCGTGCCATGCAACACGCTGATGATGCCCCTTCGGACCGAGATCCCGTTAACGAGGATTGTTCCTTCTATCGATGACGTTACAATACGAAGGTTTCTTTGGCTGGAGGGTGAGGGTCGTGTAGTTGCCGGAAGAAATAATGGGCGGGCGGTGTGACGTGATTATACACGCTTCCCTCTGTCGAGGGAAACGATCGCTTCTACAAGATCGTTTCGAGGTTTTATTTTTAGTTCAGTTTCTTTTCGGTACGGAATAAACTGCAATTTCCTATTTTTTTAACCGAAAGAAAAAAAGACGCGTTCTCTTCGGTAAAATGTAAAAAGCGAAAAGAGTTCCTTCGAAGAGAAACAAAAAAAAAAAAATTAAGAAAACCATTGGCGAAAAAAAGCACAGGATACACCAAAGAAGAGGGAAGCAGAGAATCCGGACGATGAATCACAACGATTATAATCTCCTCCTCTCCGATAAAAATGAGAGAAGTTGTAAAAGGGTGAGAAACAGTAGCGGGGTGAGAAATCACTGTTTTCATATTCCAATCTATCCCCTTCCCTGTGAAACTAGCTTCCCTATACCCAACCGTCGACCTCGATCAACTCTTCCCTCTGTTCGATTAAAGTTTCTTTGGACGACTTCTTCGAACGATGACTGATCGGAATTCTTTTACGAACTGTTACGAAAGGCAAGCACACGCAAGGTTGTGTCGCAACTTCCATTTGCGTAAGTCGAATGCATCGAAACTTTACGACGTCAAACTGGCCCCAATCTTTGTTCCCTTTTTTTTCCCTCGATTTTTCAAGCACGTCGAACGATACACGATTCCGGTTTTTATTCGCCCCTGGAACCGTATATCCGGCCAGTGGTGCTGGTCAATCTTTCATTACCGGCGGTATATCGGCCAGACAGATTGAATGATTCAAAAGAGGGGCAAAAAAAAAAAGAAAAGAAAAAAAAGAAATTTATGATCCCCTGTCCCGCGAAATATCCCCTATTCAACGGCGGATGCCATAGGCTAACCTGAGATCTGGGACAAGATCGAAATTCAATATGGAAGCGCAACTCGCGTTCGTCCGGGCAATCGAGAGAGTCCGCGGATTTTACCAACTACTCGGAGACATTAAATTTAACGAATCCCGTGGACAGAACTCCCTCTCTCTCTCTCTCTTTCTCTCTCTCTCTCTCTCTCTTTAGTTTCCAGGCAGTCGATGTTATCGATATAGGCTGGTTCTGGGGCAAACCCGGTTTCAAACTGGCTCGAATTAATCGTCCGATGGCCGGATAATCTACTAATTCCTTAGCAGCACGCCCGGGGCTAATTGAATTTCTAGAAGTATATAAGACACAGTAAATTTCTAACGGCAGCGTTTCGTTCGTTGGATTGAGTTTCTAGTAGCGTGACGATACTCGAGAGTCGAGTCTGTGGCCGACTCAGCCGAGCCCAATTGAGTATTTAACGGCGCCAAGTTGTTAGTAACGATTTACCGCTATTCGCCTCTCCCGGCGTGACAGTTCTACCGCATTTTGAACCGAATGCTTTCGGTTCTCGATCGATTGTCCCGGAGTATATCGCCATTCGGTTAAAACTCCTATCTCTGGTGAATTATCCCGTTTAACGAGCCGAACGCTCATCTTCTGACGAAACGCGTAAACAAAGTACGAATGTCTGGACGTAAATCGATTAAGATATACCAGTTGAAATTTTTTAATAAAAAAGTCATACTTTACATGACAGACTATAGCAGATTAGTCAGTAAATTGGCAGTCGAAATTAACATACTCTCTCGAAACGTACGCGCTGTGCTTACGCGGCGTTGCAATAATTCAATAAAAACTTTTCCATCCGAGGCAGGAGCTTCCTCTCGTTCACCGCGCGTTATCCGGGGTAAGAATCCCATTTCCGATTCCTGAGCAGGAGAAAAAGATTCGCTCGCTTGATTGTCGCATTCACGAGGGGGTAAGTTCGACGATATCGACACGCTGTTAATTCCAGCTGTCCTTCCTCTCAGCTTCGCCCGCAAAGCGATAACCTACCCCATTGCTAATGGCGGACATTATTACGAGCAACTTCGGGAACTTACCCCCTCCCCCTCTCCGCGCCTCTCCTCCTGTTCCCTCTTCTCCTCTTACTCCCCCCTACCCACTCCCACGTCCGCCCAGCACCCTCTCCACGTGTATAGAACATCGATGCGTACTTATCTCTAACTCACGCTCTATCCCCTTTCGATGTCGTCGTATGATCGAAACGCAGGCTAAAGTAAGTTATAGCTGTAGGCGTGTGTATCGATTGAAACGTAGGACAATTGACAGGTAGCTGCCCCTGATAAATAAACTAAACGGCGAGAGTAACTAGCGCGTATCTACCGTGTATCGAAGACCTTTGATCTCGCCGACAGAGTGTAGAGGTCAGTTGGAGAAATTACAGAGGTTAGCTTTTGAAAAATATTCCTCAACAGGAGAGGGCAGTAACGGCACCGACCGATTAGTTGATTTCAGCTATACATCGTATCGTTCGAGTCTGAATTTTCGTATTTCTATATTTCTCTGGTCAATCAATTCCCTGGGCCATTTTTCACACGTGATTGTGATCGATCGACTTTCATTAACATAATTAGCGTAATTGCCACTCGTTCAAATAACTCGAATTCGCATTCTCTCTCTCTATCTCTCTCTTTCTCTTTCTCTTTCTCTTTCTCTCAATCCGCAATTACATTTCCTACGCCGGAGGAATGAGGAAGGCGTGGAGAAACGAGGGAAGAAAAACAGGGTGGCGTGTTTGTTTGTTAAACACCGTCGAAAACAAGAACAGCGAGGAAAAGGAAGGGAAGCGTTGGGAAGGGGGAAAAAAAGGAAGGACGACGTTTTTTTTCTCTTTCTCTTTTCTCTTTTTACTTTTTTCTTCTTCTTTTTTGTTTTCGTTTTAAATCCGCAACTCATTCTATCGGCTAGACCTGTCGATGCGTGCCGGAGGCGTGAATTCCGCGAAATTGAAGCTTTGCTCGTCAATTAACCCCCGGAAAAGGGATGATGCCTCACCGGGGAAAAACAATTGATACGATCTCGTTTGCATCGCCCGTTGCACCGTGCAAAACGCATTCAGGTTTAAAATCGTCCCCCTCTCGCCTGCTGCCGGCTCTTTCCAACCCCTGGCCTACCCTTTGCACACCCTCGCAACAGATATTTTCGTCGAACCATAGCCGGTCGCGTAACACGTGGATGAGTTCCGATTCGAAAGTTCCGAGCGCTCCGCGATTCATCGCAATTGATCGCGCCACGACGTGATTGCCTCTACCCTCTTCCACCCCCTCTTGCCCCCCCCCGCCGCTCTGCGCTGCGTCTAGTGTTTGGCCCGTTCATTCCAAGAACCACTCTCGTTGACATCCACCTTGGCAAGAAGCAGAAAATATCGCACTAATTGAAGATCACAGGGGAGAAAAAAACACACACGAAGATCAGCGCGTCTTTTTCACATTTTCTACCCGATTTTTAACGTCCCTTTACGATTAAACCGCGATGAATTTGAACGCGACGTAGTCGCGATGTAAAGTCGATAAGGTTCTGAAGGTCAAAGGTATTCGTCATTTTTATTACAACGCGTTAATTAATTAATTTGATAACGTGACGCGACGAGCGATATATTTTTGAATGGACCTTTCTGTAATTGATATTTTTTTATCACGCGATGCGTGGTCATTCCTCAATTTCGACGCGTTGCGATTCAAGTTTCCCTGATGTTCGCAAAATTTCACGAGTCTCAAATTGCATGTTTCGCTTCGTCGGTCCTGCCCAGACGCAGTAACGACGATTCCTGCGATTTGTCGTAAACTTCGATAGAGATACGTTGCGAAGTAGCAAGATTAACATATTGTGAAACGTAAGCGCGTTTCAATTTCTTTTCTGCGCAACTACCGCTTGATATTTCGCGGAAACTTTGAATTCGAAGTATAATATATATCGATCGGTCGATCAACATGACGATTGGTGACATTATGAATATTGAGAATTTCCTACAATTTTTATCCGAAAAGGTGAAGCGCATGCACGGAAGCGCGAGAAAGGCGTTTCGTGACGATAGATTGGCCGATGACAACCATCGTAAATTATTAGCGACGCAGGATCGATAGACAACTGCTATTACTATAATATAGCGATTCTGGTGATTTCGTAATATTCGTATTGCAACGATTCTGTGTAAATTATTTTTTATATAAATTCTATTTTCTATAATAAATTCATCATGTTTCTTTAACCCTTCAGGGAGTTATAGTGTCTATGCTGACTCCTGTGCAATCTTTATCAGAACTTATTTCAGCAATAATAAATTTCATAGTTCTGTAAAGGAAAGCAACGTGTGACGAAATCAAGTTTAAAGCTGCAAGAGTTATTATTAAACCTGGTCTAATCATTATTATTAACGTAATTTAAATCTATGGAAGTTATCAAAAAGTTTAAATCATCGACATTAGGCATCGTTAAGGGTTAATTATGCGCGCGATCACGATATGCAATTACGGATTTCTCTCGTTCTTTCAGAATATTCAGACCTCGTAATCGTCTGCTAATATCCTCCTCTCGATTTTATGAAATATTCTATTGTATCCTCTCCTCTCTATTTGTTTTTTTGTTTCGTTGAATTTTATCTTTTTCTTTAAATCTCTTGCATTTTAATCGCTGCTTCAATCTCCTTTCTCTCTTTTTTTTTTTAGTCAATGTGTGTCTTTAAGCCTCTCCCCCGGCTTTTCCTCCTTTTCCTCTCTCTCTCTCTCCCTCTCTTCCTTTGTTTCTCTACCTGATCTGCTATTCATTCTCCTTTTTGCCTGTTTGCCCCTGTCTCTCTCTCTACGCCATTCTTTTTCTTCCTCTCTCTCCTCCATGCACCCTTTCTTCCTGATCGCATTTTCCAACACGTATTCATTGTACCTATTCATACGGAGCCGAATGAAACAGCTAGATGGGACTCGAATTCTCATGCAATTGATTACTTTCCAAGGGGACGGAATAATAATACTTTCGTTATTGATGCACGACTCGGCTGCCCCGCTAGACTATGTCCGTATTATTCTACAATTACACGGAATAAATTCTCATAGACAGGGATGTTTTTATCCGGCTAAACCGATACCGTAACATCTCCTCGCTCGTGCATACCTTTTTGCAAAATTTCTGTTACATTAATTCTCGCTTATACACGAATACACAAAATGTAATACACGGTTTAACGTAACACGCTGGAGACTGACTTGTTGATTCGGACAACTTGGCTCGGTGAACCTTTCAGATGTACAATAATTTGTTCACTCGCTGCCTGATAAAAAAAAAAAAAAAGAAACTTATCATTAGGAATTTCTTTTTTTCACTAAAGTGAAGCAAAATAAATTCAAACGAAATGCACGGTGATTTCTTCTTTTTGTTTCTTCTTCTTCTTCTTCTTTTATCGAAAGTGATATGGTATAAGAAGAAAATAGACGCCTTGGACGTAATTTAATCCAACGATAATTATATCGAAAGACTCGACGAGATTTAAAGTTATCCCGTTCGGTAAGCGGCCGATATCGATTCGGTACAATCGATTCGATAAAATTAATAAAGAGCTCCTGCTAAGCTTCTTACTCGCTGATAAACGGCCCCTCGAAACGGCGTGCCGGTTCAAGGGGTGGAAAGGAGCGATTCCAGCCTGGATTCAGTGAATATGATTCTATATTTGTGTCGATGGTAATGTAATTACGTTCATGTTCGCTTCATGACAACTGGAAACAGGTACACCGCCGATACGCTAGCAACGCGACACGATCATGCTTTATACAATTAAACGAGTCGCCCATTATTTTATCGACTCGCTATCGTAAATTAATTAACAAACGTTCGTTCAACTCTCCATTGACAATCGGAAATCTCGATTCGAGAAGATTTGGTTATAAAATATATCGACTCTTTACTTGGTTCGTACGTTGAATAAACTCAAGTTCAATTCGTTTTATTCTTTTCCAAGTGAACATGCGCGCAAGTGTTCAAACGTTTCGAGTTATTCTCTTCCTCCCCTCCGCCTCTCCCCTCCCAAAGAGAAGAAAGAGAAGAGAAAAGGAAAAGAAAAATGGAAAAGAAAGAATTCTTAATTCTTTAGCGACGAGAAACGACGATCGACTCGGTGGAACAATCTCATCAACGAAACGAACGTTTGCTTTCAGATCAGTCAGTTGGTCGAGGAAGTGTCCAGGTTACAGCAGAGCCTGCAGCGTCTCCAAGAGACGAGCGCACAGGCGACGGCGCGGCTCGAGGAAGAACTCGAGGCGCGCAGACAGCACATCAACAGACTAGAGAGCAAACTGGAACGACAGAGAGACTATGACGACCTGAAACGCGAGATAAACGCACTAAGGTCGGTCGATCTCTCGCAGATACCGACCGGTGAACCTGGCAAGAGCTTGGAGCACCTTCTAATGGAACGCTCGAAGGCGCTTCAACAGACCGAGAGCTTGAAGCCATCCAATACTCCGGACGCGCTCGGTAAGTCTAGCCACCGATCACTCTCCCAAAATCGTTACCTCGATATACATAACATTCAGGGATCCATCGACTCGCTTCTCTGTTTTTACTTGAAATGTCACCAACAACGTTGGAGTAGAGTATTCTTGACGAGAAATTTGAAAAAAGAGAAAAAGAAAAAAGGAAAAACGACTTGAAGAATCATAAACCGCGACTGCTTTGGATCAGGAATTTCTAGAGACACTTGTTTCTATCATTCCCTCGACAGAGACTAGATTTCATATTTTAGATCTATGTATAAATATATATATACATATATGTGTATGTATGTATGTATACATATATGTGTGTATCGTGTTGAAAACTTTTTTCTAACAATGCGATACACGCAGTATCGCCGTCACTAATTCCTGCGCTAAAGTACTCTGATCTTCGATTCCCCGACTCTCTCTCTCTTCGAGGCTACGTCGAAGGGCTCGGTATCGTGTGTAACAGTGGAAAAAGGACACGAGTCACGCAACGCGGACGCTTGTATAATGAACGAGGGATGACTGAAGGAGCTTACCGAGAGAAAAGGAACAACAGAATAACTCTTGCTTGCCATTGTGTTCGCACTTCTTTCTTAACTCTCTCTTCATCTCTGTTTCCACTGTCCCTGTACTTATTCTTTCTCTTTTTCCCTCCCCTAGTTAACTCACGTTTCTCTCTCACACCAATGTTCCATCATCGTGGCTCTGTTTTATCACTTTTCCCTCTTTTTATTATTTTTCTCTGTCGCTATCGCGCTTCCGTCTTTTCACTTTTCATCCCTTTTCTTCTTTCTCTTCTTCTTTTCCTTCTTACATCTTCGTATTCTTCTTCTTCTTCTCTTCTCAAATACTGTCTCTTCTCTTTCGTTCTGAAGCCTACTTCTTCGGGATATCCTCTACCGCTTAGATTGCACATTTTTCGAGCTACTCTCTCGCTGTGGTGCGTGAATCAACGTGCCCTCTTGTTGTAAATGGTACTAACGTAACCGACGAACACCCGCACGATATTTTATATATATATATATATATATATATATATATATATATATATATATATACATATATATATACATGTGTACACCCTGAGAAATAAATCCGCGTTCCTTACCAAAACACCATCTCGGACATCTCCGACTCATGCTCCCTTTCAAGTCCAGCATACATACTTTGCCCGGAGACTACTTTCTCCCCCTCCCCCAAAACCACGAGCATCTGCACGCTGGGATATACGCAAACCTCGTACACGCAAATTTCTGGACGGTACATACGCGCTCGGTATATACGGATGTCTGTCCATTGGTCAGAGCATTGCTATCGCGAGACAAACTTTATCACACCGAATCGATCAAAGGCAAACGAACGAAGAACGACAGAGCGAGAGAGAAGCCGCGGCCAACGTGCCAGCAAAGAAAAAAAAACGTGAGTGCGTCGTTCTCGGGCTTACCACCCTCTCTTCGATCTTTCGCGACTTTGAAACATCCCTTTGGAAAGGAACAACTGCATCCTTCACTTCGACGAGAGACAAATGGGAAAGCGATTAGAATTAAAATTGAAATGTCTTTGAAATTGCGAGACAAGAGGAGACGAGATTTCACTGACACGCGACACTTTCCCTCTCGTTGGGCCACGTTGCTTCTCGTTTGTATGCGCCACGTGGACCACGCGACGAAGCGTCGAAAAAGAGAGTCTCGGTCCGTCGTTTATCGTCCGGGGGGGGGGGGGTGTCTACCGGATAAGAACTTGAGGTGCCAGTTGTCGCGACAGACGACACGATAAAAAAAAAAGAAAAAAGAAAAAAGAACGACCGCGGTCTGATATCAGAGTTAAAAGCTACGGAGTTCGGGTAAGAAGTTTCGAGAAGTTCCGGTGTTCGCGAGATCGTTCTGTCTGAGGAGTGACTTGTCGCATTTAGATTGCGTGTGTGAGCTCGTGTTGACGCGGTCCCTTGTGTTTTTGGTGGTTGCAGGTGGACTGTCGTCACCCCTGCAGCGCGCCTCAACCGCCTCGCCCCACGGGGTCGGGGGTGTGCCGCCTTCGTCCCACGTGTCCTCCCAGCAACCACCGCCACCGCCCCCAACAGCAGTCTCCCTACCTCCGCGTTCCACTCCGACACCGTCTTCGGCCACCTCGACGACGTCCAGCCTCCTCTTCCCACCTCCTCTGCAAAACGTTGAAACCTTCGGCTCCTTCCTCGGCGAAGAGATCGTTGCCAACTGGAGGCGGACGTTGGAGAGGTCCATCATGAATCAACAGCAGCAGCAACAGCAACAACAACAACAACAACAACAACAACAACATCAGCAGCAGCAGCAGCAGCAGCAACAGCAACAGCAGCAGCAGCAACAACAATCGACTTCGTTGAGTCAGTTGTCGCAACAGCAGCAGCAACAGTTACAGCAAGCTCAACCGCTGATCGGCTTACACCCACCGACAGCCAGCAGTAGTCTAAATCATCTTCCGTCGCCAACGGATCCGTCGTCCAGCTCCAACACGCCAGCCAAATCCAACACCCCGTTAGGAACCACTCCGTTGAGTTGCCTCGATGCGGAGAAAGCCCCGACGCCGGTGTCCGGCCACGAAACGCCAGCCCCGCCGACACCGTCGTCTACCACCGCGTTAACGTCGCCGCCGAGCTTTCAACCGCCGACGTCGATGATCGAGACGACCACCTCCTCGGCCTCCGTCAACGGCGGAAGCGTAACACCCGCCGTTCCGACAGCCCCGCCGCCAAAGAGCCCAGCGGACCAAGAATCCTGTCACAACAACAACAACAACAGCCACCATCTGGCGAACAACAACATCGGAGGCTTGAGCGTGCTGGACACGCTGAAGAGCCCGTTTCGATTCGACGAGAGGACGCATCCGTTTCGATTCAGCGACGAGTTCGGGGCTGCCGGGATGGTCGGCAGACTCGGCGAGTCCCTCATCCCGAAGGGCGACCCAATGGAGGCTAGGCTACAGGAGATGCTACGGTACAACATCGACAAGTACGCCTCGCAGAATTTGGACACGCTGCACATAGCCAGGAGGGTCAGGGAGCTGCTGTCGATACACAACATCGGTCAAAGGCTGTTTGCCAAGTACGTGCTCGGTCTCAGCCAAGGAACGGTGAGCGAGTTGCTGAGCAAACCGAAGCCGTGGGACAAGCTGACGGAAAAAGGCCGCGACAGCTACAGGAAGATGCACGGCTGGGCGTGCGACGAAAACGCTGTAATGCTGCTTAAATCTCTGATACCCAAGAAAGGTGAGTACCTGCCAACTGTACGACAGCTCTGTGTCTCTCCAGTTTTCCCCCCAATTCCGCCCCGTTCTTTCGTTGTTTTCTCTGGACACGCATATACATATTTGTATCACCGATCTTCTATCCTCAAGCGGTGAAGACCAGACGTCTGCCAGAAGACGAGACAAGTTAGACGTTACACGTGGCGTTTCGTTTCCCCTTTGATTCCAGGCTGTATTAGATGTGATATATACATGTGTGTTTTACATGTATGTGTGGTGTAACATGGCTTCTGGTAACATGGCTGAGATTCTCACATCTCCGATCAAAGAATTCCGGAAGTTGTAGGAACGATCTGCGAATATCGCTCACACGGAGGATACGAGCGACTGCTTCCGCCTGTTCTTTGATTGTTGAGACCGGTGGTCATCAACATGTTTGGCGACACGCGACGAGAGAAAATACTATGCACGAATTCGTTTTGCTTTCCTTTGAAGATTCAAATGCGAGAAAAACCAGAGGTGTCTCTCGAGTGCTTGAACCTGTTGATGATATCACCGACAGAGATCGACTAAATGGCTCGTTTCGGCTTCGCCGCTGACAAATTGACCGTTTTGACTCCTACGATATCTTTTCTGCCTCGCACTGCCAATAATCTGTTCTGCCGAAACCACTAACCATCAAACTGTCAGTTAACTATTTTTTTTTTTTTACTTCGGCTGTCTAATACGGGTGTTAATGGTATTTATGGCTACTTGGTCTAACTTCACCGTGAAACAAGGACACGTATTATAACCCTCGAACCGGAGGTCGCATCCCTCTCTGATGAAACATAGAGAATCAATTGTCGAGGTAGCACATGCGTTGGTGACGTCGTGAGCTTTCACTTCTCCGTTTTCAGGAACCTTTGAAAGACCTTACGGTCTCGTGTTCTTGTGTTACATTCTTGTATCGTTTCATAAGCATTTAGCAAGGTAAAGCATATCTCGGATAATCGTGTTGATCTCTTGCAACAATAAATATTCATCATTGCAATTAGTATTTATATAATGTTAATATTAATATTTCGTGATCCTGTGAGCGAAGAATCGAGGCTGAAATTAGTCTTGAAATTAAACTTCCAAGCGAACGAGAAAAGATACAGAAGATCTTTTTCGATCAGATCGATCCAGGTGTACGAGCAGTTTGCAGTCGACAGGTCGTGACCCTTCGTCGGTTTCAAGAGACTAAGATTAAAAATAACGTCATCTATTTACGCGGATGTCGAATTCGATGTACAAGAGCATATATATAGACCAGTTATTTTTATTATGGAAGATCGCTCGAGTCGTCTAGGTGATATATTTTAAAACTTACAAATTTAGGTATTCCAGGCATTTCCACGTTATAGAGAACTGCGCAACAGGCTGTTTCGCCTCCACGGAGTGCCACGTGCTGAAACTCAGCTGCAATAGGCGTTTCTCACCGAAATGTTATTACAATCTGCGTGATAGAACGATGGAACGAAAATTAATATTTCGTGCAAAACACATTTCTACACGTCCAAACCTATTATTGTTTCGTCGCGATTTAAAGATCAAAGAGGAATTTCCACGACCGACGATTTTTTTTTTTTTTTCTTTACACCTGAAACAACAGTGACAATTAAAAATTGCACAAACGATCCGTAGACACTCTTTGACTTTTATCGTGAATTTTATTTGAAAATTAACTATCGATTAAATTAAATTGGATGCGCTCAGTCAAGTCATCAGAAATTAATCGACGTCAATTTCATAATGCGATTAATTTCACGAAATCAATTTTAAAAGGAGATCAATTGTTTGCTGTTAGGTGATAATAAATTAGTTTCAGAGGAAAGTTAACGACACGACGTCCGAAAAGACAATTGGGGACAGATTACGCAAAACAGTCGGAAGATGACGTTCGATTTCGTCTTTAATAGTCTTAATTCAATTACTATTTACTGCCAGTTGGCGTACAGCGCTTCGCTATCGATTGTTCGCTGCGTTTGGCAGCCATATTGTTTAGACTAATAGCTCTTGGGAGTAGAGAAACTGGGGATGACTTCTAGGCAAGGGTGCAATACATAAAGGGTTTCGGGAGAGAAAGCAAGAGGGGAGCGAAAGGCGAACAAGCGGACCAAGAGAGAGAGGACAGATACCGGTTCTAAATACCGCTGCATTTATCGCAAAAGGTAATTTACACTTTCGCCGGATCGCGAAAATCGTTCCGCAACGGATTCTCGTCGCGTTTCGATTCGATTCGATCCACTAATCGGCGCGAAATCGTAAGCTCGCGTGATCAAGTATCGCGATCAAATCGAGGATTCTGCCAAATTCTGAACCGATTACTTTCAGTTTATTATCGTTTCAAGGACGTTTCATGTTTGAACATACGTGTGGGTATGTCCCAAACTTAAATGTCAAAAATTCGGGAACTGAGGGAAACAAAAATCCTTTAGATATTTTTGATTTATTTTTCGATTCATTTTGGAGAAAATCGAGAATCATTTATTTATTTGTATTTACTCGTGTTATTGTGTACATTGTCGCCTGTATCATTTATTTAGCGAAGCTAGACATTGTGCTAATTGATGAAACTATAGTTTGGTCCCTCAGTTGCTCTCTCAAGTTGGTCGGCGTCAAATAAACTTATAAGAAGAGAATACTTCTGAAAAAATGAAACTTCTTTCCTTTGTTTTGCTGCGAGTTTCTCTAAAATGGAGCAAAAATGAGAAAATGTTCAAAGGATTTTTTCTTCTTCTTAGTTTATCAATTTTTTAACAAAGTTTTAACATTTAAATTTAACTATACTATAGTAGATACTGCACGCTCTATTGTACCACATGTAGATAGAATACACTCTCTTTTAAACGCTACAATTAGATCTTCTTTACGAAGATCTAAGTTTAAAATTCGTTTTAAAGTGATCGAATGACATTGCTGAGTGATGTAAATATTGTTAATTTTATACGCTTCACGGTGAACCCATTTCAAGTCATTTGAAATTTTCATTGTAAAATGAAAATTTTTTAAAAAATTTATCATAGTCATGTATTGATATCTTAATAACATGTATACCGCGTTTATCCTATCGTCGAGCATGACGATCATTTTCTTTAACTGTCTATTAATATCAACTTAATTCGGCAAGAAGACGCTATAAAATTCATCAAAATAACGTTAAAGTAAATAATTATTACTTATTAGTATTTAGTTAGTTATTGAATGGTATTATATAATTTATACAATAAAGATTCTAAGTATTGTATTATATAATTTATATAATAAATTACCATTATTTGATATTATTCATTATTATTTAGCACATAAACAATAATATACTAAAAATATTTGAAACGAAATCTTTTATCTTAAAATTAATTTTGACATCGTTAAAAAATTATTTGTTAAAATAATACCACCAAATTAAACTTATTGCTTCGTTCTCTGCATCTCAAACTCTAGACATTTTTCTTGACAATTATAATTTTTGCACTATTGTAAAAATTTCAAGACATACTTCGAAAGCAAAGTCGACTGATCACAATGGCGTGAGGAGTACGCGGAAAGTAACCAAAAATCGGCCCGGTAATCAGAACGTGTTAACAGGATCTATTACAAGGTCTAATCTCTTGATTTTCTTTAAAAACATCTCGTCCTACGGATCAAGAATTTAAAAAAAAAAAAAAAGAGAAAAAAGAAAAAAAAAACCTTCGCTGAAAGTCCTCTCGATATCGCGTGATTCTCGTATTCGGATGATTCTCTCGGTAGCCGTATTACGCCGCCGGTGCCGATTCTTCATATTTTTTTCCATTTCGAAGCAACGTCGAAAACCGCGAAACGTCCGCCAGTCGGTGGGAAAAACAATGCGAACATTCATTACCGGCACGGTGGTGCACGCGCGCGTCGAAATCCGTGTTCCGTCATAAAGCATTTCGCGTTCCGCCGGTGCCCGAATGGACATGAATCACTCCCCGGGATACATGGTCCCTTGTTTTTTATCGTTACAAGGTCACGTTGGTCGAACCACTGTTCGGTCTCACTTATTAAACCATCCGCCGCTCCTTCCCTCAAACCTCGCTCCGTTTGTTCGCCACCTATCATTCGGCCACGTCGATCGACGCCGTTCGTTCTCCCCTTTTGCTTTCTATAAATATTATTTAATACCGATGGCGGCGGCACGCCAGAGGATGTGCGGACGCCATAATGGGACATCCGCCTCCGACGCGCGAAATATCAAACGACCGCGTATAAAACACACGGCGAACCGCACACGCGGGCGAAATATATACGCATCCACGTCCGGCGACGAGGGGGGGGGGAGAAAGGTCGACGCAGACGTCGTGCATCAATGGATTGTCGGTTTCCGTCGAAACGCCGACAACGATAATCATGTGCATAGCGCGGCGAAAAAAGAAGAGAAAAAAAAAAAAAGGAAGAAAGGGAAACGGGGCGAGAGAAGGAAAAGAGATAGAGGATCACGCGGAAGAGGTAGGGGTGAAACGATGCGAACAAAAAAAAAAAAAGAGAATGAAAGAAAGGAAAATGGCAACTCGCGTTGCGAGTTCCCTCTCGATGTGACTGTCTGGAAAATTTTAACTACGCGCGAGACTACCTTTGTAACGCGTGCATGGATAGGTGCCTTGAATCCCCGCGATGTATTGGCACTGGTCGAAAAACGAAACAATATCGCGAACTGATGTTTCGTTGGTCGAATTTGGGAAACCCTCAGGTCCCCCTTCTCGCGGGAGAGTTTGAATTACGTCGTTTCGTAAAAAGTTCCTGTCGATCTGTCATCTGTTTTAACGCTGGAACTATCAAGGTGATCGAAATGACCAATTTATAATTTTTGTTGAAATGAAGCATTTCATAGACGATGAAACAATGTATTTCTGAAGATAATTAAATAATTTTTCGTAAAACATACGAATAGAAGCTTCCCTATTTTTTTTTCTTTCTTTGTCTTCAATGTCTCAATGTGCGATGGAAATTTCATGCTTTAATTTCTGGTTGGTGGTTCTCGTGTTAATCGTAATCGACGAAGTGGAGTAAATTAGAAATTAGAATAAATTAGAATAGTTGATGAAAGAGCGACTCGACAAGCGCGCTAAGATTTATCGACATTACACAGCGATGTTGAAAAAAAATGTGATCTCGTCGTTGCTTCGTCAAACATTTCAATCGCTAATTATCACGTTGCACCAACATTTTGCTCACGATTACAACGAGCTCTTTGTGCCACGAACGAACGATTCGTCGGCACAAGGTTTCTCGATTGAATGAGAACTCGTGCCTCGCGATGAATTGTTCGAAAATTGTTCGAAAATAATCGGTGGCGATTTATGGGCAAAAATCAATGTCTTTATCTCGGTTTGAAAGCACGACGTTTCAAACGTAATAAGTATGTTCTTGATGGATTTAATTCAAGACCTGATACAAAGAATATTTCCAACGGTTAGTTGGCTCCTCTACCCGCGTTTTAATAAATAGTCGATGCAGGAGATTCGCAATTAATTAATTAATTAATTAATTAAACGTCTGATTGCATTCCTCCATTTACAATCGTACTGTTGCAAAGGAAAACGAACGACTTAAGAAACGGACGACGTCAGACTGAGAAGGTTCGAGAAAAAAGAAAATTACCAATGAACCAAGTGGCTTCTCTTTTGTACGTCGGTATAATAAAATACACGTACCTACATATCGAACGTTATTGACAAAGAACGTTTCTGTTATAACGATTTTGCAACGCGAGAACAAACATTTTAACAGTTATAAATAAATATTTGCCGAACTGTATCGCAAAAATCGCGCGAACTTTGCTAATCCTGTGACAAATATACCTGGATCTTGGCCCGCTGTTCAACGAAGCGCGCTCAGATACCATTTATTATTGCCCGTGAGCGATGCAACACAATTGATTGAAGCAACGACTGGTCCAAGAGCAACGTACCACGAGATTATCGTAATAAAGATAGTTGGTACTAGTCCAACGCTGTATATATCGAGAGATTTTCTTTCTTTTGCGCGGCTACGCCTGCGTAAATTCCACACGATCATCTTCCGTGAGCTTAAGTAACACATTACATCGTTTTACAAGCGAATTTTGATTGTAAAACTCGTGCTCGAAAAGTTAATAAAAACATCCGTGGAACGTTTCGTGTAAAAACGAATCTCCGAAGCGTCGATGCGCGAAAATCGTTGAAAAGTTATCTGCCTTTTTATTTTTCTTTTCTTTTTTTTTTCTTTTTTTTTTCTCGCAACGCAAACACCAGTCGTGCGAAAAAGAAGACGTGCAATATTTTCCCAATAATATCGATCGCGAGATTAATATAATTTTTGCGAAAAAGAAAACGAAAACAAAAAAGAGAAAAGAAAAACAAATCACGGAATTACGCGGCGCGCCATTTATCCGTTTTTATTCCCCTCTTTGCTTTGATGTCGATTCATTATTCAGTCGGTTTTAATTCTGACAGCGTTCGTTGCTCGAACTATCTGAAATCACTGGAATTCTTTTTAATTCAGTTACCCTTTGGAGCGTGCTCCGTTTATCGAAACGCGGATATGCATCACCACGGTCATGGGACTCTAATTGTGCGATTATAATTGTAAAGTTGTTCTACTGCGCGGCTTGAAATATGCTTGTTATTTCCTCTTTGCTCCGCGAGGCCGGGTAAATAAATGGGATGTAAAATACAGGGAACCGGAGCAACATCGACATTTTCATTTTTTAAATCAGCGTAGATCGAACGCGTAGAACGCGTGCAACGGAGAA
Source organism: Tetragonula carbonaria (assembly GCA_032399595.1). Lineage (NCBI taxonomy): Eukaryota > Metazoa > Arthropoda > Insecta > Hymenoptera > Apidae > Tetragonula > Tetragonula carbonaria. The sequence continues at coordinate 8,883,950 of JAUCRC010000005.1, read as the reverse complement.
TATTTCCACAAACGAAAATTAATATTAACAAAATTTCATGCATCTTGCAAGTGTAAATCCAATGGATTAGCTCGTATTCATTTGCGAAAAAATATCGGCTGAAAAAAAGAAAAGATATCTCTTTTTCTTTATAAAAAAATTTATAAAAAAGAGAAAAGGAAGAATATTCGAAATCGTGAAATTGTTTTTCTATGTAAAATCGTATCTAGAGCGATTTTAGAAACGTAATTAACGCTCGATCGTAACGTTCATTGACCCAATCCGGTAGAGATAGCGTTATCAGTGCGTGATTGCGATTTCGAAATCCGATTGCGTAGGAGTTGACTACGAATGAAAGAGCTGAAAGATTCGAAAGAGTCATAGTTCGTCAATGAATCAAATCTTTTAATAATCGACACTGTAATTCTCGTCCGACTGAAGTATCCCAGTATATTGAGAATCATTCGCGTTATATGCTTTCTAATCAGTTTTCAGAGCCGGTTTAAATTTCACTCGTGCGATATGGCAGCTGTAGAACGATTCTTTTTTTTCTCTGTTCTTTTTTTTTATTATCTCTCTCTCTCTCTCTCTCTCTCTCTCTCTACTTCTTTATCTTTTTCCTACGAGCACGCTTTAATTCCTTAATTGCGCGAGAGCATCGGAACGTTACAAGATCGACTCGATCGTTGCCAGGTTACGGAATCGTGCACGATTTATCGCTGGCAAAAAACCATATACTTCCAACCATATACTTAGTTTTTCTCCAGTTACTACCTCGGGATAATGTTACGAACAGAAATAAGCTAGCTTTCTGACGACGAAAAAAAAAAAAAGAGAACGACGTCAGAAAGAGTCCAAAAATTTCTTCAATCATAACGATGATCGAGACGATTCAGTTCGAAATATAAATTACTTCTGCCGTTGTTACAAGATGAAGACCTGTTGACGAAATTTTCAATGATTAATTGGTTACGTTGCTTTATCCTCGTAGAAATATTTTACCTTGTTTCCTTATTTAACGGACAGGTCGTTAGAAAATTTGCCAGACATCGAAAGAACGACAACCAGCAAGTAAGAGAACGAGAAGTTACCAAATTTCGAAACTCTTCTAACTTTTATCGAATTTATGTTTCGGAAAGTTTCTGGTCCAGATCCACACTTCAAGCTACACGTCGAGTTTTTTTTTTTTTTTCGATGATAGAAAAGGAAGAAAATTTAGCCTGAGTCGACAAATTTAAAGAGAAATGACTGATTAGGGGGGTGCACGAAGCCTAATGTGTATAACGACAACCAGCAAGTAAGAGAACGAGAAGTTACCAAATTTCGAAACTCTTCTAACTTTTATCGAATTTATGTTTCGGAAAGTTCTGGTCCAGATCCACACTTCAAGCTACACGTAGAGTTTTTTTTTTTTTCTTTTTTTTGATGGTAGAAAAGGAAGAAAATTTAGCCTGAGTCGACAAATTTAAAGAGAAATGACTGATTAGGGGGGGTGCACGAAGCCTAATGTGTATTAGCGTACTAGCCACCGGGCTCAATCGAATCGGTGATTTTCCGCGCGCGAAGCCGACCGTTCCGAATTTCGTTCTCGCAGGCAACGCGTTCTCGAGGTTGTTACGGAGCTCGGATTCAAAGAAGGAACCCCCCATCGTTCCTCCTCGCCCCACCTCACACCCCTCGGTCGGTGCCTCGCAGTCGCGTATTTCACCGTCAATTAAACGCGCTATATGCAGCCACGCACATCTTGCGCGTGTGCAAGAGAGAGAGAAAGAGCGACCGAGTAGAACCGGCGCAGAACGCGAAAGAGTTACGTTCATTAGCGAGAGGCTACTCTGGTTCATATGGCGATTTTATCAGATTTTCTGTCCCGGTTGTATCCTTCCGCCTCCTGCTCGACGCCCCGCGCTCAACGTGCACAAACGTGCAGCCCTTGTCGTCGCTCGAGCCCGCGGAAATTGCGCGCCGCGTCTTAAGCCGCGTCTTAAAAACAACCCGGTTACTATTACTAGATAAGCGTTCGACACGCGTGTCGTATTTATATCCACCACATTTTTCCTTCGCAGTTTCCTTTTTTCTTTTTTTTTATTTTATTTGGAACCTAAAGTTGCTCACTCAGTTCATTCAGAGAAAGTTGCGATTTTTAGAGATTTATCAAGTATATTTCACATCGTTCGAGCGAATTTCTGCTTAAATCGCTGTCCCGAACTTTTCGACCACGTCGGAAGCGCGTTCGCGTACGGTCCAATTTTTGAAACGAAATCCGCCCGATTTAATCCATTCGTCTTGGAGAAAAAGAAAACGAAAAGGAAAGAAACAAGAAGGTGGGTCTCCTTCGCGTTGAAAGAAAAAAAAAAAAGAAGAAAGAACCTTAACCCAAGTCCCCATTGATATTCAACCTGTTCTATTCCCCCCCCCTACCCTTCCCCCAGCCGAGTGAGAGCATTGTTCGCGGTCCGAAAATACAAGGACTCGCGCACGCCAGGTTCTCGCGAGCCTATATTTCAGCCGTTTCTGATTCCTATCGACTCCATAGACACGTGTACTTTCCACGGGTCAGCCAACAATCGCGGCTGGCGTAAGAATTCTCCGTGTTGTCGAGAACACAAATCGGGAACACGGCGGTTTCTCGCGACACAATCACAGTCCCTTTCGTTTCTTAAGGCGCGTACACTCTTGTTTCCTCTTCGCGAGGACGAGTGATTCTCACGAAATTGTTTCAAAATTTTGCAATCGGCCATTGTCGGCGTTGTTTTCACGTTCAGACTTTCGGCGGTGCTGTAAAAAACAAAGTTGACGATATATACTCCTTGCGCTGCTTGCCACGGCAACCGTAATTATCGCTTGAGATAATACTCCGTTTCCTAAGGCTTGTCGGATAAAAAGCGTAAAGCGTAATATGGATTTCTTATCCGGTTCGACGGCCATTGTCGTTACGAGAGCCTCGATTGTTCTTTCTTTCAACAATTCCTATATCTACCAACCATAACTCGGAGGCTCTTTGATGCCTCGGCGCGATCTGAACGAACGAACCGTGACGTTTCATCATCCGAGAGACTGCGTACGCAACGGAAACAACAACCAGGCTCGCGACACCCGGATTACTCCTCTGTCTAATTGGCTTCCACCTCCTTCCGAAACGATCTCGAAGGAAATTCGAAAGAAATTCCCTAGAAACTCGACAACGGCGTAAAATTACTCGCGATTCGTGAATCAGCGTGATTTCAAGGTTTCATTCTCGCGTACGAAATTCTCTTTTGTTGTTAATTAATTCGCGACGTGGCGGAATGAATTCTTTCGTTTCTTCTTCCCTCGATGCTCTTCGATTAATCGCCGCGGATTGATAAAACATTGGGACACTCGTTTCATCGAACGTTATGAATACAAATGCAACGTTAAGGAAAATTACGTTCAGGCAAGAACAACCTGAGTGTAATTAGACTCGATATATCTTCGTACATAATGCACGACAAAAGTATTAAAGTTGTTCTTACAGCGATGCGTTGAAGTCAGTATGCCTGAGTTCGATAACGATAATGCCAATTTCCTCGGCGTAAACCGCAAAAAAAAAAACCGTCCGAGTTCACCGGAGAGGGAGGAGGAAAAAAGCGGCGCATAATAACGACCTCGTTTCTTTTTATTCCGTCCAAGTTTTTCCGTCGGCAGAGTCTGAACTAGCGTGCGACTGGACTGGAAACACATTTTTCACCGATCATGCGTTCATTACGACGACGATACCTGCGCGACGCGAGCACAAATGTATCTCGTTCTTCGACTAGCCTGCAACGGTGAATAAAGATCCGCTGGAAATAAATTTGTTTATGTTACGTTGCGCGTCGCGGAGAGAAATGTTATACTTTATATGTTTGCTTCGTTGTGAAACTGAAATCTGATCGACGCTTCGCGCGTTTTCAATTTCAATTTTTGGGAAAAGAAAAGAAAAAAAGAATGACTTTGAATTCTCTTCGGTGAACTAAGGACGAGGCTTTAAGATCGAGCTTTTAATTCCGGGTTTCCGATCGCATAAATTTAGTTTTAGAGCCGATTCTTCGGTTAAGAGGTTGCCGCAGTTGTCCCACGAAAATGTCGTATGGGCGCAAAGAGGGAAAGGTTGGCATAAGTCGAAGTCTGCTGGCACGAATTCAAACGTCACGGGCGCAATACAGGCGTAGCGCAGTCGTCTGTACACGTCGCGTTCGATTCTTCCACAAGCGTTCGAGAAACGAACCTCGACTGTCGTCATTGTCCCCGTAATGTTTCCACCCACCACGTTGTCGATTTCTTGAAACATTTCCCGTCGACCAATATTCCCGTAATAACTGCAACATCGGTTTCTTGGATCGTCGTCTACATTCCGACCTTAATGACCAATTAATCCTCCTTTTCTCGAACGCGTTCCCCGCATTCGACGCGGCCTCTTGCTCTTGTTAAAAATAAAAATCCGAGGGAATTTCTCGCGTTCATCGGCGAATTTTGACGATCAAAGTTACGTAGAATTTGGAAAGTAGTAAAATCAGTTTTTTTTTTTTTTGATGAAAAGTCTGGACAAAGAATCACTGAATGTGATTCGAAAACGCGTCGTGTAACCGTCGTGATATTCGTGTGAACTTGACCAAGTCGAGAAACACGAGACGCGAAAACGAGACGAAAGCTTCGTTTCGTCGAGGGAACGTTTGGATAGAGAATAGAGAGTATTTTAAAATACAACAGACGGCTATAGGTAACGGTCTATTTATGCAACTCGATGTCAAAGTGAAAACGGACAAGCAACGACACCGTTCGCTAAGTTCAATCTCCTCTGGATGATTTTCTAGCCTCGTTCTCTTCTAAAGTGACCAATATTTCGCTAACATTTCACGGTGGCTTAGGTGGTTCAGGTTGAAAAATTTTTAACGAAAAAGCAGAAAATATACAACGCGCGACAGACAGACAGAATAAAACAAAATTACACTTCGATGATATTATTCACCGGCGAATGGACAAAAAAAAAAAAGAATTCTCAATCGCGCCTTTCTCCCTGATCTAATATATTTAACGAGTCTTCCTACTTCTATTTTTTCCGATCCAGAATCGCGAGAGAATATTTGGTCGAGTGAGAAGGCACAAAAGGTAGCGAAGCAATCAAAGACATGATCGATGGCTCATTCGTCTGAATCTTACGGCTGATTGGTCAATTAGACAGGAAACACGTAGGAGAAGTGGAGACTGTTGGTTACGTGTAAGAGCCGGGGAAGGCCGCAAGGGCGGTGAGGCCTCGGAAAAGGATATTTTAATTATCGTCGTTGGGTTATGCTTCAGCCTTCGGCTTCGAGCCGAAGCTATTATTGATTCTGCCTTGTATTAATTGCACCCACGTTCGATCGGACGTGGAGTCAACCCTCCATGGGGATCTGATTAGGTTCCTGGGGGCTGGTTCTTCCTTACCGAACGAGTGAAATTGAAAGGCACTGATCGTCGGGAAATTTGAGCTTTAATTTCCTCGCGTTCGCGTGATTCTTTCACTCTCGGATTTTGAATGTTTTTCTTTGCAATTTTTTTTTTTTTTTTTTTTTTGTTTCCTTAAGTAGATAAGAATTCGGTTATGAATTCTAGAGCAGGAGGCGAAACATAAACTTTGTTAACTTTGTTGGCAGCGCCATCGCGTCCATCATTCAAGTCCCGCACAAAGGCCAATGGCCACTGTATTGTACCTCTTATTGGTTCACGCATTTGCTATTGTTCATCTTTTAAGAAACTAATATCAGGAAAACTCGGAGAGACACGCGGCATTTTATTTTCGATTTCTGTTTCTTCCAAAAAAAAAAAACAAAAAAAAAACAAAGTGACGAGAGTGTCGGAAGGCAAAATATCTGCAGAATCTACGCTTTGCGTTCAAGCTGTAACGTACAAAATATCTGCTTGATATCGTGCCAGTAATGAATTAACTGTTCGAGTCGTCGGGTTCCCAAATTTTCATCAAGGAAGAACAGGATAGACCTGATTTTAGATTTTACAAAAATTCACAGCATTTGAACTCGAAGTTCTCGAAGATCTCGAACACGAAGCAAAACAAATACGGCATATTACAGATACGGCAGAGCGTTCAGAGCGTAGATTCAAGCAGCGAAACTAGCCTTCTACCTCTACATCTCGTGTCTCTATAATTCTAACTCTATTAATTCTCTACATTCTTTTACATACCAATAAGATCAAACCGAGTAAGAACGCACCACAAGTTGTGCCTCACCCGTAGAGTATGTTTCAGGCAAGGAGCAGGGAATGCCAGCGTTCACGCGTGGTCCACAGGAAAGTGGTCCACCGGAAATAAGTGACGAGAGGTTGGCACATATCCTCTCGGAGTCAGGCCACCTACAGATGAGGGGTGAGCACGAGGTGTCGAACGACACCGCGGACAGCAAAAGTCCGAATAGAATCGGTTGTCCGAGCCCGTTTAACAAAGACAGGCTCGACAGTCAAAATAGGAGACTGAAGAAATACGAGAACGACGACATTCCGCAAGAGAAGGTAGTCAGGATTTACCAGGAGGAGCTGGCTAAACTCATGGGACGAAGGGTCGAGGATCTACGCGGACCCAGAGAGTTCTCTTCCAGGTGAGGCTCGAATAATCTCACGAGAGATGTCCACCCGAAAGATAAGAAAAATTACAGGTGGTTATATATATATGTGTGTGTGTGTGTGTGTGTGTGTGTGTGTATAGCGACAGACGGTATTACAGGGCTGATTACAGCAACACTTTCTCGATCTTTTGTGAATTCGCGCTACGTTGATTGTTAAACCTTTCTATCTCGTCGTGCGTTACATACTCTCGATGAACTTTCGAGAAAAAAAGAGAGGAGTTTATTAACGACGTCTGTAAATCAGAATCAATCTTCCGACAAAGCGAAAAAAAAAAAAGTTGAAAGATTCATTAGCATGCATAAATATTCATTGACGATCCTCCTCGTCGTGTACGTAAATAAATATTTCAATCTGCCAAGAGTACGATTCGAATCAACACCTCGCGTCGCTGCTCAATTCCTTCTCGTCTCGCCTAAAATCAAGCCGAGAAAACAAAACTCGAAGACTCGAAAATCTCGAGGAACCTGCTAAATTGAACACCGTTTCGTTTATTCAACGAACGAATAAAGGTAACGATAAGAGGAGGCAAACACGGAGAGCACGTAGACAGTCGTTTTAAAAGAGGAGAGCTCGACAGAGAGACTACGGTCAGAGACTACGCTATCCATCCGAACCGGTAGCGCATCCCATAGATCATGTGAGTCACGGCGGATCGCGGCCGCGCGAGAACACAGAGAGAGAGAACTATGCCGAACGGATGACGTATGCGGCTAAAATTAATATGCCTAGGCTATATCTGTTTCGTTGCTTAACACGAAAATGTCAGGTGTAAACACGAGCTTTCCTGCGTAGCCGAAGGCTCGAATTACAGGAGGCAGCTATTGTCAAGCGATTGCCGCCACGATTGATCATTATTGAGGACAGCACGTGACCTCGATTAATTGTAGCGCGATGTTCCCGTACTTTTTCAGCGGCGCGCAGGGCGGTCTTCAGGGTATAGAGCGGACGCAGGAGGACATCAGGCTGGCGCTGGACGCGTACCATCGAGAACTTCAGAAGCTGAACACGACGCCAGGTCAGAATCCATCGTTGACCGGACTGCCAGGATTGCCCGGTCTACCTGGCCTGCTGGCACTCCAGCAGCAGGCGCTTCAACAACACCATCTGGCGACGAACGGCGGCGGAGGCGGTGGAGGCGGCGGAGGCGGCGGCGGCGGTGGCGTTCAAGATCTAAGCCTCGGCAAAGTCGATCCGAGGAGCAAGATGATAAACGGAGTGTCGGAAGAGGAGAAAGAGAAGATGGAGGAAGCGATGAGACACGCGGGAAGCGCTTTCTCGTTGGTCAGGCCGAAACAGGAGCCGACCACTGCACCCCAATCGACGCCAGGTGGATCAAGCGCCAGTTCACCGCTCGGCAACTCGATTCTTCCACCAGCAATGACACCTAGCGAGGAATTCTCGGGTGCAGCGGCGGCCAGTCCTCTTCAGAGGATGGCCTCTATCACGAACAGTCTGATCAGTCAACCGTCCACGCCTACCCACCACGCGGCCAACCAGAGGCCGCTCAAAGCTGTGCTTCCTCCCATCACTCAGCAACAGTTCGACATGTACAATAACTTGAACACAGAGGACATTGTTAAGAGAGTAAGTCGGATAGTAAGTTGGTAGTGTCGTTCGGAGATGGTTCAGAAGAGACTTCCTCGAGTCTGCCTGTTCGAACATTACGGATCGACGATTCGATTCGATTCGATTCGATTCGATTCCTTCTGCGTTTCGCACAACACGCACGGATGATCGCAATATATAAGTCATTGCTCAATTTGTTTAATTTGTCATCGTATTTACGAGACATCTTTCGTTGGGAATTATCTTTTTTTACCCTTCGAATGAATCGCATCATCTTTCAGCAGATTACGTAAATTTGATGTTCAAAATAGTTGACTTGATTTCAATTACTTGATCGCAGTTTACATTTCAAATGGTTGATCCTTAATTTTTCTACGGCAATCGATGTACGTCGACAGATGTTAAAAGCTTTCGAGCAAAGCTTTCAAGCATCCGATTGATAAAATAAAACAAAATGAAAAATTAATTTTCGCTCGTGTTTCCCAGGTGAAAGAGCAGTTGTCTCAGTACTCGATCTCGCAGCGTCTGTTCGGAGAGTCTGTGTTGGGCCTGTCGCAGGGTTCCGTGTCGGACCTGTTGGCGCGTCCGAAACCGTGGCACATGCTGACGCAGAAAGGTCGCGAGCCCTTCATCAGGATGAAGATGTTTCTCGAGGACGACAACGCGGTGCACAAACTGGTCGCCAGCCAGTACAAGATCGCGCCAGAGAAGCTGATGAGGACCGGCGGCTACGGTGGCCTGCCTCGTAAGTTTAACTCAGGTCAATATAGATGTTTTGTTATTTTACTAATAAAAAAAAAAAAAAAAAAAAACAAAAAACGACATAGTTTGGGAGCTCGATATCTCTGTGTGCCGAACGCCGCTGTCCTCCTGAAATGACAACGAAAGAGAGAAAATACAGAGGACGATACACTAATTTTATCTATCTAAGAGATAGAGCATTTCTTCCATGCGTCACTTAATCACTGGAAAGCATTTACGTTCTTCGTCGTCTGAACGTTTCTTTTCTGCCGAATACGGCGTTTGCACACAGAGACTTCCTATCGGCGAAAAAAACCTATCGGCTTGCGTTTAGAAATACACTTCTAAACGTAATCCACCTGATCTTTGCCTGACCTTCGTCGCGTCTCTGTATCAAACGTATCGAACCGCTGACCGTGTCTGACCGCTTGTTTTGGGAATCCCATTTTGACGAAGCAATTGACGCCTGCCTGTCAAAGTGAGCTTTCGGACTATAACGCGTGAAAGTTTCGTGAACTGCAACCTTTCAGCGTCGCTTCTTCCTCTATTTTGCAGCCTGTGGAACGCCTATGAAGCCGATGCCCCCGACGAAACTGGTACAGGAACAGCTTCAGAATGCAGCGAAGGCGCAAGCGGCGGCGCAGGCCGCGGCTCAGGCGGCGGCGCAACATCAACAGGAGAACCAAATGCAGCTTGGCCCGCCTCAACAGAGTCCTCAGCAACATCCTCAGCACCCTCAGCCACCGCCGCCGATGATGCTGACACCGCCTGGCCCTCATCATCCTCACTCTCAGCTCAGCATGCAGGAGCTGCAGAAGAAACAGCAGCAGCAACAGCAACAGCAGATGAACCTCCATTCCCCGCATCACCAAATGAACCCATCGCCACTCCGTAGTCTCCACCCGCACATTTCGCCGAGCGTGTACGAGATGGCCGCGTTGACGCAAGACCTCGACACGCAGACGATCACGACGAAGATCAAGGAGGCGTTGCTGGCCAACAACATCGGTCAGAAGATCTTCGGCGAGGCTGTGCTCGGACTGTCGCAGGGCTCGGTCAGCGAGTTGCTCAGCAAACCAAAGCCGTGGCACATGCTGAGCATAAAGGGCAGAGAGCCGTTTATAAGGATGCAGCTGTGGCTGTCCGACGCGCACAACGTGGATCGGCTGCAGGCGTTGAAGAACGAGCGCAGGGAGGCGAACAAGAGGAGGCGTAGCAGCGGGCCGGGTCACGACAACAGTTCCGACACGTCGAGCAACGACACGGCCGAGTTCTACCACGCCGCCTCGCCTGGACCCGGGCCAGCCTCCGCCAAGAAGCAGAGGGTCCTCTTCTCCGAAGAGCAGAAGGAAGCTCTGAGGCTGGCGTTCGCGCTCGATCCGTATCCGAACGTGGCGACCATCGAGTTTCTCGCCGGTGAACTCGCGTTGTCCTCGCGAACGATAACCAACTGGTTTCACAATCATCGGATGAGACTGAAGCAACAGACGCCGCACGGCCAGCCGGAGCCTCAATCGCCGAGAGAGCCTGGCCAACCGTTCGACCCGGTTCAATTCAGATTGCTGTTAAACCAAAGACTGTTGGAGATCCAGAAGGAGAGACTAGGCTTGGGCAACGTGCCTCTGCCTTACACGCCGTACTTCAACCCGAACCTGGCTGCCTTAGTAGGGAACGCGCTCAAGGAACAGTGTTCCGGTTTGGACCTCTCCATGAACGCGTTGAAACGGGAGCCGAATCAAGAGTTCGAGGACGAGGACGTGGAGGACGCAATGAGCAATCTCGGTAGCGAGGACTCGGAGGGATCCGCCGGTAGTATAAAGAGAGAACCCGCGGAAACGCCCACGGCGCCGGCCACCGTCAGATCGAACAGAAGAAAACCGGCAGCGCCGCAATGGGTGAACCCCGAGTGGCAGGAACCGGCCAGAACGGGGGACGAGGTGATCATCAACGGTGTCTGCGTGATGCAAACGGACGATTACGGCGTGAAGAGAGAAGCCGAGGAAACGATCAGGGTGGAGCCGACTCCGGTGCAAGACAGATACGAGGAAGACGCGCAAAGCGACGTGTCCTCTGTTTCTGGAAACAACGGCCAGGACCGGGACAGCCCTCTGCCGAGTCCAAAGTCTGGACAGAACAGCCCGGTGACCTCGCCTAGGCCACCGTCGACGCAGCAAACGCAACAGTCGACCGAGGAGAGCCCCAAGGAGACCGTGGTGAAACACGAGCCCGAGGAAACGTGGGATTATTAAGAAACTCTTTGTCTCTCTTGTCGTGATATCGTTATTTTCACAGGATCAAAAGCGGCGACACACCGAAAGAGTGAGGTTGACACGTTTGTCGAAACATGCCAAAACGATGCTGCGAATCGCTATACGGTCCGCGTGTCCGCGAGAACCACGGCCTAGTTAAGTTCTTGTAGAGAGGACGGGGGAAAAAATGAAAAAAAAAAGAAACGCAAAAACCAGTCATAGGATTCGACCAGGCCTGGTTGGTCGATTCCTGCCTACCACGAGGGCATTATCAATAGGGAGGCAAATACAAAGTAGAATACGTGAAATGGTAAATTAAAGAAACGCAAAAAAAAAAATAAATAAATAAATAAAAAAGATACAAAACGGTACGCATCGGTGTACGAGAAAACTGTCGGTCGAACTTTTTCCGAGGATTAAACTAAACCACAGCCAGACACACAGCTGCATTATCAAAGAAGACGGAGCTCAATCAAAAAAAAAAAAATAAAAAAAAATAATAAAAAGGATGAGAAAATGGAACTCTTTTTCGTAACACGCGCAACACGCAAACACACAAACACACACACATACATACATACACACACACACACACACACACGTGGTATCTGTGCGAGACGAGGGGTTAGTGTGGTGTGCACAGTTTGCTACGTATTCGGCGAATTCGTAATTGTTAGAAGACTGTGACGCGACGGGACAGCCTGGGGAGATAAAGAGAAAGCAAAAAGGCGTTCGTCGCACATTCGCTCGAAAAAATCCGAGGAAACCCTGGCCGCTTCCGTTCTTTCTTCGGTGGATCTCGATAGAGAAAAAGAGAGATAGGTGGGAGAGAGAGAGAGAGAGATTCGGTTAGAAAAAGAATAGAGAGATCGAGGCAGAGAAATAGATTGAAATGAAACTGAAGAAAAGTGGAAGATGGAAAAGGAAAAAAAAAAGGTGAAAAAACGATGATCGATCGGTAGAACGGAAATGGTCCGGGTTCATAGAGTGCAATCTACGAGTAACCAGAGAGTTGTTAGATCAAATTATTATTAATTTTATCTAATTACGATGATGAAGATGAGCGATTAATAATTATTGCATAATTGTGATTCATGTTATATTGTTTATACACTTCTCCTATCCCAATAGTCGTTAAGCTGTTAATGTTATTACACTCCGCTCTCCGACTACGTACCTTTTTTTGTCTGTTCGGTTAGTAGGCGCGTCGTCTTTCGTGAAGAAGTGAAAAAGAAAAAAGAAAAAGGAAAAAAAAAAAAGAAAAAGAAAAAGCAACAGTTCAGAAGGAAAGGAACACGTGTCCTCTCGCTCTTCTTCCTGCTTCTTGCTTGTCCATCAATAATACGGGAGAGTAAACGTCAATCGCCTATGTGAGGAATCGGTTAATCTCGTTGTTACGTCTACGTTCTTCTCTCCCTTTTTGTTTTTTTTTTTTGTTTTTTTTCTTTCTCTTCTTTCGTACGATAGAACTCGTACGTACGTGGTTTTCGTTTGCTGTTCTCGTACGGACGAGCAAAGAAAAAGGCAGAATCAAGCAGAAAGAAATCTGTCCACTCGCGAGTATGCAATTCTTTATGTTCTCTCTTTTCTTTTCTTTTTTTTTCTTTTTTTTGATTTTCCTATTTTCGCTTGGAGAATTTGTGAGAAACAGAGAGAAAGAGAGAGAAAAAAAAAAGATAGTTATACAAAGCGATCGGTGATCGAGGTTGTCAGTTACTATCAATATTACCGTATTATTAGGCTTACGTTATCACTGCTATTTTATTATTATTAAATAATATTATTATCACGATGATTATTATTAATATTATTATTGATTATATTGTATTATTTTATTACCATTTCGAATTCTTATCGCGATAACGACACGGCTTCTAAAGCCAATGTGATAGAGCTTATATGCGATGATAAAAGTAAATTGATGAGAAATAAAAAAAATGAGAGAGAGAGAAAAAGAGAGTGTGTGTGTGTGCGTGTGTGTGTGTATGTGTGCGCGCGCGCGTGTGCGTGTGTGCATGTGTGTGTGTGTGTGCGTTTGTCTATCTGTGTATGTGTGTAAGATTGAGAAATTGGGAGGGTGAAAAATTGAGAGAGAGAGAGAGAGAGAGAGAGAGAGAATGATATACCGGGAGGTCGGAGGCCTTCTTTCGTGCGACGAAGATGCGCCGGCATCTTTAAACCGGACGTTATAAAGCGGTGACACCGTAAAGCTCGCATCCACATGTAAATAGCTGTACAAAAAAGAAGAAGAAGAAGAAGAAGAAAAAAAAAAGAAAACGACGAAAGAGAGGGAAGAGAACAAGAAGAGACTCGGAACATGCGAAACACTACACGTACATGATCTTGTATATTATACTTAATTACCACACTTAACTCTCTAATAGCGGTATATCCACAAACACTGAACTAAGGAACGCGATTAGTGAACGTTTAACGCCCCGTTTCCAATCAAACGATCGAACGACAGGTATAAGGATCGATCGCTCGATGGCTCGAAAAATTTTTGACCCTTTTCTTTTTTTTTTTTCCCCTCTTTTAATGGGCGAACACAGATAGGGCAGAGAGAAAAAGAGAGAAAGAGACGCGTGAAAACGCGGTGTTAAGGTTATTGTACGCAGCGCGACAGGAGAGCATGATTATGAAAATTACCGTAAACGCACTATCAATGCCTGAGAGACGGGAGAGAGGAAGCCAGGGTGAATGCGTGTGCATGCATGCGAGAGAGAAGGGGTCAAAAATTGTCACATGATATTGCGAATCAAACTTGTATTTACCAGATTAAATTTTAATCTTCGATTAAATTCTAGTCCGCAATTTACGAAACGAACGATGGCTAAGGGAAGTGAGAGAGGGACACAGAGTGGAAGAAGGGTGAAAAAGAAGAAGAATAAGAGCGAAAGAGAAATCGAACGGACGAACGAATGGGAGAAAGGCAAGAACGATTGAATGAAAAGCGGGGAGGAAAGAAAGAGGTGCGATCGAGACAGCCAACCAGTGAGAAAAATACTTAAACAAAAAAAAAGGGCATTGCTAAATGAGAGACCAGTGATCCGACATTCTTTCTTTTCGATTTACGTATTTTCGTGAAATCTATAACCATCGGGGGAATAGTGTGAAAAACTGTATACAAACGCTACTATTATCATCTTTAAACGCTAATTATCGCTGTTGTCACCCTCATTATTCTTCACGTTATTGCTATTAATATTATTATTTTATCATTATCATTATTATTATTATTATTATTATTATTATTATTATTATTATTATTATTATTATTATTTTAATTCTTATTATTTTTATTACTATTACTACCGCTATTATTATTATTAATTACTATCATTACGATTATTATCATTACAGCTATTATTATTACCCTTTCTCATGATTATTATGTCATCGTTGCTCGTAACTTAATGACATCGACCAGTCGCATGGGGCTGTCCGACGATCATCATCAATGGCATCCAAATATAGCAAACAATGATAATATGATAATATCAAATCAATAAACTATATATATATATGTATATATATATGTATATATATATATATATAAAAGAGCGTGTAAAGAAGGGAATTAGAGGGGAGAGAAACGCGTATAAAATAGCCGTGAAAAATCGATTCAGCCCGATGAGACCGTCCGATCGATCGTCAATCTCGTTGGGTTACGACCGCGAAATTCCCGCGAAAAAAGAAATGCCGATCGTCGCGTGCAGCTGATCAAACAAACCGTGTAACCGGATCTTCCGGCGATCATCGGCCGCCGGCATCACTCCCCTTTGTTTTCTTGTCCTCCTCCCTCCCCCCCAAAAAAAAGCCTACGCCCCCACGACACTCCCCACCTTTCTCTTTCCACGATTCATTTTTTTTCTCTTTTCTCTTGTTTATTCGAACGAGACGCGAGGTATATAGGTTCTTCTGTAGATACCGAATAGACACATAGATAGCAGATAGCTTTAATTATTTAAGCGGTAAACGGTAACTTTCTTAGGCGAAGCAAAAGAAAAAAGTCATCCGCGATTTTTCGGGTGAGGAATTTGTAATATAGGGTTGAACGAGAGGAGACTCGTGCGGACAAAACCGGGCGGAGGTCGCATAGAAGGACCACCGGAAGGAGGGAAAATCATATCGTAAACCTAATAATGAATATTTTACAGAAACGACGACGAAATATAAGGGGAAAACGAAGGGAAAAAGAAAGAAAACGTGAATAATAAGAGGAAAGAAAAAAGAATAGTAAGAATAAACTCTGTAGATAGACACGTTCGGAAACATTAAAAGATACAAAACAAAAAGAAAGAAAGAGAGAGAAAGAGAGAGAAAGAAATAAGGAAACAGAGAAATAATAAAATAGTTATCGAGGCTCTTGTACAACGGCGCGTTTTTACGCGTCACACGTGAAATGATCAAAAAGTGAATAACAAATTTTCGGGGATAAAGAGAAAAGAAAATGAGTAAAAATAGCGACAGGAGGAGCGAGATATTACATGCCGAGAAAGGACATTGTCATTCAGTAGTGAAAATAATTGTATTAAAAAAAAAAACCCATGAGACGAAACGAGAGAAGGTTTACCTAACAGTAATAGTTTATTGATTTGTATTTCATTTCAAATTGTATTATAGCTTAAAGATTATCCTGTACATTGCATACACATACACACATACACACTCACACACGAGCACTATTGTTTTAAATTGTACGTTTATGATTATTATACGAAGATAAAAAAGAAAATAAATAAGGTATACAAAGTATTGAAGACACGTGGGAAATTTTATTCTGAATCTCTCGGTTTACGAGAATCTTCGACGACTCCTTTACGGCAGATATGTAGAAATCGCATCTTCAGAGGCATCGAGCGTACACATGTTTATGTGGAAACTTTCTTTTATAACGTAACCGAATGATTTGAGACTTGGTAATATATTTCACGCCATAGAGGCTGTTCAAATTGTTTTAACAGAAAGTAATTAGTAATTTCATGGAAGTTATTTTGGTTTTTCTGAATGAAGATGGAAATTTTTAAATAAATTAACGATACGTGAAAATGACGAAATATTCGAAAATCACACAACACTCGATGTCTCGAACGCTACGACTTACTGGTGTACAGATTAATTAATTCTCTTTGGTAGGGAAACTTGATAAACAGTCTACATCGATCTAAATCCCGCGATAGCGTTAGACACGCAATAATACGATTTAAACACAATACGAATGGAAAATTCTCTTTATTGTATATACGTACATGATTATATTATTCATATCAGTGTCTCCTTTCAAGAATTTCTAAATTAAAAGGACTGTATTGCAAATTGTATAGCGGTTATTCTATTGATCCCTCCTTGTTTTAAATTTCATTATTGATAGTTTAATATTAGAAACGATTTTTATCCTTAAATATATGTGCATATATATATTTGTTGCGCTTTCTTTTATTTTATCATAAGTGTTTATATATCATTCGACGAATGATTTGAGATATAAAAATAAATATGCAATACCAAACTGCAATGTCAAAAATAAAGAAGATATTGGAAATATATATTCTGTTGTAAATATCGATCTCTCTGTTTCAACGTATGTCGATAAGGAAGGAAATAAACTATCGGTAACATCTTTCGCTGTTAAAACACAGTTACAACTTTACTAGTAGTTGGAATTGAAACTAACATGTCTATGCTAAATACGGACCTGTCATCTTGGTCACATACTTTAGGCGTTCTAAAGTTCCCTTACCATTGTATCTCTTTTTCAACATTACCGATTCGATGAGAACATTTTTAACGATAAGAATTGAAATTAAATTTTAATATAAATTTATAAATAACTTTTTACCGCGGTATCTTCCATTTAAATATCTATTATTTATTTAATTATTAAAAATACGACAATATCCATTTGATGATTGAAATTGAAAAATAATAAAATTACCAATTGCAGATAATTAGCTTTTGCCACAGACAAGATATGTACATTTACTCTTTATGTACCGCGAAGAATAAAAACAATTGAGCAAAATATGTACATTGGAAAATTTTTGTTATAAATAAACGACGATCACGAATAAATTTTGATTTACACATAGGAAATTCGAATATTTATAAAATTTTACTTTATTGTTGAAACATTTACAATAGGGAAAGTAAGAGAAAATAATAAGAAAATAACATTGATAACGAACAATCATTATTATTGACTCTAATAATAATAAATTGGATATTAAATCATATTTCAAAATAAGCTAATATTCTGCAAAGTATTATCGATTTAATTAGTATGTAAAAGGAGTTTCAAATTTTCATTGAAATAATATATTGTTGCAATACTTTAGTTTATAACACTTTAGTTTACATATGACACGTGAAAAGAGTTACACTTTCACGTAAGCTTTCATGGTCACATGTGCGTAAGCTTTCGTGATAGCACTCTGATTCTGCAACCAGTGCAACACTGTGGTGGAGATTGCTGATGAACAACCATCTCTGTACAGCTTTTGTAGCTGCGTCAAGTGATCCAGGAGCAGAAAACAGCCTTCCACGAATCCAGTGGAAGAATTTTGGCATTTTGTAAACGCAACGCTACTTCACGCGATCATTCATTATCGCAACATTAACAACAAAAAAAGTAATTAGAAATTAACTCTAAAAATTGATTGAAAATTATTATTAATAATACAAAAACTACTGTATGAACAAAATCTTCTTCAAATATTCTAACACCCTAAAATTAATTAAAAAACAGTGATTCTATAATTTAAAACAATAAGATAATAAACAGTGATTCTCTAATTTAAAACAATAAGAAACAAGACAAATTTTACTATATATAACTCTAAGATAACTTCAAAAATTCACAATCAAAATTGTTGAAGACAATTGCGATAATTCGCGACTAAAGAAAACACGATTATCATTTCTTCGCAATTCTAATTTAAACCGTAATCTCGCAACACTAATAAACAGGCGCGAAATTATTTCAAAACTTTAATTCAACCCACTGATAAGAAAAACCGCGATTTGCCCAAAACCATGATAAACGATGATGAAGAAGAACAAAAAGATACAACTGCAAATACTAAAAGAGCATAGTGACGAAGTAGTAACGAGAATGACCTCCCATGCTCTGGTCTAAATTAAATACACAAAATTCATGAGAAATTCTTATAAAAAAACGAATATATTCTCACGTTTGATGAAAAATTGTCAATACATTAAATTGAGACATAAGAAGTTTTATTATATTATGCAGCAGAATTATTATTTAATACGTATGCCATTAAATACGTACATTCTTAATAAATTATTGTTGAATTTAGCATTAGAATTGTTAAGACTGTGCAGTATGAGGTTCTTAACAAAGAATCAACAAATAAGTAGAAAATGTTACAATAGAAGAGCATATTATATTATATATATATATATATATATATATATATATATATGTTCTATTGTATTGTATTGTATTGAAATTATATTTTGATATAAAATTTTAAATAACTTTTAGCATGGTATGTTCTGTTTAAATATTTATATTATTTCTTGAATTGTTGAAAATAACTATTTGGTTAAATCTTACTTTAAGTTGAAGTACGTTTCGTCTTAAATTCACAACACAAACACAAATCCAAGAGCTCTTGATTTAAATTTTTACCTGGCAAATTCTAGATGACACTTCTTTCTAGATGACTCTTTTGGATAATATTTTCTTGTTTACAAACGAGGTGTGCTTCTTTCCGCCATGCATTCCGCTTAAAAATCGATCGTGAGAAATATCGATTATTACATCCGAGAATCGTAGGAAGTATATTGCATATTTCACCGTTGAGGCGCTATAATCGCGCATTCGCGCGAAATATAATTCAGATACGATAACTCGGAACAAAAAATAAAGAACTTTGATCTAAATCAAATACACAAGTTCACGAGACATTCTTAAAAAAGATAGATAAATTGTCAATACTTTAAACTGTTATTTTATGAAAAAAAATTGTAGTAGAGTTAACTTGATTTTATTTTCAAAAAGTAAAATCTCCATTTGAACAATCCTGAGTTTGTTTTAAAGATATTTATTTTTATAAATAATAATTGCCCGAAATACATTGTATGTTGGCACACACGAGGTAAATGATATATTTGTCATATACTCGTCATCATTTCGCCTGTGATGTTAGAAAGATTTATTTACATACCTCATTTGTGTTCGTATTTTCTGATTTAAATTCTTGTTACTAGTAGCGCTGCAGTGCAAAACCTGCCTAAATCGATATGGTAGGATGTGACATGAAAATGTTAAGGAGGTCAATCTGATAATCTGATCTTCAAAATTAAGAACAGGAAAAAACATGTCCAATTATGTCTTTGGTATTAATTAAATGACGTAACGAAATAGAGTATTTTACGTTAATGGCATATAAGTATGAAAACATTGATTTAATTCCTAAATCAAAAGTTAAACATTAGAAATGATAAGGAATATGAAAAATTCACAAAATCACTTATTTCAATACACTATATTTACTTTTACTTCTTTTCTTTTTACTTTTCATAAAAAAAAGTTTATCTACTAATCATTATAAAAATTAATAAAAATACTTACTGCGTTCTTAATAGAATCTTCGAGTATGTTAAGTGTAGAACATGGATTGAATGCTTTATTTTAATTTTATTAATCAAAACAACTAACAATAATTCGTATTGCAGAACTGACTAAAATTAATAAGAAATCTAAAAGAAAATAAAAATTTCTGAGAAGAATGCTTATGAAATCCAGAAGCAATTCCAAAAAGATCAATACTAATACTTCAAATAAGAAGAGAAGAAATATTACATAATTTACATGCTTTTTACATTTTACTTAAAAATTCTTTCGTCTATAATTGCAAAAATTAGCTTCTGTATTTTAATATATTAAAAATAAGAAGTCCTCTAAGAAAAAGAAACAGTATAAAAAAATACAAAATAATTTTAATTTGCAACTTGTAAAAAAAGAGCATTTATAAAATGAGATCGCCAATTTTAACAAAATCTTTTGTGAATTTAAACTAAAGACAAAATTAAAACGAATTCAATCCAAAAAATTTAACAAATCTAAATGAATGTTTATTATGTCCCTATATAAGTATATACATACAATCATCAATTAATAAATTTCTGTTAATTGAAAAATTGTCATAATATATAATCACCATATTAAGCTATTATATTGATAATTCTATTGAAAACATAGTCTTCAATTGAATTTTTACAATTTTTCAGGCTTAAATTCACAAAAAAGACTATTATTGACGATCTTATTATTGTAAGCTCTTTATTTATGAGCCATACACAAATACAAGCATTGTACTCTCCCTCTATCGTGGTTTTTAAAAACACCTCCATTCTTTGTCCCCTTATTTCCTTATTAATTTGCTAAAAATTCTCTTCCAATTCCACAACGCAAGGATTTCTAATGAAAGTTCATTGACGTGTACGTGTATATCACAAATGATGATAACATTTTATTATTACTCTACCAAAAGTATGAGCATCTTTTTTTTTGTTGTTGTTGTTGTTTCGAAGGACGGGTAGAAAAAAGCAAGAGAAATTACTAAAAGCATGTGCGACGAAATTTACGAAAAGCAACTACGACATTACTTTTATTACGTCATCCTACGTATAAATACCGAACATCAAATTGTGTTTGGATTAAGTTTAGCTGTTCGATACGCGTATTTTCGTTTTCACTGCTCAATTACAATAACATACTTGGGTGTGTGTGTGTGTGTGTGTGTGTGCACGCACACACACACACGTGTACTTTTTGTGTATTATATTTGTGTATGTATATGTATATGTATATATATATATATATATATGTATAATATATATCATAAATATACAATGTGTATATACGTGTTTGTGTACGTGTGTTAACTTTTTTTCTCTCTCTCTATATTATAAATGTAAAATACTGACATGCATGTACTTGCGGAGTCGTGACTTAAATCGTACGCATTGCTGGCCTCTACGAAACCTGCGAGTATCGTACATGCCTCGTGAGCGAAATCGAGGTACACGAGGTCGGTCGGTTGACAAGAAAGAAAAAAGTCTGTTCTAGTTTTACACGCGAGCCTTTTCAAACAACGTACGTGTACACGTGCGATCTCGCCACGCTCCGATTCCAAAGAATCGTTTTGTACAAGAGTGCTACATTAAATTCTATCAGGAGAAAGAAAAAGTAGACGATGTTTCAGATTGACAGACGAACGAAGCTGTTTAGTTCTAATAGATTACAATTGGTCTTGTTTTTTACGGAAGAATCTCCGTAATTTCACCGGTTCGTTTCAAACAAGGATAGTTGCTCCCAAAAGAACAGAACTTCCAATGTTCGTGATTACTACAAGATTTTTTTTATTATCAATGGATCGAAAGATGGCAAACAACGACGATGCACGAACGACGACGAAACACACAGGTAATACAGCAGAACCATGTTAAACTGAATGAGAACATTTGTTTTTATTGTTCATCAAAATAATTTAGTACCACATCGAATCAAATGGTCTAGCACTTTCTTGGGCAAGTTTTTCGGGGGCAAATAGGGAAAACGGAGAGGCGCTTATCTAGACGAGGGAGGAACAATGGTAGGAAAAATGTAATAGCGGACAGTAGAGTATATCGTTTGAAAAATCGGCCTTAATCAATTAAGCGTTGTTACACGAAGTCTCGGCAAATGCCTGCGTAAGTATTATATATGGGTGTGTGTTGAGTGTGCACCGATCGATCGTACACTCGTGGCCTTATAGTTTTCTCTTCCTTCTCTTCCTCATGTTTCCTGTCTACATTATGTCTGCACTACTCCTAATAGTTTAGAACTAAATATACAACTAGTACCCCTTGTATTTCGGGACCCACGCAACGAATTATGTGGCTCAAGTACTTTCTTGCGAATACACGCTTACAAATTTTTTTTTCCAAGTATTTCCTTCACTAATCGCACGCTCCACTTGGCCGTTCCTTGCTTTTACTATTATCGTTAATAATGCACGTTGATTGGACGTCATGCATTGCCGAAAGCTTGTATGTTGTTTATACCAATACAATATATTATTCCTTTTGCATTGTGTTTGCCAATCTCACTAGATATTCGTTCGTTCGTTCGTTCGTTCAATTTTTTATTTTATTTTATTTTCTTTTTTTTTTTTTTTTGTCAGAAAATCTCGAAATATTTCTGTCGTATAAATAGTACTCACATATGCAATGTGAATAAAACGTTCCAAATGGGCACTACTTGATCCTCAATTTAATTTGAAATCTATCTACCCGTTTGGCACGTTTGTACGCACTTCATTAGTACATTGTGTACCTTTTTACTTTTTTGTACGAAGGAACATGCCACATACTCGGTCCAAGGTTGCATTGAACTTTATCGACGCTCACAGAACACGACAAATAACTTTTTTTTTTTTTTTGCGTGTATACGCGCGCGCATCCCTCTGTATGTCATACATGTCGGTATCATTTTTCCGACGTCAAGAACGCTCGAGGAGAGGTCAACATAGCAAAACTGCGATCATGATTTTTTTCTTATATTCCAGAGATCCAACACAAGCTGAAATTCTTGTCATCGTCGGTAGATTGAGAAAGACGACGCGTTCGAACGATCCAAATGTACATTTACAATTACAGCACACTTCGTATATGGAATAATGTCTGCGTGAAACGATCAACCAATCGTTTCGATTAAGCAACATGTTGCCGATACCATTTTTTATATCAACAGATTCGAGACACTTAAATTTCTTTCATTTCTTTTCTTTCTTTTTTTCTTTTTTTCCCATCGTCGACGAAATTATGGCAATGTCCTCCTCATGAATGAAAATTAATCTCGACCGACTCTCCTCGAATCGTGCAGTTCGTTATCGTAAAACGTATATGTAATATTAATAATTACTAATTATAGTTTATTATAAATTAATTAAAGAGCTCTTAATCGTACGTGTTTATGTGTGTATAATAATATTAATATTAATAATAGTAGTATGTACGATAACATTTTTTGTAGCAGCTTACTCTCTCGGCCGTTTTCATCGAATTCGACGCGCATCGTTCGCCTTTTCTTCAAAATCTTTCTTCCTCGAACGAAGATTCAATGAGACCCTGATGTTTTGGTGACTAGCGGCATTCCCAAATCTTTACTGTTTGATCGACACTACCGGTGACCACGTAAGGATGGCTTTTGTGAAAATCTAGAATTCATTTTATGCAATAATCAGTACATACAAATGATTGAAAAACAATTTTCTGATTTGAAAATGTTTAAATATCTATCGTTATACGTTAAATATTGTATTTTTTCATAGAATAAGTCTACCTATAACGAAGTTGAATTGTTTATATATGAGTAACATAACTATATTTACTAAAAGATAAGACAAAAATATCAAATAAACATTGAACTTTTCCATTGATCAAACTAAAAAATATGTAAATTACTGTTTTGAGAAATAAATAATTATATCGGCTTGTTGCTTTCAAATTTCTGTAAATATTGATCCATTCTATTTTTATTACTCAGTTAATATGATATGTATCTTTTAAGAATAAAGAGTAAAAACAATCGAGGCTTCAGTAGTGACAATGTAAAAATTCATAAAATTTCTCATTCAACTAGTGTAACTAGTAGTATAAACTTTTTCGATCAATGTATTCTAAAAATAGTACATTGTTGGCGTGTATATCGCATAATCTATAAACTTACATTATATCAAGGTTACGCTATGACATGCAACTCAATTTATCCTGATATTAATTATAATATAATATGCCGTTTAAAAAACAATTGTAAATATTTCGAAAGAAGCTGTCTTAAAAGTAAAGCAAATTTCTGGTTCAATTGATCATTTAGAGTACATATAAATTATTTCATTTTTAAACATGTACATACATATTAAAAAGACTGATCGAAATTTGAGAAAACAAATATCCCAAGTTATATAATCAAAATACTTAATCATACGTGAGATAACAAAAATGATTCAATATGTTACATGATCACTTAATCTCTTTAATTCTACAGCTCTTGGATGACTAATTGAACCTTGGTTGTTGGTTCTTAAATTTCCGAGCAAAACGTATTTTACCGAGTTATGAAGTATTGTGTGTACTCACCAACGGAGGTGCAAAAGTGGACGTGCGCTTCGAGAGTTTTCATTACCCGTTTGTTGCGCGTGTCCCAGACTCGCAGGGTCTTATCGTCAGAGGCACTGACGATAAACTTGCCACCGGGATGGAAGACGATGCCGCGAACCCAATTGTCATGTCCCAAAAGGGTAAAAAGACAAACACCAGCACCGACGTCCCATACGCGAATTACCTTGTCTCGCGAGCCAGATGCGAGGAAAGGTCCTTCATGGGCACCCTTATTGTCTGCTCCTGCCGCAGCATTGATAGATGCCCTTGCACTGTCTGGTGCCCATGCGATACACTCCACCACGTGTTCATGGTCTCTGAGTTCCACCTGAATCAAGAAATGTCGAATAATGAAAACACCGAAGAAATCCTGTATAATTCAAATTCCGTACAATTTATTATTATAATAAATTGCCGTCGTATAATCTATTCATATAACTTATAAAATATATCAAATTTACTTCATTGTAACTTATTAGAATAATAAGTTATCACTTTATTCAAATCACTTCAATGTTTTGTACATTACTGTTCATTAGTTATTCGATTCAAAGTACTTGTATTTATTTTTACTTTATTTGGTTTTTATCTGCAGCAATAATGTCGCGTAACCAAGTGATCCAATTCTGAACTGTTGTATAACGTTTTACAATTATACGAATAATGGAGATTCTAAGGCAGAATAATCATCACACAGTTAATAGTGTAATGTTAGTAAATAAGAATACGTATGAAGAGAACCTTTCTAAACATCGAGTGCTAATTAAGAATGACTGGAAATTTTAATCTATTGTCTATGCTTTGAGATAGGAAACAATTCCGCTAAAAAAAAAATCTACGATTTTTTTCACGTAGAATTACCTTTGTTTCCTTTGTTGCGACATGCCAAACTCGTACCGTTTGATCGTTCGAGCAACTAGCAATTAATTCTCCACAGGGACTGACTCTAGCCATCCGTACCCATTCTCTATGTCCCGTCAACGTTTTAACACAATACCCTGTCGCGACTTCCCATATTTTGATGGTCTTATCCCTAGAGGCGCTCACTACGAAATCTCCTTGTGGCACAAATGCGACAGAGCTGACACTATGATCATGCCCGTGCATGGTTTTCACGCAGGCGAATGACTGGTGAAAGTCCCACAACTTAATAGACATGTCCGCACTGCATGAGACTAACAGTTTCCCGGAGACATCGAAAGAGACGTCCTGTACGCTGTCAGTATGCCCTTTCAATGTTCTTTCGAATTCGCCACTCTCGAAATCCCACACCTGAGAGGAATTAATACAAGTAAGAAAATCAATTTCAGTAAGACCTGAATAAATAAGGGAGTAACTTGCACCGGGGGAGGGGCATAACACAACTGGAAAAATATTGAAAGTAATTAGCATTGGCTAACTCGAACGAACTATATCAAAAAGTCGGAATAAATATCGTTTCTTAGATTAAGGACACGTTTCGTTTCACGCTAGTTTCTTCAACTAGGTTCTTGTCAATTTTGAAAAATCAATGATTCTACCTTGATGGTGGCATCTTCGCTAGCAGACACTATAAGACTAAAAACCGGGTGAAAAATAACTCTGTTGATGGGAGCTCTGTGTCCAGTGAGACTGTACTTTTCGGGTGGCCTTGGTATCCATTCAGATGGTGACCGTTTGCTACGTGTCGGTGCTCCTTCGATGAATTCTTTCTCTGCTTCAGAGAGTTTGGATTCCAGTTCCATTACCTAAAACATTTAAATAATCGATTAAATATTTACGCGTATCTATTTCACCATTTCTGATTTAGCATTTTAACATAGGCATAGATTCGAACTGATTTCTAAAATTTTACCTTCTTTTGCAAACGTATGACCGAGGTCCATTTCTTTTCCAGAAGACCCCCATATTTTCTTTCCACTTCCCCAGGCATGTCGGCTTCTTTCTTGAACGCTTCGAGCGCATCTTGATAGCCATTAGTACTGAGATAGTCCGCGATCGCCTTATTTCTGAAATAATCAATTAATTTGCAACATATCACGGAGATAGCTAACAACAATATCGGATATCGTGCATAAATTCGCGATCGAAACCAGTTTTAAATAGCAAGTATAATTACTCATCGAGTAACGCGACAATTTTTTCCCTGAATAGCGATTATAAAAATGTAAAGCAATATCTGTCTTGTTATTCTTACTCGTTAGCAACTACATTTAAACTTTGTACATTTGATACACACTTTTGGCAATATCGTGCACAAAATAACAAAAGTTCTGCCAAAACATTGATTATTTTAATTTATGTATTAAAAAATTGCAAGATAATTTTACTTTACTTTCTTCCATGGATAGCGTTAATGAAATTTCGATACGATATTGCGAAATAGTTATTAAACGAGTGTAACTTAATCGTAATCTTATCATGTTTACCACAGAAGACTCGAATAATTTCTTACTTTCAGTCACTAGTGTAAATTATCAAAATTGAACTATTAATTTCTCTCTCTTTCTCTCTCTCTCTCTCTCTATATATATATATATATATATATATATATACATAAAATAACCCGTTAATCTGTAAAGTGGCTTAATCACACTCTTTTGTTTACAAATGAAACATCGCCATTGAAACTCCCATCGCAACGAGGGAAGATGAGATCTTTGCTTTAGCGGAAGTAACAGAGGCACTTGAACATTCTCCGTTAGCCTCATTCTATGAAACAAACTTTCTTCGTCGCAATGAACGTGTGAAATGACGCTGTGAACTTGAAATGAACTCCTCCTTCGCACTATACTTCGCAGTACTTCGCAGTACTTCACAGATACGGATCACTGTTCTTAACATTGAATTATTAAATTTTTTTTTTTTCGTTCACTTCATTATGTCCGACAATCGACTTTCCATAAATTTTCTGGTCATAATGTTATGTTCGTTCGTTCATTCATTCAGAAGTGAATCTATTTTACTCCTTACTCTATTTTATTCTTTGAGATTGATTTTCAGAGTTGTCGTCAAAAACTTCCAACATTCAGAAATGCGCTGTAGATATTCTACAAGGGTTAGCTGTGCACGATACCACCGATCAAACTCCATTCCTACGTTTTTCAATACAACTTTGATTCATACCTTCTAGCGGAATTCTAACGGGGCAAGATGCATCAGCCATCGTATCGCGGCCAACGGTTTTCAATAACGACATTTAGCTAACAACCGTTTTCAAACCGATTCAGGCCGATATAATAGAGGGCACAGGTTGAGTACGTGGGAAAGAGATTGAAAGTCGGGCAGAAATTATGCCGGGGTGAAAGGCCTGAAGTCGGTCGTTCGTCTCTGTTCACCTGCTTCCACGTGATAGTACGTGGCGAATTATCACCATAAGTTTTGTTCCGCAACCGTTCAAATGCCGGCAAACAAAGCAAACAGCCGGAAAGCACGATCGATTCTCTTTCAACGATCCATCGAGAGACCTTTCACTTGATCGCTTGTACGGATCAGGCCAGATGATAATAAATCACCGTTCGCCACATGGAACCACTCTGCTCGTCTGCTGCTGTTATCGAGGACGAAGCCATTTCGCTAATTATTCAACTGTTTTAGGAACCAGCCGTCGATAAATCTCGAGCAGAGAAAGTTACGCAGATGGGCAAGAACGCACTCGTCGAACCGTCGCCCGACAAGCAGCACACATCGGCCCAAACAAACAAAATCCAGCTCAAAAAAGGACGAATTATACGATACTGAAATGATTTACTAATTCACAGATTCCTTTTCAACGAATTTGATTTTCTTTTTTTTTTTTTCAACGCGTGTATTTCTAGATGAAAAGTTTTATTTTCTCTTCCTTTGGTTTACTTGTAACATATGCCTCGAATATGCCTCTAGACTGTACGAGAGTGTACGCCATAAAATGGAAGAAAGAATCCTGCTCGATTTTCGATTTCGATTCAGTGGGATCAAAAATTACCCGCGAACGCGAAACAGGTGGCAGACAAAACGATTCTGGTTGTTTTATGCTCGCATGAATTTCAAGGATCGCGGATCGCCCGACCAACGTGATCTTCTTTCATGTAAAGACGATCCCTTTCCACTCTCTTTGGCTCTTCCCTTTTTTCATTTAGCTTAACACACCCGTCAACGAGTATCGTGTGCACGAGATATAAGGTTTCCCATCGCAGGTACGCGCCACGAGAACTGCACCCGTACGCGTGTTGCGCTTAGATACCTTGCATGAATCTCTCTATCTCTGTCCTTTTCCAAGTTAATTAATTTTATAGGAACGCTGTGACTAATTTATTTGATTTGCTTGGAAAGGAATCTAATGTTCATCTGCAAGTAACCATTCTAGTTTATTCCAACGGTGTGTAATTACCAATACCAAGCAACCGTCCGTCACTATACAAAACACGGAGATCTTGGCGTTATTTCTTCTTTTTCTTTCTCTCTCTTTTGCCAACATCGTCTTTGCAATTTACTATTTTCTATTCACACTTGAGAATCTCGTTGAATCGCGCACGCGGAGTAAAAAACGCCAGTCATGGAATAGAATTCTAAACAGATAATCAATGCTGTTTATATCATTAATTGGCTATTAACATTTAACGGGGCGCGTAAAAGCATGAGAGATAAACGCGGATTTTAATTTCCCGGCGCGGCTTGCTACCCGCGTACGTGTAAATTTCAAATCTTTAATTATTAATTACAGTTCCATACAAGCCGGCAATAACAAGACGCATATAATAGCTTTTAGAAAGTGATTCTTGCCAGTCGATCAACGAAAGGTTTTCCAACTGAACGAGCCTGTTACTTTCGTGAATAATCTTCTTCCTTTGAGTAAGATAAATATCGAGGAAACAACAATTTCTCGTTTGCTAAATAACGCGTCGAAGAACGTGGGAAATGCAGAGGGAGGAACAAGTTCTTTTAAAAAACGTCATTTCAGTAATGAAGAACGAAGATGATGAATAATGCAAATGGCGAAACAGACAGAAAATCGTATTTTATATATTTATTAGAAATTTTCAGTTATGACAGCCGCGTCTCTCTTGCCACCTTCTTCGGTACTTCAATTGAACGATTCGCCGTCAAGTGAAATAAGATCCTTCTTGACACGAATCACTCATGCTATAATCATCCTGCTACTCGTGGCAATTCCGTGGCGAGAGTTATAATTTATAGTTTAGTTGAATTCGTGGAAAAAAAGTATGGACATGTGAATTCTCAAGGGAAAATGTTACTTAATATAATAAAAAAGTTAATGAATTTTTTATTACAAAAGGGTTCATAGGATGTCAATCTAATCTCCCTTTTACTCTCAGAGTTTTACTCTTTCTGTACTTTTTATCAAGAATACAAATAGATCTTCGTTCGCAAGGAAGAATAATAATTCTCAGATCGTTTAATTATAAATATTTATAAATGATTTGAAGATCGTTAGACGAAACTTGTAATAATTCGATTAAAAAGAAAAGATAAGAATTCGTAGAGTTCGTAGTAATCTGTATTAAAATAGAAGCCATTGTATTTTCACTACAATAACGACCTGCTACGCAAACAGGTCATTTTCTTCAACGTGAAACGCATCGTTAAAAATGTCATGTCCCGGGGGTGTAATTCTTTGTTTCACCCCTTCAAAAATGAATTGCCTTGGAAACCATTTTAGACGCCGGTTTGTATCGATCGCGTCTTTTACACCACTTTCACCCTTCCCCTCTGTTATTTTCCACTTTCTTACATGGTTAACGAAACAGAATGGGAGAAACGTTGACCAACGCGAAGGGGAGGAGCTTTATCGATTGGTAGGTCTCATTGCAGCCACGCCAATTTTCCCCAACTTTCGTGCAATACTCGACTCGAGTATACTTTATAAGACTCGAAAGCGCACTTACCAACCTTCGTCCGCCTTTTTTCTCCCCCGCCATTATCCTTATTAAGAAATCTACCGAATCTCGTTCCTTTTAACATTGTGCTCAACCATGTGAATAATTGTGACTGTCCGTCAGAGATCAAAGAAACGAACTGAAAATTCCGTTTCACTTGTTTAATTTAGTTGTAGATTTCACTTCCATGGAAAACACTAGCTTCGATCATTTTTTGCTTTATCAATAAATTCAGAGATTTCAAGAGAAGGAAAAAAGGAAATCATTCCTTTTTTTTAGATAATGATGCAACTCATTGCATAAAAATTTTATTTTTCATTTCATTGCATGTGTGTGTGTGTGTGTGTGATATAAATTCGCATAAAAATCTCCACTCCAATGATATTAACTAGTTTGGTCAGCCGCAATTAATTTGCTAATTGCACTATTTCGTGGCTTTTACATTAATAATTAGTTTCAACTTTGATAAAAAGAAAAAACAATATGGCACTGTTTCATCAACTATTCCGAGTTTAAATCGATCGCTTCCTGCAACCAAAAGCTAGCCAACGGCAGTCCATTAGACGTTCCTACGTAGCAATTTCCCTATTTCCCGGATTTTAACGTTTTCATGCGCCAGACAATTTTCACGCGTAAATGTGGAGGGGGAAAAAAAATGAAAACGAGGAAGTAAAAAGAGCAAGTTCTTCAGTTATCGATTACCGGCTGGATCGATGAACGTTTTAACAACGAGGCTTAAATTTCACTCGGTGACTCTAAAGACGAAGCCTGGTAAAAAGTAGATACTCTAAGTGGCCACCTGTAATGATCAATGAAGACCTTCTGTCTTCTATATTTGTCAGTTTCTTTCCCGATCCTGTTACACTCCAGTGACACATCTGTTTAGTTACTAAAAGACTTCCGGTGATTCACTCTGAAAAAGTATAATTTCTAAAATTCTAAGGTACTAGAATTTAAACCAAAGAGTAATTTAAATCAAAGAGTAATCTGATTGTTTCTTCTTCGCTTTGTCTGTCAATCGCGATTTTGAAACTATCGTTGCATAATTGGAGTTATTAGCCAATTAAGAAACATGTCAGCAACGAAAGTTCATCTTGCTCGATTTACGCATAATAATTTTTTAAATACCGGATATTTTCCTGGCTTCGTGATTTTCTATTAAAATTCGTGCCATTATCTCGAATGAAATAATTCGGTCTTGATTAGAAGTTAGTCAATTAATTAGCGTAAACAAATTTACTGATATAGAATGTAAATCAATCAAAAGTCTTTTCAATTCATCTGGACTTGGAGGAATCCATAATCATACAAATACAATAAAGTTGAAGTTAAAATTTAGAATAAAAATTTGTTCATTTGTATAATTTTCGTAACTTCGGACTTTGCTCATTTTTCCATGAATTCCTAATAAACCTGCGGTTCAAAGATATTTAAATTGTATGTTAATGAGAAAGAGACTCAAGAATTTTGCACTTAGTAAGCTATCTTAAACATTATATCACTTTTATTTTTAAATCATCGTTCTTCAATAGTTCGAAATTATTTTAACATAACTTTTCCCCCGTCTCTTTCGCAGTACCTGCTATAAATATCGTAAAGTTTTTCAGTCCCTCCATGCATGCCGTTAAGAAAGTCCTTTCACAGCTGTCCGTTACGAGTCGTCTATACATTGAAAAGCTATAATCAACTATTAATGCCTCATTATCAGGCATACTATAGGCTGTCAAAGGACATTTCTAGCTTTTAAAATTTCAACGGTGCTTTCCAGTATAATGAACTCGATAAAAATATTCATATAAATAAACTAAGCATTGTTTAATTTAGAATAATGTTCGATAGCGACAGCGATCGATATGATCTAGCCTAAAGATAATCTACTTTGCAATTGAAATTATAACATTCATTGCGTGCAACACATTCCCTGCACATTGTATCATACTTCGATTCTACATTCTGACCTACTTAACCCCCACGACCATATTCTCGCCTGTTAATTGTAAAACCATGATTCTTGTCCACGATGCGATTTGCCACGTTCGATTTGCGAAATCGAAGCTGCGTAAAAGTTTTAGCATTTCTCAGAAAAATTCCCAGAATAATTCGATTAAAAAAAAAAAAAAGAAGCAGAGTTTCAAAGATAGAGAAAAATTTATTTATTAAACTAACAATAACAACGTACAATAACTCTTTCCGCGTTTGTAGGCGTTTTATGATTTCAGAAGCGCGCGAGAAAGAGAGTGGAAAAAAATTTTCTTGTGAAATGGTGTCTAGATGCTTAGTCACTGCTATTTGAATCTTCTCACGACCAATGGTATTTTCATCTCTGAGAATAGGAAAACGTGTATACCTGTAGGCGGCGAATCAACAACTGAATAGGAAGGAATCCAGTTGATAATCGAGCTGCTCAGAAAGCAAACTGATCAACTGTACTCCAATCTTTATCCTCCTATATATTTGACGATAATAAATGGTCTGACTTCTAACAGTAAGATTAGATATTCATTGCAAAGAAAATGATTACGAAGAATCAGAAAGAAAAATGTCAGGAATCTGACGAAAAATTATAAGTTGTTTATCGAATTATCGAGTACGTGGGTTTTGATATTTAAATTACTGTGTTCGATTCACAAGTTTGCAAATCTATTTTCAAATTGCCTTTCTGTGTAACACTCTCTTGTAAAAAAAAAGAAAGAGAAGGGGGATAGAAAGAAATATTTAGAAATATTTAGAAAATACGGCATCCATGTATAACCTCAATTCGTTTTTTCTGCGCGGGTATCAGTCGCGCTTCTTTCTGCATTTCCCTGGTCGTTTCTTTCTCTCTCGGACCGGGACGCTTGCAGCGTCGTCGTCCACCGGTTCGACGCGTTATCGATCCCGCTATTCGCGCGTGCTCGAAAGACGCCCTCTCCTGCGGCAGCTGCCGCGCACAACGCGCGTCGATCCACGACCGATTTGACGTCACCGGAATTAGCTGGCATCGATCGACACCGTGATCGATGCTGTCCCGTTTTCCCATTAACAACACCGAGGGGGTGAGTTGTATCGCAACCACCCTTGGTTGGCTACCGCGGACGCGACGACCGACCGCGATCGTCAATCCCCCTTCGAGGAGAAAATTACAGAAACGCACCGTTTTTCGTCACGCTCATTTATTGATCTCCGCCATACCAATTTCTTCCCCCTCGTTTAGAACGAACCCCGTTAATTGGCCATTCGTGGGTAACCATAAGGTTTCGAGCAGACGCGATTACGATAACTTGCTGTTCGATGATGGCTCAACTTCTTTTTTGACTGATGAGTAAAATAAACGAACACGATAGAAAGAAAGAAAAACTAGAGATAGCAGTGATAATTTTACCTAATGTTTTCCTAATTTAAAACAGGAGTTTCATTGAAATGCAGAAATTTTAAAAGTATTACACGCGTGTCATTACATATTCGTGAATACGGCACGTTCTAGATTATGTTTGACGTCATTGTGACGTTACAAAACTCCAATTGAAAGTGATATCAATTTCATGATATACACGTAACGTGTATCATGCTGAAAATGATTAAACGTTAAGTTAATTTCGGAACGATATTTACACGATATTTACAAAACTTTCTTAGTCGTGTATTTTCAATGAAGTGATTCTTCATCCATTTGTGAAATTATTTCAAAACAACGTTGCACAACGTGTGATATTATAACGACGTTGGAAATATGTTCAACGTTGAGCCTTAACAGTTTCAAGAAAGATGCAAATAAACTTATGTTCAGGAATATTTCCGTTAAAACGGAATTTCTCTTCGCCATTTCGGAGTATGTACAAGACTAATAATGACTCATGACTGATGACATCGATTAATCTGACGAATTAAACTGCATAATGTTTCGATCATCTCGCGGGATTCATGTGAATGAAAATATGTATGTATCAGCTTGTAACCATATTTCACTTTGTTGTAGGTATGTCAAAATATACGCATGTACAATTTATATCTAAATTTACTTATTTATCTAACAATAATTATTATTCATATTACATCGTTACTATTATTATTACTGTTTTTCCCCATTATACTTGATCGTATACTTATATCGCCTTATTTATTTAAATAAATACCATATTCATAAATTTAATATTCGGCTTTCTCAATTTTCCAACGGTTGGATTAAAGCATTTCAAGATAAGAATAAGCTTAAACGAAGTAAGCTTAATGCCAGTGATTAACACATGATGCTACAATCAAAGAGACATATGCAAATACCGTTTTAACTCAACCTTCATATAAAAGTTATATAATTTCAGAAGAGTCCCGTCGTTATTTTAGTATTTCTTCTACTGCTTCACTATTTTATAAATTTTCATTTTCCTATTTGAAAATATAACTATAATATAATCTGACCAATTATCATACAAAATCTATTTATTAACTTAATATCCTAATAATATTCTAAATCAAGATAAAATCAATATCTACTATTTAATCATATAAGTCACATAAAATTTGGTCATATTCTATTCATCGCTTTTTTCTTTTTCTTTTAATTTTACTAATCTGCAATGTCTTAAATGTTGTAAATGTACACGATCCACAACACTTACAAAATAATATCAGATCTCAATAGTGATATTTTGAGTCCCATCCCTAAGTTCTATCACTGTAAAAATGAAAGAAAAAAAAGGAAAGTGGCGAGTACGCAATAGAGCCTTTTGTTCTCGCGTATTCAGCTGAGATTAATGCGACCTTACTGAATAAAATTTCAGTTGCGTTGCAATCCCTTTCATCTTTTCCTGTTCTCACGGATAATCTCGCGATGATTCTACTCATTATACACGCTGTAACAATTGACATGTTGATGCATTCATTATCATTATACTGCCTTATAAATCTTACAACAATTTTTACTACAAAGGCATACCATATATACTTGTACTTCTGCACTGCAATCTCAGTTACTTTCAGTAAATAATGGTTTCATTCGCAAACAAGTGCTCATGGTGTATTATCTTTTACTTGTTTTATCATTTGAACTACTGTTTTTTTTTCTTTTATACTTTAAAATTAAAAATATACCGTTCAACTACTTTTTTTCATTAAAAAAAAAAAAGATGAAAAATTGTATACCATCAACATGTATTTCTTAGATCTAATTCATGCAAAGCTAACAAGATTATATCACTAATCTTTATATATCTTATATATTTGGCTATTAGTGAGAAATAAAAATTACAAAACTGTGCATTCGAAAAGATTTTCAATTGAAAAGCAAATTTTCGATGCTTACAGAACTGTGCATTCGAGAAGATCATAAATTGAAAAGCAAATTTTCGATACTCTTGAATCCCACGAATGTTCTATTTTCTATAAATTTCTATAAATAGATTTATCGTGCTTTCCAACCGATTAAACACACCAATTCAATTAAGAATAAATATCCAAACTTCTCCTCTCCTCTCTTATTATACGAGTATTGTAACCCATGTCTGATGTTTCTTCATTATTAATTAGTATGCATCACGCGTTACAAAACATGCTCTGGCTATAATCGCGCGATAAAAATTTCATACGACGTGTTTCTTTTCCGCGTGTCTTTCGCAATGATAATATACATCTTTACTATTCAGTTCTAATTACTATTCCAATTACAATTATCAAAACTATAATAACGATAATTGAATATCTTATAAACATCTTTCAATCAATGGTTTTCTCTGTATGTTTTTAATTACATTTTGACACTATACTATCAGAAAGAGAAGAAAGAAGATAAAAATTATTATATAAAAGAAAAAAATGTGAAATTTCGATGTATAAAAAAAATCACAGTAAAACTCCATTCGTCCAAATTTCGTTTGTCAGAACGAAATTTTAATTAGTACTTCATTAAATGAATTCGTACCCGTTTCAATCAATATGTTATCTTGTTACCTATTCGAACGAAAAATCATAAATGGTAAAAAGAATCGATGAACCTCTATTATATGAGCTGTTTTTCTCTAGATGGGCTGAGAGATAAATGGAGTTCTTTTATAGCGCGTGTAAGTCTATGTAGTTGGTATAACGCAAAAGAAAATCCTAATACCCTGTAATTTTGATAAATGAGAAAATAATTTTAAACACTTACAACTCCTCCCTCTGACGTTGAGACAGCACCATTTTCATGATCCTCGCGTGTGTTTACTGGCTGATACTCAACAATGATTCAAATGAGCGCGACTAGATTCTTCTCCAGTCACCTCCTGATTACTTTAATACTCAGCCATCGACATCGCCTGCAATAGAAAAAAAATGAATCATTTTTTTTTTTTAAATTTTATTACAGTTCCATCTTCAAAGAAATGACATACGCCAAATTACAAATTTCGATTATAGAAATTATATTCTAGAACCGAAGTTGTATTGAACAATTCTCTATTAACTGTACTGAAATATATAATAACATTTATAGATAAGTTATAGTCCTTTGGTTAAATGCAAAGAGATTGAAATGAAATTAAATGCCGTGAAAATAATGAAGTTTCCTTTTTATATTTCTGTTGTACAATTTTCTTAGGAAATTTAGCAAATTTTAGTGAAATATGGAATTCTAAAACATATAATTTCTTCAATAGATACTACTATTATCACTACAGAACTCACACGAATAACAATCTCGCCACGTATTACCGTGGATTCAAATTTTCATTCATAAAATCGTT
Source organism: Tetragonula carbonaria (assembly GCA_032399595.1). NCBI lineage: Eukaryota > Metazoa > Arthropoda > Insecta > Hymenoptera > Apidae > Tetragonula > Tetragonula carbonaria. The sequence goes on along the minus strand of JAUCRC010000005.1, from coordinate 8,847,077 downwards.
CCTCGATCGCGAACAATATATCAACATCAATATCCAATATCTTCTTTTTTTGGTTCTCAAGCATTCATCATCTGACTCACACCTATTACATATATACATATTACATAAAATATAATAATACTATCGATCGACTAAAGTTAAATAATATTTTGTCTTTACAATTAAATTATGGGGAAGTTTTTTTTATTACCGCAAAAGAACTTACTGTTCAAAATACTTCCATGAAACGATTATTTTCTCAGTAGAAGAAAAAGGTAAACGTACAAGCATAAAAGGAAATTTAGACGAATGTGTGAGAACTGTTTGTCTTGAAATCCTTAATGGGTACAATAACATGCTCCTAACTCTCATAATTTATTTTACTTTCCATCTATGGAAAAATGCGAGGGGATTCGACGAAGAAACTTCGTCCACTTTTTTGCTTTTTCTTCACCAAAGTGATCCAGAAATTTTAATTCACAATTAATAAATTCAATTCTTGAGAACAAGCGAAATTACTTTCCTTGAGCGAGCAATTTTAAAAACACAGTGTTTCAACGCAATTAATAAATCAATATGATAATAAACAAATGAGCAACTGCAACAATAACATAGATACTATTTAAATACGACGTTTGTAAACAACATTAGTAAGCATTGACATATTTGCATATTGCCTGTTTTGTATTAATCACAAAATTTCTTTGATTGGTACTTTAAATGAAACTCAACTCTTTACGTGTACGAGAAATGAAAATCGTCGAATTTTACATTTTAATAATGGCGGAAGAGTTTTCGGGGGTATTACAACACAGTCAGCTGCAAACAGCGTACAAGGACCAGAATATTGATTATATTCCTTGGTTCATGCGACACCTACCCTTGCGATGCAATCCGGTGGAATGACATAACATTTGGCAAAACACGCGGGTCACGATCAAATAAACAGAAACGCAATTGGACGATGATGATTGAACGGTGATCACGAAAGTCCACTGTAATTGGCGAATACGAAACAATATCAGCCAATTAGAATGGACGAATCGAGAGCGGCCATCTTTCCCCGGTAATGTTCAAGCCTGATCTGACGATCAAAAAACGCTGCACTTCAAACAATCCTTCCGATTGTTTTTTCGTGCGTAAAGAATTGTATCGTGGGAAGAAATGCTTTAAGAGGAGAAAGACCTTGACAATCGAGAAAGTGCGCTGCGTCGTCGCGACGCTTTACGACGACGCTTATCGGCGCGATGCGCCGTAATCGATAAACCGGCTGTACGCCCACCCTCGTTGTCGTGTGTTTCACCTTATGGTACACTCAAATATTCATCACGGCCTCCTTTTTAATTCCCTCGCCCAGTCATGTTTATATGCATTAGAAAAACTCGTAATAGAACTGTTCGATCAATTCACCGAATCTCTTCTATTAATATCAACAGTTAAATCGATATCACTTCGATTAAAAACGACTCTAATTTTCGAAAGCATTCACACAGTCACAAATCAACTTACACGTAGATTCGATGGATTATTAAATTTTTTTTTAATGGAAAGCTACGTTTAACGAAGAAACGAGAAAACTCGAACTCGTTGGAAAATTTTCTCATAGAAAAAGATGGAAGACACAGATGCTATTTCAAACGATAATGTTTGAACGATTGAGTTGCTTTCTAATTCGTGATTTTGCTTAGGCGCATACGTATGCGATATTAATGACCAATGATTTTTTGCAGCGGCTATTTCCGGGATCATCAGTACGGGACTGTTGGCCTTCTCGACCCCGTGTACCGCGATCTACCTGTGGCTTCGCTTTTTCTCAATTCTCCTTGCATGCTGCCACTCAAAAAAGTTTCTTAAGATCGTCCACTGCTGCAAACATTATCACACGTACACGTCGTTTACGCGTATACAAATAGGACAAATAGAAACTCAAAACTCGTTCAACAACAATGCTAATTGCCATGAAAAAGTACGCGTAACCAAGAGAAAATTAAACCTAACACAGACTGATAAAATATCGATGGCCTTACGTTCGAAAAATGCAAAAACATCAGGAAGAACTCAGTTCGCTAACAGACTCGACAGCTGATCGCTCTAACAATGACAGCATCTCGCACAAACGTCTGTCAAAAGATATGATCCGATTATTATTTCCTATTATCGAGCTGAGCTGACAGATAAGACAATACCTCGAGATTGAGAAAAAATTGAAACTCGACAGAAAGATTCAAGTAGCGTGGCTCGGGAGTTGCGGCAAAGCGGTTGTACTACCCCACGACGCAAACGGTCATTCGGGAAAAAATCAATTCGAAGTGACGTGCAACATGTACATTAAATACGTGTGGAACGCGGCTGGATGACTGACGGAAAGTCATCAGCTAACGTGGTAATCGGTATTCAATCGAGTGTACACTGTCAGGCAATGTCATGTCGGTCAGGAAGCGCTGCTAGAAAATCATTAGGCGAACGCGGAACAACCGTTTGTTGTAAATCGTGCACGGCCATTTTGCCAGAACCTGTCACGTCTGGTTGCAGTACATTTGCCAGTCGGATCAGTCTACTAACTAATGGATACAACGTAGGAACACGTATGGATACGTCCGCGTGCTTGGCATCCGATACTCACTCTTTTTATCAGAGTAGCAGTAACCAGGATCCTTTGAGATTGGAAAAAATCACAGAGAAACCGGACGAACACAACCACCGAAGAACTCTGTACTCGAGATAACTTCTGCGATAGGACTGTTTCACGAGGTGGCGCCTGCGAAAGTCTTCTTTCTTCGCGCATGCGCTAAATATCGATGTCACTAATCTTTCTCATTGTTCTGAAAGAACCACATTCTGACCGTTCTATCCTCGCTAGGGAATTTTCCATTAATCGCGTTTACATCTTTTTACTAGGAGAAAGTTGGAGATTCTCGAAGAAACGCGTAAATATTTTAAAACTTTTAATATTGTAAATAAACATGTAAATAAAAAAATAAATAAACAATTACAATATTGATGACATTGGTATATAATACTTTGTCGAAGGATCTTCGTTTGAAATTTAATGTTTTAAAGAGGTTAAGGTAACGGAAAGTGATCAACAATGTAAATATTAGCATAATGGCGAAATTGTAAAGTGTCAGCAAAAATTTGTTTAAGTTTAATTTGTGCGTTAAAAATATCTTTTATACGTTTTTTTTGTAGATAAGATTTAATAATAAGTTAAATCTGTTACACTGTCAACCGGCGACATAACTTGTTTCTAATTTACATGTTTAATAAATTTCAAATTCATAAAATTATACACTTACTTAAAGACCAAAAGTCGAAACTTTAATGGCTTTTTCACAATCAAATTCGAGAGGTAATACTATTTATAATTTTTTTTTTTCTTTTGTGAAAACTATGCTAGATTTTTATCTACACTGATTGTAGAATTACAAAACAGAAAAATCTTGGAAGAATTGCAATTGAAAAAACAAATGCTTTTAAAACAAGGTGTAGCACCAACATTAAGCACGTCATTAGCTGTTACTCCAACAGGTTCGCCTTCTAATTTGGTAAATATCTATATATTATTCATATAATATAAATATATATTTTCTATGTGATCAACTGATAAATTATAAGTTTGTTTTTTAATCGTCTCTACTCATCACCTAGCCTCCTACACAACCCTCTGATGGTGTTGTAATGAGTGCATCCCAAAGAGCTGCCTTACATAATGCAAATGCAGCGTCATCAGGTTATTTTGTGACACAGGATTCTTCTTTTGGTAATCTTATCTTACCAGTTCTTCCAAGATTTGATACTAAATAACAAAATTAAATTAAACTTTCAAGTTATAAATAATTCTAAAGACTTTGAATAAGTACGATAAATGTGATTTTAATATGAACTAAGTAATTTTTTTAAGTGAACCCCATGAAAGTAATAAAATTAGCTGACAATTGATAATTAAGTAAAGAAAATGGCTAGCATTCAACTTCGTAAGTTAGAGGAATATCTGCAACAATTAGATGGATTTGAGGAACCAAAAGTATTACTTGAACAATATTGTACTAGTGCTCATATAGCATCACGTATGTTGTATTGTGCTCAAGTACAATTCAATGACATTGAAGGACGTACAATAGCTGATTTAGGTTGTGGATGTGGTATTCTATCACTTGGAGCAAAGATACTTGGAGCAAGTCATGTGATTGGTTTTGAAATAGATTCTGATGCACTTAAAATTCAGTCTCAAAATTGCAGTGAAATGGAACTGTTTGTGGAAGCTGTACAATGCGATATACTTCAATATTTACCAGGTACATGTATATGAATGTATAAAATTTATTTTTAAAAATAAAAATCTTTATATTATATACAATCTTGCAGGGAAGTTCGAAAAATACTTTGATACAGTGATTATGAATCCACCTTTTGGTACAAAACATAATGCAGGCACAGATATAAAATTTTTAGAAATCGCGACCAAATTAGCATCAAATACTGTATACTCGTTACATAAAACAAGTACACGTAATTACGTTCTTCAAAAAGCTGCGCAATACGGAGCTAAAGGCAAAGTTATTGCAGAACTGAGATATGATTTACCGAAAGCGTATAAATTTCATAGAAAAACTTCTGTAGATATTCAAGTGGATTTTACACGATTTGAATTAAATTAGTGAGATATTTTCACGAAACTGGTTGTGCATTCTAATTACTCGAATTTTAGGCCTTGTGCCAATGTTATTTCATTTCCATGATTAATAGTTATAGTCGAACGTCGCATATAATTCTTCCATGAATCGCTTCCACACTCGCGCCCACCACCTGTAGCTTTTTCTCCTCCAAATGCACCACCTATCTCTGCTCCACTAGTTCCAATATTAACATTTACTATTCCACAGTCAGAACCAAGAGGACCAGCCCACTATAAAAATGTATTTATATTTTGTTATTATAGGTATATAATTCAGGTATATAATGCAATAATATAATATAAATCTTACCAGGGAAATATCTTCCAACTTCGTACTAAATAAAGCACTACTTAATCCTTGTGACACATCATTATTAAGAGTAATAGCATCTGTTAAAGAATCGACTTCAAAAATATATACAATTGGTGCAAAAGTCTCTTTTTGAACAATTTCAGCTTTAGGTGATAAACCAGAAATAATAGTTGGTTCGACATAAAAACCAGCTCTATTTATTTGTTTTCCACCAAATTCAATTTTGCCACCATTTTGTAAAGCACTTTCTATTGCTTGCTGTAAAAAATTGTAATTTGTAAATTATATTAATAGTTGATTTTATCGTATTAACATAATATTCGTACCTTATATTTATCTACTGCTTGTTGATTGTGTAATGGTCCATATAAAACATTATCATCTAAAGGATCTCCTATTCGTCCCAATATACTCTTATATCCCGCTTTCAATTTTCCTATTTTGAATTTGCATAGTATCTTTTCATTAAATATTTTTTGTAACTATAGTTAATTAGATTGGTATAAAATTTTACCTAAAAATTCATCTTTTATCTTGCTGTGAAGAATTAATCTTCTTGTACTGGTACATCTCTGTCCAGTTGTTCCTACAGAAGAGAATACTGCCATTTGAACCGCCATATCTAGATTTCCATCTGGAGTAACTGTTACAAAAAACACGATATTGTATTTCAGTATACGATATGTAACTAATTGTATGATGATATAACTATTGCTTTTGTTTGATTTACCTATCATTGCATTGTTGCCCCCTAGCTCTAACAAAGATTTTCCGAATCGTTGTTGAACTTTAAGTGCCACGTTTTTTCCAACTTCGGTACTTCCAGTAAATGAAACTAGAGGTACACTATAATAAAAATAATAATTGTAGTAAATTATAAAAATTTACTAAGGTTTCAGTATTTTAAATCTTACCGCGTATCATTAACAATAGTATCACCAACATCGGATCCGCCTGTCACCAGAGATGCAACAGAGCCTGGTAGCCCATTTCGTTCTAATACTTGTGCGATTATTTTTGTAGTTGCAACAGAAGTCAATGGAGTAGTAGGTGCTCCTTTCCAAACAACCGTATCCCCGCATACCATTGCTATAGCAGCGTTCCAGCCATATACCTGAAATAATGTATCTCTTCTTAATTGGAGTTACTGTCTTTTATTAAGTTTACCTGCTATTTTATTATAGTGCTTACTGCAACAGGGAAATTGAATGCAGAAATAACTCCAACTACTCCAATAGGATTCCATTGTTCAAGAATTATATGAGATTTTCTCTCCGAAGGAATTATAGAGCCACTAAGCATTCTAGATAAGCCTGCCGCATAATCACAAACGTCAATAAATTCCTGAATCTCGCCAATAGCCTCTGGCAATATTTTCCCTGTAACATTATATATTATTACGATGAAGTAATAACACTAGAAAGAAAATTTTGTGTATAAACGAATTATACCCATTTCTAAAGACACTAATCGTCCCAGTGGGTCTATATTGTTTCGAAGTTCCATTCCTATTTGCCGCAATATTTCACCTCTTTTAGGAGCTGGCAATAATGCCCACTGAATCCATGCTTTGCGACTTTCTGTAATAGCATTATTTGCTTCTTCAGATGTCGATGTTCGAACTTTCGCTATTACTTTGCCCGTTGCTGGAGAAACTGATTCTATCACCTGCATTATAATATTAATAAGATCATTTCTTGTGGTTTTTGATATATGTAGAAAATAATTTTAATTAATATTAATTGAATATTTAAAATTTGTACAATATAATTACATAAGTAAAGTAATACCTTGCCAGATCCTCCCCATCGTCCATCAAAGAGACCCGAATTTTCAGTTGTAAGACCCAATTGCTTCAAGAATCCATATTTTGGATCTGTTACCAAGTGTCTCACTTTCTGCAGTTGAGGAATGTAAATACTATTTTTGGATAATAAGCGAATCATTCTCAATTAAAAGTAATAAACTAACTTGTGAAAAATAACAACTAACTCTTTAAACTGGATGCCACAATATAAAGAGACTGTGGCTTATCAAACTAAGAAGAGAAGGGATATGATAAGCTTAAAAGGAGAAAAACATTACAGATAATTAAAATTAACATCAGTTTTTGCAATAATTACAATTTTTCAATCGTAAACAGTAGAACCCCATATACAGAATTTTCACTATATGGGATTTTACTTAATTACTTATTCTATGGCATATGATAAAGATTCAAAGTATTTATGATATACAAGATAAACAAATAAGAACAATTTGTAATTACTTTGCTGTTCACAATGATCTGGAAAATGTTTTTTTTCTAGTTAAAATTATATTTTTTAATTTTCAACTTTAAAAATATTTTTTTTTATAATGTGAAAAACATTTATCATATATCATAATAATATAAAATTTATATTATAAAACAGTTTCAAAATTCAAATTACATATTACTCATCTCGAATAATTTTGTGGTTAAAATGTTTTTAAAAACAATATCGCGAAATTCAAAAGGAAGTTTTAAATATTCACGGAGTATCAAAATATAAATATAAATGGCAGTTTCATATGTGTCAACAGCTATATTTCAAATATTTAATCCTATTATAGAAACCAAAAAGTTTTTATATAAATTTTTAATTTATTATAATTATATGTTATATACATATTCAACGACTACGATTTTTTACACATTTTTCTGATATTATAGAAAAATATATTCAAAATAAAAAATAGTTCATTTTCAGCTATAAATTACAATGTATAAAAATTCTCAAAAAAGAACTTTTTCGAATAAAATCTCAAGACGACATTGAACTTTTTAAATAACACTATTTTTAAATCAAACATATTTTTAATCTCATAATGTTGTAGCAAGTATCAAAACGAATTGAATGACTTATTATATCTTAACATGACCTTAGCTTTTGAAATTTCATCTTAACCGGGCAGATATAGATAATAGGATACATTAAAGCATAAGCAAGATAAATGTTTCGGAAGAGTTACGGTTCTTAGTTGTTTTTCTTGTATTTTTCCCTTCTCGTACCCATCGAAAAAATTAATCTATATCGAACCATTGGTGAATTAGTACAACTTGTGAGCTATTTTTTCAAAATTTTTTCTTATGTTCATTGTGTCTGCTTTTAATTTTAAATTTCCTACTGTAATATTGTGTCTTGTATATTTCTATTTCTTGTCAATTTTGTTTTTTTATTCATTTTTTGATACTTCTCTTTCAAGATCCTGAGTGAAGAAATGACATTCTTTTCACGCTAGCTCTTTATTACTTTTTTGATAGAAATTTTATACTTCAGTCATTGATAGTTCTTTGACTTATTGTTAGTATTGATCGATTCTTTAGTATAATATTTATTACCATACTTATAAGAATATTTTAGAATCTTTCATTGGCCTTTAGAAATTGTTTACTTCCACCTAAAGATAACTGATACTGATTATCAGGTCACTATCATGACGCACAATATCTTCATTCGTGTTCTTATTATTTAAATAAATTTTTATTAAATTTTTACAAAAAATGATTCGTTGTTTTTAAATAACTCCGTTTATTCGTACTCAAACATTAATCGAATAAAATTTCATTTGAATAATTTCCAACACTTGTTACGATGTAAACTGATGTAAAAAGTATTCCTATCTCAAACACTTTTTTGATTACTATCGTAATCACATTTGTAATGAATACAGAAAATAAATATTTACAAATTGATAAGAAAAATTGTACACACGCGATAATGTATATCATATTATGCACGTCTAATACACGTAATTAACATTTTTTACAATACTAATTATAATATAGTTTTGTGCTGTATAGTCCTGCTAACCAATAATAAAAATTAACAAAATCTTATTAAAGTTTAGAAATTTAGTGATAACGGAATAAATATCTTTATTCATTTTATTGCTGATATTTTTATTTTACATAATACGTAAAAATATATCAATATTCTCACAGATACTTAGTAACTGATAATGTGTATACACACACACACACACACACACACACATTAAATTAAAAATTACAATAAAATTATTTAAATATCACATATCCAGTAAGTAAAACATATTTAATATATTTATCTGCATTCTACATATGTATATCCCGACGTGACAAATTCAAAATTTCTGGTGGAACACTACTAATATAATAATGGTGGGAGTTTTTATATAAGTTTTATATAAAGAAAAAATTTCTATAAATTTAATAACTATCTTGTAAACAATGTAAAATAAGAAACCATTCAAATTTTATTATGTCTTTTTTTTTATCTATAATTTTAATACAAGAAAATAGGGTAACACTCATCTCCATTCAAGGCGTATATTCACCCTGAACTGACTGAACTTAAAACAAATTATTTACAATATACTTATAAATGATATTTACAAATAAGAATCACTAACATACATAGAATTATAGCTCCACAAATATAAAACACGGAGAAAGAGAATTTTTAAGATGAATGTAACGCTATCTATTTTTCGAAGGATATCAAAGGAAAGTGAAACAACAAAAGTAAATGAATAAGTGCTAAAATGAAGACGATTGCTAATTACTAAGTGTTTTACAAAATACTAAATATATGAAATTGAATTATTTACAGACATCATACGCATATAAAATCGATCTTTTTTAAACTCATTATAATGTACAATGTACAAAGTACGATCGAACAATTTAGTATATAGTAATATACTAATCGTCGTACATAGTAATAATGCTGACCAAATATAAAATTTGCAAGCTCATATCTCGATAACAATTTATATATGTACCACAAATATACAGTGTTTTGAAAACGTCTTGATACTAGTTACAAGAACATATAATCAAAAGTATAAGTTTTTATTTTAAATTTTAAACGTGACTTTTACAGAGTCAAGAATGCTACAAATCAAATATCATCAACATATGTATGTCTCCCAAAATATCTTATAAAATACTTTTGTCTGAAATATTTATTCATGTTTTTCGAAGTATGTGTTCTTAGTTGATACAAACACACTGTATACATATTCGTAGTTTAGTTACATTTTCATCACTTTAGTTCGTTAGTTATTAAATATAACAATCAATATGAAAATGTTTTTAGTTTTAGTCACAAAAGATCATTTTTGAAACTTATGCAATTTGAAATTTGACTCATTTATGTATATGCGTTAATTTTTGTATTGTAAGTAGATGATAGACGATTATCTATTGTGTAATGTATAATTATATTACATCAAAAAAAATTTATTTACTTTTCATTTTCTGGTTTTTAATACGGAATTCGTATCTTTCGCTTTGTAGTGGATTCTACTATATAGTATTTTTTAAACCTATAATAAAAAATTTTTTGTGTATTCCTTTAATAGTAATTAAACTATTACAAAAACGTATTTTATTCTAACACTATAATAATGCTAGCGACATCACAATGCGATACGGCAGTGATTTACACAGAATTATAATGTTGTTCGTCTTTTTATATATTACGACGTTTAAATGTTCAGTGTATGCCACGAAACAAAATAGAACTTCAGTAGAAATTACTTTTTTATAATTTCATTACTGAGACATTGAACATATCACTGTAATTCTTCGTATTGAAATGCAATTATTTCAGCCCGGTCGACAAAACTGATAACATCGCAAGTCAGAAATTAATTGCAGCACTGACCTTGTCAAAGTTGGTTGGTCCTGTTAATACGTAACAAAATCAATAAGAAAACTATTAATTATGAATTATTATTTACAAGTTTTATTTTTGTATTTTACTTACTGTAGATTTGTCGAAGTTTCCTAATAATGTAGCTTTTTGCATGTCGTCTACACCTTCACAGCTTGCTAAAAATGTTGGCAAAAAATGTCCGAAAAACCATGCTATATTAACTGAAGCTAAACTATGAATAGCAGTTGCAATTTCATCCGCCAATAAATTGTGAGATCTGGAAATAAAACGTTATTAAAATGTTTTATTTAAGAAATAATAAATTAAAAATATTCCACTAACTGTTGAAATAAAACGGTAAACAACGCCATTAAAAATCTTTCGAGTAAATGAACTTTGAAAACAGCTCGTTGATAAAGCCGCCATCGTATATTTAATTGTTCTAAACTTTGTAAACTTTGACGAAATATGTTAACATCTGGTTGAAGAAGAGCTTGACCAAAAGCTTCTAAAATTGCAACTAATTCTTCCTTGTGTTCGACAGATTCCTCTTCATCAGCATGACCAAGAGTACGTAATATAGAAGTATTATAAAAATATTGCCATCGGTGCATAAGTATACTAAAATAAAATTTACATTTTATTATCGTTACATTAATGATGGAAAGAGTCAAAATATAATTTGTTTATCACCTGTAGAAAAGTTTTAGTAACACAAGTGTGGTATCTGGATATGCACTAAGATCATTTCCAACAGCCGGCCATACTTGGCCTAAACATAAGTTAGTCACTGAAGGAACAAATGCTTTAAATGCACTACTAGGTGCTGAAACGACCAATATTAAGATTTCTAATAACTGATCTAACGCAGGTCCCGCAGATATATTTTCTCTGCAAATGCATGCAGATGTGAAAATAAAATTATGTAATATAAATTAAATTAAATTATTAAAAATTAAATAAGCTACCTAGTATAAATATGTAACATTCCTTGAACTGCATTTTGAGTAAACTCAGGACCTAGCTGTTGTTGTAGCACTGAAAACACTGAATGCAAAAAACTAAGCAAAATCTCGCATACACTTTGGCATCTTATCATATATGGCAATAGTTCTAATGTTCGATTTATAGTTGATCCCAAACATGAATGTAAAATTTTTTTTATCGTCGTAGACGAGGCAGAACAGTCTTCTAGTAATTGAGTTAATGGCACTACTGTTATTGAAATTGTAGACTCAGAAGGTACAGGTTGTCCTTCTAAACCAAGAGGCGTAGATAGTGTGGATATCATCGTGCCTAAGTCAATTGAGATTATATACACGTATTATTAATATTTATTAATATTTAACAAATATTTAATTTTACTTACTTAATAATCGTTCTCTAATAGTTCCATCACCATGTGGTAATACAATTGCATTCACCAATGCTCTTCGCAATACTTTTATTGTATCAGGTTTAAAGAATGGATATGTTACCATAGAAATTAAATTTCTAAACGTAGGTTCATCCCATAAAACAGGTTTTAAAATAGCAGTGATACTTTGAAAAAGATGTGTAGCGGAATGAATCAAATTGGCTGGTGGTGGATTATCACAGAATGTTGTATAATCTAATGCTAAAATACACGAATCAATACATCGTTGACAAAGTGATTCTTTTGTTTTTTCTGGCCTGTTGGCTATCCAATGACACCAAGCTTGGAGTGAAGCTAATAACTGTGAATGACTAATCAACAAAAAAAAAGCACATCATTTCATTAAAATACTTGCATAAAAATACTTTGTTATATGAACATTACTTACACTTCTATAAGATCTATTACAATTGCAGCTGGTTGCAGTGATGCTTTGTACAATTGGTTTGTCTTGGCAAATTTACAAGCATCTAATGTTTGAGACACTACTTCTTCCGCTAATGACTGATCAATACTCTGATCATCACCTGTTGTTATTAAACAATTATGTATTTTGCCAAATTAGAATCATGATATTATTATATAAGAATTAACTTACCAAGGAAAAGTGAGTACAACCTTGCTAATGCTTGAGTAGTAGAGGCTAAATCTCGTAAATGCGCGTGTACATTTGATGCCTCAGGTTCGTTTAATAAAATAACTTGATTATTAGCAGTAACAGCACCTAATTCTCCAAACATTACTAATCCTTCTCGCCAAGAACGGTACTAAACAGTTTAGATCAATTAATGTCTGCAAATTAAATTAAACATAAATAATTGATAAAAATTTTACCAATAGTGTAAAAATCGGAATCGGAGAAATTTCTGCTACTTTTGCTAAACACTCTATGTTACATCTTAAAAAGTGCTGCCATTCCGTTTCTTCCTATAATAGAAATATATAGATTAAAATAAATATAATTTAAAAGAGAGACAGATAGGATAAAACTTTTGTAATTTTTCTTACATTTTCATCTAAACTTTCCGTATCAAGATCTTTTAATGTACGTGTATTGAGCTTAAAACTCATTTTTTGCAATACTCTTTCGGCAAGAGCTAGTGCTACTGGAGAGTAGCGAGATTGGGTACTTTCTAAAAGAGTAGTCCAAACGTCTAAACATCGTAGATATCCGGTTACTGTTGAACATTGTTGAAAAGTATGATGGCACAAAACTTCTAATAACGTATTTACTGGAAATTTTGGACAAGATTCAACTCTTTTTAGATGATTTGTTACAAATAATTGTAAAAACTCTGTCAGTTTCTCCATATAACTAGAAATATAATGACTTTTTTTCAGAAATGTAAAGCTTTTAATTATAAAAAAATTTGTAAAATGTAGCATATCATTTAATACCTCTCGTTTATAGAATCTAAACGTTCTAAAAGCTGAAATAATGTAACTCCATTTTGAAATATTTCTACTAACAATCTATCAGTTACATCGGGAGAACATAATGGTCGATATAAAAGTTCATTTACGGTGGTCACAGCTTGTACAGCCATTTCAATCTGTTTACTATTCTAATGATAAAACATATAACTATTTAGTATATTTTTTTAATTGAATTGCAATATATATATACTGTGATATCTGATATATAATCAATCCTACCATTGCATCGTGATACCTGGCACACGTAAAAATGGCATCTAATAAATTTGTAGAGATATGTTCTGACAATTCAATCCAGCTAAAAAGATGTGCTAACACATCTAGTGTTGCTATACAAACTTCACTAGTTCCCGTTGCTAATCCTTCTACATCTAGAATGGCCCTTGCAGGTGCTACTGTTTGTCCACTAGTGGGCGATGGAGGCGGTGTAACTGTTCCAGAACGACTTTGCAATTTTGTTGCTTCTTTTAAGAGTACTATATTAAAAAATAATAATTATATAGCTTGATGAAGATATAAATAATTTAAAATCTATGGAAAGAGCCGCACTTGTAAGAGAATCCAAAGTCAAAGGCACTTGAGCACTAAGAAATCTAAATAATTCATTTTTCCTTTGTATTGGCAAATCTTCTCTTGGAGTGGCTAGTTCTTCTGAAGCTGTTCGCAAGTAAATGAGACCCAACAGTCTTGTATGCTTGTGACTTAATAACTGCCAAAAGAAATTAGATTTTAGATTGAAATAATTAATTAGAAATCTCAAGTGCTGTGTTAGAATATATACAAACCTGTAAAATATTCGAATAAAAATCTGGATAGAAATGTGGCCAATCATGTCTAGCAATATCTACAACTAATTTAACTACTTTGTTTCTTACAAAAGGAGCTACACCTCTTTCTAGTGATAAGGTGTATAAAGTTGATCTTGTAAGAGCTCTGTCTTCCCATGGCAGTATTGGCCATCTTCTTCCAATTGTTGTCTACAATAATACTTATTATATAGCCATCTAATAAATCTTTTATTCTTTCTTAAAGCATTGAAAAGTTCATTTCACATTAAAAATGATTTAGTAAGAGACATTTAGTAAAATTTAGAGATATATATGTCTACAATCACAAACAATTAAAATTACAGAATTCAATTATATTAGTTCATACCTCTAACGTAGACAAAGCAAACATACTGACATAATGATTGTTAGTAGAAGACAAAAAATGTAAACATGGTCTCCAGGAATCAATCTGCGCCGCAAATTCCTGAAAACTTCTTTCAATTGTACGTTTTCGTTCATTAGTTGTTTCTGGAGAAAAAAATTCAGTCATAAGATGCTCCAAATTCTGCAGAGCAGCTGCATCATTGTCCTGTAAATATAATTTACTTGGCACTTCAACAATAAAACAGAAATATGAGAATACTGAACAAATATACAAATGACAGCTATCAAAATAATCTTTTAAATTTTGTGTACGTAAAAAATATTCTCATTTCTTAGCAATTTTTCTTTATTTGATTTAATTTAATACTCAATAATAATTTTAACAAAGCAATATATTCATTTTTTAAATAATAAATATCAAATGACACGTTATGATTAAAATCTGCATTCATTTTTAAACTAATTTACATTAAATATTTATTTACAGAATTATTGAACGATAACGTATATTTTATCTTTAAGCATATATATTTCAAGACGTAATATAATACATGCGTTTAATTGCACATATTAATTAAATAGCAGTTATTGTTTCACGTACCATGATAACGTCAAAGAGCGCGTGTTGCTATAAATGCCGTATATAAATACACAAATCAGACAAGGTTAGGCTCTCAGTTGTCAAACGTCATGCTTGAAGCAACAAAGTACGTAATTAAATACTCAATCTCTCGATTCGTACATCATACGAGTATAATTCTGTATACATACTTATATTTTTGGCATATGTGTATACGAGTATAAGCCATTACACTATTGCTATGTAGCCAATAGTAGGAAAGAACGAAAAAGCAATCGTTTTTATTGAAGGATAGCTTTCGGTCATTATTTTTACCGCGAAAAACGAAGTGACTGTAACTTGTGATTAATTAGAAATTGTGATTAATCAGAATTGCATGTGTAAAATTATATCAGTAATATAATGTCTATTAAATTGTGTCTGTAGGATTATACCAATATTTTTCTTTACATCCATGATATTTATTTGTGTGCATTTTATGCATCCGATTCTAAACCGATATCAGTCTGAAGTTTACTTAATATTATTTAATATTTATTTAATAAAATTTAAAAAAAAATCAAATATGTATTTCAAAGATATAAATGTGGTTGACGTAATCTGTTGCACAATATATTATGTGATTGATGGAATTGACGTCTATAATGTGAAATAAGTCTTGAAATATCAAGTAATAACCAAAATCGTGTGCGTGTGTTACAGAAGTATCTTGGATTTTATAATATAAATTATTTACAATAACGCTGATACGCGTTTAAAACTGTTCAGCCTGTTATTGAAGAACTGCTTTATCATTTACGTGTCACATGTGACATTATCGACTCAGCGTTAAGAAAGATTACAGCGCCAGTAAAACGATAAAAAGCATAATTACACATCGATATTCGATATTCGATATGTTATCGATATAATTTATCGATTTAACGTGCGTTTTAAGTGGGAAGAACAGTAAAAAGAAGTGTGTCCAAACATCATCAGGTAAAGATTAAAATCAGTAGGTTTCAGATTCGTTTTTTATATTGTCAAATATCTTTATTATTTACAGGAAGAAAAGAATATAAAAATCATGAAAATTGTGGAGTGAAAAGCAGTAAGCACAGACAGTATGGTCACCGACAAAGGACACGACAGAGTTTATATGCTTTTCCACAACATGGAGGGTTAGGTGAGTAACTATGTATATCTATAGTAATTGATATTTTTATACATTTTCAACATGAATAAACAAACGATTGATTCAAATAGTTATTTTGAACACGAGCTATTACTTTCAATCTTTTAACGTAATCCATAGTATAATTTTAGTTTTAGTAACATAAGAAATCTATTAAATATGATGTGTGTTATTGCAACTTTTTGGAAGATATAAATTTGACAGTTATAATAAATTATTTTTGTATTGATAAAAACTGTCAACTGCTTTCCACTATTGTTACTAACGAAAAATCAAAGTAATTTGAGTAAAATCATGTCACTTATCGTTAGACTTTTATTACATAGACTGAATTGACTCATACACTGAATTTAAATAAAATTTCTAAACATCTTAAATGTTCAAATCTTATATGTTCAAACATAACATTTTCAGTACTTAATTATATTATTGTATTATTGTATTTTAATTATATTTAATACTTTAATTACATTGTTATAAATTACAACAATTAAACCACTACAACAATTGTAAGTATTTTATGATATTTTTAAATTATTATAAAATTATGAATTATATAGCAAATAATATGAGCTAATTGACTACGACCGTTATTATATTAGACTTATTAAATTCACGAATAAACGTCAGTAAAATGCAATAGTAAAACATAATTTTGTCAAAGTATTCATAAGAAATGCCTCATGAATGAAATGCCTTCTTCAAGATCATATATCTTCTACTCTCGGTATAAATAAAAATTATGTTTGTAAAATTTTTAAATCTAGTTGCATGTGTGAATCCCAATTAATTCATCGATAGCTCGAATCACTTTCTCGTCAATGTGAACAAGAAGCGAATGAAGCTAGCGGTATTTGATAGAAATATCTCTGATAGGGAGAAAACCGTATTGCGGCTACGGTTAATTTCGTCCATAGTTCACTTTTAGATTGTGGCTAAAATTTAAATCAATTCCAGTTTATACCTTGGGATATATCCTCGTCGATCGTGGGCGAATTGATTCGTTACCACACGTGGTTTACTCTCTCGATAATATTAGTCGAATATTCATTGTTCAGTGTAAGTGAAACGTGACGTACAGATAACTGAATGATATATACACATGTATATATACTTCGATAGTGAGAAGATCTAAGTATAATATTTTTATTATTATTCGTAAAATACGTATAACTGATGTAAGCAAAATATTTCTTCTCGCAAAATTCTCTAAAATTTCGTACGATAAAAAAGTTATTCTCTCATTTTAACTTACTTTGAACCATACAATCAGAAAAGATAATCGAAAGTCATTTGCTAATTATTTTTCATTTAGCAGCAGAATACATTTACCGCGATTTGTTGTTATTAATTCGTATTGCGAATAAATATCGAAATAATAAGTTGAACCAATGGCGAATGTTTTATTAATTTTCTTGTTCAACCATAAATTAATGCTATTACGTAATATATTGGTTTTGTACAGAGATCTATATTGTTGATCTATTGAATAATAGATTCATTCTCCTTTCAATAGTGCAGCATCAAAATTTTAGAAAGAGATATATTTCTAATGTAATTTTTGGAGTAACTTAACGAGAGCTTATTCAAAGTTTATGCAGTACAGCAACATGTGTATAAATAATTTTGTACAAAGAGACAAATTATCTCAAAAAGATGGACATTGCACTGCATTTTAATTTTTCAAATTATGATATATGAAGACACAACACACTGTGTAGTTATTAGTGGTAGGTATAAAGAAAAGTAGAAATAAAAACTGGGATTTTATATGAATTTAGAATTATTATTATACTCTAAATATAATTGGGGATGTAAAATTTTTTGTGAAATCATTAGGTTAAATGCAGAAAAGAAACATTTCATAGCTGTTTCTTCGTTCTTCGTTATAATGAATGCACACAGCATATCATTAAATGTGTAAAATATAACGTTAGTTGTAAATAAAGTTAGAAATTTCTCTGCTATGAAAT
Organism: Tetragonula carbonaria; assembly: GCA_032399595.1. Lineage (NCBI taxonomy): Eukaryota > Metazoa > Arthropoda > Insecta > Hymenoptera > Apidae > Tetragonula > Tetragonula carbonaria. Next base: position 8,828,709 of record JAUCRC010000005.1, on the reverse strand, counting down.
ATTCCCATTAAGTGCATAAATTGAAATATGTCATATTGTACTACAGTGGAAACCAAAAGTAATTAGCAAAAGCATTTATAACGCATAACATATGCATCCATATTGTATATAAACATATATAAAGTATGTTTACATTTAAATATTTCACGATTTATACTGCTCCCTTTTATTACAAAATAATCATTTCGTTTATTTAGTCATTCTTGACTTTCAATTTGAACGTAGAAATTTGTTTTAAGATAATTCTAACGCTGTTATTATATTCTCATAAGTGCTTCTCTTTCATTTAATCGATAGCTTACATTATACCGATTATGTTATACCGATTAACAATACAAAGCTTGAATTAGTGAAATTCGAATTAATGCTAATTAGTGCTATTAAAAGATACTTGAAATCGACTGGAATCAACATACGAGGAAGGCAAATTACGTTGTACAAAAATTCGAAAAATTATTTCATTGATCTTCAAGGGTTTCCCTAATCATTTGCAAGGTGACATGATTTTAATTTAGATTGAATTTTCATTGCATAGATTAGCGCGTAGAGACATGCATATATTACGCGTGCACATTATGCAGATACCGAGCACACGTACAAAGGAAATCTTATCAAAGTTACATTCAAGTGTCGTCTACGTGCATACATCTATTATTCGCTTAATCTTCCAGACCCAAAACTGACGCTGTGCAAATTTATTTTTCTAAAAGTCTAGAATTCGAAAATCAACGCAGTTCATTCGATTTGAACTCTTTGCCCGGAAAGCCTCTGAATCTTAAGTGAGATAAATTTTAAATAAAAAAGTTTCATATCAAAAATATCGATGTTCTGACCTGCGTATGGTGTTCTATATTAATTTCGACATTGACTTTTCATTTTTAATATATTTTACAGAATGTCTTATAATGTACCAATTTATTGACTCTTATTAAAAGAGTCGTGAATATGCAAAATGCAAAGGAAACAATAATGGACTCGTTTTTAATGCGATATACAGCAAGACTTTATAAATAACGTTTGCGTTTTCCTATTGATTTACAGCAGTGAGCGTAGTGCATTAAGTGTACTGAATAATAAATCGACTTGCCAAATAAATCCAATAACACATCGATATTACACTATACGTGCGTAGTTTTCGTATTGCGAAATATCAGCGATTCTACAGCTAGTGTTACAACGCGCTAGTGTAAATTTCATTTATCTATTTTTGCTCTGCATAGAGAGGAAAATAGAGAACCATTGCCATTTTTCTCGCGCTTTTTATTATAACTTTTTAATAAAGCTTTTAAGAAGCTTTGCTTCTTTTACCAGAAGCGTTTTTTTTTTTTTTTTTACCACAGACTACTTGCGTAGAATACTATCGAATATAAAAATAGAAATCATTGAACATGAAAAGAAATCAAAAAGTCCAGACAAAGATAAGTTTTAAGATAAGATCATGACTTTGTTGGGAAATAAAAACGGGAGTAAAAGGTTTTTTCATGATTTTCAAAGTTAAGTCCATGCGTTTGCTTCTCCAACAATTTGACGCTAGGATTTCAATTTTCGTGCATAGTAAAAAAAAAAAAAAAAGAATAAAAAGAAAATTACATTTGACAGAATACTTCAGCGTTCTTCATTATCACCGTGCAATTGAGATAACGATTATCTCTAGGGCACTCTTGCCACGATTGAACCATTATTATTAACGAAATTTCACAAGTCGCACAGGAGTTGCTAAAATTAGAATGGAATTTCACAAGCAAACTCCACGTTAATAACTATTCGATCATTCGAGCTATTTGATGAGAAATTATAAAGTAAAGCAAAAGAACAATTTATACATACTCGTCGATTCGGAAACATTTCGTTACTTGGTGAATGTTATTGCGAAAGAGAGAAGCCAGGATGGAGGGGGAGATTTAGTGATTAGAAAAACGCCAAGGTGAGAGGTTAAAGGCATCGAAACGCGTTATAGTCTATACAGATGGCAAATGTCTTTACCGTCGCGTCGGTTCGCATGAGCGGAATCTTTGATGCTCAGCTGACACGTAATTTCCTCGCCTTCTACCTTCATTCTCGCCGCGCGCGAACCCGGTGAAACGGAGTAAGTTTCGACGAAGGGATCCGATCCCGAGCATCTCGACGTTCAAACTTATTCCTTTCACCGTGAAATCGAACGATTCCTCTTGGATTTCATCTCAACGGCGACGACTCGAAAAGGAAACGACTGTCGCCGTGACTCTTGAACGTGATCCTTGAACAGTCTAAACAGTCCACCGGTAACAACTGTGTTAAAAAAAAAATTGCAGGTTATTAGCCTGGGTGATCAAAGATGATCTCGGCCGATTGAAAATGACGATTCACGAGCGAGCTTTCCTAAAGAGCACTCCGGGAAATCCGTTCAATATCCGTGAGAGTCTGAAATTAGATCGCGCGGAAAGTAATCTCACGGATATGAATTTTATTATCGGCGTGCACGTCGTCGACAAATTTCGTCAGAAAAAATTAAAAAAAAAAAAAAAACACTTCGATCAATTGTCTCCGACAATCGTAACGCATTCTTGTAGGCGCAGCGCGACTTTCAAGTCGATAATAAAGTCGCGCCCGAATTGTAATCAATGTGAAACACTGTATCAAACGGAACACATCCGTAACACGAAACACGATATGAGAGAGTCTGCTAATCGGATGTCGGATTAATAGATTCGTGTTTCTCAAATGGGCATACATGGCCATGGTATTACCTTGCCTCGTAAAGGAGAGCAGTATAATCGATTGGTACCTAGATCTTGATCAAAACTGACACTTGGTAATGGGAGAAGTCCAAAGTAGGAAATCTGTAAACTCCAAAATGGACCCTGTGGAACTGCCATAGCCATAAATAATACGTATGCACCTACCTCCAGTTGATGGATTGCTTCGAAAGAAGAAAGTGTCCCAGATATTTGTGCTGATTGTGAGCACACTTCAACGTGTGTCTTACGACGATCTACGAGGAGATAAATCTCTCCAGATACTCGAGAAAATTCGATCAATGGATTTATTCTTGAAGCATTTAACGTTTCACCAAGTTAAACGTGAAGCATTGGAAATAATTCCAATTAATATATAATTTCGTAGAACAGAGTGCTGTGGAAAGAGAACCTTAAATAAGTAATCGATTTGTTTCTGAAGCTTTTCCCACTCGTGTTCGATTCGTGTTCTATATCGAGCTGTGTTCAGCTAATCTATATTCAGCTTTGTAATCCAATTTTTTTCAAAGACCTGAATTTTATATTAGTTTTCAACCAAAGTAGTCTAAAGTGGCCACAATAGTTCCTTTTAATCTAATTTCAATCTAAAACCGACTGATTAGCCGAAATAAAAATTATTCATAGCCAGTGAACGATGTAATAATAATTGTTTGCCCGTGATCCAGAAAGTAGAGAAGTATCAAAACAGCGTATAATACGAGACACGCTCTAATGAAATGATTACTATACAGAGGCGTTTACGTGCATTTACACGTAACGCCAGTTGTGTTTACGGCAAGTGTTATGCAAATAAGTAAATAGCATACGTCCAGGTGTATTCACATGAAGCTTATGTTAGTTCAGAAATCCTATAAGGGATGTATCGATACCTGTCACGCAGAGAGCAAATTGGTTGGATTATACAAACATAAAGTGTTCATGAAATCAGATTTCACACCGTTTACTCTCGAAATGCCGAAGAACAAAATAATATTAATAAAGTTAATAAAATAATCAGCTTGAATATTTTTTTACGGAAAGTGATTTTTATAGATAAATAAAGGTAAAGTGAAATCGTTCAATTGCAGGGAACGTTTGTCGGTAATTATGCGATATACGCAATGTCGATTTGAGCCTGCATGCAATATCAACGAATTATATGTTTAATTGTAATATCCTGTTGGTAATTTTCATGATGAACAATTCAAATTTATGAACAATTGATGACTCCATAAGTAGATAATAACTATTGTTGTTAGTCATTAAGCTTGTAATTAATTTACATATTTTACTAACATTTATTTGCTGTTACGATAAATCAATCAGAACGCCCGCGTAATTACATAAGCGATAATTAACTTAACGAAATAAATAAATATTGAAATTTTAGGAATAAAACTTCGATGCAAATGCAATGCAGTAGACGTGGAATAATAACCGGAGACAGGAATTAAACTTTCATTGATCTCTTTCATAAGAGATCGTTAAAAAAAGATCTACAGACAGAACGCAAGTCTGAGACTCGTTTTCATTTTTTTTCCTCTTTTTTTTTTCTTTCCCTAGACGATTCACGTTGTTCTTAGCGTCATTTTTCTACAATGTTCTCTCGTCGTCTCGTTAGTATCTCAAATTTGCCTGATTAGAGGAAGAAAATGGACGTTGAACGTAGTTTCAAGTTAATTGGAACATCCTGGCAAAAAAAAAAAAGAGGTTTTTTGCCGTGACTGCAAATTTCACACTCGAGCATCAACGGTAATTAAACTGCTACGCAGTTTGTATGTAGTTGGATCGTGTCTCCGTCAAAATTTTCCTTCTCCTCATAGATCTTTTAAATTGTGCCGTGACGTTTTCTAGTAAGACCGTTCGTTCGGTTTTCCCTGCGAGATCATTCCTCTTTCTTCTGCCGGAAGATGCGACAATTAGTTTTTGCAAGACAAACCCCATTTTACTCCCGCGTTGGGTTTTTAAAGGGGAGACGAGCAGACAGTGAAACGAGGGACATATTGAGTTACGTTAAAAGCCGTTTAGAAGGTAAAAACGGTGAAATATATTTATTGGATTTGCGTGCGAGAATAAAGTAATAGTTGTTTGCTTCGCACAATCATTTATTCCCTCATGGACGGGCCTCGCTTTTAACAAAGACTTGAAAAATTCTACCGATAAACTAGTTTTCACTTTATTTTCATTTTTTATCTTCATCTGTTATATTTTTATTTTTACTTTACCTATTTTATTTTTATTTTTTTTTTTATTTATTTATTTATTTACTTTTTTACGTGCTACATGTCTTCGAACGAACCTATTGCAACAATTTGGCGTTGACGTTTGTTCTCATTTTTAAATTCCCTTTATCGAAACGTGTTTTCGCAGCGAATGAGATGATTAAATCAGTCGACAATATTAATAGAGCAACAGAGTCGGTGCATTGCGTAGAATCGCTAGAGAAGACTTTTAATAAAAGTCAATCGAGAGAAATTACAGTGAGTAGCTTTTGATGTTCGTCGGCATTACACCGTTGTGATTTTTTTCTGGCGGATCATGGTTAAAAAGTTTCAAAGCACGATTTTGTCTTGAATCAATGTCTTCAATGCTACGTTAATTAACCGTTCCGGCTCAATTAACGAAAAGAGTGTAGGTATTCGAGAATCGTTTCTACCTCCCTTCATAATAACACGCTATTACACGAGCCGAGGGGAACGTCTCTGGAAAACTTTCCTCGACTCCTCGTCGAGGAGCTGCAACCGCAATCCCCGGTATCCTTTTCTTTTTTTTTTTTTTACTCTCAATTAAATTTATTGGACTCCGAACTTTTCGATCGATTATTATATTAAACGTAATTACCTCACCTTCGTCCTGCGAGTGTTATCGACTACATTATACCCGAGAGAAAGTGGGAATTCGACTCTAGCGATGGCTATTATTTGCTCTCAAGCTTTCCTATTTCCAGCGCCCCATTACAGCTGGAAATTTCGTAATAATCAGTTTTAACAAAATTCCATGAATAGCCGCGAAACTATGTTAATTTAGCACTGTGTGTTGCCTTGATTAATGCCTATGAGAAAGAAAACGTAATTAGCGTAAGCTGAAAATTTGCGAAATTCTGCGTCGATACGTGTTCTATTTCTAATTAAAGGCCACCGTGAATCTAATATCTGATTTTCTTTATACAGTTTCGATTCGAAGCTGTAGAAACTAATAATGGGATCACGTGTTTCGTATCGCATTCGCAAATAGAATCTGTCCAGAGCTTCGTCGTTGATAGACGAAGTTTATATTAGAAAAGTTTTTATGTTTTCTATAGGCCCATCCTTTTCGTCTGTGTGTGTGTGTGTGTGTTTGTGTGTGTGTGTGTGTGTGTGTAGCTGTCCTCTCCTACGTATAACAACGATTGTGTCTCACGAGCTCTGCGTGCCCGTGCAATAAAAATGGTTTCATTTCCTCCCAAAAAATGGCGCACAGTTTGTCGCGTTCCCCTCGCGAACGAACGATTTGATTTTCGACATCGCAATAATCGTGAATTAATACAAATCCATTGCTTAAAATCCATTGTTTGTCTTGGCATTGACATCGTACAGAACATTGAAATCGAACAGACAAACTTGCCTCGACTAACAATAAATAATAACGATGAATATACATGTATAACGCGACTCGATAGATTTGCCAGAGATAGAAGCGTACAATTGAAATTGTAATTTTATTCAACAGCTTCATTTTATTATACCGATACAGAAATTCAATATCGCACAAAGGTGTAATGCAAATATATTAAATACAATTAGCATCCTCGGCGTTTGTTTCATAAATATGTATTCATTATTATATTGGAACAGCGAATCGTTAAAATTTCGTAGAAGAACGCGAATACAAATAATTTAATTAATTAATTACAATTGTTAATGAAAAGCAAAGCGAACGACACAAACATCGTTAGCACGTTTGAAAGGGAATTTTTCGTACATTTTCGCGTCGCGGGAGCAATTTGTCATTTTGTCAATTCACGTCTGTCCGCGAATTGGTAGCGTATTTTTGAAATATATATATATATATAAATACCTCTGGCTGTTTTAAACTGAAACTTCCGAATGAATATCTTAGATAATATCTTAGATATTCTTATCTTAGATAATATCTTAGATATTCATTCGGAAGTTTCAGTTTAAAACAGCCAGAAGTATTTATATTTATATATATATATTTATATTTTTATTTATTTATTTATATTTACATATATATATTTATATATTGAAATGTTAAATTTCTAAAATTATCTCCATATCTTCTATGGCGATGAACCCGTTGCATTTTCCCTGATTTCGCTTCTCTGTAGGAACATGCATTTACTGCGTCTAAATTGTCTCCAGAATTTAACTCGTGAGCTCAAAGGAGATAGATACATACTGGTCAGCAAAGTCGAAGTTTTGGTCATTACTTAAGTAAAGGACATGCCGGTAATTTGCGATTGTTTGGTCGTGCCCGGTCGATCGTGTTGCGAATTACATTTTGTATACGCGTGCATCATGCGGTTGCACACACATGTGCGATTGTTGCTAAAGCATCCGTGACGTACAACAGTCAGGTCAAAGTTCTTCCCAAACTCTCGTTAGGCAAGAAGAGCGAGAGAGAGAGAAAGAGAGAGAGAGAGAAACCGAGGGATTAACAAGACAAGGGACAAACACGGAGCGTAAAGGATGGCGAGACATGAACAGATCGCGAGGGATGAAAAAGGGGAAGGAGGAGGGCGAAAGTGAGAATTTGAAGTAAAAACGTAAAGAGAAGGCAAGGTTTTCAAATGGTTGTAAATTTAACCAAGCCTTCTTGGTCGGGCAAAGAATTATTCTTCGCCGCGGGAAGATTTGATTTCGAGGGGCAATTAAAAGCAAACACTTCTAATTTACTAAAAATTTATTTCGTCACATATAAAAAGTAATCATTTACATGGCATCGATACGCAACGTTCGGAAAATCATTCGTACGTTTGAGCAATGTTCTAATCGTGTGACAATTAAATTCGATTTCCCCAAGAGTAAATCAATTCGTTTTTCCATGTACTTGTTTTCGTCATCGTGATTGAAAAAACTAGGCAACATCGTATCTCTGCGCCATATCGGGCCGTTCCTAACCAAATTGTCAAAATTATCCTTGATTTTTTTCTTTAGAAAAAATAATCTTTCGAGATGTTTGACAAGACAATTTTATACCATTCTTACTATCCTATTTTATTTTGTTTATTTTGTTTTTTTTCTGTTTTACTTAACTTTCAAACGTTGCCGGATAAAATTGACATAAATAGAATACGTAAATTTATGGAAGATCTAGAGTCTCGATTTATTATACTGGATTTTCTCATTCTTTTTTTTTTTCTTTTTCTTTTTCAACCGAACGCTGTGAATTTCCATTTTATCTTCGCTCTTGTTGAACGATTTATTTTTTCCGTTCTTTCATCTCACTTACGGATACGAAAATTTCCAACCACGAATATCACGGTTAAATGAACGATTCTGAATGAACATCTTAAAATACTTTCTGGCTCAACTTCTGGCGAGCCGAACGACAGATCTGGATTGGATCTGAAACAGACGTTAAAAAAGTAATTAGAATATCTATCCAAAAAAAAAAAAAAAAAAGAAAAAGAAATTAGTTTGTGTCGAGGAACAATGTAGAACGATCGCGACTGGTTGCTCGAGCTCAAGTCAAAGAAAAATGTACTGTCTCAATCTCCACGTCGCAGAGATCAAACGAGACACGAACGTGTACGAGAACCTTTTTGATTAGACGAGAGACTTTTTAAAACTAACAATTGGACGAAGGTCTGTCGACTTTTCTATTTTTATTATAAAAAGTTTTCCAAATAATTTTCCGGTTTTTCTTTTTTCGCTGTTCTGTGGCTTTTCACCTTATTAAATCGATGGGGAGATTTTTAAAATGTTGTTGCGTTCAACACACGATCAGTTGCAAAAAACTAATCGTTGCGGGTAGTGACATTTTTCTTTGCACTTTTGTCGAATACGGTCAGGGACGGTCGCGAAGGTGCATGTCAAGGTAGGAAAGGCTGTTCTGTGTTCTCTATACGGAGCATGTGCTGGAGTGATGTAATTTCTAGTCTGGCGTGGCGTAGCTAGTTCGTAAAATACACGAGTTTCGACATTGTGCGCTCGCGCTCGCGCTTCTCCCGTAAATCCGTTAGCTCCCAAGAAGTAATTAGTTCTCACGATATTAGAGCAATAAATTTAATGAAATGTACCGTATTGATAGAAAGTTCACACTGAATTGAAAGAATTTATCGCTTCCAGCGGAACTAACTCTTTCTTTCAGGAACGGTAATACAATTTTTCCACCGCAGAATTCTCTCTCAGAATTTCTCACGCGACAGTAGAGAAACTATGAAAATGTTTCTGTCAGGAGACAGCGGATCTGTCTCGTTAATTGATACAAATTTTCACTCCTCCGTTTGTAAATTTTTCATCGGTAATTAAATTTCAAAATCACGTAGATCACCTTTTTCCTTTTTTTTTTTTTTTTTAGTTGGAATCTCTTTCCAGAAATTGAAGCACTAATTGCTGTAAAAACCGATCTCTTGGCAAATCACTTGGCAGAAAATTCTAATACTTTTCTCAATCCAGACGATACTTTGTACGATACTTGTAAAGATAAAATATTTCTGTTTAACTTTTTTGGACGGTAGTGAATGGTACATATAAAGTTCGCTTAATACGATGAGGTGAAAGCGTAGGGAACTAGCTACGATCTTTTTGGACGATGATGATCGCAGAAGTTGCTTCTTTCCGCTATGGTTTTACTTTTTGACCGGAGATTCCTTGCAACTCGGCCAGAAACCAGGTAATCGCTTTGATCAAGATACCGTCTTTCACTAAGTGAATTTTTTTTTTTTTTTTTTTTTTTTTTTGGTTTAAATCCACTCGTATACGTTCCGTCTGATTCGACTGGCTGAAAACGCGTACGCGCTGTGGGAATCTACCATTCTCGGTTTTGTTGCTATTGAAACATCTCCCGTTCTAGCTTTTTAACCGTAGAAAACTTCCGAAAAGACGCTTTCTCCTCGCAAGTTCTTGCTTTTTCATCACGTTGTTCTTCTATATGCTTTCTCCATCTCGACATGTATTATTAATGGTCGCATATGAAATTTTAATACATTGCAAATAATAGAGAGACTTTTATCGAAACTAAAGTTACTAAAATTGATGAAAATATAAGCAAAACAAGTCACTATATATATATATTTTTTTTTTTTTTTTGGAATAACATTTCCACTTTTCACAGTGGAAATATAATCTTTTCGCCGGTGTCTGGTGTTTTTTCAAAAAGTAGAAAACTTTTTATTTGTTTGTTTTTCTTCTGTCGTTTGAAAAAATATTAGTGTGTACTCTTTTTTCTCTTTTTTTTTTCAACAACTATCGTACAATCCGTATAAAGCAATGCAAGGAGATTCGTGCTCGATGAGTACAAACAAGGAGTAAAACATTTCGAACATTTGATCGTCATTTTGCTGTTTAAATATTTCGAAGTTTTTAGACACGATTGAAATTTATTTTTCTATCTTTTATCTTTCATTTCTTCTCCTTTCTTTTCTTTTTTTTTTGTGTGTGTTGAATTATGTGAAATAAAGTTGGTTACCATTAATATACCTCCAAGTTGCGTGACACTTTATCTGACATAAATTAAAATGTCTGCCGCCGTTTAATCAATTTATCAGCAACTAATTACAATAACTTCCTGGCCTCGGCGATTATTATTGTGTTATGTAAATTTAATTAACCGTAAAATAATTCGAGGCGCTTCGTTGTGCAGCTTGTTACAAGGACAGCCGAGACAAGATACCGATCGACCATAAATAAATTTTCGCAATTCTACACATTACCAATTTTCGCGAATAACGGCGATCATAATCGATATATCAGCTTGAGTACCGCCACTACGTGCCGTTAATTTCACTCGAAATAAGCTTAACGCTATATTTGCCGCAATACTAAATTTGACAAACGATCACGACGGAAATATCAAATATTTTACTTTTTTTTTACACCTATATCTATTTATATATATATATATATATATATATATATATATATATATATATATATTTATGAACAAATATTTCATTGAAAATACTTTATTAACAGTTTATACAATATTTTATTTAAATTCTCGTTTTATCAACTCGCTCGGCTTGTCAACCGCAGATTTGCATGCCTCTCTCAAGAATGAAACTTTTTAACACGTAGCAACGTAACAGCGAACTCTTCAACATTCTTCGACTAACTACGTCAAAATGAATTACACGAGAGTAAGTCAGAGAGCTGAAATTTATCGAAGATTGAAGGGAGTAATGCATTATCGTGAAGCAGTATGGTTCGTGTGTTCAACTTTCAGAGAATCTTTCAAGAGTTTTCCAAAACCTAATATATTTCGTCCGCGTCTGAATTGAAGATCTAGCGTGCAAGTCTTTGACTCACTCTCGTACACGTGATGTCCGAATTAAATAAATCGTAAAATAAATCATAAAATATATATATATATATATATAACGTAATTGTCGTAAATCGTAAATACGTTACGTGACGACGTGAGCGAATCACCTGACGAATCCCGGGATGATCGTTGACGCAGCATGCCTCACGTTCTGCTCCTGGCGACGCAGGGCGTGCAGAGGAAGATTAGTATCAAACCACCGCCGAGGATTAGAGCGATCATGGCCAGGATCGTCCACACGGTGGAGGCTGAAGTCACACGGGCAGATAATAGTCTTTTGGCCGCTGGCAAGTCGACAACCTCGTCGGTACCCAGACCTAATCTCTTGGCCCTGCCGAGCAAGAACTTGAGACGTCGCGATGCCTTCTCACAGGACATCCTCGCAGGCCCTCCGATCCTATTTCCTATTGTACTTTCCAAAACCTTCTCAAAGTTATGTGCCCAAAGATACTTATCATTACGCTTCAAGGTATTCTCGTATCATCATCTTTTGACGTTCTCGTTTCCCCTTTCTTTCGAAAAAATAAATTTCTTTCTTTATCGTTCTCGGGGAAGCGGCGATGGAGGAGGGGAGAGGGAGGGAGGGAGGGGGGAGAGGGGGTAAATTATTATTTACGCGAGAATTTCGGTGGCTTTTCTCCGCAGAGACGACGTAGCAGGTAGATACATACGTCTTCCAGGCGTTGCTTTATTTCAATTAATTTGTAATTCACGATGCACACGTTGAACTTTCTTAAGTGAATCGAAGATAATGCAGTTTTATGGACCCTCTCTAATAGAAACGTTCCAGGGGAACATTTATTATATTTTCCACGGTTAATCCAGAGTGTAGTTTACCACCTGACAAAGATATATCAATCCCTGGCTACATGGAAAATGGATGGCATTGTGAACCTCCTTAATCTTCCGTAAAAAGCTGCGAACAGAATAAAGTGGAATTTTTTTTTTTTTTTTTAATAATTTCTCCTTCGCAAAATGTGTTGGACTTTAGATTAACAGGTCAATATATGGTTGAACTAAAGTAAAAGAATTTAAAACCAAATGAGGATCTGTCGTCTCGGAAAATCGTGAATTTTGTAAAACTGATATTTATTTCTCCCGTCGGAGAAAGATAACAGCGCACAAGTGTTTTGATGAATAAATTGCTGTCTTTCTGCATTTCTTGCACCTTTCGTATCTGTCATAAGAAAAACGATAGAACTTTCTTGGTTACCAAGCACACAATTCCCTCGGGAAGTGTTATACCGATGGAAGCATTTTTCCTAGTCCTCGAAATAACGCTGGCCAGCTTTTCATTCTTTGGAGTTTGGAGAGTTCGTTTGGTCGAATTACGGTTTCTCGAAATGCCGATGTTTCCGATCGCACTTGAAAAGTAACGACCTTGATAACTTTATTTTAAGAATTTTGAGGGATAAAAAGAAGTCGCGGAGTTTTTTGAAAAACGAATCTAAAAACAGTTCGATTTCTGGCGAAAATCTTGCCGAAATTTTACGAAAAATTTATCAATTCGAGGACGCTTTCTGCGATAATTTATAACAGGGACAGTATTAATTTTTGTCACGCAATGCACCAGAAATTCATCTCGTTAACAGATTCTCCTATCATCAATTTATGTGTACACGTTTCTTCTTTTTTTTCGAATATAATCGATAAATATTTGACGTGGATTTATTTAAAAATGAAGCTGTCTACGAGAGATGATGTCCCACATTTTTGTCACATTTTTTTTTTTTTCATATCAAATAACGTCCTCCGGATTAAACGACGCTCCGCGATCAAAAATATCAAAACGTTGCGTTTCAGTTTGGAATAAAGCGCGAAATTATTTAGCACCCCAAAAAATTTGACCAGTTCGTGGTGTCGTTTAACTTTCTAATTAAACCACCCTGTTTTCGCGCGACGAAAAAAATTTTGCAATGCAGATAGATAGAGTGCACACGTGTTTCGTAATATAAAAATCGGGGGAGAAAAAAATACAGATTGCAAAACTTTCGAACTTTCAGGAAAACTAATTGAAACTAAACTTCTGATGATGAATTCGGACAGAAAAATTATGGCAAAATTTTCCAGATGATCGGAGCTATCGATCGGCTAAAATAATTGTGAGAATCGCAGGGCTGGCAGTTTCGTTGAAAGCGCGTAGCGTTTAATGTCGGTCACTTTCTTCAGCAACATGAGATAGCTGAACGCGACAACACATTTATTTCAAGCGTTTGCGTTTAATCCGTGCCAAATGTTCTTTGTCCAATCTTCGTTCCCGTTTTTTCACGGTCTCTTCATCCGTAAGCTAATTACATCACTTAATTATAGAGAGTTTTTGCAGCAGTCCACACCCCTTTGAAAAGTAGTCAGCGGTAGTAAGCGAATTTCAAAGAAGAATCGAGGAGCAGGAAATTAAAGAGGATAAAAAGGGAATTATAACCCCCATCGATTCGTGTTTCGTTGAAGAGCGAAGCGCATCGATGCATTTCACGTGAAGCGCGTTAAATTCTTCTTCCGCGAACTGCGAACTTCTTCCATCGTTATTCTAAAATTATCGCTAATTCGGATTATAGTGGATCTCCCGTTAATCCGTTAATTGAAAACTATCGATTGCAATCCGTATACGAACGTCCGTACAAAAGAAACTTATAGGACAATACATTTCCCTTCGATCGAAATTTATATGAAATATTTTTCTTTGCAAACTGGCACAAACAATTCCTTGACCCAGAGCCTGAGATGTTATGCCCCGAGATGTGATAAATTATTATTTCAAGAGAGAGGAAGAAGAAAAAAAAAAAGAAAGAAGCGTTCCGTTCTCCGCGGACTCGCGATCGTTCGAGAATCGAAAAGCTCGCCACAAGAAATTTGAAAATAATAAATAACCTAGGGGCAAAAAGCGTCGGTTCACGCGACACGACGCTACATCCCCTCTAGACCCTGCCCTCCCCCTATATAGCGATCGCTATAATTCAAGGGAGAGAAAAAAAAAGTCACGAGAAACGAGTTCCCAAGTTCTTGCGAATTCATCGCGCTTTTTACTCGCGAGGCTTACGTGCGGATTTCTCGAGTTACCTAACTCATTCTTCGGATGATTACGCCCCGCGCTTACACGGAACCCCTTTTACGTGCACTCCACCTTTTCTGAGTTACGGCGCCCTTCGTAATTACACCGGGGAGATTCGTTACTGCCGCGCTTGGCCACGCTATTGTACAAATTACTCGATCGAATCTATCTATAGCGCTGTTCTTAAATACGGATTCGACGTTCGTCGTGGCGACGATGTGATTATCACGCGTCGCGTGGAATTTCTGAAACTCCAAAACACGATTAAACTCGAATTCCCTTCGAGGCGAGAATACACAAGATCCATGGATCTCGATTTGAATATTCGTTTTACGAATGTTAAAGGCTGGATTACATATATATTTTTCATCTCTCTTCATTTCTTTTTTTTTCTTTTTTTCTTTTTCCCTTTTTTTTATTTTTTTTTTTTCCTTAACTTCGTTAACTTCGTCCCTTTACTTCGCGAATTCTCCGAAAAGTATTGCTCGAGATTACGTTCGAAAGTAACATTCATGGCACCTCGCCATCGTATCTTAGCTCTAATTCTGTTATCTATTTTCTCATTATCTCTGTAGTATGCCGGTAAGCTCGTGTAATAAAGACTGTTGCATACGAATCTTCCTACGGAACCGAAACGCGCGCTGTATGTATGATAGCGAACCTCTAGGTAGATTTAAGTCACACTAAATGACTGCATTCCTTACGTATGAAATATTTAACGCGTGCCATTATTAACTTCGTCGGTTTTCACTGGTAGAATATATATATATATATATATATATATATCGAGGGGGAGAAGAGAATCAGTCGAAAGTTTGTTGCTTCGCAAGATCTGATTTAGTTCTATCGAAGTAGATCATTCAAGTGCCAAGTAGACATTTCTAAAATTACGTACACGTATTTTCGCGTATTATCGCGTCAAGAGAAATTACACTTTTACTTTACTACTTAAATAGTAACTAACCAAAGTGATTCTTTTTCTTTTGATAATACGTATTTGTCTGTTGAAATCTTTTTATAATTAAATAGATTGGAAATAGCGAAATAAATATTCAGACGTCTCACAGAAACGAGAGAGAGAGAGAGAGAGAGAAACTTTAAGCTGGCGCTTTTATTTGGCAAATAAATTCGACAGAACGTCCAATATTTCATCGTATTCGAGTGGAATCGAGTAGAAGTGAACAACACTTAAAAATAAAAAAAAAAAAAATATTATCCACTTATACTTATGCGATGAAGCAGCGTTGTACCGTTACACTTTGCAAATGTAAACGTGGAACTGTGAAATTTTTTTTTTAAATATTTGTCTATTGTTTCGAGTTGCGTCGTTCGAAAAATCTGGACCAAAAAAAAAAAAAAAAAAGAAAAAAAAGAAAGAAAGCAAAAATATGTATATTTCAAGATCGAATGTCGTTTTAAAACAAAAAAAAGCAAAAATAAATAAAAAATAAAAATGAAAAAATTGGTTGCATACCAAAAGTATAACGCATACAAATATTTGTTCGTTTGTTGCTCTTGATAAATTGTAGCACGTCTTGTATATACACGGGATTTTCACGTTATTGGTCCTGAATATTTCGCGATAGTTTCGTAAAACACTGAAATCACTGAGTCAGTTGTTTTTCTAGATTAATCTTTCTAGAGGGTGCGAATTCTTTTAAAGCGAACAATTTTCCACTTCCGCACCGTAACGTTCCTTTTTTAAAAGCGGAAATTATTGGCCTTGGGAATCAAAAGAGACTAATTTCAATAAATAAATTGATAATGAAGTTGGGAAACACGTTGAAAAAAATATTACGTACGAAATTCGCACGATAACAAAAGAGTTTTAATAAAATATTAAATATTATTATTTATTATTTATTATTAAATATTATTATTTATAAGCTATTCGATGAAATAATATTCAAGGCTTTTGATGAAATGTTGAATAAAAGCAGAAATAATTTGCCAATGTAAACCACGGGAACACAAATGAAATGCTGCGAGCACGATATTTATTATCTGTAAAATATCTCTCGGCGCTATTTGTTATTAAAATTTTCTTTCGTCCGCGAAAGATCGTCTGAAATATGTACGTACGTACAACGCAAACGTTCTGTAATAACATTTCGATTAATAACGTTACGCGCAAATCATTTTTGTTGAACAAACGAAATTGATTCACAAACGAACCGAAGAACGAACCAAGTAAAATGACTATACTCGCGAAACAATTCTTTGGCGATGAATATTTCACATTCCAACCATAATTACGGACAAGTAAAACACTTACTTGTCCGTAATTATGAATATAATTTAGTATTTTCAGGAGGCTTCGATTATATAATGTATTATAATAATCTATGAAAATGCAGAGAATTCGAGAGACATTTCCTCGACATATTTTCAAGACATATTACCTGCTGTTCTATGTAGCAACCTTTTAACAAAAGTGAAGAAAAAAGAAAAAAAAGAGGAAAGATGAAGCGGGGAAAAAAATTTAATGAATTTTATACTTCAGAATCCACCGCAAGAAAAAAAAAAAAAGATTTCTATGAAGCATTTTTAACGTTACGGGTAGCAACTTACGCAAGCAGTTGCTAAGTCACATCGCGAAAGTTCCATCTTAACATTCATCAAAATTTCAAGTCTTTATTCGAAGTGATCTCTCTAGACGGAGTGAAGTACATAAATCATGGCAACGTGAAGTTATGCCGCAGCTGTTTTAGCAACCCCCGCCTCCGTCTCTGATTTAAATAGCTATCTGATTTCTTCACCGAGGAAACATTTTATCGTGCATTTTATTCTGCCGAGAGTAAAGCGAGAAGACTGCACGTAATTATTGAAATTAATTAATTTTAACAGAGAAAGATAAAAAAGAAAATGAAACGATGGTAATATTAATGTCGTTAATAACAGAATGAAATCACGAGTTTTCTCTCGTAATAATATCTAAAGATATTCAAATTTCATTTAATTTCCAATCCTTTAAAACTTCGAACATAAGGAATGAATGGGATGAGCATGTTACTTGTTTAAAAGAAAATAGTAATTCGTCTAGAAAAATCTAGAGAACAACGTCAGTTTTCTTCAAAACTGAACGATTTTTATCATTGTCTCGATGAAATCACCTCGGATCGATTTTCTAAAACAGTTTTGAAAAAATTTTCATCATTTTTCTAAATATTTAATCGTTAACTGTACATTTAATTTTTCTAAAGGAAAAAAGTTTCTTTTTCCCCTCTCCGTAGTGCAACCGAACGCAAAGGAAAACTTACTCGTGATGAAGCTTTTCAATCATCCTCGCACGTAGCAGTCAGTCTCATGTAACTCACATTACACAGTCACGAGAAATGAAACGACGCACAACACTCGTGTACTTCGAGTTCCTTTTGTATCTTTCAATTTGTGATCGTCGTCGTCGTCGTCGTCGTTATCATAGTTATATCGAACGGTCACGTTGAAGAGACGAAAGAGAGGCCAAGAGGTGAAACACGATATTTACGTATTACGTGGCGTGTTTAACCGCGCAGAAAAGTATCGAATCTCGTCCACGAGCAACCACGTGTCGATGTTGGCGCAGAGAGACACCGCATACCGCATTCTCGATGGACGCCGCGACGCTTACTGCCACGGCAGCGACCAGTAGCGACGCTTTATGGGTTACAGCTTCCCCTCGACCTCGCTCAACCACCCTCTCCAGCCGCGCTACCACCTTCGTTTCCACTCCTCTTCTTACAAGAATACTAAGGTACGTAGGCTCAGACTCGGGCTCGATATTCGACGCGAGAACGTCGGCTGAAGCCGTGAGAAAATTCTTGAAGATTTTCCAAATCAAGATTTTATCCGTAATTTGTGTGTTTCGTAAACAAATATTCACGAAAATTTACCAACATTTAATTGGAAAAAATTTTAGGTTTTTTTTTAACATATTGTTTAAACAAATGGTATACATTGTTAAATTCGTCGTTAAAGGACACTAATTTCGTCCATTTACACAAAAACTGTATCTTCAATCATTTTCGAGATATTTGACAAATGAT
The DNA here is from genome assembly GCA_032399595.1 of Tetragonula carbonaria. Classification (NCBI taxonomy): domain Eukaryota; kingdom Metazoa; phylum Arthropoda; class Insecta; order Hymenoptera; family Apidae; genus Tetragonula; species Tetragonula carbonaria. The sequence goes on along the minus strand of JAUCRC010000005.1, from coordinate 8,810,431 downwards.
GATATGATCCGCACCACCCACTTTAGAGGGTAGTTTTCACTCCTTCAACATCGATAAAAAGAAACGTCGGTCAAATATTTTTTTGGAAACCATTTATATCAAATTTCGTCGAAATCGGTATGTTCCTTTGAACATTATTCTTTGATTGACAGATGGGTTATTACACGACCGAATCATTCAAGTTTTTTTGTTTCAAAGTCTTTTTAGAATATACTTTCCTCTATTATACTTTTCGCTATTATACTTTTCTCCGTAGTATTTTCCATATGTTCCAGAAATAGCTGAAACACGCGAGCTTTTCGATTTGATGGTTCTGAGTAAAGAAGAAGATTGTTATCTTCCTGGCTAGATTCTTTTTCCTATTTACATTATTTTCTACGAAGACGGAATAAGTCAGCCCGCAATCGTTTCCCCAAACTTTCGTTGGAATTTCCCAAATTTATTGGAAACTCAGTTCGGCCGTGAAGAACCGAGTGATGCGAAGTCGAGTAGCTGCCTGCTTTCGAACAATCTCGAAATTCGAAATTGAACGCAGAAGGTTAATAGAAGAGATATGTTAATAGAAAATCTTTGGAAAATTATCCCTCGGAAGGAATGTTTTTGATGGACGAGTCATTCCGCGAGCAAATCACTGCGCTGCCGAATCTATCGCGAGATGGAATTCCACCGCGTTCAACGAATCATTGTGTTACCGAATCACCGCGTGGTCGGATCATTGCGTTACCACATCTACTGCGAGTATCTACCGAGTCACTCTCGCGGTATAACGATACGAAATCAGTGCACGAGAGAATCTACCGCGCGATCGAACAAATTGCGTGATCAAAATCTCTGGCGCATGGCGGAATCGCTGCTTGATCGAATCACCGCATGATTAACCCCTTGGCTACTGTCGGTGCCTATAGACGCTTAACTTACTTGAAAAGGAAACGAAAGGCGTTTATAGACGCTCACTTCACGTTGCTCGAATCAAACTAAAGGCTATTATGGGCAAATATTCTATCGACAATAATTGCAGCAAACTTTGCTTGGATCAGAATTATGTCTTTCGTTAGTCGTGGTTATTTTACAGTTATTTCACTTATATGCCCCTGAAATGAAAAGGTGTAGTAAAAAATTAATTAGAAAAAGACACAAATCTGTAGAAAACAGAACGGATTGTGTTTCGAATTGCACCATGTTTTACTAGATTATTATCTATATCAAATTACTAGATATATCATGAAACAATGCTAAACGTTAAATGTTTAGCATGTGCACTAACTAATTTAGTACAGAATACGAATAATGAAATAATATTGGTTTGATGTAACTCAATTCAGTGTTTTGATTATTTCAATATACTTTCTGAGAAATGCACGCTGACGAAAGAGATTACCGTATTGTCCAACTCTTTCCCATTGTCTCAATAAAACGCTCTGCTAAAAAATGAACAGTTTGCAAGGACCAAACAACGAAAGAGTTGAATCTACCGGATCACTTAAATGTACATTCCACTTCGGAGTGTGTAAAAGAAAAAAAAGAAAAGAACGTGAAACATCAAGCGTTTGGTCTTTCCAAGTACCACGGAACTTGGACAGAGACTGGTTGGCTTGAAAACTTCGGGGTGCCATAAATTAGGTCCTCCTAGGTGCTGCGTCGTATGCCGTGGGAATCGATTGTTTTGCAACCGTGACGCAGAGAACGAACGAGTTCGTTCGCAGAATTGTCAACGAATTTCGGGCGAACGTTTCTTGCTTCATTAAATACTTGATGAAACGCTTGAAAGTCTTGCAAAAGTTTCCAGATAGCTGCTGAGTGTTGTTTCTCCTGGTGGTGGATCTCCTATTCGCAACTGCATATTCAAAGAAAAATTCGAAGCCGAGCTCGATGGATGGGGCTCGATGAAGAAAGGGAGAAAGTTCGACGAAAAGGCGATTGAGAGACGAATAAACCCCGGCGAAAATGACCGGACGGTTAAGCGTCGAAAGTTAAGTGACGAGATCGTTCGTAAAGCTGTTATAATTAACGATTAATAATCGAGTCGGAACGTTTCAGCTTCTTCGAGGCAGCATTCCTAACGTTTAACAAAGTTCGGTAGCGGCACGTGATAAATGTTCGAATGAACGAACGACAAATGGTGAAAGTTGGAAAGTCCGTGACCGCTTGAATAAAGTTATTATTTGCCGGCGCGGTATTAAATCCTCGGGAACAACAAAACATCAGAAGCCTAGCGCGAGAAGTTCGAAGTTTCGTCTGAGGGGTGGGTGGGAGGGGAGGGTTTGCACATGACTGGAAGATCGTTAATGAGCGCGAATAGACTCCTAACGGCGTTAATTGTTGCCACAGGCTGAGACGGAAGTGCTCGTATTTGTGTAAGTTCCCCCGTTCAAAACATTGTCATAATCATGACGGAACTTTGAATAAAGTTCCCAGGAGAATATATATGTATGTATGTATGTATGTATGATGTATGTATGTATGTATGTATGTATGTATGTATGTATGTATGTATGTATGTATGTATGTATGTATGTATGTATTTCGTGCATAAATGTAATGACCGTCAAAATTACTTGGTTGTGCTGACAACTTGGGATAAGCTCGCGGTCTAATAATTAGGGTTGTCAAGGTTAGGCTTTGGTTCTGCTACAACTTCGAGCCCTGAGACCAAGATTTTCGGTTTTTCGGTGTAATTGGAATTGTTATTGTAATCTTCCTCGCAGCTGGCAAAATTTTTCTTTCGCCAGTGTAATTATACAACACTCGAGCGTTAATAAAATTTTGACATGCAAAACACGAAATTCGCAAGTATTCGAATATCCTCCGTGCAACCGCGTGCAACACAGTTCAAACCGCTTCGTAAAATTCGCCAAATGCGCCGATACGATATCGATTTCGCGAGGCGAAACGGTCTCTTCTCCTCTCTTTGTCTCCGGAACTCGATACTTCGGATCAGATCGATTTTACAGTCGTAAAAGTAAAGTTCAGCCATGAATCGCGCAAATATGAGAATTTATTTCTGGCAATAGGAGATTCTCAAATCAGTGACTTGAGAAGTTCGCTGTTGAATTCGCTGAATTCTTCGTTGAATTCCACTTCGAATTACATTTTTCGGTTTAAGGAGACACATCTGACGTTGAATGCTTCGTTGAAATCTGTTTGCACGTGTAAGTCGGATCTTATCAGTGGCAGTTGCTTTACGAGCTAGACACAGATACACATACTGATGATAACCGTAATTTAGATTTAGACTTAATATCGTGTAAAAACGACAGAAGAAGACCGTATATTTGGAATTCCTTGAAAATGCCGTGAATGAAACATACGGCCTGGATGTCGCGCGACCGAGAATGATAAAATGTCGATTTTTGAACGAGGAAAGGAATGAAATATGAATACGATTATTATCGGAATTCGTGTCGAGCACGTCGGCATTCATTATAACGAGACAGGTGTACACCTGGTAATTTTTCATCTCGTTTTTCATTTCTTTTTTTTTTTTTTTGCAGAGGGCAACAATACCGTGGCAATGATTCGTCAAAAACAACGACGAGGAAAAACAGCTTGTTTTCGAATGAAAACAAGCCATTCTTTTGTGATACTATTATCCGTCACTTGGCACGCGAGTACCAAGAGATAAAGAAAATGGACAAATGGACAAAATGGGTTCCACATGATTTAAAAGGAGTGCAAGAATCATGACGGATGGACAGCACAGCCACTTGAAAGAAATAAATAGGATGTATTAGAATATGAAATTTCTGTCGGATCTCGCTATTTCACTGTCGCCTTCTACTGTCACGAGTTTCCATTCTTTTTTTTCTTTTTTCTTCGGTATTTTTCAGATATATATATCGATTTAGAAACGTTCTCAAATGGTTCGGATATTTCTCAGTATTCTCAATCTCTAATTGGAAGTTTATTCCAAAGTACTTCAAAGAATTGTCGAGTTTGTTTGAAATATTCGCTCTGCCCTCATCATCGAATTAAACGCGGTGCACGAAGTAGTTAAAGACGAAGTTCGCCATGCGATTGAAATTCTTCGTATGTCCGGTCTCGCCTAGCGTACCGAAAATTTAATACGAACTAATTGCGATACAATTCCCTTCGAACAGCTAGCTGAAAAAGGGCAAAAAGCACGAGTCAGTATAGCAAACGCGAGAGACAAAGCGAGAACCGGGGACAAACAGTAAGACAAATCGCTGGTATTTTGCAGGCGCTGCGAAATCGCGTTATTTAATTAAAAGCGTGCGTCCTTCTGTTCTATCTAGCGGTGTCGAAAAAAAAAGGGAGGAAAAATAAAAGAAAAAAGAAAAAAAGAAAAACAGAAGGGAGAGTAAAGGAAACACGGTTGAGAAAATGAAATGAAAACACAAAAGGTGGAACAAAAAGGCTAACAGGTCGAAGAGAATGCAAGGAAGTGGGTGGAACATCGCATGGCGCAATCTACAAGCTACAAAAGAACTAACAATAAGTACTTTTCCGTTGCCTCGGTAGAATTCAAGAGTAAAACGGAAAGAATAGTTTTTGTTAGTAAAAGAGTAAACTGGTTGGAGAACTTTAGCCTGAACGTTGGCTAAGAGAAAATGGCGATTTCGTAGACGCCCGAAGAGGGGGAGAAAGATGGTGCGATTGAAGTCAATCCTGAGGTAAATTCGTGAAGTGTCGGCCGTTTACCGTGGTAAATGAAACGAATTAGCGAAACATGCTTTCCGAAGTATTTGTTTCCCACTGCAGTTAATTGCTTGATTTCCTCGGTAACTCGGCGAGAAACGAATTTCTCAAAATAATGTTTCGCACCGCATATTCGATTTCTGGATGATCACGATTTAATCGTGATAACAATTTTCAAGATTCTGCAGCATACTATGGGCAGCATAGTATTGTCCAGTGTTGAATAGGTAATCGTACGACACGCGCAGTAGTGTAGCCAGGGATTCTTGGCTTCTGACCAAATATCTAAAACGCAATTTTCGGGTAGCCAGTTAGCCAACCGTGGATCGTACATTAGATATTTCGTTACATTAATTTGGTTTCAATGCCTGCGCTTATGGGACCTGGTTACGTACACTCTGAAACAAATTTTACTATACGATTAATCGAGATCTTTGAATACGAACTTCGAATAAAAGTTTCGAGGTTCAATTCTCAATCTTTCCCAAATTATCCTCACTTCTATTTTCCCCGGGAATAAAATATTCCAATCTCCAATTCACGCGTCTGTGTGTCGCGTCGAATATTTGAGAACTTGTTTCTTAGCTTGAGAATTCCAAATTCTCCAGGTGTGAGCTTTGAACCAGTCGACGAAATCAATTTTCCAGTCCGTCCATCTCGGAGAGCGAAATAATGCCTACTTCATAAAATTAACAGCGTTCACGGTATTTCAACGGCGCACACACAAATTCCCAAGACAACCTGTGGATTAATCTTGTAATATCCAATATATGATCTAATCCTTACTCGTGCGCAAACTGTTTACTCGCGTTTAGCTATGCCGCACCGCGGAGAATTTCTGCCTCGAATCCGGCTGATATTATGTATTTTTGTCGAAATTTTTCCCTGATTAATTATACCGCAAGGGCAAACTGTGGAAGTTTAATGTGCATCCTCTTGGGTACATACCCCGCACCGATCAGAAACTTGATTAGGTACATATTTACAGAGTGCTATACAAATAATCTGGGGAAGTCCCCAAACGTCAAAGTGAATCAGCGCAGCGTCAACCGTACCCACCACCACCACCGCTACGCATTAGTATATTTTGCGTTTAAGCAAGGGGGGGGGGAGCAACTTGAAAACGAGGAGGCGACTATTAATTATTGAGACAGTGATACAGTGTAATGCAATGCTATAAATAATAAGGAGCCTGCCGCTACGCGTCAGAGACATTTGAAAACGGATTTTCTCTCATAAATCGATTTAATACCGCCGAGCGAGTGCAATTTTATCGCGATGAAATATCACGCGTTATTAACGTACGTTGTCGATTAATTTGATTCATTGTTATTTATGACGATCTTAATTGCGAAAAATATCTCCGTGTTTTTTTTTTTTTTTTTATTAGTTTGTACAATATTTGTGCAAAGCTATTTTTTGTTCTCGCAACTCGCGCAAAATACGCGCTGTTCCTTCATAAATTAATATTATTGTTGTACAAAGAGAACAGAGAACAGCGCACAGGGCGCACAAAGAAAAAAAATAGAATGTCTCGTATCTTTATTTTGTACAATTATTTTTCAAGCTATTTTAAAGACACTGTTTCAAGAGATACATTTTTCTTCATAAATTGATATTATTATTGTGCAATGAATACATACGGAAGAGCGCACGAAACAAAAACGTCTTCCTCGTCTATCTTTGAAAGTGCCGGCAACGTTTCCTCGACAACAATTATTTTCTAGAAATCACGTTCCAATGGTACGTAACACTTTTCATAAGGGCGCTATGCTTTTCACATGTCCCGTGTTTACGTTATAGCGCGAGAAGCAGTAAAATATTCCTCGCTTAATAGACGCAGAGTCGAGACCGCGTCGCGACTATTATCCAGGGAGCTGGATGTTCTGGGAATTGCTGGCTGTTATCTCTCTTCGGTTCGCTCGCTCCTCGTTTCTCGCTTGTTTCTCGAGCGCATACATACATGCAACTTGACACTGTTAAACGAGAGAAGAACGTGGTTAAAAACCAAAAAAACAGATTGACTTGACGCGTGGAAATTTTCATACGCTTCGGTCGGGCGGAAATTGTAGAAAAAGAGCTCGACGAGGCGAAAAAACTCGGAAGCTTTTCTTTCTTTTTTTTTTTTTTTCTTTTTTTTCGTTGGAGGAGCAACGAAAATTGTACGTAGTTGGCCCTTTGGCTACTTTGGTTCTTTAAAAATCAAGCCACGCTTGAATTGACGATGAAAATCGCGGCGGAAATCAAACCGACCGCACCGTTCTCGAAAACGAAACAATCGTCGAAACACTCGAGGGGGTTCAGCGGAATTTTCACCGTTTGTTGGGGAAATCACGACGTTTCCACAACATTCGCGAACGAAGCGAAGTTTAGGGAACCGCGAAACGCAATGGAAACTAAACGTAATTGAATGTCATGTTTCATATCTGTCCTTTCTCAAGCAGAAGAAATAGCGGCGTTGCATCGCGGATCTCCCGAATTCCCGGCATTTTCCGTGGAATCCTTGCTTGGATTCGCGGCAGTCCTTCTCTCTGGCCCATGGTGTTTACTCAAACTCTGCGGCTCATGCACGCGAGACTCACGCGCGTGTATGGGACCGATATGAGGTTCCGGCTGGAAAGTGCACGGGCACGTTGCAATGTGTATATCGAACGTAGCTTTAGACGACAAGGCGTCGAAAGGAAATACTTCTCCGGTACGTAAACCCCCGCCCCGGAAACATCGAACGTTCGCGCGGCTCCGATTACCGATATTTTAGAAATCCAATGTCTTTGTATCGTAGATTCAAGTGCCTTATTTCATAGAACAAACAGTCTTTTATAGATACATAGTCGGTAGCAAGAGCAGCGAGATCGAGCATTTTATGTAGAACAGTTGCATACGTGGTACATGTGAACCTTTTTTTTTTTTCTTTTCTTTTATAAAAAGGCAATGGTTGCTTACCTCGCTATGTTTGCTTCACTTGTTGTTGACTCTCAATGGTCATTTTCCACCTCGAAGATTCAGATCTTCGATAGGAAATTCGCAGCGAAGATATTGAACGGGTTCAGACAGAGATACAGATTCCGGAAATTTATTCAGGTATTCGTGTAGAGATTAAATATAAATAACATTTAATAATAATGCTGATGATTAAACAATAAATAACAACATATAATAACAACAACTGCAGGTTATGACTTAACAACGACATACGATAATGACCCGCGATACTACATTAGTGTGGATTATTCCCAGTGTTGAATGTTGAACGAATCATTTAATCCTTGAAATTTTCTTCTCCGAAGCTTCTGAACAAGATCCTCCGAACGAAACCCATTTCTTGCACAGTACAGAAGATAAATAGCTGCAATAGAAAAAAGATTTTTCGGCCCCGTGAAAAATAACTTGATAACACAGCACCCCAGAGTCTATAACTCTAATACTCGCATTAAAGGGGACGAGATCTTCCGTGAGTCGTAAATATCGCTTGATCTTTAAATCGAAAAGCACGCCCCATTTTTCTCCCTTTTATGGAGAAAGACTGTCATCACAGTTGTATCTATTACGCGGTTGCTGGGCACATCGTCAAAATCAAACTAAAACCATTAGAAATTTTTAATTGGCGACTTGTCAATCGACAATTGGTTCAAAGATCGGGCAATTTACATTATCATTGGATTATCTTTCAATATAGGCACAACACAATGGAACACGAATATCATCACCTTCGCGTCGCATTCTCAACAACGTGAAACTTCGACCCCGCTTCAGATGGTATTTACGCCGTTCGAATCGAATTTGCAAGCTTTGACAAATGGCCGAAGCTTGTTTCTGGCACCTTCCTAATCTCCTCAGCCTTCGATCTTAATTCGTTCAACGTGGGGCTCTCTTGGTACCTTGCTAAGAAAAATCCGTCTTCCAGATATTCTTGACCTAGTTTCTTGGCCTACTCGGCGATCTACTTAAGAATGAAAAATGAAAAAAAAAAAAAGAAAAAGAAAAAAATTTCTTCTTTCTCTTTCGCGTCGTTAACCGCGCGAACTTCAATATCCCGGTTAATCGTAATAACACGAGCGAAGTATGATGCGACCGAATTTTAATTAATAAACATCGACGAAGGTATCAAAGGAAAATTACACGCGGCAGAAAGGTGATTTTGCGTGTGAATAAATTTCCATTAATCGTTAAAGTAGCAATAAAATTCAAAGGGGGAACGTTTACATTAGACGCGCATCAAGCGAAATTCAATATATCAGTTTTCATGCGGTAAATAAATACGAACCTTGCTAGCAAGCTTGTTACTGGTGTAATTACCAATCTAGTGGAATCTCCCAGGTTGCAGCATATATTCATTTAGACTTTAATTGAGACTTTCGTTACTACTTGCTGCCAAGTTCCCCGAAAACCTTAACCACATTTCCAAAGCATAAATCAAACTTTCGCGGCCATTTCTGCAAAAGATATACACCCAGTTCTAAATTTGTGCGATTCGAGCTGTGGTTATTTACCGCAATCGTGGGAAAAAGACTGAAAGCAGAAAAATTCTCAGAACGCGCGTGATACGGATATCCAATTCGAAAAATAGAGCTTATAGATAAAAAAAAAAAGAATTGACTCTCTAAATTAAACGTTAGACTACTCTTTGCATATTTCGCATACGTTAAAAAAAAAAAAAAAGAAAAAATGCATCCTATATATTTTTGCCGTCCATATTCTCCATAAATACATAAACATTCGCACTTTCCGAAAATCTGAATCACCATAAAACGCGTGTAATTTCTCTCGCGGCCGACTCGGAAATTTGAACGGAGATTAATGAAAATGAAGAAAAATGAGCGACGAGCTGCTTGGTCGGTTAGCCAACCGGCGTTTTAATTGGCCGCACGACCAATTTCAAACACTGGAATTGCGTAACAACTGATTTGAATACCTCAGCTGGCGATCCTGCCCCTCTCCCCGGGGGGTTGAAAACAAAGAGGGTTTTTCTTTGTATTCAAAGCGTGACTATCTCACTTGCAGCCAGACCACACAAGGGGTCTCTCTAAGTAAGGTGATAAGTACACCCTTCAACGGAGGCTCCCTCATTAGACTCATTAGCCGCCGTTCTATTTCATTAGCGAAGTGGCAACGAGCACGGGAGCACATAGTCAAAGAAAATTATGACTGTCGCGCGTTTTGTGCTCAGACATGTAACTTCCCTCTAAAGTGCCTTCTCTCTATTTGCTTTGTAACGATCCGGCGCCGCTACGCGCCGAGATTCTAACTTCTCTCCGGCGCCGTTTCTCACCGCGTTAAGCATTCGGCTCTGGTCCAGACTAACTCACTGTGAATTTTTATTCGAGCCGAGGGATCGTGAGGAGCCTCGCGAGAACTTAATTTCTTCTTTGGTCTCTTTTGGTTGTGAAAAGTGAAACATTTCCTCGCGAAGTACATTTACACGATCGATCGATGAATCTGAAATCTATAAATACGTAATGATTTTTACGATGACAAAGATGGGCAACCAAACGGGTGGTTTTTATTAAAACGAAACCTCACCAGTGGAATGGGGGGAAAAAAAAGAGGAAAAAATGAGTAAGAGCCTCGACAACCGATTGGACACACGCGTGTATCAATATATCGGAGCGTTAAGTAGTGCGTGGCGATATATTAAAATAAATACAGATCCAGCAAATATTGAAATATTTCGCCGATAACGTTTTATCGTTACGCGCACGTTCATACCTGTCATTACAACAATTTAATGTTTTTTATTATTGAGACACGCGGTGTGAAATTTTCGATACAATCGAGTGCGCTCACGGCCGGCTTATCAAAGTGTCGCGACAAAATTTTATCGTAATTCTCCTTTCACCATCGTGTTTTTTTTTTTTGTTTTATTTTTTACCTTCCTCGCGCGTGAATTTTTAATAATTTCATTTTCGAAAGCTCGGTGCTTCGAAATGGTCACATAGTTGTTTATCAGTCGTTTGACACTTTCGCAGAACCGTGTTCAAACCGTGTTCGAAATTTATCTCTGCCTCCTTCTGATAATTTTATACCTTCAGTCACGTGTGTAGTATCATAGGTTGTTATCGTAAGTCATTGTTAAGTTACAACCTGCCGTTGTAGTTATTATATCTTTAGTTGCATTTAGTTACAACAGATGGCCTGTAGTGTGAAGAAATTGTAGGTACGATGATCGGTAAATAACAAAATCACCGTACTACAAAGGAAATTTTTATAATTTATTTTAATGTTTACATGATACAGAATTTAATGGATTAATTACGACTGACGACTAATGACTATTTATTAATTTCTTATTTACTGTTATATATATATTCTCGTTACAATTTGTTTGTAACTAATAATTTGTTGGTATCTCCATGATAATTTTTTAGAAGACTGAATAGATGTCGCTACAAAATGCGTGAAAGAGAAAGAAAAGTATGAACGTGTTGCGAGAAGCGTGACGTTGGCATTTCTCTTTTTGAAAAAGCAGATAGTCGATCTGTGAGAAAGCGTCAATTGAGTCGTTAAAAGACGGTTTATTCGTGTTGCGACCGCGTATGTTCATCTGTGTTTCTTTACCTTATTTAATTCCTCTATTCCTCGTTTAATCATCAGCATTGTTATTAAATAAATATTACTTATATTTAATGTCACTTGCGTCGACCGAAATTTGCGTCGTTGACGAGACAAGAACAGGTCCATCTGCGGCCGCAGCTCACGGATCCCGGACAATTTTCTTTCCGTCGGCAAACAACGGCAAAACCACCCCCTCCCCCGTCAAACGCAATCAGTTAGGAAAGCAGCTCCGTCCGTCTTGCCGATCTGCTTCGTATGCGCTTATGTTAGGACGAACTAATTAATCCGCAGCATGATTGCAAGTAAATCGAATCCGGGACAGAGAGTGACGAAGGATCCCGGGGAAGGACACGGAAACACGGGTGAAGGGTTCGGGATGTTAAAGGAACGGCGAGGGTTCAGGCACGCTCGCCGAGTTAAATATGCAAATCGAGTTGCACTTATGTCTCGGGCTGCAGAAGCTACCGGGAAGAGCTTGCCACAGGGGTGCAAACACACCGGGTCCGTGTGCATCCCCCTCGAACCTGTCGGCGGTGGTGTACTTGAAGGGAAGTGCTTCCTGACCCGGTATGCTCTTTCTAATGTTTGCTCAATCAAATCCCATCCGCGAGCTACTGATTTCCTTCATTTGCTCAGCCGCGTAATTTTCGCTCTCTGTACCCCTCACGAATTTATCCGAGTTTACCCCAACCTCCCCCTTTTTTTTCAACTCCTACAGCCCGTTCTCGTTCTCGCGGCTCATCTCTCGAGCTTCGTAATAATAAAGTTTCGAGCATTTCGTGAGGTTCGGCACAGTTTGTTTTTGTTTTCTTTCTTTCTCTCTCTCTCTCTCTCTCCTCTCTCTCTCTCTCTCTTCTCTTTTTCCTTTTTTTCAAATTCGGAAAGAAGCGAATTCGATTAGAGTACAGAGAAACGAAATTCAAGTCTACGTTTTTTTTTTTTTTTGGAATGTTTCGAATGTCTCTGTACGAGCGAACGCGACCTCGACTTGTATTATATCGAACGTAATAATAATCACGTCGCGTTACGCTTCGTGAAACGCGCGCGGGGGGAAAAAGTGAGCACACACTTGCTTGCGGGGTGCGCGAGAGACGAAAACGATAATTACCGTCCGGAAACAATACGGAAAGTTCTTACGGAGGAAGAAATTCTATAGTCTGGCAAAAGCTGCGAGTGGCCCGATGAAGAGGTTGAATCATGAGTGGCGGGAGGAACAATAAATCCTTCATACCGCACTCGGAGTATTATAATTAATGGACCCTTGAAAGTGGAAAAAAATTAGGGGAGGGGGGAGGGGGGAGGGGGGAAGCAAAAGTACGATCGGAACGCCCGAAATTCAGCGGCAGATTCATGTGGTCAAGGAGAAGTGTGATCCCTCAACTTTATAAATTATGGTAGAAACTTTTCTTTCTTAATTGGAACGAATTTGTAAGTTCTCGTTTAAATCGAGCTCGATAACGATTACCAAGTTTCACATCTGGCTCGCAAAAAATGATCGCTCGGCTGTATTATCATTTTCCTCTGCTCTCTTTTTTTCTAATTTACGCGATTGACGCTCTCCGCGCCGATTTATATTGTATTAATACCTATTTGAGTATACCGATTTTTCAGCGTTAACTAAACGTTAACTACCGTATATATAGACGCCTCTCTCGCCTCTGTTTGTCTTCTTAACTCGTTGCGAAAACCATGCCATGTATCACGAAAACTTTGTTACGTTTAATAAGGCGCGCGCGCCTAGCGTGTACCTATATATCGGTATATCTATACGCGTACATGCACGTACGTACATAATACGTGCACAGAGTGACACGATCAGAGGAAGGTTACATACTGTAACTGCAAATATTTTGGCTATGCATGATTCGCGTGCATCGTTCCGTTACATGAACGCGTATAACGTGTCAATGGCAGCCGTTATCTTATTGCACCTCCTATTAACCCCCCACGAAACAAACACAAGGCCTTCCCCTGGCTGTGCAACACACGCGGTATACATCATCGATGGACTGTTTCCAATAAACTATAGCAGCAGTTCCTGCCACGTCATTAATCATGTCGGAAGACGGTGCCAAAGAGAGCAATATCGGGAACGGAATATGGAAACTGAAATCCCCTTCGGACTAATCGTTCAAAAGTTTCTTCCGCCGCGAATACCAACGCGAATCTGGTTTCCCGACTGAAACCAGACCCGGAACGAATCATTTTAGCCAATTAGGTATTTCTTTAACACCGGTGGCAGCAAATCGGCCGGTGAAATCATTGCCGATTGAATTTGTATAATATGATTATTCTATTCGAGGATCGTTCAATTCCGAGCATGAACGATTAACGATTGAAACGGGAGAACCCGTTGTAAAATCATCGGAGGGAGAGGGGGGGGGGGGATCACGACGAATCCTTCTTCCCTCCCCCTTAGATTTGTGAAAAGGGGGAGGGGATTATAAAATTATTAAATTCACGCCAAGTTGTGTCCGTGTTAATAAAACTGACGTTCTAACGCGGAAATTGCAATATCCGATGAACTTAATACGGCCGTGATTCGCTGCTGTTAGGTTAGCAGAGGTTACCATCGCGTCGGTAATTGTGCAAATTAAGACGATACCGCCTGTGAACAAGATCAACGAAATCCTGACCGTAAGCATGAATTAAATTCAGAAAAACGTCGAAGCTTGTTTTTTTTTTTTTTTTTACAACTGAGAAGATCAGTGTACTTCGTTATGAACTTCATTATGAAGTTTGGTTGTTAATTACGTGTAAACAATTACGCGTGACATTCCGCGAATGCAGACTACCCCCCAAAAAAGAAAAAAATGAAAAATAAATTGATATAAAATATCGACGAACGTGTATTTTATTGCAATTTAAACAGCGCGTTAATTAAAGCAGCGACAACGAATACGATATAGCGGTAATAATGCATCGTATCACAAAGTTGACGCGAAGATGTAAATGCACAAGTCGCAAGCTAGATTATAACAGCTTGTTAAACCGGTTTCCGAGATAGGTGTAAAAGGCGGTGACGTCTAAACAATAGCTACGTACGGCGTCAAAAGTGCATATTGTTTAATTAACAAACCGTCGTTGCACACCTGTCCGCTGTCCGTTACAAATATTATACGTATACGTGTAATTTTAATTAAATCACCGTGTGTTGGTCCAACACGAGGTACATCGATAATCGAACGCGTTGAAGGAGTTTAAATTAATCCCTGGAATCGATATAATAGCCTGCTGATAACTCCTCCCCCCCTCCCCGATCGCTCCTTAAGATAACGATAGTTAATATGGCGATCGAATATTGCATTATGCAGGTTATTTATTAAAAAAAAAAAAAAAAAAACAGAAAAGAAGGAGTTGAAACAAATTGCAAATTTACAAATAAATTGTAAAACAAGTAATGAATTTTTAATCGTGCAACACGCAATTCAATAATAACCCCTGAATATTGGAATATCTTTATTAATTTTTTATTTGAACCACCATCGTTGAAATTCTCGCATCGAATGTTTCACCTTGTTAGTAATGTTTGCTGTATTTGTCCATGCTCGCGATATTTCCGATCATTTTGTAGTCGTTGCTAAAAGCTAACAAACGTTTCGCCATCGACACTTTCTTCAAAAACACTTGGAAATTTTTCCTTTCCGGAGGAAAATTTGCATCGCGCGAAATACCTTGCGGTATGCAAAACTTACAGAATTACCCCCGATTCTGCGATTGAAAGGGACAAAATTCTGATTTAGAGTTCGAGGTTTAGATTGAAAGTTATTTTGTCTGATTTGATGGCAGCATTAGGCTGATTAACCTAGTACGGCGTTGCTATCAAGATCTGGCTTCCTACCCTGTTTTCAAAAGATCGAAATTACAGTGTTATATTTGCGTTTTTAATTTAAAAACTTAGCGTTACTGCTAAAAAATCTACTTTCGTACTTTTTCAAACGGAACAGCTTGAAACACGCACGAGCCATGAATCATTAAGGCTAAAACCACCAAAGCGATGAAAATAACTGATTCATAATTTTTGCTAGACATTTTACGGACGTTAAACAGTGTATTTTTAAAGATTTATATGATTCTTCGCGAACTATACAAATAAAAGCTTGTATACTCCATTGTATTATAAAATTTCTCTATTTTTTTTCTTTTTATCTTCAATTTGTCTGCGATGGAGATTTTATGCTTCGATTGTCCAATAGTTCTAGCGTTAATCCTTTTTCCCGTCTTAATTCTTTCTTATAAAACGATGCAATTTTGCTAATTCTCGGGATAGTCATGCAATTTAAGTAAAATCACCTTTCAATCGTCCGCTCGAGCGAGAGTTTCGATCGTCAAAGATCGGCGGAGGGAAACTTTTGCTTATACTCGTCGCGTTACCTTTCGCGTTATAATTATACAGCGAAAACGCAGTTATAGTTGAATCTGTTTCGGCGCCAACGTGGAAATTTTCACCACGGGTAATGTTCTTGTCAATTCGCGCCGCTTCCGACGTGAATGCGCCACACCTCTTTGTATCTTTTGTTCCCTGTGTGTGTGTCCACTTGAAAAGCACGACGATAGGGAGATTGCGTGACACACGCTGTAAACATTCGCGGGGCTTGAACTTATAGACACATCGACAGAGTGACGCTTGACATGTAATTTCCTAGAAACTCCCGCGTACCTGACGATATCAATAGAGAGCACCTCTTGCATGCACGGCCAGTACGAACACTTTCCAAAAAGCTGCTTCACACACACACACACACATAGAGAAAAAGAACCAAGTTCTCTGAATGGGTCGTGAATTTCGTAATGAGGGGAAAAGTTTCTCTAAATAGAATGAAAATTGCTAAAGTTTATAAAATAGTGGCTGTTTCTTCTTTTTCTTTTTTTTTTCTTCTTTTTTTTTTTTTAGTTCCGTAATAATTTTCCCTTTTAGAAAGTCATCGAATTTTAAATTAAACTGCCCGACCTGCTCAAATTTTTCAGCAAGTTCTCGCCGTTAAACGTTAAATTAAATGCAAACATTGCGCGCGGAGAAAAGAATAGAGAGAAAGAAGACGACAGAGAAACGCCGCGGTAAACAAAAACGCATTTTAACATGTTCATTGAGCGTTGCTTCGGATTCCTCCGTTGAAATTTCCCTGAGGAGCGCGATAAATATAGGAGGATCAGCGTTAGTGGTCAGGACTTAGAATATCACGGACTACGAATTATATAAATCCTCCGACAAATCCCGATGGCTTTAGCGCGTATAAGGTTCGGTTGGAATTCGCCATAACGAAAGAGAAAGGTGTTATATTTACCTTGTAAAAATTTCCGTGGAAAGTGGACCGACCTTTTCTTTTGGGAATGCTGTTTCTTATAATCTTACAATTTTGATTTGCAGAAAAATATTGATCAGAGAAAAAAATACAGTACAAGGCAGTTTTATGCGTCTTTCATATATTTCCTTAAGATTTTCCATTCGTTTTGCTTCGTTCTCATCAACGGAGACCCCGTGACGTACGTAATTGATAATTTATAATTCATAATCTCATTAACTAAATTCGATGTCACGCCGTTGTCGATACATGTCGCGTCACGCGCAGTAAGTTTTGATCGTCGGTTATGTAATTTACCGGGAAACGCGTTTTATGATATACATAGAAGTTATATGGAGGCACGTACATACGGTTGTACTACTGCCGCGTTTGAATATATGTACGCAGCCTCCACTGAAGAAACACGCCATCAGCAAGAAAGATCTTCGTGACCTATATTTCCAGCACTGTCAAGCTTCTGCCGCCGAAAGATAAGAGAAGCGAACTTTTTTTCCCCCGTGCTCTCTTTCTCAAAAAAATTGATGCAAACCACGCGAAAAACGCGTATACGGAAAATCTGCAAAAATTAGAAGAGAGCCGTTGTCATCGCGTCGTAATAAAAAAAAAATATAACTCCTGTTTACGATGTTTTGTAAGAGCGAAAATGAATTTTACAATTCGCTGAAATATTGCCTGAAGCTGAAACTTAGCTTCCGATATCGATCGATTCTAATT
Organism: Tetragonula carbonaria; assembly: GCA_032399595.1. Taxonomy (NCBI): domain Eukaryota; kingdom Metazoa; phylum Arthropoda; class Insecta; order Hymenoptera; family Apidae; genus Tetragonula; species Tetragonula carbonaria. The sequence goes on along the minus strand of JAUCRC010000005.1, from coordinate 8,793,206 downwards.
TCCCCGAATTTCTCAGTTTGTCGACTTAGATTTAGTTCGCTGACGCGAATCTACGTGGGGTATTGTAAGTTTTTCTTTTTTTTTTTTTGGAGTAAATACGAGCGAGTACGTGACATCTTTGGAAAGGTGCCTTCAGTTCGAACAACGACGTTACCGATAATTTACCTGAACGAGAACGTAGACGCTCGGAGAGAAGATACGTTTGAAACGTAATCTGATCACTACATCGGCGCGTGTATCAATTACGTTTCTCGTAAGCCGTGCTAATCAAGCACAGTTGGTTCAGATAGCGCTGTATAACAGAGATAATACAAGGAAATGGCGAGGATACGTTCACTCCATTGTTCAACCAGCCTCTGACGAGTGACTAATTACCGTGCTCCCTATCCGCGAATGCATTATTGTTTCTCGAAGAATGCCTCGTCGCTCGTTCTGTTCCAAGGAATTTCGTCCATCAACGAGGAGGAGAGGAAGCAGAAGAAGAAGAAGAAGAAGAAGAAGAAGAAAAAGAGAAGGACGAGGAAAATGAAAGGTCGAAGGAGAAAGAGGGAAGAAAAAAAAAAGAACGAAAGGACGACGAAGGAAGATCGGAGCCGTTGCACTTCTCGATTCAGCTTCGTTTCTCAGCTCATTAGCTTCAAAATGGCGTCTAATGTGATATACACGGTTCCTTGCCGCGCGACAGGCACAAGCTTCGATTATTTTCGATTATTTTGGCAGAGTAAACGAAACGAAATGGCAATGATCGAATCACACAAACATAAAAGGAAATATCTCTTCTCTTTTTTTTTTCGTTCTTTGATCTCCACTTTCCAGTGTAAATTATCGAATCAATTTTTACAGTCGTGTCTCTGTTCGCGACGCGCTGCCTTCGATTTCAATTCTCCGGTCCTCCGCGACGATGAAAAATGGAACGATCGTTCGAAATAAATTGTGAATAAATTGAATAAATTTTCTTCAATGAATCTTCGATAAATTTCAAGTCGACCTTCGAAATAATAATCAACGCGTTATCGTCGAGAAGAATTTTCAATTTGCCTCGTACAATCGGATAGTTGACAGACGTGTGGTTAATGTTCAGGATCGAAGGATATGCAAACGTGGACGGATCACTGGCGCACGATCATTGGGGAGTTACATACAAGGTAAGCTTTCGTGAATGAATCGATCCTTGTGCTTGAGTATCGCCAAAGCCACTGAGGAAGTCGTGGATAAACCGCTGCAACACGATCATTGAAAGCTATTTGGATAAAGGGTTGTGAATCTCGTAATCTGCTATCTAGTGATTTGAGCAGTAAAGGTATATTCGATGGTAGTATGCTCGTTAAACTTCCAAGTAATCTCAAGATGAGTGTTTGAACAAGCCGCGCGAATTAAACTTAAATAACGTATGTTTCAGAAAGAAGCAAGTTGTACACATATTTGTCCGTGCACTGAATTACCCCTTAGATTAGCGGAAGAGAAACAGTATCTCAGAATCAAAGAAATTTCTGCACTTTCACATCTGATTTCCCTATTCTCGATTTTCTATCGATAGTTAAAAAAGAAAAAAAAAGAAAGAAAAGCAAATCACGATTTTAATTTTCTATTAAAGAGACAAATTGAACATACTGAGCTCGCTGAGTGTCAGAATTACGATGTCACGCGGACAAAAGGCCGAATCCAGATGCTTTTTGGACCCTAAATGCGCTTAATACACAAAGCACGCTGCCATTTGGTACGAGTTAATCCTTTCCAAGAGACGCATTAACCTAAACACACGTTTTCGTCTCCGCAGAGAATTCGTACGTTATACGTTAATCCGTATCAATTCGTGTCTCTCTTGTAAAGTTAACAAACGCCCGCTGAATATTATCAAACACACACACACACACACACACACAGTGCAAAATGCACGCTCGGCTTCGGGTATCAATTAAATTCCTCATCAGAGTAATTCTATCATATAATTCTATCCGTACAATTTTTCCGTTTCCTTCCGCTTCGGGAAATTGCGCTCCACCGGAGGAATGTTGTTGTAGATCGTAATTAACATGTTGTATTAATTTGCAGGATGTTCGTTACCGCTCCACTTGGCGTTTTCAAAATTGACGTAACTCCAAAGTGAACTGGAGTAGGGTCAGCCAACGTAACATCCATCACTATTACGAGGCAGTTCGTAAATTTACTTCAACCCCGCCTTTCAGTTTCACCGGCTCTGCGTCATTCACGTATGTTTCTTACCACATTGTCAACCATACAAATAGACCAACCGTTTCCCACTGCGTCTCTCGTGTTAAATAAATACTGTTTCATACTTTACTATTTCATCGCATTTCTCGCAACGCCAAAAAATAATTATCTTTGTGGAAGACTTTTCTAAAACGTCTCTACATTCCTATCTATTTTTCTGTATCTCTCTCTGTGAAAGAAAATCTCTACATTCCATCGCGGGGCTTCTCAAAGTATGGGTCGCAGAAAGATTTTAGCATAACTAAAAAAGTTAGTATGAATATTTGGCTTTGTCTTTAAGAAATGGTAAAATTATATTCGTGTGTAGAATTGTTTTTCAAAGAATTGTTTTCTTTATGATTTATTATCAGCAAGCCTTCCTAATTTATATATAATAAACTCTATGCCAGTGGCTCCAAACTATTTTTTTTTTTTTTTTTTTTTTTTGGCTATGCTCTACCTAATCTCTAAAATCTTGATGCCTCATGTGATGCCCCTGTGACAGGCTAAAAGGCCATCAACTTCATGGTTCAAACAAGTTTTCAAAGAATCTGATGATATCCACGAAAGGAAAAAATTAGTGTAGTATCGAAATTATTATAACGTGTAATTATACTTTTACTTCTAATAGACGGCCTGTTTGCTGGAAATGCGTGAACGAAAAAAAGTATGAGCGTGATGTGAGAAGCACAGCGTTGGCATCGAGCGCTTTTCTTCTTTGAAAAAGAAGAAAGTCGTGCGAGTGAAAAAACAGAGTCAGGGCAGAGTCGTGAAAGAGCGTTGAATGAGTGTGGTCGAAAGAGTGATCATTCGCGTTGTATAAACGAATTAATTGTGTCGTTTATTCGAATTATTGTTGTCTGTGTTGTCTATCTTGTACTTATCATTTGTTGTTTTGTTTCCGTTTTCTTTGTTATTTAACATGGTAAACATCATTTAAATTATATCACTACGTTAGAAAGTTAAATTTTCATTTCAAAGAAAAATTCACAACTCGTTCTCGAATTGTTCTCGTAGAAAATCAAATTACCCCCCCCCCTCCCCCGCCCCCCTCCCCTTTGGGACGTGGGCCACACATTGGGAATCACGGTCGCGAAAATATTCGCACGCTCGGATAAAGGAGTTTCGGGTTCCGCCTTTGAGTGGAAAAGTTTGAGAAGCCCTATTCTATCACATCCTACTATAATATCTGATTAAACTTTCCATTGTTTAAACACCACCGTGTTCTCTCTCCGTGTTCCCCCGTGGTAATTCCGTTTTTTAATGAAAATTTCAAGACACCGCCTGGAGGAACTCGTCCGGGAGTAGAAATTTCCCACGGACGTGAATCCCCCTTGTTTCTTAAATTTAATACGTGTTAAACATTCCACGGGAGTACGGTCTCCTCGTCGTTTCTCTCCTTATCCTGGGTAATTCCAGGGAGAAAATTCGCGGAACACATTCACGACGCGCGGCGAAGGCAGCGAATGACGATAATTCTTGGATCATAATTCCATTGGAGTCGTGGGGAAAGATTCGTGACGGTGAGCGAGACACCGCAATTGCGGGGCTGACGGCGATGTTCGCCGCGAAACGAAAAGGAGGAGGATGAGGAGGAGGGGGAGGGGAGGGGATTTCCTGTTGTTCCTGCGTCACTCCTGCGAACGAAGGAAATTTAATTAGTCGAAAAGCTAACTACCAGCGCCGCCGTACATTCGAACGCATCGGGTGGATACCGGTGGTGTATCGCTGGCAACACGACGACGACGCTGAAAGCGAGAAACGAACGAAACGAGCGGATGATGCCGCGACGATGGAAACGCCCGCGTTCGAAGAGCAAAGAGGGAGAGAGGAAGGTAAAGAGAAGAACGGAACGAGAATAGGATGAGAATACGTGGGAAAAAAATCGCAGATTCCGCAGACGGGCAACAGCGAGAGGGGATATATATATATATATTTGAGGTGAAAGGAAATTGATAAAAAAGCAACAACTACGATGGATTAAAAAATGGTGGAAAGTAGCGAGTCAATTTTTGAATTGGAATGAAAGTAAAATATCCCCCCCCCGACGTCGCTGAGATTCGTGCAACGTTCCTATATTTCTGTATTCGAAATCAAATTGAATTGATACTCTCTCTCTCTCTCTCTCTCTCTCTCTCTCGAATTTATCTCGATTATCAGCAATTAACTAGATGATACAGAAGTAACAGACTTCTATTTCCTGTTAATTAATATATTGTGTCCAACCAGTTGTGAATAATTTTAATTAATAATTATAATTCATTGATTTTTCAGGCTTAACTTTTTAAATCGGTTGCATCCTGCAGAGGTCCTTGAACAATGACCGAGGCAAATACATTCGAAAATAAAAATTTATTCGATAATAAACGGACCTTGTTTCCACGTATAAAAGGAGGGTGAACAGAGTAAGCAATAATTAGGGTGACTCTCCCAATCACAGCAATCTGCACGCGATGTATGGAGACCTGGCCAATCGGTATTATTAATTGCATACGATATAATTGTAATTTATGTAACAAGTAATATATATATAACAATATAATGAAATTATTGGCTACGTGATTACATTTATATAGCTAAACAAGTTTGTTAGACTATGTATTATCCATGTTCTCTATGTTCGACATCATATTAACAAAACATTTATATTAACGTACAAATATATATTTTTGATCCAACATATATGTATTATCCATGTCCACCATGTTCAACCAACGTCATATTAACAAAACATTTATATTAACGTACAATTATATATTTTTGATCCAACATACACATATATACATATATATATATATATATGAAGATGACAGAATACGATTTAGTTTCTAATACATTTTATTAACATATATTTGATTAACAATATACAAATATACATATATCATTATAACATATATATACATTTGTATATTGTTAATAAAACGCATATTAATGTGCGTAATATAATGTATGTTATTACGTTATATGTAATATAATGTTATCATTTATATTACATACATATTTGTACATAGTTAATAAAATGTATGTTAATAAAATGTATCAAAACAGAAGCCAACGTTGTCAAAACGTATTCCTTCATCCTTCATCCCCTCCAAAAAAAAGGGGGAGAAAGACAAACTTGCGTGGACACAAACAAGGGTAATACACATTCAGCGGTTCGTTGCGATAATAGGATATTCGCCGAGGGTTCCACCGAGGCAACCACAAATCCGTCGATTTTTCCCATAATCGTTACGTCTTCGCCGGGCGTTTATAGCGTTGAGTGCGCGCCAGAATCTGCTCGTTTGCGGTGCGGCGCGTGAAGAGAGCCGGAAACCGGCGGTACCGCGACGAACGCGTACGCCCCGCAAGCCTGTATACGCGTGCAATAATTCACTGGTCCGTAATAACGAGTTGGTAACTGGCTAATGAATAACCGGTGAAAATTAAACAGCATCGCAAATCGAGTTTCGAGTTTGCCGGGCGCGCAAAACAACGGATCCCGATACGTTACACACTTCTACAACTGTGCTAATTACCCGGCCATTGTGACACGAAGAAGAAAACGAAAATATCGAGTGCCAGCTTTCGACGGTGATTTCACTTGATATTTCATTCGTTCAGTCCACGGTTAACGATTACGATTGGCATTGGTGAATTATCGTTCTGATTAACGCGTTTTGTCGACTGAAGCGAACAGATGTACAAGATGCGCGCAGATTTGCACAGCATGTTGGACAGATATTCGCGGAAAATGTGTTTGTAGTGGGTTTTTAACACTTTACCGACCGATAGCGGTAAGTAATAGACGATTAATAGGCTACCGGTAAATTGTTAATATCGTATAATGATATATTTGTATATATTAATATACGATATTACCGATCGATAAAGTGTTAAAATATATAAATATATTATTATACGATATCCACACTTTACCGACCGATAGCGGTAAGTAATAGACGATTAATAGGCTACTTGTCGGTAAAGTGTTAAAATATGTTAGCCGATTAATAGGCTACCGGTCGGTAAAGTGTTAAGTAAAATTTCGATAAGATCGATTAGTGAAAATTTGACGCTAGATCTCTCTACCAGAGAATAAACAAATAATTCGCAACTCTTCGTAGAAAGAAATTTTATAAATGTTAACGTAAACTGTTAAATGATGTGGCAGGCTGTCTATCCTACTGGCAACATTCCGTTCTACTTATCCAACTTTTCCTTTTCTAATTTTCCTTTGCGCTTCCTGTCTTTTCTCCGCAGCTTCTTTCAAGCCTGGGCTTCGTACAAGCCCAGATATTGTACACGTAGCCTGCACGAATCCGCGTACATTCAACCATTTTCTCTTCTACTATCCTACCCTCCTTCGACCATCGACTTTCCACTCGTCTTCTTTTTTTCTTTCTTTTCTTATCGTCTTTCACCGAGAAAATGTATAACAACCGAGATACAGCCCGTTCGCGGCTGTTCTTTCTTCAAAGTTTTTATCGATATATGTACGTCGTCGGTCATTCTTCACAGTCACGGTCATTCCGTCTTGATGAAATATCATTTTCGTCTGATTTTGTTTGCACTGAATTTGCCAATATAAAGTTGCTGCCAGTATACACTTTTATGCGCAAGACGGGTTTATCCGTCTCCGCGGCAAACACGGGAAATCAGCTGTGAAATTTTACGACGCTCTTACGTAGCTACCTATACCAGGCTAGCTCGCGTCAAAAGAAAAACAGCTTTTCTTAATCAGGGAATCAGGTAAAGGAATCTAGGTGTACGCGCAGTGTACGTACGTACCTCTGTAGAGAGTCAATCTTTTCGCGTACAAGCCCACAAGGACACAATATCGCATACACGCGATACCACCACCGAGATACGGTCACGTGCCTTTCCATTAAAAGGCCAGATACACATCCGCTTCGTGTACAGTCTGGCGAAAGTCAGTTTTTCGCGAAACATCTTCTTTTCTGAAAAGAAGAGGGCTTTTCAAAAGGCAGAGGTGAGGGCCTTATCTGCCTCGAAAGGAAAAAGGGAAAAACACCATCGTACTCCTGAAAATGAATTTCTTTTTTCTCTCTCTCTCTCTCTCTCTCTCTCTCTCTCTCTCTCTCACTACACAAGCGACGTTCGTTCGCTGCCCCGGCGGAGTCCAAAGGCGAAATTACATCGACGAGATATTATCGACGTAGATACTTATCTCGTACGAGGATCGAGAATCAGTGCCATCAGGGGAACAAAGTGGATGAATAGCAATTCTCGGTGCGCGAGAACAAGCTCACGCGAAAGAAAGTAACGACGGTGAAATTACACGTCGTTACTCATCGACGAAAGAAGAGAGCTTGGCTGTGTTGGCGTCGCGGTGTAAGGCGGTGTGTTGCGTTTGAATGTCGACCATGTTCGCTAGACCGGAAGACCAACACGATTCGGACGCGATCGCCAGTTCCGGCAGCTAGATTAGCTGATACGCTGTGCAAATATCCCGCCTAATTATGTGCTGCGCTGCCGTGGATCGAGCGCGATATCGCGGCTCGTTTCCCACTTTTGCAAAATGTGTCTGTCCATTCGCTGAGTCGTCGTGTTCGCGAGAATTGGCGGCGAGAATTCGAAGAAAAAAAGAAAACGCGACAACATCGAGCGAGGAGAATAATGTTCGGCCGTGTTTGCCATTGCAGGCAAGTTCTTTTCGTTATAGCTCGAGATCGATCGTTCATTCGCTTCGAATAAAATATCATGCGCAAGTGAAAAATCATCTGGAACTTACAGTTTATAGTTCGCGCGTAGTAGAGAAAAAAAAGGAAAAAAAGGAAATCGCAACTATCTTCCTTTGCGAAAGATACGCGCGCGTGATTCGCGACGTGTACGCACATCGGAATATCGGATATTGTAAAACGGATTACGAATTTTTTTGGATTTTTACCTATGAACTTAATCGCCTTAAAATATTAACCCAAATAAAACGGGCGGAATATTTGCGAATCGAATTTCGCAAAAATCGAATATAAGAAATTATTGATGATGAGGGAGGGATCGATTAATAAATTACGCGTTACCGTGCGAAATCCTTCGCTCGTAAATACGAGTCAGTTTTGCACGTTCCATCTGTCGATAAAAGGAAATTACTACACCTTGAAATATCATGTCCAAATCGAAACGTTTTTTTCATTTAAATTTGTGTATAATTATAAACACGGTTTAATAAGGCAATAGACAAGGTTTTTTTTACAAATTCGAGCTTGAAATATCCTTTGAAAGGTGTGTAATCGAAGAGTAAAAAAAGAAAACACTATAAGTGGCAAAATAAATTTTCAATCATCACCAGACACATACATTCTGCTTGGAAAATAAAAATAGTATTTATATCAAAAAGGCTTGAAGAAAAAATCTAGGAACAAACATCCGAAGCAATATTTGCAAGCTTAACACTAGAACTACCGACAGTTAAGACGTTAAGTTATTTTGATTTCTAATAAATAAAAATAAAATAAAATTCATTATATTATTTCTTTAATTATCGCTGTAAAAGTCATTGCATCGTTGCGGGGGGGAGAAATTGTAACGTGAAATAGAAATTTTAAAATAAAATTGTAAAACCAGTCATTTTCACTGGTGTGGTAGTTCTAGTGTTAAATGAATAGTCAGTTTTTTTCATTTTCCTTTCTTTCGAGGAAATTTGATGTCTGGCTTACTAGTCGCTTATGATATTTTCTGCCGGAACTCTTGGATTCTATTAGAAAAATTGGACTTTCGAATCTTTGAAAACACCTGCAGCACAGCTTCGCGCGTACACACGCACATGCACCGCGTGTGAGAAAAAATGTGAAACCCTTGTTTCTTGCAACCCCTTCTTTCCTCCGTCGTATAAAGTTCTCAGCATCTTTTTTCTCCTTCTTTTTCTTTTTCTTTCGTAGCCTTTGTCTGTCTAAAGCCACGAGCATAGAGCCAGTTACGTGCATAGAGAAATTCGGTAAGAAATTGTACCTGAGAAATATATATATATATATATATATGTCTCCGAAGCAAGTGTGTACCTACATACATATTATCTGTACCACTGCAGATATGTCGCATTATGCACATACCTTACATCCGATTATACGTGCAGATATAGGATATGCAGCGGTTGCCGAGTTTAGATAAACCAATGCATTGATTGAACACGATCGTAAATACTGTATCACGAGCATCATTGTTGTAATCTAAATGCATTCCCTGCGAACGTACACGCGACAGCGTCGACTGTACATTGTTCTTCAAACAATGATAATTTGCAATTGAAATTGCAGTTTAAGAACTTAAGAACTGCTCTCGTTCTCAATCGTTCAATCTGTCCCTACATAAATACCTGTGTGTTGTCAGTTTAATTTTTACGTGAAATCGATTTCTGATCAAAGTTGTGCGTTTCTCGCGAGAATGTGATCGTTTCGTTATCATGCGAAAACATTCGGAATGACAATCACGCGATGACGACGTTCTGCATTGAAACTAAATTTTCCCCGTGAATTTACGAATTTCGAATATTGGCGAGAGATTGAACGGGCATGCTTCTCACTCGAGCTGCTTGGAATAGAATTTCCTTGTAAGCACGCTTAGGCACGCTTTTAGATTCTAATGGAATGGAAATCGGAAGATCTAGCTGATAGAATACGATCGCGAAAGTTCGAAAATTAATCCTCTTAACTCTTTTTAAAAGATAAAAAATTTTCGTCCGTTCACGGACGCTAAAATGCTAGCGCCACGTAGCGGTGAAACGGTGAAACTAATAATTATTGCTGTCCTTGTCGCACACTACTGCGCTCCTTGTCTGTCACGCGATATATATCTATCCTTCTCGTACGCTACTGCGCTGCTTGTTTACCGACACGACGCTTGCTGCCATCTATCGGATATATCTAGAGTTACCAAGCTAAACGAGACCGTGTGCTGCCATCTACCAGAGTTAACAGTTTTATTCCTTTTAGTTTTCGATCGAAGGCTTAGATGGCGGCACTACCGATAGACAAGGAGAGCAACTAGTGTGCGACAAGGACAACAATAGAAATTAGTGCCACCTTTTCGCCGCTACGCGGCGCTAGCATTTTAGGGTTCGTGAATCGATCAAATTTTTAATTTCTATTTTATTTTAATTTGCAAAAACATATTAATTAACAGGATTAATTTGCAATCTTTCGCGATTGTATTAGTAGAATTGAGGCCTCGATTGTATTAATTTCTTTTGATACCATTAAAATCTGAGAATATTCATATAAAAAAACATTAGTATAGTTAAATTAAGCCCAACTTAGCTATGAATTTGAAGAGGAATTATAAAATCTCGACAGTTTTGCAATTTTGTATTTTGCTAATAAATGTTTAGTCAAAGTTAATTCACTTATGATCGAATCACCTCCCCTAATCACATCTCCCATAATCACTGATCCTTCAACTGGCGTTAAATAACAGACAAATAAACAGACAGGATTATAGTAAGAATTTAAGTCAACGAGAAATCTAACAACACTGTCTAATTTATACAACAAGAAATACGTGTCGTTTGTTAAATCATAAAATTATAACAGGGAATACAGTCTAAAGTCTGAAATTTTTTACCAGGCGGATACCTAACCTAAGTCAATTCAAAACAATGAAGTTTTCTAAACTCGATAAGTTTGAAAACTCTGCATGTTTCATCGACATTTCAAGCTAAATTGACACATTTTTTTCACTTAATTTTGCACGGAGCCATGTGCTCGCTCTCGTTGAGAAAATTGAAGAAAGCAACGGTAGAGAAGGCTAACAGGCAACGAAAGAGGATCGACCGATTTGATGGACTTACGGAGGAGGAAGTGCAAAAATACACTCTGCCGGACTACTTAGAAATGAATCTGGATGTGGTCTTCGTCGGTATAAATCCGGGTCTGATGGCGGCCCATCGTGGCAGATATTACGCCGGGCCAGGTAATCACTTTTACAAACTTTTACACGAGTCAGGATTAACAACCCGATGCCTGAGTTACGAGGAGGATAAAAAACTTCTGCAGTTTGGAATCGGCTTGACGAACATAGTAGCCCGAGCTACGAGGTCCTCGGCCGACTTGAAACGCACAGAGATCAAAGAAGGTTCCAAGATCGTTGAAGAAAAATTGAGGCTTTACAAGCCGAAGATCGCCGTCTTCAATGGCAAATGCATTTACGAGGTGTTTGCTAGTAGAACGGGTAACTTCAACTTTGGCCTGCAACCAGAGAGAATTGGCGAGACCACGATCTGGGTCACCCCGTCGACCAGTGCACGTTGCGCGAACTTTCCAAGAATGATAGATAAACTACAGTTTTTCACTTCCTTGAAGAAGTATTTGCAGTTCCTGAAGGGAGAGATCAAGGACGTCGACATGAAAGAGTTCTCGTTCGAAGGGAAATGCAAGCAGTTCATCCCACGAACGTCGAAAATGTGGCGGCGGAAAAATATATCCGCGTTCTTGCATGGAGGCAGGATCGCTAACAAAGACACTGTATGCCTAGACACATCTGATGAAAATGTGGCAATGGCTCGTAGCACAGAGTTCATTGTGAGGAGTTTTGAATCTGAAAGAAATGACAAAACCGATAAGATACTCAGTACGGATGAATCTGATTCGTCGCAAGATTTCGAGATATACATTTCTCAGGATACTGTGAAAATGTTTTTCGAAAGTAATGAATCGCCAAAGAGGCTGCCGCAGTCTCCAAACGATATAGCAACAGATGCAAATCAGACTGTCGTCAGCGATATCAAGAAACCTAAATGCCGAACAAATGGTAAAAAGAAAAAAGATGTTAAAAAATTTTCTAAAAAGCCAATCAGAAGCGAAGGTCTTGAAAAGAACACTAACGCAGATTTTATAAATTTGATAAAACAAAAACTGATAGAAAAAATAAACAATTTTGATGAATAGATTGAACGTGTTTTAATTTACGTTTTAATTATAGTAGTAGTAACTCAATATTAAAACGGTTCGGCGAAAATACAAATAAGATATTAATGGAAGATTTATGTTTATGTATTTATGTAATTCTGAAATTATGATAATGATAAAATTTATAATTATTAAAATCTTGAAATAAAATTAATTGTGCAAATTTTTATATAATATGTAGAATACTTCTCTTTAAGTTATTAATAGTGAAAATAATCAAGATTAGAAACAATATAAAATTTGAATTTATTACAATTGAATATACAGAATATATTTCTATATTTGCAGTATATACTGTATTCATATTTATGTTATATTTTATCCCTAACCATACAACTCACCAAGTGAATAAAAATTTTTATAAAAATAATAACAAAGGTAATTATATATTTTAACACAATACTCAATAATCGTGCATCAATATTACAATTTTGATCTACCTGCTTCCATGATCGTGGTTAATTTTTGAACAAGTACGAGATTTCCAGCAATTTTTAACTTTCCTCGCATGAACGCCGTTTGTGGATTTAATTTACCCAAAGCCTGTAAACAAATTTATACATTAAATGTATTACTTAAAAAGTAAATCTAAGATCAATAACTGTCTTATGAATCGTTTATGAAACATTTAATATATTAAAAAAAGGAATATTTACCATTTGAATCATGTCTTCATCCTCGATAGTTAATGTTGCATCAGGTTTGCTTGATTTTGGTTCTCCTTTATATAATTCACCTTTCTTCAAATCTAAAGCTTTAGGAAAATAAAAAACAGTCAAAAATAAAGTTCAGAAAATATTAATTAATACAAATGAATGTACTTACTCCATGTTGCTTGATGTTTCCCTTTCACCAAAATGTGATAAAGGAATACTCCATTGATTTTCTTTACCTGTTCCGGATTTGCTTTCACATATTCATCAATTGTCGCAAACACCGCATCACTTTCTAGAGGATTGCTGCCAGATAAACGATTTACTGTCAATTGCATAGGCATCGTGCGTTTTAAATCAACATAACCACCTGGAATCAAAAAATTAATACGATAATGTATATTCAAACTTTGCCACTGTGTTCTATGAGAATATAGCAAAAAGTTTACAAACGCTTCGTTAAAAAAGTTATAGATTTGATATGATAGATAAAGATATGAAATATGGCAATACATCTTTCTTCTGGCTTATAGAATAAAACAAGATACACAATGATGAGATCATTTTTATGAGATCACTAGACCTTATATTCTTAGACTAGAGTTAGATTTAGATAAATCTATTCTGAAAACAAACACAAAAATATTATTAAACAAACACAAAATTATCATAAGAATTAAAACTGTGTAAAAAAATAACTGTATAAACAATTCCAGTTGAGGTCAATATGAAATTCGCTTAACAATAAATTGACTAGCACTTTGATATCAATTTTGCATTGATAAAAAGGGACATTTCGAAACACATATACATAAGTATGTACCGCTCTGCATTATTTTTGTTATAACTTTTTAGTGAAGCGTTTATGAATTTTTTATTACATGATATTTTAGTCTTATGTTTACTTGTAGAACATATTGACAAAGTTTGAGCATTAAAAACCAGAACACTCTCTGCAATATGTATCTAATAATTATATTGCAAAACATTGCAATTATATAAAAATGCAACTTGCCTGTTAAAACTGGTAAATTCCCTTCTACGGTAGATGTTTGAAAATGTATTCTATTTCCTTCTTGCCACATATTTGTTTGTAGTGATTGCCCTGGAATTACTGGCTTCACAAAACGTGTCTGCAATATGTATTAAGGATATTAATTTACATGATATATATTCATTTATTCAAAAACATTTATTCATAATGTTATATTACATGAATATTAACCTTTACAGCCTTGAAAAAGCTTGGATCACCGTTTGCATAAGTTTGAAGAACATGACGGACAGAAAATCCAAGAGAACATAATCCATGTAAAATTGGTTGTTTGAAGCCAGCCATCATTGCTACGTTTGAATCGATATGCAAAGGATTTTTATCACCACTTAATCTGTATAATGCAGCCTGCAAAATGTATACTTATTTTTTTATAACAATTAATGTTTTTGATATAATTACTTTTTATCTGATCGTGACTTATTTGTTGAATGCATCTGGCTATCGATTAAAGAATATAATCACTTTTTACCTGATCATGACTTGTTTGCTGAGTAACTGATGCATCTGGCTGTCGATTAGGAGCTTCGATAGTTGGTATGATTTTTGAAGATGATCGTTTTCCTTGAAAACCTCCAGCTCCTACTGCGAATATTATCATTTGTGCTGTGCCTAATTTATCTCCATTGCTGGTATCAAATAATTCATCTGTAAAATAAATAAATCAAACTATATTAATTTTATTATGTATAAAACAAATTAATACTATTTGTGAAAATAACGAATTCACATACTTTCTATTACAAATACAGCACCCGTTCCCTTATCTAGTACATCCACAATTTGCAGACGTGTCTCGATCGTAGCTTCCGTTGGTAATTCTTTATGAATTTCGAGATATTGCTCTCCGTGCAATATCTAAAATTATAATATAAATTCGTAAAAATATTATTATAAAGAATGTTAATTAAGTAAATTACCTTCATTGGATTTAATTCGCCACTTGGTAGAGATTTTTCCAGTATGGATAGATCCACGAATAATGAACAATATGTAGTAAGGAATGTAGGCAATACAGCAAAATTGCTATCATTTTCATATAAATAACGGAAATCAGTTGGTATTTGAACAGAAGCACCAACTAAAATTTTAATTTTATAATTATAATTTACAGTTAACAATTAAATAGAATATAATTGAAATAATAACATTAAATAATAATTATACCTCCTAATGCATATAATATAATGTCCCGATCATTGTAAGAACGTTTGAAGATGTTACTATTCTAAGAAAAAAAAAACTTATAATAGTATTTAATTTCAAATTAGAAAATAATTGTTTTAATTACCTGTGATCCAGAATTTCCAGATTTCATTGCATCAACAGTAACCAAAAATTCTCCTGTTACTTCCTGTAAAATGTGGCAATGTAAAAATATTGTAAAAAATAATAAAGAAAAAAACTTTTTAAAAAATAAAAAAAAACTGCGTACTGCAAGAGAATTAAAATGTTTAGCACTAGACATATCGGTAATGGCTGACCATCTTTCTTCGACATCTTCGGGAGTGACATTGCTAGAAAAATCTGGTCTTAATACTGATCCTGATGAACGAATTACATGACCTAAAAATTAATTAATATATTAATTCATTTACAGTTACTGAAATATGATTTATTCTTTCTACATGTTGTATAATTTCTTCCATGCTTACATTTTCCTGCCCAACCTAATGCAGATTCAATAATAGAGCCATTTTCCATACATTTTTCATGACACAACCAAACAACTACGGGAGCTATTAATTCAGGTTTTAATTGCTCAAAAAATTCTAGAAAAAGTACAAGAATGAGATTGATATACACAAATGTAAACGTGATATAAATGTTATTAAATACTATTTTTACCTGGTGGTAAAACATCTTCTGTTAAACGAGAAGCAGCTGTAGGTATTATTATATTTGTATGTATGTTCTTGCTCTGGCCTTCAATAGCTAATGTATTAGCTAAGCCAATAAGACCCATTTTTGCTGCACTGTAATTCGCTTGGCCAAAGTTTCCATACAGACCACTGTTGCTCGCTGTCATGATTATCCTGCCATATTTTTGTTTAACAAAATAAGGCCAAGCAGCTTGAGTGACTTTAAACGCACCTTTCACATGAACATTTTGCACTAAATCTGAAATTAAATATAAATATTTGTGTTTTTAATCTGAAAGAGTAGAAGTTGAAGCGATAACATCACGCATACCCCAATCAGTCTCTGACATTTTAGGGAAAGATTTATCTCTTAAAATTCCAGCATTATTGACAATTACATCTATGCGTCCAAATGCATCGATAGCTGTTTTGACAATTTTTGCACCATCAAGAACAGAGTCGTAATTAGCCACTGCCTTTCCACCTATTTATAAATTGTATTGAAACATTTATATTAGAAATACTCGTAACTAGATTTTAGACATATATACATTTTCGGAGAATTTAAAAACGCGAAATACTACAGAATGTCTACAATACACAAAAATTCGTAGTATTCAGAAAGTGAAACAAATTTACGTATCAAATTACCATTTTTCCTAATTTCATTGACAACTGCGTCCGCAATTTTAGTACTGCTTCCATCGCCATGTCTACTTCCTCCTAGATCATTTACGACGACACTTGCACCTCTTGAAGCGAAAAGCAAGGCATAGGCACGCCCCAAACCTGAAAACCAATTAAAATTAATAACCAAATTAAATTGTAAGAGAATCTTCAGATATTGCACTAATAAAAATAATTACCTGCTCCAGCTCCGGTTACTATAACTACGCGATCGACGAAACGTAATTCTGGCTGCTTCATTATGTCAGCATGAAGTTATTTAAAGTAAATCCAAAAATAACGATTCTGAGTGTTAACCTGGACTTATAAACGCCTTCCTTCGTAATGAAACAGCAAAATTTAAACTAGATTAAAGTCCATTTATTTTTATAGCACAATCATTATACTGTTTTTCAGATTGTCAGACATGTATAAGTACGGTAGATACTGTACAGTCGTACTGTGCATTAGTACAAATATAGTATATGCAAAAATATTGCTGTTGCAATCAATTCCAAAAGATATAGCTTATCCGTAATCTATTGCAGAAGCTAATTTTTTTGTCACTCGATGTTCATGATCACTTAAACAAATTATTAGATAAGCTGACTTGTGTAATACATAATATTACAATTTGATGGAAAATATAAAATTATATTTCTATATTTTCTATATTTTTAATATATTCACTATTTCTATTATGTATCTCATACCACACAATATGCAAAATATTACAGAAAATTAATAGCTTTATTCATTTTGTAGTAGTTGAAAAAATTCTTTCGACTACAAAAACTCTTTTTCAACTAAATAAATTTCTTTTGAATTTTCAAAATTATAATATAAAAAATGAATATTTCGTAATGTAAAAAGTATATAACTGTTACTAAAACTACTTCGTAACAAATAAATGAAAGGAGAACAAATTTTTTCAAGTTTATTTCTTAAAACTATATAACATTCATACACAATATCTTTTTAGAACACAGAATAGTTTGCAATAGTTACATTAATTATAAAGTATTATTAAAATTAAGTCTCATAAATGTTGCAGAAGTCATTGTTCAATTTTATAATGTATGAATAATGAAGTAAATATTTAAATGATATCAATATGCATGTGATTTGTTTATTGAAAGAAATTAATGAAATGGTAACGACTTTTTTTTACTTTTATTGCATATGTTGGCGCCTGCGAGCAGCCCTTTGTTTGTCAAATCGTAATTCCATTTCCTCTAAAACACGCGGAGTATACCGCACGACTAGTTTCACAGAATTCTGTGCCTGTTTCAACAGTTCAACTGCTTTCTCGTGATTTTCTCCTTCCACGCACTGAAGAAAAAATATACATTTAATATTAGAAATTAAATATTTGCAGAACTATAGAAAAATATAAAACAAATTATAGAACAATACTAACCACTCCATTGACCGAAAGAAGCTGATCCCCGCGTTTTAAGCCACCATGACGGTCGGCCACACCACCAGGAATAATTCGTGAAATATAAATTGGCGAATTTTGCTCTTTACCCCCCATTACATTAAAACCAAGGCCTTCCTCGGTTTTTGGTAATTCCACCACTCGCGGATGTGCATGGCCCTCGCTTGCAGCAAAAGCAGCAACTGTTGCTTTTGCTGTAGCTGACGCACGAACATCTTGAGATCCCTACAATTATTAACATCAATATCATATTTATACTTTTCAGAGGAAAAATTGCTAACCGCATATATAGCCACTGTTTGCTAAATATATCATACTTGAATATCCACAGTTTCATATACATGTTCGTATACTTCACGGACAGCACTGAGAAAATCACTTTGCAAAACTTTCTGTAAGGCAGCTAATTTTGTTGCAGGTACTTCGCCACCTAAAAAAGTTTGTATAATTAACATATATGTACATATCAAAATTGTAACTACAAAGTGAGCATTTATTACAAAGTAAAATCACATACATGATTTATGTGAGAAAGTAAATTAAATCATGACAAACATTATGAAGAAATGACCAATATAAAGACTTACACAAATAAAGCAATTCTTGGAATACATGACATAAAGTGCTCTTATCTTTTACTCTTTGTTACTAAGATATGCTTAATCAATTACCTTTTTGTAATTTGTCTAGTAATTCAATAGATCTTTTAACATCTGCAAATGAATATAAAAAATTTAATTAAAGTCAATTTTATAATTTTATATTCTAACGTGAATTTTATCAAGAATGTTTAAATTTGACAAAACTTATGTGTTCAGCTTTTATCTGCTGTGTAATTACATGTTATTTAAATAAATATACAAATCTATACATGTATATTTATTTAAACAACTATGCACGAAAAAATTTACCATTCGCTAAAGTAAGGGGTTCGCCCATCGTAACCATCTGAAAATGAATAAAGATCTTAAAGGATATGGACAACAGTTTCGTTACTGTTAAAAAATATAGAGTAAATAATTTAGACAACGTACAGATACAATGTTTTCTTCGACTGCGGTCGTAACGTAATCACAAGTTATCAACTATCATAAAAATACGTCAACAATTTGATCTATCGACCAACTATAGTCAACCATAAACCTACGATATCTTGAGAGGTATTTCAATGCTTTCCCAAGACTTTTCCCAAACACTCTAACAACTTGACAATATTGAAATAATTTCCTAGACGATAAATGGTGAATTCGAAGATGTACATGATTTTCTCAAATTTTAATTACATATTCTCTAAACATGACTGATTTTATTTAAGCAAAAAAAAAAAAAAGAATACAAATAGATTACAATATGCAATATTAACAAAAAAGAAATTGATACGAAGAGCAAAATTCCCGAACAAAAAACGATGTCCCTGCCATCTGAAACTACACGTCATCTGCTTAACGCTTTCGCGCCAAATTTGCTGACTGAAATGGATAGAACGAAAACCAGTTAGTATGCAATTGTGTTCTGTGATATGTTACGGCGTAATGTTTAGATATCGTATCTACGGAAAACAAAACTAATTTTTTATTAATTAACAAGTAATTATATTTTTAAAGAAACAATTTTTAAAAATCATCATAATTCAGTAATTTTATGATAGCTATTTAATGTACTGAATAAAAAATTGTCATTAGTAAAAAATTAACAAAACAAAGCTTTAAGAATATATTGAGAAATTAGAAATTTGAACTATGTGTGAAAATAACAATTCAAATAATGTGTACAACGATGAATCTGATGTACAGCATAGATTTAAAGAATCTGAACTTGCTAATGGATTAGGAAATTTCGTAGGACAGGAAAGTGAATGCTCAGAAATGAAAAATTACTCTAATACTGAAGAGGAAAATATACCTAATAAGACTTCAAAAGGAACAGATAATGAACTTGATCAGGAGAATAATGAACATAAAAATGAAATTAATTGTTCTGAGAATAATGCCTGTGATACATTAAATGAATCTGTAAAAGAAAAAGATTATGAATCTGAGCAAAATGATGATAAAGCTAAAAATCAAATTGATAATAATTCTGATAATGATACTGACTTAATTAATAAAAGCATAAAAGAAAAAGATATATCTAACCAAAAAGATGACGAACTTAAAAAGAATAATATTCACAACAGATTATTCAGAATAATAGACAGTGATTCAGAAGAAGAAAGTTTATTTACCCCTAAGTTCAAGAAGAAAAGATTCGTTGATCATGAAAAGGATGAAATGTCTAATTCTGAGCTCAATGATGTATCTACAAAGAATTTAAATAAGAGCAGGATTATGAAGTTTGTTGACAGCGATTCAGATGATACTTCTAGTATTGTTCATACTAGTGATGCTAAAAACACAATTTCAAATGAGATAGAGGTTGCAAATAGTGTGAGTATTAATTAATAAAAATTAACAATGTAATTATTAAGTAACTGCTTGATCATATATATTTTGTAGATAAGGAGCAAGCTTCAGACTCTAATAGATTCAGAATCTGATGAGGAAAAAAAAGAATCGGATGAAGAAAGCGAAGAATCAGATGAGGAACCAAATTCTAAGACACAGAATAAAATGACTAAAAATAAGAAGAAAAATTCTAAATCTAAGGAAAAACTGAGGAAAGTAAGTTGTCAATAAGTTTCATTGATTAAATTGTATATAAAATTTTATTCTAATGTGTCTAAACATATATCGGAATTAATAAAAATAGTGTTATACTTTAGGTTTCATTAAGAGCTTCTAAAGAAGAAGCTATGAAACAAATACAAAGTGAAACCCAGCGGTTAATACGCGAGACAGAAATTTCATTACCATATCATAATCCAAAACAAAGAACAATACAAGAATTTTTAAAAAGGAGAAAAGTAATTTCATCTTTTCCAGTACTTACAGTGGCATCTAAATTGAAAGAGTTTTCCAATATTGTTGAGTGAGTAATTTTCAAATTTCATGATATTGGCGTTGAATATTATTATGCTTTCATTGAACATAATGAAAGTTTTTTTCATCAAACAGTGAAATTTTGAAGAAAAAAGAGAAAGAAGCAGAAATATTTTATAAATCTTCTGATTCAGAAGAAGAGATTATAGAAAATAATACAGAAGATATGAACATTCAGTGTACCAAAGATGTTAAAAGAGACAATGTTTCACGAAAGTTATTCGATGATAATTTATTTACTGCAGGAGCTAGTGAAGAACAAAATAATATAAACATAGTAGAAAAAAAAAATGGAACTTTAATTGAAGTTAAGGACATTGAATGTAATGAGACAATAATTAATAATAGAACAGAAAGTAGTGCAATTAATTCATTAACAATACAAACACACTGTGAATCTAGCAATATGATAGATAGGGTTGAATCAAAAATTACAGAAATAGCCATAGGTGAAAAATCAGATGATTTGTTACAAGAAGTTACAAATAAGAATAAAGAAGAAAGCATATGCATTGATAATGATAAATATAATTTAGAAAGTCTAAATGATAATGCAAAAACGATAAAAGAACCTTCAGGAACAATTACAAATGAATTTGATGAAGATGATGAATTTGATTTTCCACCGTTGGATTATTTGGATTCATTAGATACTACAAAGAAAAATGTGCAGAATATAGAAAGATTAAAACCTAAATTGCGAGGTATTCCAGGTCAAGTTATTGACTTAACAGAGGATATAACATCAACTAAGAAAGGAATAGATGGTTTGATAGATCGATTTGTACGAAAACATTCTAAATCCGATCGAGCCACTAAAAGTGTATCTAAAGTTACAACGACGCAAATAAAGGAAACTCGAAATGGTGGACTATCAATCATTAAAGAAACATTACCATACAGATTACCATATATTGCAAATATAGATCCTAAATTGGAGAAACCCGGTGCGAAGTTAATGCGCTTAAAAGAAGAGTTGAAACGTAGAATGGCAATAAAACGCAACGAGGAGTGGAAACAGAGAGAACAGGAAATGAAAGAACAAGAAATAGAATGGAACGAATCCATAAATGAAGAAGATAATTTTAACGAACCATATTCGCCAAATATAGAACCTCAGATAAGCGAAGAAGATGAAATAGAAGAGGACGATGTATATTTAAAAGTAGAAAAAAAGAGGAAGAAAAAAAATGCCTTTATAGAAGATGAGGCCGAAGTCAGTGAAGATGAAATAAATGATAGCGATGATATCGAAGACGAAGACCAAGACGAAGACGAAGATGAAGATGAAAATGAAGACGAACATGAAGTACAAGAAGAAGATGAAAAATCTGAAAAACTCGTTTCAGAAAATGAGAATAGTAGTTGTGATAGCAATGATACGTTTAAAAAGTGTAAAACATTTAAAAGGATTGTAAAACCTTTAGATGATGATTCAAAATCTTCAGTTATTGAAAATGATAAAAATAGTATGGAACGGTCAACATTTTCTTTTCAGGCTAAGTTAAATGACCTGTTTGATAAAAATATAAAAAACAATGACTTAAACGCTCATGAAGAAGCTCTAATTTCTGAAGTACACGTAGAAAGTGATTCGAAATGGCAAATGAACCAAACACCACAGTCTAAAAGCAACAATCTTGACTTCATTTCTCCTATAACACAATTAACTGCATTAAATGTACAGTTGGAAGAAGAGAAAACATCAACAACACAAGAGGCATCGTTTGTTGACCCTATTTTGAGAGAATTTACAAAAACTCCGGAATCACCTCAGATAAAACGAGGTATATCCCAAAAGAAGTTGTTTGCTGATCAGAATGCTCTGCTGGATGAAGAACTCGTGGAAATCTGTTCGGGTAAATTTCCAGAAGATAAGATGCAACTCAATTTTGTGAAAGAATCTAATGTAACTGAATCGCAGTTATTAGAATTGTGTTCAGGAACATTTAGTTCTCAACCAAACAATAGTAAAGAGTCAGTTAATATCACAGGTGGAATACTTCAGAGCATACAGGTACCCGATGAAAAAGACTCTTCAAATACTGAAATAGATAAGAAAGATAGGCAACAGTCAAAAGACGAAACAACATTTTGGAACAAGTTACGCGTTTTGTCTTCCGATGAGGAAGACTCAGTTGAAAAAGAAATTAAAAACCGGCCAAAAAAAAGAGTTAAGAAGTTAAATTTATCCGATGACGAAGATGAAAAGAGTTCTGCATTAAGCAGCAACGACGAAGCAGAAGATGACGAAAAATTTATAGATTATGACTCAGAGGAGAATGAAGTGATTGTTCCAAAGAAAGAGATAAAACAATATGCAGCAAAATTTTTGGAGGAAGAAGCTGAGCTTAGTGAAAGTGATTGTGACGTATCTGCGGACGAAGATGAAGAAGATCTGGATAAATTGGAGTTAGAAGATGGAGACAATGAAGAAATTGATGAGACAAAAGTTAAAAATCAATTGGGAAAACTTCATATGAAACAAATGTTGGACGAAGATAAAAGAGACGTGAGAATGCTTCAAGAAATGCTATTCGAGGAGGGAGATCTGTTTAGTGAAAGTACACGTGAGAGGAAATTCAGATGGAGAAACATAGGTATTCAAAAAATTTAAATCCCTTAATTTTTTCGCATTAATTTACAGCAATGACAGTGATTATCGATCTTCTTCTTCCAGATAAACAAAGTGACAATATAGATGTCCAACCATTAGAGGATAAAGACGGCTGGGTGGACGTATCTGATGACGAAGACGAAGAAAAGTGGCGCAAGATAAGACTTGAAAGAGAATCATTTTTAGCAGAAAAATTGGTAAGACGATCGAATTAAAAAAATATTTTAATCGTTTAAAACTATAGCTTCTTATTTGATATATTTGATTAATTCGCAGACAAATATAGACACTGAAATTGAAAATGAGCTAAACAATAGTCACGTATTTAAATTTGGCTTGAAGATTTTAAAGAAAAGGCGAATTAATGAATTGCAAAAAGAAAATACATTGGCAGAAACACTTGACGATCCCAAAACGGAGCCAAAAATATCTCATACTGTTGCGGAAATGTTTAACACTTCAAAATTGGATGAAACATCGCGTACGATACGTGTAAGATTTCCAAAAAACACGTTTATTGACAATTGAAAATATAATGCTGATTATCATTTATACATTCTCTTTTTAGAATGTCATGAAAAAACGTTCATTCCTTGCCAAAGGAGAAGAAGCATTGACGCGTTTAGCTACATTAGCCAGACGAAAGGAAACACCACTCTCTTCAATAAATACAAAAAATTTTGTATTTACGCACATTGATAACAGTGCCTCGAACAAATGAAATTACAAAATTTTTTTTATAATTTAATATTCATTTTTATGTATGTATATAAAATTTGATAGATAGAAATAATATAGTAGCTTGTTGTAAGGATTTTTATAATTTTATTGTACAAACATATTTTTGAAAATAAATATTTGTTACGAAACTAAAATATTAATTATGCTAGATGATAAAAATAAAAGTAATCAAGACTAATAAACACGACAGATTTCGATAGATTTTTTTATGATATTACAAATAAATAGATACAATACAATTTTTACGATAAAATACTGTTTTATAAATACTTTCGATTGTTTGGTAGATTGCGAAAGAAATAAAAGTGAAAAAGTTTGATATTAAAATTGCACATATCTGTATGTGTATTCAAAAAAAAACATTGCTAAAAAGAGATAGAACAATATATCAAATGTTTGTTTAATGTAATTCAAGACAATAATGCGCATCCTTGCCTAGGGCAACTTTCTCGTACAATATGAAACATACACTCTGCTCATCTAAATCGTTTCATTTCAAAGGAATATTTAGTTGACATCTATATACTTCACATTTCGATTCCTGTATCGACGAGATATTCGTTGATTTGATTTCTTTCTTTTTTTTTTCTTTTATCAAGAAATTTCGATCTTTTTTTATTTTGAAACATTTTAAAATATGAAAAGTATTCGAAATCAATCGAGAAAAGCATAAATTAATCAAGAATTCTGGAAATGCAAAATAAATTCCTAATGTTCAATAATCCAACGCTGTAACTAATTATGATATGTATGGAAAATGGAAAACATGATTAATTCACCTCTCAGTCGATAATATTTAATCCACAGAATCATTTATTATAATTTTCTATCAAAACTAAAATGTCTAACTGAATATTAACGAGTAATATTGCACGTGGTATGCGTGTTTGCTTCGTAATAAAATAATCATATGGGCATAAATTTAAATCAAATCGGTAACATAGGAATTCACGTCCGTGTACAATTTATTATTATTTCTCCAAATTTCCTCTCTATATCCACAACGTTAAAAACCATTCGAAATAACGATGTCCCGTTTATCGTTTATCATCGTCAAAGACCACCAGCCAGTTTCACTCGAACTTAAAACTCTATTCGTAATCTTCAAAATTCATCACTTTCCTGCTTGCTTTACTTTCCCCGAGACTTACTTTTTCGAGAAAGAAATCCCCCGGCAACAGCCGGCCCGGAATGAAAAAAAAAAAAACCAAAGGAAAGTAAGTACCTGGACGACGAAGTGACTGGCCAGGTAGACTTTCTTTCCCCCCCCCCCCAAAAAAAGCAGAGAAACAGAGATGCTGGTACATGTTTTAAGGGTGGAATAAAGTAAGCAGGAAAGAGGATCGCAGGCACATTCGAACCGCAGAGTAACGGGTGCTCTGGGCGTCGAAGGAGGAGGTTGGAGGACGGTGGTAGTTCGGAGCAAAGCAAGAGCGCCGCTGCGCTGGGAACTTGGGATAAGGGTGGCTTGTTGCGTAAGCCGATTAGAGCATCACGGCAGTCAGTGGTGCCTCGTGCGGCGGCCTGCTGTTCCTGCTGCTATTGCTGCACAGGACGTGGATATGCCGGGCAGAAACATTAAAATCGCATCAAATATGTAGAGCTCGCCCTCTCGCTCCCTCCATACCGGCGGATGCGGGATCCACTCGTCGACATCCGTGCAGGCAAAAAGGTTGTCTATCCTCGAAGTCGCTTTACTCTTCTCCGCCTCCTCCTCCTTCTCCTCCTTCAGTCTCTCCTCAGTATTTTGCTCTGCCCGTGTTTCGCGGACACTCGAGCAGGTTATAACAGTGTATGAATTTATAGAAGGAAATGCTTCGGAAAAGATTCTCTTCAGAGAAAGAGAGAGAGAGAGAGAGAGAGAGAGAGAGAGTTGGGGATTTCGTCAATGTAAAGAGAGTATGTTATGTGAGTGTACATTATGTGAAATGAAATCACTGACGTCGCCTATCCATCAGCTATAATATAAGAAACGAGCATCTAGGATGTCGTAATTTCAGTAAGGAATGCACACGAACTACAACATTTTTAACCTCTGCAGTACAATTGATAGTTTTCGACGAACAAAAAGACGTATCACGTGTAATCCAAAGCGTGGAACGTGTTAGCAACGCAAAATATCGAGCTATTATCAAGCAGATTTTCGCGTACAGAGTAACCGATTCCATTCAGGTGTGTATGTATGTGTATATACATATACATATATATATATATATATATATGTATATGTATGTATATGTATATGTACGAGCGGAATATGGAGAAGCGAGGTTTTAACGCTCTGTAATTCGAGTATCGAACGCGTAACGGTGTTTTCAGACGTTCATGCATACGTAGTCGAAAGCGGAGAGTGCAACACGTGGTAAAATGTTTCACGGAGTATCAAATAATCATGGCAAATCCGTATCGACCGACTTATCCCACATTAATACCTATATTTTATGCTTACCGCAAGCGGTATTAGTCCACGCGATGTTTGCACGTAATAATGGATCATTTGCCATTTGTTTTTATTCCTTCAGCCAATAGAATGATTACGTTCGGCATGAAATTTTGAACTTATTCCGTCGTCTCTCCCCCATATGAAGTGGAAATGCGCAATCGATTCGCGTGTTTTCAATGTTTTTTTCGTATTAAACGTCGCCGTGAAGAATGCACACTGCATGAATGCCCGGTCCCGATCGTTTATTTGCCACCAGGAAACATTTAAAAGACGAACAAAATGGAAAAGTGAACGGTGGAAAGCAAACTTGTTCGTAAATTGAACAGTCGAAATAGTCGGATAACGCGATTGTTAGGGAACATTTGTCGGAAATAGACACAGCAGTCTTTATAACGATTACATTATAAAAATATGTTCTTCTCTATTGCCAAATATCGTATATAACTACTACTTGATAGAAAGATACATTTCGTTTCGAGTAAATAAATTATTCTTGCAAAAATGAATTGATTATAAATTTGACGATTTTATTTTGAAAATATTTTATATAAGCAGATTTACCTGTTAATTTTAAAACAACGACGGAATTAAAATTTTATTCAATGTTTAATGCTTTACAGACGGAGCGCTCCCGTTGAAATAACGTTTATATCTGTATTTAATTGGAATTTTTTCCCAAATGAGAAATGTAGCTATTAATTATTCTTCGCACGAAATTAAGCTTAATTTGTTGGTAAGAAATTTTATCTATCTGTATTTAATTGGACTTTTTTGTCAAATGAGAAATCTAATTGCTAAATTGTTATTCGTTTGCACAAAATTAAACCTAATTTGTGAATAAGAAATTTTTGTTAAACCTATGTTAAACCTAATTTATCAATAAGAAACTTTATTTATCTATATTAAACCTGATTTATTGATAAAAAATTATATCCATCTATATTTAACTTTCTCCAAAGTGAGAAATCTAATTTCTTCGCGCGAAATCAAACCTAATTTATCAGTAAGAAATTTTATCTGTCTGTCTATTTAATTGGAATTCTTTTCAAATGAGAGACTTAGTTACTAAACATTCTTCGCACAAAATTAAACCTAACTTAGTAAAAACATTTAACCAGCAAGAAAGTTGAATCTATAAGAACAAGAAGAATAAGTAAATTATCTATAAATCGCAGGAAAAGCGATTCTTCTCAACAATAATTAACTATATCACCTGAAATGTGTAAGCGCGTCAAGGTTGGAGAAGAGCATAAAAAGTCATTGCTGCCAGTGATTCCGTGGCCGCATCGTAATCTCTTGATCTTCTTACTTAATTAGCGGCGGAGTATGTTCGATTAATCATCATAAATAATTTCACGCCGCTGATGGATTCACCATGCAACGGGCACCGCCGTTTCTACGCCGACATAGATCAATGGTCTTACGTGTGAACGTGTGGTGGCTTCAGCCGATTTTGCCAGTTAATCCTCACCCTTGGGAACCGTTTAGCCTGGACAATCGGCCACTGTAATTGGACGAGAGTCTGTTGAGGTCTCGTCAAGACGTTCGTCAAGACCGACGACAATCAGCAATCAACACACGAAATTGTCGCCGCAAGTTGTTGTCACTTATCATCGATGGATAATTTCGAGCGATTAGATAAATCTCTCGAACGCTGTCTCTCTTTTCCTTTTCTCTCTTCCTTTCTTTCTTCTTTTTTTTTTTTTTTTTTAGATATTTTCTTGAATTTTTATGAATTGAAAAATGAACAAACTACGAATTGTGATCAATTACTGCAAAAAAAGAAAAAAAAAAAAAAAAAAAAAAAACGATGATACTACTGAAATTAGAAGAAATTATAAGTTTGACTGTATCTAAGTCTTTGCTTCAATGATGTACGTACCTGCCTACGTATATGTAGCACCTATACTACAGATTATTCGCAAGAATTTAGGATAGGCTACTTAATTTCAGTAAGTCGAGTAACCTACGTTTCAGCTAGTCAATGAATGTCTGCAAACCAACCTCCGTCAAACGTACGATTAACCTAACCCTCCAGCCTAACGTTCACCATTTTGAATCTGTCTGTGCACGTTCTTCGAAGAGAAGAGAAATTCGTCGGGAGGGAAGGGGGCGATTTGCTTAAAGGGTGGCATTCTCTATTAAAGAATCGGCAGAGGAACGACGTCGTCGTTCTCCAGTGGAGAGAACGCCGTTGTACAGCGGCGAAGGAGATATTACATTCATTAGTCAGACAGCGGAGGGGGCGGTGAGCGTTTACACGAGCACGCGCCAGAATTCCAGTGGAGTGGTGGCAAGTGTGGCCGATAGTGGGGGCAGGAGGCTGGAGATCGGTTGTCCAATAGGAAGCAAAGGGAAATTCAGCTCCCGGGCGGAGCATTCGAATATACCAGACACTCCGCTCGCGTCCTTCTGTCAAACGGCGCTGAGCCGTCAAGCGAGCAGACAGTGTTGTCGTATACACCTTGAGGAAAGGGAATCTTCGAGGTACCATCCCGAAGGAACAACACCATCTGTTTCGAGTCAGTGACAAACGGCCAGTCGTTCAAAACATCATCGCAGGCATCGTCGTTCCAATTGTCGTATCAAACTGTATCAAATGATCCTCAAGAGATACCATCCGTTTTGCAAGTGAAAAAAAAAAAAAATCGTCTCGCCGAGAGCCAATTAAATGAAGAACGTTGGAAGACTCGACTGTGCACGCCAGCGATAAGCATCCACTTTAAGTGCTTCTAGCAAATCACGTAAAATGGAAACGATCGACACATCGAACACATGGTTGGCTTAAGAGGGAAGAAATTGGCAGAAACGAACGTCAGTATGTTGCATAGTTCGCTGCCGCGGGCATTCTTGGCCCCCGGACTGAATTATCTGGGCTACTACGGTGACGAGATTCACCAGCATTCGTACGGCGCGCCTGCCAGTTGGCACATTCCTATGGAGAACCCCTCGAGCTACTCGAGGGCCCCCGATCATCTTCAGACCTGGGACCTGTCCAGATCGTCCACCCCGTGTCCCCTGGACTTGTCTTTGAAACCTCCACCCACGCCGAGTACACCGAAAACCGAGGATCTCGTCGTAGATACCAAGAAGGAACATGAGAGAACGCTGGACGATGGGCAGAAAGAATCGGAAGGTACCAGGTACAGAAGGAACAGCGACGAATCGGGTTCCCTGGTGGTCGACGACTTCGACGCACTGCCACGGAGTTCCTCGGTGCACAGTCATTCAAGCTACGAACTGCTGTCCAAGAAGGAACCGACGGTCCTCCAGGAATCGACGGTGAAAGCTTGCAGCACCCTGGCGCAAGACCAGGCGACGAAATTGACTCCCTTTGGCGCAACCTCGAACGAGATCGCTTCCAATTATTACACGCACAATCAGAAGCTTCTGTTGACCAGCCCTAGCCAGCTTCAGTCAATGCAAGGCTACCACCAGCAGCTTCTTCTAACGCCGCAGCATCACCTGCAAGGGATGCAGCACGCACCGATGACACCGCCGAGCACGCCATCGCCTCCTCAGTGCCCAAGGCGGAAAGTAAGGGACGAAGACTCGAGCCCTGCCTCGACCACCAGCAACAACAACGGCGGCGCGTCCAACAGCTCGAGATCCAACGGTCCCAGCGAGAAGGTTCTCCAGAGACCGAAGAAGAAGCACGCCAGACGATTGAAATTCGACGAAGACACCAGCAGCCCGGTGTCGGGCACCGTGATCTTGGGCCCGGACGAGGCTGTCGTCACCGGAGACATCGATCCAGCGTTCAACATCGTTGAAGTCACCGAGGAGGCGCGTGCAGAGCTGGCTAAAATCGAGAACAGGCTCGGCCCCTATCAGTGCAAGCTCTGCAGGCAACTGCACGACGACGCGTTCCAGCTGGCGCAGCACAGGTGCTCCAGGATAGCCCACGTCGAGTACAGATGCCCGGAATGCGACAAGAGATTCTCCTGCCCGGCGAACCTGGCCTCTCACAGACGCTGGCACAAGCCAAGGTTGGCCAACGGCGAACACTCGTCGTCGCCGTCGTCGTCGTCGTCTTCGTCGTCGTCTTCGTCGTCGTCGTCCACCGGGAGTATCGAGATACCGTGCACCAGGTGCGACGCCAAGTTCACCAGGCAAGCAGCGTTGAGGAAACACCTGGCCAGCCAGCATCCGGAGGCCAGCAGCAACAATAACAACAACAACAACAACGTGGTGTTGGAGCAGGGAGCTGTTGGTAAGACTGACGTCGTCCCGGTAATTTCCGAGGGTACGTTGAACTCCGAGATCGCCTGACACCAGTTCCCCGCGAGACCCTTACCCAGGAGACCAGGACTCTACTGGAGGTTCGGTCTTGATTTGTAAAGATCGAGTCCCCTCCGCCAGTGGAGGCTCTCTTATAGAATTTGAACCATTTGGAATTGTTTCTTGGAAAATTTTTCAAAGCACGATCTTTATTCTTTGCATTCCCTTTTGTTCCCCTCGGGAGGAGAGAGAGAGAGAGAGAGAGGATTTTTCTCAATTTTTTCAGTTCTTCGAGGTATACTTTAATTTCTCTCTCTCCGCGTTAGAATCGTAACAACAAGTGCAATTTTGCGTTGATATCCTCTCTGCGTATAATAACAGCGTACCTTTCTTCCCAAGTGTTCATTCAACAGACACTGCGCGTATCTTATAGTTTTCAGAATTGCCATTAGTTTCACATAACGCGAGGTAGTTCGTCAAATTATATCGGACACTGACAAAGAAACTTTCAAGTAATTTTGCTTCACTGACGGCGAGACATCGGACATTTGACGGTAAAAACTCGAGACAATAATCGCCGTTGCAACGCCGTGACAATTAAATACCTATTTATGTTAACCCGGGCGGGGTTAGGTTAACGCAACGTTGCACGTTGCGGCACGATGTAAATCTGTAGATAGTAGGGAGAAAGTCGGAGCTATAAATCCGGCAGTATGCGTGTACATATAATATACCTGGGCTGGCGCACGATTTATCTGTGTCGTAACAATTTAACCCAACGCAGTTGACGATTTGTCGTCTTTCATCTTAGGTCATAAGTGAACATATGTTATTCCGCATTTAAGTATCCCTCGGTAGAGGCATTTAAATTAACTCGACGATCGAGCTCGGCGCGAGCCGGGCGAATCGTGATCATACAGCTGAATCAAAGATAGTTAAGACGATGAAACTAGTGTGCATCTAGTCGACACAGGGTCATCAACGAGTATTCGTTGATTACTTTTAACCTATATATAGGCTTGTAAGTATCGCCTAAGTAGATAGTTTCCAATCGTGCAAATTAGATCTCGATATTTCGTGGAAATTCGCAGAAATCGAAGAGCCATCATCCGTAGCCGCGGATATTAAATCGCGCAATAAGTCACTGAATGTAGAGAGAAACTGTCGAAGAGATATATACGTACGAATATCTATTGAATAATAGCTTCGAACCATTCGTTGTTTATTAGACTGCAAACTTTTATGGAAAATCTGACACTTCGTATTCGTACAAGTAGCATTTAGCCGGGTAAAGGAAATTTCTTTTTTTTTTTTTAATTATATTCAGGAAAGTACGAATTTGCATAAATATCCGTGTTCTTAATTTGTTTATTAACCACCTAATTAATTGGTATGTCTCGCGATAGAGTGAAGATGTGTTGATTCACTTCGTTTCTATCAAATGGAACTATATATTTTATAAAGATATAATGGCACGTTAAAGCGAGAGGGATTTTTGACAATTAAATATGAAAAATTCACTCGCGAAGGTGTTTCAATTTTCTGAGAGCATGATTGTAAGTACGAACGTTACGCGCGCGTGTGGAGTATAATAAGGAGTTGCTTCTAGTCACTAGTCAGACAGCACAGCGATCATTATGCCAAACCCATAGCAATTGTATCTAGTCGGAGAGTAAGAATGTATTCACTATTATACAGAATGTACTCTAATAACGTGTATCATATAAACAGGAACGTATAATAGTGATTGAAATGTAATTAATCGAAGATCGATGTTTATCGAATATTTCTTTTTCACCGGGATATATCTTCAGTTTTTTTTTTTCCAGAGCTGTAACAAATTATTTTCTCATCAATATCGACGTTTGTTTTTTCTCTTTTCTCCAGTGTGAAAGATTACGCGAATATTGCTGCACTATAGTTGTACAGATACACATTGTTACATTTATTTGTTTATTTATTTTTTCTTTAATCGCTGACTTGCCACGATGACTTAAAACGATGACAATGGTAGAAATAGAAAACGGAGTCCTAAAAAAATTTCCAGAAACCTCGCGACGCGAAAGAAAAATTAAAAATTCAAGAACGCAAAGTAATTGAAAAACCGCTGTCGCGAATCACTGCGATACCGTTTTAAGTCACCCGCCGATGCAATATTGCTTTTCTTTTTTTCCCTTCAGTTTCTTCATTATTCGTTATTCTACTCGTTTAGAATAAAAGAGTGTAATCTAGTCCAAGAAACAGAGATCGAACACGTGTCTCGAGAACACACGCGTATAAAGCAAATAGCAAATAACGAAAAAAAAAAAAAAAAAAAAATCAGAAACTGTACCAAGCGCTGCTGGCGTATACACATCTGTAAGAATAGCGTCGCCTACGTGTAATTCGTCTGATATTAATGAAATGTAATTAGCGTTCTGAAACGTAGAAAATCGTGAAATAATTACACCGGTTTCGTAGCTCGAGACGCTCGAAACAGGCGAACGAAGGAAGTAGGACACGCTGTTATATGATAAACGATATCTAGATGAACGCGGTGAATGTTAATTAAAACAGAGGCTAGTCGCGGAAACTAGTCGCCAGCAAGTATATACTAATTTTTAAGTGTACATTATCTCTAGAAAGCGGCGCCGTACGAAAGAAACGAACACGTTGGCGCGTTTGGAGAAGTTTGTCAATGACAAACGTCTGGGCTGTTCGATGATTTTTATGCAACTGATGATTGCGTTTACAAAATCCGCGGTCATAGCATTAGGTAGCTATTCTCCGATAGTCGTTAATTATTATGTGTCTGTAATACACGATAGTCAACGAATCAGGCGATCGTAATGTACATACGTATGCGTGTGGATTGTTACAAAGAATTTGTCCAATCTTCATTATATATACATATATTTTTTTTTTGTAATGAATTATTTACACGCTGTTCGGAGCGATTAGGATTAGCGATTTTTCTCTCGCGTAGCAGGGAAAACGTTTTGTTTAACCAAAAGCTCGAAATAAGAGCTCGGATGGATTACATTATACTTCGTAGGATTATACGCAGGTGCTATAACCGTACAACAGCACTCGTGATAGCACAACAGGTTGCGTGTTCGTTTCAGCGAATCAAAGAGGTTGTCACTTATTAAATTCAAGTAAGCGGTTAGCGTTCTTGTTTTCCCGTTTGTTTGCGTTGTATTCTAATAAAGGAATGACGAAGACGTGTAAAGATTACCGAAGCATGGAAGAAGAAGAAGAAGAAAAAGATAAGGAGGAAAAAGAAGAAGGATGAATTTCTGAACGATTACGAAGTTGACAAAATGTTTGTAATAATCTCGTCTGCGATACATGCACCTGTATCTATAAATATGTATGTATAATAACGACGCGTCCATGTGAGCTTGTATCATCGCATACACACACACACACAAACACATTTACGAAAACCGCAAATACATTTGATTATATGTAACGTGTAGGCTAGTCTCGAAATGTATCCCCTCTGTTCATATCTGTATATAAAAATTTCATTTCTCATAAATATACGAACCTTGAAGTCGAAAAGTTGGTGCTTAAAAAATTATTGACTTCGCTTCCATTTTCTTGTGTAAACGAGAGATCGTCTTTCGAATCGCCGTTGACTCGAGCTCGAAGAGCAGGAAATTTGGAAAATTTTACTTCGCGTTCGTTTCAATTGTCTGCATTGTAAGTAAATCGAACTCTGTCTTTGAAAATAAATCTGTCTTTGAATAACGTTAGTTGATTTGCAATTTGATTTGCAATTACCACGGCGCAACAAATACGTAAACGAGAATACTTTTTTCATTTCGGGCAACAAGTCAGTAAAATAAAACGCCGAAACTTTCACTTTTCCAACAGAAAA
Organism: Tetragonula carbonaria; assembly: GCA_032399595.1. Lineage (NCBI taxonomy): Eukaryota > Metazoa > Arthropoda > Insecta > Hymenoptera > Apidae > Tetragonula > Tetragonula carbonaria. The sequence continues at coordinate 8,758,552 of JAUCRC010000005.1, read as the reverse complement.
AGAAAAGGCAACAAGAAAATTTTCCCATAATCGCCTGAAACGTAAGATCGTTTAACGTTTGTTCGTCTATCGGTGATGAGACTCGCAGTAAAAAGTCTGTGAATTAAGGGCCACGACAACGTTGGCTTTCGTTCCGAAATTGAAAAGAAAAGCTGCGCGAAAGATCAATGATAAAGAAGATATAGATATAGAGTGATCGAAGGTCGGTCGGAATTGTCCAGGGACGAGGATGGACGTGCTTGGACGTTACTTGGCCGCGTGTGCGGCAATGGCATAATGCATGGCCGTAGGAATCCATAGAGGAGGGATTGCTGGCTCTGTAATCTGCGCCGGTGCCTTTGTGCCGGCCGAATAAAGAGATCTGTCGCGCCCTCGCCCCTTCTGCCAACCGGGGGCCATTAAATCCGCGAAGCTGATTTTTTTCGAAAAAATTCCCGCTCTTCTGCGCGATCGGCTCTTTAAATCGCACGTGAATTCCCTCGGCCTTTTGTACGCGTAATAATAAGGCTTAACCGGTAATCGGTAAGAAAGTTCTAAGAAATAAGTCTGCGAATCCTCCAACAGAATAATTCGGACGATCAATTGCAAGCGAGTGTCACGAGATACGTTACTTTAGCTAGCTACCGTTTCCGAGGTTCCATTTCTCTGATTCCTCCTCGAGGGACGCCAGAATTCAATTTTCAACACGTTTTTTCTAGCGCATTTCACGAACGTTCGTCATCTGATTCGAAGAGTTTCGCCGATGTTCGAAATGGGTTCGAAGCCGAAAGATTCGCTTACCTGTCCCGCTCTTGTCTCTCCTCCTTCTATCGCAGATCGATCGACGATAGGAGAGAAGAGACGACGATTCGAGAGAGGTTAGAGACACACCTCTGCCAGGCACTGGTGCAGGCACACAGGCAAGCAATTTCGTAATTTTTCTCTCGTGACTTTGTCATCTTCGCTTTGCTATTCCGCCGGATCGAAATACAATTTCCCCGGCGCGATGGATAAGAAAGCGTTCGTAAAAGAGAGAAAAAGAGAGAGAGAGAGAGAGAGAGAGGAGGGCTCTCCAGAGTGTAGCAGGCAACGTAGTCCTTTTATCGATGTGTCTTCGAAGAATTTTCAGAATCGCTTTCTCCCGTGGGAAGCTCCCCCTTGCCGTGTCATACGTATCTATCTCCGTGGCTGTGTGTGCGTTACGCGAGGCTTGTTCCTACGGTGTTCCTTCCTTCCCGTGTCGTCGGTTCGACAAATTTTCTGAAAAACCGCTCTCCCTGCGCCGGTCCGACTGGCAGGCATTTTTCCGGATGTTATTACTCCTTTAAAATATAAAATATCCGACGACTCTTTCTCAGTTTCTTTTTCTTCTTTTTTTTTTTTTCTTTTGTCAAAATCGTGTATTTCAAGCTTCTAATTCTAGTTCTCTTAATTTTTTAATAGATTTCTAAATTTTATTCTATCAGACCAGACTACTCTAATCGAGGATTAACGATAGAATTGTCGCAAGTACAAAAAAGATACAAAGGTGCTCGTGAGTTTCACAAGAAAAAAGAAAGAAAAAAAGAGTGAGGGAGGTAAACGAAGAAAAAGGAAGAACGAGGCGGGAGGATCGGGGCAGTATTTGAAAAATCGTATTTGAAAGACGAGATTGGGTAAACAGAAAACGGTGCTTTTATCATTAGGTAAACAATGACGGCCATAGAGGAAGCACACGGTGCCACAATATCGCGCCCCGATATCCCCGTAAACGACAAACATCTGTGGGATAATAACTGTAAAAGCTTTGGGAAAGCACATCTCAGAAACCTCTGCCGCTCCTCCTCCGGCACATTGGATTTCTCGGAAGAGAAATTTTCGCCTCGGGCATTCCAAATATCTCTCCTTGATTCACGTACTCGTCCCGCAAATCTGTTATACGTGCACTATACAGTGGCTAGAAGGGACAACACATAAGGGGGTAGAACATTTTCGCAATATCGTTTCGAAAGCTCGTGCGTGTGTGTTTTCTTTTTTTATTTTTTTTCCAAGATTTCAATTGAAATTGTTTCCTGCTGAGGTAATTAGCGGAGCAGAAGAAGAGTGTGAAATTTCGATAGAAAATACGAACTATGACTGTGAAGTGATAACTTGTGATCTGTTGATCTCTTAAGGACGAAAACTCGACCGATTCTGAAATTTCAAATTACACTTTTCCTGAACATAACTAGCTGAAACAATTGGCGAGTAGAAAAGTTACTTCTAAAAGTTTTGCTCCGTTTCTCAGAAGAGTAAGTGTAAAACAGCATAATGTAATTTAGATGTAGAAATATGACTGTAAAAAGATAATCTGCAGTGAACTTGATCTCGCGAGTCAAATTCACTAGATCTGGTTCCATTTTATCAATCAGTTATCCCCTGGACAAGCAATATTTTCTACACATTGTACGATATAAATTCTTCAAATTATTGATATATCTGTCTAAACGCATTGTTTATCCTAAACACGTGTCAAATTCACGGAAAGGGACGATAATTTATTTCGTGTCGACGAAGACGATGAAGATGGAGAGCAACGTCCATATTCACTCCTGCATATTAACGATCGTTGAAAAAAATCAAACACGTCCCTCGCCTTCATCAATGTCCCTGATTTTTGTTAATATATCCCACTGGAGGTACAGGTTCGAGCCGAAGAGAAATATTAGCCAAGAGAATCAATTGATCCACGGGGATGTATCGAGAATGGCCGAAGGATGGATGAAGGCTGGTGACGAACAGAGACACGGTTAGGGCGCGGGTCAAAGCAATTTTCGGCTTCGAAGGCAATCGTGCTCTAATACCCCGAGATAAAATAAAACCAAAGCCGTCGTGTGCCCTCCGAACGTGAAAGCGATTTCCACGCGAATGACAAATCTCGTTCTCGCCGGTTGATTTCATTTTAAACTTTTTCACCAGGTCAGGTTTCTTTCGGCTTTGCCCTTTCCGTTTAATGGCAAATTCTTGCGAGTTCACTCGCACGCCCACGTGATTAATTTCAAACAAACGTTCGATGAAAATAAATCAATTTTCAATTTTATCAGTGTATTTTTGTGGTATAATGGAATTTTAAAAAACATTGTATATAACATATACGACGTTACGTATTTATTCTGCGATTATAGTGTTCAAATACTATTCGTACAGTGAAGAGCATAAATGTACCATTGACAATAAAAAATTGTCGATGATTTAGATTACTTTGTAAAAGAGTCATACAACAATTCATTTAGTCTCATTTCAAAGCGTGAAGAAGCTTTTACTTTGACAGCTTGTTTTCTTCAAAGATGACTTCGCATCACGTGCGAATGGAGTGAAAAGTGAGGATACATTTTACCATTATTTCGAAGATTGAGATTTCCTCTTAAAACTCGTACGAAAAATAAAATTCTAACACTTTAACCCTAATCTTCCAAGTTCAATAAAACGGTAAAAAAAGAAAGTTACCGTCAATTTAAATTACACTTGTTTAATTAATTTTTCATTGCCGCTGATTATGTTGCTCTTCGCTGTCGTATATAATCGCAGTGAACGAAAATCAAAAGTCTCTCGCGTAGGTTCGAGACATAGGCCCGCATTAAATAGCGACCATTGCCAATGAACTTCTGGCTGGGTGCACGGATGACGAGGTCGTCGAAGATCTCCTTCGGTGTGTGTGTGTGTGTCCCACATAGCGGATCCGAGATTACCGTGATATTTATTTCTCCCTTTGTATAGACTCTCTCTCGCTGCGACAGAACGAACTGGCGTGGGCATATATATCAAAGAACTCCCGGGAATTAGGTATCGTAGACTCGGTGTAAGATGCTTTTCCACGGCTGATCCTCCTTTACGTGAATGCGGATTTCTCCGATGCTTGAATCCGACCGCCATTCTACCCTAACCAACCTACCCGACTCCCCATTCTTTTCTTCCCTTCTCTCCCCCTTTCTCTCTCTCTCTCTCTCTCTCTCTCTCGATCCACCGGCTTACTTCAGTAATTATGCCCTTGCCGAGCGATTTTGTGATTTTTACATATCAGACTACGTGATGGATGGCCCAGTTGCAGAGCATCGCGTTGCTCTCATTTCCAGTTTCGCAGACTTCGGCGAATCAATTTCGAAGAAATTGGGGGAAAAAAGAAAAACTGTAAGTTAGATAGTCGGGAAAGAAATTTTTTCGGAACGAGTTACTCCCTCTCCCTCTCTCTCTTTCGATCCACCGTACTTCAGTAATTATGCCCTTGCCGAGCGATTTTGTGATTTTTACATATCAGACTACGAGATGGATGGCCCAGTTGCAGAGCATCGCGTTGCTCATTTCCAGTTTCGCAGACTTCGGCGAATCAATTTCGAAGAAATTGGGGGGGGGGAAGACTGTAAGTTAGATCGTCGAGAAAGAAATTTTTTTTCGGAAACGAGTTACTCAATTATCGTTTCCAGGGAAAGTTATAAATTATTCCGGGTATAAAATTGCGCGATAAAGTAATTCACATGGAGAGCTTCTTCTTCGTTTATGCACCCTCGTGAACGTGTTCCACAAAGACAGGGGATTTTAAAGGTTCACGCCTCTGTCACGAACACCTGATTACAGGTTTTGCTTTGTTACGCATGAAATATTTAGCAACGCCAATAGCTATCGATTTCTTTCGTGCAAGCATACCTGGAAAAACCAACAATCGTGTTCTTCACGGCTGTTCGCGCGGCCTTCCAGCCAATTTCTAATCGAAATTATACCAAAAAAAAGCGAGGGTGACTTACAAAAACGGACTTTATTCAACAATAAATTGTCCTTCCTTCGAAAAAAGAAGGAAAAATGTACGTAAATACGTTCGTTCGACAAATTGGAATAATCGAAGTAACGTAATTAAAAACAGAAAAAGTAAAAAAAGACTGGACGCACGAATGAAGATTTCATACGTGAGTATTAAAAAAAAAAAGAAATCATGCTAAAATGATGTTAAAATCTACGCTTTCGGGAAAATCGAACTTAAAAGTGAGCAGATTGATTAACATAAATTTACGTTTAGATTAATAGGTAGCTGTTAATCATTTCTTAACAACAACTTCTTTTTCAATTTTTACGCACCGTCTTTAACTTTTAATTGTCTGCTGAAATAAACGTATACCTTTGTTAATCAGAACCTATTTGCACAGTAAGTAATTTACAAAAGTATCGATACAACAACAAATTGAGAGATCAATCGTAGATGCAGACTGTAAATACTTCGATTTTACAATTTTCCGATCGATTTATCGATTCGAGATTCACGAGATCTTTCTCATTCGTTCTGTGCAACACGGAATTTTCCTTCCGGGATCAAAAGGATCACGAAACAATTGAAATTCGCCGGGTCCGCTTTATGTCGTCAAAAAGAAAAGAAAAAAGAAAAAAAAAAGAAGAAACTTTCAGAGAGAAACAGAAACCGGATAAGGAAGAGACCGGACCAGCGCAGTAAAAGAAAAGTAATTTCCAGCAAATGACAAGCGTTTAGCGTACGAACGGAGAGCGAGATTCCTTTTCTTTTGATCGTGAAGTGGCGACGTCAGTTTTTCCAACAAGCTTCAGCCGGGACCACCCTTCGTTTAATAGAGAAATGGTTGCCCCGTTGTCGAATGCTACGCTCATACTACGTGGGAGAGACTGGCGAGAGGAAGGCTGGCGCGTGGTGGCCTTGTTCCTTTTCGACTCGATGAGAGAAACGTAGAAAAGGCCTGTCCGTCCTGACCCATCTGTCTGTTGGTCGTTTATGCATTTCCGCTCGGCTGGCTATCGAGTGTACGCTCACTCGTCTCGACTTCCCCTCAAAGGAAACCACAGTTACACAGAGAGACACGGTCAGTCTCGGTCTAATGATGTGGTCGAACTCCTGTCCGGGACCAATCGGCAATCGACGTGTCTCTACATTTTGATTGTTGCCGCGTCTTCGAGCACTTTGACTTCTCTCTCTCTCTCTCTTTCTCTCTCACGTTTCGCGGAACTCGCCGTGCCTTTTCACCTTCCGCGCTCTCCTTGTTCGTGCACGCTGCAAGCAACTGGAGATTCTGGGCGAGCCTGACTGGCACACGAGAAGAATTCACGAATCGATAACGAGTGACGAAAAAGTGATCGGTGATCATGGCAATACTAATCTTCTGGCAATACTAACTCGTCGAGAGTTGAGGTAACGTTAAACTCTGGCGGCTCGACGACAGCAGTTGATACCGACTGTTTCGTGTTCAAGAAATCCTTGAAATGCTTGGAATTTGAAAATTGAAACATTATCGATGCGCTTATCTCGACCTCTATTGGGGAAACTACAACTGATCCATCTCGGACTCGGAGAAGGAGAACATGGGTGGCGTGGAACTGCTTATGATCCAATCGTCGTCGTTCAGTCGCGGCGACGACTCGAATTTGCTGGCCGTGCTTCGTTTGCGAACGCATTCTCTCACCCTCTGCGACTGTTATTTCGCACAATTTCACTGTACTGTAGGCTCAAATTAAGATTTTAAGACTCGGCGGTTTAATTTTCATTGACCTTGGTTTGCGAGTAGTATAGTGTTGCACAAAAGAGGACAACCGTGCCAATGACAATGAGAAATTGTCGAAAATTTCGACTGACATAACTTCATGCAACGAGCAATTTGGTCTCATCTCAAAGTGCGAGGTCTCTAATTTGACGGTCGTGAGTTCGTTCTTTTCAAAGAAATATTTGATTTTACATCGTGCAATGAGCTGAAAAGTAAGAATACATTTTTCTTTTAACATTGTAAAAATTCAAACGTATGCAAAATTTTTTTGTTTTCCACAACTAGATTCCACCGTCACTTTGAAGAATGAAGTTTCTCCTATATGAAGACCCCTTAAATTGCGCAATTTTTTTCCACCATTTTATCGAACGTTGAACGTCGCAGGAGCATTCGAAAATTCAAGAAAATCCTTTTCTAATCCTAACTATGTTCCAGGTTCGATGAAACAGCGAAAGAAGATCGTGCAGCGAGTTTTTTAACGAATGTTTACAATTTTCGAGAGAGAAGTATCCTCATTTTCCTATATCCCTCAAAATCATCTTCAAAAAAGAAAAAAAAATAAAACTCACGACTGTCAAAGTATTAAGTCCACTTCACTCTTCAAAATGAGACCGAATACAGACACATGGTTATTCTTTCTTTTTCATATATTGAACGTTGAACGTCGCAGGAGCATTCGAAAATTCAAGAAAATCCTTTTCTAATCCTAACTATGTTCCAGATTCGATGAAACAACGAAAGAAGATCGTGCAGCGAGTTTTTTAACGAATGTTTACAATTTTCGAGAGAGTAGTATCCTCATTTTCCTATATCCTTCAAAATCATCTTCAAAAAAGAAAAAAAAATAAAACTCACGGCTGTCAAAGTATTAAGTCCACTTCACTCTTCAAAATGAGACCGAATACAGACACACGGTTATTCTTTCTTTTTCATACATCGAACGTTGTTACGCCTTAAGTTGTCGATGATTTCTCGTTGTCACTGGCGCGATCATGCTTTTCGCTATTGTGTATGTTGCGTACTTGTCCCTTCCGCCGTTTCCTGACCTGTCCGTGGCCCGAGGAATTGCCCATACTCCTCAATTTCGTCCTCGCCCTTCTCTCAGCCAGAATCAGATTGTCCGTGAACTTCTTCACCACAATGTCGACTCTCCGATTAAGCGAATCGTCCGAGTAACTGCTGTCCGTGTTGAGATCGCAGACAGGAAGCGGATCGTTCTTCCTCCTACCATGTTTAACTCTCTCGTCGTTTTTCTCGTTTTTCTCAAGTCGAATCACGTCCTCGTTCGACGCGATTCGAAGCCGATCGCGCGACCAGTCCGTCAGGATTCCAGAGTCCAACGACTCCGCGATCAATTTCGACGAATTGGAGATGTTCGGCGTCGAGTTTCGTTGGTAGCAGCACACGGTGTACGAGGAGGAGTTCACCAGGGTCTCGCGATTAGATAGAAACTCGTCGGCCTCGTCGTTTGAAAAGCAGTTCTCCCAGCCGAACGTCCTCAAGTTATCGCCACGCGACAGCAGCCCGGTGTCCACCGAGTAGCTTCGAACGAAAGAGTCGAAAGAATCGTCGCCGAAGGATTGCAAATTCGTCGAAGAAACGTTGTCGACGGCGCGACGTTCGATCGACGTGCTTGGACTGTACTCTTGCTCTTTCGTCGATGTGTAATAGCTGCTCAAGTCGGAGTTTGTGAAGCAAATGGAAGAGGTGCAGGTTAAGGACGTGCGTATCGATCGTTTCGTTAATTCTTGCTTCAACTGTTGGCGATTCGTCAGCGACGCTGTCATCTGTCTGACTGACCTCGACTCGTTAGGGTTGTTCTGCGTCGAAGGTGGATCATCCACTTCCACGATGGATTCGTTTGGATTCCCCGCGGATTCTTCGAGGAATAGATCGTTGTCCACCGAGAAGTAGTCGTCGTAGTCCTCCTCCAATCGTTTCTTCACGTTTCCAAGAATCATTAACTCGGAGGTTTTGTCCTCTACCCAATAATTATGCGGCGATACCCTCGCGTTCAATGTTGTTCCTCCTGTTCCCGGCGAGTTTACGTTCACGGATTTCACGCGAGTCTCTCTGTTTCTGTTGCTGCTCAAGATATTTCGAATGTCGTAATTCTCGACGAACGTCAACGGCTCCGTTTTTCCAACGCGTCCCCACCGGTGTGGAATTCTCGTCGAATCGCCGTCGGCGAAATTCGTCGTCGCGCTGTCACAGTCGAAGAAAGTTTCCGTCGACGAGTTCACTTTATCATTAATCGCCTCGTGTGTTTTACGTTTGACGAGCTTCCTCTCTCTCGTACGTTCTCTGCCGGTCTCGCAATTAAAAACGCTCCGCTTTGTGCCGGCGCTCGCGCAAGGAGTTCTGCTCCTTTTTCTCCTCGACGAATTCTTCGTGCTATCGTGCTTTCTCGTCGCTCTCTTGTCGTCGGTTCTCCTGGTTCTGCGCTTCCTCGACGCTGCCGCATCTCTCGCGCATCGAGCTCCCAGCGACTCTAGATTCGTCTTGCTCCTCTCCTCGTCGAAATTCGTCGTCGTGAAGATCGTCTCGATATCCTTCGACGACGACGACGCGTTCGTTGAAATTACGTAATTACTCTCCTTCGGACTCTGTTCGACGCGATTCTTCTTCGAGTGTCTATGACGCGATTTGACGCTCGTCGACGTGGTTTGACAATAAGCGTCCCTCTTCGATTTTACGGCCAGATCGTTACACACGGCGCGACTTATCATCGAGACAGAATTATGTTCGCTCTCTGGCAAGAAGGGCAAGAGGGCAAATTTTGCCTCTTCTGTGCAATCCGATTGTTCCTTGTTATTCTTATCAACAGCAGCACTGACAATCGGATGAGTATCGCCAGGTGAATCTACCTTCCCTTCCGCGTTTTCTATCAATTTTCTCTGCCGTTGCTCTGGATTGTCACACGACTCTAACTTGGAAGGATTTTTCGCTGAAAGTTGACACGCTTTGCACTCACGTGGCAATCGCGTATGGCATTTGCGACGTAGCATCGCGCAGTGCGATTTATGATGACAGCAGCATCGTTGACATCGCGAGATCGTCGACGTGGAAGAAGAAAAGGAGAGAAATTGAAAGTCGTCCTCACTGGGCGTATATTTCCATGAAATGTGCAAGTAACTTTGACACCTGTAAATATATTTGTTTAAATACTCGTTAAGCGATAAGATAACTTCGTTATTTAATTTTATCAGACAAAATAACAACTCCGTTGCCCTGAAAACTATCATATATATATATATAACATAGTAGTTATATATTATATAACATAGTAGTTATATATATATATAAGATAGTAAACTACCTTACATATATATTTATGTATATTATATATATATGTAGTCTTATGTATATGGTAGTGTATAATATATATAGTATAGTATAATACTAGTATAATATATAGTATAATACTATTATAGTATTATATAGTAGTTATATATATATAAGGTGTATATACATATATATATATATATATATGTAAGGTAGTTTTATGTGCATATATATAAAGTTTCAAAATTAATTTCCCATTGAGAATACCTGCGAACAAAGCTGAAATACTGTTTGAAAAAATTCTTCACGCTAGCAATGTTCCAGAATTGGCAAGCATTTTTACCACTGTCGTCTTTGCGATCCAATTTCAAGCCGATCGTGAAGATTTTCGGTATTTTGGGCACGAGATTCATGATGAATTTTTTAGCCGGGAACTCGTCGGAGATGAATGAGCAGCGGTGGTCGTCAAAGGTCTTTAGACGTTTTATGACAATATCCGGGGACCATTTTCTGTAAGTCACTCTGCGTGAAAGACAGTGATCGGTTCGTTGAAAATCTCTCTTTATTCGATCGATGTAGAGAAACGCCATTGTTCCAAGTATATTCAATTTTTGTCACTGTACTGAGAAATGTCAGAAGTCTAGAATCAATAAATATGAATGCAAACACGTATTATGCTGGATCCCCGCATTATTTAACCTCGTTTATTTAACACGATTTCATTGTATCTATTTTTATTATATTTATCATATTACGAATATACGTCGAATTAACACGCTCGGCCAATCAATACTAACGACGAACGAAATGCATTCCTGTTTCGGCGTTTAAATAAGTCGCAGGTCAAATCAGAAATGTTACCCCGGCAGTAAATCACATTTTGGCCGTTATATCAAATTTCCAACTGAAATGAACATAATTCACCGTGACAAATGAATTTGGCATAGATTATTTTGGGAATTTGCGGCTGCGTGAAATTGCGCATAATTGAACTCGCTACTCGAAGCGAGTCTCCCCGCCTAATCCGAAATACGTAAATGATCGTATGATGACGATATAGTAAACGATCGAACGTTGAAATATACACGAACAATAATAACAATAATAATAATAATATCCTCAGAGACAAAATTTCACACATAATGATGATGATGATAATAATAATAATTGGAAAGTTGAAACGTTTTGTGCATGTCGATTCTCTAGAAAGACCATTTCACAGCGAGAGAGAGTACGGACGAAAACAGAAGCGAGGGCGAAAGAAATGATGTTCAATCGTGATGGAAGCACGGAGGCAAAGCATAAAAATTGGAGGAATGATTAGTCATTGGCGGTGAGGTTGGCATCGTATCGAATCTTGTGAACTAGCCTGTAGGGATACGCTGGGCTAAATGCATTTGCGTCTCTGTAATCAAAGAGCCATTATCGTGCTGGCAAAGGAGCTAATGGAGAGCTATGAAATTCCCTCTATGAAACTGTCGACGATCGTCGTGATGTTAAGTCATGTGCAATGGAATGCTTCATCACGTAGCCCAGGTAGTTAGTGTACGCATTTAATATAGCACACCTCTGTCGTGCATCGACCTATCGTTCCTTTTCTGCTGTACCAGCTAAATAATTACGCACGATTACGACCCCTGTCATGCATCGACTTATTAATTTTCCGAGGTAGCGGCGACTATTCAAAAATATCCACCCTGGTCGACCTATATATATATATATATATATATATATATATATATATATGTGTGTGTGTGTGTGTGTATGTATATCATCAGTGTTTATTCGTTTATTTATTTATTTGTACGTTCCGTTTAACGTCGCATCGAGCGACTCCAATACAACAATTCACATTACTTTAAATTGTAGAACAGTAAATTGTAGATGTGCAATTGTAGATGACACCAAGTGCAAGTGAGCAAGATGATACGTATGATAAATAATCAGGGTGTCACGCGAAACTAGGACAGTTTTGATTACTCGCAGCGAATTAAATTACAACGTTGTGTCTTTGTACGGCGATGGCAATTATATAACTTTTGGATTATTCTCTCAGCTCGTACGACGAGCAACCATTAAACTGATGTTCGTCATCAGTAGAAATATCTAACAATAATCTCTAATAAGAAAGGCCATTTTCAGTTTTACGTTTCTCTTAGTCAACTGCAATTTGTTTAAAATATATAAATAAATTTTGTTATAAAAATATTTATCACGGGATATTTAATAAATCTAATTTCTATTAGACTGGACTTTAAAATTTTGCCGATTCTTCTTGGAAAACTGTACTTTACATGATCAACATGTTCAAATTATTGAACATAGGGTACTTTAAATTGTTAAACAAATGTGAAAATTTTATACGAAAATATATTTAATCTAATCTAATGATAATAAATATCAAGTCAATTGGTAGCGAAGCTTCTGTAGCGTATTATTATTAAGTCAAACGTGAAAGAGACGTCAATTGTGGAAATAATTTAATCAAATATTTATCGGACGAATATGTATTTCTCTTTGTACGGTGTTTGATCGAAAATATTGATTCGAAAAATATCGCATCGCGAACGCGTCCAAACGCGAGATTATGAAAAAAAAAAAAAAAAATATCAGGATTCTCCATCACTCGCGGGGCAGGGAGTAATCCGTGACCGGGGGCTGAAAATTTCGGACAAGTTGATTTCGTGACGAAGCAACAAGTGTAGGATGGAATGAGGGATAGCGGAAGCTAGGGTTCAGAGAGGGAGGAGGGGAGCAAACGAAGGGAGAATGGGAGAAAGAAAGGGAGGCAAATGGAACCACCGTGAGAGGAAAAGTCAAGGTAGTACGAATAAAGAACTGAACGAAACCAGCACGAAACCGTCTGACTTTGATAGGCGTGCGCGAGCCCACATTTATATTACAACCTAATCGTATTTCTTCTGCATCACGGAACCGCTTTGCAAACGATTTCACGCGCTTGATGCACGATTAAATCAAAGTACATTTCCTATATTTCTTTGTCTCAAGTAGTCGAGGAGGAGCTGCGCGGACGCAGTAGAACGACCGTACGCTAATCAGACGGTTTCTTTTATGCAGAGACGCGACGATATGAACGAATGATATTGTCAACGCTGATTTGAGTTATAATTAAATTGGATGATGCAGTGACGCGATCTTAAAAATTAGGATTACACGTATTTTCATTACAGAAAATACGAGACGGTTATGTATAAACAATTGATTATCTACGTGCGAGTATACCTAGATCAGAGAACGTCCCTTGCTCCTATATTATTCCATTAGTTATTTTTCCGGTAACTTATATATCAGGCTGTCTGATAAAGTATGAAAGTTCACTCGGTATGACTCCACCGATGGTTTGTTATCAGCTGGAACAACGGGGGTGTTATCACACTGGTACTTCATGGTTCAGCGTAAACGCGATGATTGAGGCATATTACGAGCCCTAGGGGCGTAACACACGTAAAACAAACAAGGACATGATCTCCCATTAAACCAAAGATATCATTTCGCAACAAGAGGTCAACCAACGAATATACGACGTATGTACAACACGTGCAATGATTACATATGTATAAAAGAGAAACAATTGAATAAATAGAAGTTCAATGTTAGCGATAGAAAATTTAATATCAATTATTTGCTGCGAGTGTTAAGAACGCGAAACCGAAATAAAATGACGGGCCGCTGTCACGTGAAATTCAACGTAAAATCACTCTCGTTTACTATGTTCAGTGCATAATGTCGCAAAGCGTTTTAGATAAGGAGCGAGGTTACGCTTTTGTATCTAAATAGAGTCACGTGGAAAGCAGTCTTGGCGATTATGGTACAGAAACTAATTTCCAAGCGAAAGATAATTCTACTGAAGTAATTTCAAGCGAGAGATAGCAAGTAGTTCGACTTTCCAACGATTCTCCTTTTCATTTGTTAAAATTCTTTCCAAAGGGAGGGAAAGAACAGAGTCGTCTGTCGTTTTTCTCTTCTCGGCCTGGAAAGAAAAAATTTCAGAATTTAAACGATCCCACTTTCCTCCTCCCGGACCCTTCCCCCCCTTCCCTTTCTCTTCATGCGAACCGATGATTTTCCCGCGATAGCGAGGAGGAAAAGAAATATGCAGCGCCGTTTCTCACGACATTCAACGTTTAGTGAGCAACCAAGCTCGCTACAAACGAAGTGGTGTGTTCCGAGACTTTTTATCAGGATCGACACGGCGCAAAGTTTGAGGACAAATGCTTCGTGCGACCTCGCTCATGGAGAGAGAGAGAGAGAGAGAGAGAGAGAAAAGGAAAAAGAAGAAGGAAAAAAGGATAAGTTCTCCACGGCACGAGATATCACCAACCCCTCGCGGCCGGTGCAGCCTCGGCTTACTTCGTTCCGTGTCATTCGATATCTACGTTTCGATGTGGAGCGCGCTTTAATGATTCTCGCGACCAAACGGGTCTGAATTATGATATACCTATATACGTTTAACCTCTCAACTAATTGTAAGCTAAGTTTCCTGCCGGTTCGACCGGCAAACATGATGAAAAATCCTTCTTTTCTTTTCTGAGTTGAAAATCACGAGAACAATGAAAGCGAATACCTATAATGTAATCTAACCTATAATATAAACCTTGTATATATATATGTATTATATTGTATTATATATATAATATAATTATATATATATATATGGCTCTATATATGTATATATATATATTTTATGTACAGCCAAAAGTTCTATATTCTATATGGCTATATTTATATATATATATTATATATATATATATATATATGGCTATGTATATATATGTATATACATGTATATATATGTACATACATGTATATATATATATGTATATATATGTATATATATGTATGTGTATGTGTGTGTGTGTGTGTGTGTGTGTGTGTGTGTGTGTGTGTGTGTGTATATATGTAGAGCCAAAAGTTTCTTCCTATCCATTTTCTTTTTTTTTTTTTTAATAAAACACCAAAATATAAGAAAAAACTAATTTTACCACTTTCAAATTAAATTTAAATCCAAATACGATATGTATTTTACGATCATGTTTTAAAAATTATTTCTTTCAAGTGCTGACGGCTAGAGTGTTCGCAAATTAATAAAAAAAAAAATTACGGATTTATTTTAGTAGAAAGTGATTTTTGGCCCATCCTATATATATTACATAATACATATAATGTTTATAAACCTAACCTATAATATGTTTCTTGCGATAAGTAGCAGATTTTGGTGCATTTATAGAAAACTTCGACGTATTGCATATAATATACAAAAATATCTACATGAAATACCGAAATTGTAACATTATAATGTACATCGTTACAATATAATATACAATATATACCCAATAATAGGTATAAAATATCCATATTATAACACTGCAATGTGTATTCATAATACAATATCATGATATACAGTAGAGTAAAAAAAAATTTTCTTCAGATTCCATGTCTTCGGCGACGTTCGTAGAAATTTTTCGACAAAACGTAAAAAAATTCCGCTGTCAAGCATTCGTCGCAGTAACGAAAGCCTGGACAATCCGGCGATTTAGATAAAAATCACATTCACGCGAATGCGTTGCGTTAATCTGAAACTGTCCTGCAATATTCAATCGTATCCTCATTGGATGTTTTCCAACAGTAACGAAATTGTTCCGTTGCTCGGTTTAATAGCAGGTTTCTGGGTTAGCCAGAGCATTTATACTAGCATTTATGCTCGCGGGCAGGCATTGCTCACGATGTTATCCCCCTTCTCTCTTTCTCTTCTTTTTTTCTTTTTTCTTTTTTTTTTTCCCCGTTATCTACATCGACTCGTTCAATAAATTACAGCGCACAGGCCCGAGAAGTGTAAGCGCGAATAATATAGTCCACCCTCGCATGTAGATTACGTATGCAGAACGTAGAATGGCTGCAATGCCAAGCGATTTCCTAAGAATTTGCTAATTGACTGCTCGTGCTGCTGCTGGTGCCACACTCCTTGATTCGATAGCTCACGGAGTGGCTTTTTACAGTCGCCGTTTCTCCTTCTAAGGTCACGAAATTGATTCCTGTCGCCTTTAACGCTACTCGCATTCTTGGGGAAATTAATGGATCGGATCGGTATTCCGGCCTCTTTGTACCGTTATAATTCAAAGATCATTCGGTGAAAAGGCACGGCAGGATAGAATTAACGCTTTCAGCGCCAAATAACGACATATCGTTGCGAACGAGTCAATATACCCACATTTAAAGTTGGAAAAGTAGATCTGCTTCGAATTCTGTGAATTCTACGAATGTGCCGCGCATCGTGGAATAATTATTTATTTTTATATGATTTTTCAAAGTTACGACGGTCACCAAAGAAAAAAGAAAACAAATTGTTTTTAGAGATGTGTTGAATTTTGACAACTTTCACGATGTAGAATCATTTTTCAGTACTGTCGAGCTAGAAATTCTGTGATTTAAAATGAAATCAAGTGGATTGTTTTGATAAGTAACAATTCGAGTTATTACTTATATATTTATTCGATTTATTCTTTATATATTTATTTATTTCTTTCGAAGTACAGTGGCTCTTTGTTCTTTAACGAGTCCTTTTGGAAACTTTCATCGTCTTTTCCCCCAAACCTTCGCCAAACTACATTAGTTTGGCTCGGCGAATTTCAGGATTACTTTTTTTCGACTCGGTACTAAAAAGCTTAGGGAATTACGTTTACGGTGAAGAACATAACCGAAGCAACAGCGATGAAAAATTGTCGACGACTCGAACTGTTATTACTTATCATACAACAATCCACTTGATTTCATTTTAAGAATTTCGTAGAATTTCTAGCTTGACAGTCCTGAGTTTGTTCTTTTCAAAGATGTGATTCTACATCATGCAACGAGTGCGTAAATAAGGATATTTCTTTTTTCTTCGAAAGTTGTCAAAATTCAAACATCTCTAAAAACAATTTGTTTTTCTTTTTTCCTTGGTGACCATCGTAATTTTGAAAAATGAAAGCTTCCCTCAGAACGATTCTTCTTCAGTATTTTACTGCACTTTGAGCGTTGGGGTTAAACGATTGAAAATTCGAGAAATCCTAAAAATTTCAAATCACCTAATCGCAGTGTTCAAAATTCGATGAAATTCGGCGAGAAAAAGTATCGTTCACCAGATTTTACGAGAAGATTTCTTCAAGACCGTGACTCAGATTCATTCATCGAAAAAAATTTTTTCTTTTTTTTTAGAGACGTTTGAATTTTTACTACAACTTTAGAGAAAAAAGTATCTACTTTCTCACCCACTTCCTGATCGTTAGATCGTATTTAGAAAAACAAATTGAAGGCTATAAAATTAGAAGCCCTCAGCTTTAAAATAAGCTAATAAATGGATTGTTATATGATTCTTTTCTATGAAGTTGTAATAGTTTAAATTATTTACTGTATATTATGAAGTTTCTAAAATAAATGCAAATTAATATATATTTTTATCGTTCTCTTACGTTCGAAACACGCTTCGTGGCTCGCTTCTTTTTTTATTTTATTAAAATAAAAAATTTCCTCCTGTGAAACGCAAATGCACTGTACACTGTCGTAACTCTGGAAAAAGCTAAGCAATGAGTGAGCGTAACTCACGAAGCGTAATCGAAATTTTTATCACAGATTCGTCTAGATAGCTCGTTGCACTGCGTGCAGAAAGTGCTAACGTATCGAAAGAGATATGCAGTGGTAATTCGTTTAAACACCTGTTGTAACAGAGTAGTTCTAATGCTCATTTTGTAGAATAAAATACGAGCCGCGTCGTGAAACGTTTGTTCTTCGATAAACGGCGACTTTCTGATTGTGATATTATAATGAAAACAACTCGACTAAAAAAAAAAAAAAAAAAAAAAGAGATTCAACCACGACGCACGATTATTAACAATAATAACTATCCCATAATTTTCCACCGCACAATTGGCATTTAGCTCGAACCAAATATAAATTAATTCGAAGAACTCTCGATTTTCTCCAATTTCAACAATTCACTCTGCGATTATGCACAGAGAACAGAGGAAATATGAATCGAACCTTTTGTGAGTCTTCAACAGAGGATCAGAATCTTCAGCACTCGTGCTTACACTCTCGCTTAAAAGTTCCGAACGAGTTAGCAATTTTAAAAGAAGAACAATGACTTTTTAAATAAATAAATGTCCTTTCACTATGCGAGAATTACAACTAATCCTATCTAAAAATGAAATGTGGATATAAATGGGGATGGACTACTCGAAAGCTCGAGAATTCGAGACTTTGTACATTTTTTTGCTTTTCTTTCTTTGTGATTCGAAACGAAGCGGATAAAGAATAATTAAGTACAATAGAAGAATGTATTAAATTAAGGATAATTGAGAACAATAAAGTCAACGAACAAAGAATCATTCGCGGCATGAATAAAGAACGAGCCTGACTTCGAATATCTCGTGCAAGATGCTTCGCGAACACTTGGCGATCGATATTTGTTTTCAAGTGTGCGATCAATCGCAATAATGTAAAATATCCGAATTTAGAAAAATTAGATTTTGCCATTTTTCAAGGACGCTATCAGCGGTTACTTGGAAAAGTTTTACCTTCGTGAAACGAGTAAATACAAGGGAAAAAAAAAATCTTTGACCTTGAAATTCAATCACGTTATTTCCATCAAATCGAATAGAATTGATCTATGATATTCATGATATGATAGCCAACATATCTGGCAAGCTTTTCTTCCCATCCTGTACATATAGTCGAAAAAAAAAGATAGATACAGATCATCAGATCGAAAATGCAGATATTTTTGTACGTTGTTGCGTTTTCATCACGACCAGTAAAAATTTATACTTATAAAACGAGGCAATTCAAGAAAAGTGAAACAAGATCACGACCTCTCGAGTTTCTTCAACTCTTCGCAAGTTTCAGGAATTTAAAAAAAAAGAAAAGATCAGCCTCCGATTCTAAAAACCACAGAAAAGTTCAGCCTCGCGGCATATATATCCGGGAGAGCGAGAAAAGTTCTCGAAACTTTTGAACGAAAGTGTATCGGTAAAAAGAACGCGACTTCCTCTGCCGAATCTCATCCCCCGGATCGGTTCATCCGTTCAATCATCCGGCAAGCTCATCAGCGTCTCCATCGTAGGTTACTCGCGAGAGCTTTTCAATTACCGAAGAACAGGCCCATTGTTGTTTCCGCGGGAACCCGTTCAGGCATTCAACTTTCCGATGTTCATGGGGTTCCCATGCCGAGCGGGTAGCAGAGAGCTAGCTAGCTCTCTCCTGTGGGAACGCGCTTCTCAGCGATGTGCACAACCACCAGCCGATTCCTGTGGGAAATATCTTCACCCTCTCCGTCCGACAGATCGCTATCAAAAGGGGCTTCATGGTGTGCAAATTGGTTTACATGGCCGGTGTTCCTCCTCCGCTTGTCGGCAGCCGATCCCCGTAAAAAAGGATGCAAGCAAGCCTGGCATGGTTTTCTAGCCGGCAGTTTCTAGTTGGGATCAGCCTCGACACGTGGCGCGAGACGTTCAACTGTTCAACGAAATGAAAAAGCAGTGTCATCGAGAGCACTGGCTCTCCGCCTTGTGCCACTATTTATTGCGCTCGGTGCCCGCATTGTAACGAACTATATACACGAAGCATTCACGTGACGGGAACAGGTCCAACTTCTATCTATCTCGGCATGGAAATTTATGGGGCAAGTTGTACGGATTAGTTTTCAATTGCATTTGGGGAAGAATCCGGGGAAATTCTTGTTACACGTCGATCCTTCGATAGATTAACACATACACATACACGTCCGGCATTATTTCTGCACCGCCGTTGACCGAATGCCGGCATTTTTTGACACTATTTGTAGAAACGATATGTAACATGCTCTATATAAAAACAACCTGACTTTTAAAAAGTCATATGTCTTTTTAGTGAAATTTTGGGAAATGAAATAAAATGAATTTGCATTTACATATACACCTTTATTTTTGATTTGTCTGATTTATCCATTTCAGATTTACTTTATTATTTGATTTTGATAAAAGTCGGTTAAGAAAATTAACAATAATATCCCTGAAATTTCTTAAATATCCCAAGTGTTTGAACTTCGAATAAACTTCTTCTATACGCAGTATCGACGCAATACGTTTTTAAATTAATTTTTTTTTTTTTGCATTTGCGACGCAACTGAAACTGAAATCTTTTTCGTAGAATTATCTCTGTTTGGTAAAAATTTACCACGTTTTAATTTATTTTTCCTTTCTGAAGTTAAATAAAAATTAAATCCACAAAAAAAGTTGAAATGAATTACTGAAAACATACTCGTTATTTTTATTAGACTAAGTAAATTATTTTCGAAACTTTAATTTGAACAATAATTAATAGTAATCGACACCCAAGTGCTTAAACTTTGAATAAACTTCTTCTATACGCAGTATCGACGCAATACGTTTTTAAATTAATTTTTTTTTTTTTTTGCGTTTGCACCCTTATACGACGCAACTGAAACTGAAATCTTTTTCGTAGAATTATCTCTGTTTGGTAAAAATTTACCACGTTTTAATTTATTTGGATTTAATAAAACAACAATCAATTATTTACTGCAATATACAAAATGACGAATTTTCGTCATGCGGACGGATATGTGTTAACTGGAATTACACCCGTCCCTCAATTTACGCGGGATTGATTTACGCGAATCTCATAATGACTGATTGTGAGTCTAGTGATAACATTGAAGATCTTTTAAAATCTAATTTTGATAGCGACTGCAGGAAAGACAAAACATCCTTCAAAATATTGCAAAGTTTGTAAAGTTCGCAACAGAAAAAGTAGAACTAGCTACGTATGTGATTTTTGCAACATTCCCCTTCATACTGGACACGTGTTTCGAACTATTAGTTATGAATTTTTACAACTATCGTTATAAACTTGAATTCAGTTAGTTACAAATTTTATTGTATCTTTATAAATACAATTTTAATAATTTTAATATCTTATTTTTTTTCAATAAATATAATATTTTTTTATTTTATATTCGAATCAAGACTATTACTAATTTTTTATATGATTATAAAGTGAGGTTTTGGTGAATTTCGGTTTTAGATCTTCATTTTATCTAATATTTTATGCTATAATTTTTTCATTGCCATTACTTTATTTATTGTTTAATCTAATTAACTCTTTTAATACTTTAAATTTTTATATATTAGAAATAATAAATATTAATGGTATTAGAAATTTTAAATTTATTTATTTTATTATATCATTTATGGTAAAGATTCCTATATATATAATTCATGGATGATTAGTTAAAGCACATGTAGAAGCTTCGTTTTTCAGATCAATAACCTTAGCTTCTGTAATATTAAAATTAGGAAGTGGATTATTACGAGTTATATATTTTATAAAATATATATTCAATAAGTTTTACATTTATTTTATAATAATTAATTTATTTGGTATATTATTTCTAAGTATTATATGTATATCTCAAATAGATATTAAATTAATTATTGCAATTTCTTCAGTTGTACATATAGGAATGATACTTATAGGAATATTACTAATAACTAAAATAAGATTATATGGAAGATTTTATGTAATAATTAGACATGGATTTATTTCATCTGGATTATTTTATTTAGTTAATATAATATATAATCAAACCAATAGACGACTAATTTATATTAATAAAGGAATAATTAACTTTATTCCTTCAGTTATATTATTTTGGTCACTAATATGTTTTTGTAATGTAGGTTCACCTTTTCCATTAAATTTAATCAGAGAAATTATTTTAATTACAAGATTAATTTGTTGATTTAAATATATATTATTATTTTTGATAATTTATTGTTTAGTGTCTTTTGTTTATTCGGTACATTTATTTATGTTAATTTTTCATGGTAAAACTTTTACAGAGTTTAAAATATTTAATTGTAAATCAATAAATTATCTTAGATTAATTAATCACCTAGTTCCAGTGAATCTTATTTTTTTAAGTTCGATTTATTCTAGATATTTTAACAAAAATATTGAATTGTGATTTCAATGATACAGAAAAACCTGTTCTAGATTGTCGTAAAAATAGTAGTATTCAGAATCATATTGTTTATAATAAGATTATTTATTACAAGATTATTTATACATACATATTTTCCCACAAGTTTTAAAATTGACAGTTTTATACAGTCGATATTGTGAGATCGGTTGGCGCAGAAAGAAACTTTGTCGCGTTAGGCCCGGCACAAGGCCATTGTCATTGGCCGCTGGGCGGAAGCGAACAGTGTGACTGGACGTTGAGAGGACGACATTGTTACTATACTGTTTAGATTTATAATTTATATTTTCTAATTTTAACCCAGTCATGGTCTAACGAATTTTCAATCGCACGAAAGTAGAGAAAGTCGACGTCTTTGGACGTGAAAATGAAAATTTTCAACCGACTTGAAGAAGGAGAAACACCTACAGCGATTGCTAAGGCATATGGAATATTTCATTTATTTATTTATTTATTTATTTTTCCTTTTATAATGACAGATTCAATTTACACGATTTTTATTCGCGTAAATTGAGGGACGGGCGTATATGTTATACGAGAATCAAGGATCAAGAATCATTTTCGTCGTAGTTATATCTTTCGTTCCGTTTAATTACACTAGATGCAAGCCTGTAATGTTTGCTGATTTCACGTGGAAAGAAAGTATGAATGTCGTGCAAAAACCGCGACGTTCTTCTTTTTTTTGAAAAAGAAGAGAGTCGATTTGAGTTGTGAAAAAGAATTGATTAAATGTTTAACATTAACAAATGTTTAACATTGTTCATCAAATAAACATTATTCAACATTTGACATCTCTACAACACTGAGGAAAATCCCGACGATCGATACGAAATCGCCGAGACGATTTATTACAATTACCGATAGAGCAAGGCGAAGAATTCGGGAAATATACGGGAAATATTCGAGAAAATAGATTCCCCGTTGAACCTTGTTCCAAACTGGGGAACACTGTAAGCGAGGTTCCGACACGAGGCCCGAGCAAATTTCCAGCTTGGGAAAAGCGACGAAAGGGAAAGAAGAAAAGCGTCGGATAGACAGAGAGAGGTTCGTTAATCTAGCCGAAGTTTCGCCCGACACGTGTCGTGCACGCGTCGAAATCGCAAATTTTCTACCTTCTATGTGCGCATTGTACTCTCTCTTTCTGCCCCCGTTGTTCCCATGATGAGACGAGACCAAGCACACACACACACACACAATCGAGAGCGTGCGTACGTCTACTGATTCACGACATCCGAAGCGGTCTCCAGGTCCCTGCAGGGTCTCTCCCTGGATCGTGCACGCTGCTCGTAATCGACCAAGACCGGAGTGTACCTACTGTAAAATGAGTTTGGTCGAGGGTCGCCTCGTCACCTTGTTAATCACGGCTGCGTGATAAAGAATTGTTCAAGGGCGGTACCACCAGCGTTCGATCACGCGTGATTTCAATTTCATTTTTCGGACGTTCCGATTCGTACGAATGAAAGCGTTTCTCGTTTCAACGTATGCGCTGTTAAACACGAAGATTTGTCTCTTCTTTCTCTTATTGCGTTTCCAATTTTGTGCTAAACACGAACATTTGTCCCTACTTTCTTTTCCTTGTTCCACTTATGTTTTCAACTTATACTGCTAAACACGAAGATTTATCCGTTCTATCTTTCACGCTTGTGCACATTTAAATATGAAGATCACAGGCAGAAGAGATGATAATGGAAGTGACGACAGAGATTTTGTTGATTCTCTGATGATATTATTTTATATGGCAATAGATGACAAACCTTTGTGAGAAGATGGCACGACTTGATATCAACGATGTCTACGTATTTTTTATATTAATTATAATTATAATTATTATATTATCATATATATATATATATATATATATATATATATATATAATATTCGAAATGTGACAGTGCAAATAGTATCAAAAAATCTATAACTGATAAGAATATCTTTTTCCAAGGTCATTTTTCGAAAGAGGGAGAATTTTCAAAGTCATCGATATTTCCTTTCACACAACCATGTATTTTTTTTTTATTGCGTGTTAGGTAAAGAAATACATTCGAATATGTAGATAACGCAATCTTGAAATGACACTTATGTCCAGGAATTTAATCGTATTATTGTATATTAATTGGTGAGAAACTAGCAACTAAAAGAGCGAAGAACTTTACTTCCGCGTAAGAGCGGGCGATCCCGATAATGGCCATTCTTCCTACCCAATGAATAACCATAATCTCGCGATAATCACGAAACACAAAAAGTATCGTGTCGCGCCGATGTCCCAACAATGTCGAAATCCGATACACAGGAAGTACTGTGCAATTTCTCGTCCACGGGGGCAAAACCAACGGAAGACATCAAAGGAAATGACCCCGCCTTGGACACCGTCACCGTCACCGTCACCGTCGTCGGTGTCGTCGCCGTGGCGGACCCGTTGGCGACGATCGCACTCGCGATCGCACACACGCTCGTGCGTAAAAACACGCAGCAGCCTTCTACAGTACGTACCATAAACTCTGGCCCATCGCTCATGCCAACAATCCAGTCGAAACTTGGATCAGAAATTTTCATTCGCGTCTGATTAAACAAATTTCTGCCGACTGAAGGTAAAACTGCTCGTTTCTCTCCGTGTCAGAAATAGCAGTCGATTGTTTTTTTTTTTTGATAATTAACACTTTACCGACCGGTAGCCTATTAATCGGCTATTATTTACCGCTATCGGTCGGTAAAGTGTTGATATCGTATAATAATATATTTATATATTTTAATATATTTATATATTTATATATTTTAACACTTTACCGACCGGTAGCCTATTAATCGTCTATTACTTACTGCTATCGGTCGGTAAAGTGTGGATATCGTATAATAATATATTTATATATTTTAATATATTTATATATTTATATATTTTAACACTTTACCGACCGGTAGCCTATTAATCGTCTATTACTTACTGCTATCGGTCGGTAAAGTGTGGATATCGTATAATAATATATTTATATATTTTAATATATTTATATATTTATATATTTTAACACTTTACCGACCGGTAGCCTATTAATCGTCTATTACTTACTGCTATCGGTCGGTAAAGTGTTAAATTAGGGGAATAATTCATAATAATACAGAGTATTTCGAGAGCGATCTTACAACCGAATGAGAGGATGGAAAAAAATGACTCGAAAAGGAAGAATAAAATCTTTTTCCATTAGATCGAGTCGATGTCATCATCCCATTGCTGAGATACTCTGTACATTGACATTGTGTTCAACAGTGCAGTCGTGGAATTAAAAAAAACAAAAAAAAAAGAAGAAGAAGAAGAAATCGTTAGTTCGTAATTATTTTACATTTTTTACAATTAATTACAAAGTTAAACAACGTTATAGAAAGCCACGTTGCCCCACGAAGTTGTGCGAAACTCGTGGACTCTACGATAGTGTAAATATATTCCCCGCGTCACGTATGCACGCGTGTTTAGGTGCGTAGTCGCGACAAGACGGCGCTCGTACCACGTATGAACCATCGTGGCCAGAAACTGACTCATAGGCAACGATGGCAGTGGGATTCAGCCCATTATACGCTTTCACCAAGCCGCAGAATAGAATTTGTTCGACTCGATGAAGCTTCGTCAGAAACGTAACCTTCCATCGTGTGTATACTGATCGACCGAGAAAAAAAAAAAAAAAAGAGAGGGATACACGGGGATCGTATGTGCACGTAGGTACACACCCGCTCGAAAGTATCTCAGGACACTTTTTGGTTTTGAAACGCTCCTTTATCGAACCGATTGACTACGCGAAACAAGAAAAAAAAAATGGAGAAATTGGTAATGCACTTTGTTATAAAACCATTGATAAAATATCCTTTCTCTTGTAAAGTTAAAAATTTCCTGCAAAGTTCAAACTCGAAGGGATCTGTAAAGCGTTGATATAATACAATATAGAAAGTATTCGTACCGAGTTTCATCCATAGTTATACATTATTTTCAGAGAGATCAAGCAGAGATATTTTTTCTCTCTCGTCTCTTTGTTACACTGAAAGATTTCTTTCACGATTAAATCCATCGTGTATGTGTTGTAGATTGAACTCTACTTTTCACAAGAATTATCGCACGATCTCTTCTCACGAAGCTGCAATGGTTGCAAGTGTCGATGATTTTTCACCAAGCGTAACACGAATACTTTCTGCGTATCTAATCTATTTCTTTACTGTAACGACAGATTGTTGGCCAGATCCTTCGTTGAGTATAAAATATCGTTTGATGTCTTTGTACTTTTGAAACAAATCTGGTACTTGTCCTGGAAGACTTTTGAGCGGGGGTGTATAATGTGTAAGTAAGGGCTCGTGGTAGCCACCCCATAAGCAAACAATCTTGCACCGTGAATGAACCTACAGAGAAGACACACGCTTTTCATTTCGAGGTTTTCCCGAGCTGTGTTTGATCGACTGTACGATGCCATTCCGGGACCGGAGGGGTTCATCGAAAGGGGTCCAAGTCCACTAATTTTATTACGCTCTTCTGGCTTGCCCTTGCGCATTTTTAATTGGCTTGATCTCCCGCGACTTTATCGACAGAGTTTAAACGACTCTGAACTGTTTAGAGATAGTTTAGTTTGGGGAAGAGAGATTCTGATGGGTAGGGGATGGTAGAAAATGAAACAGAGATTCTCAATTATATATCTGGCTATATCGGCAAGGAAGCTATCAAAGAAGAGATTCTTTCTTCGTTGAATCGAGAAAAAATTCGGAAAATTATGAATCGTGTAACATTTTATCCATAGATTCCCTTAGAAGCTTATAAATCAATTTCTCGAAATTGCAGAAATCGCTTTTCTGTGACAAATGAAAAGCGTCACGTTGTACAAAATATTCGATTTAAATCGAACGATAACGTTGAGCGACAACGTACGTAATCAATAATTTTATCCATAAATTCCCTTGGAAGCTTATAAGTCAATTTCTCAAAATATCACAAATTGCTTTCCTGTGACAAATGAGAAGCGTCACATTGTACAAAACCATATTGCCACTTTTTTCACAATTAAAGACGATCTTGAAGGATGTTCGATTCAGATCGAACGATAAAGTTGAGCGACAACGTACGTAATTAATAATTTTATCCATAAATTCCTTTGGAAGCCTATATAAACTAGTGATTCCCAATTTCTTTTCAGCCATGCTTCACCTAAACATCTCTAAAACCCCGATGCCTCGTGACACAGTTCTTATCATTCAGAAAATGAATCTTTCGACGAAGAAACTTGAAAGGCCATTAACTTGGTCTAAACAAGAACATGCGCACGAAAGGGAAAAAATTGGAAAGTTAAATTTTAAGAAATTTAAAGAAACGCCATGTGGGGCATGGGCGAGCAACGAATTACGCAAAATATCGCGTTTCATCTGTAACAGAAATCATATTCTTTCCCCTGATCGAAGACATATTCTTTCCTGCGATCGAAGACAATCTCGAAGGTTATTCGTTTCGAGTCGAACGATGGAATCGAGGCTAAAGAATTCTTCGTTGACTAATCGCAAGTGGAAAAATCGCTGTGAGAAGAGGAACGAGTGTATCCGAAGTTTCGATCGCGTAGAAAATTTTTCAGCCAATGAATCGCATTCTCATTTCGTTTCTCGCGATTCGTAGGTTAACAACAAGACACAAATCATCTACGCTGATATTTCTTTCCCAGTGTGCAATATGGGCAAACGATAGATAAAACTACGGTAAAACTACGGGCTATGACAAAACCTTACACGGAGATTTCAACCTTAAGGAGAAATATGTTTGTTTGTTGCGATGCTCGATACGACGCGTTATATATCGAGGCGAAGTTGTGTGTGCCTATAGACACGATATCGCACAGAGGATGTGCTCCGGCAGTTACTTCGAATAACTTCGTTACTTGGAAGAGAGGAGAGGTCGCGCCGGTTTCGTTTAACCCTATTAACGCGCGTACGCCGCGCTTATTTGCTGGATATTTGCTCGACTGCGCCCCACCGGAGCTTCCGACTTCCGCCTCCCTTTCCTCTATTTCCCTTCTCTCACCCTCTCTATCCGTCCTTCTCTTTTTCTCGCCGCGTTCTGCCGCTCCGGTAGCTAGTCCCGGAGCTAGAGATACGCGCAAACCGTCGATCCGAGGCGTACGTGTTAATTGCCGTATTCACGTACAATCCGAAAGGGTTGCCGTTGCACGGCTCACTTCTGAATAGTGAAGCTAATACACTGTCGTAATTCGTTTAAAGGGTGCACGGTTCACAGCAAGTGCACGGACTATCCGGCGAAGAAAAGTCGGCAAAGTTGCGCGACTGTGCTCGTTTCCCTGGCTCGGCGCGGAATTTTCCATCGGTTAATTGCGCCACGGTGCCAACGCGGCAATAGAGATTGACGAGGCGACTCGCCAGCGAAAGAAATCAAATTCTCAGAGCTTCCCGCTCTTTTCTCCTTTTTTCCCCCCCTTTTTTTTTTTTGTTTGAATACTTTTTTACGAAATTCGACGAAAGTGTTGAATTATTTTCATATTCTGCCCGTCTGGGCGTCTGAAATGAAATTCACCCCGTCGCGAGGACGTTCAAACGAACACAGATTGTGGAGAGAAAGAAAAGTCCTTCGAAAGAAATCAAATTCTCAGAGCTTCCCGCTCTTTTCTCCTTTTTTCCCTTTTTTTTTTTTTTTTTTTGAATACTTTTTTACGAACTTCGACGAAAGTGTTGAATTATTTTCATATTCTGTCCGTGTGGGCGTCTGAAATGAAATTCACCCCGTCGCGAGGACGTTCAAACGAACACAGATTGTGGAGAGAAAGAAAAGTCCTTCGAAAGAAATCAAATTCTCAGAGCTTCCCGCTCTTTTCTCCTTTTTTCCTTTTTTTTTTTTTTGAATACTTTTTTACGAACTTCGACAAAAGTGTTGAATTATTTTCATATTCTGCCCGTCTGGGCGTCTGAAATGAAATTCACCCCGTCGCGAGGACGTTCAAACGAACACAGATTGTGGAGAGAAATAAAAGTCCTTCGAAAGAAATCAAATTCTCAGAGCTTCCCGCTCTTTTCTCCTTTTTTCCTTTTTTTTTTTTTTGAATACTTTTTTACGAACTTCGACGAAAGTGTTGAATTATTTTCATATTCTGTCCGTGTGGGCGTCTGAAATGAAATTCACCCCGTCGCGAGGACGTTCAAACGAACACAGATTGTGGAGAGAAAGAAAAGTCCTTCGAAAGAAATCAAATTCTCAGAGCTTCCCGCTCTTTTCTCCTTTTTTCCCTTTTTTTTTTTTTTTTTTGAATACTTTTTTACGAAATTCGACGAAAGTGTTGAATTATTTTCATATTCTGTCCGTCTGGGCGTCTGAAATGAAATTCACCCCGTCGCGAGGACGTTCAAACGAACACAGATTGTGGAGAGAAAGAAAAGTCCTTCGAAAGAAATCAAATTCTCAGAGCTTCCCGCTCTTTTCTCCTTTTTTCCCTTTTTTTTTTTGAATACTTTTTTACGAACTTCGACGAAAGTGTTGAATTATTTTCATATTCTGCCCGTCTGGGCATCTGAAATGAAATTCACCCCGTCGCGAGGACGTTCAAACAAACACAGATTGTGGAGGAAGAAAAGTCCTTCGAAAGAAATCAAATTCTAAGACTTCCCGCTCTTCTCCTTTTTTCCCTTTTTTTTTTTGAATACTTTTTTACAAACTTCGACGAAAGTGTGAATTATTTTCATATCTCGTCTGGGCGTCTGAAATGAAATTCACCCCGTCGCGAGGACGTTCAAACGAACACAGATTGTGGAGAGAAAGAAAAGTCCTTCGAAAGAAATCAAATTCTCAGAGCTTCCCGCTCTTTTCTCCTTTTTTCCCTTTTTTTTTTTTTTTTTTTGAATACTTTTTTACGAAATTCGACGAAAGTGTTGAATTATTTTCATATTCTGTCCGTGTGGGCGTCTGAAATGAAATTCACCCCGTCGCGAGGACGTTCAAACGAACACAGATTGTGGAGAGAAAGAAAAGTCCTTCGAAAGAAATCAAATTCTCAGAGCTTCCCGCTCTTTTCTCCTTTTTTCCCTTTTTTTTTTTTTTTTTTTGAATACTTTTTTACGAACTTCGACGAAAGTGTTGAATTATTTTCATATTCTGTCCGTGTGGGCGTCTGAAATGAAATTCACCCCGTCGCGAGGACGTTCAAACGAACACAGATTGTGGAGAGAAAGAAAAGTCCTTCGAAAGAAATCAAATTCTCAGAGCTTCCCGCTCTTTTCTCCTTTTTTCCCCCTTTTTTTTTTTTTTTTTGTTTGAATACTTTTTTACGAAATTCGACGAAAGTGTTGAATTATTTTCATATTCTGCCCGTCTGGGCGTCTGAAATGAAATTCACCCCGTCGCGAGGACGTTCAAACGAACACAGATTGTGGAGAGCGTCCTTCGAAAGAAATCAAATTCTCAGAGCTAGAGACTTTTTCGAACTTTTATTATACCAATACTTTTATTATTATTATTATTATTATTTTTTGTTAAATCATAGATTCGTTTCATTTTATCTCATTAATTCCGACGGTGAAGATTCTACTCCTACTAAAGGTAACAATTTCTAAAAAGCGTTGAATTATTTACGTACTCTGCCAAGGATTGAAATTAAAATTTACCGGGGTTGCGAGTATATTCGAACAGATTGTAGACAGTGTCGTGACTGAAAGTGAAGTGACTTTTTTTCGAACCTCGATAAAAAAAGACCAACACAATTATAGCACGTTCTCAGAATTTTTTCGTCACAACGCGTACACGTTTCTCTGTTAAATACGTAAAAACGATTCATTTCATTTTTCTTTGATTGATTCTGACGATGAAGATCCTAGTAAAATCCCACTAAAAGTAATACTTTTCTAAATTTGAATTATCTTCACATTCCGCTGAGGATTGAAATAAAATTCACGGGGTTCGAATGTTCGAACGAATTGTACGATTGTAAACAGCCTGTGCCCGTTAGTTTCGTTTAACGACTAACAGCTACGCATCTTTCCGTTTCCATCGATGGAAGAATGGCCGCGTGAAAGAAAACGACCCCTATTAGAAGACATTTCGCTAACTGATTGCAGGTTTGCCATTCATCTACCACAGAATCGGGGTAGAATTCTTTATTCGAGATTTTTCTTTTAGACTTTCCATTGACACCGTGCCGAGTCTCGGAGACTGGTAACAATGCCACGGCGACGACGCAATCGGCTAAGCTCTAATGAGCGCGTGCCACTGACAGAAGTACACGGGCCATTATGCGTGCATGGCCCCCTCGTTGCTATAAACGATGCACAGAAACACGCGTGCACGTGGGCATTTTCTTTCACCAGGCACACTTTGTCCTTTTTTTTTCTTTTTTAATATAGCGTTCGTAATTTCCACGTACGCTGTTGTTTTTCGATTTTTTTTTCTCCCCCTGCGCTTTCTCTGTTTCGAAATTCTCTATATGTACGAAGTTCTTTATATACGTATATATTAATATACACTGATTGTTTCTTCTTAGAAAATAACGAACGTTTGCTTTCTCAGCGAAGTGAGATATATAAGGTATTTAGTTTCGTAACAAAAAAGGTTCGCACAGAGCTGAACCTCTTAATTTGGCTACACACGATTAGAAAATGGCCAAACTTCAGGGTAAAAATCGTATGACTCGCGCAGGAAAATAAAATTTCCTGGAGGTAATACAAATATTTTCCCACAGGATAAAACCGGTATTAAAATACAACACAATTATAAAATTTTTATTTTTATTAGTTGAAAAAATGGTAAAAAAACATATACGTAGTTTCGTGACGCTAGTCAGCTTTCTTAAGGTGTTCAAAAAAAAAAATTAGGATTCATCTTGGACTTAAATTGAACGACTTGGAATTAAACGGCATTTTCGCATTTTTATTAGTTGAAAAAATGGTAAAAAAACATATACGTAGTTTCGTGACGCTAGTCAGCTTTCTTAAGGTGTTCAAAAAAAAAATTAGGATTCATCTTGGACTTAAATTGAACGACTTGGAATTAAACGGCATTTTCGCATTTTTATTAGTTGAAAAAATAGTAAAAAAACATATGCGTATTTTTGTGACGCTAGTCAGCTTTTTTATGGTGTTCAAAAAAAATTAGAATTCATTTTGGACTTGGACTGTAATAATATCGTTCGACTTGCGACAATAGATTTTGTTCATGGTTGTGAACGAAAATTTCAGGAAGTTATTTTCCAAGAAGAAGAATAATGGTATTCTTGGAAAAGGTATCGTCCCCCGATGGTACGGTTGATGCGGCTATTACATTCAAGTCACGGACTTGATTGTGGAGAATATGTTTTTAAAAAAATGACGGGATTCACGCGAATGATGTACTATACTTTAACATAAAGTATAAGGTGCAGAGTTAAAGTGCAGAGTAGCAAGGCTCCTTTTATATATTCACAACGAAATTTCTTTGCTACTTATCTACTTGTTTCGTACTCGTAAATTCGAATTTATCCTGATTCGTGTTAACATTTCACGTTTTCGTTGTTATACAAGGTGTGCTCGTTTCTAAGATATTAAAATTATTAAAGATGTTCCTACAAAAGTTGTTTGATATTAATATATTATATATATTTATGTAGATACGTATTGCATAATACGTGATACTAATGATATATTTGTAGGCAAAGAGATAAACGAGATTTCAAGATCGAGCTGATTTTTATATATTAAATGCAATCATACATGCTGTAATTTTTCTCTTTAATAGAGATATATTTTCTCTTTAATTTTGTAAAATATATATGAAAGACAAGGAAAGATGGCTGCTATTATAACGCGAGCGCGGTATTAATATTGCAAAATTCTTTTGTCTTGTCTTGTATCCCTCTTTTGTATTATTAATCCTATTACCTCCCACATATACTGTGTACATGTTGAACTGAATTCTATCTCCAGTGATTAAACGGCATTTTCGATTATTAATTTTTTAACGTATGTGCGTAGCGTGTGAATCGAAACACGCGGGCACGTGCCTCGAAAATTATAAAGATCGTTTCGCATTTCAATCAATGTTTGATCGATTGTTGGCCACCGGTCGGAAATTACAAAGGGACACTGTTACCTGCGCGCGAAAAAGAAACGATCGTAACGAGCGCAGGTGCGTTCTCGCGAGCGTTACAAATTTAATCGATGGACGCCACACTTGTCATTAGTATGAATCACCGATCAACCGTCAACTATTTCAAAGGGTTCCCTCACTAACAACGAGATACCCAAACTTTCTACGTACATAACATATATCCTGCAAATATTTTTTCAAATAACAGTCGAAGAGAAAAGTAGGCATATTCGAAGAAAGAAAATCGAATAGAAGACCATTGAAAAGTGTCAGAAATTATTAAAATAATAGTCATAATAACTTCGTTCGCTCGTTCAAACCAAATTTTGCTCAATCTGCTTAGTTGAACTCTGAATCATTACACGAACAAAAACTAATTATTCAACAGAGAGAAAGAATCGGTGGACTGCTGTTGCGCGGATGTATCGTATCAATTATACACAAACAATTTGTTTGCTCGACAATTTCGTACAAAGCAGAATTTCTACGCCGTAGATCGTTCGACATCGTTCGTTCAAACACGTATAGAAATATCTCGATGCTCTTTTCTACGCTTTTGGAAAATTAAGCTTAGTTACTTTTAACTTCGGAATTCGAGCAGCTGTTCGACCGTTTCGAATGATCGTGCGAGGCTATAATGCGTGGGAATATCAAAATTTGTCTTGAACGCGCCATTAGAGCCATTGTTGCGACCGTTAGTTCAAATTCCAAACGAGTTTCGATCCCAACTGGGGATGTTACCCGTAATTAACACATCGATGTTCGGTTAGGACAACCCCTAGCGGACAGCCAGTTGGCGCTCACGTGGGAACTTCACATTGGAAACGCATTCCTTCCACCCACCTCCAAGAGTTTGCCACTCTATTGCCAAAAGTCGAACATATCCGAGCGAAAATATCAATTTCCAGGCGAAATTCGCTGGCAGAGAGAAACTTTTCGCGGCAGAAACATTCCGCGCTGAAAGTGTACTAAAGTGTATTATTATATCCCTGAGTTTAGATTAGATTAGATAAATTAAACTGAATTTATTAGTTTTTAAACTGAAGAGAAATAAAATAGTTATGGTCGATGATTGATCTTAGATTTTTATATGTTCGCGATTTTAACGGAGCTTGTTGTATAAGCAAGTATTTGTAGATTTTAATATTTTCGATAATCTTTAAATTTCAACTTTTCGACTGGGCTTTTTTGGTCAGGTTTCAGTTATATTTGGATCCTTTCTGTTTTTATTTCTTGGACCTCGCACGACAACTTCCTTTAATTAAGAGTCGTTTGTTTCTATCGAATCGTTGTTGTCAACAGACGTTTTTATATCGCTTAGACTCTATGCAGACCACACTTGGTTATTATAAAATCTAATTTTTATTTTTCTTATCAGATTGAGATACAATTTAGCTTCAACTTAAACTTTAATCTACGCTAATCAAAGCTTCAAAAACTACGTTGCTACTACATAGAAATACAGTATTGAAGATAAGTACTGAAAAAAGATTTTCGATTTATATCGCCTAGATTCCAGACTCCAATGCAGATCAAACTTCTTTATTATAAATTCTAATATTTATTTTGTTATTTTTTTTAGCAGATTGACACAACCCAAGTTTAATCCACGTAAAAAACCACATGGCATTGAAATACAGTGTGAAAAATATCCCAGTATTAAAAAAGATTTTCGATTTCAAGAATTCCAGACCAATCAAACTTCTTTATTATAAATTCTAATATTTATTTTCTTATTTTTTTTAGCAGATTGACACAACCCAAGTTTAATCCACGTAAAAAACCACATGGCATTGAAATACAGTGTGAAAAATATCCCAGTATTAAAAAAGATTTTCGATTTCAAGAATTCCAGACCAATCAAACTTCTTTATTATAAATTCTAATATTTATTTTTTTTTTTTTTTTAGCAGATTGACACTATCCCAGTATTAAAAAAGATTTTCGATTTCAAGAATTTCAGACCAATCAAACTTCTTTATTATAAATTCTAATATTTATTTTTTTTTTTTTTTAGCAGATTGACACTATCCCAGTATTAAAAAAGATTTTCGATTTCAAGAATTCCAGACCAATCAAACTTCTTTATTATAAATTCTAATATTTATCTTTTTATTTTTTTTTATTTTTTTATCAACAGATTGGCACAATTCGAATTTAGCTTCACCATAACTTTAATCTACATGGTTGAAAATATTTTAGTATAAGTATAAAAAACTAAGACGGATCGATAACAGGTACAGAAGGAAAAAAAGAATGTTACTCGTTACTTCAATACGCTATTGGAGAGGAGAAGGCGACAATAGCGATATTTCGTTTCGAACAGTTTCGACGATTTATACGAGCAAATTACTTTCAAACGCAGCGCCTTCGGATCCAGAATGCGAATAAAGGTGGCAGAGTCTGAGGAGATACCGCCTCATCAAGCCCGTTTTTCCCTCTCTCGATGTCCCAGAAACGAAAGGAGTGCTCGAGTGTCTATTATGGCAAATCTATTTTGGTTGACGCCACCCGTGCAGGAATGCGTCCCCTGGCACACGCAGCGTGTACGCGACCCTGACAAAGACCACTTGATCTCTTCCACCGTAAACTAGATTAAGGATCCAATTATAGAATTCTTTTGTAGAATATCGGCCCTGCCTTCCAGCTTTCGCTATATTTCTCTTCCCCTCCCCCTCGCCCAAAAAAGCCAATCTCTTCGCAAAAACGCTTTCTGTCGAAGGTCGATTCTTCCTTTTGAAAAACGCCGAGAGTTGCGTTTCGCTATCGAAAATCACGATACATCGGGACGATATATATCGCTGTTCGCACACTGTAATTCTTCTAATCTAAATTGAAAACTTTACTCTGTGATTTTACTCTGACGAAATTTCGACAGTTAGTTCGCCGATCCAGGCGAAAGCTTTCGTCTATTTTGCGACGGTGAAAAAATCTTCTCTAGAATGATCCGAAACGTCTCTACGATGATTTCGAAAGTTCTCAATGACGCGAACCTTCGTTTCGGTTTCATTGCCAGAACAAAAAAAAAAAAGAAAAAGGAAAAGAAAAAACGGAATAAATAAAATTGTTTTAGGGTTGGCGGCCTTAAATAGCGGCGGTGTCAATGATTTACATGACCCTGAGGAAGGGAAGGCAGTCAGATCCGCAGCCGGCGAATCCAAGTTCCACACGCTCGCTTGTGGAACTATTTCAAAGCATCGTGTGTCACTGCGTGCACGCAATATTTAGCCGTACCCCCTACCGTCGGACGTCGGCGTCGAATGAGTCAGTGTCGACGACGTCAACGACATCCACGACGACAACGTCTAGACGCCGTCACCCCGACCGTCATCGTCACTGATTTGTCCCCGCTGTCCTGCTGTTCTTGCTACCTCGTAAAATGGGTGAAGTCATTCTGCAATCTGATTCATTGGGTGTATTTTACGCGAGAACAGTTGTTTCTTCATTACGGCTTAATAAGTCGGAAAGAAGAAGAAGAAGAAGAAGAAGAAGAAGAAGAGGAGGATTCCAATGACTTCAACTTCAACGCGACTTCTGTTCTTACCGCGAGTTATTTCGAGAAGAGAAGATTTTACATTCACATTAAAGAGTCATACGGAGACGACGAATACATATTTATCAAGTCGATGTATGCAAGATTCGACGAGCCAAATTGAATTTCGTACACAATGAATTTATCACGCCGCTTCGCTTGTTAAGAAGCACATCGAGGGAAATTCATTGTATTGAACGTTGTATGAAACGATAACGATGGCTATAATAAACATCAAACAACATCGTCGAAGTGTCGCGAGTAATTGGAATATTTATGTAGTGTCTAAAACTCGGTAAAAATGATCGAGAACATGAATTTAACACTGATCTAATAATAACGGGAGAGACTGTTTCGATTTCGATGCAGATTGATTTCGTACATATCGGACTACATAATGTAATGTTCAAGTGAAAATTTAAAACAGAAATGGAAGAATTGACACGTTCGCTTTCCAAATGTAATAAAACGGTCACGTAATTAGTCACACGACCACGTCGTTTCAAAAGAACAGAATAAAAGTTTACACAAACGAGAATGATCTTTCTCGATCAATCATTTTGACCATTCTGCTGCCGACCGAAAAATATTGTACCTGAACAAAAAATACCGACTCTCAAGTTGATGTTTAATAGCAAGATTCGAGAAAAGAAAATTCTGCAAAAAAATGATAATTACAAAATTCAAAAGGGAACGTATTAAGAATTACAAAAAGAAAGAGAAAGACAAATGTGTCGTTTCTCGGCAACTGTAAAATTTAATTAATGAAAAAATGATGTTAGTAGCAAGATTCGAGAAAAGAAAATTCTGCAAAAAAATGGTAATTACAGAACTGAAAAGGGAACGTATTAAGAATTACAAAAAGAAAGAGAAGGACAAATGTGTCGTTGTTCAGCAACTGTAAAGTTTAATTAATGAAAAACGATGTTAATAGCAAGATTCGAGAAAAGAAAATTCTGCAAAAAAATGGTAATTACAAAATTCAAAAGGGAACGTATTAAGAATTACAAAAGAGAAGATTTTAGAGAATTTATTTGATGAAAACCTGTTGTAGCTGGCAGAAGTTCACTTGATTGCCAAAACTTCTCCACAACGGCGACATATCATGAGACGAGTAAAAGTTTTTTTCGGTGGCATTTTTTCACCGGTTCGTAACCATCAAGCACGTAACTATAGTAACACGATGGCTCAGGTGAATCATAGTTGGTATGGTAAGTTGCGTGTGGCACCCCCCTGGTGAACGCAGCCCCACACCCGTGGCCGGGTGCGTAAAGACACGCCCCGGTAATTATTGTAGCGACGCATGCCTCGTCATGCCAGGTATGCGATCAATCCTGATAAACATCGAATTCTCGAAACCCAATAAAGCCGGACGCACGGGTAAAAATAACGCGATGCGGAGAGACCGTTTATTTATTTCATCCAGAACCGAACCATCGGGCGCTTATGAGCGCGTTGCACGTTATCAGTGTGATATGAAAAGAAAAGGGGGAAAATAATTTTGTTTTTGTGGTCTATTGCAATATGTTTTCGATAAGAAGCAGATTAAGACATTTATTAATTATATTTCAATATTATTACAGACATTATAATGTAATCGATGTAATGATAAAAATAATTTTTGAGAACAATTTCTCGACTCTTATACATCCTAATATTGCAATCTGTTTTCGATAGAGAGACGGATTAAGACGTTTATTAATTATGTTTCAATATTCTTATAGACATTATAATGTAATACAATATAATGATAAAAATAATTTTTAGAAACAATTTCTCGACTATTTATAATTATTAATATGCAATCTATTTTCGATAAGAGCAAATTAAGACATTTATTAATTATATTTCGATATTATTATGGACATTATAATATAATACAATATAATGTTAAAAATAATTTTTAGAAACAATTTCTCGACTCTTGTGGTCCTAATATTGCAATCTCTTTTCAATAAACAAATTAAATCATTTATTAATTATATTTCGATATTATTACAGACATTATAATGTAATACAATATAATGATAAAAATAATTTTTAGAAACAATTTCTCGACTCTTGGTGGTATTAATATTGCAATCTGTTCTATATAATCTATTTTTGATAGAAAGTGGATTAAGACATTTATTAATTATATTCGATATTATTATAGACATTATAATGTAATCAATATAATGATAAATAATTTTGAGAACAATTTCTGGCTATTATGCATGTAATCTGCAATCTATTTTTGATAGAGGGCGGATTAAGACGTTTATTAATTATATTTCAATATTGTTATGGACATTATAATGTAATACGATGTAATGTAATCAATATAATGATAAAAATAATTTTTAAAAACAATTTCTCAACTCTTATAGTTGCTAGTATTGCAATCTATTTGATAGAGAGCGGATTAGAGCATTTATTAATTATATTCAATATATTATGGACATTATAATGTAATCAATATAATGTAATACAATATAATGATAAAAATAATTTTTAGAACAATTTCAACTCTTGTGGTCCTAATATTCAGATCTATTTTCGATAGAGAGCGGATTAAGACGTTTATTAATTATATTTCAATATTATACATGTAGACATTATAATGTAATACAATATAATAATAAAAATAATTTTTAAAAACAATTTCTCAACTATCGTGGTCCTAATATTGCAATCTGTTTTCGATAGAGAGCAAATAAGACATTTATTAATTATATTTCAATATTCTTATAGACATTGTAATGTAATACAATATAATAATAAAAATAATTTTTGAGACAATTTCTCAACTATCATAGTACTAATATTGCAATCTGTTTTCGATAGAGAGCGGATTAGAGCATTTATTAATTATATTTACGATATATAAACATTATAATGTAATCAATATAATGATAAAAATGATTTTTAGAGACAATTTCTGGCTCTTATGGTCCTAATATTGTAATCTATTTTCGATAGAGAGCGGATTGGAGCATTTATTAATTATATTTTGATCTATTATAGACATTATAATGTAATACAATATAATGATAAAAATAATTTTTAGAAACAATTTCTCAACTATTATGCATGCTAATCTACAAATCTGTTTTCGATAGAGAGCGGATTAAGACATTTATTAATTTATTTAGATATATTATAGACCATATAATGTAATACAATATAATGATAAAAATAATTTTTAGAAACTAATTATTTCTTAATTCTTATAGTCCTAATATTGCAATATGTTTTGGATTATAAGAGACAAATTAGAGCGTTTATTAATTATATTTCGATATTATTATAGACATTATAATGTAATACAATATAATGATAAAAATAATTTTTAGAAACAATTTCTCGACTCTTGTGGTCCTAATATTGCAATCTGTTTTCGATAGAGAGCGGATTAAGACGTTTATTAATTATATTTCGATATTATTATAGACATTATAATGTAATACAATATAATGATAAAAATAATTTTTAGAAACAATTTCTCGACTCTTGTGGTCCTAATATTGCAATCTGTTTTTGATAGAGAGCGGATTAAGACGTTTATTAATTATATTTCGATATTATTATAGACATTGTAATGTAATACAATATAATAATAAAAATAATTTTTAGAAACAATTTCTCAACTATTATAGTCCTAATATTGCAATCTGTTTTCGATAGAGGGCAAAACTAGGGACGTTTATTAATTATATTTCGATATTATTATAGACATTATAATGTAATACAATATAGTAGGCATTATTCAGTAGTATAAATATTAGAGATTGCGAAATTTGATTTTCTAACCCTCTCGAGATAGCAACCACTGTATGTAAATTTTAGAAAAATATATTCTCGTGATTTAATACAAAGCGGATTAAGATGTTTATTCGTTAATAGAGACATATATTATAATATAATAAACATTATAATAGACATTATTCATTAATATAGATATTTCTACAGACTGCAGTCTTTCTATCCCATTGAGAGATAATAACGATCGTGTATAAGACAAATTTTAGAAGAAAAAAAAAGAAAAACGTTCCATGATCGTTGTGAATTTTACAACGATAGGTTAGATTTACAAACGGGCATATTTTTACGTTATCGATTTTTAGTCCTACTAATATTTTCCCAGACAACTCGTGACGTCAATTAACAAAACGTTTCTCAGCTGCTTCTTCTACTATTAATCATTGAACGTTCGAACGTGTGGGAACATTTTTATCTTTAAAATAATTTCCTTTGCCGCGGCACGTGTGATTGACGCTTGCATAATTCCGCCAACTTGTCGCGCATCCGCATTAATTAATTAGCCGGGTCATTTCTAAATTGGGAACTCCTTCGAAGGATTGGAAATTAATAACGGGGCAAAATAATTTTAGTCGGAGAATCAATTCCTCCCCCTCCCTCCCTTCGCCGTGTGTATTAATTAGTAATAAAACGAAGAGAAACGCACTGCAGAGAAATTGTCAATAGCCGTGGTAGAACAGAGCAGAGAGAAAAGAAGGAGTCTTCCTCCACGTGAAAGTGGAAAGTTTTGTAAAAGTCGTCGGCCATTAACATTTATAGAGGAATAGGCACGGTTGAAGATGTCGGCATCGGTTTGCAGGAAACGAGAGAGAGAGAGAGAGAGAGAGAGAGAGAGAGAGAAAGATGCTGCGAAACGGTAGCAGGCCTGTATTTTAAACGGGCAATTTTACGAGTCCTTGGTCACTGTAGTGATTTCATCCCCTGAATGGCGGCGGAAGGGCGCTAACTACCCTTATATCTGCTAGCGGCGGAGGAGGGAGCGCGTGTTCTCTCCCCCAAAGGCCTAAACGCATCTTGAACGCCTCAACAGGTCCATGAATAAGTTACGGCCGTGCACGAAGTGTCGAAGATGTAATAGATTTTGAGTCCCCGCATTTTAAAAGAGGCTTTCCATCGAAATTGAGTAGAACGCGCCTGATTTCCTTTCAGCTCGGGTACACAACAACTCGAGGGGAGGGAGGGAGGGAAAAAGCGCTATTTGATTCTTCTATCGCGGCGTTCTCATTCCTAACGGCAGCTTGAACAATAACGGGGGAACAGCTATTTATTATTCCGACTTTGGGATCTAGAGATGGTGGAAATTTAACATCTAGAAACTCGAAAGTCGACGACTAATTGGTTAAAGCTTGAAGACTGTATGTGAAGAAATCAGTGTGAACGGTAAAGTTTATAACAAAAGGCACTTTTATTCGCGTATTTTATTAAATATCGTTCGAATCGCTAAAAAGTACAACGGACATTGCACGGCCGCGGAATGATAATTCTGAAAAGTTGTAAATTTCGATCACTTTGTTTGTTTGTGTCTGGCGTCAAAGAAGCGTTGCAGTTTCCAGTTCGGTCGAAGAGCAGTACAGAATTCAGAGTAATGCGAAAAATCGTTCGTTTCTACGAAATTGTTTAAACATGAATGAAGATGCGTCTCGAAAAGGGGCGTTTACTGAATAATGAATGAACCGAATAATACGAAAAATCATTTGTTGCGGCTGACGGAGGATTATTTAAATATAAATCAAAATGTAGAAGCGTTGCGGCTGCCACTGCTGCCAGCATGGCAATTTTATGAAAAATAAATCGAACGTTGAGCGAGCAAGACAGGAAGAAAGAAGACAGGAGGGACGATGCGTCGAGAGGAGCTGCAATGAATTTGCATTGAAAGTGGCTCTTAAACGATTTTTCCCAACCAGGACGAACTACCCTTCGCCTAGTCCTGTCTTCGATACTATGTTAACCTCCAAGCAGATTGCAAGGCAAATTTCTTACAAATTCAGTATTAAATCATTCGACAGGCTTACCTCGCCGTAGGCACTGTTGAAGAATCAAAATGTAATCGGCTGACATTGAAAAGAAAAAAAAAGAAAGGAACAAATTATAATCAACTACAGGTAAGATTATAACCAACCGTGTATAACAGTTGTAAAATATCACGTCGCATTATATATATTTGTATGACACGAGTGAAAAATCACAAATAAGAAAAATACAAATAAAATTAAAAATTTATCGGCCAATAAAATTTATTGGCCAATCATCACATTATTGGCTCTGTTAATTAACTGTCGTTGAAGTGTTCATTATCTGTTGGGTGAAATTTCCGTATATTTGACAACGTGATACCGCGAGATCCTGCGTTGATAGTCTGTCACGCAGCTCGTCGAAGCAAACATCGTTTAAAAAGCAGAGGATTGGCACTCGCGTGTCTCGCGTATCAGCTTAAAAGACGACATCTGGTCATCTGACCCACGGTGCGTATAATCCTGAACGCACAAGGGGCAGCATGGTAAGGTGTATTATCAGATAATTGAGAGATTTCACGTCGAAAATGAACCGATTTCCGATGACGCAACCAGCTAACCGCTGGTTAGAATCGTCGTCCAACCTTGATGACAATTACGGCTCGCCATATGTTGCCGAACCTTTTCACGATGAACCGGGGATCGAACGATTTTGGCTAATTAATTTTTACGTACACATGCTATTAGGGATAATTGGCATACAGCGATGAGTGATTTGCGGGGCATTAATACACTGGAACTCTGTCATTCAGATCGCTCGATTCGTTTCAGAATTTAATGGATTCAATATATTTTAATAATAATAGCCTCGATTTTTAATGGTACGTAGACAGTTTCGATAGTAATTGAATTTTTAATAAAATTTAATCAATTCAAATTGCAACAACTGTTTATAATAAATTTGCCCGTGTCAGACGATAGAATATACCGCAAGGTAGAAAGTGACACGTGTAATAATAGCGTAGCAAGCGTCCAGCGTAAAATTCATTTTCCGGTTCGTTCTTTCCATTTTTTTCTTTTTTTTTCCCCCCTAGATGAAACGCTTTCGTGACAACGTTAATTAATAAAAATCTTATGGTTGCGTACCTATGAGGTAGCAGGGTGCGTATAAATCATGGCCGTGGCATAGGTGCACCATATGGTCAATGTTCAAAAGGCCTCCTGC
Source organism: Tetragonula carbonaria (assembly GCA_032399595.1). NCBI lineage: Eukaryota > Metazoa > Arthropoda > Insecta > Hymenoptera > Apidae > Tetragonula > Tetragonula carbonaria. The sequence goes on along the minus strand of JAUCRC010000005.1, from coordinate 8,715,167 downwards.
GTAACACCCGTAGACACCATGAGGGGTGTCCATCGCTACCACGTGCCTTGAAAAACCAACCCGAGATACCATCGCTGTTCTCCCCCCCCTCTCTCTCTCTCTCTCTCTCTTCCTTTCCTTTGTAATTTGATCGCAATTTATTTAACAGTCGGTTGGCCATCTTTCATTATCCCAATTAAATATCTTGCAAAGCCATTGGAAATTCCACGTCGTTGTAACCCTGCTTCGTTTAAGTTATATAGAGCTATAGCGATGACTAGTGTGGAAAGAAACAGTTGTCCGTGGTTATCACAGATAGAATTCTATAGTTTCGATTTAATGGAGACACGTGTAAGGAAATTGATCTCGATCTTGGATTTCAAGGTGAAACAAAAATGTTTCTTATACTCGTGAAGAAAATTTTTCCAAGGAATCACGGGTCGTTCTCTTGGGGAAAACAATTTCTTAATCATTGAACATTGCGAACGCGCACGTGCTAACTAAAAGCGACTTTATCGTTCGTGAATTTCAACGAATGATGAAAAAAATCTTCCCAATATTACCGATTAACCGTGTCGAATTTAATCGTTATTAGCTTGCGAACAAAGCTGTCTGTTCTGTTGCAAGTTCTCACAGACAGTAAGAAATTCTATCCGCTCGCTGAGTTATTATTAATTAACTATACGTACGTAACTTGTTATCCACTCACTGAATATTGCAACAGTTAGTAAATTATCGACAGTAATTTGTCTACTATACTGCGAACGTATTTCTGCGAATTTCTATTTTCATTTGTACTCTCATACTAGAGAACTCTCTCCGTTTATTAACATTACGGATTTTCATGTGTTAGTTCAATATCTCGCGCACTTTCTTCCAACTTCGAATTTCCTTCAAACACATTCGCAATTTAGCAACGGAAGGCAGATTCGGTTTCATTGATCTGTCGTTACAACACCAATTGCCAGAGCAAAATTTCCTGCCGAACGGAACCGAGAGGCCAGCCGCAGTGTCCCGATTGACACATCCCGATAAATAATAAAGTGATTGCAATAAGCCGTAGGACGTAGTTAATGACAGGGCTGTTCGTTTCGCTGATTTCTCCTCGAGACAGAGAGAAAGTGCCGATTCGTTATCTGCGGTAATAGCGGTAGAATAGAATAAAAGAGATCGGAATAGCAGACGAAACGATGATGAATTATCGAGGATATCTCGAGCTAGACACGGGGACGATACTTTCGCCTGTAATGTAAGTTATAGATTATACTCGGCAGAGACAAGCCAGAAACACGATTATCCACGATGACATTTCGTGCATTGCCGACGACATATTTTCGGAGCTTGATCGGAAACAGTATCGTTTCAGTACGAAAATAATTAATTGATTTATCAGACGTTACTCTTTTTATCCTTTGCCGAATCGAATATTTCCCGAGAAAGATATTTCTTCTGTTCGTAGTCAGACTTTTGCATAGATATTTTTCTTTTTTTTTTTTTTTTTGAAGAAAACCGAATGTCCCAAAATTGTTTTGGAAAATTTGCGAATGTTTCGTGATCTTCTATATATATATTTTTCTGATTTTGAAACACTTGAATTTTGCAAGCATTTCGCTTCGTTTTATCTATTTACAGCCGAATGCAATCGCGCTGGAAAATAAGTAGCTTCGGCTTGAAATGATGCAGAAAGTTCATTGAATCTTGGCAGGCTTGATTCGATGGCTCGAATCGATTTCACCGCTGTAAACAACCGACGATCTGGAAAGCAATGTAGATTTTTTCTTTTCTTCTTTTTTTTTTTTTGTCGCAACAGAACTTTCGAACCCTTCGAAACAACCATGGGATCATTACCCAGTGAAAGAAACAAAGTTTCGCTGGGCATATTATTTCAGTTGGCGGAATTTTAAAGTTATAGATTGCACGGGACTGCTAGGTACACGTCATACGCGTCCCTTCATTTCATACCAATTTAAAACTCATGTCGGATAAAACAGATATTTCAGCAGACGTAACTTCACGGGCCGTAATTCCCTCTCCACCCCCCCCTCTCTCTCTCCCCTCCCCAAGGAAATTTTCTTATCATTCCCTTTCGATTTTCTAATTTACCAACCTACCAAGCGAGCGTAGATCTGAGCGTAGAAAAATTATCGTCCATAGTCTCTAAGAGGAGAGGAAAAAGAAAATTAGAAAAATAGAAAAAAATGTGGGGTGTTCGAAAAGGGAAAATTCTGACAGTCGACTATCGATCTCGTGCGCACGATGCACGTGCTCAACTTGTCGATCGATGTAATTGAGAACACGTGTAACTGCGTGTAGGCGCATACGCGTACGCAAAATGTAATTACGGAGTAGAACTGATGATAACAACGAATGACCGACAGCCTGGTTCGTAAATTACGAACTGTCCGAAATTTTTTTCATCGAATTCATGCGTCTATCACCCGCTCGAGAAGTGGCATTTTTATTCGAGCGCTGAACGCAAGTTTTCCTTCCGAAAGAAGACTTCGATTGACGATGCCCGAGTGAATGAATTTTCCTTTTCGCGAAGTTTCTACGCGGAACTTACGGTCAAACGCGTTCGGGTAAATTATGCATCGGGCGAGATTTCAATTTCTTTTTTCTCAATAATGGAATCAGATGAATAAATGACACGCGTTTGGAGAAAGTTTCTTTCTTTGCATATACATCTCTACCCCTAGACAAAAATTCCGCGGTTCTCTTCGATACGATACGATACGATACGATACGATACGAGTAACGTCGATATAAAGCGTTCAAGCGAAATTACATAGCCAGCGTGATGGACATATTGCAACGTAGATCGATTGGCAAGCTGCGGGTAATTTTAATGAAAGACGATACTTTCCGACCGCGTAGTTAAGTTCACGCTTGTGTGCCGATACACGTGTGTCCGTGTGTAGAGCGTACGTGCTTCAACCCTCTTTCTGTCCACTGTGCCTTCCGCCACACGAATGTGTGCTTGAATTTTGTATACGAATTTCATAGCTCTGGCTCTAGCTTCGGTTGGCATTGTAAAAATTACAAGATCGCGAGAAACGAAGCCTCGCGAGAGCGATGGACTATCTGACAGCTTCTAAGCTTGTCGATAGCTCTAACAGCCTATAGATAGTCGAGTTTAGCAAAACGTGGAATATACCGTTCCTCTTGACACATTCGCGACCGGCGAATTTTTCGCTTCTCTAACACTGATTGCCGGTGATAAAACGAAGATCTGTCTGACGTTAAAAACGAGGACGAAAAATTAGAAAATTTGTTTCGAATTATCATTAGTATCGTAACGATCAAGGAACAGAATTTGAAAAAAAAAAAAAAAAGAACGTGAATTCAGGTCAAGCAACGACGAATGCGTTAACGTTTCAGTATTCGTTCGTATTCGAAAAAATAATCGGTACGAACAGCATTTCGCAGCATGGAAACGCTCGATATCACTGTACGTAAATGAGTCGATTTCGCGTGTATCCCTGTCCTCACCTGCCTTTCGGGGTGCAACCGGCTGGAATCTGTTCGTGCCCCGCCCGTGAACCCCCATACACACGCATACGCATACGCACATACGCACGGCACAGTGTCCTGCGAAGTCTAGTTTTCCCCCTTTTACGAACCGAAGCCAGGTGATGACTCACCCCATAACTCCACCGAAAGGGAACCCCCCCCCCCCCGTTTTACTCCTTCCACGTACTTACACGCTCTCTAGACGTGTGCGACGACGTTGTCTCCCCTGCTCCCCCTCACCCCCTCTGGCGGTCTTTCCCGTTCGTCTGTCCCGTTTCGTCTGTCGATTCTTCGAACGTGTTTTTCGAACGTAGCAGGCCCGGCCGTGTCAATCGTGCCCAGATACCGAGCCGTGCGTGAACGCCCAGGGGGTTGTGCATTGTGCGGCCGTTTACCCACCTACGGGGCGAAACATTCGATTTACACGGCGTGTCACGGGCCGCCGGGTCGTCGCACTGGTCCGAAATAAATTCTATTCTCGACGACGTGCACGGATTTTTTTCTTTATCGACGAGCATCGTTTACGTTGCTAATAGGAAGAGCTAATTGCCGGATGCATCGAGGAGAATGCGGAAAGCATGCAAGTGAGGGCAGCAGATCCAGCAGTTCCCGAAAACGATGGAATCGAATTTGTCGAGATGAAAAATTGTGTTCAATCGTCAATCTTTAGCTTACTTGATTATTTCAAATTACTTCAACGGTCGACCTCGATATTATCGCACGCCAGAAGAAGCTAAGACGACTCAAGCATTGTCGCCAATTGCCTGCGGCTTTTTAACACTCGTCGCGTGAAATGTTGAAATCATGATGAACCTCAGCTTCGGTATCGAGATAACAAATGAAACAGATGAAAACACAACGTAGGCGTCTGAAACACACGCAATTGGACGACAATCAAGGTCCTTGGAACGAGTATACCGAGTGCCCCTTTGAACCTGACTCTTTGAACCTTGTAGCTTTATCCAGGACAAAGAAGCAGAAATAATAGGGCAGGATTGCTTTGCCAGTTCCTTGGGGCTGGACTCGAAGACAGTGAGACCTGTTCTTTCTCTCGGTTGTCGCGTGCCCTGTAACACCTTGTGCTTACCAGCACGTCTATTTACACGAGAAACCCTCGATCCAAGACTCGCCCCGAAGTAGAGAAAAAAGGGGCCTCGTAATCTTTCTTCCATTCAAGGGAACACGTCGTTTCAGCCCCTTGAAAAACCAACGACGGTGGAGAGGAATTTCTTCCCGCCTTTACCGGACCCCTGCAACGCGCCGGAAGACACGAGTTTCCCTGTGAATTGTAGGGCTGCCGTATGCGATCGGTATACGCGACACCGATCTGAGGAAACACACCGACCAAGGGAAAAGGGGTGAATCAGGTTGTAAAAATTATCGAGCCGAGGCCTGTCACGAAATATTTCCTCGAATGCAACTTTTGACAATTTTTTTGAAAATATGTGTATTTTTTCTTTTTTTTTTTTTTTTTTTTGTACCAACTAACCGTTTTTAGTAAGACTGAAACATTTTCCTTTCTTCTTCTCTTTCGTAACCAATTGTTTTCATCGTTCTCAAATTTTGTTCTGCTGGGAACGCGATTTCGATTTCTGGATTCCTCCTGAAGTTTGAGTCGATACGACAAAATACGAATTGAGTCAAATGTGAATCAGTCACTATTGACTCAAATATGAATCGGTATATATATGTAACGAAACAAAATAATTTTCACAATCAGCAGCTACACAGTGTATCCCAGATTTATGAAAAGTTCTTCGAATACTATCGCAGATCCCTTTTACGAACCCTTTTTTACGTGTTGCTATGCGTCGTAAAAATGAATGGAACGACGGAAATCGAAGGGAAAGACGAGAAGCTGAAAGCTTTGAAGTATTTGACTGTCCAGTAAACGTGTACGTAGGCGCGTGCATTTATCTACGAGTGGGTCGAGCCATGAATGAAGAAGACGTAATACGACCTATGGCAAGAAACCGTAGATATGCCTCTGCCCTCTTGCCGTCTCTGCGCACCCGAATATCCAAAACGGTGACGGTGAATGAAACCGTAACAATTGCCGATGACACCGGGAGAATTTATAGCGCGGTATGAATGAGAAGAGACTCGACGTGGTGATCGGGGATCGAAAGAAAAAGCGAAGATCGGGCTTGTTTTTTTTCCCCCTTTTCCTCTATCGTACTGTTTATTTCTTACCATTATTTTGGCTAGTCTTTACTCGTTATCTGCGAAGTTAAAAAAAAAAAAACAAGCAAGAGACTCGTAATCGAATCGATTTCTCTTTAGTAGAACGCGAATTTCACATTGTCTATCTCTGTCGAAAAAAATATTCGCGCCGTGCGTACGTCTCGATTCTCCGATCATCTTTCGTTCAAGCCGTTTCTCAACGCTCGCGTCGAGCGAGGGAAAATTTATCGGTCATGGAAAATAAAAATATCGTCGCCCGGAGACTCGAGTGAAACAGAGAATCGTGCAAGTTATCGCGGAGGTTAATGGAGATATGCACAGTCGGTCTCGGATTGCTTATTTGCCCAACTAAAACATTCCTGATTCATAATATCGATCGCGTCGAACCGCCTGCGGCGGTAGACTTCAACTTCCACACATCTGTTCGACGCGTGTTAACGCATCCTCCTGAATGGATTTGTCCAGGTGCTCAAATGGACCGGCAGATTCCAGCTTTCGATTCATTGCACCCTTTTCGCGACGTTTTCGGCTCTTCCCCGAAGCGGGAAACATGGCGGGCATTCCGCTTCCGTCGTGCAATGCAAAACACTGCCATTTGAATTTTGAAAATAAAATCTATACCACTCGTAATACATGCGCGAAGAATACTTGCCGATCGAGTAACCGATTCAATTACTAAAATAAAGAAAGAAAGAAAGAAAGAAAGAAAAAAAAGAAACAGAAGACTAGAATACCGAAGTTTACGCAAAACTTCTCTCGGTATAAGATTCAGAAGAAATCACAGCGAAATCACTACAATAATTCTACATAAAAAAACAATAATCTCCATTTATCGGCGGGATTTATCGTAAAAATAAGGTCGCGTTTGAAAAAATTTCAACAAGAATTAATACACGCCCGTGGTGATGTTATTTTAAATATTATATTTAAAACGTCTATCTGCGAAGTTTTACACATAATTTATTATCATAAGCGTGAAATATGCGAATCGAACCTCCTCGATTTCATCGTACACTCGCTTTCGAATAGATCGAGCCAGAAGCTAACTTCCAACGTTCCTACTGCTCTCTTCCTAGGCCACAACGTGCTTCGAAAAAACTAACTATTTAAAGAACTATTTAAACATGGCCCAACGTGAAAAGGCAACATCTCCTCCGAGTTCATCGTCCCCGAAACGATCTATCACCGCTAGCAGGATCATCATCACGTGACACGAGAGGAGAGGAAAGAAGGAATTAACGGGCCAGAGAGAGGCCAGAACCGAAGGAAAAAAGCCCGGCCAGCAGCCTTCCGAAAGATAATACTGGGTAAACGAAATTTCAGCAAAGTATTTGCTTTTGCTGCGGATACAGTGGCGGGGATTGGAGGACCCTTCCACCCCTTGGAACCAGCAGAAGAGGGGCGGCGAGAAGGGATCCAGGCTGCAAGAGCAAAGAGGGAGAGGGGAAGGTGGAGGTAGCGCGCAGCTGCCTGAACTCAATGTCACAGCTTTCCGACTTACAATACGAGCCGCCACAATGCATGATTTTCGCCATTGTTCGCATCCTAGCCTGCACGCGGCTAACACGAACGCGGATGCATTCCTGCAGCCCCAAGTGGCGTGTGCCGCCACTCCAGAGGAGCCCGACACGAGCCAATTCCTTCTCTCTCTCTCTGCCCTTTCTCTACGCTTCTCGAGAAGCGTGCCAACCCTACTCATTGATTCGAACTTGTCAAGTTCGGCGAGAATTTGATCGGTATCGATCGATATTGGGTCTCGGTTCAGCTCCGTTGAAATATTGCAAACTCGAGTTTAATTACGTCGAATTTCTGGCAATTATGCAGTTTCGCCGGCGAAACAGGATCGTTTTTTCAATTCTTTCTTCCGAGTTACGACCCACTTTCAGAAAATAACTGTGACTTGTCATTCCCTCGGTACAAGAAGAGACTTCCAATGGAATACTTACTTTATTCAATATAGATACATAACCTGGTATTCATGGTTGATAACTCCGCTGAGAAATAACCTCGATCGTTTCAACCATCCGCATCTTTGCCACGCACGTATCGAGAATCTTTTGCTCCGAAATTGCGGTATCCTCTCAGTTTTAAATACATTTTAACCAAGACAGAACATAATAATAAATTTATTACTTTTTGGTAATAATTTCTATCCAGTGATTCGTCATACCGACGAATTCAAAAGAGAAAAAAAAAAAAAAAAAAAAAGGAAACAGTCGTGGGGACTTTCGACAGAAGTGAAGTGAAAACTTAAAACTATGAAATAACAGTGTTTTTTCTTTTGAATTTTCAAATTAATCGCAGTATCAAAAATTAAAATTTCATAATTTGTAAATTAAAATTATTAACATTAGTCTGGTTTTCACATCTATCGGCACTGCGAGCAACAATTATATACATTTTTATATGGTTTATTTATTAGTCAAAATAATTATATTATTTTATATTATATTATTTTATTTAAATCTTATATTATTTATACATGGTATCTGTATTTACATAAATTTCAATGAACTTAATTTTCAACATCATTTTCATTGTTTGCATCATTATCATCGTTAATTTCAACAATACTCGTTTCATTATATTCTAAAAAAAGGATACAACAGGCTTGTGGTAACTGAAGTAAGAAACAAAAATGTTTGATTGGAATTTACGTGAATATCGTGTAAAAACCGCATCGATCGTCGTTTTATATTTTGCGGTACTGAGTTTTCGATCATTGGACGTAGTCAAACCTAGTGCTTCATTGAAAAATTCAATTAATGGTATATATATATATATGCTTTCATTGCTGGCCAAGCGCATTACGTCATTGCATGTCGGTGACGCGAACCCATAAGATTTTCCCCTACGATTTTCCCCAAAAATCGCTCAACGCGCCTAAAGAAGTTTTCACTTCAAAAAAAAAAAAAAAGCGGCGAATTAATGTATATACGGTTTGGTCACTCGTTATGGTCCGTGTAGCCAGTTGCCAGCGCAAGAGTTTAACATTGCAAAGAGTCGCGCGAGTGATTTCCCCTGCCCGTGCTGCTCAACCAATTGAGAGGAGTTAATTAATATCTTTAATTGCACTCGAGAGCATTAGATCGCGGAGAGATGGTCGCAATAAAATTCCGTTCTATTTAATTAACACAGGCGTCGTGTGTTCAGTTTTAAAGGGAGGACGCGGTATATATGTATATCTGTTGTTCTGTCGCCGATCGAGCACAGCCCATATGGCTTAGTGTGTTTACAAACGCGTGCGGCATTACGATGCTTAGCTATTAATTAATTGGATACGTATTTAGTATGCATAAATGTATCTTGGGGTGGTCATCGGCGCTGTGTGTCCGCGTTCCATATGCGACACGCACGCGACTTGGTATCTACGCCGAACGTTTCCGATGATTGCGATGATCGTGCCATCGCTATGGATAACGGAAAGACAGAACAGGTGGTTAATTCGGCGAGTAATGAACACACCGATGAGTTCCGATATTCGTGAAATACTGCTAAATTCGCAATGGATATAACGATAAAAGGAAAATGTCTGTTCCTCTCCGATACTGATTAATAACGTTTACTTTCAATTATGTATTTCTGTTATAACGCTAGTACTACACAGAGTGATCAAACAATGACAGATTTATAATTTATAATCTTGTGTATTTATAACGGTATCTTTTTCTACATACTCGAGTGAGACGTTTAATTATTAAAATATATTAACAGAAGCTTGTGCCCTTTATTGTGTTATTAATTGTTTCTTGCCAACTTTAATTTCTTTGTTACAAATGTTACACTTTAGTCGATAGTTCTAGTTAATAAAGAAATATGATAAGAATCAAGTCTCTTGCAATGTTTGAAATATCAATGTATCGATAAAGCTTCTTCAGATAATTAACTCACTAGTACTGCCAAATTGGTTGAAACGACCAATCTATAATTTTCTATTGGAAATTTTATTTTTATGTATCCATAACAGTATCTTTTTTACATACTCGAGTGATGTTTAATGAAATATATTAACAGAAGATTAATTATTTCTTGCACCTTGCTAACTTTAATCTGTTTGCTACAAATGTTATATGTCTTTAATCGGTAGTTCTAGCGTTAATAACCCAAAAAATATTTAAAGCGTGTAATTGGTTGTAATTCACCACCGTAAGAACCTACGTTCAACTTGAACCCTCGTTCAAGAATACGATTTCTCTCGACTACCCCTTGAAAGGTCGTTGAGAACGCTGGTCCTTCTCTACTCACGCCCCTCAGAGTTCTTTAGCTACTTCCGTATTCTCCCACAGACACCATGCGCGTTAAAATTGCCCCGAGTATGAAACTCGCTACCTGTTACAGAGAATAAAGTCAGCGCGTTGTATACGCTACGATCGATTAAAAAAGAAATTTTACTTTATTAATTTTTCTTAGAACATAGATCAACGCAGATCAGCTACGTGCATTTTCTTGAAGGATGGATTTGGAAATTTTTTACGCGATACGTAAAGTAAGTATAACGTTCCAAAACAGGAATACGTCGAATCAAGCGATTCAAACGTAGGTATTTAGTTCACGAATAATAATCTTTCCTGCGCAAATATTTGCCCTGGCGAGAGGCTCGCTATAATTGAATGCGTTTATCACAGGCAAATGTTTGACAGTTACTTACAACGGTGCATCAATGTAATTACAACATATATCGATGTAATTACCCAAAGTTGCTTAACACTTGCGCTAAAACGCGATCATTTCCATAGACGCCTCGTGAAAAACATTTTTATTCTTCCATTGCGCGAAAGAGTGATTGCGTTTGAACAAAAAAAGGCTCGATGAGCAGAAACGAGATTAAGAAAGAAACAAAGTAACAAACCCCCGGATTTGTGATGAATCGACAATGAAACATATCGTTGTACAGTGCAGGAAACATAGTCCTTCCCTGAATGACAACCTGATAAACTGATACGCTTTCTAAGACAGTCTAACCTTTATAATAAATTACGATCGATGCTCGGCTTTAAATAAGCTAAAGGCTAAAGAAAAAAAATAACAAAATTATTGAAAAAAACAAAAGAAGAGATATTTTCGAGAAATCTACGCATCCCCATCTACGCGAGCCCTATAAGATCCCCATTCTTTTCTTATCTGGGTAGAAGGTGAAGTCTGGCTTCAGGTCGTACAACCGAACAAACATACACCTTGCACTCGTATCCCCGACCGAGAACGCACCCTTAATCGCCTTTGTGTATATTTTCTGCCGAGCTAAGGTGAACGTCTTTGTACCCCTCTAGGAGGCGAGTGTGTGTCACGAGGTGGCACGCGACCAAAGATACATCTCGATGAATGGACCCCCCTTCTCCTACCCCCTTGAGCAGGCGCAGCTCAGGCTGCTCTACAATCTCGATTCCAGCCAATACAACCTGCTTCCTTCTGACGTCTCCACGATGACGTCACGATTCTTACGAACACACACGCGTCTTCGAGGAGAGGTCTCCCTTGCTGAAGGTGCGCGTGACGTCTTTACGAGCCGCATAGGCGTAGCCTAATGATTCGAGAAATGACGCTCGTCTCTGCTGACGAAGGCAGGAGAAAAGCGTTTCAATCAATGTTAATCGAGCAACCTTGGACTTGATCCGACTGATTACTTCGAAGATTTCTCCTTGACTTGGGAGAGTCTTCATTCTGTTTGACGATGAGCAACAAGGTAGAAATAATTCAACCGATCAGTCGTATTGGAATATTGCGTTGTCGTGGGCGAAATTAACAAATACACGAATGATGCAAGGCGAAACAAACGCGAAATAAAAACGTGGAGAAATAAGGCTAACGATTAAATACACGAGTATATTATTCGTCAAACGATTGTCAACGTGAAAAATTCGAAAAGCGGAGGAGGCAAGTACCTAAGCCAATGCGTTCACCCCCTGCCCCTTCCGTAATCGCGGTGCAGAGCACGCCACGAAGCCACGATGGTCTTTCCTCCGGGCTTTTTTTCTGCCGGTGCATTGTCGGAATCAAGTTGCAGCTGCCTGCAGAAGAGAACCCCCATACGCGCCCCCATAAGAGAGCCACGTCATACCACCTGGCCCTGTCTGCATGTGTGTACACGAGGGGGTCGCGCACCCCCTCGGAACTTTACGTACACCGGGTACGAACTCGTCTCTCTCTCTCTCTCTCTCTCTCTCTTCGTTCACTGTATTCGTATATACCACGCGTGTACGTATATATACGCGGCTACTGCACGTTACACATACACACACACACACACACACACACACTGTCACTGTCTTTTCTCTCGCGTCGTTCAAGCTGCTCGTGCAACGGCACGTGTGCATTTTCACACACCAGAGCACCGGCATACACACGTGAACGTACGTAACTAGCAAGCACGCGTGGCGGATCGTTCGGATCGCATCGTACCGTGAATCGTGCCGACTGGATTTGTTTTGGCACACCTAGGCGTGAAAGGGACCAAAGAGATTTCTTCGCTCGAGGGAAATCCATGGTGTACTACACGCGCGCGACGTAATGACGGTAAAATTCGTGCGCGAAATAGGGGAGAACGAAGGGTAAGAAGAAAGTATTTATGGGGTGGATTCTGCGTGGAGAGATGTTGATTATTTGATGGTTATTAAGTGATGGTATCAACGGGAGTACTGTGCGATGTGTACTTCCTCTTTTGCGGTGCAGAACTCTCTCTCTCCTTTTTCCTCTTTTTCTTTCCTCTCCTTTTTCTTGAATATTCTTTTAAATATTAAAAAAAGAAAGAAAGAAAGAGCCGCGTTGAAACGTGGGAAACGTGTTGCAACTATTCTCGATTAGCCGGTCGTCGATTCGTCGAATTGTTCCGCGATAGGGGAGTAAGTACGAACGCGTGGCCCGCCACGTGCTACCTGATCTTATCTATGAAAATAACATGAAAATAAGCTACGCATGGCTCGCCATATCGGCACGAGGTAGAAACCATAAGTGCGTAATATCCGATAGGTTTCACATGCTGGTAAAAAAGAGAAAAAAGAAAGAAAGAAAGAAAGAAAGAAAGAAAGAAAGAAACGATATCTATTGATGGGACACGCCGTTCGTCTACTAGGTGTGTACGCTGAACGTAAATATTATCTGGTATCACTAGTTAACCCTTTGTCCCGGCTAGAATTATCTAAAAATATCCCCGGTGACATTAATACCAAAGAGGCCCGGCGTTGTCACGAAGACTTTCAAGAATTCAACAGCTGTGAAAATTAGATTATTATTTAACACCGAAGGCTGCTCATAAAGACTCACGCTTCGATAATCGGCCGCGTTAAAGAAGCAACCGGCATTAAACGCGAATTTTCACGGCGATAAAAATATTAGAACGTTTATCGTACATATTCAAGAAATCGAACAGCTACCTATTAGATTTAATTTTCAAACTTTATTCATTCGATTATCTCTCAGTATAGTAAAATCACCCCCTTTCCGATTTTACTTCGTCGTCGTCCCAACAACGCAAAAGACTGAAAAAAGAAAAAAAAAAACGCGCAGGTGGCAATAAACTTATCAATTACGAGACGCGAAGTGTCACGAATCTATTTCCCATTGTTGTACGAACTTGTGTTTTATCTTATCGCGTTGTCGTGCGACAACCCTCCTCGCAAGGGAGGATTCGGCAAACGATCGGTGTTTGGATGTCGCGATAATTGTATTGATCGCCGCTGATCAGAAAGAACGAGCGAGTTGCTTGATTACGTGTAACTTTCAGCTCAAACGGCCACGAAATCCGATTTTATTTCCAGGTGGCGTAGAATTCTGACGCAAGGTAAAAAACAAGGTTTATTTTGACCGGCGAATACACGGTGTTGATGCTAACCTACGAAACCTTTCGACGCCGAGACAGTTTGCTAATTACTACGGGCGCAATATTTCGGTGATTGACAGGAATCCTTATATTCTCTCAGATACACTTAAGAAGCTGTTTTTCAGTTTAAGCCTTACATCGCCGCAAACTTGTCACGGGGTAGATGAATATCTTTTAAAAAATAAGAAAAATAAAAACACTACTTCGATATTAATAAACATAATTAATATAAAATATAAATAAATTAAAATATGTATTTAGTGCATGGTAAGTAAATATTTTATATTTTATATCTTTAGTAGTTGTTTGTGAGTATTAGTTGAGATGAAAATATTAGAATATTATATAACTTATGGATAGTTGATTTGAAAGTACAGCGTTGATACAAATAAAAAAAATTTATCTTGTACTTTTACTTTTTTGTGGTTGTTCGCAGGAATTGAGATGAAGATATCAGTAATATTAATGTTAATATTATTAAGTATTATAATATATTAATACTATTAAGCATTATGTATATAATTTATAAACGATCGATTTCAAAACGTAGCGTTGATATAAATAAAAAAAATTTATTCTGTACTCCCACTTTTGTAGTTGTAGGAGTTGAGATGAAAATATCAGTAATATTAATATTGCTAAGTATTATAAGATATTAATACTATTAAGTATTACATATATATTATAGATGATTGATTTCAAAATGTAGCGTCGATATAAATAAAAAAAATTTATTCTGTATTTCTACTTTTTTGTAGTTGCAGGAGTTGAGATGAAGATATCAGTAATATTAATATTATTAAATATTTATAAGATATTAATATTATTAAGTATTATAAGATATTAATACTATTAAGTATTACATATATAATTTATAAACGATTGATTTCAAAATGTACCATGATATAAATAAAAAAAATTTATTCTTGTACTCCCACTTTTTTGTGGTTGTGGGATTTAAGATGAAGATATCAGTAATATTAATATTATTAAGTGTTATAAGATATTAACTATTAAGTATACACATATATACGTATTACAATAATTTAGAATTTAAATGTATGATATAAATAAAAAAAATTTATTCCTGTACTCCCACTTTTTTGTAGTTAAGTTGAGATGAAGATATCAGTAATATTAATATTATTAAGTGTTATAAGATATTAACTATTAAGTATTACATATATAATTTATAGACGATTGATTTCAAAATGTAGCGTTGATATAAATAAAAAAAATTTATTCCTGTACTCCCACTTTTTTGTAGTTGTAGGAGTTGAGATGAAGATATCAGTAATATTAATATTATTAAGTGTTATAAGATATTAACTATTAAGTATTACATATATATACGTATTACATATATATTATAGACGATTGATTTCAAAATATACCGTTGATATAAATAAAAAAAATTTATTCCTGTACTCCCACTTTTTTGTAGTTGTAGGAGTTGAGATGAAAATATCAGTAATATTAATATTGCTAAGTATTATAAGATATTAATACTATTAAGTATCACATATATAATTTATAGACGATCGATTTCAAAATATACCGTTGATATAAATAAAAAAAAATTTATTCTTGTACTCCCACTTTTTTTGTGGTTGTTCGCAGGAATTGAGAGATGAAAATATTAGACTATTATATATATATATATACACATAATTTATAAATAGCGGATTGTAAGTATGTAAGATGAAATTCAAATACACTCCGACGCGCGTGCAATTCAACGGAAACCTAAAAAATAATAAAGACAACCTTACTTGATATACTCAAACGGATCAAAATAACGAAAGAAGAGAAAACGGAAACCCGATTTAGGCAGCAATCTGTTCCGATCGGTTTAACACGCGGCAGTGTTCCTACGCATCTGTGCATGAGCTCTTCGGTGCGTCGAGCACGACGAACGGTGAATAACAAAAGCGCACGACATATTTAACGCGTACATGTGCATCTTCGTTCCTGGAGATATGCCGTACGTACGTACGTACATATGTACGCGGCATATAACGGTGCCAATCGAGTGAAGCGTGCCTATTCGTAGCGCGTGCACGCTCAACCATAATGGATGTGCGGTTCGGGTAACGCGTAACGCAGAACGCGATCTAGTGTGCTCGAGATTTCGTGCGCAGGGACCCGCGGCCGGGTCGCGATGGGGTGCGATGAAAGGAGGAGAGCGGAAATTGAAATGCGGAGTCAAAAGTCGGCAAATACTAACCCGGCAGTTTATTACGCTTTTATAAGGATTATTTAGGGCTAACAATAGCGATAGAGAGAGAGAGAGAGAGTTTCCCACTGCAATCACCGGGGCAGCGAGATGGAATGTTCGTAAAATTTAAAATATACAGCAACAAGCAAAGTTAAGACAAGAAAATTATATATCTAGTAAGAAAATGAAAATCTGTGAAGCGTAGGCTCTTACGAGCTCCTGCTAAATGTTTGTCGAACTGTTTGTCGAACAACCGCTAATGCTGTTTGAACGTTTGCCGGAAGAAATGACATTCACCATTTTACCTTTTAATCTGAAAACTATCGAGGCTTATTTTGACACGTACGTGGGCATCGCTTTTGTCTGGAATTTTACAAAGAATTTGTTCGAGCGTAAACAAACAAGAGCGAAATAACAATTTTCCAACACCCATGATAATGGCCCGTTTATTTTGAAAGTGTAAGTCCATTATATCGCATAATTTGCGATTAATTTGGTGTAAACTTTTTATTTACAACTAGTTAACATTTAACATCTTAAAAAATGCCAATGCTTCGTTCAATCGGAAATTGGCCAATAAAAGAAATTGCGTAGCGATTGATTATGAAAGTGATGCAAGTCGTTTGTCACGATGCCAGATTTATTACATACGAGAAATATAAGGATATGGAGCAATTATTGCCTTATATGACTCATAAAAGAGCCACATAAAAGAGCATAAATAAATAATATCAATATCTTAACGTTCAAAATGAAAAACACTACTCCTATTTGATTTCTTGTTTATTATTTATAAACGAAATTGGATTGCTACGGAATATATTCCAAGTGATATTTAAATTTTTCGTAATCGAAGTGAAATTCGATTTTCACAATTGACTAATTACTCGCACCACTTTCAAAATAAACGGTCCATATACCGGCGGTAAGATACGTAACTGACGATAAAAGTAAAAGATATATTGTCAGTGAAAGGGTTAAATGTTTACATAGTTCTTTCAATGGAATCGAAAATTCTCCGAGACTCGTCGTTCTTTTTTTACTCGGTTAATAGAATCACATGGAACGCGAATCGTATGATGTGCCGCGAGCTTATGGGAGGTCGTTGGAAGCTCCCTAACGCAGGGAGTATATACCCACTTACACATCTGTCCACCAGCATCCCTCGGTAAATACGGCTGCAGAACGCACGGGTACACCGAACAACGGGGACGTTAAAAGTCCCATCATTGACCACATGCCGAGCGTGTCTGGCCACTGGTACCAGTAATGAAACGGAAAAGAGAAGAATACGACACTGCGAGATCTTAATCGCAGATTACGCGTACCCGCAAAAGACAAAGAAGTTGATATCGTAACTCATCGTTCGATATATCCGAATTTTCTTTCACTTACGATTTTCGTTAGATTTAGATACACGCTCGGTATAACACGTGTTAGATGAATTTTTCCAATACGTCTGATGAAAAGTCGAAAAGAATGAGAAAGTAATGATAAATATGATTATTTAAAATTTCAACGTATAAGTACCAAGTATAGCTCGTGAATAAACCTTGAAACGTTCTTCCATGAATAATATCTAATATATATTTATAAATGTGAAGATAAATGAGAATATGTTTTTCTTATATAAATTCTTATCGTGTATTAAGTTGAATTAAACGATAATATGATTGGTCAAGGTGTCTTGAATAAAGTGGAAAATTTCATCTCCGTTGATTTATAATAATGAGTTTGATTGAATAATTTAGTTCAGATTCGCTAGAGCATAAAGTTAATAAAATTGAGAATGCATGTGGCTCGGATAACAGACATCGAAATTCCTAGAATTGATAATAATAATTGAATAATCATTGCCGATGGTAATACGTATAAACGGCGCGACAATTTGATATTGACACATACAAGTCATGCTTCGTTACAGAAAGTAGACGAGGCACTTCCGAGTGAGTTTTGAACCCGTTTCCCCCGTGAAATATAAATGTCGTTCATTCTCTCGCGAGCTAGAAAATTTCCAAGCCGTTTCTTGTCGCGCTGAATAATTTATGTCGCTGATATTCACAGAATAATTTGAAATAGCCCGCAGAATATGGGTCGCAGCGGGACTCCACATAATCGCATAACCGATTCTCATTCTGTACCATTGGGAGAATACCAACCTGCGAGCCGGCTTCGTTGGAAACAGCTCTCGCTCTCTTCAGACTCTCACTCAATCGGACACTTCCCAAACCCATAACCCATACGGGGAGATACTTTCGAGGTGACTCGGAGTCTTTTCTTTTTTTTTCTTTTTTTTTTGGAGATCCCCGAGTGCCCATATTCCCGACTCGAAGATGCATAGATATACGGGTTTCAATTTATACCGGCTTGTCACACACGCGAAACGTCTCGAGAAACGTTCCGATTGAATCAAGTAGGAATCAATTGTGTGCTCCGTTTCGGATTCCAACGGATGGAATTCTTTTATTAACAGTTCGAGCTACCAGCATATCGTTCTTGAAAGAGGTGTCACGACGTTCTGACAGGCAAACACTGTTGCAAGCGCCTAAAATTGGGGGTAGCCTGTTTGAAATATGCAGGATAGCATATCTAACCAGCGGTGTGCATGGTACGTGGAGTTCGAACGATTCCTCTCGCGCGCGAGCGATTTATTTTAAAACCTGGCAATCCTATCTTTCCAGCGTATCATTAAATATGTTTCAGCGACAGTTCGTTTGATATTCAGCAGACAATGATGATAGACATCCATAAGATGGATAGCCTGGGATAATCAAATTTAGAGTAATGCTATTTAAGTGGAGGAACACGCATCTTTCCTTCTGATTATTTTATATGCTCGAGGATAATGAAAAATGTAGTATTCTGTTTGTGTGTGTGTGTGTGTGTGTGTGTGTGTTTGAATATTTTATACAAATTCACATAAAATATGCTGTCATTGTTTTGTGAAAAAAGAAAAAAAAATTTTGCACGAGAAAGATACAAAAGTTATTAAAAATGCTGAGCATGTCTTGTTTTTATTAGAAGACACGTTATTATTCATTAGAAGTCCGTTTCAAAAGAGACGTTAATATTTTATGCAAAGGCGATCCTTACGCCATCGGGAGAACCGTGATTCGTATCAACCTTTGATATTTCACGCGCAATATAAAAAATATTTCCTCCCTTAGCTTCGAAACGCGACGCGAGTAAGAATATAACAAGAATTCGCCCTCTCCCCCTTCCGCCCGGTTGAAAATCGTCGATTTTCAAACGTCACAGAGATGAAGTTTTAAGAAAACTATCTATTTCGCAGCATATTTCCCAATCGACGACGCAACTTTATTTTCGGAAACAGTCGCTGACGCGTCGTTCAGCGACAAATCAGCGAGAAATTGTAATCACGCGTTAGACCAGGAGCGGGTTCCTATCGTTTTATTAACAGGAGGCAAAGTGACGAAAACAGAAAAAAAGAAAAAAATTAATTATATTCGTATCAGGCGTATCGCCGGGACACCGACAAACGTCCGAGCTGCGAGGAAAAGACCGTGAAAAATGTCGGTAGGTTAATATCTCGTAATTGTCTCATGACGAGGCAAAAGGGCAATCGTGTCGTGAAATGGCTGGTTATTAACATCAAGTTATTTCGGCAGGCGAGGTATTAATAATTATCCTTTCTTCACGTTTCATCCTTTGCTGCCTCCTCCTGTTTTTCATTTCCTCTCATCATTGTCTCCCATCGTTCCTTCTCCCAAAAAATTAAACAAGCTACCATAGACGACGACGACGACGAAGACGACGTCCTCCTCTCATAAAACTCTTCAAGTGCTTCGCTAAAGAACCGTTATCAACCGTTCTCGCGCAAAAGAAACCCGTAACATCGGCGTTCTCCTACTCTGCTATCTTGCGCCCTCCAATATATAAGATCCTCCGGTTTAATTTCTGACTAGATAACTACGGCCCGGGTATACGCCGTATCTAATTGCAATTAAAATTCCGGGCGAAATGAACTTTTAATCGGGGGATTATTAATACATCGGCGGCGTACCCGGGTTTTCTACCTGGCAGAATTCTTCACTCCACGGTTTTCGCAGAAAACTGCTGCTCCACTACAACAATTTCCATCGATGCCTCTTCCTGCTTCCTGCTGATATAACAATAATCAGTCAGACAAACTGACACTGGTTAGACAATTACGACCAATCTGGTGTGACTTTTAGAATTTCCTTTTTATCAAGACACTGACATGCCTGAATGTTCTACTGCATTTAGATATCTTACGATCGGTTAATCCAAACTTCTCGAAGGAAAAAAAAGAAGAAAAGAAACACTCTCGTCGGTAAAAATGAATTACCAGGCGATACGAGCTTAGACAGTGGCAAAACTAAAAGTAGACGACAGAACGTAAACGCTGGAAAGAAAATACCGTGCAGAGAATACTGCGATATACACTGTGTAACCGCGATTCTCACGGTTAATGCTCGCCCCTCCCCTCAGCAAGGTAAACTCGCGGATGAACAGAACTGGTATAAAACCAGTAACGAGCGTTACACGGCTCGAAACGGGAGAAAAGGGAGAAGGGAAAAAAGGAGAGAGAGTAAATATAATATTTATCCAGATCCTAATTATGAGCCACGAGGTATTAAATGAAGCCCTTGCTTCTACCCCCGGTAGTAATGGCACTTGTACGGTGTCCTATAGTGGATTACTTTACCATAGTACCTATATGCCGATATCCAGAGCAGCTGTCCGGAAGAGCGACCCCGACACTTCCTTCCTGGATGCCTCCTGCCTATCCTACTTTATACGGTGTCCCTGTCCTACGCTCTCGAACCCGCACGAATGCTGCGAACGATATTCGTCACCGATACGTCTCCTCTCGTCTACTCTTTTTTTCCTTTTTTTTTCTCCTCTCCTCTCTCTTTCTCTCTCTCTCTCTCTATGAGCTCTTGCTCCTCTTCGAAAACGAAGGACGAGTTTCACCAGAGAGGTTCAACGATGAACCTCGCGACATCAGTGTTTCATTTGCACGTGAAACACGTTTTTCACTTTCGGCCGAGGGGGGCAGAGAATCTTGGAAAAATTCTACATTCCGCAGAGATGGAGAGAACGAAATTTTTTAAACAGAGTCTCGTATTTCCGCGGATCAAGTTCTGATTCCTTGTACAAGGGATCAGCGCAGTGAAAAGAGGAGATATTTTATTTGACATTGTAATACGTGTCGTCCCGTATTAACCCGAGGACAGTGGAGCGTTAATGGCAGTGCAGCGAAATAACAAAGATATATCAAAAAAAGATCTATCAAACTATCTAAAGCAAAAATTCTTCGGAGAAACGGTGGGGCCCGATTCGTGTCGCAAACTGCAGTTCCCATAACTGCAGAGAGTAAAAACCATAAACTCATCCATTCCTCCCACCTGTGCGAGGTACACACCCCCTGTTGAACCGTGCATTGTACACGATCATCCCTCTTTTTGTCGCGAACCGTGGGAAGAATGCACATTTGCTCATCGATTGTTTGCCCTCGAAAATTCTACACAAGTCTATATATATTTAAATTAATTAAGAAATATATATATATATATATATGTGTATGTATGTATTATTTTTCTTAATTTTAAAAAAATTAAATTAAATTTCATTATTTTTCATATATAATTACATAAAAATTATTAAATTTATCGCTAAGTATATATATGTGTATATATATACATATGTGTGTGTGTGTGTGTGTGTGTGTATATATATATATATATTGTATAAATCTGTCCAAATTTTAAAAGTTCAATGTTTTTCGAGATCAGTGATCAAGCTTTAAGGTCAGTGAAAAAAAAGCTGAATTTAATATAACTGCGCGAGGCTTTGTCTATCCTCAGTCCAATGCGTCTTAAATTCTTCCGTAGATTCTTAGAAAGCTTCTTAGAAAGCATGATGCAGCTGCACGGATTCCATGTTATTTAATGGCTTAATAAGACTTCTTTGTCTGTTAATTAAACGTTACGCACCAGGAGCTCACTGCTTTGATCAAATTTCTTTTTTCTTCTTCTTCTTCTTCTTCTTCTTTTTTAGATAATTCTAGCAATTTGATAGATGTTTGGTAGACGATGTCTTCCAATTAGATTCTTTTACTTGAAATTCTTAATTTCGGGGTACGATTAAGTTGCGTGACACATCCTAAGTGGATGGAAATTTCTCAAAGAGAATACGCTATTTCCAGACGCGTGTCTCGCGTTCGTGCAAATCTTCAATCGGACGGTTGGACGATTTGCTTTGATTAATTTAGTCTGAACACTTCGAAAGATGAATACCATTGAAATACCGTTCCGTCTTTTTTCCTTTCTTTTTTTTTTTTTTTAGAAATGAAAATCGAACGAAGCGCGGAGCGAATCGTCGGAAAGAAGAAACCAAACGTATCACGCAACGAATAGATAAATTCATGTTTTCATTTCACCATCTGCAGTTCTGTTCAACTTCTCGATCAACTTGAAAATCGTGTACAAAATAAATGTCGCAGCGAGTATGAAACGCTACTGGTGGACGTGCAATTCATAAATCTTACGAACGACACGCAACTTCCTCTGCAGATCGATAAAACGAAATTGCGTACTCGGTAAGACACGCCGCATCCTGGCACGTGCCAACAGGGATCCCTTTACGTGTTTCCTTTTTGCCACAACCATCACGGCTATGCATGACGAGCTACGTGTACATTCGATACAAGAGAGGAACCCGGCAAGACATAATTTCGTACCAGATGCATCTTGAAGCTATAATGTTTCCTACAGACCACCGGGTGTCGATACCTTCCGCACGTGCCATTACTCCTATGAATCGATCAAAAAAACTTGCCACCCGGGAAGAATTCGAAGAATTCGGACTATACTTACGAGTTTACGAATTTCCATCAGAATTTGCTCTATTTTGACCTATCTTACATTTGATTCCGATTTAATATAATGCCATTCAACTTTTTTCTTTTTTTTCTGATTTAAAGTTCCCCGCAATCGTAGGGAATTTTTCAAGTAAACATTCATAACGTAACGCAACGACGCGAGTGCAAAAATAGTTGCTGTACTTCCTTTCCATTACTACAGTATCTGTAGTATCATATATATATATATATATATATATATATATATATATATATATATATATATTTCTACTATATAAAATATACCTTTAAATAAATTATTTCTTTTTGACAATGCTCTAACTTCTTTGTATCTAAATTAACAGTACGATTTATATAATGTAGATGAGAATATTCAGCTCCAAACCGAACTCCAGAAAATTTTTTAATTCCACTGTAAGTTTCAGCTTCGATATAATAATATAATTTTAGATTTTGCAAATCTTCTTCTTTTACTAAAGACTCTGTTTTGCAACAAGCTTCAAATGAAAAACTGTAATAAATTAACTACAATTTTATACAGAAAATATTTATGAAAGTAATATTATTTCATTAAATTACACTTACCACGTATGGTTTGAATTTGGATCTCAAAAAGGATCTATAGGTTCTATTTTGTCTTGAATTGTACCACCTTTTTTTAAATAACGGATATAAGTAGTGATGCCAATATATATATATATATATATATATATATATATATATATATATATGCGATTGTCTAAGACTTTATAGTGTGAAATTTTTAATCCAAATTTTTTAATTCAAATACTCTCGACTGTTCGATGAAGCTAACTCTGAGGCTAGTAGAGTTTTATGTGTAGCTGCTTTACATAACATTCACTGTAAATTGATGTTTCTTTTTTAATTGTGACTGCCAAATTGCTATGTTACTATCTTTGCTGTGTATATCTCCCTTTGTAGATACAGAGATGCATTACATACATGTATTACGTAGGGTCTTTGAAGAATTTCGATGCTCGATATGTTGACTGTACCTCGTAATTAAAAGCTGTACAAACTGATTTCAAGACAGTTCGCTTTGCAGTTTTAATTGCGAGTGCTACAGTACATCTATTTAGTTTCGATCAATATGTATTTCTTTCTTTCAATTTGATCACCTCGGAGATCGTGTATTCAGGGGATACTTTATAGAAAATAAATCTTTATAGAATTTTGAATTGCCGAGCTATTGATGAAAATAGAAAATTCACGAAGCACAAGAAACGTGCTTGTGAAAAACCAAATATCTCGTCGCATTGCCCGAAATTGAAACTGGCGAATCGGTCACGGAAATCGGAAAATTTCTAAGGAAAAACAGAAAAACATTTCGGAGAAAATGTTCTTAGATGACGAAAAAGATATTCGTTTCGCGAAATATCCAGTACGCGAACGATACGCCCCAATGATAGTTACACTAGTTGAATCATTATCTTCGGCGGCAATCCGGCAGATTAATCCTTAATGCAGCTCCCTCACGACGACGTACGACCGCGCAATTAAGCAAGTCTCAGATGAAAATTACCGGCGTGACCGCCACTCGATAGAAATCTTATTACGTACACTTTGCACGTATACTGTCGTCTAGCACGAAGGCTCTCCACGATGATTGCTTCGTGAGAACTAACGCGAACTTGTTGTTTCGCATTAATCGAATCCATAACCATGAAATTCTGCGTCTCTTAATCCTGCAGTTGGTAATCGAGTTGCGTACAAGTGCAAATAAAATGAATTAAAGGGGGTTAAACGACACTGCGGTGGGAGAAATTTCAAATTCGGGAGCGAAACCGAAAGAAGATTACAAGGGAGAGGTGGGAGAGGGAAGTCTTAGGAAAAATTTTCTGGAACACAAACACCTGGGAATATTCGACACGAATTAATCAGAAGTGAGAAGTAAATATTGTTAATTTCGTTATTTTATCTTCGGACGCGATTAAGCGAAGAACTTCATAGCTATGCCGGACGACACGAAAGCTGTGAAGATGAAACGACAGAACGTATTCGGTAATTGGAAACACGGCGTGTTAGGGTGCCGTAGAATCCTTAGCAGACTGTCATTCACGTGTCACTCGCGTAAAAAAAAAAAAGGAGAGAAGGAGAGAAGCGAGGTGCGTTGACGCTGTTTCCTGCACCCTTCGTTTGCGTAACTGCGCGTAACAACGAGCACAATGGGGGCTCAGAAGTCATTGATCATCTCTGAAAACCTACGCAACAACGTTATTTCAACTGGATAGGACACGCTGTTGTACAAAGCGAGGCGACGACAAACTGACAAAATGCGAGACGTTAATTGCACACGATGCACCTGATGTAAGAACGCATAAGCACGCGCGACTCTTGAAAAGCATTCTTGTAAACAGCAGTTTATACACGCGGGCAGACATGTATCGCGAATCACCGCACGTCCTACATACTAGGGTCTTTTAATCTAGGATCTGACCAGCACGTGGCATGCACGAGATACGAGATCGCGTCCATGCTGTAAATGTTACAACACCGTGTCGCGGGTAAATGATTGCCAGAAAATTACAGTTTCCGATAGGGCCGTCGCAGCGCAGTTCCTCCGATCGTTACGGATCGTTTCCCTTTTTTTTTTCTTTTCTCCTTTTTTTTTCTTCTTATCGTCCTTTAGAAGTCCGCTTTTGCTTTCCTCCGCGAGAGATCGGCAGATACTCGCGAAGTTTTCTACCCAGCGATTACGAAACCGCTTTGCTTGGCACGCCACACACAGTTCCTTGGACCACAAACGTGCAAAAATGGCCGAACTTCGATCTACGAATTCTCTCTCTCTCTTCGTAAGTTCACCGATTATATCCGCGTTTAATTAAATTCTGATTCTGCTAAATCTGACGTGGAATATTGATTAGAACGATGTAAATTACCAAGTCGAATGGAAACGAAATTTGTTCGAATTTCTCGGTAAATGCGGATATACTTATGTACGTAGCTAAATGTTCCTCCACGACGAAGAGAATAAAAAGCGATTCGAGTTCAGATTCGTTTTAAAGTACGGTTTAATCGGCACCGCGGATCTGCTTGTAAAAATTTCACTCGAACCACGTGAAAGTACCATAGGCGGGTTTATGCCTTGGTTGATCGCATGCTCGGCCAACCCGACAGTTTTACGGTACTTTATACTTGGCGTGAAGTTATCGTTAATTGCTTATTACAATGCAACGCTCGGTCGTGTTTTTTGTAGATGAAATTCGCGGAATCGCGCGGCACGAGATTTCATTTTCTCCTTTTTTTTTCCTTTTTTTTTTACGAAGCTCGCGGATGGAGATCACCATTGCTGGCGAAAATGAAATTAATTTTTCGTCTTTCCTTTCTTTTGGTCGTTGAAACGCTTCGCGACGTGTTAACCTTGCAAAAAAAAAAAAAATGCACATCGATTTTTCCCAATTTGTCTTTTATCGCGTGAGTAATTTGTAAATTGTGAAAGATTAAATTCGATTAAATAATAATAACTTTGGCGGGCAACGATTACGATGGAAGGGGATGAAATTTCACGGTGAGAATTTACGTTGAAATTCTCACAGTTATTGACGAGCGTTTAATTGGTTTCGAAGCAGAAAATTATAGACCTTGAGCATACTGTTTCTCCAGCGTTTGTATTACTCGGATCGACGTCATATGGCGTGGTTACACAACGGCCTGCAGAAGTTATCATTTGCACTAACCATGCAAACTTTAACAGTGCAATTTAAAATCGTTACATTTTTCCTCTTTTTCTTTTTTTCTAAAATTACATCGAGACACTTCGCCATGAAATTGGTCACGTGTAATAAAAAAATAAAGAGAGAAAGGTAGCAAGTAATATGCCTATAATGAGAGGCAACGATGGAAAGAGCCGTTCCTTTCACAGACGCACAGGTGCACCTGTGTGAGTTAGCCAGTACATCGTGTAGCACGTTTTCTGATTTATTATGTCGCGCAGCATTCGTTCGAATTGAATAATGCCTTTTACCCGAGACAGGGGCAGAACGCGCGTCATTATACAAGCGAAGGAGATGCGAAAGGGATTGGCGAGCGTTCGAAAGGGCCCACCTGTTGCAACCGCCGCACTCTCCACCAGCTTAGCACGCTGATCACCGCGCGACCCTGTTCAAGTTCTATCAATTTCCACGGGGGAAATCTGCTGTGCGTCGCAACTGTTGAGGGTTAGGTCTCAACACACCTGACACGAGCCAATGCCAATTAAAAAAACGAGGAGAGGGCGTGTGAACGGTGGATTTGCAAGATCGGTGGCAGAACTCGGCGAAGGATTCTTCTTCGTGGCGTAGAATTCGTAGAATTATTAATAGTTAATTTAATTAAAGACTCTCTAATCGAGTAAAATTGAATGTTGCAACCAACAATTAGCCAATTAATATCGCAATCGTTAATGTCCCGATCAATATCGCCGATGATCTTAATAAAGTGAAAATTGCCTCTGACAGAATTCTATCCGAATTTTTTCTATTTTAAAACATGCGACGAACTGTATTATTCATTCGACGATTCGTTCGTTCGAATTATTCAACGGTGATCGATTCCTCCGACAATAATGCATCGCTACCTTTAATAGTTCCGATAAAATTGTACGAATACGCTACCTATGAACTTACAATTCGACAACGAAAAATTATTCGATCGATCGGATACATTTGTAAATAATAGATGGTGGGATTAAACGTTGTGATGAAGTACAACACGATCACAAAAGGAAAACTGTGCAGCTATATTACGGACAAGCAACAATATTACGATCGAAGACCGTAGCAATTTACATGCACCGGTAATAGCACTTGTAGTGAAGCACCTTTGTAATTTCCATGGGTTCCGAAACAACGCTAACAATAGTGTTGGCGATACGGATAGGGCTACTCATCGAACAAAAAGGCCACTTCAGTTCCGAGTGGACGTCTGTGCTTTTCCCTTTTTTTTCGTCCGTGATCACCACCTGTTCGTGGGAAATCGGCATGAAAACTGTACAAACGAATCCATAGAAATTGACCTAGCAACAGCGAGATACGGTGAGATGCGACATACTCTGCGACAATTTTCAGAGTAGTCGTTTCAAACGTACTTTACGTACAGTCATTTTTATATATATATATATATATATATATATATATATATTTGACCAATATTTCGAAATTACATTTAAAGCGCATTCATCGCACTTCCAGTTTTTACGCGCGGTTTCATCGATATTTCTCAGTCGTTTATTTACTTAAATTCTGATAATCAACAGCATGCACATTATCGCAATATGAATCAATAGCGTGATTCCTGGCAATTGGTCAATTCAGTTATTTTCACGCGACACGTTGAAAAACGATGACCAAATCTGATACCTGACTAAGTCTAACATAATCTAAGTAAATTATTGATACAAACTGCGCTTCATATTTCAAGCGGTGTGATAAAACCGTGCTGCGACCCTGTTTCGAGAATACTATCCACGAACGGTAAGCGTAAATTTCAGAGAACATTGAGAAACTTCGTGTCATACTTTTCAACTTCAAATCAGAATGAAATCTTTTTATTCAGAATTGTCCTCTCTGTGTCAGCTGTGTTTCACTGTTGAATCATTTCTATATAAATTCATATATTACCCACGTAAAATTATCTTTTTTTTCCGGCTCTGAGAATTGAAATGTCGAATGTGAGAGTCGATCGGTTGGTGTCTTCTGTCTGTTCGAATCAATTTCGTTTTGTTCGTCCTTATCGATCCGGCTCGGCAGACGATTTATGGAATTCGAACGTAATTAACTTCTGGGTTATTATTTGCCCGCGAGGAACGGTGGATTTATAGATTTCGATTAAAACAGTAACCTCAGTTGGTTGTGGCCAAATTAGTTTTTTTACTCCGTCGAGACGTAAGAATAGAAGACGATATATTGGGAAAACAGATGTTCGAATGACTTGCAACGCACATTTTCTATCTTTATATGTCTAACAATCAAGATGTACCTACCTAGAATTGCATAAATATTGATAGATTTTAGATACAGTTGTTTCCAAAAAGTTTGGCCATTTTTCTATCGTACAAGAGATTTAGCCTTGTGCGAATTTTTTTTTTTGCCATCCGTTTTTTTTGGCACATTTTCTATCTTTATATGTCTAACAATCAAGATGCACCTACCTAGAATTGCATAGATATTGATAGATTCTAGATACAGTTGTTTCCAAAAAGTTTGGCCATTTTTCTATCGTACAAGAGATTTAGCCTTGTGCGAATTTTTTTTTTTTCCATCCGTTTTTTTGGCACATTTTCTATCTTTATATGTCTAACAATCAAGATGCACCTACCTAGAATTGCATAGATATTGATAGATTCTAGATACAGTTGTTTCCAAAAAGTTTGGCCATTTTTCTATCGTACAAGAGATTTAGCCTTGTGCGAATTTTTTTTTTTTGCCATCCGTTTTTTTGGTACATTTTCTATCTTTATATGTCTAACAATCAAGATGTACCTACCTAGAATTGCATAAATATTGATAGATTCTAGATACAGTTTTTTCCAAAAAGTTTGGCCATTTTTCTATCGTACAAGAGATTTAGCCTTGTGCGAATTTTTTTTTTTTGCCATCCGTTTTTTTGGTACATTTTCTATCTTTATATGTCTAACAATCAAGATGTACCTACCTAGAATTGCATAAATATTGATAGATTTTAGATACAGTTGTTTCCAAAAAGTTTGGCCATTTTTCTATCGTACAAGAGATTTAGCCTTGTGCGAATTTTTTTTTTTGCCATCCGTTTTTTTTGGTACACTTTCTATCTTTATATGTCTAACAATCAAGATGTACCTACCTAGAATTGCATAGATATTGATAGATTCTAGATACAGTTGTTTCCAAAAAGTTTGGCCATTTTTCTATCGTACAAGAGATTTAGCCTTGTGCGAATTTTTTTTTTTGCCATCCGTTTTTTTGGCACATTTTCTATCTTTATATGTCTAACAATCAAGATGCACCTACCTAGAATTGCATAGATATTGATAGATTCTAGATACAGTTGTTTCCAAAAAGTTTGGCCATTTTTCTATCGTACAAGAGATTTAGCCTTGTGCGAATTTTTTTTTTGCCATCCGTTTTTTTGGCACATTTTCTATCTTTATATGTCTAACAATCAAGATGTACCTACCTAGAATTGCATAGATATTGATAGATTCTAGATACAGTTGTTTCCAAAAAGTTTGGCCATTTTTCTATCGTACAAGAGATTTAGCCTTGTGAATTTTTTTTTTGCCATCCGAATTTTTGGTACATTTCCTATCTTTATATGTCTAACAATCAAGATGTACCTACCTAGAATTGCATAGATATTGATAGATTCTAGATACAGTTTTTTCCAAAAAGTTTGGCCATTTTTCTATCGTACAAGAGATTTAGCCTTGTGCGAATTTTTTTTTTTTGCCATCCGAATTTTTGGTACATTTTCTATCTTTATATGTCTAACAATCAAGATGTACTTACCTAGAATTGCATAGATATTGATAGATTCTAGATACAGTTTTTTCCAAAAAGTTTGGCCATTTTTTTATCATTACGTATAAGAAATCTAGCCTTGTGCGAATTTTTTATTTTTTTTTGCCATCCGATTTTTTGGTACGAAGCTAAATACGTTAGGTGCCCGGTTTTATCCCTACTCAGTTCAGTCTTGCTTAATTTTAATTAATTTAAATTTCATTTCAATAAAAATTAACAATACATGTCCTACTATAAAAAAGCTTATTCCTACTATCTATACTATTAAAAAATATAATAAGGTGACAATTTCTCAAAATGTACCTTTATCTCGCCCGTAGTTATCCTTATAATACAGATACGTGCTTTCCCGTTCGTTTTACGCAAAGCAAAATGTTACATCTACGCTTATACATCGAATCGAAAGAGGAAGAAGGAAAAGGCAGAAATGTCCAGATGCGGTCGCATCGAAAGTAACCGCATCAATAACGTCTATTCCATTTCCTAGCGTGACTGGAGATTTCGTATGCGACTGGCATCCTTTCGGGGCGAATGTTGTTTGCCTGTGGCTTAACATTGGACAAGGAGAGAGATATAAAGAAGAGAGATGAAATTATTGCCTGGTGGGTAGTAAAATGCGGTGTAATGATGCCCCGCCGCAGGCATACTTAGCTAATTAAATCGTATAGGATATCTAACCTACTCGTATCGAGATTGGGTTACATCGGGGCATGCGAGTCGAGAGAAATCCTTCGAGGATACATATGAATAAATATACGCGTTGGCCAAGTTATTCTATTAAAGAATGTTCTTACGTATTCGTATTGTTCGACGATAAACGACAACCTAGTGTTAGTACGTCTATACGTGTCTGACGACATATATATTTTCGAAATTACGAAATGTAAATAAACTGCGATATTTATACATTTATATACAGGAGGGCATTTCACTCTTAATCAATGTATGAGAATTTCGATTGCTGCGTCGGAATGGTAGTTAACAATCGATCGGAATGTTTGCTCGGATCAAATAAAACGAAGCTTGCAGTTATTACGAGGGTTCGTGGATAGACATACCAAGATAAATGGCGCGTCGAGAGGGACAGCTAAATTCGATACGGAACGAGGAAATTCTATAACGCGTCGCCCAGTGATACGCGTACGAATCCACAGACTCGTCGAACACATTAAGTCCCTGAATCGACACGGTAAACATCCGCGTCGTGGGCCAGCCGATGCCTAATCGAATTCGTGGCTCGAATACACGGTCGAACATCATTGCCGATTTCTCGTGGTAATTCAATCGACTCGATACCTCAATATCAGTATTCTCACATTATCCCCGTGGGAAAACGAAAACTTGCTACCACTCGCCCCACTTGTCCCAATGTTCGAAAACAATGATACTATTTACTATTTTAGCGTATAGTGGTAATACGTTGCATGTGTTAAATATCAAAATTATCTCCACGGTTTCCAATTGACTTTGAAAGTCGTAAGTAGCTCCTGAAATGAACAACAAATGAAAGTTGGAAGTTTTTTACAAATGATAAACATTCTTTACAGAGGTTAGCTACATACACTGCAGGCATGACACAATAAATATTAGTTCAACCTAGAATCTTGACAATGCGGGCACGACATTGGTATTCACGGCCGTATCACGATTTAAGGTACTGTCGCATTGCCAAACCCCTATTTCTATTCACGGACACGCGTGATAACGATTATCGTGACCTTGGTTATCTCATTTTCGAAATCATTCGAGAGATTTCAATACGCACTAATTTTCTTTTCTTCGATACAAGTCTATTGGAAAAAAACATTAAAAAATGTAAGTTGATATAATAACTCACATAGAAAATTCTGGAACAAATGAAGCAGGTTAGTACTTTTCAAGCGCGCGCTACGCCAATGCGATTTTGTTTCATCTGTAAATTGCACGTCACATTTCTGTAAAATTCAGACGAAGATCAATATTTTAATTACGGATAAGGGTAATCTTTTACCTGGTCGTAACAGTTATGTGACGTTACCTCGATCTACCGATCGAGGGATTTCCACTACTTTCATATTGCAAACTTCAAAGCATAATTCTAACCTGCAATATTGATTTTCATTAAATACAATTAAACGTTGCAGTTTCGAAATGCGCTAAGGCGAACGTTAATTTTCCAAAATGCTACTACGTTTCAACGTACAAAGTATAAAGTAGAAATAATCTAAATTCGCATTATTCTGTTCGCATAACACGTACCAAAACAATTACAACAAAAAACGACCATATAGAACAGCAACAACCGCGAAGCATAGACTATAGAAGCTGCACGTGGTACAAAAACTGCGCCTGCGCACGCCAGCGCTCCCTGAGAGTAAATCCCCTGACTTTATTTCGCTACAGTAATGTAATGGCGCGGCGTATGCGCAAGCGCGCGTGGGGGTCAAAATCTTTAAAATTGGCCGCGTGGTGGGGGGCAGATCGTGCGAATCCCAGAACAGAACGAATCCACGAACCGTTTCTGTAGGACGTGACAAGCAAACCGGCAAAGAGGGGAAAGACAGCGGTGGGGAATAAAAAGCGGCACGCTGCAGAGCAGAAGTGTGGAAGTGGGGCACGTGCCAACTTGCACACCTTGAAGCATCGCGTGGTGGGGGCACGAGCCCGGGGGGTAGGGGAAATGTGCATCTTAGAGCGCGGCGAACAGAATTTGAGGTAGTCCGCGAGCAAGCGAGCAAGTATGCGCTTGCGTGGCCCTCGGGGAATTTTCTTTTCTTTTTGATTTCCATCTTCTTCCCCCGCTTGCTTGTTTTTATTCCTATTTTCCTTTCCTCCCGTGTCTATTGCCTACACCTTCTTTCTTCAAAACCGAGATCCAATCTCCGAGGGTCTACAACCGTCTACCCTGCTGCCTCCTCCCTACCGATTCGACACGTTCAATTGAAATCACCGAGAGCAATCGTCCAGCCGAATTTCCAACTGATAATACCGAGCTGCCCAGATTGGATTGGAAACACGAAGGGACCGAGATTCTCAAGTGACACCGAGACGAAACTCATCGAGCGTCCAACGAAACGTCCACGAGTAACCTAATAGCCTGTAAGTACAACACAGAAAACCCAATATATTCAAACAAGTTCGAAGTGTTCATTTGTAAATGAAACAAAAGATCATGGAGAAAGTGTCTTTGCCAGTCGCGCGCAATCTATCACAATTCTATCACAAAGATCTGAAGTTGTATATCGACTTGATAACCGATAAAATAAAGTTGGAATACCGTTTTTGACGGATTGTTGACGGATGTCGAAATCGGGCAAGGGAAAGGACTTGTGTAAATATACTTGTACATACTGAAAGAACATTAAATCTGTACAGAGAAAAAGAGAGACAGAGAGAGATGTAGAGTACTGATGTTAAAAGTACAACGCTACTCAAGTCATCAGCTCGGTGAATGAGAATTTCCTTCGAAGTTGGCCAGTAGTCGGCACTGCAGATCGCGCACTATGATAACAAACAAAACATGCAATATCATACAATATCTTATGGCAAATTTGGAATTGAATTATTTACAACAAAAGACGAAAAGAAGATACATTTTGGAAACGCTGCTAAACATCAAGAAACCTATAACCGAAGCATACAATAATATGGAGAAATTTGAAGACCTGTCACCGCTTATGCTGCTTTTTTTAATGGAACGAAGTCTGCTGAAAAAACTATATTACGATTTTCGACTATGACACTTCATTGGTATGGTAACTAATTTATTATTTGATCAAATAATGTGACACTTTGAGAATATGTCGACTCTGCGATTGATGATTATTGGACATTAATGTAAATATATTTCCTTATATATAAGTGTATACATTTAGTTAGTAGCGATAATTTAATTAGTAGTAGTAAATTCATATATTAGTTTAGAGCGTTGTAATTTGTAATTCGTAATTCGTAATCAAATAATGTAAAGAGATTGATAAAATTTTCGAAGATTTCCAAACACCGAGCTAATTATTAATTTAGATAGTATGATAATTTGATAATTTTGTATTTCGAGTTCCATTTTTCTTTCTTTTACTTCATTTATATCGTATAAGAAATATTTAGAGATTAATGAAGGAAGAGACAATACAACGATCTAGTCAACAAGTGATAAGAATTTAACATTCACTACGAGAATCAAAAAAACTCTAGAATCTAGTCTAAAAAAAGAAAAAAAGTGTAATTGTCAAAATCTAGTCAAAAAAATCGAGCCATTGAAAGACTCAAATCTAGTCATAAAGTACTACATCCTAGTCATTATTTTTAGTCATTCACATTAGTGCCACGGATCTCAATTTCGAGATAAATTCTCTCAAATTTTCTCGTGGGTTATTAGAAATTAATATTTAATTTAATTTCACGTAACATCAACGAGGCTGTGTGCATACTTTCTTTATGTTTCTAGTCAACCATATTTCTAGTCGGTCTTTTCATTTAATACGTAAGTATCGTAAGTATCAGTATATATTTCTCAAAGAATATGCAGGCCACAAATAAATGCAATTTTTAAATTTTTATTCTATAGTCGCGTGACATCTTGCATATTTAAACATCACGAACATTTTGCAAATAGATAATCCGTGGATATGATGCCATACAAAAGTTAAGTCGTAAAGATATGTCATACTCACCTGATTTATAATCATAAAAAAATGTCATAAAAAATAGTTAAGAATATGCAATGTATACTGTCTACTCGTATTAGTATAATTTATTATTAACTAAGTTAGTATTCTATTCATTTCGGGGAATGTGCCAGTGATCGACTTCATTGTATCATCGCATAGATTTATGGTAAAAAATTGATTAATTAAAAAACATAAAATTCCAATAGTTGTGTAAAATAAATGAAATTTTTTAAATAATTTATTCCAAAATTAATCATATGAACGATTATCGATAAAAGTAGAAGTATCTTACCTACCTATGGTATAATAACATCGATTTTTTTCCAAAATCCTGCGATTCAGTCAATACAATTTAAACGTTTAAATTTTTTAAAATGTCCTTCAAGGTAGCTAATTATCTTTTACAATTAAATTATTATATGTATGTATATTCTTTAATAATTTTAAAACGGAAAGATTATTAAACAAATTAGTATAAAAAATATAGTTCTAGACAAAAAGTATTACAGGGCTGTGTTTAATAATTAAGAATAATTTTATATTAATTAATTGGCTTTACTTCTTAAACCGTTTATTCTCCGATTTTGCTAAAATTTTGAAAATAATTTCATTTTGCATAAGAATAATGTTCACGAGAAAAATCCAAAATTTTGTAAAAAAACAATTTCAACAATTGCAAAATTTTGGATCTTTAACTTTTGCATCGCTGAAAATTCTTCTCGTAAATATTATTTTTATCTTAAACTATTTTCAAAATTTCAATCAGTTAAATACGAAATTTGTCTAAAATTTTATATATTTTTTGAATCTTCGAGAATTCTTTTCCTAAACATTATTCCGTAAAATTATTTTCAAAATTTCAACAAAATCAGAATAGATATTTTCGGAAATACAGTTATTTAATGTCATTTCTTATCTAAATTAATCCATTAGTGTACTTTGGTAACATCTAGTCTGAATATATCAACCCATTTTTTCTGATTAAATTTTTTAAATTTATATACTGTACAGGAACACCCTATATTAAATTTAATCTTAAATTCATTTATTTCAAAATAATATAACAATTTATTCATTGTATACGCATAGTGACTATCATTTTGTAACGAATTCTAGTCAAGTTAGTACATAAATTATTAAGAGTGGTATCTAGTCAATGAATCCATGGACACTAACTCGAACAGTTTAAAACCAGGTATTTAAAAACTTACTTATTTGAAAGAAAATCGGTTAATTAATAGAAAAAAAGTAATAATTTTTATATTTAATATAGTATTTAATTTAATATATATTTTGGAATTTTTTACGTTCAATCGTGCAATTTCTTTTTACGTTTAACTTGGCAAACTTAGTAGAGTATTTGATCTCAGTTCATGGATAATAAATCTAGTCTGCTAGATCTACTAAAGTAATCAATAAAATTAGAATTACTAAATTTAAAACGTAATCAAAAATAATTTGAGGAACCTTTGACTTAATGGTTTGCGTATCAACCTAATAACAGGCTATGATACATTGTATGTGGTTTAATTACAGTGAAGTATATGTTAAAATAAGTATTATTTATAAGATAGTTTATAACATATACAATTAAGATAAATTTTTATTGTAAGAATTTAGAATGTAAGATCATTATATGTGTACTCGTACTTACTTCATCATTCATCATATTTGCTACGATTTGCCGTGTTGTGTGCCGTGTATTTGTATGTGTGTGTGTGTTTTATTTCAAATATTTATTTATTGAATATTTATGATAGTAATATAATATAAATCGCGATTTATATATTTTTTGTTTATTTATTGCCGCTAGTTTTGCAAACTTTTTTGTATTCAAAAAATTGTGTCTTATTGTTTGTGTACAAGTCATTAACTTAAATAACACTGTATCCGATCGTTTCACTAATCATTTATGTTTGTAACTGCTCTACTATTACACTACTACGAAAACTAAACTTTTCTTTAAATATTCTTTTTGAAATGCATTAAATAAAATTGTAAACGTAGAAAATCATTTTACCTATGTCTTATCCATACCTTATGCTCCTATATTATCTTATTCTATAATAAAAAGAATGCTAGAACTTAATAATTAAATTTTTATTACATTTATTTATGTTATTTTATTTATACAAACAAGATGAAAGAATATATGACAGCATATTCTATATAGAGTATACTATAGTAAGGTAAGTTAGAGAGGTGTACAATTGTAGAAAAAGGTGTGAAAAACTGTAGAAAAAAAAGAAAAATGGAAAGAAAATATTCGACTTACAGAAACTATACAAATATTAGTTAATACAAATTGACTCTGTTCAGAGTCAGAAAAAAAATTAGGGAAAATTTTAATTAATAAATAGTTTTCAAATTCTCTTTCAACATAGAATTATAAATATTTATTGAATTAAAAGTATCTTTTCTTATTGGATCATAGTTACCACGTTCCTTTTCTTTAATAATGAAATCTTGAATTTTTTTATGTTCTTCTAGTAAGTTGTCCATAGTATTTTCTAATACACTAATTTGAGTGTATATGTCATTATCCTCCAAACGTTGTTTTATTTCATCATATTCAAACGTAATTGTTTTAATTTCTTCTTCACATTCTAATTGCTGATGTTTCAATTGCTCACACTCTGCTATCAGTTGCTCTTGTTTTAGTGTCAATTTAACTCTTAAACTTTCCACATCTTCTGGTATTATTGATTTACTATCTTTGTTACCCATTCGTCCATTAAGATCAGCAAATTCCATTTGAAGTCTTTGCTCTAATGTTTCCATTTCGCTAAAAATTTGTTGTAACTTTAAATTTTCTTTTATCAATTTTTCGAAACTTTGATCATTGTTAGTGTATTCGTATTCATTAAAGAGTGGTAGATTATTCAAAATAGCCATTTCATCGTTTCCTATAAAATTGATATCAATGTTTAACATATTTGAAATATTTTCCAAATAGTCAACTATTGTATTTTCTAGTCTACTCATTTTTTTGGATTCATCCTCCTTATTTTGCTCAAAAGAATTCATAAATTGTTCTATAATTTCTTCTCGCTTACGAAGTTCTTTGTATTTCATTTGTTTTTCAGTTTGAGTATCCTCCATATCTGTTTCCAATTGCTCTAATTTTTGTTCAGTTTCCTGTATCTGTTTCTTTTTTTCAGTTAACTGAGCTTCAGCAGCTGCAATATCCATGTTATCCTGTTTAATTTTCTGTAATAGTTTTTCTCTTTCTTCTTCCGGTGAGACTCTATGCCTCTCCTCTTCTCTCAATTTATCCCTTTTTTCTTCAGTTTCTATTATTTTCAAATGCAACTTAACTGCTTCCTGTTTTAATGGAGATAACGTTATTTCTTCTTCCAAATAAGCTTGTTCTTTATACAATTCATCCAATTTTTGTTGCAACGCATTTGCTTTCTCTTGCAATTTTTCCTTTTCTTTTGATAATTCATCATATTTTTCCTTCATGTTAGAGTCCATACTGTCTATAAGCCGATCAGTCCTCCTCTTTTCATCCTCTAACTGTTTTTCTATTTTAGTTAACTTCTGCTCTAACTCTTTTCTTTCTTCAAACATATCTTCAATTTTCAACAAATTTTGTTCATTCTTTGTAGCAAGTTCTTCAGTCTCTTGTTCAATGATTTCTTTCCCAACGTCAGATGTCATTTTATCAACAATGATATTGTAATCAGCCAATTGCCCTTGCAAAGCTGTTAATTCCATAGCTAAATCTTTAGCTCTTTTGTCATAATGTATATAAGTAGCTCTTTCCTTAGTTTGATCTTCAATATCTTTCATAATAATAGCAATTTCTTGATTTAATTCTCTGATTTTCAATTGCAAAAGTCCAATATAATATCGTTTATCTTGTATTTGCCTGAAAATAGAAGATTTAAATTAAAAAATGAAGATTTAATGATCCCGTTAAATAATATTGACGTTATAATTAATCTTGCAATTGTATAAATTACGAAAATATGTGTTATAAAATATAGAAAAATTATCTTTTTACCTGGTCATTGATAATCCTCTAGCTGTTCCAGGCCTAAGACCAGCTACTCCATGTTGAGTGATTGGCCTTTCCATAATGTTTATATTCATTTGACCAGGCAAAGAGAATCCTGGATTAATAACTCCAGAACTAGTTGAACTAATTGTACTCAATCTCGAAGTACCTATTTGATTAAATGCAGCCAAAGATGATGGTGGTCTTGCCAATACATTTTGACCAGGTGTACCTGGTCGAGTGGTTCCAGTAGTGACATAAAACTCTCCTGATTCATTCTTCACACCTCTGTAAAATTTATCGAATTTATTTTGTAGAGGAACACTTGTTTGCGGTCTTTGCATCGCGTTAAATAAAAATAATTTAT
The DNA here is from genome assembly GCA_032399595.1 of Tetragonula carbonaria. Taxonomy (NCBI): domain Eukaryota; kingdom Metazoa; phylum Arthropoda; class Insecta; order Hymenoptera; family Apidae; genus Tetragonula; species Tetragonula carbonaria. The sequence continues at coordinate 8,676,080 of JAUCRC010000005.1, read as the reverse complement.
TTGAAATATTTGGTCGCTTTATCGGATATAGGAATGCTTTTAATCTATTAAGAAACAGTAACTTCTGTAGGTATACAAGTAACTGACATTATTTCGCTAGAGAACGCTGTGTGATTTTTGTATTTTGCATTTGATTGCCATAGAAACGAATCCACGCAATTGGTATAAATAGAAATTAAATGTACTAAGATATGATCCATATATTATTGTATAAAAGATATATACAGTGATTTTTAATAACACTATAAAATTATAATTATGTAATTATAATTACAAAAAAAAAATTTTTACAAAAAATATTTATACATTTTATGTGTATTTTTTTTTACCAAATCAAGCATAAGAAAAAGAAAATAAATATCATTCAGTACATATAATCGAAATGGTCATTCTAATAATCATCTTTAAAAGCCCATGAAAATTATTTAATTTTTTGAATAAATCACTATTTTACCAACAGTGACATTACCTACTATAGATACAGAAAATATTACGATATACCGTCAGATGTCGTTAACAACTTTTTAAAAAATTCAAAGATTTCTCTCTATTTCTATTTCATGAGTTTATAAATATACATATATGTGTATGTGTGTGTGTGTGTATATGTATGTATATCTCTTGATCATTATATTTCACGAACATTCCATTTGTCTCTATAATCCTCTAACATTTACGCGATCAATATCTATTCGTTCTAATAAATTATTTCCCACTTACACGCTTATTATCCACTCAATTCAATTTTTCGCACCATCTGTTGGCACAATTGGCCAACTAAGTAAAATGAGAATTCAAATTCCACAAGGCGCGAACAGATGGCAGCAGGGTGGGCGTTACCACCCGTAGCAGGCAGTTGCTAAGCAACAAAAGTGACGCGGCGTGGTAGCCAAGTGGCAATGCACGTCGGTGACGGCGACGACGACGGTGACGGCGGTAGCGACGCCGGTCCCCCAAACTCGAATTAATATACCAGTAGTCCAAGAATATCTTCAGTGTACTCCGGTATAGCCAGAAACCAATCGGCGTTACCACAGTAACCCGCGTCGTAGATACGTTCCATCCGTGGCATCGCGATTCGCCCCGATTCGACATATAAACCGATCAAACGCCGTTCACTCGTGTTACACGCATACACGCACGCTGCATTCACGTTGGCATTTCTTCTTCTTCGGCGCTTGCTTTTTTCTCTCTTCTTTTTTTTTTTCTTTCTTTCTTTCTTTCTTTCTTCTCTTTCTTCTCCCTCTGTTTTCTTTCTTTCTCTCCCTCGTCATTTTTTCCTCCTCTTGCCCTTTTGCTCGATAGACCGTGGCAGTGTTCGCATGCACACGTTCGCTGGCACATGTAGCTCGGTGATAGCGCATCTAGCGCAGATCGTAGAAAGGTATCAACCGTGCTGCCCGGCAAACCGGTTTCTCACCGGCCGACCAGCCAACCGGTCACCTCCTCGTGCTTGAGAATGTTTTAAACTGTGACAAGTATTTCGTGTTCACGTTCATAGAAACCGTCGGCTCCGTGCGTGCGTGAACGCGGGACGAGAGAACCCCGGCGGGGTTACGACGAAGATCGGGACGCCGTTTGCACGAACACCGACATGGACGAGGAAGAAATCGACGGCGTGAAGTCGCCCATCAAGAGGCTTGGCTCCACGCGGAAGCTGCTCGTCTTTAACAGTAAGTTGTAACCATCCACTTGTCATCTGTCTCTCTTTGTCTGTCTCTTTCCGTCTCGTTCTCTCTTTTTTCACTTTTTCCCCCTTGTACTCACTTCGGTTTCCTCTCTCTCTCTTTTCATTAACAGTCGATCTGATGTAGATAGATAAAGTCGACTGATATTTCACGTCGATCGTAAATAGAATCGCGCGGTTTAAAAAGTTGGAGCATTTGACGGGTGAGAACGTTGATATTTATTGCCAGCGTGTTTGTTCGTCGTAAATTTTTCCTTCGGAAATCATCGTAACGATCGCCCGTTCGAAGTCTGATTTGCTAAAATTGCTAAATCGCCGAGCGGGCGATTTATTCGAAACGACGGTGTATAGACTCGTCGTTTCGTTCGTTTGTAACACGAACGCTCGCGGCGTGGCTCGAGTCGGCGAGTAATTTGTTTCGACGAAACTCGTTCCCAACGTCCATTGGAATGCGTGCATCTGCTCGATTGACCGGCAAGATGCAATTTCCTTCGTTCACGCATCGATAAAACAGCAAGCGCCGACGTTTTCTCTCTCCCGTTTTTTTTTTCTTCCTTCTTTCGTACATAAAGCATTTCTCTCTCTCTCTCTCTCTCTCTCAAAGCGTTTGACTCGCAGGAACGTGTAAAAAGCTTAGCGACTATATGGTCAACAGATGTTACAAAAATCTCGTTATAACGATGGCGCGAGGCACCGCGGTTGCTTGCTTGCTAGCTTTCGAAGAATGACGCGACGCGTCGATGTTTTTATGCTTTTTATGCGGAATAGCCATTTATTTGTGCATCGTGCACACGTGATGTTCCACCATGAAAGAATTATCTCGTTGCTCAAATTCCAACGGAGGGGATTTTGTTCTTCCAACGTACTCGGACGAAATGATCATAATTAATAATTCCGACGACAGACGAAAACACGAATTGTTAGGCGGGGGGGAGGGGGGAGGGGGGGGACGATCGATGACATAACTGAAGAACTTCGTTTGTCGAGGCAGTTTTTAGCGAACTCGTGAACAAAATGGTGCAGAGTTTTGAGAAACACGTAAAGATTATTTTTTAACTTTTTTTTTTTTTTTTGGAACTTGAAATTTATTTGTTACTGCGATGAATGTTGTAGATAGGTCAGAAGATAGACCGTACGAAGGACAACAAAAAATAATTTCGTTCATGTTGAAAGCATACAGAAATAGTTGAAGCACGAAGCAGAAAACTTCGTTCGCCCAAACGCGTTAAGAACTGTGATATTGCGAATTGCCATTGTACAGCGTAATCAACTAAAGACTATTACACCCTTTGTGGAATGCTGGCGCGTTCGAAGGTTGCGTTAGACTGTGCCTAGTTACCAGCATGCTTGAGTTATGTGCGCTGTACGTGCATCTATTCGGGTGATAGGCTTCGACATCACACTTACATATATTACAAATAATAGTCGAACAGCATATATTACAAATAATAATCGACATTAAGTTTTCTTTTTTTAAAGAGAGGATTTATTGTAAAATTATCCGGATGTCGTGAGAAAAAATTTCTCCGAAAAAGAACATCTTTTTTCGATATCGTTTATTGATAATTTTTTTTTTTACATAAAATTGCTTATTATTTACTTCGAACAGCATATATTACAAATAATAATCGACATTAAGTTTTTTTTTTTTAAGAGAGGATTTATTGTAAAATTATCCGGATGTCGTGAGAAAAAATTTCTCCGAAAAAGAACGTCTTTTTTCGATATCGTTTATTGATAATTTTTTTTTTTACATAAAATTGCACTTCGAACAGCATATATTACAAATAATAATCGACATTAAGTTTTTTCTTTTTTTTTAAGAGAGGATTTATTGTAAAATTATCCGGATGTCGTGAGAAAAAATTTCTCCGAAAAAGAACGTCTTTTTTCGATATCGTTTATTGATAATTTTTTTTTTTTACATAAAATTGCACTTCGAACAGCATATATTACAAATAATAATCGACATTAAGTTTTTTCTTTTTTTTTAAGAGAGGATTTATTGTAAAATTATCCGGATGTCGTGAGAAAAAATTTCTCCGAAAAAGAACGTCTTTTTTCGATATCGTTTATTGATAATTTTTTTTTTTACATAAAATTGCACTTCGAACAGCATATATTACAAATAATAATCGACATTAAGTTTTTTGTTTTTTAAGAGAGGATTTATTGTAAAATTATCCGAATGTCGTGAGAAAAAATTTCTCCGAAAAAGAACGTCTTTTTTCGATATCGTTTATTGATAATTTTTTTTTTTACATAAAATTGCTTATTATTTACTTCGAACAGCATATATTACAAATAATAATCGACATTAAGTTTTTTTTTTTTAAAGAGAGGATTTATTGTAAAATTATCCGGATGTCGTGAGAAAAAATTTCTCCGAAAAAGAACGTCTTTTTTCGATATCGTTTATTGATAATTTTTTTTTTTTACATAAAATTGCTTATTATTTACTTCGAACAGCATATATTACAAATAATAATCGACATTAAGTTTTTTGTTTTTTAAGAGAGGATTTATTGTAAAATTATCCGGATGTCGTGAGAAAAAATTTCTCCGAAAAAGAACGTCTTTTTTCGATATCGTTTATTGATAATTTTTTTTTTTACATAAAATTGCACTTCGAACAGCATATATTACAAATAATAATCGACATTAAGTTTTTTGTTTTTTAAGAGAGGATTTATTGTAAAATTATCCGGATGTCGTGAGAAAAAATTTCTCCGAAAAAGAACGTCTTTTTTCGATATCGTTTATTGATAATTTTTTTTTTTTACATAAAATTGCACTTCGAACAGCATATATTACAAATAATAATCGACATTAAGTTTTTTCTTTTTTTTTAAGAGAGGATTTATTGTAAAATTATCCGGATGTCGTGAGAAAAAATTTCTCCGAAAAAGAACGTCTTTTTTCGATATCGTTTATCGATAATTTTTTTTTTTTACATAAAATTGCTCCTGTGTTTCAAGTAACGAGAGAAAGGAAAAACTGCTTCCCTCGATCAATGAACGTGATCGTGTAACAACACCTATCGTCATTCGGTGGGGGCAAATGAGGCGCTTGCACGTCTCTCGGTTGAAATGTGGCGCGTCGCATTAGAAATTGCCTCGTCTGCATATTAAAAGTCGTGGGAAGCAACAGGAATGGGGTTTTCACGGTATATCCCGAAAGAACTCTCGCGCGTTCGATAAGCGTTGAGCACCTCTGTACTCTCTTCGTTGCATTGGTTATCATCTCCTAAATATATACATACTTATTATATATACGCAATACATACGACAATGCAGTTTATACAATTGCAAAATAAATTACAAATAAACGAATATTAAAAATATTCTCAGCAAGTCGAGAACCATGATCTTTATGTACATGTTATAAACGTATCTCTAACTTGACCTGTTACGCTAGTGAACAAGATAAATCCTGTCGTAGTTTTCGCAATTCATTTCACTCCTGCCGTAGCATAAAACGTGTCGCGCACTCGCACGAAAGTCCATTCGGTCGGAAGTTCCCAGAAGAACGTACATCGGATGCCCATCCCTGTTTCCGTTTACAAACTTCCAAGGTTGTTTTTATTTTATTTTAACACGCGTGCTGCCCCATCCCACACCGTTTCCCTCCCCCTTTGGTGAACACGTTCACGCTACACTCTCAGACGTAACGTAGACGCGCGTATCTATATCTATAGTCTCCGAGTCCCCCTTTGGGCGCATGCGCACATTCCCCGTTGTCCTCTGTGACTCGTTCCATAAGGTTGTGCCCGACTGCGCCGACCGTTTCCTCTGTGCGTTCTGATTTTTGTGTTTATACCCGCACGGTTGCAACATTGTCTGCTTTAATATCGATTTTAGTGACCCGCCGCTACGCGGAGCTTGCCACGCCGTGCCCGGCAGATGCGTCGTTTGACAGACACGTTTCTGCTACGTTTCTGGTTTTTGTTTCCTGAATATCTCAACTATATATTGGCTGTTACGATGGCACCGAATACGATATATTCGATAAATGTTATTCAATCGTAATACGTAGATTATTCTTGAATATTTGCTTTCATCGTTCACGCATACGAATTCACCGACTTTTCACGTGTTTCGCGCTTTTTCAGTGAACAAAGCATTCGAAAAAGCAAAGATGTCCGACGAGATATAGTACATGTACTAAGGGAAGCATGCTTAAGTTATAAGCAGATAACGAATCGAGGAAGCGTTCGGGAGGAAAATTTTGTCGTGATTTTTCTGAAAAAAATCCGAATAAAAAGCGGAGGGTAAAAAAGGGAACGACACTTCCTGCTTTGTGCACGACAGATGCTTTTACGAACAGGCCATTTTTAGAGTGTCAAAGACGATACGTCTATCCCCAGCCAGATAGGTGAAAGATATATTTTCTTTCGCGCGGGTGTATCATTGCGACTGCACGTCCTATTTAAATGTTAAAAAGTTCTATCTTTAACAAAACTATCGTTAACATTATGAAATGTTATATGTTTCAAATCCGAAGTCCTTAGGCGTATATTGCGATATCTTTGAAATAACTTCAAGGATATTTCCGATTTGATTTTCCCGATCTATAAATATCCATTGAACGAAAGTTCAGCCTCTCAGTTCAGACTGTCGTGGAAACAAGAAAATCCACACGTACACGTTCGGTGGCACACGTGTAAAAGCCAAGGCCATTCATTTCAGTTCAGCTCATTAGCGACCAAGCTCCACCGGCAGCAGAACCGGACGAATCGCAAAGAAATAATATCTCCCTAGCAGTTTATATCATTGTTGGATTAATTAACCGGTGGCGTGCGTAAATTTTGATCTAGATGCACGACGTTAACTATCGGGACAAGCGGCTAATTGAGATAAATCGCTCGGGAAGAGGATCGGATAATTCCCTCGTAACTACGATCGCGACGTTGCAGTATATATATATATATATATATATATAGGGCGTATTCGCGTTCCGAAACATAAAAATAATTACGCTAAAGAACGCGGTCTCACCGGGTAGATTACGAACTTGCAGGAGGAAATGTCACGAGTTATATAGAAACACCAATAGAGTTCGCTAACGAGCCGAAGTTGGGTTGCTGGCATTTAACACTGACGATACGTACGTGTACACATGAGAAAATGCACGCTGGCAATTTAAATTGATTCCACTTCTCGTTAATATACACATCATGGAGGCTGTGTCGGGAAAATTAAACAATCTGTAAAAGATCAAGTAATTATTATTTTATCACCTTATTATTTTATTCTTAATTGGAGAAGGAGTACGCAATTTTTTTTGAAAGTAACAGAAAAAAAACTGTGATATAAAAATAGTGTGCGAAAAATATGTACGATATTTGTATATGCGTTAGTCTGGGGTATACAGAAATTTCAAAATTATACGAAAATCGTGCGTGGATATATTTGTTTCGCATTTACGTGGGTCAACAGATTTTTAGATACATAATACGTGCACGGTAAGAAGGCCAAGTGGTATTGAATTTGCACGCTTATCTGGACGAAGGTCGGAACCCCGAACGATCCTCTTCTGTAGCTTTAAAATAGCGGTACTACGTAACGATCACATGAATAGAGGTTCAGTTTTAGAATAGAATATACACTGAATGAATAGACCTCTATGTCTATGCTATAACTAACTAATAATTCTCAAATTAAATTTACCATTTAAAAGGATAATAATGACAGTAATTGCTACCACTACCACTACCATGATCGTGAGAATTAAATTGTTGAAACAATTAAAACTTATTATTATTTAATTCGTTTCGGCAAATGCGAGATATGCACAACGATTGCGAAGTGGCATAAATTTGTATGGCGGTAACCTTCGTGGAAATAATCAAAAATTTAAATTGAACGAGAAACGACATTGGCCGTCGTTTATTCGCCATAAGATCAGCGGCATCAATGAAATGGCGCGGTATCCCATTGAACCACTTGGCCGAGTCAGTCAATTGCGAACGTGCTAGGTTCAAAGTGCATTTTTCATAAGTGCTTTTACGATGTTTCAGATTTAATGCACGATTACGTTTGAAACAAATGTAGTTTACGAAGGATCAGAAATAAATTAAAAAAAAAAGAAAAATTAATTTCTAAACATTTTTTTAAACTATAATGATATTTTCATTTGAACCAAACTCACATGCTTAATTCTGAGTACTTACCCATACTTTTATATTTGTTAAGTTAGTAACGAATAAGTAGTAGGTTTTTATTGAAAAAAATTGAAAATTTTCATTGAAAATTTTCATTGAAAATTTTACGGAAAACGGGGTATGCAAAATTTATATATTTTTTATGAAATTTTATTTGTAAAATGTCCGTCGCACTTTAATCTCCAACGTGATTCTGCAAAAATCGAAATAGGCGTGTACTGGTTGGTTTTTTATTCCCTCTCAGTTCAGATTTTTAAGACATTGAGAAATGAAAAAGGAAAACAGTTTAACCAGCGTGTCAGATAGCCGATAGTAAGAACGATAAGGCAAACGGAGGTAAAAAAGTGCAGAACTAACAGTCGCGGCGACCTGACGATAAGTTGAGTCGATGGTAAGATGATCCCCGAGTGCCTTCGGAGTGGCCGATGAAAAGCAATTTGTTCATCGAACGCTGAGCACACGACTGTACGAGCAAACAAGATCCACTTTTATATCGAGTGCAGTCCTTTCTCTCTCTCTCTCGATCTGCCGAATTATTCTTTGAAAGGCCAAAAATTCACGCCAAGCGAAAATGTATATATTTCATGAAACAGCTATCGATTTTATGAGCTACACGACACACCGTTTAAAATTATAAAATTCATTCGATTTTCAACTTTATTTTTAATCGTTAACTTTACCTTCGATCGAATGTGAATGTAAATGCGAGTGCAATGTAACGTGAAACAGGAGGTTCGTCGAAGTCGTGAGAAAAAAAAATGCAAGTACCAGTTAGTTGGAAATCCGGGCGCGTGGCTCTGAAGTGGTTACACGATTATGTTTAAATGTTTGTCGACCAAGCGAGAAGTACAATCAGACGCGTGTATCCCGTGAGATAATCGCGTCGAAAGAAGAGTAGCACACACCATACGCCGGGTTCTACCACGCGGTTCTACGTGGGTAGGGAGATAGAAAATCACTAGGACCAGCGCGCGATGAGAAAACAAGAGCGAGAGCGCGCAGAGCCAGAGAGTAACGTACATACACACGGTGGACACGTGCACTCCGTTTGATCAGAGTCACAGTCACGGTCACGCTTCGAGGGTTGGACGAGTCTATATAGAACACCACGGTGGGAGACTGGTGTACAGAGAGTATAACCATGCAGCGAGAGAAACGAGGAGAGAAACAAAAGCGGTGGCGCGAGTAACGCTCATTGATTCCCCTACCAGTGGCCGTGGCCACCTCTTTTGCACCGTTTCGCCCTGCTTTATTCCTATTATTTCATCTCTGTTCGTTGCGTCTCTTTCCTGCTACCGGGCCTCTCATTAACTGCCCCTCTCCACCACCACCCCTCCCCCCTCGCCGGGCAATTGTTGCTATCTTTATCGGGCTGTCTCTGTCGTTCTCGTCACGTTCGCACGATATACACTTTCCGCCCGACGCTTCGACAACAGTATTACGCGATTCAGTTGATTTCGAAACGGTGCACACGCCGCAGGCAGCGCGGAATTTCTCTGATGTATAATCGGTTTTCTACAGGCACGTCCCCTTTTCCGTTTGCAAGTGAAACGCTTTCAACGTAGAAAGTTCCGTGGCCGATTCGGCTTAACAACTTGCAGTGTGTTCTCATTCCTTTTTTCCTTTTTCTTTCTTTTCCCTGCTTTGGGAGGTTGCGTTGCACCGGAGTCTCATGATCCCCGTGTATCGTAGGAACTGTGTCGTGTCTGCCACTGTGTGAATCGGTCGTTTTTTGAGGACGTGCCAGTGCCTCGCAACGGGAAGAGGAAAACGCGCCAAGAAATAAAATAACCGCAGCCGACTGGCTGTGTTCCATTTTGATTTTTCTTCCAATCTACACGGTGTGCATCCAATTTCCACGAGGAGAGGGCCCTTTTAATCCTCTGTAGCGATACCGATGTAAACTCCAGGTATCTCGAATATCTTCCCTTAAAAATATAAAACCGATATTCATTGACCGATTCTAATTCGAAACTTGCCACGGCGCTTTCTCGTACTTCGTGCTTCCCCTCCCCCTTCCCCGCTTCTTGTTTGCAAATTTTCGATAAACCGAGATAGACCGTGGCCGAAGATATAAATTTCGCACGATCGTTTTATCGTGATCGATCGCGCGCACGAAAAAACGCGATAATCCACAATAATAAACTCTGCTCGGTATCGCGAGAACTTCGATTGAAATACACGTCACCTTTATCACAAGCTTTGCTTAACAGTAACATCTTACTGCGCAGAAAATGAATATATGTAAACCAGATTGATTTAACCCTCTCGAGAGACGCGGAACAATCGAGTTTGATGATTTTCCAACGATCTTTTAAATGCAGACCAAAAAAAAAAAAAAAAAAGAAAGAATAAAAATTGCAAAATCCAATTTCCGATGGTGTATCGTTATTTTTCGAGGCGCAGCGGTAGAGATCGGTGCGCGGTCTGCCTAAAGTCATCGGCCAAGGTATATACAAGAGAGAGAATCTTCTGTGCGTTCCGGAATATGCAGGGGGTGGCGAGTCGGGTGAGCGAGAGAGAACGAGAGAGACAGAGAGAGAGAGAGTGTACGAGAAGCAGCGGTGCGGTGCGGTGTGTTGCTGCTGCTGCTGCTGCTGCTGCGGCTTTTCAGTGGGAATGAGAGAGAGAATTTAACATGACGATATAGAGGAAATGAGTGAGAGAAAGAAAGGTGGGGCGAGCGAGGAGGAAGAGCACCGGTACGGAACCGAATGACTGAGAGGGGAACACAGAAGTAAAGAGAGAGAGAGAGAGAGAGAGAGAAACAAAGTGAGAACGAGCGCAAAGGGAGAGGGGTGATGTGCAAGAGAGAGAGAAAATCCGGTTGCCTGGCGACGAGCCATCTAGTTCGATCCCAGCCAGCCGACCAGCCACCCTCTGGGCGCAGGAGCAACGAGAGAAGGCGACTACCTTTTGCCTTCGTTTCCTTTTTTCTTGTCATTCTTCACGTTTTCTGAACCGCGCCGCGCCGCGCCTTTGTCTCGCCGGCTTCAGCGTGCTGATCAATTTTTCGCTTTCCACCCATCGTTTGATTCTTAGTCGCGTTAACGTCGCAAAGTATAACGTACGAACGATGTTGGTGATGGGTTTCAGTTAGACCGGGAAGAGAGAAGTGCACACGTTTCAAGGCCGAAGCGGTCGGTCGGTCGGTCGAGTGCGTTTTGTTGCGTGCAAGAACGCGTGTGCCGAACGGTGGAAGAAATATCGCATTGAACACATAATGTTTCGTTTCGTTGCGAGAGAGTTGAGAGTGACCCTTGGAGTAGCGGACTGCCACGAGGGAAGTCAGCTCTTAAAGAGAAGAAACTAAGAAACGAAAGAGGAAAGAGTGCGGTGATCCATTAGGAGGTAGGAGACAAAGCAAACGAAGATAGAGAGAGAGAGAGAGAGACGGTGCGTGTATGCGCGTATATGCACACACATGTGCGAAAAGAGAGAAAAGAGAGGCAAGAACATTTGGAAACGATGCGATGAAGCTGACGATGATTCCTCGCTTCCGTTTCTTCCGTAAAATGGAGATCAGTCCAATCGTTGATCTTGTCTGTCAACCAGTGGCAACGAGCACAGAATAAACGAGAGAAAGAGTCTTCTCATGGGATGCAAGAGTGTACATGTTCATCGAGCTCCTCCTCCATGCCGATCACGCAAATCGTGAATCGAAACGATTTCCGCGATTGACGAAAAGGAACTAGAACGTTCCGGTAATGGTGGTGCATCATCGGTGGGGAATCATTCTGGGAAGAAGCTTGGAAATCTCATCGGAAGAGGCGCATAATCGTCGAGGATTCATTTCTACGCGCTTGATCGGCTCAAGTTATAGCACTCTAAAAAAAAAAAATATTCGCCGTATATACGATAACGTTTAATCAGTAATCAACGAGGGAGTCGATCTCGCGGCGATTGGTGCGATCTAGGGATATTTTTTCAAAAGGAGTAGAGGGAGAAAAGGTGGCCCATTGAAAGAACTTGCCAACTATAACGGATCTCGTGTCTTTCTCCACCTTGACGGATCCTCGTCTTTCTTTCTCGTCGTTGTGTATTTCTCCCTCTATCCGTCCTCCTCTTTCTTTCTTCCCTATCCTCCCTCTCTCTCTCTCCATTTCTCTCTTGCTCGTTCATTCGTTACAGCCGATCAACTCGAATCGAAAACCTACAGATAGTTCCAGCAACATGTTCCAGTGCATTATTCAACAGAAGAACGGATGGATTCATCCTTATAACCCCGACACTAGGGATGTTCTTCCAGGTATGGTTCATTAGATGCAGATACGCTTTTTCTTGCATCTGAAGTAGTTGGGGAAGGGGAGGGGGAAGAAATCGTCCATTAAACAGTAAAAGTTCCTAGACCTTCTTCCCTCGGTGGTAATTCGATAAACCAGATTCCGTAGTTACTTAATTTAATTTGGCAAATAAATAGTTATTCGTAGCTGTTTTTTCTTTTTTTTTTTTCTTTTTTGTTCAAGTTAACTGCGTTTTGAATGATCATTACATATAAAAATCCGCTGTCCCATTGCCCTGTGTTCATTGTATTATATAAGCATTGCTCATCTACCTCATTGATCTCATTTATTGAATTTTAGTTTACAACCATTGTGCGGTTTACTTTCGACGTCTTTGCGCGCATTATACCGTGTATGTCTTTTTCATCTGTCCGTGGTTCTGCCGTGATGCATTTGTACAATGTGTGCGTTATACAATATTGGAAATTCTAGATAGGCAAGGGACATTTAATGCCGCTCGTATAGAGTGGCGATGCGAACATTCGTTTAAACGTATCGAATTTCTCTCGACATGCTGCTTCGAACGCGAGAAAAGTGATGTAACATTAAGCTCGAAGAAACATTGAAGGTCGCTGGATTAACATCGTCAGATACAAATTATCGATAAAAGAATTTCAATCGTCGATCCACATATATGTATGTATATATTGCATATATAATAATATATGTACACATATGTATGTATATCATTCAGTTCAGAATATCTGTGGTTTTATCATACATTTATCATAAATTTATAAAATCTTCGTTCGATAGAAATTCTTGTTGATAAACGTATAATTTCTATGGAATTAGCTCACCGGGTATTCACCAAATAAGTGCGTTACCTTCAAACGAAACAATGGCATCGCATTTCATTACGTTATCGTCAGAATTACAAATTCCAAGTATCGAATCACACAAACGGTAGGAAACAAGGTTCTCTGTTTTAGCGATCTGCGGCGCTAAATTGAAGTCAAGTCACTTGTCGTTTGTTACTTCATTTGGCGATACGCTACTGATTAACATAGCAAGTAAAATGGCGGCTGACAAAGTGTACATTCAATACTACGATATTACTATTCTCACCTCGCGTTTTCACTTTGATGGGAATTACATTGAACTTGAATTCATCTCTTCTTCTTTTTTTTTTTTTTTTTTTTTTTTTTGCTACCTTTGGTGTCTATCGTTGGTACTAAATTGAATCTAAAGGATGGTAACTCGATTTTCCATAACAATGAAAATTGACACTCGGATTAATTACGGCGAAATTACCCGCAGAACTACTTTCCGAAGTGAAATTAAATTGTAAAGTCGCTCGATAGTTCGGTAAACACGTTTTCGAAAGGTAATTACGGACATTCGTTTCGAGCTTTGCCTCTCCTGAAAGTGATTAAGAAGAACGGATTGGAGAACGATATCGTGTTCTCTCACATAATGCCGCGGCAGCTATTTCTTTCTTTCGCTTATATCTGCCTCCTCTCTAGAGTTGAATGCACCGTAAATGGCATTCTTGATTCCATATACCGGTGTACGTCGTTTTTACGTCGATTGGATTCTCGTATTCTTCGCTACGTATCTCTTTTCTCATATATTAACTCCTTGCAACTGGTTCGCGGACCATAACGAGTGACCAAACAATAATTCGTTCGCTTTCCTTTTAAACTCGTCACGATATCACTGGATAGAAATTATTAACACTTTACCGACCGGTAGCCTATTAATCGACTATTAATCGATATCTACTATTTACCGCTATCGGTCGGTAAAGTGTTAAGAAGTAACAAATTTATTATTTGTTTTGACTTTTCGGCTACATTCGAATATACTCGAAACTGAGGAAATATTGCAATTTTTCTGGGCAAAAAATTCTCGACCTGCGTGGCATTCCAGCGCAAGAGGTTAAAGTAGAGAATTCTTTTTTTGAAATTTTGGAATAGTTTCAAAGCTTGCACGCAACAAGACTAAACAAAGACGCGCGACTCATTCAGTATCAGAACAGAATTACGTGTCGCGTGTCCGTTCTTTGAACGAACTCGTTCCTACCATATGGCGTACGAACTCTAGCAGCTAGCTTCCGGTCGAGGTGGTCATGAAGATCCTTGTGCCGTGCATCGGAAAAAATCCAAGAGGGTTCCATACGGCTTCCTTGTCGGTTGGAACTATTAATCCGCTTTCACGATTACACAGGACCGTACATGTTTCCATGAAAGAAGTAATTCTTGTATTTTGCCAATACTAATGTAACATTTGTTACGTAACAAGCGTTAGGGTATTTGTATTTATTTTATATTTTTTTTTTTTTAGCAAAATTTTTGTTACGTCGTGTTTCCTCGTCGGTAATCGACGAGTTTTCCGCGTTGTGAATTACACGACTAGTGGGTAATTTTCGTAGCAAGACTATCGAGAGGCCATCGCACGCTATCTTTACCTGCCAGTTCCCAAATTACCACGCATATGTACAATTGCGGGATACGTGCGCAAGGGAACCGATATGCATTGGGTTCTAGATAACGAAAAGTGAACCGAACCGGCAACGCAATAGCCAATTTCACGCTTCCCTTCAATTCGCGCAGGAAGGAAGCTGATAGAGAAATGTTGCGCTGCATATCAATTTATTATATTGCACGGACTCGGGCGTGAAGATTTTTCTCCCTCTTGCCTGTAACACTGACTTCATTTGTTTTACCTTGTTTTTTCTTCTTCCTTTGGCGAAGCATTGGTTCGTACTTTAACCGGAAACTTAGGTTATGTTCTAACCTCGAAGAGGTTACGAATCTCGGTGAAATGAACCGAAATTAATTTATTAAGGAAGACAATTGTACATATGCCTATCTAAATAAGTAATTGAGTCTTAAATAGGCTGAACCCAATTTCATCTTTTCATCGGCTAAAATGAAAATATATTTGTAAAATGACACGTTCGATAAAAAAACTTTTATCCATTTGTTAATTTGATAATTTGTCAAAGGTAATCATTGAATCTGATTAGATTTCAATTTATGATGAATTACGTTTTTTTCTTTACTAAATATCTGCAAGATTTTCATCTGCTCACAAGGTATATTTTATACTTGGAGAATACGTAATTTCTTATAAATATAATTTTTATAAATACACTTGTATACAATTGTTTTTAAATTTTGACTTTATACTGTTTCACTTTATGTAACAAAGTATCTTCCAAATCTTTAAAATTTATGCAATAAACAATTATTTTTACTATTTTTAAAACAAGTTTTGTTAATAAATTGTTTAATTGCAGTATAAAATTATTATTGAAATTTTATAATTCATTTAAATTGGTACTTGTTGAGCAGATATGGTATGATATTCATTTTAAAGTCCTTCAAAAATAGTAAAATTTTTTATTATAATGAAATTATCAAATATCGAAAAGAAGAAAGAAAGGAATGTAAAATTTCTCTTGTATTATGCTGCATGTATGTGAGATGTGTAAATATTTTCGCTGTGGAAGTAGAAAATAAGATGAAAATTGGAAAAGTGAACGAACAGTTCGTATTTGTGAAGTAACTCGAGAGCACGATTTAAATTATCCATTTCCTTGTTGCGTTTTATTTTTCGTTCGGGATTACAGCGTAGTCGTCCAAATGCGCAGAAGAAATATAAAAAAAAAAAAAAAAAAGGAAAAAGGAAAAAATTAATTCAATAAAGTCGTCAACCGTTTGTACGCGTGACATGTTTGTTCGTGTGACGGTATCGCGAACGATAACGCGATAATTGGCAACTAACTTGCTAATTGCGATCCTACTCCCCCCCCCCCCCCTTCTCCCCCTTACCCCTAATCTGCTCGAGCTGAATCACGTATTTCGCCGCCGTATCGTTCCAAATATTATTTAACGCCATCTGAACACCCGAAAATTCGACTTATCACGCGAACAAAAGCTCTTCTTTCATTGAATCCAAACGTTCAAAAAAATATTGAATAAACTTAACACTTTACCGACCGGTAGCCTATTAATCGACTAACATATTTTAACACTTTACCGACAAGTAGCCTATTAATCGGCTAACATATTTTAACACTTTACCGACCGTGTATTAGCGGTGAATAATTAGCCGATTAATAGGCTACCGGTCGGTAAAGTGTTAAGATCCATGGAAACTGCTGCACCGAATGTTCAAAAATTAATTTAAACCTTGTGCCGATCTGAATATTTCATAGTAATAAATAAGTAAATCTTTCATCAAACGATCGAATTGCATTTCATACGACGCGCTTGCTGGTTTTCTTCATGATTTGCCCTAAACGTGACTACGTTTGCTGGTTATCAAAATATCGCATCAGTGTTCATAGTTGCACACGTGTAAATCAATTGTACACACATGTAGGAGTGTGATTTCTCAAATTAGAAACAGTTCACTAATCCTTGATATGCATATACGTAAATATATTAATAAATAGATTTGAAATGAATGTCATTTAAAAGTAGTAGTTATCGCTTTGACAATTTACTATATTCTAGTGACTTTAAACATCTTGAGACTGGGCGACTTGAAGAGATAGCTGTTTGTAAACGTTTGCTCAGATTGATTCGTGAAAACAGGATTAAATCAGCTATCTGTGATTACGCGTAGAGTGTACTCGTGACACGAATAGACCACGTATCTTCTTTGGACTTGTCTCGTTCGAGAGATGCAATATTAAAATTAATTAATACTTTGATACTTCGTTTAAAATAAGAATAGAATAATTACAGATAAAAACAAAATGTCAAAGAATATCTTGAAAAATATGCAAATTTCCTTCCATTATATTGACACATTTCGAAATTGATTGCATCGTTAAATATCAGTTAAAATACTTCAAATATATAATAGTCACAATCGATATTTAGTAATGTAACTAATTTTGAAATATATCAATAAAAGAAAGAATTTGTTATGGTAACAAAATATTTTTTTATATTTTTTATCCTATTTTAAGTTGTATTACAGTATTTTTATTACAGTTTATATTTTTATTTGCTACAAATAATAGCATTTTTTTCTGATATTCTGTGACAAATGATAATTGCTTTTTTAATAATGAGTATATTATTTTTCTAATTCAAAATTATTAAATATTATAAAACAAATGTTTTAATAACATTATTTTTTTTTTTAAATTCTATAATAAATAGAATTTGGCACATAAAAATTGATGGATTTATTTGCTTAAAAAATTTAAGCGATAAAATCAATCAATAATCGTAAAACTTCATTTTCTTCTTTTTTTTTTTACACAGTAGTATGAATTTCCGGTCATTAATTTCCACTCGTGCATCGTGACTCGATGTCCGATTAATTGTAACTTCTTTCCATTGAATTCTATATTTCTTTCTATCACCATCCAAAATCTAACAATTTTTCATCATACATTACGAGCTGTAAATCGCTTCTTGTCGAATTATTGTCAAACGTGGAGTGTCAGATATTCGTTCGATAATTATTGATCAATACACGAAGCTGTATTCGCTGTTCGCTAATTTTTAATGTAAAAAACGTCGAAATTTTCGAAGCTACAGAAAATAAGAATAGACCCAGATGTAACATTGAACGTACTATTTTTGTTTCCATCGATCACCTTTGAGAATCCGTCGCATTATTCAATAGCAGCATTTCAGATCACATCGTGTATCGTTGGCTTAATGGCGTTCGCGCAAGTGTAAACGTACACGAGGAAACGAAGTTAAGACGGATGTGTGCACATACATACACGGGGATCACGTACAACGTGGGTAATATACACAGTAGGCGTGCAGAGAGGAAGGCGCGTGCGTGTAAGCCTCGCTCGGTAATTGTGGTTAATTTAACGACAGTCAAAGCAACAACTGCCTGTCCTTACTCGTCAGTTCACGCGGCCAAGTCCCTCTCGACTGGTCGGCCAGTGTGCAATACACTCTCGCGGTCATCCGGAACCTCACGACGCCGCCGTGTTATTTGCTGTCATCGATATTCGTCGTTCATAGTTCCTTGCCTCGATTCGTCGAAGAATCCTGCGAGACACCAGTCCATTAACGTCATTTAACTGTCAGCTGGCTCGCGAAACTGCACGAATTTTAACGAACAGAACTCTGTCTGTGTCTCGGTCGACATAGTAATAACGCCAGTTATCGACAGGGAACGATCTCGATTGAGTCTCGGACTGGTTGTTGTTTCTCTGCAGTTTTCTTTCTTTCCTGCAGTTTGAATTTCGCTGTCGCTCGGTGTGCTTTCCTCGTCGTTCTCCTTCGTCGTAAGAAGAAAAAAGAAAAGAAAAGAACAGTCGAACAGTTGGCCTGGCCGAATAAAGACGACGAGAACGAGTGGCTCTGCGGTCGAAGCACGTGTGTGTGTGTTATTCTGTCGCAGGATATCCGGCGGACCTTTGTGATTCGCGAGCAGAGAGAAAGGATATACTTAACCCCGTTCTACGTTCATTTCAATCTGTAGCGATCGAACTCCATAGCGTGTAAACTCCCTCCAAGTGTGTAACCTACACGTTATTTGGCGAGAGCACACAAGTGTACGTAAGTTCGGTAATCAAAACAAGGTCGTTTTTACGCGTCGAATGAGAATGTGCGCGACTGTTTAATGTACTCAGTGGTTCATCGATACATGTGTTGTGACCGTGTACGAAGCTTTACGAGATCCGAATGATGTTTCCCCGTTAGGTACGCGTGACATTTACGAGGATCTCGCGTGTTTTTTTTTTTTTTTTTTTTACCCAGCGGTATATAATTGAACGCTCTCGAAGGGAACGCGACACACAATTCAGACGTCCTGAAACGAAACGGTAAACAACCGTTGGCGATAGAAACAGAGTTTTTTTTCAGGCACCGGCTGTCTGCTGCTGAAAGATTGGCGCGTTGCATAAAAGTCATTACCTACTGAGTCATCGAAAGATATGTTTATATGTTTCAAGCGTACAGCATCGTGTTACCGTGTCGAGAAACTACTGTTGCGATAGAATCGAACGCCAAGGTACAACACCGTGGTAATAAAACTCGACGAGTAATTGCTGGCCTGCGTGGAACGGGCTAATTGAAGGAGAACTCTAGCGGCAGGTTGTTGCTTGAGAACGTATTTTTCGGAATACTAATTGTCCAACGGGACATGTAACGATATCAGAGTTCGATACAGAGTTAGATTTCGTCTCGTACATTACGTATACGTAGTTCTAAAATGTTACTTTCTAACCCGGCTGTATCATTTCCTTTTTCTAGTAAGTGCAGTCGAAAGGTTTAAGCGAAGTAATTATGTTAATTAGTTGCTCAAGCGATAAAGACTAAAAATTCCCTTTCGTATCGTTGAATATGTAAAGAGAAGTATGACGTTAAATTTTTAGAGAAACGTAATTTTTTTCTAAAAATATCTGCAATTATAATTCGTAACTTGTAGTTACAGTTTCTTTTGTTACATTTTATATTACTTACTGCGAAATACGTCGGAAGTAATTATATTTAACAATCATTTCGAATATACAAGTATAATAAATAAACACAGAGGTCTAGCGTTGTACATGTTCTCTCTGAACTGAATATCTCAATATCAAGTAGCTTCTTACTTGTTTGGTTCACTTACTACGCTACCGGAAATATCACACGCTTTTACACGAATGATTGTAGGAAATCGCCGACATGTTCATCTGAGAGTACAGCGAAACCTTTATTATCCGATCACCCGCTATTGAAATGTCCCAACCAGCCAAACGTTCCGAACACACATGCATTTTCGTTATCTGAGCAATACATTAACTTCATTATTTTATTACACGATCGAGAACAATTTTCTCGTGCTTTTTCCAGCACGGCATCTTCTACAGATATTCCTATCGAATAAAATAAAAATATCCAAGTGATTGAAATATACAAGTTTGCTTCCGAATTGATTTCGGAATTTTCGGCCGTTTGCACAAATTAACGCTAGATATCGATTAACACTAGAACTACCACACCAGTCAAAATGACTGTTATTTTACAATTTTATTTTAAAATTTCTATCTCATGTTACAATTTTTCCCCCAATTTTTCGCAACGATGCAATGACTTTTACTTGGTGATAACTAAAGAAACGATACAATGAATTTAATTTTATTTCTATGTATTAGAAATAAAATTCAATCGAGATAATTTCGGTAGAAATGATAACTTCGTCTTAACTCGGTGGTTCTGGCGTTAATAAAATATCGTGAAAGGGAAGTCGATTTGAGTCGAGGTTAGCGAAAGAGGAAATTTAGAAATAGTAATAATGAACTATACGCACGAAGGAAAACACGAATATAGTACCGAATCACATCTCGTCGCGATTAAGTCTGAATAGAGTTTAACCTATATTCTTCAAAATAATAGAGTTAACCTATATTTTCTCGCTATCGTCGGTCGGAGGAAGAAAAACAAAATGGTCGATTTCTCGAGTTCGCGTGCACTACCAGTCAAAATGACTGTTATTTTACAACTTTATTTTAAAATTTCTATCTCATGTTACAATTTTTCCCCCAATTTTTCGCAACGATGCAATGACTTTTACATGGTGATAACTAAAGAAACGATACAATGAATTTAATTTTATTTCTATTTATTAGAAATCGGAATAATTTCGGTAGAAATGATAACTTCGTCTTAACTCGGTGGTTCTGGCGTTAATAAAATATCGTGAAAGGGAAGTCGATTTGAGTCGAGGTTAGCGAAAGAGGAAATTTAGAAATAGTAATGGCGAACTATACGCACGAAGGAAACACATCTCGTCGCGATTAAGTCTGAATAATAAAGTTTAACCTATATTCTTCAAAATAATAGAGTTAACCTATATTTTCTCGCTATCGTCGGTCGGAGGAAGGAAAAGAAAATGGTCGATTTCTCGAGTTCGCGTGCACTTTCTCATTGGAGAGACAGGACGAGGAAAACGAGTATAGGATGACCTAGATCTCGCGATGGGTGGACATCGTAGGACCATGGGACCGATTCCAGCCGATTCGAGCCGCGTTCGAACGAAACGGAATGGTCGTCGCAAGTACATCTCAATTTAAGGGCAATTGTGTTTAACAGTCCGACGCTCTCAATCGACTGTGGGCGTCTGCTTCGTTGACGAACGAACGAACCCACGGTCGAACCGTGAATTTCATTCTGTATCTTCTATTGTCAGACGTAGGACTTCCCTTTCCGGTCTTGGTTTATGGCGTGTTATTAAAACTTTGTCGCTCGCGTTGGGCATTCGTAACGTAAGACACAAGAAATTTCTCCAGTAATAGTTACATTACTAAGTGTATAATAAGTAATATTATATTAGTAAGTAGTATTTATCGATGTTAGTATCGAAACTTTCTCTCAAACATGCAGTCGCTTTGAAAAAAAAAAGAAATCGTAGTTTTCACGATTCTGCGATTTTTCTCGCGATTTTCTCGTTAACGCGTGTTCGAGACGCAGCTGAAACGCAGCGTGTAGTTTACATGGTTATATAAATTATATATTTTTTTTTATATTAATAAGAATCAAGTATATTCAACAGACTCGATAAAGCGTCCGGGGACCACTGGCTAAACGAATATTGTAAGTGTCGGTGTCCGACGTCGGCTAAACAGATTTTAAAGTGTCAGTCCGCCGGGACTGACACCGTCTCGAACCGTGTTTAACCTTTTGATCGCCGCGTATTTTAAAAACCGCGCGTCAGCGAGCCTCGTATGTTCAATTTTTGAAAAATTTAAGTTCAAAAAACTTTTACTAATAAATAAATAATCTATATATTTTTTTTACTTACATAATTAGCGAGCCACAATCAATTAGGATGTAAAAAAGAAAAAGGAGACACTTGATTTTCACTAGGGTTGCCAGACAATAGATCGAAATACTAGATATTAAAAAGATTAGAAAAGTTACATGCACGTTTGTTGGATTTGAAATGTTATAATGTTATAGTCTAAAAGATATACAAATATATACTATACACAATAAAACTAATATTTATCTTGGGAATGCTTTGCAAGCAAGTAGAATTTTGGGCAGAGTGGAATTTTACAGTTTTCGCACACGAATTTCTTGCCTTTCTTTTCGAAATATATATATATATATATTTCGATTTTTTTAATGTTAAAAAATGATTCTAGATGTCATCGTTAAGAAATCGAAATTAATTTCGCTTTTATTTAGAGCAGGGGTCAGCAAACTTTTTTCACAGTGGGGGGGGCCACATAGCTGACAAAATGGCCGCATAATCGCTAAACTAAGTTCAGCATTCCCTGTTAATCATGCGTGAGTGGCATGCAATGCAAAAAAAAAAAACAAGGACAACCAACATATTTATTTATTAAAAGTTATCAAAGAAAGCGACGTTAGCAAAAAGATAGTTACATCAGTGCGCATGTCCGAATTTCACGCAAATTCAAGTATCGTCGTTTGACCCCTGATTTAGGGTACAGGGACTAGCGCGCACTATGCGATCAAGTGGTTAACGCTAGAACTACCTATAGTTAAGACGAAGTTACTTCTATCAAAATTATCTCGATTTCTAACAAATAAAAATAAAAAAAAATTCATTATATTATTTCTTTAGTCATCACTGTGAAAGTCATTGCATCGTTGCGATGGGGAGAAAATTGTAACGTGAAATAGAAATTTTTGAAACGAAATTGAATAAACCAGTCATTTCGACTGGTGTGGTAGTTCTAGTGTTAATAAACCACGTTCTTTGAGAAAATGCGAAATAAGATGGATTCATGCTTGGTAGGATCATAGTACGTAATTGTTTCTCGTGCGGCGATGATCGATCTTGCGAAACCGATTCGTTCGTCGCGTCACAAAGATAGTGACGGTGCGGTGGTGATTAAGCGAAGAAAATCGAGATCGTGGTAATCTCGAACGCGCGTGATAATGAAGTCCTTCTTCAGCAACGGGGTTTTCTCTTCCTAGATGAACTTCTATGGGAAAAAATGAGGCATTGTTAACTATCCACCGGGGGGCTCGTTAGAGTGTGTTTCGCATTGAATTGCACGCGCTTTTTTTTATCATCCCGGCTTTTATCTCACGCTCTCGCGTTGAATTCGTCTCTTTCACGCTGAGGAGCGGAATTTTTATTCGTGGCCCTGTTATTTCATTTATTTTAAAATTACTCGTATTTCAAAGTGGCGTGTTTGATCGGAGGATGATGCCGCAGTTGACAAATTTGAATCGATTGAGCGATTGTTCGTCGGACGTCAGATTTATTCAACGCTCTGACCGAGTGCACCGAGTGATTGTTGAAACTAGGCCAAATAGTAGCCGTTTCCTGAAGGAAGATGACGAAAATTGATAAACGGCGAACTATTTCACGCTTGAACTGGATCCTCTCTCTAATGTATCTAATCGTATTTTTCTTTTCAGCGCATCAGCGCATCCGTTCTTCTTTTCGCTTTTCTCTCTCTCTCCTTTCTTTTCGCTCTTTATACGAACCCGTGTAACAGTGGCCTGTGTATCTAAAGGACGATGTTTGAATAGAATTTAGTCTGTCAGTGTGTCTGTTAACTGGCGATCAGAAAACACACACACACACACACACACACTGGACAATATGGTTTTTAAAGAACACCGAGAACATGAAAAAACTGCGCGATAACGGGGCAGCCTTTTCGTATATATTGTAGGGATATAATTTAGATGATTTATTATATTAAATGATAAAGAAAACGGAAACAAAACAACAAATGATAAATACAAGATAGACAAGTCAAACAACAATAGTTCGAATAAACTTAAACGACACGATTAATATGCAACACGAATTATATTTTTAAAAAGAAAAGCGCTCAGTGCCTCTCACATCACATTCATACTTTTCATTCGCGTATCTTCAGCAAACAGGCTGCCATCTATTAAAAGTGAAAATAACTAAATATATAACTATACACAATGATTTCGATACTACCGTATTTATTTACAGACGGAAGGAAGTTGTTCAGGAATTCGTAAAACCGATCTATAATTATTAAATCAAGCAAATAATTGTAATTGTAGTTAGTGCACGAGCAAAAGACAAAGAGGGTAAATAAAAGTGTAGAAAATTAGAGAATCACAAACTGTGTCTTGTTGTAGGATGAGGCTTTTGGCTTGTCTACGTATAAGATCATCCCCGTTAACACATTAGTTCAATAATCAATTTTTCTTCGTAGTTTATTTGCTTTCCAAGCAAATACCATTCGAGACTGTTGTTTCATCGATAACTGACCTATACTGCCGTGGTGCTAAGAAGTGTAACACATGCTGCTGCATCATCTGGGCCACTCGTTTGTTCGATTATTAACGTTCTATCTAATCGTTATTTTATCAAAATAACGCGCAAAGTAAATGGTCGTCGACATTTTCTAGACTCAACGCGAATCTCTCCATGTTTCCAGGTTTTATTTTACAATGAAAGAAATTCGAGCGAATTATTCTCATTCTCTGGCGACAAATGGGCAAAGAGAATTTTCACAAAATAACGCGCAAAGTAAATGGTCATCGACATTTTCTAGACTCAACGCTAATTTCTCTATGTTTCCAGGTTTCATTTTACAATGAAAGAAATTCGAGCATTCATTTCAATTCATTTTACAATGAAAGAAATTATTCTCATTCTCTGGCGACAAATGGGCAAAGAGAATTTACACAAAATAACGCGCAAAGTAAATGGTCGTCGACATTTTCTAGATTCAACGCGAATCTCTCCATGTTTCCAGGTTTTATTTTACAATGAAAGAAATTCGAGCGAATTATTCTCATTCTCTGGCGACAAATGGGCAAAGAGAATTTTCACAACAGTATGTTATCTCTCGTTTCAACTATCTCTGCATGCTCCATTTCGAGTCTGTGGTATTGCCAATATCGTATATATAATAACTGGCAGCATTCTGTTTCGACCTATTAAGGCCATCCCATTAAGGCGGAGAATTTTTTTTTTTTTTTTTATTAAAAATAATCCTTTGCGTAGCCATCGTTCTATGAAAAAAACAGTGTTGTTGATCGTGTGTTCGTTCTTTGAGGACTGTGTGGACGCGCACCACGTGCAATCGTTATATCTCTCGGGGCCTATCAGGGGCCGATAATTGCCAAGCGTAAACCTTGCAACACGGCCAGCACTTATCGTTTAATAGAGCGGCCAGGTGAGAGAGATGATGGATTCACGGTTGCATTCTATTAACGGAATCCTTTCTGAGGCGATTATAACGGGAGAAGCTAGAAATATTTTTATATCTGCCACACGTTCTTTCAATTTTCGCCCTAGAAGCAGAAGCTCTTTCTCTGTCGCTTCTTCTCGATCCTGCAAAACAATGCTTGCTTTTGCATACGGAACGATAGAGACACGTGTTAGATTCGATTAGAAAGCGCGCATGTGATCTCCCCCTTCGAAAGAATTAGATAAACGATTTGATGGGTAAATTGCGTCTATTGGATACATCGTACATGGACATGCACATACAGTAAAACCTGTTTTTGTGCGGTTGTCCTTTTTTATGCGATTTTGTTTCTGTGCGATTGGTTTTGTGCGATTTTATTTTTGTGCGATTTTTTTCGTGCGATTTATTTTTATGCGGTATATGAATCTTAGCGGCGTTAGCGCCAGTTTAATGTTTCATATCAATGTACATATACATGTTGTGGACGAACTCTGATTACGTGGTCTCTTTGACAACGATGTATCTGGACTTCGCGATGCTCTGTTCATTTGTTTTAAACAATCTCTTGACAAGGCAGAGTCAGTTACGTACATATTGTCGCTCGACGCGCGAACAGTATACGCTTCGTATTCAGAGTTTTATCCACGATTCACGTTACCGAAAATGCGTCAACGTTATTATCTGAAATTAGTGCGCTCGCACATCACATCGGCGGAGAAGGCTTTGATACTTTCGGCGAAAATGACCCGGACGAAATGATCGAGGACCAAACTGTCAGTGATAGTGACATTATTAATAGTTTGATAGATTATGAAAATGGACAAGAAGAACCGGAATCTATTACAGCGGATAAAATATATGCAGGGATCCAGATTTCTAAAAAATTGGAAACGCATTTTCTTAAAATAGATACCAATCCGGAAAGACGCTTAAAATTCCAAAAAGAGCTGAGATCATGCGTGTCTCCCTATCGTGACGTTTACAAGCAATTAACCAGTCGACCGTCGTCACAAAAACTGATCGCTGACTTTATGGTACCAAAAAACAAATCAATTGAAATCCTGTCTTCAAGCGACGAAAGCGATCTTGAACCAATTCATCGCAAGAAGATGCGCGTTTTAGATTATGACGAGTAGCAGCAAACTATTTCATGTATAATTTGAAAACTTCTCCGTGTATATGTACAATGAAGAATTAAATATTTTTACAATTTCTTCGGGTCTAATTTAAATATTTAATTTAATTGAAAGCATTCTCTCATCTATTTCGTAAATCATCGATGTATTTTCTAAGTCCGACTTTTTTTATGCGGTCCCTGTTCACCGCGTAAAAAAAATTTTAGGTAGTATATCGTACAAAGTTGTTTATTACATGTAAGCATTTATATAAAATTTCAGAATATTTTTTTGTACGATTTCTTTTATGCGGTCCCTATCCAAAAACAGGTTTTACTGTATCTCACGTCAGGTTGGCGTTGTGTCGTGTATCATAATTAATTTTTCATCGCGCGCGTTTTTCGAAGCAACTTGGAATGTTGAAGTTTGAAATTGAAAATTCGTGGGAAAGAGAGAAATTTTTATTACGATATTTTTAATGTCTATATTTATATAAACTGTGGATCGCGTGGAATGTGACGGCGTTGGTAGAATCTGGGAATATGAACGATGCGACGTTATCTAATATTAGAGAATTATTACGGGCTGTGTTTCTGTATTTTGAGAGAGGTCCCCGCTCGGTTTTTTTTTTTTTTAACATTCGGAAATATTTCTACACGATAGGAAAATAATATTATTCCATTTTATTCCATTATTATTTTATTCCATTTCACAACGAGAATTTCGTTTCACAATGGTTGTTTTTTTCGAGATCTGTGAACTACGAGAAATATATTCCAGCCAAAGTCGAAAAAAATGCTGGAAATGAACAGAGAAATTTAAGAAACGGGGACACGTGTTAATTTGAGTACATTAAAGTAAAAATATCTCTTAAACAAATAACGCGGCGAAAGCACTGTAAAACACTTTCTTTCAGAGTCAGAATGTAATACACATTCGTTTAACGAGGGTATAACTATACTTTTACTTCTGATTAAACTTTCACTATACCTTATAACTTCGTCGCAAAAGAGGATATACATTACACTTGAAAAAAAAAAAAATTAAAAGCAGTTGTCTCGAGTCTCTTGCGAATCAGCATCTGGCTGATCATTTAACCTAAACGCGTTAAAAGAAACTTTGCTTCATCACAGTATGGATAACTTTTTTCCTTCTTATCACTTTTCAAGCGTTTGATAATTCTAATCATTTCTCGTACCGAAAGGGTTTAAACGTTATTTCTTCGTTTCTTCGCCCCGCGTCATCGTGACAGCAATATTCTTTTCGTTAGGCATTTTTTTTTTTTTTTTTTTTTTTTTTTAACATCATTCCGTTACGTAACTATTATTTTTTTTCCAACGATCCTCTTCACGATATGCATTTGTCTCGTATCATCGCCACGAACTGGCACTCGACTACACAGCCAATTCATCGTTGCAATTAAATATACATAACGATTAGATACACACGTGTTACTCTATAGTGTCTCTCGAGCTTTCTTCGCCTGACCTTCGTTTCTATCTTCACCCCTCAACGTCATTATCTTCAATGCGCATAGACCATACATAATCAATGAAACTAATATCAATGAAATCTAGATGCGAGCTCGCTGTTCGAGATCAAGGAATGTCAATGATCCCGGCGTGTGTGTGCTGAATTTGACGACAGTGCGCGTTTCCAGAAACTCCGACGATTTTCGAATAACATCAGCTCGTTGTTGATGTTCTTGCGATTTCTGTGAATCCCGAGGGAATCATCGGCGCGCGAATATATTCGTGAACTTTGTTTGTGATGTAATTAATTCGAAGAAAAGAGAAAGAATTCCCTCGAACTTGTAAATTGATTAATTGGTAAATCGGAGAGAAAAAAGAAAAAAAAAAGAAATCGTGACTTTTCGTCGCTTGTCGAAAATTCGAATGAACTTGCCGCGTGTGTTTCCGTGTAATTGACGCATTCGTGATTAAAAAAAAAAAAAAAGGGATAAAACAGACAAATCAGGATATATACGCAAGGTGATTTGTGCGAGCACGGAGGGATAAATCGTCGGCGGCACCGAAGAGAGAGAGAGTGATCAGAGTGTGGACAAACGAAAAGGATTAACGGAGAAAAATGTTCAAGCTGGCTGGACGGCAAGAATGGGAGGCTTTGACGAAAGGTAAATGGCGTGGCCGTTTACGAACCGTTTTTTAAACAATTATTCCACACGTGTACCCCCTAAACCCCCCTTCGCCGGTATTGAATCGGTATTTCCCCGATTGCTGAACTCGTTCGGAAAAAAAGTTAAAAGCAAAAAGGGAGACGCGTTTTTTTTTTCTTTTTTTCTTTTTTTCTCTTTCTCTCTCCTGAAGAAACGAGACGGTGTTGCATGGATTTTACAAAAATCTCCCTCTCCACCCCTCCCGGTCTCTCTTTCGCGACGCTGATCCTGGCACAACTTTTACCACGCTCTTGTGCAGATTCGATTGATTTGTTTGCTTCCTCGTGATTTCGTGATTTCGTAGTTACGAATTTGGAAAAAGTTTAGTTTAGTTTCCCCATCGCTTTCGACACGCTCCGTGAAATAAGGAAATTTACAAATAATAAGCGGCAAAGAGAAAGTCAGTACGCATAATCAGTGTTCTCGTTCATGTTGCAACAAGCGTGTTCTTTTTTTTTTTTTTTTTTTCGTGCAACATTCTTTTCCAGAATATTTTTCGCCCTGAGTTTTCCCAGGGCGAAATCTTTGACGTTCGCGAGAATTGATTTAACTTTACATTGTACTTACAGGAAGAACGATCGATTTTAAAACGAAACATTGAATAGGAAAAAAAATAGGAAAAAATGTGAATTGAAACGTTACGTACTGATCAATTGCCTGATTGCTAAATTTAATTGAAACTGGCACCGCGAGTGATACCGGTAATCGATTCGCTCGTAATCAACTACAACAGTCACCAGTTAACAAGTTTGTCGATTAATCAGTGCTGTAGATGATAATACGAGAAAACGCGAATGATCGTCGAGATGATAAAAATATTAAATATTAAGTTAAGTTCGATTAAAGTTTCACTTCTGTTAAAAAGAAGCATACGCGTGATACAAGTCGGTCGTTTCTACGATGAAATTGTCAAGATACTGGTAATTTAATTGAATAAATGGACTTTATTTTCCCGTATTTTCAAGACGAGTTCGAAAACGACATTTCATCGCACGCCTACTTTCTTATAGAATTTCACTTTTACACCCAGTCTTTTTATTTCAAATGCAATCCTTTTGATCCGGTATTCGATAATCAAAGCAATAAATCGGAAACTGGCTTTCTACCGGTGGTTAAAACGCGAAGAAGAAAAAGAAAACGTATAGATAGACTGAGCATGATGTGTTCGCAGAGGGTTAATCCTCGTGTATCGTTGATAGAACGAGTTAATTTTATATTGGTTTTTTACGACGACCTGTTTCATTCTGCGAACGTTCAGAAAGAGGAGAAAAATATCGGCTAGTAAACGTAATACAAGTCGGTTGTTTCTGCGAATTGTCAAGATACTGGTAATTTAATTGAATAAATGGACTTTATTTTCCCGTATTTTCAAGACGAGTTCGAAAACGACATTTCATCGCACGCCTACTTTCTTTTAGAATTTCACTTTTACACCCAGTCTTTTGATTTCAAATGCAATCCTTTTGATCCGGTATTCGATAATCAAAGCAATAAATCGGAAACTGGCTTTCTACCGGTGGTTAAAACGTGAAGAAGAAAAAGAAAACGTATAGATAGACTGAGCATGATGTGCATTGTACCCTGTGTTCGCAGAGGGTTAATCCTCGTGTATCGTTGATAGAACGAGTTAATTTTATATTGGTTTTTTACGACGACCTGTTTCATTCTGCGAACGTTCAGAAAGAGGAGAAAAATATCGGTTGCTAGTAAACGTGCATGAAAAAAAAAGAAAAAAAAATAAAAGTTCCTCGCGCGTGGGTCAACGGTGATGATGATCCACGCAGGACGGAGCTTGTTAGAACTGTTAACTCGATCGTTCGTGTAAATCGAACGGGTAACGCGGCGCGGCGCGGGTTATTATTATTAAGGTCGATTATGTAACGTTCAATAGTCATGTAGAGCATGAAAGAGTATTTCTGGCTATTAACAACGCGGAGAACGAGTTTATCGAAAAAGAAAAACGTCGATATTTCGACGATGCGTTAGGAAACCGAGCGAGCCGACAGAGTTTTCTGAAAGGAAATTGCCACGCGCTCTCCGGTTACGTCCCCCCTTTGTGGTTTCTGGTGATCGATCAGCATCGTGTGATATACAGGGTGATTTAAAGTGTGATATAAAGTCTTTTTCTTTTCTTCTTTTTTCTTTGTTCCTCTGTGATATTTATGCAACGATACTTTTTTTACTACTCGCGTAATAGATCACGGGACAACTTTTTACTTAAGTCCATTTTATATTCGAATATTTGTCTTATTATAAAAGTGAAAATGTGGTATGAAATTACAAATCAGATCTGTCTATTTAATTCCTTGACTCTTCGATGAAATTCATCCGATATATACTGTCTGTTTGGTATACAGAAAACTGAATTCAGGCTTCAATTATTCAGGCTTCTAATTTATTAGGACCAGATATTCTTACAATGAATAAGTTACTTAATTTATACTTCGATAATCGTCCGTTTATGTCTTCATTCTAGCAAATCGTGTTACATTCCAATCGCGTTTAGCCGGATGATCGGGCATAATTCCGCTACAATCAAGATTAAGTTAATTGTTTGATTAAATAAACGGCATCGTTTTATAATCTGCAGATGCGTGTGTATAAATTGTTATTGATTGGACAGGATGCATAGTTAGTTAAAGCCATCGTTATAAATATGTTCAACGAACGTACACGTTTATCTTTACTTTTACTTTTTCATAGATCTGTCATCTGTTTTACATAATTTTATCGTTCGATTCGAGACCAGAGGAATATTTCTGCCAGAGTATCATCTCGGTTATAACCTCTTCGCGCTGAAACAACGTTTCCTCCCAAAATTTTCAATATTTCCTCAGTTTTCAAGTATATTTAAATATAACCCAGGTAGAATAAATAAAAAATTTATTACTCCTTAGTAATAATTTGTTATCCAGTGATATCGTACCGACGATCGTTCGAAAAGAAAGCGACGAATTATTATATATAGGGTTCGGTCACTCGTTATGGTCCGCGAATCAGTTGGCCCAGCGCAAGAGGTTAAGAACGCGAGGAGAGTAATTCGGAGAATGTGTTCGTGAAGATTTGGAATGCATGGCAATGATGGTATAACTGTGATGCACTCGGATTGTCCATCACCTTTCATAAGTCGTCTCTTTTAAAAAATCAATAATCATTGATCACGTTTACATCAGCGAAAACTATAGATAAACTGAAATTAGCTTGTCATCCATTGTTTTTCATTTTTCCAATTAGCCAGAAGTTTCTTAACTGGTTAAGAGGTGAACCAGTTAAGAATAGGTTAAAGCCTCGCCCGGTTCGCTGACTAATTGTTTAACAGTTCGAAGGATATTTTCAAGCCATGAATGAATTCGTAAGCGACGAAGCGTATATTCGAATATCTAAAATATCACCTTTGAATCACCCGATATATTGGTGCGTTTCTATTTGCCTTCTTAGGGGAGTAGGCAGGTCGATTCATGCGTTTCAGCCCTTATGCGTGCCGGGGTCGAAAATCTCGTGGCCACTCGCCGGATGAATCACGCCATGCACACCGCGGAAGTACGGAAAATCGATATTCGTCCATACGAGCGCGTCCTCCCACGCACGATTCGAGAGAATCGAAAAAGTTGTTAAACAAGCTCATGTGGCACGACCTTAAGATCCACGATGGACAGTTCCCTTCTTCTTCTTCTTCTCCTTCTTCTTCTTCTTCTTCTTCTTCTCCTTTCTTTTTTTTCACCTCTTCACTTATTTTTCGCAGAAATACTCGACGCGCCCCACATGTGATTACACACGTGGTATCCTTACTCGTGTTTCATAAGAAACTGCCGAGTTTCTTACCGAGTTTCTAGAAACTTTAAAAAAAAGATCGATCATTTAGACTTTCAATATCTTTAATATCTTAGGTGCCGAAAGTGAAGATTTTCGATGAAAACAAATGTATTTCTTCACTTATTTTTCTCAGAATCTTTTCTCGCGGTTCGTGAGAAATTGCCGATTTTCTTATCGAGTTTCTAGTAACTTGAAAAAAATTTCGACTATCCTTTAGACTTTCGTGTCTTTAATATCTTAAGTGTCGGAAGTGAAGATTTTCGATGAAAACAAATGCAATTTCTTCGCTTATTTTTCTCAGAAATACTCGACGCCCACGCACGGTGATTACACACATGGTATCCTTACTCGTGTTTCAGAAGAAACTTTAAAAAAAAGATCGATCATTTAGACTTTCAATATCTTTAATATCTTAGGTGCCGAAAGTGAAGATTTTCGATGAAAACAAATGCATTTCTTCGCTTATTTTTCTCAGAATCTTTTCTCGCGGTTTGTGAGAAATTGCCGATTTTCTTATCGAGTTTCTAGAAACTTGAAAAAAATTTCGACTATTCTTTCGTGTCTTTAATATCTTAGGTGCCGAAAGTGAAGATTTTCGATGAAAACAAATGCATTTCTTCGCTTATTTTTCTCAGAATCTTTTCTCGCGGTTTGTGAGAAATTGCCGATTTTCTTATCGAGTTTCTAGAAACTTGAAAAAAATTTCGACTATTCTTTCGTGTCTTTAATATCTTAGGTGCCGAAAGTGAAGATTTTCGATGAAAACAAATGCATTTCTTCGCTTATTTTTCTCAGAATCTTTTCTCGCGGTTCGTGAGAAATTGCCGATTTTCTTATCGAGTTTCTAGAAACTTGAAAAAAAATGTCGACTATCCTTTAGACTTTCGTGTCTTTAATATCTTAAGTGTCGAAAGAAGAAGATTTTCGATGAAAACAAAATGCATAATTTTCCATCGTTCCATTTTGGCCTTTACATGTGAATTTAAAGGAGTGGAGAACTTTTCGCTACACGTTTCTCTCTCTATTAAAGAAAGATTGTTCTTGATCCTTTTAGCATTCACGCCATTTTACCATTTTAATCCCTCTCGACTGTTAACATTTCTCTGCCTTCCCTTCTTCCACTCAATGTTGTTCGTCATTCCCTTCTAAGAAAATCCATATAAGGAATCCAGTTTAATTCTCAGTAAGGAGATTCGCTATAAATGATACGTTCTTTTTCTTCAATGAACAACGACTTTCATTGATTCGTGATTAGGCGCAGACCATCGAGGGTTAGCCTAAACTTCGAGGAGTTGGAGTTTTATTTGTTGATTGAATCAGATACATGGAACGTAACAGGTTGTCGGTTTCGGCCGTTTTTTTAAATTGAAATTTTTATTTCTCTCTTTTTCTTCAGGACGTTTCTTTTTTCTCTCGATTTGTAATTCTTTTTTTTTTTTTTTTTTTTTTGAAATACTATTAATTTGCTTTTGTTATAGGATAAACGAAAAGTAACACGTTTTCGTAGATTCTCATGAAAATTGAAGGTCAGGGCAAGGATAAACTGTTGAACGGAAATTGAACGAAACTGAGAAACTTTCGCGGAAAATTGTAAATTTTGCAATGCAATCGCAAGCAGAATTCACTGCGTGACCTTTGAAGAAATTGCAACAGGAATAGAAAAATATATGAAATGCATCGCTTATTCTTCTTTTTTTCGCATTATGTTTTTAAAGGTCATCTTGTATTCAACTTGCGATCCTTTCAATAAGTAACAGCGATAAAAACTCTGAACTATACCTATATCTGAGCAAGGGTAAGTATACTTACCGAGTATGGAATCAATGGCCCACGTGTAATACTCTTCTTAGAATCCCTTAGCAGGTCCCTTTGTTTCTCTTTGTTACTCATTTTTACTCATTTTTAACATAAAACAAGAAAGTGTTCCAAGCTTGTTTCAAGCGAACAGTGAAATTTCGAATTAACGAGCGTAGAAAGAATTTAATTGACTGTAAAATTTTAAAACTTCGTTCCTTTGGAAATGAACGAATACGAATCGTGTCGAAAAAAAAGTGTTATTCCGTTCGTTTCGTGATCTGAGAAATCACTCCGTAATATAAATGATCCGACATGATCGGCAACACGTGTGTGAAAAATATGATAGAAACGAGATATATGCCGATCGAATCCAGAATCCTTCGAGGACAGAGCAGCGGCGATGAGCCCATAATCGGTCGATCGATCGATGAACGAAAAAAAAAGGAGAACGAATCGGCAGATAAGTATTTATTCGTGGCGTATATTACAAGTATTTATTCCCCTTTTTTCAGACATACGGCTGCAGCTGAACGAACAGCTGAGATGCCTCGACATCCGGATGGAGGCTCAAGTCGCCATCGTGGCGGAGCTTCAGGATTTTTTTCGAAGGAGAGCCGAGCTCGAGCTCGATTACAGCAAATCTCTCGACAAGTTGGCCAGAAGCATACAGCTCAGGCACAAGGAGCAAAAACAAAAGTACGTGTCTTGTCTTCCTGTGTAAGTGCGTGTCTGATATTTTTTTACCATTTTTCAATAGATCAGTGATCTATATAGAGCACACCACACATCTACGGAGGATGGTTTCTGTTTCATGTATCCATGTTTTTCGAAGAGAATAATTTGATACAATTATTCAAAGAGATGCAGCCATTGGGATGGGAAAAAAATCATTTTAACACTAGAACCTACCGACGGTAAACACATATCCGTCCGCATGACGAAAATTCGTCATTCGTATATATTGCGGTAAATGATTGATTATTGTTTCATTAAATCCGAATAAATTAAAAACGTAATTTTTACCAAATACAGAGATGATTCTACGAAAAAACTGATTTCAAGCTTCAGTTGCGTCGTGTAAGGGTGCAAACGCAAAAAGAAAATTAATTTAAAAACGGTTTATTAGTCGGTACTGCGTATAGAAGAGGTTTATTCAAAGTTTAAGCACTTGGGTGTTCGGATATTTAAGAGATTTCAGGGATATTACTGTTAATTTTCTTACCTGACCTATTTTTATCAAAATCAAATGATAAAGTAAATCTAAAATGGAGAACGAAAAAGAAATACGTGCAGACAGTTTGTCTGATTGTGAGTGTCTAGTGATAACATTGAAGATCTTTTAAAATCTAATTTTGATAGCGACTGCAGGAAAGACGAAACATCCTTCAAAATATTGCGAAGTTTGTAAAGTTCGCAACAGAAAAAGTAGAACTAGCTACGTATGTGATTTTTGCAACATTCCCCTTTATACTGGACACATGTTTCGAACAGTACCATTGAAGAACTATTAATTATTGATGAAATTAAAGTAGATCTTCGAAAATAATTTACTTAGTCTAATAAAATAACGAGTATGTTTTCAGTAATTCGTTTCAACTTTTTTTTGTGGATTTAATTTTTATTTAACTTCAGAAAGGAAAAAATCAAGAATAAAGGTGTATGTGTAAATACAAATTCATTTTATTTCATTTCTCAAAATTTCACTATAAAAATATATGATATATACTTTTTAAAAGTCAGGTTGTTTTTATATAGAGCATATTACATATCGTTTCTACAAATGGTGTCAAAAAATGCCGGCATTTGGTCAAATGTCGGACGGGTATGTGTTAAGACGAAGCTATTCCTACCAAAACCAGTCAAAATGAAAAAAAGAAAAAAAAACGTAATACTAGAATATTTCTATATTTATTGATTTAATTTTTTACTTTAGAAATCCCACGTTATGTAGTACAGTTAATACCAAATTTGTCAGGTTTGTTGAAAAAAATATATTGAAATATATTCTTTAGCAAAAGAAATCCCACGTTATGTAGTACAGTTAATACCAAATTTGTCAGGTTTATTGAAAAAAATATATTGAATAAATCTGCAAATATTGAATAAATCTGCATCTGCCTTTAGATGGAAAGAGTTGTTTGTAATATTTGCACCTAGCTAGTAGCAACTCTGACTAGTTTGAAACTTATCCCCCATACAGCTGATATCAAAGCAAATTTATCACTTTGTAAACATTGACTTCATCCCTTTTTTTTTTATATCAAAGCGAATAAATCTCAATGTTTCGGTAAAAATCATTTCATGCTTTTGGAAAAGAAGTTTGGTCCCCAATTTTTCTGTTACATAAACATGAAAGTACCAAATTTTTTGTGCGTGCAAAATTCGAAATTTTTTATCCAAAACTCGAGAAGCTTTTCCATACAACATATTATAGCGTTCAAGCATATGGTCGTCAATTAGTAAAGGAAATGTGCAATTTTCCTGATAATTATCACCGTCATATCGAACGACAGCAGATATAAATTCTAAAGAACGTGTGAAAAGTTGTAGGAAACTGATTAATTCGGTAAACAGATTGTAGAACCCTTTTACACTTTGACAAGTACCAGTCATTATTGGTATAAGTAGCCACGATACAAAATTATTTCGACTTCTAACGAATAAAAATAAAATAAAATTCATCGCGTCGTTTCTTTTAATTATCGCTGCAAAAGTCATTACATCATTGCGGAAAAAGGATAGAAATTTTGGAAAAGAAACAAGAAATAGAAATTTTAAAATAAAATTGTAAAACCAGAGCTGTCATTTTGACTGGTGTGATAGTTCTAGTGTTAATTACGTTTGTAACTTTGTAGATATTTTTATATGAGAATGTATATTTGAAAAAGGCCGGTTAAATGATGTGTACCTGTAACTAAGTTAATTAAGCAGATAATTATGATAATTCGTAGACGAGAGCATTGGCCCCTATTCTCAAGTTACGCTTGCTGGCAGCAACTTATCAACGAGACCAAGTCCTTGAGCAGAGATCACGCGGCTCTTTCGGAAGTGTACAGCACGCATCTCGTCGGTCGTCTCAATCAGGTGATGGAGGATGTACAACGGATATACAAGCGTGTGAGTATATATACAGGCCATATTAACATTTTACCGACCGGTAGCCTATTAATTGGCTAACATATTTTAACATTTTACCGACAAGTAGCCTATTAATCGGCTAACATATTTTAATACTTTACCGACAAGTAGCCTATTAATCGGTTAACTAACATATTTTAACACTTTACCGACCGGTAGCCTATTAATCGGCTAACATATTTTAACACTTTACCGACAAGTAGCCTATTAATCGGTTAACTAACATATTTTAACACTTTACCGACCGGTAGCCTATTAATCGGCTAACATATTTTAATACTTTACCGACCGGTAGCCTATTAATCGGCTGACATATTTTAACATTTTACCGACTGGTAGCCTATTAATCGGTTAACTAACATATTTCAATACTTTACCGACCGGTAGCCTATTAATCGGCTAACATATTTTAATACTTTACCGACAAGTAGCCTATTAATCGGTTAACTAACATATTTTAACACTTTACCGACAAGTAGCCTATTAATCGGTTAACTAACATATTTCAACACTTTACCGACCGGTAGCCTATTAATCGGCTAACTATTCACCGCTAATACACGGTCGGTAAAGTGTTAAAAACCATGGGCGGGGCGTTGAGAAATGTATAAATGTAAAAAACGAGCTTAAGACTAATATTTAAATCAGCCAACGAAGGAAGAGGGAGGGGAGGACGTGCATGCACAAAATCAGTGGAGAGTCATGGGGGAAAAAAAGTGACGGGTCGTCAAATCCAATTGATTTCAGTGCCGTGAAATAGGCTACGAGACGCACGAGGAGATCCTTCGGGTACTGGACGAGCTGCACACCACGATGAAAACGTACCAGACATACCAGACAGGGTCACGGCAAGCGGAAACGAAGCTTCGCGTGGCGGAGCAACAGCGCAGCAAGCTCGAGGTGGCGAACGCCCCGCCCGAGAAGCTCGCGCGCAGCAAGAAATACAAGCTCATGGAAAAGGAAGTGAACAAGGTGGGTTGATGACGTGAAATCAAGGCCAGGCAGCCTTGTCTGATACACGCTCTCTCTCTCTCTCTCGCCCGTGTTCCTCCAGTCTCTCTCTCCAACGTCTTTTTTATCCTTCTCTCTCTCTCTCTCTCTCTCTTTCTCCTCCTTTCTTTTTTTCCTTTCTCGTTTTTTCCTTCTCTGACCCTGGCGAGGTCGAGCGTACTTCAAGACCCGCGAGTATCGATTTCCACTGTGTTCTTACGTGAACCGAGACCTCCGGCTCTCTCTCTCTCTCTCTCTCTCTCTCTCTCTGTCTCTCTCTCTGTCTGTCTGTCTATGTATTCTCCTGAGTAAATAAAGCATCGTTTCATTCATCTCTTCCTGTGAAAATTTCACGTTCTCATCGTGAATTTCAGAGAAGAGACGATTTGTATAGGATAGATAAATTCGATTGAACATGAGGATTCATTCGAATATTTGTATATGCAAGATATATCGAGAGTTTGGGGCTTACGCCATTAGTGAAGCGCAATATTTTATACCGTTAGATGTCGAGGAACATCTCTTCGGGAAAGAATGGTCGCTGATATAAAAATCACGCTATTAACAAAAATTGATTGAAACTCACAGTGCGCTAAGCTCTGCTGTTCGTTCTGTTCAGAGGAAGGCCAAGTACCAAGAGGCGAAATTGAAGGCATTGAAAGCAAGGAACGAATATATCTTGTGTCTCGAGGCGTCTAATACGACAATACACAAGTACTTCGTGGATGACCTTTCGGATCTCATCGATGTGAGTTTCTAGTAATGAAAGAGTAAAAGAAGATCCTTCTCTCTGCAAAAATCAAAGTATTCAAACGAAAAATAGGAAGCAATAGTTGAAACTTATTCTTTTATCTGCCATATTTATTATTCTTCCGATAATGAATAAATTTTTTAAAAACTGATAAATCTTGAGTAATTATTAGCGAATAAAAAGTCAATGGCAATTTAGTTTTACTCTACCAATAACGCAAAACATTGTGACAAGTAAAATTTTCAAAGAAAATTTATCTCATACTACGCTACTGAACTTTACTGTTCTATTTATTATAAAAAAAGCGAAGCTTTTTGATATGGGGAATATTCGAATGTACATTTGGCATAGGATCTGTGAAACTTAAAAGAGCATTAAACGGGCTTCTTGATACCGTACACGTGACACAATAGTGGGTCACTGAATCGGTTGAGTCAACTAAAGTTCTAATCGCCTTTTCTAATTATTGCTTTACTAAATGATCGTTGAGTAATTATATTGTAATATAAATCTCACTGAGAAAATTGTGTGTTCACTCGTTCCAATAAAAATCTGATTATTGTTCTTTTAGTCTCTCAAATTGCATTTTAATTTTCTTAAAAATGAAAATAGAATTTTCTTAAAAGTAAATACAATATTTGATTTTGGGATTTTTAATATTTTTATAACAAAAGAAATTCATATCTAATGTGGAAAGTTTTCTTCCTTTTATACATACTACTGTCTATAATGTATTATTGTGGCATGATTTGACACTAAAGATATCTAAAAACTGAAGATTCTTAATGATATTTTTTTAGTGTATGGATTTTGGATTTCATAACTGCATCGCCAGAGCATTGCTGATGCATTGTAGCGCAGAAGAAGGTAGACAGCGTTCACTGCAATCTGGTGCTGAACAATTAGCTGCGTGTGTTGGTGCTCTAGACTCGAGGGCGGACAAACAAAGGTTTCTGGAATCTCATCATTCTGCTTTTATGATTCCTAAGAAGTTCGAATTCCAAGGACAACGAGGGGACGAGGTACTTGAAGTACGAAAACTGCTCTTCTTTTAATCGCTTCTTTTAATCATCATTGATCACGTTTGTACAACTTAGATCGTGAGAGAACAAGTTTATAATTGATTGTAATTTTTCACCCTAATTCGAGCTAAATTGTCGCATTCCTAAGTTCATTCTTAAATCTATCCTGTATAACAACCGAAATTCTTCTTTGTTCTTCTCATTATTCTTTATCTCGTGTGATAAATGATAAAAAAAAAAGTATGCAAATGGTATCTTCAACTTTCATCGTGCTTTTAATACTAATTTGTTTTTAAACTTATTTTCATAGACTCCTGAACCGGAACTGCAGAAATTATTACACGCTGAGATGGAGCAAAGATTGACTCAACTGCAACAAAGATTAACGTCTCTAAGAACAGAATCCGAAGAAGTTTGGAAAACCTTGGAAACAGCGGAAGCTAGCCTATTGGAGATGTTAACCGCGAAAGACTATGATTGTTCTAGATATTTTGGAGAGAACGCTGTTCCCACCTCAAGACCACCAGAAACCGTGCAAATCAAGCTCAGAGCAGACAGACAGGAAACTGAAGAATTCTACCTCACGGTGAGTTTGACTGGTTAAAATAAATACTTAATACTCAGATGGAGTAAATGAAACATCAATTTTCGTTATTTAGCTATCTATTGCCAAATTTATTATTTATTGTGTAGTAACATTAGCTTGAAACATTTTCACAGAAATTCAGGGAATACCTTCTTGGAACTTCGAGAATAGCTAGGTTAGACGCAAAGCAAGAATATATTCGACAGAGCTTGTTGGATGGGTCTACTGCCAGCCCGAATCCATCAATATCAACAACGAAGCAAAAGCAAGCTCGAAGGAAGCGAATCGGTAGACTGCAGATAAACGGCCAGCCAAAGTTATTCGGTGGTTCGTTGGAAGAATATTTGGAAAGCACCAATCAAGAGATACCTTTAATCATGAAAAGTTGCATCAGAGTGATCAATCTATACGGTCTTCATCATCAAGGTATCTTCCGAGTCTCGGGCTCCCAGGTAGAAATTAACAATTTCCGGGAGTGGTTCGAAAGGGGAGAAGATCCACTGGCTGACGTTACTGACGCGTCGGATATTAACAGTGTAGCCGGTGTGTTGAAACTTTATTTGAGAGAATTGAGGGAACCACTGTTTCCTATTATTTACTTCGAACATCTGATGGAATTAGCACAACTAGAATCAAAGCAAGAGTTTGTTAACAAGATGAAGGAACTGATTTCCAGTCTTCCAAGACCAGTTGTTATAGTAATGCGATACTTGTTCGCTTTTCTTAATCAGTAAGTACACTATCAATTGTTGGTTAACTAAAATTTAAAATAAGAATATTTAAATTAGGATTTAGAGAGAGAAAAGCTGTTTTGTACATTTCTTGATATTTCGTACGTGTTTGTATCTTGAAAAAAAAAAAAAAAGAAATTGAAAAAAATAACTATTGAGAAATCTTTTGTTTCAAGAAGAATTTTATTTAAAATTATTTTTCTTCTCTTATAAACAGTCTTTCAGAATTTTCGGATGAAAACATGATGGATCCCTACAACTTAGCAATTTGCTTTGGCCCCACCTTGGTACCTGTTCCAGAAGACAAAGACCAGGTGCAATACCAGAATCAAGTGAACGAGCTCATCAAGAATATTATCACTTTCTGTGAAGAAATATTCCCGGAAGATATTGGAGGTACTCAATATGAAAAGTACATCAGTAGAGAACCTGACGACGTGTAAGTATATAATATCTTTTCTTATATTGAAAAGATATTTTATCCATAATTTATGATTTTTCATAAAGATGAATTTTATTAAATGCAGAGACGTGGGAGATTCGCCGACAGAACAGGTCCAGGAAGACATGGACTCGGAAGTCTATCCATCTGAAGATGGTGAGTGAGATCCAGATATATAGCTGTATAGTTGCTCGGAATCCAATAGCACGATCTACGTTCGTTTTGTGATTCCCAGAATCGGAAAACCTTGAGGCCACAGCACAATTCGATTTCAATGCAAGGTCCGAAAGAGAGTTAAGCTTCAAAAAGGGAGATACCTTGACTCTGTACACACAAGTCAGTAATGACTGGTGGCGAGGTGCCTTGGCCGGTAGAGAGGGGCTTATTCCCGATAAATATATTATGATCAAGATAAAGTAAGTGCGACTCACTCACGCAGTGGTGAATTATTTCCTTCGAGAATGCCTTCTGTTGAACCTAGTGGCTGAAATTTAGCAATTCCAAAGGGAATGAAATTTGGGTAAATTCGAGTATGCTTGCTTTTTAACATAAAAAAAGAGAACAGCTTCTTTAGATTTCGATGTTTGAGATGTTTCTTTAATTTAATTTACTCTCGATGAATGAATTTCCTTTTTTTTATTGATTCTTTCCACGTGGATATTTAATTTGTTATTTGATCATTGTTTATGAAAATATGACTTCCTCAAAATAGGATATGTGACTTCTTAGAAAACAACTAAATATACACGAAGTAAGAAATTATGGAGATTTGATTAATTTCAAGAAAATTTCTCCGCAGTCATTGCTTGTTCACTTGTTCGCATTATTATTCAGCATAAAGTCATGT
The DNA here is from genome assembly GCA_032399595.1 of Tetragonula carbonaria. NCBI lineage: Eukaryota > Metazoa > Arthropoda > Insecta > Hymenoptera > Apidae > Tetragonula > Tetragonula carbonaria. Next base: position 8,633,455 of record JAUCRC010000005.1, on the reverse strand, counting down.
ATCCAACAGCCACATAAATGGTTCAAAAATGTTTGCGAGCCTCTTGGGGTAGGTAGAATACAAAAGTAAACACTCCTTAACATATTGATGAACTGATCCCACTTATTTTAACGTAATATTCGTGCGAAACATATTCGTACTTATAAAGCAAATAATATTATTTAAATGCTCGATGATGCGCTTAGTAATTAACATCATCCTCATAACGTTAACAATAAATTATTCGATTCATAGCGGCACCATTAAAATGCTTGTAATCTCCTCGATAACAATATATTGCGGAGGAATTTTTCTAACATTTTTACCATTTAGGTTTGTTAGACTTGCGTTGAAATTTATTATAATTCATTGCACAATTCTTTCAGATGCGAAAGATCTTTTAACAGATCCACAGGAGTATTTGTCACGCAGTATTGCTTGCCTATTCCCTCGTATGATTTCATTTTATAAAAACGTTCGTGTTATATCCTTTGTCCAGGGACGAAGAACGTGAAAAAGAACTCCTGAAGTCATCGAGTGAAGAATCAATGCGAAGAAGGACCTCCAGCTCTGCCGACAGTGTTCTTTCGAGTAACAATTCACCACTGACGGGACCATCTGGAAATTCAACTTGGCCCTCCAATACCGCGGCCGATGCGCAGTCAGCCACAAATATAATCGCAACAGACAATAGCAGTAACAGTGGTGTTATCCCAGCGGTCGTGACAAATACCCCTTGCATCTCGTCAGCACAACCGATCATCAGTCGAGAGGTACTGGAAACTACCGTTTAGTATCAGTATATCTGTCCGATTTTTTTTCTTTTTTTTTCTTTTTTTTTTTTTTTTTTTTTTGGTCTTTCCATATGTCCGTCTGCTTGTACATTTTCTGCGACGCACTCAGAAGATTTTTGAACTTTAAGCACAAGTGCATGGCTGTTGTGCTGTAATTCGTTTTCCTTAAGTGCAGTAGCAGCAAAAGATTGAAATGCACATTACCATTTTAAAGATGCAAACTACTGTTGCCTATACACCATACGCATTTGATGATAGAAAAGCAGCATTGCTTTTTCCCGTGGGAACAGAAAAAATTCTGTTCGTTTGAATCGATACAAGATCATAAATCATAAGTTTTCTTTTATATTTGAGAAAAGAGTCAAATTTTTTTTACGACAGATTTCCTTGGATTCATAATCTCTGTGATCTTCCAAGATTCGAAGAGTTTGATTCTCACAGTAATAATAATAAGCTCGTAAAATGGATGACGTGTATCTAAGGCTATTGTTAAGTTTAATTTACTCCGAAATAGTACTATTTCAATTAGCTGTAATCATTTGTACGATATATATTTGTAAATAAAGTAGAAAAATATATATATATATATATACATACATGTTTGTTGCTGCATGTGCCTTGATCTCTTTGTCTTGTGTCCTTTTTGTTGTCTTGCGTCATGTATATTTTTTTTCCCCATTTTTTTGTAATGATGATGACTTCCGATGTTAATAGTTGGGATGGTTTTTCCAGATATACGTTTAGTCAGCCTTTAGTTGACAAGAAAAGTTTCACGTACATAGGTAGTGGGGCGAAACGGACTAAAAACTGTTCGATAAAACTGCTGCCAAGTGTCGTGTGGTTCTGTCATTTGTGTTTTTCGTTTCGTTGAAGGAGTGCCTCTGATTAACAGTTCAGTTGGTTTGTGAATCCTAGCATTCTGTAAAACAATTTCAGTCTGTAGATGAAACCAAAATGGAATGCTACTCGCAGAGCCTACTTTTCCAGTGGATATTCTTTTGGCTTTAGGTGAGTAAACAAACGATCTCACCCATCCAGATCAGTTAATAATTAACTTCGTCGTTGGCATCTGTAGACAGATAGGTATCAAAACAAGGCTGTTGTCACGTTTACGTGTTTGTCTGCTTGTATTCATCCTACTCATTGTCAGTTTTACGAGCAGTTTTTAATTCTACCTTGGTATGAATATCTTCGTTCTTATGCACTTGTGTTTATTCCATATTAATGCATGCAGATATCCAATATTAATTATTTATATAAGTATTATATCTTTATATTTCTCTGTACACGTTTAAAGCTTGCAGATTACTTTAGACAAATTCAAGGTGTATTCTAACTTAGAAATTTGATTTCAATTATTATCAATTTATTATATTTACGCTTCTTTATAAGTGCACACACTTGTAGTTACATTTCTTTCCAATTCTCTATGCTAAAAGACGATGATGAATATATTACTAAAATTAAATTCAACAATTTTGAAGATCATTTTATGGAATCTACTAAAACTGATTATCTAAATTAGAATGCATCTCTGATTATTATTTGCTGTACTATAATTTTACCTTTCCCCTCACCTTTTTATAATATATGTCACTTATTTTAGAGAAAATGAACGATTTTCTGTGTTAATTACTATCTATTTGGAATTTAGTCAATAATTGTTTTTTATCATTATGTTTAAATGTATTTCGTTCAATTAAGAAGTAGTAAGTTTTCACCATAGCTATTTATAAATTATCAAATATAAATTGTACTCGCTTACTATTATGCAAGTGAAAATAATCTGTAACAAAATTCCAGGCCACTACATACGCAATAACAACAGAGAAAATAATTTACATTTCATTGCAACAAACGTGGTTATGGTAATTTGGAGAAAATCACTAGTTTTCCATTCACTACGTAACGAGACATTATTTCATCATAAATGCTTTCTGAAACAATTATTACAAATATATTACAATTTACATTTAATTTCACATTATTCAATGATTTTGCAGCAATGTGGTGCACCTCGAGTGACAAAGGTGTCAACGCCAGAAAAAGAGAAGCATGCCTTCGTTTCTGATCAACGTGCAGACACAACACCGGTAATTATTAGTAATAACGCCGAAGCCGAGAAGATAATATCGGACTTCAGCGACTCGTTGCAACAACGCAACGAAGACGCCGGCGAAGAAGCAGAACGCATCTCCTTGATAAATTTGGACGGCGGGTCAAAGCGTGGAACGAGTAGGAAACAACACTGGAAATCCCAAAGTATGGGTGACACTGTGCAGCAGACAGGAAATTCTCTCCAAGCAGGCAACACCAGCGTTTCTCAAGAAGAGGACCCTCAGGACCAGCCGACGTTTTCAGCGAATCGGGAGCTTTGGCAGAGACGAGCGACGTCGCAAACGCAATTGAATCCACCTGCGCCTCCTAGCCATAATAATAAGATTTTCCGTACCTCCCAAGAATTCCGCGAGATGCGTCAGAAACATACACCGGATTTGGTAATGGATCTGCCTTTGTCGGCACAGGATGCGAGTAAGAAGTCCGCCTCGTCGAGCAGCCTAAGCAGCTCTGATGAAGAGACTCCTACTCAGCCAACTCGTGCTGAAGCAGCTACGTCGCCGACAGGTGGTCCCGAGTCCCCCGACATGAGCACGGCTGCAGAACGATTTGCCAAACAAAACCAATGCACTCTGAAGAAAAACACCAAGTCGAACACCGACGCGTCAAAGTTGAAGCGTATGGAAACCGAGCACGACCCCGAACAAGAGTCGGAAGAGCTTGTCAGGTCGACGAGCTCCAATCAGATATCGGATTCAATGCCTCTCAGGTCACCTCTTCCACCGCGTTCCACGCCCAAGATAATAGCGAAATTTGCTGACATGCATCTGACAGGCGGCAGCCAGGTGTCGTCGTTCAAGCCGCAGATAAAAGTGAAGCCGACGATTCTTAAGAAACCGGTGTTGCCATTCCCGCATCCGCATATGAGTCCCGAGCTCGCGAGGAAAATCGAGAAGCAAGCGCAGAGCGCCGAACAAACCAATTAATTGCTATATATGCCCAGGGTATTACAGAGAAATTTTTAGCAGCGAGAGAATATTTATTTTCAGCAATTCACGCGTGTTTGAACAAAGCTTTCAAACGCGTACATTTGCCATTGACTTTTCCATTGACCAGTTACTCCGCCCAAATCGCAAGGATACGAAGTGTGTTAGTTATTATACCCTCGAGAAAAAAAAAAAAAAAGAAGAAGAAGAAGAAGAGAGGAAAGCCGGACAGCATCGTTCCTTAATATGAAACGGTACACGAAAATTTAGTTTGAACCAGTGAACGTTGCGTATCGAAGGTCTGATGCTGTCCCCGGGCCGAGTTTATTTTTTCTACGACTATTTTCCATTTTCGCATAATTTTTTTACCAAATGACCCGCGAAACGATGTTTCTAGTCATCGAACGACGATTGAGAAACGATGCGAGAAATGTGTGAGCGAGAAAATACATCGAAAAAGAAAAAAAAAAAAACACAAAAAAAAAATATATATATATATAATTTCGAGATTAAGTGAATTTTTCGTCGACAACAGACAAACAGCGAGAGAATGGGAGCGAGAGAGAGAGAGAGAGTGCGAACGAGAGAGCGAGAAAGAAAGAAAACAATGATTTTGTACGTTGGACGATTTGTAATTTATTGCAAGAAACTATTTCTTCTCAACGTGTTATCAGTATAATGTTTGCAACAAACGTGTTTGATGTTCCTTTGAAAAAAGAAAAAAGAAAAAAGAAAAAAAAGAAAAAATGCACGCGAATAAGTGTAAGTTTTAAACAAAGCAAGAAAAAAAAAGTCGAAGCCTTTTTTTTTAGGAATTTGTTTTTTTAAGGAGAATGAGTGAGATAATCTCGAGATTCCAATCCCGGGTTATTATTATTATTACTATTATTATTATCATCATTATCATTAAACATTATTAACATGTCTTACGGACGTCTTTAATAAGAATTATACGACAATGATGTTCGATATATTTGAAAATAATAAGTGTACAATAATGCACGAGTATTTAAACGATTCGACGTCAGTTTTAGACATGTATCAATAATAATTCCGCTATGGCAAAAAGAGCAAAAGGAAAAAAAAAATTCAACGAAATCAGAAGAAAGCGATGTAACACCTCAACGTATTCATGCCCTTCCTCACTGTAACCAATTTAAAGGAGAAAAAAAAAAAAAAAAAAAGAGAAAAAAAGGAAAAATCGAAAAAAAAATCATTGTACTCGTTTATCGAAATAATATACGTACAGTATGCCTGGTACTACGTGCAAGCATTCTACGAATTATACTTTGAGTGGAAAACCAATCTGGGTGATGCGCTATAAACGATCCACGCGATCCACGAAGTAATGAGTGATGAAAATTCAATTAAGATTGACTAATATAATACTCTTTATAGTTATTGATCAAATATTAGTACGAAATATTATCACATTATACCCACCGCAATAAGAAAAATACCAAAGTCAATGGATTATTATACTCCCCTTTCCCCATTTTTCCGATTGTATCGTATTTGTTGAACAAACAAAAGGCTACGATTTGGATTTTTTTAACAATCATTCGTTATATATATATATATATATATATATATATATATATATGAATGTGTGTGTGTATATATATATGTGTGTATATATATACATATACGTATATGGATATGTATATGTATATGTATATATATATATAGTTCACGCACAGTGAGAGTTGCGCTTTTACAATCGTTTTCTTTTCTGTAATTGTTCTCACGTTCAATTGTTATTAGCTCCATGAGGATTCAATGTAATTTAACGTGTAATTTAATATTGTTACGTATTTATGTCGATTCTCTCCATCGTACAGATACGGAAGCCTAATTTGAACTATTTTTCCGTGGCTATTGATATTAACTTCAATAAAGAAACGTGCAGGCTGTATCGACCTTTTCTACAACAAAAACCTGATCGATCATATTCCCAAGTTTAAATTTGCGTGGATTTTGTACGTGTTGGTGGTAAGTAAATTTGTAGTTGTCCTTGTTTCTTTCGTTAGAGTAGAGATTTTTAGATTTGTAATTACAATGTAAATAAAGTTGAATTACAATTACATTTATTGAAACAAAATTTGTGCGACACTGTGAGATAAACTCGATGTGTCCATGTAATTTCAATGACGATGAAATAATAAACAAATAATATGATCGATTTGTTCCTTTCAGTCGTATTAAAAAACATAGTTTTTTTCAGTACGGTTGATATACGATTGTGAACATACGTTTGTTACGTTTATAAAGCGTTATTTTTCAAATTATTGTTTTCATCAATAAGACCAACGATCATCGAAGACCGAGGTGAGATAAAAATATTTATAAAATGAAACGATGAGATATATAGAGATACAGGAACAAAATCGTTCGTTTCCCGGCAGATCTTTTTACAAATCTGCAAATTGAACGTGATAGCTCAAATTGAATGTTCGTATGGATTTTTCTTCGCTAAATGCGAAATGCTACATTTCGGAATAAACGCGCGAAATTCAAATCGTACATTTATGCCTAATTCGAATATATAGATATACACAACTGATAAATCAGCTGATGTCAGCTGTTGTTCGTTGGTATATATGTATTGGCACCTGTAACGGTTAAACGGTAAAAATACCATTATGTTCCATACTTGTGTATGTCTATTAATTTTGAAACAATTCCTCGGCAAATCGTGTTTTGAGTATTAATATTCACGTTGACGTACTTTTGTCAAATTCAATTGTTTCGTGTTTGATATTGTGGATGCCTCGGTTTTCTAAAGAAAAATGTGGTCAGTTTCTGATAATTACCACAGCTTGTTATATTGTTTGCAAATTGAGAAATCGAGGAGAAACCATTGAAAATACAATGTTAATCGTTATGTTTCACACTTTGAAAATAACGTATTGACTGGTCAAATGAATACCATCTTTAACCAGATCCTATGAATAAATTCGTTTGTGTCACTTGAAATTTATTCCAGTTCGATAATTTCAATGGTAGTAAACAATAAAGGTTTTTAGACATGGAAATTGATGAAATAACGAGAGATATTTTTGGACCAGATGTATTCTTAGAATCTACCGATGAAAGATCTAGCAAGAAAAGTAAACAATCTTCAAGGTATTTTTACTACTCGACCTTTTTTATTTCTCCGCTAATCTAACACTACGTACGTTAATTTTTTGAGTATATTAATATTTTAGGGTAGCTCATACTTTAGAATCGATAAATAAGTACATTGAAAATGCTCTTTCAAAAGATGCGCCAGAAATAAATGAAGTGAAAGATGATAGAATTGGCAGAATTGGACAAAATATTGTCAAATTTGATATAACATCACGAACAGGATATTTTTCAATCTCTTTTGATAAACTCACTATTAGTAGCCGAAGTAATTTTAGCACAATAAGAGCAAATACAGCTGTATATCAAGGAAAATGGATGTATGAAATTCAACTTGGATCCAAAGGTCTTATGCAAATTGGTTGGAGTACAATTCACTGTAAATTTACTCTAGAATCCGGAGTTGGTGCGTTCGTATTTCTCATAATATATTAATTCTAAGAATTTAATTCTATTTGATAAAACGTGGTTTTATTAGGGGATACTATTCACTCATATGCTTATGATGGAGACCGCGTTAAAAAATGGAATGTATCTTCATGTACATATGGAGAAGCATGGCAAATAGGAGATATTATTGGATGTGCATTAGATTTAGATAATGGAAATGTTGATTTTTATAGAAATGGCAAACATCTTGGACAAGCTTTTGAGAATATATCAAGGGGCGTTGGTTTTGCATACTTTCCAACAGTAAGCCTCGCATTAACAGAAGCTTTAAGAGCCAATTTTGGATCTACGCCAATGCACCATCCTTTAGAAGGATATGAACCATTACAAGCAATTCCAAAACAAAAAATACATCAAGCTGTACTTTTGTTCAAATGGTTTTTTAAAATAGTAGAACAAATAAATGCAAGACAAAATGTGAACAAAGAGAATATAAGCAAAGAAAAGCTATGCGATGATAGTATGAAAGTACAGACCTATTTAATGTGTCTTTCAAATTGTATCATAAAACGTATAGGACCTTTAATTTCAATACCGTATATTACAGAATATATTGTAATTCCTTTCATACGACATCTTTCTGAATCACAAACTTCTTCATTGTTAACTTGTTTAGATCTATTATGGATATTTCTTGAAAAGTATGAACTCAAAACATGTTTAGAAAATATCGTTGGTGTCTTACTGTCTACAGTCAGACACGTATCTTATTTAATTGAATACTTTAATCAATATAATAGCTTGCTTCTTCTAACAAAAATTTGTCAACATACATCAACGCGTCAGTATTTATTACAACATGTGTTCTTTGATCAAATATCATTTCCAAATTTCATGAATATTAAACCACCAGACAAGAAAGGACTGATTGACATAATTAGTGATGTATGGTGGGAAACAAATCCTGTAGATTTAACAGTTGAGGCTAATAAAGAAAATTATTTTCAAGCGTGTCAACAAATCAAAACTATAACTTCCGGTATAATAAATTTCAAGTATTTTTATTGTCTAACTTTTTATGTTTTTGTATTTATAACATATATTTTACAGAACTAGAAGCATTACAAGTACAATTTTTAATAACTATTCTTAATAATTCTGATGGCAATGGAACAAAACCAACTTCAAGAACTTTATTTTTAAAAAAATTCAAGCATTATGTTCCTGAAGCGAACAGTGTAAGTAGAGGACTTTTGAATTTCCAATAATTACACTATTTTATGTAGCATATTTTTGTTTTTGGTCAGTATTTCTACAGATGATAATCAATAATTTCAGAATACGGCACCGATTTCTCTTTGTTTTATTTATCAACTTCTGGTCGCATTAAAAACTTTATGGGATGCCGAGGTTAAAACATCACCTGTTTACGTGCCTTGCAGGTAAGTTTTATGTAATACATCTTTAATATCTAATAACATCTTTTTATATATTGAAATGAGCAGGATATTTTATGATGGATCGATCGACTACTCCAGAGTCGAAAGACTGGGTGGATTAGCATCTCATTTGAGTAAGATTTATAAAGAGGAACTAAACCAATTGTTAGGGCATGAAGCCATGATAGAACAAACAGATAATTCATGTAGAATGGCATTCGTTCAAGTGATTAACCTAGATTCAGGTCAAGGAAGATCGATGATGCTTAATGCAGCACCATCACCCAGCAACACTGATTCAGCTGCATCTTTACTTCAATTATTTGATGGCATTATCTTATTTTACGATCTAGTAGTAAAGAAGTCATTGGCGAAAGCGGCTCAATTTAGAAATAACATGTTAGAATATATTTCTATTAGTCAAGATTTAAAGAGACAACTAGAAGAAATTAAAAGAAAGGGGAACTCTCCATCAATTGAACAAGAATTGCTGAGATTAATCAATATTTTCAATGATAAGTTGAGAGACCAGGGAAGATACATGGCATGGATTCGCGCTACTATTTATTCAGAAGAGAAACAATTACAACTGGCATGGCTTCTAAAAATGGTCACGTTAACTTTGACGAATGCCAGCTTAGAAGGAAACATGTTTAGTTTTGTTCCAGAATTTTATTTGCAAACACTAGCTGAGTTGTGCATCAGTTTGCGAAATTACATACATCCAACGACACGTATTGATAAAATTACAGATTATCAACAAATATTTTTGAACATAGCCACATTTCTTTGCTATCATTTCCTGGATTCCCGTATAGTAAACGTAGAGTCTAAGAACACGTTACTTTTAATGTTAGCTGGATTCGTATTTAATCCATTTACGTTAGAAGCTATGGAAAATGTGCCGGAAGAAGGTCGAGTAAAGCTTGTCAGAAACTTAGTGAAATCATATGGAAACAGAGTATGGGCCGAGTCAAATTGGATTTTAGTCAGATTTTGGCAAGGTAATGGCTTTGCCTTTCGATATGAAAGAAGCCCACACCTTCTGAAAAAAATTGGACCAAAATCACTTCAACAAGAAACAATCTCTCAACCTAGAAGTACGTAATTTTTGTTTTCAATAAATACCTTAAAAATTGGATGATCAGCAAGCTTACTGCTTTGCGTTTTTTTAGAACCATGTCCCTCCACTATATACCAAGGCCATTTAAGGGATACATTGAACAATCGTCAAGATACAACAGCGTTCTTAAATTGTTTAATGAATCTACTGAACTGGAGTTTCTCCGAGTTTATTGGAATGGTTCAAGAAATTTATAATATTTCGTCAAGGCCGGAAAATTTTCGCATGGAACCTAAACAGTTAAAAGTTTGCGTCACATGTTTCGATTTAACGATTTCGCTGTTGAGAGTTTTGGAAATGATCATTACGTTGGTTCCAAATATCTTCGATAATTCACCACAGTCTTTCAGAGAAAATCTGTTGTTTAGATTGTGCCAAGTACATGTTGTTAATATTTTCATATTTTATTTAATATACAATTATCATTACATTTCTTTCTTCTTTTTTTTTTTTTTTAGTTACTTTGTGAAGTTTTAAATAGAATCAGCTCATATACTAGTTGTTTTCTACATGTTATGTTATTGGAAATACCAGACTTAGATTCAGTGGATCACTTTCCAATACTAGCTGCAGTTACAGGTGTTTTGTTGGCATTACTCAATGACGATATGATCGATTATAAACGTAAGTATTTTTAATTACGGCACGAAGAAGGTGTAATCGAGATTTAACATAAAGAAAATATGAATTTTATTAGAAGAAACAGCGACAGAAGTACCAAAGATTACTCAAACCTTATTGTTAGAATCGAATTTTCAAATAAGCACTCTGCATTTTACATTAGGAGATTTAAAAGATGAAGAGAAGCATGAAAAAATACGGTTTTCCTTCTTAGATTGTAAGTACAAGACAAATACATAACGTAACATATAAAATATTAGCACGTAAATTCTCCTATGTGTTTGACTTTTGTAGATACAAATGACGTAACAGAAGAAGAAATTAAAAAAGTGAAAGATATGATTGAATACTTAAACGAGTGTCTTGTCATTTTACCAAGCCCAAAAATTTCGAGCGACAATGCTGATATTTGCACTATATGTTATGCGCAACCTATAACAGTAACTTTTAAACCTTGCAATCATCAAACGTGTCATATTTGTATCGAGAGACATCTCTTAAACAGCAGATCATGCTTCTTCTGTAAAATAGCAATCGTAAAAGTCATAGATTCTTCTGATAACGTGATACACGAATTTAGCGACTCGGATGAAAATATGTCTTCGGATACCGCGTGAAATCGTATTAGTGCCATAACATGATCGTGGGAAAAATTATAAAAATAAATTTCTTGTAAAGACTACGATAAATTTCGAAAGAAAGTAAGCAAATTGTATAAAATGTTGTAAAATTTTATTTATTTAATATTATTTTTATTACTCTGTTTTAAAAAGTTTATAAATGCAGTACAAAAATAAAAGATTATACATTTTAGTCTTTATACAGATTTCCTACCATGATATAACAAACGAAATATTAAATTTGTATATGCATCAGTCTTTGTCGATTTGCTATTACAATTAAAAGAATGTATTAGAATATGTTAAAATATCTATCTAAATCACAACAGCTGTAAATCACAGGATGTAACGAGCGAGTTATTGTTAGACCATTCATAAAAATTATTCGTCTTTTGCTTATCAATAATTTACGGGAAATTTTCTTAATGTTCTAAAAATTTCTTTTTTGTAACATTCAGATTAATATTAAGTACATAAATTTTCTTTCAACTGTCTAAAACCAGTTATTAATGACGTTTTGTTAGACCTTATATTTAAATCTTCTATTGCTTCTACAAATACAACGCCAGATATAAATGCACCAAGTGCAGTGATAAAAATTGCAAAAAAAACTAGTAGTCGATCTTTGTTTAAATGTAGTTCTGAATCTTTCAAAAGTGTACACTGGAATAGACATATGCCTGGAAAGATAAAAATGAAAGCTGCCGACAGTGCTCCCAGCAGATTAATAACTGGCGAAATATCTGGTACCAGTACCGCAATTATTAAAGATAGCACGTACCAGATCAATGTAACAAAAACTCTAAATTTAATACAATTATTGTCCATTCCTAAAAGACTTAGAAAAGCATCACGACCACAATATAAGACAATCGGATACGTGGTAAAATTTTTGATGGCTATGAGGATAATGCCCAAAGTAAGGATTATGCTTTTCTCTGTATAGCCTTGAAGAATATCACTGGGCACTTTTCCAGCACCGAATGTCGCATATCCAAAAATACCAACTACCGTATAAGCAGTAAAACAAATGATCATGCTTACTATGGCACATAATGTAAATTTTTTAAGTTTACGTTCTTTCATACAAGCGTACATTGGTATTGCTGTCATGTGACTCTGTAAATAGCAAAATCATTTATGAAAGAAGGTGGAGAGTTAAAACTTATGAAATAAAAACTAACAATATTGAGGTACCTGATACGCGAAACAAATTATTGGAATTATTTGAAGTGCCTCGTATTCATTATCTGGCCATATCTTCATGGAATTAATAGGTGGTTCAGTATTTGTAAAATATTTATAAATTATCAACATCATAACGTATAAAATAGTTACACAGCCAATGGAACTGGCATAACTGAGAACATCCAATTTTTTAAAAAAGCACAAAGGAAGTATAAACAAGCTACACGTTACAGTTGTGACAAACGTTCTAGACATGTACCTGGAATAATATGATTAATAGAATAACAATAATAATAATAGAAATACACTTTTCCAATGTATACTCTTATTTACCATGTATGACAATAATCAAGTCCATAGTACGTTGCCAGAACTCTATCGAACTGATCGCCAACAACTATCAAAAATGTTAAGCAACATCCAAAGCTATATATCACGATACAAAGGGCACATAGGAAAAGTGACTTTTGCCCGTAAAAATTAGCAAACATATCTTGCATGGTAGAGCTATTTGCAACATCGCTGCAATTAGCCAGAATTACAAGTGCAGCAGTAATGAAGATCAATGCTATAAACTGCACGGTAATAGAAGTGAACAATCCTCCGGCTTTATCAAATGCTTGAGGAAAATTTAAAAGACCAGCTCCTAAAGTGGCATTCACGATTAAGAAGATTGTGCTTAACACGCCGGTTCCTGCAAATATCACAAATAAATCAGAACGAATTATGCAAAGCGTACGTCACATTCTATTCAATTTATCATCAGACGTTTTGGAATAAGCGACAACAACGAAAAATTGGGATTAAAAATTGAAAGAAATAACTGCAGAACAGCAAACAAAGTACCTGATCGAGCGTTTTGAGAATTGTGAACGGACGAAGGGCTTGGTGCAGTGCATAATAACATATCATTGCTAATGAGCTGTTCCGTGTCCCCCGTTAAACAATTCATGCTGATGATCACAGTCTAAACACAGTCTAAAATTACTTCTGACTAAAAATCTATTCAGACTTACAACTGGGACACTGCATTTGCTCGAATGAAAAGAGCGTTTATCTATATTTGTGATTTAACATTTGGACCAAAGGTTCATTGCAAAAGAAAATCATGCAGAGTTCGTTATTTCAATCGGGCAATTAACAACATTGTTATTCCAAGAATATATATCGTACGTAAATTGTAAATAAGTTCAGTTGCGTCACTAACTACAGACAAAATAGACCTTGTACTCTTTTTGTATCACCTGATCTTTTTTGTATCACACGTGACATACGACGTTGCCTATCTACATTCGGTAAAATAGAAATTCGCATTCAAATTAAATTCTCTGAAATTACAATTTTCGAACGTGTAGCTTCCGAACAGTTAGATATTACATATTTGAGAGAGAAAGAGTGCTTCGATCTGTTGACCAGAATATCTCTAACTCTTTGCAATGAATTTCCTAGACGAAAACAAGCAACAAGCTGAAGGAAAGAGAAACAAGCTGAGGATTTGATTCAGAAAGAAACGAAGGTTCGAAAATTAATCCTCTTGGATTAGTCTCTTTTACAAATAAAAATTCAGCGAACCGTAAAGTACTAGCGTCGCATAACGCTGAAACGCTGGAACTAATCGCTATTGTTGTCCTTGTCGCACCGCGTATTTTTAAAAAACGAGTTTAACAGCGACGATATTGATCAACAAACGAAGAAAGAAGAAAATAAAAAAACAAAAAAATATTGTATTCTCTAATATTGTTAAGAGTCAACCAAAGCAAAACGGTCGTCATAATTGAAATAAATTATTATAGTTTCTTGCTAAATCTCGTGATATATTCGTTTAAAGTAAATTTGAGTAAACCTCCATTCTGCCGGAAGATAGGTGTCGCTACGCGCACACGTCTTGTCCTGCCATCTTTCAACTCCAATTGGAACTAAAAGAATAAAATCGAAAAGTCCGATAGATGACAGTACGCGGCTTATTTTGCTAAATACAATTCTAGACAGATCCGATAGATGGCAATATTTGAACTATCGTCGGTAGACAAGGAGCGTGATAATAGAAGCAGAAGCAAACGCGGTGTTGTGACAGAGATGGCAATAGAATGCGATAAACCGCTACGCGGTGTTAGCGTTTAGGGTCTGTTACTGTACCAAACTTTTATTTCTAAAAAAGAAACTAATTAAAAAGATTTATTTCCAAACTTTTGCAATAATTTCTTCTAAATTAAATATCCCTATATATAAAATGCATCGTTTCAGAAATTCTGTTCAATAGATCCAAATTCAAATATATAACGTTGAATTTCTTGCAAGCTGCGTTTTTGAAAATTTCAAAACTATTCGTGAATATAATAAGATATAATTCTACGTTCAATTGTATATCTTTATTCAATCGATTATTTGTTAACAATTGATTTGGTAAAAACATTTTTTGTTAATACATCTGTAACAAAAGCGTGGGAACAAAATCAATAATAACAATATGGAAAAAAATTAATCTTTTATTATTAGTCTATTACGTGTATGTATGGATGACAATTCGTAATATTAAAAATATTACTGAAATTTTATGTATGTACATATGATCATAAATAAATATCATTGAACATATATATATATATATATATATATATATATAATTCTTTATATGTAAAATTTACAAAACTTTATACAGTTTAATCATTCACCTATATAATGTAAGAAATAGTTCTGTAAAAAATTAAGAATTATCTATCTTCAGGAACACTTGTATATATTCTTACTCCATGCATATCTTTGATTTCTTCTTTAAGTGCCTGTAGAAATAATTACGATTTAAAAAAACAAAATCAGTGATATATTAATATTTATTCAATAATACGTCTTACATCGTTAATTAGTCGATGTTGCTTAATAGTGTTCAATCCTCTAAATTCCGGTGCAATAACATTTATCTCAAACATTGCACCGCATCCTCCTGTAATAAATTTTAAACATTTCTTCAAGTTTAGAAAAATATGGAAAATGAAAGGAATATCTTCATGAAACTACTTCATGAAACGAGATACTTCTAAATTAAAACAATGAATTATAAATTTCAAATGAACGAGATTAAATACTCGTTTCACATTTTTGTATCTTATAAAAAATATCAAAATATGTAAATAGTCATTAAGGAAATTCTTCTTAAAAAGCATATATGTCTCTATTATACGTTGCATCACATTGTCGCAACAAAAATGTATCGCAATTTACTCTCTTCTTACAATAATTTTACCTGAGACATCATTAACTTCTATAACTTTGGCTTGAGGAAACTTGCTTCTGAGAATTGATATCATTTTTCGTTCAGCATTTTTGCCAGCCAATACCCTGTTGGGACCGTTCCATACCCTTGACAGAAGCTGCAAAACTTTCATTTTATTCATCTTACGCATTCTTCAGGGATTCGTGTTATTTACTTCTTCTTTTAATGAGAAAGGAAATGTGGAAATAGGATGTTAGGAACTCCTTCAAAATGTGAATAATAAATATTTAGTGAGCTACACATTGGCATGTTAAAAGAGAACCGTAGAGGTACCGTAGTCTCTCCAAAGAGAGAGACATAGAACAACCCTGCACGAAGTGCAACCCTCGCACGTGCAAATTGCATGAGAAGTGTGTATTTGTACCTACCGAAATGTTACGAAAATTTGACATATGTACACGACCGAACATAGTTATTATGATAGACTGCGTTCGTTTAAACCTCGTTTGTTTCTCTGTTTATAATTCAACGAGTGACAGCTTTTCGTTGAAAACAGTTAAATAAAATGCTAGTCGATTAGCAGCGCACAAGCATGTTACTCGATCAGCTGGTTTTTGATTGTAAAGCTACAACGGCGCCATCTACCTGATTTTAGAAAAAAAAAAAAAAAGAAAAACAGGCGCGTTAGAAAATGCATAAAAATTCATATTGCAAGTGTTAAATAACTTTCGTATGAAATACACGAATCAAGTATTAAATTAATAGCAATTGAAAATTATAATCTTATAAACTGATGCATTTCATTTTACAATTATTTTATCTAACAAAAATTGAATCGTATAGCAGGAAGTCAAAGACATAATTGCTAAAGTTAATTAGAATTAAATAAAGATTTATTATATTTTATATATATTTACACACAAGATTGCGAGTTACATACGTATATATATTCGTAAAATGAAAATACATATAAAAATAACGTTCATAGACAAATATTCTGTTCGTAATTACCAAAGCAAAAAATCTTCTAAATTTCTTATATTTCCAACACGTATCAAGAAAAAATGAAATCAAATTACGCAGAGTGATCTTTCAGTTAATAAATATGAATTTCATGGAAAGTGAGGTTAGTCTATTTATTGCCAACCAATCCGTCTTTCGTAACTAAAATTATAAGCTATTTTTACTGGATGTTATATCACACCCGGCATTATTTTCATCCGTGTATGCAAATAAACTATCAGTGCTCGAAGAAGATATTATCTTGTTTGATTTCCAACGAGACAAGATACATCGGAAGAGAAATGTCATCTCTTTCAAGACGATTCACCACACGTACATTCGAGTACGTAACAAGAGCCGTGATTTGCGATGACGCAATCGATGTAACCTTTCCTACGATTTCATAACTTTTTCCATTGAAAGAGAGTTTGCGAAAGCGGCCGGCCAATACATAACGCTTGTTTCGCCGATTAGGTCTAACGAATGATTTGCTAACTGCAACAAATGCGCAGGTAAACATACATATCGCAAGTGGAAATCGAGAACACGCGTGTATGCGCACGCACCATAAACTTGGCAGAGGATGACGTAGATTAACACGAACTCGAGTGTAACCTTGATCCGTACATTGCAGCCTCTCTCTCTCTCTCTCTCTCTCTTTACCTTGCGACCTCTGATCCTCGTTCTTTGTCGAACTGAAACGCCTCAGGAGCAACAGCGAAATTCACGTACATAGAGAACGAAAGACAACGTGTTTTCTTTACGAAAATTCTCACGCTTACTCTGAAAAACTGAGAGATACTATTGCGAAATAGAAATAGGTCGCTAGAAGGAGTGAAATCATTTCACCTTACAGGCTTGTACACAAGGTTTCGCGAGGGGCGCAGGGGAACACGGTGGAACAAGGAAGTGGCAAAGATATTATCGATTCGCCAGAGCTCACGAGTTAACGGTTTGTTTACACGAGCGTGGGGGAAAGTGCGCATGCGCGGCAGAACCAAAACAATAATAAGAGAGTAGAAGGTTTGTGGCTAACGGACGAGCGGTCGCTCGCTTTCGGTCTGCCGGAACGTTCTGCCGTGCCCTTTTAATTCGTACGGCTACGAGCCATTGGAAACCATAAACTACCCGCACGAGAACAATTACTTGGCAGCCATTAGAAATACAAACACGATTGTCAGTGGATTCCTCGTTCCCGGACTGTGCATGCTGTGCGTGAGAGCCGGAGCCAGACTTGCGTCAAAACGTGTATTATTGTGCAACGTGTGCTCGAAGCGAGATGTAACACAATCGTGAACGACACAATGTTGATGTTGAAATTATTACGATCGAGTTAGGAAAAAAACAGAGAGAGAGAGAGAGAGAGAGAGAGAGATAAAGAGACAAAAACAATATCTTTGTGTATATCCAACGTTGAAACAAATTTAAAGTCGCGTGCGTGTGAGGTGAGCGTTGCGTGTGTTTAGCCGTGTACTGTACGTGTGCGGTGAGAATGTATTCATTCAATTCTTTGAAGTAAAGCACGAGCAAAACTTGATGATTCGTTCGATATTCGAGAAAAGGAAAGGCTTGAAGAGAGGGGACAGGATAGAGGTGGTGCGTATTTACACGGTGAATCACGCGATTCCATGCGATTACGAGACGCGACTGCTTAGTTTAGGCCATCTATGTTTACACGACCGTCTCTAAATATGTTCGTAAACATCGAATGCACGTCGAATTAGGAGGAACGAGGTATATACCAATCGTATCCAATTAATCTTGGCTGCATAGTCGGTTAAAGACAAATCTGTTCTGCTCTTTCAACATATTTGCAATAAACGATAATCTTAAGAGAAGAATAAAGATACAGTTGAAAAAACTACAGTTTGAACAACTCTTCTTTTCTTCTTTTTTTTTTTTTTTTTTTCGGCGTACTGGTGCGTGCAACGTGTAGAACGTTTTTCTGTCTACACATCTGCCAGAGGAAAGGAATAAAAGAGAGAAGGAGAAAGCAAAAAAAGAAAGAGAGAGAACAATAACACGTTGGCCGAGAGCGCGGCTTTATCGTAGATGCTGCTCGCCCGTATCGCATACGTGGAGGTGTAAACACAGCAGCATTCGTGCCATTGTCCTTTTGTTCTCATAACCGGTGAATCGGGGGGGAAAGTAAGAACTTAGCCATGCCGAGCGCCGAAGAGACAACCTACTTGATCGAAGTAGTGCCGAACACGACCCAGGACTTCCTCTCTAGCGACGTCGACCTTCTCGTTTCGCAGATCAAAGAAAATCTTCGACTGTCCAGCTTGAAAGCGAAATCCAGCATCAGTCAGAAAAGTCGGCCGTCACCGTATCAAATACCTTCGAGGTCCTGGGCAGATCCTAACAACTGCGAGGTATGCGGCACGAAAAACACCGGTGGCCACGATCATCGTCATCACTTTGGTCATCACCATCACCACCACCACCACCACCATCATCACCATCATCATCATCATCATCATCATCATCACAAAAGGCCAACCACGAGGGACGACGATCCATACGAGCTTCTGCAAGAACTACTTCGAGAAGGTGGCCTGATAAAAGAGGCTGTGAAGAGACTTCAAGCAAATCTCGTTGATTTAGATAATTCTGAAGAGGAGGAGGAGGACGAGCAATCGTCAACGGGTTATCGAAGGAAACCGTACTTCTACGATTCGGAGGACGAACAATTACCGCCAGTGTACGAGCCGCTTGAGCTGTGAAAATGAATTATCGCGTGGCCGGTGTGTATCACGACACCGGTGTACGGGATTCAAAGAGATTTAGAAGACGATTTCTGTGGTGTACAGACGATAAAAGCGAAAGAAAGTTCGGTGCCCTTTAATTGAAAACAGCCGTTCTCGTTCCTGGATTTACGTTTCCGCGACATAACGTTCGATGCACCTCGTGTATTTCGTTCGGTGCATGTGTGTATACGTGAAGGAGAAAAAGTGTCAGTCAGAAAGGTGAAAACATATTCGCCCTCTAAAAGGCGAAATATGTACGGTTCATATCGAAAGAAAGTACAACGAGGTAAACGTAATTAGCCAAGAACTCGCCTTACATGGCCGTGTTTGTAAATATGGTATGTTGTTATTCGAAGCAGTTTCACGCATCGCACACACAGATACACACACGCGCGCGGGTTCGTGCGAGTTCGGCTAAAATCGCCGACATATCGACGATTCACGAGGCTTACGTGGAAGACATGGCTGCCTCGGTTCGAGCTCTCGGATTCGATTTACATGACAACAAGGTTTACCGACTTCTTTTCTGCAAAACTGCAAGTCTCATCCCTCCTTGAATAAACGAAAAGAAAAAAGAAAGGTTAAAAGAAGAGTTCCTCAGTGCTGCTCTCGCGTCCAGGGTAATAGAAAATGAGATTCCGGAGATAATGGTTGATGATCGACACATTATGAAATGTTTGTCCACCATTCGTTCTTTTTTCATTCAGAAAAATTCAAAATTTTTCGTTTGTTTCTGTTATTAATTATTATTATAATTATTACTATTATCATCTTTTTTTTTTTTACAATTATACAAAATAATCTGGTAGTTGATTCTGAAAATAATTAATTTCGAAAAGAAAAGAGATGACAATTTGTTCGATTTAACATGAATTTGACAGCATAATAATCCAGCATAGTCTAATCTTAATGCTTATTTAAATTTATCTGTTACCTCCGTTACATATATACATATATATGTTAGTTATAAGTATATTTTTTTTAATAGCGTAAAAAAGAGCACGTGTATAAACGAAAAGGTATCCTATAATATAGGATATTTCAATTTTGCTCGATTTGTTCGGGCAATTATGGTCCAGTTACTACTAGAGAAGTTAAAACTAAATTGAAAAATCAATCAACGAATTATAGAAACGTCTTTTTTGCGCGCGGAGGCATCGCAACTCGAAGGGTAGTGATCTCATTTTTCTTTATTTTTTTTCTTTTTCTATTTTATTTCTCTTCCGCACAACGAATGAGAATTATTTAGTTAAGATAAACAAGTTGGACTACACGCAAACTTATACTTTCAAATTTAAGTTCCGCAACTGCACGCACATGGATCATACACTGCTATATATTTGTGCGTTTGAAAGTATTTAACCAACCATGGTTGAAGAGAAATAATAAATTGGCATTGTCATAAAAGCACACGAAGTATTTGGGTTTGTTATACGATTGACACACGGTAGGTTTACATTCGCTCCGCATATATTAAGTACGTATATGTATAGTTATTTATCACTATCGATCGTTAGCGATATAACAAACGCTGTATGCGCATGTAAATTTGTTGTACATATGTGTGTGTATGTATATATACATATAAGATTGTATATGTGTATATATATAGTGACATATATAAATGCATATTGGGTGCACATGCGTATTTCAGTTTAACGGTAGAGCGTTGTTCATTTTACGATATTGAAATTGGATGAAAAAGAAAATGAACAGGTGATTTTTGTAGCGTGTCATTCTGCAAGGGCCCGGCAAAATGGAGGTATGGTATCGCGCAATGTGTCATGTCCACACATCGTACAAATGTTAACTAGTTCACGATAAAAATATTGCGTTAGATCACAGTTCCGATGGCGTGATGCATATGAGCGAATGAACGGAGAATTAGTACGTTTTTTTTTTTTTTTTTTTGGTACGAACTATGTGCGTATATATGCAACAATATTGCAGGTATGGGTATGAGTGTGTAGATAATGAGAGATTTGTCTTTAAATTTACCGTTAAAGTGTAAATTAAGGAAGCTATATACCTCGTTGTGATGGTCGGATTTGTCATCCGGCGAACCTTAATTATGAATAAACAAGTAAAAAATTTCATTCTAGTCTCGTTTTATTACTTTTCTTTACCCAAGTTTTATCATATTGTTAGAAAAGCTTCAGTTCCAAGATTTTTTATTGGTCATTTTTACGATTTATATTATACATTAATATTTCGATGTAGATTTTAGCTCTTGCTATTGCAATAAAAATGAAATAAAAAGTGCCGGAGAAATTATACATAATTGCACACATGTTTGTACGAGGAAGCATATTTCATGCGTGAAAGTATTACAAAAACGTTATGATATATCATTGGTATTGAATAAGATGATCTTTCAATACAGAAGAACAAAATCTCTGAGAAGTTCATTTCATTTGCTTTCTTTTTATGCATAAAAATTATTCGTGCTTCTTATATATATAATTCATAATAGAATTTCTGAAAGTTAGAAGAGAGAATTATCAAAAAATTTTAATTTTCTATTTTTCTATATTTTCTTAAAAACAGAATTTAATTTATAAATGACATTATAGTTAAGCGATAACACTGATAAGTCGTTCCAGTTTTTTTTTAAACGCGATTACAGGAATTAATTTATAACTTGTACAATTGATATTTGTTTACTTGTACATAGATAATATTATGTAATGGACATACTTCCGTCGATATCAGATGTAAGAAATAAAACTAACAAATTATAAAAAAGAAATTATCCTTTCGTCTGTGTTATCACATTCATTAATAGTTACAAAATAAGCTTAATAAAAAATGTTGAATCATTCTACTCGTACGATAAAATTAAAGAGGACCGTACGATAGATGCCTTTACATTTGAAATAATGAATATGACTGGATTGAAACGTTTGCGTCACCTGTTAAAAATAGATTATCTAACGGAAATCAGTATACGTAAACAACATATATAATTAAAAATAGTTATAGTTAAAATTATCCCTTTTGACATGTGCGAGTACATATATGCATATGTACATACATATTTACATACGCATGTTTCACGACATCCGTTTTTAGCTTGAAATTTGTAAATAATTAGAAATAATAATCCACAAGTGAATTATCAAGTTGTAATGATTAGGAATGTTTTATTGATTATTTTGAACTATCATCGTTCAAAATTATCACTTATCGATAAAAACCATATGTAAACATTTAATAATCAAAAATTTTCCAAGATATGCTGACAAAAAGATGTACAATAGAATTGTTAATTAAAAATCAAAGTAAATTGAGATAAAAAGAAAAAGTATTTCGACATATAGATAGAAAATTGTTATATAAAACGTGTTAAAAGGGCAAAAGAAATAATGTTGAAAATTTTAAATTTTTTATTGTTGTGAGTTAATTGTGAGAGTAGTGTTTTCCATTTTTCATAAATAAAAAGAACTACGAACATTTCTAGAAGTTATTTGTTTATGTATTAATTTAATTTATGCAAGACAATGAATTAGATTTTTATCAAATAAAATTTACGAAAATTTAGTAGTAATGATTCATCCTAATCACATGTTTGAAATAATTTTCACATATTAATTATAACATAATAAACTTTATTGTTTGAAGTAAATATGTGTTATCTTATATAGCAAATTCAATACGTGTGCAACATGTGTATAAGTATGTGTATAATGATAACAAAAACCAATTATTCCATGTCGTTACACGGGAAATAACAAACATTATTGGTCAATTGAAATTTATCACGTGATCCTTTAAGCTGTAGTAGATAAAAGATAATAAAGTAGGTCGTGAATCGTGCATTTACGTAAAAGGTGGTTTTATAAATATCAACGAAATTTTCGTAATTTGGACATCGCACGAGTCATTGATTACGTTATAAAATCTACGTTCAACTAGTGCTATAAAAAATCTGTACTATTCTATCAACAAATCGACAAATGACAAAATAATATGGCGGAAACAACGCATTTGTATGTATAGATACAATTTATCGATTGTTATTATATCTCTGCTATTAACTAGGAATTGATTGTTATTGATTGTTATAAATATATAATTATTATAACAACATCAATGAATTTTTATCCTTTATATACTACGTTTTGTTGTTCACTCTTTGTTCCTCATGTTATTCCTCTTCAAATTTGTTTCCTTATTGTATTTTTATATCATGCTATCAATTATACTGCTTATTGCTTTATAAATCATACTGTGATGACTACTGTTTACATTGGTAAATATAATAATGTTTATAATATTGTACTATTATCTATTTACAATTCTATTTTGTTACACTTTGAGGTTATGTTCAGAATAATTTCCTTCTGCGCATGTGCGAATGGCTGACAATGAGTCATATGTTCAAACTGTTAAGATAATATTAATATCAATTCTAATATATTAAACAATTACTGTATTTTTAAAAAATATTACATGTACTATATAGTATTATATATATAGTTTATATATGATATTATATATATTAATCATTATACATACATAAATATATATGTTGTTTAGTTTTAATTTAATAAAATATAACTTATCATTTAATTGGTTTTTAATTTATTAATTTTTGGTAAGAAGATATATCGAGTACCGATTATTAATATTAATATTATTTCAAAATAAAATTTCATTGGGTTTTATAGAATTTTTTTCAAATTTGTAAATGTGTTCAATAAAAATTGTAAAAGTCTTGTAAGTATATAATTAAACAAAGAAATTTTTATTTTTGTTAAAGATTTTTGAAATTAATGTAATTACTATAATTGTAAAAAAATTATAAACACGTTAATAAAATTGAAGTAAACTTAAGAGTAAATTGTTGGAATTTCATTTTTTAATTACATATTTTTTTTCCTAATGGCATATTTTTGCTAATAAACACAATACTTACCTGTAATAAGTTTGCAATTTTATTGTTAATATTTTTTTATGATAAATACTGGACTACTTATTTCTACGTATCATTATTGAAATCTAAATAAAAAATTAAATGTACAAAATCTTTCAGTGTTTGATAAATATGGAAATGTTAAACATAGTACATAATATGTAAATATTATTTTAGGAACGGACTAGAATCATGCTTTCAAAGGGGAGGTCATACTTTAAAAGTACCTATGTCCCTTTTCCAAAACAATCGGAAAAGATTAGTCACGCGTATTAAGACCAAAGTACCACCAACCACAGGTACTTTTATTATTCTCGAAGGAGGAGTTGAAATTCCATTTAACGACACAGATATATGCTGGCCATTCAGGCAGGTAAATAAATTGTGAATTAATAGTATAGTATAGTAATATATTATGTACACGTTTTGTATATAATTATTTTAGGAGTCATTTTTTCAATGGTGTTTCGGTGTTGAAGAACCAGGATGTTACGGTGCTCTTGATTTAGCAACAGGAACATCCATCTTGTTTGTGCCACGATTACCGCCAGAATATGCAATTTGGGAAGGAAAATTGCATAGTTTGGAAGATTTTAGAAAACGATATGTAGTAGATGAAACTTATTATACCGATGAAATAGCCAAAGTTCTAAAATCAAAACAAGCGGATCTCCTTCTTATTTTAGTATGTAATTTAATACTTAAATTAAATATTTTAAAAGCCTGTAAATAACTTTTTTTAATCTAGTTCTGCAAAAATATTCACATTTTTTTAATATTTTCAGTGTGGTCAAAATAGTGATAGCGGTTTACAAGCAAAAGAGGCAACTTTTGATGGTATTAATCAGTGAGTACATATTAATTTTCAGTATGTATTATTTATATTATAATTAATTTTTTTTATTTATATTATGTTTTA
Organism: Tetragonula carbonaria; assembly: GCA_032399595.1. Classification (NCBI taxonomy): domain Eukaryota; kingdom Metazoa; phylum Arthropoda; class Insecta; order Hymenoptera; family Apidae; genus Tetragonula; species Tetragonula carbonaria. The sequence continues at coordinate 8,608,331 of JAUCRC010000005.1, read as the reverse complement.
GGTTCAAAGTTGACAATAAAATTTTATATCCAGAAATATGTGAGTGGTAAGTACTATAAAATTAACGTTATACGATAAAATATCGTAAAAATGCATTTATATTATCCTAAAATAGAAACGCAAAATATAAAATATAAAAATTAATTATGATATAAATTGAAATTGGTAAAATTTCGTAAAATTGTTATCGAATTTATGTAATAATCGATTTGTTATATCGATGTATATATCGTTACAATTATTTTCTATATGTTTGTCATAAATCTTTCATATGAATTTTAATAATGATTTTGTAACTCTAAAATCGTTAAATTTAAAGTATCATTGCAAATAGACTCAAGATATAAATACTAGCTATTATATCAATTTTAATATAAAAGAAAAAATTTTACTACATTTAGCAAAACATATTTTATGCTGTTTCATTTTATAATTGAAGAAGGTACATTAAATAAAACATGAAGGAATTATCATTAAACATAATCTTATTAGATGCTTGTATGCTCTATGCAGATGATACTAGCTGGTCATATATGGGCAAAATTTTTAATGCGTATGCAACCTTCTATTTTAATCACTAAATTTATTAATCGATGCTATGAATCCAATTCTGAAAAATATGCTGGACAACCAAATCTAACACAAACTAGCATTTTTGTAGAAGAAGGATTAGAAATACAGGAAGTGCCTTTAATTGTTAGAAAGATTAAAGATATTGAAACAATATGTAAAAATATAGATCGAAATAGCATTTCTGTTATCAATAATTGTGATAATGCTCCTGATATATCTAAGAAGAATGTTCCACTTGATGCTAAAAGTAATACCAATTCCAAAAGTAATACTAATGCGAAGAGGAAATTATTAAATCAAAGAATAGACATTGAAACAGATGAAGGAACTGCAATATTATTCTGTTCAGATCTTGACTGTTTCAAAGATTTGGACATTGATGAGACATTGCAAGGATTGAAACTGTTTAATGCCACCAATAATGTCTATCCTATTCTAGAGAACCAGATCTCGCAAGAAATCAATTGTAGAGTAGCTTTGGAAGGGTTAAAAAAAGTTATAGACTTAGAGAATAGTTGGTTTAAACAGAAGTCTAATAAAATGCAAAAAACTAAGCAATTTGATGTTGACAATACTACTAGAGATATGATAATGAAACAATTGATTAAATTAATTATTAATAGTAATAATGCTGAAATGATAATTCAGGGGCTTATAGCTCTGAAAAAGGATAAAGTTAGTCCATCTAGAAATATATATAGAGATTTGATGTGTGATGAAGCCTTAAGTCGAGCAACAGATGGAGAATTTTCACCTGCTCAACTAGTAAATTTGATAAAAATTTTATCATCTTATAAAGATTCTAAGTACCGTAAATCAATAGATACCTTATGGGTTGGTATTTTACTTCAAGAACATGTGATTAATGCATATACATTAGTAGCATTATTTAAAGTATTAAAATTCTTTAATCGGAGCAAAAATATGGTGAAACTTATTTTAGAAAGAAAACTTTCTGATTCTTGGTTGAAATTATCAGGTACACAAATTGCAGAAATATTAGATTCTTTTCATGATAATGTTTCTGCAATGAAATGTTTAATGAGTGCCAGTAAATGGGCAAGTATAAGCATAAATGCATCTAGTGAAAAAGATTTAATAAATTTTATACGTAGTTTACATGTAAAAGATTACATTGATGATAGAATAGAAAATACTTTACAAAATTATTTGAAATCTAAAGCATTGCAAATTGATGATTCAAAATTAATAGCTACAATTATGAATTATTGTAAGGATTTGCAGATTAGAAATGAAAGTATTCTATTAGAGTGTGGAAAATATTTTATGAAACATGCTATGAATTTATCAACTTCTTTGTTGCCTTCTATTTTTACACCATTTGGATTATTATATGTACAACCTCCAAACAGTGCAGAATTTTGGAAAATATTTGATGATGTATTATCAGTAAAATTTCATGATTTGAAGTTAGACGATGCTCTAGATATTCTTCTTTCCTGTACCTACTTGGAAAAATATCCCGTTAAATTTTTTGATAAAATATTTATCTCACAATTGTTGCATAAAATTCATTTAAAAAATCATTCTGTGTTTTCTAATCGCATAAAAAATAAATTGAAATTACTAGATGCCACAATGTTTTTAGAGTCCAAAGAATATCAATCTTTATATTTTCCTCTGAGAAGAGTAGAGAAACCTTTATTTTTAGATGTTCGAATTAGAAGGGCAGTGAACATGATATACCAACCATTAGCATCTTTAGTAGGGGGAGAACAAAAATTGAGTAAAAATGTGATATTGAACAGATTACCACCTATAAATTTTTATATTCTTGATGTTCTTATACATCCGCATATGATATCAACATCAGTATTTCATTTAAATTTGGATCAAGAAAAAAATGTAAATACTGCAGTTTTTATTTATTTACCAGAATATTACTGCAGAAATACGCATCATTTAATAGGACCTCAAATAATGAAAAAAAGGCAGATTAAGAAATTGGGTTTTAAAGTTATGACATTAGATTATGTAACAATACAGGAACTCTGGAATCAATCTAATAAATTATCGTCTTATCTACTGAAAAGTTTACATTCCGCAGAAAATTCTTTATAACACACGAACAATGAAAATGTAAAATAAAAATTTTTTATTTGCGATGGAAATTGTAAAAGTAGTAATACATTGTAAAAGTAGAAATACATTGTACAAGGTATAGAATAAAAATTTTTCCAGATAAAAGTTCAATAATTTTGTATAGAATTGATGATAATTATATTATAAAATGAGACACAACTTGTATGAAAATATATGTATTTTTTGTTATAGTCGAGTCATAAAATCTCCACAAGAAATTGAGGTATTAGAATATGTGATTGAAGTAAGTTCAAATGCTCACAAATCTATTATGCAAATGGTGAAGCCAGGATTTGCAGAATTTCAAGCAGAAGCAGCTTTTATGAATTATGTATATTCTATAGGAGGCTGCAGACATGTCTCTTATACCTGTATTTGTGGATCTGGACATAACTCGTCTATTTTGCATTATGGACATGCCGGTGCTCCTAATAATAAAGTCATAAATGATGGTGATATGTGGTAAGTTTTGATTGAAATTAATATAATTTTACTTTTTTATTTTATTTACAAAAAAATATTTTCTCTTTTTTGTCTACAAGCCTTTTTGACATGGGTGGTAATTACTGTGGATATGCAGCTGACATTACATGCAGTTTTCCAGCCAATGGAAAATTTACAGAAAATCAAAAAATGATCTATAATGCAGTGTTGGCTGCTCGTGATGCTGTGATGAATGCTGCAAAACCAAATGTTCTTTGGACAGATATGCACTTCTTAGCAAACAAGATCATGCTAGCTGCATTAAAAAGTGGTGGTCTATTAGTGGGAGTTGTTGATGAAATGATGGAAGCAGGATTAAATGAAGTTTTCCAGCCTCATGGGCTTGGACACCTTATGGGATTGGACGTTCACGATGTTGGTGGATATCTTCCAGGACATCCTGAACGTTCATCACTTCCAGGATTAAGAAAATTGAGAACTGGTCGTATTTTGCAAGCTGGTATGGTTTTGACAATTGAGCCAGGTTGCTATTTTATTGATTGTGTAAGTAAAAGAGCGAGATTATAAGAAAATGCTGAAAGTATTAAAATTTTCAAAATTTATAAAGTTTTTGCATTAACTGGCACACGATAGTTGTTAGATGCGGCATTGGAAAATCCAAATCAATCAAAATTTATCGTTGCCGAAGAATTGAAAAAATTCCGTGGTTGGGGTGGCATTAGGATCGAAGATGATGTTCTTATAACAGAAACTGGTGTAAGAAATTTAACGAATGTGCCACGCACGTAAGTTTCGAGAATGCAAAATAATACGTACTTTCCTGATACTTGATTTACATGTTTTACGATATATGCAAAATTTAATATTGAATATTTAAAATTTATTGTTTGCAAAATTTTGCAGAATTTTAGAAATTAAAATATAATTTACAATATATAATTTAATTACAGCGTGGAAGAAATAGAAAAATGGATGGCCGCTAGAAAGAATTAAACTCGATTATAGAAACGATGAATATATCGCATAATATATGCGAATATTTAACGAAGAATATCTACAATATGTACAAATTTACATATTCTGTTTTTATGATAAAAAATAATTTTAATATATCACATAATACGACGTCACAAAATATTTTTACATCCTTACAATGCATATAATGCAATATTTAAATATCTTTGAATGAGCTTAAGTCATTCCTTTATAAATTGTATACAAAGAAAAACAAATAAAATAATATTCTTTATTACACGATACACTTCGTTAATATTCTTATTTTTTAAAATTTCACTTGGATCTCTTTTTTATTAAATAAAATATATGTATATTACAAAATACCGCTTAATTAAAATCTTTAAGTATTTATAAAATGTATTAATTAAAAATTATAATTATAAAAAATATAATTATATAATTATAAAAAGTATCGAAACGTAGATGCATTTCTGTCGTAAAAATTTCAGTTCATAATAACTTTTCGTGAAATAAGAGGGGGCAGAGGGGGTAGTGTTAAGTGCAACCTTGGATGTGATATCTTGCGTTTATTGAAAGGGAACTTGAGCGCTGTTATTATCGGATATGGTGTTACAGTCGTGGTCGCGGTGTGAACGTGTACGGTACTTTCCGTGAAAGTTCTAAAAATTGTTAAAAGAAGACAGACGAAAAAATACAAGTGTCGTTTTATCTTCTTCTCTCCGATGGTTTTTTTTATGAAATAGTGCGTATATTTTATGAATTATTTATTATTCGTGTATAAGTATGTATATTAATCATGATTGGTTATATGTTCGAATAAAAATAAATTTTCTATCTATGATATTAATAAAATTATAAATAAATACTTTAAATTCAAACGTACAGTGAGAAGTGGCGATGAATAAAATTTCTGAAGTGAGAATCTTTCGTCCGAGATGTATTGATAATGTAATTTTTAGAAAATTATTTTGTTTTTACTCTCGCTAAAATTTCCGATGAATTAGTATTGTATGTATTAAATAATTTAATATTACAAAAGATAAGATGATGATAAATCGATAAACAAAAATACGATGACGATTGAAAAATCTCTAGTCTTTTTCCATTCTATTAAAATTTATAGGCGATTTCTTTTCAAAATGAAGATTTGTCGTATTTGTCGACGTCAAAAGCGAAATGTGGACTGGATATTCATCGACATGACCTGTTTTTTTCTTTTCGAAAAAAATTAAATTACAACACTGAATCTAATAAATTATAATAAATAATCAATGAATACTAAACTAGTTAAAATAATTTACACGGGAATGATAATCTAATTATTAACAGTTAGGAGTGCAAGATTATAAAAATTTACTAGTTAGGTATTATTAATTTATTACGAGTGTTAGAATATAACTGGTTCAATTAATATTTAAGATTCAATGAAAATTAGTGAATTGGACTTTGTTTGTTACGCCTGCAATAATTTAAATTTTATATTGATTTCAGATATTTCTTTTTATCGATTATACATGTAAAGCTTATTTGGATCGATTACAATATTCTTACAATCGTAATAATATAATTCGAAGATTGATTAAGTTTGGAAATTAAGTAAGGAAGGAAAATGTTACTTGAGAATTTTTGATGAGAAATTTCAGCCACATGTACATACATATAGAAGGTAGAATAAAAAACTGAGGATTCTTATAATAAATTCTGATTTGAATTTAAACAATTATTTTTTTATATACGCTTCATTTACAGTGATATTCAATATTTTAAGTAGCATAGTTTATCGTGCGATGAGAATGTGAAGAGTAGAAATACATTATTCGATTACTTGAAAGAAGATAAATGATTATAAAAATGGGAAATTAAAATCAATAAATAGAGTATTTCCAATAGATTGGAATAAAACTGATTTTATATCGATTCGAAGTTATAATGTTCCAAGGGAACAAGAAAACTTTAATCTGAAATATAAGCGTAAAAAAATAATTCTAACCAAAGGCTTGACGAAGTAAGTACGTCATTTACTAAGAAAAAATGATAACGTTGTCAGCTATTTATCATTTCTTCGTCCTTTCTCAAGTTATTATTTTATGCGCACAAAGATAATTAGAATACTAGACAATAGTTGGAAATTGAACGAGGCAAAGTCTATTAACATATTGAACTAGAAATCGTCGGATAGAAAAGAGATCACTGTAGATTCTTTGTAATTGTATTTTTTATATTTAATAAAAAAAATTACAACAGTATATATACACACACACACACACACACACACACACATAATGTAATATCTAATTATATTTTCATTTTGGATGCTTATATTTTTAACAGTAGTGTTATTAACAAACAACAGATACAATTGTAAAATTTAAATAACAAGATTTTTAGTTTGAAAATATACACACATGCTTGATTTTGACGTGATCAAATATCACAATAAAATAAGATCACGATAAAAAATGTGATCTTATCACACTTACAACAATAAGAAAAATAACTATCATTCAAGCCAAGCTAATTTCTTGCTAAGAGAATACGTATTTACTATTCCAACAACTTTTCATGTAATTATTAACTTTTTAATTCAACCACGAACGTGATAGATAGTAAAAAAAAAAAAAAAAAGAAAAAAAAACTAGAGAAAAATATAACAAAACGATGAATACAAGTTCTCGGTAGTGAAACGAAGATTTTTTCACAATTTAATTTAGCTATTAGCGGTTGAGTTCTTTTTTTCTTTCTCCTTTATCTTCTACGTTACGTTGCTAGGTTGCCTGTTTTTTGCGTTACATAAACCACGATTTCGATTAGTTTGCGATCAAGGTGATAATAATCGATGGGCGTTTTACGTCGATTTCCGTTACGTAGAGGAATGCCGAAGGCTTGAACAAACACCAGCCACGTTTGACGCAACGCGAATATACGATAGTCAGCTGCATCATGCGACCGAAGACCGAAACACATTGTCGGTGAAACTCGTCACATGGTTGCGATGTCAATGATTCGAGACGTCAACCAGGCATCCATTGCGTGCGTGATCAGTTCCAGATTTATATTGCGAACCGACATGTGTATTTATTTATTTATTTGATATCGGTCGCAGGTTTAATAGAATATTACAATATAATAGTTTCCATTTATTGGAATGGGACTTCGATGACAGCGTACAGTTTTCTGAATACGCGATACGCGAACTTCTACATGAATAAAGAATTATAGACGATTAATGAATATTTATTATTTTATCGTTAATGCTCCATTAATGGAACGACTGGTCTCAGTCATTTGAATTTGAATTTCAGTTTTTTGTCATTTAAACGAAACGAACGTCGTAGGTAGGAGAACTCCCGTAATATTTTATTTAGAAATTATATTTTTAATTTATCTCACGGTTCTTCTTCGTTCAATTGCGAAGCGCATAAGCAACAGCGAAAGATGAAAACTCTTTCTTTGAGAATGTCGTTCTTTCATATATCGTCGAAGCACAGTGTCATTCTCCGATGATCATCATTCAACATCCGAGGTAAACAGTCGAACCGACTTGATAAACTAAAAATAGCGATTTCTGTCTTTTTTCCTCCTTTTGTTTCGTTCGTGTACCAATCTTGAATAATAATCGACAACGTCGCGTCGTTTAGAAATTCTTTTGATGGAAACGAGATACGATTGATCTTGGCGGCATCAACGAATATGACGTAGGAAAAATAAATCTTATCGGTCGTTCTCAAGTTCGAGTAAAAATCAGACATATTTTATATTGGGAACGATGCGTCGAGTTATATAATGGAATGAGAAGTTCGTTGAATCGACGAGATCGTTTCGAATCGATACTCTTGCCGGAAGTAAAAGTATGTTATTCGCAAGCGTAAGCTAACGACGAGAATACAGCATAGAGGTTCATTTAATTGCACTGGGATTCTTCACCAATTTCAGTCGTGGAAAAACACGACAAACCTGTTCTATTATTTTTCGAAATAACATGCAAATGTAATGGACTGCAAAACGATAAAAGAACATGTTATATACATATTCTAGATGTTGTGCATCCTAAATGAAAAGAATCGATTTTTTTTCACTGGGACCGGTGCGAACACCCCTTAAGCCGAAATGTCAATGTATCATAACCTCATTAACAACGTTCGCGTTCTATTTGCGCGCGTTGTGCATATTATTGTGAATCGCGTAAAAATAGAAATTCGTTGTACGTCAGACGAAAAGAGGAAAAAAAAAAGAGAGAGAAAGGAAGAGTCAAAAGAAGACTCGCCGAGGATTATTTTCGGGGGAAACCGTTGGAATTATTTTTGACAATTTCGACGTATATTCACCATAGACGGGAGTTAAACTTACTTCTCGGAATTTTTCTCCCCTTAAATCGGATCATCCGATGAAATAAAAAAATAAAAACACGCGATAACCAATGAAATAAAAAAATAAAAACACGCGACAGTAAATGAAAATAGGCGACGAAGAAAGAAACGCGAAAGAGGGACGAGGAGAGAGAGAGAGAGAGAGAAAGAGAGAGAACAGCGGGAACGTGATAATTTGAAGTAAACTCGCGGACTAGTCATTGATCGACCGCGAGACGTCGAGCGCCGCGACGCCCTCTCTCCTTTTCTTAACCCCAGCGGCGTCCCCACCTGTGCCTGTTCACAATCGTGTCAGACATTTAAGCGTCACATCCGAAACACGCCTCCTTCTTTCTCTCGCTCTCGCCTCTCTTCCCCCCTTTGTCTCTCTCTACTTCGCTCTTTTCATTCGTCGTTCATCGACTCGTCGACGCTCCGCCGTGCCTCGCGGAGACCAGGGAGATTTTCGCGTTGACGAACCTCGGGCGCTCGTTTCGCGTTTCTCGTCGGTTCTGTTGCTCGACGTAAGAGAGAGAGAGAGAAACGAGATACACTTACAAACGGAGATAGAAACAGGGATAGAGATAGAACGAAAAGGAGAGAGGGACAGAGAAACTGGCGCACGCAACACGCGAGAAACAGAGACGACACCTCTTTGCCGCGTGAAATTCTATTCCTCGCCTTTTTTTTCTCCCTTTTCTTTCCAGAGAGGTAGAAACGCGGTGGCTGCTGGCCGATGCACGAGTGTTCCGCGTTGAAGCTTCGTATCGTTCGGTTCGCCGATTCCAGCGAGCGATCATCGCGGGCGATTGAGAAGAAAAGAAAGAAAACAACCGAGCAAGAGGGAAAAGAAGAGAGGTTCGTCGATAGTGGTTGTGCGCGTTCGTTCGTTTCGCGACGAGAAAAATGTGTCGTGGCCAGCTGCAACGCGTGGACGAAATGTTCGACACGGGACTTGATCGCTCCTCGTGAAAAGGTGGTGCCTCTGCCACGCGGATAAGCGGAGATGCAGTGTGTCCTGATGGTTAACGTCGAGGATTCGTCGGTTTTCGACGTCGGTTGCCGTGCCTACCCCGTGCTATCGCCGTGCTCATTGAATCGCTTTGTCTGAATGGGGTGGCGGTGAACGACCGTTTCTAGGTCGGTCGACATCCACACGGGGCAGCTTAATTGACGCGCTTTCGAGGAATTCTAGGAGGAGCGAGCGGGGGTCATAGCAGAATTGGGACGAATCGAACGAGGACCGTTTCTTTTTTTTCCACGCGGCACGCGAACGCTCTCGGGCCTCGAAGCTCTTCTCTCACGAAGTGCAGGTGAGAAGCAGGCTCCCGCGAAAGTGTCGTTTTGGTAACACGTCGTTTTTCTCATACCTCCGCCGACTCTCGTCGTCCATCGGCGTCGATCTGAAAAACGTTTCGCGCGAGCCAAATTGGGTCACCGGCGTGGGGGGGGGGGGGATCCAACCGATTGTCATCCAGCCGAATTATCAAGATCACAGGATCAGACATAGGAAGAGTGACACAGAAAGAAGATCAACAGGAACGCGGTTGATACAAGGGGGAAAAAAAAAGGTTGGAACAGCGTAAGATCGACATGTTCTGTTTCCAAACGCCGTTCACACGCGCGTCACGCGTGCTCGTGTCATCGCTGTCTTCCAACAAGACGAAAACCTCCTCGATGAGCATGATCCTTCCAGTGGAGAAGACGTCGGGCTCGAGTCTGAAGTGTGACAGGCAGGACTCGGAAGCGACGAGCGAAGGTTCCGGCTCTTCTATCGGTTATATTGACCAGGAACCGCTGGTTTCTGACACGAGCAGCACCGACAGCACGCTTCCGGATATCAAGGCGGATTACCTCGATCCCGAGACGTTGTCGCCCGGGCCTGACTCTGTGACGGCGCCGGCATCCGTCGTCATCGTGGAGAACGGGATGGAACCCGTAATGGAACCAAGTGACATACGTGCGGAGGACAATGAACAGAGTTACCACCGCGTGACCCTCTCCTCGTCATCGCCCGAAAAGCAATCGTACAGCAACAGACGACGGTCGAAGAAGTTACTGCTTCGTCTACGTTCCAGCGACTGCTCCTCGAACGACAAAGAGGACAGTTTGAACAAGGAAGAAGAGCAGCAAACGGACAAAGAGAAAGAATACAAATCTGGTGAAACTTTAATGACGAGTTGTTCGCCATCGGTGCTGATCGACTCCGCCGATGATCCCGAGGAGGACGACGAGGAGCAGGACGCTTTGAGAAACTCCAGGGTAATAACCGCAGCCTCTGAGAACGATATATCCTCGTTGCAGAATGTATTCAGCGAGTCGGAGAAGGAGAACGCGTCGAATCAAGAAACGGAAACCGAGACGGAAGAAGGATCCTCGTTACCTTTGAGCCCCGCTGGCCCGTCAACCGGAGCAGGCTTGTCCTCGTCGACGGTACCCTATTACAATTTCCTTCGTGTCAATGGTGGGTCTATGCGACAGGAGATGACTAGCACCAGCTCGCCGCAATTGTCCTCGGATAGCAATCACAGATCCAGCGGTGAATCGAGCTCGCCAGCCGATGCTCGTTGCTCGTTCAACGTTGAAAACGGCACGAGGCTAGACACGTTGAAGCCGGAGAGCTTAGAAAGCACGTTTTGCCTGCCTGCCGCGAGATCTTGCCCTAATTTGGAAAGGCAGAGCGCTGGATGCTCGCCAACCAGCGGCTCGTTCGGCTCTACGCCTAGCCCCGGCCCTGTCGGCCCTAGATTCAAACCCATCGAAGAAGGCGACATTCAGGTGTGCTTTTTGAATTACACGAATCTCGTGAAGAAGATCTTGTCGAGCAAATATCTGAGAAGGTGGGAGACGCATCATCTTTATTTGAACGACACCTGTATCTCGTCGAAAACGGTGAGTTTGAGATTTTTTCCTTTTTTCTGGGATCGAAAGTATCGTATGGTTTTGTACGAGTGATGTACGATGGATACGAACGAGACAACCGATTTCTATAGAAAGTGTGAAAAGGCATGTTCGATGAATGTCATCAGGATCCTCCTTACACCGCAATAATAATATCGAACGCGTTGTAATTTCTAAAATTTACTTTCCATCCGCGTTTTTTTCATTTATTTTTCTTTCGAAATTCCGAAGAATTCGCGAACACCGACGTTCGCGAATTATTGTGAATGTTCGTCAAAGGAGAGTCATTTTTAAATATTTGCATGAAGTTAAATCACAGGTATTCTGGTATTTTTCGTGTCGTAACATGACGTATCTTGCACATAATTAACTTTAATATGTTTTGTGTCATGTGCGTCATCAATGGCCCAAAGGTAAAGTTTCCATTAACCAAAGAAACATGTTTTTTCGCTATTGATCGCGATTATAACGTATTTAAAAGAAGAGCAGCAGGAATTATTCGCGATACGTTTTTTGGTTAATTAAATTATATCGAATCGACGTAGTTTTAATCATTTGCAAAGGCCTTATAATTTTCGCGCGATACGAGAGTTTTTCATGAGTGAAACAGAGTGGTCTTTACTTAAGTAAAACTTGTTGACTCGTGATAATAAAATACTTATTTTTTAGTCGTTTTGCAAGGTATTTCATTGATATCCATAGAAAGTTTGTCAGTAAAAAAAAAAAATAAGACGAACGTACGTGCAAAATTACAATGACTTATTAATCCTCGAACTGCTAACCAAAAAGTTACCGATTCGGATCGCTTTTGACCTATATTGGAATTGTAGATACTAAGTATCATTTAGTGACGTTTATATTATATAAAGGAGGCAATACCATGAATTTACGACTTTTTGACTTTCATTTAGAATCAGCACAGAATCTTCTACATAGATCAAAAGTGATCCGCTGGCGGTTCAAGAGAAATACACGAATACGAGAGTTTTTCATGAGTGAAACAGAGTGGTCTTTATTTAAGTAAAACTTGTTGACTCGTGATAATAAAATACTTATTTTTTAGTCGTTTTGCAAGGTATTTCATTGATATCCATAGAAAGTTTGTCAGTAAAAAAAAAAAATAAGACGAACGTACGTGCAAAATTACAATGACTTATTAATCCTCGAACTGCTAACCAAAAAGTTACCGATTCGGATCGCTTTTGACCTATATTGGAATTGTAGATACTAAGTATCATTTAGTGACGTTTATATTATATAAAGGAGGCAATACCATGAATTTACGACTTTTTGACTTTCATTTAGAATCAGCACAGAATCTTCTACATAGATCAAAAGTGATCCGCTGGCGGTTCAAGAGAAATACACGAAACACGGAGAATAATTTCGGTTTGAGTTTTAATACAAAAAAGTAAACGCGTAATGTCTACGAATATTTTGCGTTGGAAAATTGAGTTAATCCAAACGACATTTACTTGTCGTTTGTTAAATAAATTTAACACTATGTCGTAATTGGAATTTCATCTTATTAAAAATAAATATTCTTATTCTTGTTAAAATTTTCTAGTAGCTTGTTTACGTAAACTGTGTAATTAATGATACATTACCAACGATCAATGGCAAAATTATAAGTCGAGTTCTATCATTTCGAATACTTGTCTATTTTAAAAAAAGAAAAAAAAAAAGTATGATCTATACTTCGTACACTTTAAATAACTCTGTTTGTTTGGATTGTTTTCTTTACAAGTTTACAAGCTTGACTTGCAAGCTGTCAGTGAATGATATTAATAAATCGGTGATATTAAATATTTAATTAATTTCCTCTTATGGTTATTACGTTATTAAACTTTTGCATCTGCAATTACAAGTCATATTACGAGCCTCGAGCTTTCTGTGCCATTTTTCAACGAGGAATCACATCTTTCACAATTGACTTACTATTAGAAATATCACATGAAAATATTGCACGTTAATGAAAAGTTTAATTGTAAAAAAAGTGTCTAAAGTTTATAATTGATCGAAGTTAGAATTGACGTAGGTATCGTAATTGCGATAAGTCATGCTGTTTCACGTTATATCGCATTAATTGAGATTACGAATGTTTTCTTCAGATTTTAAACAAACATCCGACTTACATACACTTGCGAGGGCATTTAAATGTAAAACGTAAAGAACTAGAATTAATACGTAGATATTTGAGTACATTTTCGACGAGGATACCGGGCGTTTGCATTTTAATCTATTTAAAGAAAAGAAAATTGTAAACTTGTAAAGAAAACAATCCAAACAAGTAGAGTTGTTTAAAGTGTTAAAAAAAAGAAAATTCCCAAAGTCTTTTCGAACAGGCAGGATTGATTCAGAAACTCTGGAATCTTCCTCTAATTCCGACGCCATTATTGAAAAAAAAAAAAAGAAAAAAAAATATTCATCTGTAATTAAAACTATTTCCAATTATATAATTGTATATTCGTTTTAAGTTGAACGCGTATCGTGCATCGCTACATGAATCAGCGTTTTATTTGCAAGAAACACGCTGTTCTTCAAAAAATCATTTCCAGTTCATCCATATTTACGGAGTTGTTAAATTTATCGAGTAACTTTGACTTTTCCTTTTACATTTGCCAAATCTGATTCGTCGTGTCTGTCAGTAACAAAATCTACTTGCATCCTTTTTCCAATAATTCTCCTGTTAAATTTAAAGTAAAACTTTCAACAACAGCCCTTTATTGTCTTTTACTCCCTCTCCCCCCCCCCCGCCCCTCCCCCTCCAAATATAAACGAATACAGCAATTATTGTTTCCTTGTTCGAGCAACAACTCCTGTTGTTTGTTATATCGATATTTCGCTTGAATTCGTCGAATGCCCCGGTATAGGTAGCACATTCTTTTTTTTGTTGAGCAACGAAGAGGATATAACCAGATTGGAACTCCTCCTCCGTTATTGCATCAGGCAGCTAAGAAGAAGAAAAAGTAGCGAAATAATGGAAAGGAGAAAAAGAAAAAAAAAAAAGAAAAAGGAAAAAAAAAGGAAAGGGGGAAAAATGAATCGAGCTGGCTTTTTCGCGATGTTAAGCGTAATCTGAAACGATCGCGAGACGTATTCAGGGTCGGCTTTGACGCAAGTGAGACACACGCAAACGCGCACGCACGTGCACCTTCCTTTTGTCTCTTTCCTGTATATATGTTTTCACTTGACGGTTGTGTACATGTTTCTCAGCGTGCATGCATCGAAAAACCACACGGGTCGTAACTTTTCGCAATTTCACGCGAAATACTACGTACGTACGTGTCTACGTACGTGTCTAGTTTTATATATTCGCTTTTTCGTTCTATGCGATTAGCTTGATCGTTGATAAATGTTTCGTTCAGGACACGACTGTTGCAAAGTCGTGTCGCGAAGGATGCGTATAATATGTACAAAGTGTTCACAGTACTTTTGTAAAAAAAAGTGGACGAGACAAATTCTTTTTCGTTACGTTCCTTTAACCGTGCTTGTAAAAATAGGAGTCTGTATGTAAAAGTTGGCAGCCTAGTTGTTCAACTATGATAAAAATTAAGTATAACGAAGAGACGAAAAAATTGTTTAATTATAATTGAAAAATAATTTGTGTTTCAGAGGACGGGATTTTTTCGACAGCCAATACCTTATAGTAACATGTCGGATATACGGAAATATGCTGTTACTAGATGGGATCCTACGTACAAGAACTGCCTTAGCATAGTTCTACCAAACAGTTCTCTTCTTCTCCAAGCGAATAATGCTTACACGAGGGACCAATGGTATCATTCGATACTATGGAAGGTAAGTTCTTACCTCCCATACATTCGTACCTTGGTACGATACTTTTCATACCAATATTTCTAAATACTTAACACTTTACCGACCGTGTATTAGCGGTGAATAGTTAGCCGATTAATAGGCTACCGGTCGGTAAAGTGTTAAAATATGTTAGTTAACCGAGTAATAGGCTACCAGTCGGTAAAGTGTTAAAATATGTCAGCCGATTAATAGGCTACCGGTCGGTAAAGTATTAAAATATGTTAGCCGATTAATAGGCTACCGGTCGGTAAAGTGTTAAAATATGTCAGCCGATTAATAGGCTACCGGTAAAGTGTTAAAATATGTTAGTTAACCGATTAATAGGCTACTTGTCGGTAAAGTATTAAAATATGTTAGTTAACCGATTAATAGGCTACTTGTCGGTAAAGTATTAAAATATGTCAGCCGATTAATAGGCTACCGGTCGGTAAAGTATTAAAATATGTTAGCCGATTAATAGGCTACCGGTCGGTAAAGTGTTAAAATATGTCAGCCGATTAATAGGCTACCGGTAAAGTGTTAAAATATGTTAGTTAACCGATTAATAGGCTACTTGTCGGTAAAGTATTAAAATATGTTAGTTAACCGATTAATAGGCTACTTGTCGGTAAAGTATTAAAATATGTCAGCCGATTAATAGGCTACCGGTCGGTAAAGTATTAAAATATGTTAGCCGATTAATAGGCTACCGGTCGGTAAAGTGTTAAAATATGTCAGCCGATTAATAGGCTACCGGTCGGTAAAGTGTTAACATAAGTACTATCTTAAAATAAATTCTTTGGATTTAACTTTTTCGCGAGTTAAGTAATCTAAAAAGAAATGTGAAATTTTTCTTTTCTTTTTCCACGGAAGACGAAACAACTTAAAAGAGATGATAAGAATGAAACTACACGTGCATCATTGGAATGTATATTTTACAGCAAATGTTGACGTGTCGATTTCATATTTCTGAACTTTTAACTATTGACTTTTAGAGGAGCATCTTCAAATATCAGCATCTTGTATCGCTAAATACTCGGGAGGAAGTGATCATCAAAGAATTGAAATCGATGGTAGATTTCGCGTTATGGACGTCACTGCAGGATGAAAGAGTGTCCGTAGCACCGTTGGAAGCTGTTGCAAAGCACCTCGAAGATCTAGTCGTCGAAGAATCATCCGTCGGCGAATAC
Source organism: Tetragonula carbonaria (assembly GCA_032399595.1). Classification (NCBI taxonomy): domain Eukaryota; kingdom Metazoa; phylum Arthropoda; class Insecta; order Hymenoptera; family Apidae; genus Tetragonula; species Tetragonula carbonaria. Next base: position 8,591,998 of record JAUCRC010000005.1, on the reverse strand, counting down.
ACGGAAAAATCGACAGAAGAGATTTCACGATATCGAAACGATCGGAAACATTGGGCGGAAGCTGTTCTATCCGTGGTGTCGCCACTTTTAGACAAAGTCGCGCTACCAGTCTGTTTAACGAGGGTTCTTGTGAAGCTGGTCCAACAGCATCCGCAGTCATCTTTGGTCACAGCTATAATTCCAGCGATTACGAGGTGTCTCAAGCATACAGTGGATTTCGGCAAATCACTGGACATGAGGAAATTGTTGCAAGTATTTATAGCTGCACTGTATATTGCGGATGGAGAGCAAGCGATCAGAGATTATATTGCTTCGGTTCATGGACCTGGAAGTGACTGTCCCCATCCCAGGGTGCTTGCCAACTTGGTGTCCGTTTGCGTCGCAGCGATTTTTCATAGGTGAGGCTTGTTCTTCTGTTCTTTTTTACAGAGGTTGTAAGTTTTACAAAGTTTCATTAAGTTTCACAACGTTATTAACGTTGAATATGGGTGAATTTTATAGGAAATTTCTGTATCTTGTCATTTGATTGATTGACAGTGAAATGAAATTTATAAATATGTTTATAAATTGCTACTATTGTAAAGACAAACGAGTAGATTAAAAATTAATGATAAAAATTAATAGTGTTTATTACGTGGAATGATTTTATTTAAATTTCTTTTGTTCTTCTGTTCTTTTTCACAGAGGTTGTAAGTTTTACAAAGTTTCATTACGTTTCACAACGTTATTAACACTAGAACTACCGACAGTTAAGACGAAGTTATTTCTACCAAAATTATTTTGATTTCTAATAAATAAAAATAAAATTAAATTCATTATATTGTTTCTTTAGTTATCACTGTAAAAGTCATTGCATCATTGCGGGGAAAAAAATTGTAACGTGAAATAGAAATTTTAAAATAAAATTGTAAAACCAGTCATTTTGACTGGTGTGGTAGTTCTAGTGTTAACGTTGAATATGGGTGAATTTTATAGGAAATTTCTGTATCATTTGATTGATTGACAGTGAAATGAAATTTATAAATATGTTTATAAATTGCTACTATCGTAAAGACAAACGAGTAGATTAAAAATTAATGATAAAAATTAATAGTGTTTATTACGTGGAATGATTTTATTTAAATTTCTTTTGTTCTTCTGTTCTTTTTCACAGAGGTTGTAAGTTTTACAAAGTTTCATTAAGTTTCACAACGTTATTAACGTTGAATATGGGTGAATTTTACGTAGGAAATTTCTGTATCTTGTAATTTGATTGATTGACAGTGAAATGAAATTTATAAATATGTTTATAAATTGCTACTATTGTAAAGACAAACGAGTAGATTAAAAATTAATGATAAAAATTAATAGTGTTTATTACGTGGAATGATTTTATTTAAATTTCTTTTGTTCTTCTGTTCTTTTTCACAGAGGTTGTAAGTTTTACAAAGTTTTATTAAGTTTCACAACGTTATTAACACTAGAACTACCGACAGTTAAGACGAAGTTATTTCTACCAAAATTATTTTGATTTCTAATAAATAAAAATAAAATTAAATTCATTATATTGTTTCTTTAATTATCACTGTAAAAGTCATTGCATCATTGCGGGGAAAAAAATTGTAACGTGAAATAGAAATTTTAAAATAAAATTGTAAAACCAGTCATTTTGACTGGTGTGGTAGTTCTAGCGTTAACGTTGAATATGGGTGAATTTTATAGGAAATTTCTGTATCATTTGATTGATTGACAGTGAAATGAAATTTATAAATATGTTTATAAATTGCTACTATCGTAAAGACAAACGAGTAGATTAAAAATTAATGATAAAAATTAATAGTGTTTATTACATGGAATGATTTTATTTAAATTTCTTTTGTTCTTCTGTTCTTTTTCACAGAGGTTGTAAGTTTTACAAAGTTTCATTAAGTTTCACAACGTTATTAACGTTGAATTTGGGTGAATTTTACGTAAATTTCTGTATCTTGTAATTTGATTGATTGACAGTGAAATGAAATTTATAAATATGTTTATAATTGCTACTATTGTAAAGACAAACGAGTAGATTAAAAATTAATGATAAAAATTAATAGTGTTTATTACGTGGAATGATTTTATTTAAATTCTTTTGTTCTTCTGTTCTTTTTCAAGAGGTTGTAAGTTTTACAAAGTTTATTAAGTTTCACAACGTTATTAACACTAGAACTACCGACAGTTAAGACGAAGTTATTTCTACCAAAATTATTCTGATTTCTAATAAATAAAAATAAAATTAAATTCATTATATCGTTTCTTTAGTTATCACAAAAGTCATTGCATCATTGCGGGGAAAAAAATTGTAACGTGAAATAGAAATTTTAAAATAAAATTGTAAAACCAGTCATTTCGACTGGTGTGGTAGTTCTAGTGTTAACGTTGAATATGGGTGAATTTTATAGGAAATTTCTGTATCTTGTCATTTGATTGATTGACAGTGAAATGAAATTTATAAATATGTTTATAAATTGCTACTATCGTAAAGACAAACGAGTAGATTTAAAAATTAATGATAAAAATTAATAGTGTTTATTACGTGGAATGATTTTATTTAAATTTCTTTTGTTCTTCTGTTCTTTTTTACAGAGGTTGTAAGTTTTACAAAGTTTCATTAAGTTTCACAACGTTATTAACGTTGAATTTGGGTGAATTTTACGTAGAAAATTTCTGTATCTTGTCATTTGATTGATTGACAGTGAAATGAAATTTATAAATATGTTTATAAATTGCTACTATCGTATAGACAAACGAGTAGATTTAAAAATTAATGATAAAAATTAATAGTGTTTATTACGTGGAATGATTTTATTTAAATTTTTTTTGTTCTTCTGTTCTTTTTCACAGAGGTTGTAAGTTTTACAAAGTTTCATTAAGTTTCACAACGTTATTAACGTTGAATATGGGTGAATTTTACGTAGGAAATTTCTGTATCTTGTCATTTGATTGATTGACAGTAAAATGAAATTTATAAATATGTTTATAAATTGCTACTATTGTATAGACAAACGAGTAGATTTAAAAATTAATGATAAAAATTAATAGTGTTTATTACGTGGAATGATTTTATTTAAATTTTTTTTGTTCTTCTGTTCTTTTTCACAGAGGTTGTAAATTTTACAAAGTTTCGTTAAGTTTCACAACGTTATTAACACTAGAACTACCGACAGTTAAGACGAAGTTATTTCTACCAAAATTATTCTGATTTCTAATAAATAAAAATAAAATTAAATTCATTATATCGTTTCTTTAGTTATCACTGTAAAAGTCATTGCATCATTGCGGGGAAAAAAATTGTAACGTGAAATAGAAATTTTAAAATAAAATTGTAAAACCAGTCATTTTGACTGGTGTGGTAGTTCTAGCGTTAACGTTGAATATGGGTGAATTTTATAGGAAATTTCTGTATCATTTGATTGATTGACAGTGAAATGAAATTTATAAATATGTTTATAAATTGCTACTATCGTAAAGACAAACGAGTAGATTAAAAATTAATGATAAAAATTAATAGTGTTTATTACGTGGAATGATTTTATTTAAATTTCTTTTGTTCTTCTGTTCTTTTTCACAGAGGTTGTAAGTTTTACAAAGTTTCATTAAGTTTCACAACGTTATTAACGTTGAATATGGGTGAATTTTACGTAGGAAATTTCTGTATCTTGTAATTTGATTGATTGACAGTGAAATGAAATTTATAAATATGTTTATAAATTGCTACTATTGTAAAGACAAACGAGTAGATTAAAAATTAATGATAAAAATTAATAGTGTTTATTACGTGGAATGATTTTATTTAAATTTCTTTTGTTCTTCTGTTCTTTTTCACAGAGGTTGTAAGTTTTACAAAGTTTCATTAAGTTTCACAACGTTATTAACGTTGAATATGGGTGAATTTTACGTAGGAAATTTCTGTATCTTGTCATTTGATTGATTGACAGTGAAATGAAATTTATAAATATGTCTATAAATTGCTACTGTCGTAAAGAGTATACAAACGAGTAGATTAGAAATTAATGACAAAAATTAATACGATATTGATAAAAAAGAATATCACGACAGTGTTTATTATGTGGAATGATTTTATTTAAAAAAAGGCGACTAATTACTACACTTGGCGAGTACATCGTTGCAAAATGCGTGACTGGCCCTGCATTTTATCCACGCTTCATTAAAGCGTATCAAAGGCACGATCGTTCTGGAGTACCTTGTTTGAAAGCGCGGAAACTGAACCCTTTGGCAAAGAATGTGAGACTTTAGTTAACTACTTCAGAACAATTTTGTGGAAAATCTCGCACAGTTTGACGTTGGATTGTTTTTAATAACAGTTTCATTTTGCCTTTCTTCAAAATTTCAACCGCAATATATTAAGTAACGCGATTATATTAAGAAAATATTATCTCACCTCTTTATCGCCAGTCAAAAGTGAAGTTCACATTCGACGTGAAGTATTTTATTTTCAACTCAATGCGAGCTTTACCTTTACGCCAACTTATAAATATATTCGTTTGCATTTCGTATATTGCCAGATGCAATTCAAAAAAAAAAAAAAAAAAATAAAATAAAATGTGAAAGTCTGTACACTATCGGAAACATACATGCCCGCACAGAGAAAGGAGCCTTGACGTGAAATAAATTACGCAGAGCAGAAAATATTCTTGCGCGCTGTAAATGAAACGTGTTCATGAATTAATGAAAGTACGAGCCTTACTCGTATCATCGATCATCATTCTAACATTTCGTTCAATTGCAGATTCGAAGTGGCTAATCGTTCTTTACCGGAAAAAGAGAAAACACCGACCTTGCCTCCGTTGGATTGTTATCTCTTGGTATTAAGTATCGCGTAAGTTTCATGCATTTCATTATACATATTGTCACGTGTACAATACTCTTTACAGATGTATGTATCTTTCTGTTTTCTGTAAAATTTGAAGCCACGAGTGTTCGCTATTCTCTTCCTTTCTAGATCAGAATATGCTGACTGGAGGCCAGAATTTGGCGCTTTGTTGCAACCGGTGCCATTTCCAGAAGAAGCTTTCGCTGTGAAACAGGTCCAACAATCGATATTAATGCGTGTGGTCAGTCGTTTGGCGAAAGACACAAGATGCGTTGTGCATCGCGTTCTACTTCCGGTTAGAGAGCCCAGACCCGGATGGATCCATATTGTCGCACCATCTAGTCCAGATTGCCCTGATCAAGGAGAATTGTTCGGTGAAATGGTAATTTTTTTTCATTTTCTTTCTCAGAGTGGAGATCAGAATGGAAGTAAAATTGATATTGTCGTTTTTCTTTCTTGCGTATCAAGAAATGACACTACCTTTCATATAATCATGTTAACTTCTTTCTCATTCGCAGTTAACTACTTTATTGGCATGTTGCTGTCGAAGAAAGAAATTCATCAATTGGCTGATGAAACAAGTACGCGACGATTGTATATTATTGGCAGTGAGAGGTTGCGAAGCTGCGCAAGAGGCTCTCTGCTTAATGTTAGAATGGCATTTGTTGTCGAGCAAAGAAGCGAAATTGCAGATAGTCAGTGCGTTAGAATCAACCACTTCGGGCAAGGAACGTTACGCTGCTCTTTGCCAAAGGCAGAGGAATTTGCAGCAATTGGTGTGTAAATTGAATTAAGTTGGACAGCCATTTTTCGACGTATACACGTTAATCATTTAATGATAATATTATAATCAATTTTCTTCCACTATATAACGGAAATTTGCTCGTGTTTTTCATTGAAATAGCTGCGGAAAGGAGGCCCTAGACGATTGACGTTACCAGCTCGTGCTACAGATGCGGACGTCGCTCTTATTCTAAGCGGAAGGGCTCTTGGCAGCCTGGAATACCTCAGTTTGGCCTTTACCTCGGTGACTTCAGCTTGCGCCGAGCAGCTGATCAAATTACCAGCGTTGAGGCATCTGAACCTGTGGGCCACGCAGTTCGGTGACGCTGGCCTACAAATGATCAGCGAGCATCTACAGAAACTACAGGTTCTGAATCTTTGCGAAACGCCCGTTTCTGACAAAGGAATTTCTACCTTGGCCTGTAAGTAAATATTAGACCTTGTGCGCGATGAATGATTTTTATCTGTACACCACCCTTCCAGGAAAAATTTTTGCTCATCTTTATACACGCTATTTCTCGATCAAGCTCGATCGAATATTCATTCAATTTTTTTTTAATTCGCAGCATTAACGAATTTAAGGAAACTGAATCTAAACAGCACGAAACTGTCCGTTCAGACATTCGAATCACTGAAGAAGTGTTTACCAGCTTTGCAAGAGTTTGACGTGAGATACACGGACGCTTGGTAGCCAGAGCTTTCACCCTATATTCAGTCGAACAATTCCAACGACTCCAGTATCAAAGAGAAAAGACAAAGTTAAACGAGAGTCGGACGAACGAGGAGAAAGTTTCAGATAGTAAAACAATTCATCAAAGAATTTTGCGACATCTCGTGTATATATATATATATATATATATATATATATATATATGTTGTTTCGTCGAAACATAACACGATGATATACACAAAATATACACGATCGGAAGTATCTCTTAGAGCTGTAGTTTAAAAGTATCGATAGTTCGAGTCCCGAAGCGGGACATCATCCTCGTTTATGCGAGAATGAAACTTATTCACAATCGTTATTAAGATTGAATTAAAAAAAAAAAAAAGGTGAAATGTACGTGTCTAGGACCACAATAAAAGCCTGAAAGAATCACAAGATTTTACTCGCTGGAGAATCGTGGCGAGAAAACTTCCAAGAAGTGTCGCTAACTGCCCAAGAACTGTAGTTTCGATATAAAGAGAAAAAAGAAAGGAGGATAATAAAGAAGAAAGTGTTCGAGGACACGCATCGAAGTTAGAATAGACGAGAGTGGGAATTCGTAGCGACTCTATAAATATAGTTGATTCATGTGGGAAGAAGTAAGAAGACATCGAGAGATCATTTTCGATGGCGCAGGGACTTGCTTTTCGGTGATACGAGTTCGAATTATTACTTTTGACCGAGCGCAAGTCTCCAAGTGCCTTGCCTTTTTCCTGAATCCTACGTATTACGTTTTATTTTACTTTTTTTTTTGAATCGTTAATATAATATTTGATTGATATTATAGTAACTACTAGAATGTAGATCGTTTAATTTATTATTTGGATATTTCTCGAATTTTTATATTCATCACAGGATATTATTATATTTTATTTATTAAAGTCATCATCAGTAGAATCTGTTCTTTTCGACGTACTTCATTCAGTTTGATTTCCTTTCTTCTTTATTTATCTTCTGGTAAATATTTAATTGGACGCGATTTATATTCTAGAAAGACGTTTCTTCGAATGTGATCTATATAGTTAAGTAAATGTAGTTTTATAAAGGGAACAGAAATATGCATTTAATTGAGATTCAATTTGATTGCGCAGATATCAAAAAAGACACCGGTAAGAACTGATTACGAGTGAAAATAGATTCCTGTGTGTGTATTTTTATTTCGGTTCGTTTTTAGTTAGACCATCGAATAAAATAGCCAAGGGACTCGTCCGTTGTGACTTGTTCTTTTAATATACATTTTAAATCTCGTTATTAAGATATTCAACTAACAAGATACTATCTTAAATCTAATGATCGAATCTATAAAATTTGAACTATGTGTACAACTATCGACAAAAATATATATTTCTCGATGAAGGTATATATTGGGTGTTAGAGAAAGAATGGAAAACTTTGACAGTATGTACAACAGTACTTGTCGAAATATTTAGAAAATCATGATACAATTAAATTTTCAACGTTAATACATTTTATTGGATATAAATGAAAAGAAGGATATACAATCATTCATTAAGTTAATGATGACGTGTGTCTCGGTTCTAATTTTTTTAATTTTTAATTCCACTTTCAATTATAATGTCGTATTTTCTTGCCTGGTTTGGCAAGTTACTTTTCTTTTCTGAAGTTATCACTTTCTTCGACACCCTCTATATCAATCAGTTTCGACCAAACGCAATTTGACAATGTTGATTTTGTCGAACGAAAGATTTATGCGAATTAGTATCGTACAAACTTCCTATTGAAAATGAGGTGTTCATTAGCCTGTTCGTTACTGTACACTCTCGTGTGCAAGTAAAATCGAGGGAGAAAATTTATTGAAAAGAAAGCGAACGTAATGCGAACGTATACATATAGGAAAGTCGAAATGCAAAGGGATATTAACATTTCGGATATTAAACGACACTTTAGCACTATAACAACCAGACATAAATTCTCTTAAAAAATTAACAATCACTGAGGATCATGACGATGTCACAGTGTTAGTTGTTTACAGTGTTAATATTGTAATGATTGAACAACACGTTCGTCATGTTTGTTCACGTTTAACATGTATTCGTTCGTTCGAGGTTTTTTATACTCTTGGTTCTCATTCGTTCTCAACAAAAAGAAAGTATTGGTTGTTTATAGAAATTCGCTATTTATAGGAAGTCGAATGTTACACTTAACATAATTATCAGCGAAACAATCGACTTCTAAATTTTTCATAGAAATTTCATTTTTAATTGGAACATTTTCATTTTTAATTTCAAGTCCCTTTACTTTACGACTTTTGTTCGTACGTCAAAGGAAAACCATAAACGTTGTCGTCGTGTCGAGTTAATATCAGATTTATTTATTTTATCGATATCATAGCTCGTATGCTAGGAAATAAATACGAATGAACTTCTTGTCGAACGAGAGTGTGTTCTCGAAGAAGATTCTTTCCAGATGATTCTTGCTCTTTTTTTTTTTTTTTTTTTTTTCTTTGAATAGCGCTCAACTGCCTTAGCGATCAAGCTCTGAGCGACCACTGCCATAACGCGTGCGAACTAGAACAGGCTCAACTGTCCGTTGCACTCGTTGAAAATCGAGTTTTTCGTTTAAATTTTAAACTCTTCGGGTGTTTCGAAAATAATACTCGGCTGCGAAAAATATCCGATTTCTTAACTCCGTGTTCAACACTCGGTTTCAAGTTGATCAACTTGATCATTCGAAAGCGTACGATCATTCTCTCTTCTGAGAGATATTTTGGAGACATTTTATTGTTCAAAAGTAATAATCATTTTGTAGTCAATTCTGATGTTTAAATAGCACTCTTACATTATCTGTAATTCTTTTTCCGAAAGTTTTCTTTTTTTTTTGCAGTCAATTCACGTTTATATCGTTTCCCTCGTTTTCCAGCTTTTATGCAAAGTATAGTTTTGAAGTTCGATCAGAATTTTTCGAAACACCTTACATACGTGCGAATCGTGCGAAACAAACTTTACTCTAAGACTCGGAGAAATTTATATTATTAACTTCGTCGATTGACTGTCTTCTCGCTTATGACGAACTAAAATACATATTCTACTTTTCTTCCTCCATTTCTTCTTCTTCTTCTTCTTCTCTTCTTCTTCTTCTTCTTCTTCTTCTTCTTCTTCTTCTCTTCTTCTTCTTTCCTTTTTCTTCTTTTCCTTTACTCAGAGAATTCACACGCTTTTAAAAAGTCAAGCAGAGACATTTACAATTAGTAACATCATATTTTCTCTCTGACAACTCTAAGAAAAATACAAGATTACGAACCAATTTTTAACCCATTAGCTGTTAATTTCTTTTCTCTCTGATTTGCATTTTAATGGATTTAATCGAAAAATGTATTTAAAATATTCAGCGCGTGTATCTTCGTTTGGAAATCACTACCGAGGAGTGAAATTTATACAAATTTCTTCCTATGATCCTCCCAAATGTGAATCATTGCAGATAATGGGTTGATTAATAGAGCAACGTTAGTATTTTATTTTCATCGAAATTTCTGTATGCATGGAACGTGAAGAAGCAAAGGAGTATGATAATTTTTGAAAGTTTATAGTGCCAGTGTGCTATACTATGATACTATAAAAAAAAAAAAAAATTGTAAAAGCACTGTAAACTTTCAAAGTTACAAATCTTTGTCTTTTTAACATTCTATGTATGTTCGATCCTAACAATAAGCAGATTGTTCATTTGTAAATATCTTTATTTGTAAGTATCTTGTACATGCTATTTTATAATAGTTGTATAATATTTATTCGGCCTCTTTCGATGGTTAGTGCATTTAAAATACAACTTCCATTTCCTCGATATTCCGATTTATTGAAAAAAAAGAAGAAAAAAAAAAAAGATTCCCTCAGAAAAGGAATTGCTGTAGCTTCGACGAATCGTATCTATATGTTCCTTAGTGTAAATATAAAGTTAAATTGCATTTTTAATTACGATCTCTAGACTTCGACTATTTATACGAAATTTTATGTTCCGATACAGAATGTTGACGTAGCATAATTGAATGGATAGGAAAACTCATAAGGAAAATGGTTCATTAAAACCCGAATAGTCTTCTTTTCAAGTATTTACCTTGCTTCGTGAAGAGTATTATAAATATACTTTTGTGAGAGTATATTTGCAACTTTGTAACTGCGACAAGAGATTATTCCTCTCGTTCGTTCTTCAATTTATGCGATTGAACATTATGCTTAAATTATTTTTTTCTTTTTTTTCTTATAATTACTTATTCATAAGTTAAAAACTTATCGTTTTGATTTTTCCTTGGATAAATTCGATGAAAAGGGAAATTGATTGCTTCGAAAAATATATTTTTATAATATATACGATTATTTTTATAATGTTCGCAATCGTAATGTCACGATTCGTGTCTTACGTACTTGTATCTTTTGCGTTTATAAATCGAATGTGGATCGAACGTGGATCAATAGAGTACAAAGAAAATTTACGTCGATCAATTTATATGTTTCTCTCGTAATGGAAAAATTTGTTAAATAAATTTGTCGCATAAATTCGAAGAAAGAAGAGCGTGATAAAATCTTATTCACGATGGAAGATGATGTCTTCTTTTAATTTGTAATGGGCCTAATTACCGTGTACGCTTGTGTGTTATTTATTTCGATATTTATTATATTTATTTGATACCTCGCAATATACAGCACATCATTAATAAACTATGCCCAATTCTTCATCCAAACAACAGGTAGAAATATTTTGACAATTGTTCTCTCTATCGCGTACAATGTTCATTCTAACGTCGTGATAAATTTGACAAGAGTTACATTCCTTTTCGTAACATTTTCAAATGTTATGGATAAAGATATTTTAAGAAAGTAAATTTACATTTAGCTCTGTAGACATTTTCTTATACATGATTCTCTGTATATGTATAGTTTTTTTTTTTTTTTTTTTTTCAATATCATAAAGAGCTTCGTTGTTTCACAATGTTGTAAGTAAGTAGCCATTCTTTAGAGAAAAGCACAAAAATGTGGGGAAAAACGTTTTAAATGTCGTATAATGTATACCATTGAAACGACGAATTTTTTCAGGCACTTCGATCGACTTTGTCAATCACTTGAATAAAAAAAAAAGAGGGAACGATTTAGATGTGCGTTTTTTGAACTGGTAATGACCAATTGTAAAATGTGTAATTTAGCTATAAAAACTTTTTCATTAACGTTAAAGATGTTATTAGAATGAAAACAAAAGAAAAGAAGAAAAAAGAATTTGAAATTGAAATTAATAAACAGTTGAGAAATTTATGATATAAATTAATTAAATTGAAATTTATTAAATTTTCGATGATATGACGCAAATTAGATTTGTTCTTTTAAAGTAGCAGAGAGCAATGAAAGCACGTGAAACTATTTTTGGAATGTTTATTATATGAATATTTAATATAACGTATATTGATGCACACCTATATGTATACTATGTGCATACCTATATGTATACAGGATATCAAAGAAGAATCCAAATCTTTTGAAAATTTACTATTTATTGGAAAACTAAAAAAATAATTGCTTAGACAGTATTTGCAATGTTTATTATTTTTATTTAAATTGCAAAACTAATCGTGCGTGTTTCTTTTAATTTCGTTTAATTTCAATTTTCAATTATTCATCATGTACGAAGCTTTTAGAAATGTAAATTTTTCTCTTCCTGTATATATCGTCATGACTACTAAATTGCAAATTGTATCAATAATTGTATTGCAACAAAATAACAATCATGAAAAAGAGCAGTTCTTGCTAATTACTATGAATTAAATGTATCTCTAAAAACTAAATAATGTTAAAAAATTGCAAACTATACTATCAGCTTATTTGATCGATTATTTCTCATTAGATTGAAATTAGACAAAACAGAAGAAGTCAGTTTCATATATTTTGGAATTTACTTCTGCCGTGCCTGACATTTAATTATAAACGTACAAAAATGTCATCGAAATTAGCGAGAGTAAGAAAAATCTCAAATTGACCATTTCTCATAAAAGCGACTAATCTCTCATGCCTTGGCGAACGTCTATACACCAAATCGTGATATAATAAATCCAACGAATTTTTGATTCGTTTCGAGTCGTTCGAAAAGCGCACATTTAAGCTTAATCTTCCCTTGTTAATTATAGAATTAAGCGTTCGTTGCACGCACATTCCGCAAGATATAATCTATTTTTAAGATATTTCCCTCGTATAGATTTTACTCGTCCTTAGCTCGATGAAGGTTCGTTAAAAGGTATTTGTCACGTTGTATCTTTAATTACGTACACTTGAATGTTAGAAAACTTGGAAATTCCACGAAAAAGAAAGAAACGAAAGAGGAAATGAAACGCGCAATTTCAGAATAAAGTCTGGCCATATCGAGTTTCGAAAATCGTAAATATAACTTACAGGCAAAAGGATACTTTTTTAGTTTTCACTGCAAGAAACGAACCAAATCCGTAATATCCGGTTTAAACAGACGACGATTTGTCCAAGATAATTGAATCAATTTCGAGAAGCAATTGATAGATTTATATTAATCGTAATAGATAGATTGTTGATTGTACTGAGATCTTATTTCGTTACTCATCTCTACGTCCACTTCCCTTTTCAAATTCTCCGGCAACTCGTTCCATACTGATTGCGGGACAGTTTCTGAAAAAATTCCACAAAAGAAATCTTACAGAGACAGAAGATTTGTTTTTTCTTTCTTTTTTTTTTAAGTACGAATGTTCCTGCTTGTTATTCAGCGGTTAGATTGCTGATTTGTCAATATGTCGTATATCTTTTTTTTATCTAGAACATGAATTTAAATTAAAAATTGATTACGGTATTGGGAAAAAATTTGAATCTTTATATTTGAATTTTAAACACTGTATCACTGAACTGTTAGACACTGGAGATTCTGTTTCGAGCAATTTCACATCTATATATATATATATATATATATATATATATATATATATATATATATATATATATATATATATATATATATATACATACATATATACATAGTCTAAAAGTAAAAGTTTCGTGTTGAATTGTAAATAGTTAAAGAATGTATGTATTTTATTTTTTGTACTTGAGATCACTTCGTTTCTTCTAATTGATATTTTCTAAACTAACACAATATAAGATAAATTCCATTTCGTTTAATCTTTAATTCTTGATACTTGCATCAACTTTGGAACATCGACGTTAGATCTTCAATGACCAATGTCATGCAAATGAAATCTTACCTTTACACACGTACAACAAATTAGACCAAGTAATCTTTTCTTGGGAGAAACAGTAAACACCGAGTTTGCCACCTTTCAGCGTCGAATCGTACACGTTGCCCGAGTCGGCCATCAGCTGTTTCCCTTGATAAAGTCTAAATCTAATCAGACCGATCTTAGGTCTGTGTAACAATTGCCATCTGTACGGGGTTCTTTCTTTCCATCCGATTTTCTTCGGATCGTGCCAAAGGATCTTCACTTGATCGGGCGTGTCCTGATTATGCCAGAGGCTGTTTCTGAGGATTTCTCCAGGCCCTGTGCTCGAGTCGACGAGCTTCAAGAAAATACCAGGATCTCCTACCGCTCTGAATGGCGTCGGCATCCAATACGGTTGCTGACGCTTCTTCCACGATACGATGTAGAATCTACGGTTGTCCTGATAAGAGAACACGAAACCAACGGAGTCGTCGTCACCGTCGTCGTCGACGAAAAACGTGCCCTCGAAATCTACGCCACTGAACGTATCCGGACCTGTTGCAGGTGAAGATTTGGTGAAGTTGCGAGGATGAATAAGTTACGGTAAATTGCTTCTTCTTTGAACACGATCGATGGTTAAGTGAATAATCTCAAAGAAACGAGTTAACGCGAATTAGCAAGTAAATTACCAATGGCAATCCCGGGGTCACTGTTCACGAGCTGCTGGATCTCGGCGCCTTCGTTGTGTATTAGCCAAACAGGATCTTCCTGGGCAGTACCGACAGGGTCTAGAGCAATCGTAGTGTACTTTCTAAAGTCTGTCGTCCAAATCAAGCTATTGTTGGGACAATTGTCAAGTGTGTTCTTCACAGTGTCGTTGTCATTGTCGTTCCAGCAAGCGTCGCCAACGTATTGATCTGAAATGACGTATATGTAAAAACCTGTTTTTAGACTCTTACGCGATAAGGATCCTATTGATTTCGAATTTCGCACTTCACTTACGACGAGTGTGACGTTGCTCTGGGTTATAAACATATGGACAATTGTCGATCGAATTGGGCACACCGTCGTTGTCCATATCGTCGTCGCATTCGTTCCCCCTGCCATCGTGGTCGTCGTCGTTTTGTCCTGGATTCGCGACGTCGGGACAATTGTCTCTGTCGTCTTGCACGCCGTCTCTGTCCCTGTCGTTGTCGTTGTCGCAAGCATCGCCCACGCCATCACCGTCTTGGTCCGATTGGTCCTCGTTATAACTGTAAGGACAGTTGTCACAAGCGTCGCCAATACCGTCCATGTCTCGATCATCTTGATTTGGATTCTTCCTTCTTGGACAGTTGTCTTGGTTGTTAAAAATACCTGGAAAATTTAGATTGTCGTTAATTGGAAAAATTACAAGGTTCAGCGCGATCTTCTTTTTTTTTTTTAAACATTAATCAAGTTCGTCTGATTCTTCCATTTTCCAAATGAAACGTTACCGTCGTTGTCGATGTCGCTGTCGCAAGCATCGCCGATGCCATCGTCGTCAGTATCTTCCTGCTTCGGGTTCCTCGCTAGAGGGCAATTGTCGCAAACGTCGCCGATGGAGTCAGGACCGTCGCGATCGGTGTCCTCTTGGCCGGGATTCGAGATCAAAGGACAGTTGTCGGAAGAGTTCAAAACGCCGTCGTTGTCAGCGTCTGGATCACAGGCGTCGCCTAAACCGTCCCTGTCCGCGTCCTCTTGGCCGCTGTTTGGTATTAACGGGCAGTTGTCCGTACGACAACGTCGATCGTGACATTGGAGGCTTCTGTCAGGGATACCGTCGCTGTCTCTGTCAAGGCCACAGGTCAGTCCATTTCCTGCCCAGCCAACGCGACACTGAAAACCGTGCCTTTTGATACGAACTCCGAGTTTCACGTACAGATCCAATTGTTTTTGCTCTAGAAACTGAAAACAGCGTCTATCTTTAAGAGCGATTTATCTTCGTTTACCTTGCACGAGTACTCGTTGGTATCGATGCAGATACACTCGGCATTTACGTCGCACATGGTTACTAGATCTGGGCAGACGCTACGACTAGGATGACAGCCGACTGTTTGGTTCCCCACAAAGCCTGCTCTGCAAGCACCGCATCTGTACGAGCCCTAAAAACGAACATTATCGCGATAATAATAATAACTAAGCGTTATTGAGATGAAAGTGTAATTTAGCAAAACACGCGTAAGGTACGTATGTATTCTATTCGGAATTGTTGCAAATGAAATTGGCCAGTGAATTACCTCCGTATTGATGCATTCCATGTACGGATCGCATCCACCATTGTTACTGTCGCATTCATTTACGTCCTGGCAAACTTGCTTGCGAGCCTGCGCGATCTGCAGACCGACACCTTCGATTATCGTCCCGGTGTATCCGGGCGGGCAAGTGTCGCATCTAAATCCTGGACGAAGATTGACGCATCGAACTGCCGGATGGCAGGGCTGTGCCAACTCGCATTCGTTCACATCGGCGCACGTAGAACCGTTACCGATAAATCCGCTTGGACAAGAGCCGCATCTAAAAATCATCAGACACGCGTGTATAAAATATACAACAGTCTAACCGACCTGACCGAGGTGAGTTTTGATATATTTTCATCTGATTACCTAAAGTACGGTGGATAAAGAATTGGCTCGCATTGCACCTCCGGGTAACATGGATGAGGCTCGCAACTATTTCTGCGTCGTTCGCAGTATTTGCCATCACCTATATAACCGTTAGGGCATTTTCCACAGCTGAAAGATTTTTCATTTCATTC
The DNA here is from genome assembly GCA_032399595.1 of Tetragonula carbonaria. NCBI lineage: Eukaryota > Metazoa > Arthropoda > Insecta > Hymenoptera > Apidae > Tetragonula > Tetragonula carbonaria. The sequence continues at coordinate 8,575,707 of JAUCRC010000005.1, read as the reverse complement.
GTTACAGTCTCTACGTGCGTGTGCAGCACGCGTATGATCTTGGGTCTTTCGCTCCCCGTTTATTACTCTAACAAACATTCTACATTTCCGCCCTTAAGTCCGCTAACGCACACCGATCAGTCACACGTACACGTGTGCGTGTACGTCCTAAGAAAACCGCCGGGAACTTACTCGTTACAATTATGAAATGAAGTAATTTCTACTCGTACCTATATCCATCCGCGCGGTCGTAGCAACGGACACCGTGAAAGCAAGGGTTGTGCGCGCAACTAATTTTCATGCAACGATATCCATCGCCGGTGTAATCCGGCGGGCATGCTCCGCACTGTGGTCCACGTGGCGTGTTACGGCAGTCAGCTCCCGGGAAGCAGGGCGATTTGTAATCGCAGCTAGGAGCAGGAGCTGCCGTCGTTGTCGTCGGTGGAACTGTGGAATTAGCAGGATCAGGAACTTGTCAGGATATCGCTATTCCAAGAAGAAACCTCGACCACGAACTTGCGACTCGACGGATCGGATCTCCGCCTGTTTCCGATCCATTCTTGAACGCTACAATTGCTAACGATTTAATCTAGTAACTACTATAATCAGTCTCTGGCCGAATTAACTGGGATCGCGGATCGTTTTGCAGAAATCTGATAATATAATTATTATTGTCTGTATTGTCGTATCGCAAGAGTTTGCTACTACTGCGTAATTTTTTTTTTTTCTTAAAGTTGCTGCAAGTTAGTTGCATTTTTACCTTTTGACAGCTTTTAACTTTGTCCGTCAGCCTTCCCGTGAAGAAATCCTTCACAACGATTTGATAACAGTATTCTAGTTTATTTCCCTCGCGGGTTAATCCTGATTTTATCCAACTTATTGTTTCCTTCGATTTGAATATTACTTCTCTTTTGAGTTAAGACGCTATCTCACGGCTGAGTTACGCCGCTGCTTACCGATCCGTTCGTTCGGATTGAATCTTGTGATTCGAGGGACTTTAGTTTCCCGATCGCTGCCCCAGAAAAATAAGAACACGAGTCACAACATTGTTTCCATTTTGCAAGAAATACACATTTATTGCAATCGTCAGGTCGTGTTATACATTTATGTAGATGCTCTCTCGTCGTCTATAATGATGAACTATATTGTATTTGTACACTTGTGTAGAAATCATTGCCGTGCATAGAAGCGAGAAAGAAGAAAAAAAATTTGCCTCGAAAGATGGAGAAAGATCGAGAAGAAAAGAAGAAAAAAGAAAAGAGGGTATCGTCGAAGAACAAGTAGAGAAAAAAAAACGAGGAAATTAACAATAAAGATATCTTTCGTTTATGTAATTCTTTCAATACCCACCAAGAGGTACGCGACAAGCTGCGCAATTTTCAATTAATTGCCGAAGGTGTTGCGTTTCCAGTCTCTGAAACGAAAAGGAAAAAAAAAAAAAGAAAAAAAGAAAAAGAAAAATATACAATCAAGTATACAGTCTGTTAAATATCCTTGAATAATCGACGAATGTCGTTACTCACGTTTAATTCTATTTCTCTCCAGACCTTCTTAGTCGCTTCGATCAGCTCGTTCAGTGTCTTCGCGATTTGATTGTCCGTCAGGCAAACTGCGAATTTTTAAAAAGTATCGTTTTCGACATTTTTCGTTGAAATCCCTTGAAATCTCTTAAAAATTCATCGGAGATAATAAAAAAAGCGTTTTACCTCCGCGATTTCCCGCGGATCAATCAATTAAATCTCACCTCTTTCGTCGAGACTTTGAATCCCTATGTCGCCTCTTCTCGGAACCCGTTTATAATTCGCCTCGCTCGATGCGTCAAGTTCGTCGTGATTACTATGGTAAGTGTATTCCGCGGATTTCTCGCGACGAGATCCGGCGAATCGTCGATCAGACGGTGTCCTCTGACGCAAACGTGACATCACGCGACTCGAAGAAACTTCCCGATCAGCGTCGAACTCGTTCGTAGAACGATACTGATCGCGATTCGATCGATCTCGTTCAGCGGAATGATGATCGCTTCTCGATCGGCGTGAATCACTGAAATCGTCGGATTCGTCCGCGTCCTCGAACACGTCTGAGGACGCTTCGTCTTCTTTCGACCGACGATGATGATGATGATGATTTTCCTTGTTTTCTAATTTTACACGATACTTCGAGCCAGCGTCGGTCTCTTCGATATTCTTCTTATCAGGATGGCTACTCGTCGTCGTACTCGCGATCAATTCGTGTGATTCTTTGCGCTTGAAGAAACTCGACAACGAGTCCATGTCGGCCAGATTGTCCGGGCAGTTTTCTTGCTTCAGGGCCTCGATGACGGATGATAACCGATACACTTTCACTTGGTTCCTCCTTTCTCTGAACTGGAGGCACAATTTTCAACAGATTAAATCCCTTTACGTCGGGGAATCACTTTCAATAGTAAACAAGTCGATTTTTAGTAAACGAAATGCAACGTCGTTTAACGGAGGAGGGGAGAAAGAAGCTAAGACGATTTGTTAATTCGTTTTACCAGTTTTTTTCTTTTTTCACGAATATCAAATAGTGATACAGAGTAAAAGAATAAACAACAGGAGTAAGGGAAGAGAGGTAGAAGAACAAAATGCCCTCTGCCCTTCTGCCGTACAAATTACAAATTACGCGGTCGTCGTTCTCTTTTCATCTCGTGCATATCTCGGCCCCGCAATCGCAAGAAAGTGGGCCGTGAATATTCAATAAGGACGAAGTCTAAGCGAATCGAAATCGATTCGCTATGCTTAAACGCGTTACGCGAGCTAACGCAGCTATACGTAATAAAGGCGAGCAGCCTTCGACTGACCCGCCATATTTGGAATGGCATCATCCTACGAGATGAACGCCTAACGTCACCGGTTCTCTCAACAACCGTGAAATTCTCGATGACAGACGAAAGAATGTATTTCGGTGTCGTTTGTTCTTTCGTAGAAGAAAAAAAAAAAAAGAAAAAATAATTGTAAAGGAAAAAAGGGAAGAAGAAATTATTAACGAGTAATTAATTAACGAGAAATTATTTTCGAGTAATTTGCCACGATCATCCGCGATCGTTACTCAGTGTTTGAAAGGGCATCTGAACGTTTAACTTAACGTTGGCTCGAAATAATTTCTTGAAGCAAAAATCTTTCCCTTCTTGAGGGAAAATATTATCTCGTTTTATAAATATGGTAATAAACATGACATTTTTCTTTTTAATAAAATCGCTGACACACCATTCTGTATATATATATATATATATATATATAAAACAAAACTCACCGCCTCTACGAGAGTGTCATCTTCATTGTCTGCTAACTTTCGAAAGCTCTTCCTCAATGGTATCATGCCTTGGTAAACGCAATCAATGTAAACGTCCATTCGAGGATCAGGTTGATTCTGATGCACGAGGACGACGATATTTTTCAACTGCGAGTTCACGTCCGGCGTTTCCAAGTTAAGGTGTTCCGCATTTCGATGACCATCCTTGTCGATACTTTCGAAGATCACTGAAACAAAGTAAGTGATCGTTAATCAAAAAAAAAAAAAAAAAAAAAAAAAAAAAAAAAAAAAAAAAAAAAAAAAAAGAAAACACAATAGAGACGATTATTTATGAACATCAGACAATTGCGTTGTATTTCTTACCTCGTTTGCTTCGCCTGTCGAGTATGAGTACCATTTTCTTCTTAGATCTGTCGTATTTCGTTGCTAGAAGAATATCGACCGTTGCTTCCGATTGCTTCTTTCTCGATTTAACGTTCGTAATGGCAATCACGAAATCGTTGTCCCATGTTTCACGGAGATCGGCCGTCAGTTCTATGAAACAGTTTCGTAAAACGTAAACGCGAAGGGACATTAATTAAATCGAAGACTTCGTCCTAAGTTTCAGCGCTCTCAGTTGCGCTCGCGAATATATGAGGTGGATACGTACTTTTGCCTCTGTGATTGTCAAATAAAAATAAGAAGCAAGATCGACGATCACAGAGAAACTCAATTGAAATAGATACAGTACAGATATAGCCGTTTGACGATAGCACGGAAAAAAAGGAAGAATTGCGAGAAAATTTCATTTTATCGCCTAAAGAGACGATTCAAGCAGCAAAAGTGTCGATTGATATTCATTCGTTGTGAAATATTTTTCGATTTTATTTTATCGTTCGTTGAAAGTGCACCGAACGATCGAAAGATGATCGACAGTTTGACCATTCGATGTCTAATTGAAAATTCGCAAGCCTACTTCCATAATTGGCAAGCATCGAAATAGCCATTTCAAGTTGAACCGCTGTAAAAACTATTTAGCGTTCCCTGCGTGCCGTTACCGGGTTTCTTGTCAAGGGGACTTGCATGGGGACTGGTTTGCAATACCGTAAACACCCGTATGGGAACAGTTTTACGTTCACCGTTTTCCCATACGTACTTTTGCCTCTGTGATTGTCAAATAAAAATAACAAGCAAGATCGACGATCACAGAGAAACTCAATTCAAATAGACAGTGCAGATATAGCTGTTTGACGATAGCACGAAAAAAAAAGGAAGAATTGCGAGAAAATTTCATTTTATCGCCTAAAGAGACGATTCAAGCAGCAAAACTGTCGATTCTGATTTTGTTTTCGACTTTCTTAAAAAAAAATTAGTACCTGCAGATGTTTTAAATGTATTTAAACAAGAAGCTATTACTCTACCCGCATGGGATCCTATGGGTACACTTGCTCGCTGATAATAATGTCAGCTTAAAATTACTTGAAAGATATAGCCGTTTGACGATAGCACGAAAAAAAAAGGAAGAATTGCGAAAAAATTTCATTTTATCGCCTAAAGAGACGATTCAAGCAGCAAAACTGTCGATTCTGATTTTGTTTTCGACTTTCTTATATTTCATTCCTCGACTCGATCCTCGATCCTTTGCCACAGTTACGCGCAAAAATGGCTAGAAAAGGATTTATTTATCACTAACAGCTGATCGGATTTCCGAATTTGTTTTTGAAGCAGTTATCGACAAAAAATTAGTACCTGCAGATGTTTTAAATGTATTTAAACAAGAAGCTATTACTCTACCCGCATGGGATCCTATGGGTACACTTGCTCGCTGATAATAATAATAAGCTTAAAATTACTTGAAAGATATAGCCGTTTGACGATAGCACGAAAAAAAAAGGAAGAATTGCGAAAAAATTTCATTTTATCGCCTAAAGAGACGATTCAAGCAGCAAAACTGTCGATTCTGATTTTGTTTTCGACTTTCTTATATTTCATTCCTCGACTCGATCCTCGATCCTTTGCCACAGTTACGCGCAAAAATGGCTAGAAAAGGATTTATTTATCACTAACAGCTGATCGGATTTCCGAATTTGTTTTTGAAGCAGTTATCGACAAAAAATTAGTACCTGCAGATGTTTTAAATGTATTTAAACAAGAAGCTATTACTCTACCCGCATGGGATCCTATGGGTACACTTGCTCGCTGATAATAATAATAAGCTTAAAATAATGTAAGCTTGAAAGATGAAATATTTTAGTTAACGAAAGTGTATATATAACAAAAGATTAAATATCAAATAAAGTTTCAAGCACATTGGTACAGCAAAGTACAATAAATCAAGGCTTTGACACTTTTATAGTTCGTTAAAAACAAGCAAGGAATAATTTTAGAAAATTAAAATACGATATTTCAATTATTTAACACCTACCCAGGTGCAAAATAATATATGTTGCTATAATTAATAAAATATTAAAGCTGTATATTTAACATAGTTCCTGAAATTTAAGACGATTACACGTACAATTTTGTTTAGAAACATTTACTTACGAAACAATTATTTTTCTTTTTTCCTTTTACATTTCGAATATCATTAGATATTATAAATTATGCGCGATTTAAATACACAAAGGAACCAAACGAAATTAGAGACATGTTTTAAATAGACATGCGTTTATCATTTAGAACGAGTAATGAAATTTATTTAGAAAGTTTCAAGAATTTTGTTTAGAAACATTTACTTACGAAACAATTATTTTTCTTTTTTCCTTTTACATTTCGAATATCATTAGATATTATAAATTATGCGCGATTTAAATACACAAAGGAACCAAACGAAATTAGAGACATGTCTTTATTTGATATTTAATCTTTCGTTATATATACACTTTCGTTAACTAAAATATTTCATCTTCCAAGTAATTTTAAGCTTACATTATTATCAGCGAGCAAGTGTACCCATAGGATCCCATAGCAATTGAGTTCACATTTATATATTTATATATATATCTCTACTTTAGATGGTTACAAATTGGAAAAAAAAAACTTGCGGACTAACTAATAATAATAAGAAAGAAACAGAGAATGCCAAATATATATATATAATCGTCTTTACCTTTATCCGGCGTGACACTCGAATCGGCGACATAAGCGGCGAAGAATATCGCAACGATCAACGACGCGATAACGCGATTCATTTTCTCAAATCACTCAAATCTCCTCGTCTTTGTCTATCTTCTTTCGAATTAATCGATTTCCTCTTTTTTTTTTTTTTTTTTCTTTTTTCAAGGGATCGATCTGCCGAACTTGACTGTTATTCGTCCTTTATTCGTCGTGTTTCATTCGGCGTTTATTTTTACAGCGAATCGATCGGAGCAAGCACGTACCGATCCCGAACGAATAAATAGATCGCGTGGACGTTGATCGACTGAGACATGGAAAAGCCGATCCGACGACTTTATAACTCACCCACGGGCGAATTTCCGAGTACAGAGTCGTTGTCCGTGGCACATAGAACGAGAGGAATATCGACATATCGATCGTACGTTTCGCGAATAATTCAAACTTCATCGACACCTTGCTCTTACCATTTTTCCCGTAATCGCGACCAAACTGAAAGTCGAAGTTAAAAAATCAACTACACCTTGTCGTCTTAAACATAAACATAAAGATGATCATCAAATGGAAGTATCTACGAAATTAATATCTATCTATTTATTTATTATTTATTTATTTATTTACTTATTTACTTATTTACTTATTTACTTATTTACTTATTTACTTATTTACTTATTTACTTATTTACTTATTTACTTATTTACTTATTTACTTATTTACTTATTTACTTACTTACTTACTTACTAACTTATTTACTTATTTACTTATTTACTTACTTACTTACTTACTTACTCATTTACTTATTTACTCATTTACTTATTTACTCATTTACTTATTTACTCATTTACTTATTTATTCATTTTACTTATTTACTCATTTACTTATTTACTCATTTACTTATTTACTCATTTACTTATTTACTCATTTACTTATTTACTCATTTACTTATTTATTCATTTACTTATTTACTCATTTACTTATTTTACTCATTTACTTATTTACTCATTTACTTATTTACTCATTTACTTATTTACTCATTTACTTATTTACTCATTTCTTATTTACTCATTTCTTTTTATTCATTTACTTATTTACTCATTTATCATTATTTACTTCATTTACTTATTTACTCATTTACTTATTTATTCATTTACTTATTTACTCATTTATTTATTTCATTTACTTATTTACTCATTTACTTATTTACTCATTTACTTATTTACTCATTTACTTATTTACTCATTTACTTATTTACTCATTTACTTATTTACTCATTTACTTATTTATTCATTTATTTATTTACTCATTTACTTATTTACTCATTTACTTATTTACTTCATTTTTATTTATTCATTTACTTATTTACTCATTTACTTATTTACTCATTTACTTTATTTCTCATTTACTTATTTACTCATTTACTTATTTACTCATTTATTTATTTACTCATTTACTTATTTACTCATTTACTTATTTACTCATTTACTTATTTACTTATTTACTTATTTATTTATTTACTTATTTACTTATTTACTTATATATTAAATGGCGTAAGAGTATAAGACACGTTCGAAAGTTTTTACAATAGAATAATAAAATCCTGTGTTCTTTTTTTAGTACAAACGAAATGTGCGATTCAAGCTTTCAAGTTTTACTGTAAGAAAAGTCATCGTGATTATCTTCTTTGATTCTTCTTTTTTTCTTTCTTTCTTCTTCTTTTTACAGAAACAAGGTTGCTTTGCGATATTTACACGCCCACGAAACTTGTCCTTTATGCAATTCAATGCTGATTCTTTCATCTCTGAGGATATTGCGATTTTAAAAATTCTTACCACACACGCACACACACACACACACACATATATATATATACATATATTTCTTGCATACTAATTTAAAATCGAATATTGTGAGACTTATAATGATCGTGATATAAGCTAATTAAAAGGATGTATCGCAAACAAGTCTGTAAGAAATAAACGAGATCAAAGAATCATCATTAGATTTTATACTTACATATGAAAAAGAATGTATCAATTAATTCGGAGTACGTAATTATGCGTATGTTCATCAGTGTTGCGTTGCATATGAGAGAGAAATGTACAATAATTGTTGACATTGCTCTGTGTGAAATTTATGCACTTTGTGAGTATAATCAAATATTTGCCGAAATGCCTCGATTTTTCAATCCGTCGAGTGGAATTTATAAATCTTCATACACGTTTTTGTGGATCAAACGGGATGTAGAAGGGATAAGGAGCTGAGTTCAGGATCTAGTTCTGAAGGAACAGTTACAACTTCGAAAATTGACCATTTTAATTAACGTTTTTTTACGAATGAGAGAATTGGTCCATTCACGGGTTCTAAAAACATTTTAGTTAGCGCCGCGTAGCGGTGGAGCGGTGGAACTAATCGTTGTTGTCGCGTACTATTTCACTCTTTTCTGTCGCACGATAAATATCTATCCTTCTTCGACGATATTGCCCTCTTTGTTTACAAAAAAAAGGCGCGTGCTGCCATCTGTCGGAGTTTTACACTTTTAGTTTCAGGAGGAATTGAAAGGAGCTTAGATGGCAACACTGCCCAAGGTAGACAAGAAGCACAATAGCGTGCGACAAGGATAGATACATATGTTTCGTGCTGCCATCTGAGCATTTCTCAATTCCAACTGGAACTAAAAGAGCAAAATGAAAAGTCCGATAGATGGCAGCATGTGTCGCGTCGGTAAGACAAAGAGCACGATAGCGAGCGAGAAGTTACATATCGCACGATAGACAAAGAGTGCAACAGTGCGTGACAAGGACAACGATAGCGATTTAATTCCACTGTTTCACCGCTACGCGACGCTAGCATTCTACGGTTCGTAATGGAAGATTTTCATTTGTAAAAAATAAGCTAATTAAGAGGATTAATTTTCGAACCATTGCGATTGTTCCTTCTGAATTTAATCCCCAGCCTTTCTCCTATATCCCTTTTGATCTGTGAAAAAGATGTATAAAAGATTTAAAAATTCTGCTGAATCAATCGAAACGACACTTCGTTCAGTTTTTCATAAACTGTTTAAAGTCTGAAACAAAATGGTTGTGAAGAGTTGAAGTACCAACTCTTTGAAATACGTAGAATGTAAATTAATCGTGTGAGGACTTTCGCGTTGTTTATAACGGAGAAACATTGAATAATAGAAGGAATCGTTTCAGTCGTTCACCTCGCTTGAAATCATACATGTATCACGTTCTCAACTTCATTTGTAACGTTACATTTTTAATTCAAATTATCACATTGAACCAATAATAATATAGCACGAAAATAGATGACAGGTCAGGTGACTCCCAAAATGTGGAGAAAATTATTGTACGTCAGATCTCTATTCTTCCCTTAGTCGATGTCTGTACTTTATATTACAATATACGTTGTACAGTGTATTACAAGTAAACAGAGCGACGGAGATGAATGTAGTAATTAAAAGGATTTCTACGAAAGTAGGAAATTCACATAACGTTATCGTTGTTCGATCTATAAGTACAGAAACATTGTCTCGATGGTGGTGTAAGATTACGAATCAAAAACCAAAACGCAAGATTTTCAAAGGTGATATTTATGGAGCGGAATCGTATGAAGTTCGTGAAACAGATGAAAAACTTGGTTTTTCTGCATACTGTTTGTTGGTAAGATAGAAACATAAACTCTCGTATATAGTAAATTAATTAATTCGTGCAATAATAATTATTTTTTTATATAATAATATATAATATAATATAATATATTTTAATATATATTTAATATATATTTAATATATTTAATATATTATATTATAATATATTTTAATATATTATAATACATTATATATTAATAATATATTATAATATATTATATATTATATATATATAATATATATATTAATATATATATATAATATATATATATATATTATATATTAATAATATATTATAATATATTATAATATAATATAATATATTTTATATAATTTTATATAATAATTATTTTTTTATATCACATTAAAAACAGATCATACCAATTTCTACATTCGCGCTTGGTACGTGGCAAGTTCAAAGACTTAAATGGAAAACAGACCTAGTAGAAAAACTGAAAACCCGTACTAATTTCGAACCTATTGAGTTACCAGAGAAGTAAGATAATGAAATTACCACGATAGAATTTTATTTCACGTTGTGAATTCAGATAGGACAATGACAAATTTTATTCAGTTTAGAAGAATTGAACACAAAGGAGTATTATCCTATCAAAGCGAGAGGAAAGTTTTTATATGACAAAGAATTTGCAGCAGCATACAAGAGTCTAATAAAAGATGGTAAACCATCGAATGCCGACTTTTCTTTTGGGAGTCAGTCACAGAGAGGATATCACATTATCACACCCTTTAAATTGGCGGATAGAGAGTAAGTACAAGAACTCTGTAAAAGGATATACTTTCAATTCTTTTTCGTTTCAAAATTTAAAATATTTAACAATTTTGTCAATTAATTTTGTCATTTAAAAGTTTAACAATTTTGGTGAATCGTGGCTGGGTTCCAAAAACAATGAGAAATTCATCGGAAACAGATAAAACTAACACGCAAGACGAACAAGAAATCGTAGGAATTTTAAGGTTAAAAGAAAAAAGGCCACCTTTTATCCCAAAAAATCGTCCGCATCAGAATATGTGGTATTACAGGTATGTGAAAATATTGGTTTCAATAATTTCCGAATAAAGCTTTGTTTATTTTCCAGAGATGTGGATGAAATGGCTGAGATGGGAAACACATCTCCTATATACATCGAAATGGTTTTTAACAAGAATTTGCACCAATACCCAATCGGTGGCCAAACGAGAGTAGAATTACGAAATGAGCATTTAAGTTATCTGCTCACGTGGTACTGTTTGTCTGCAGCTACTGCATTCATGTGGTACAGGAGATTTATGAAGGGAATACCATTAACGCAATAAAACTAAGTTTGCATCGCGTGTGCATTTAAAGGTATAAAAGTGAAAGTTATCAAGAAATGGCATGACTAGTGCTGTTTTTCATGTTACCATTGACGCGACCACAAATAATAAAAGTACGTATATTGGACGCGTATGCCTATATAAAAATCATATATTGTTAGTTGTTTGTAAATAGTAATAAAGTAAATTACTGCGTTTTATAATATAAATGTATATTCTATATTAATAAGAGGGTACCAATGCTTCGTTAAAAATGTCACTTTTTATTATCATAATAACAACAGTGATAACCACTACCAACAAAATTGTCAACAATGGTCATGGTATACAGTTATATTGAAGAAGTCAGCATAGAAAATACAAATATGAAAATATACGATACAAATATGAAAATACACCATGTACATGCTACATCGACTTTCCTCTTTTCTTTTTCTTTTTAGTTACTATACGTACGTATTTATTTCAGCGTAATTATATTACCGCTCATATAATTCGCATGATCATTCGAACAATAATTACGGCAAGGGAACGTATTTATTTATTCAACTTTCTAATTTGTCGTGCCTATGTGAAATTCCGTGACGTTAACAGCCGTATCGTAACGACATACGATCATGGGCACCCTTAGCATTTTCAGGTACCGAAAGAGGTATTACACTTCTTCTTCTTCTTTTTTTATTATATTTAAAAGATAAACATATATCTTGTTGAGCGTGGTGTTTAACGTACAATTTTCATGTATATTCTAGAATAAAAAATACCCATCCAGCCAAATAATTTTGCAAACGACACAATATCAACTTACATAGTTCAGATTACATATTCATGTTTCCAAATGTATCAATGAAAGCGATATAAACATTGAACGCGTACAATCACATAGTAGTTCCACAAGAATTATCGCGTTCCAAGCGTAAATCGATAACGCTTCAAATTTATTGAATTGAAAATTGTCGAGTGGCTCGTTACAAGCAGATTGTTCGCAAAATTTGTCCCGAGGAATGTAATATGCCGTAGATGATATTTCAAATTCATTCGATATCTAGCAATATACATATTCATATTTCATGTACGTATTTTCTTTTTTTTTTTTATTTCTTTCTAACGAGCACCAGGATCAATGGAATTAGGAATCAATGAATCGTAATTATTATTAATTGTAATTGTAATTAGTGTCTATGCAATTAACGCTAAACGATGAAAGTAGATGAAATTCGCCTTATTGTCGTGCTGGGATTAAACTGGTAGACAAAAAAAAAAAAAAAAAAAAAGAAAAAAAGCATTAACACTATGTGCACGGGAAGTAATCTAGTAATAAACATTTCCTACGTACGTATATATTCAAACGTATAGATACATAACGATTCTCCTATTCCCTTTAAAAAACATGAAATATATAAATAACAAACCGTTCGACTCGCGGAGATTTTGCAAGATACATTACGTTGAACGAAAGAAGAACGTGACAAATTATTCCTATTAAATATTCGCATTCACATTTATTCTCTCCCCCTGCCACCTCTTTTACAGCTATGTTTCTAGCAACAATTATCGAGCAAGCCTTTTACATGTCCCCACAGAATACATTCGACGAAAGTACAATCACTGTTGCACTACAAAAATTTCTCGTCCAATTTCTCCTTTCCGTTAGATATACATCCATTCGAGAATAGTCTCGAGCTTTATTCATTTAAGAGGCAAGTGCGTACCAACGCGTTGCACACCGAGTACGGGTCGCAGTTGCTGCTGGGTCTTCTATCCTCGAAGTAGCCCCTCTTACTCTCGGCAACACCTCGAGGGATACGGATACTAACGTTACGATTGGCCACGCCGGCACTGAAATCGTGTATGTTGCTGGTCTCGCATTTGCCGGTCAAACGACGCTCGTTGTCCTTCCCTCCGCGTGGGTCGTACGCCTGGATGTGCCTGAGATGCTGTTTGCTCAATTTGTCGATGGCTTTCTCAATCTCGGCGATACCGTTCTCGGCACGCATCGCTTTCGTCGAGAAGTTGGTGTGCGCACCGGCACCATTCCACGAACCCTCCACGGGTTTCGGGTCTAAAGTAACGATCACGCCATACTCCTCGGCCACGTGATGAAGGATAAATCTGGCCACCCATAAATCATCTCCGGCCGATATTCCGCTACACGGGCCGACCTGGAATTCCCATTGCGAGGGCATAACTTCGGCGTTAGTGCCTGCGATCTTCACGCCAGCGTAAAGGCAAGCTCGATAATGCGCTTCGACGATCTCGCGGCCGTATACTTTGTTGGCGCCTACGCCGCAATAATACGGCCCCTGAGGGCTGGGGAAACCATTTTTCGGCCAGCCGTACGGCCTGCCGTCAAAGTCGAGGAAAGTGTACTCCTGTTCGATTCCAAACCATGGATCTTGATCCTTAACGGCTTCCATAGCCTCGTTACATTTGAAACGTTTGTTCGTCGTGGTCGGGGTCATATCACTGTAGTAAGTGTCACAAAGCACTAGCTTGTTGTTTCCACGACGGAACGGATCATTGTAGATCGCCACCGGGCAAATATAAATCTCGCTGTTGGCGCCGTCCGCTTGGTACGTCGAGCTTCCATCGTACGTCCATATCGGCAGTTCTAGAAACAAGAGATCGATATTTCATTTTGCTACACTGTGCAATATTATGTTTCAACGCGTTCCAACAGTATGTTAATATTAATGTTAAGGTGTGGCTGGGATAAATAATTCGTGATGACTTGAACTGTGGATTCGACATTCGACAAATGACGAAAGCAAAGTAAATATCAAGTAACATTTGCAATTTTCTTTTCGTCGAAATTAATAAGTCGTTCATAGTTAATGACGGATTCACGTGTATCTGCAAGTGTTGATGAATGTTTCTATTTGCACCGTTGATTAAACATTGTTTCGTCATTGAAAAATTTAAATACATTTTGGCATATGTTCAATAAACGTTCGACAATGTTCAAACAAGCGTTCGGCCAGTTGCAATCGATTTCATGCAAGTACTACTACTCATCGTCCAACATTGAAACGTGAATTCCTCCTGCGAATCCTACGCGCCGCAGATGTTAATGCTTTTGTAACGCACGCAGAATCTTATGAATAGAAGCGGATATGCTATTTCTAATGCTGATAAACGTTTGAGATTGATGTCGTACGCGTCAAGCATACGACGAGCATAAATTATTTTCTACATTGTACTTTGTTATTCGTTACACATTCGCTAATATTCACAGTATATCATTCGTGAGTATAATATATCGCTCGCTTGACTCGCATGGCACAAGTCGAAAATGGAGGAGCAGAATAAAATATTTCAAAGATGATCTAACGTGCCTGTAATATTAAATACGATCGTCAAACGTAGTTTCTATCATGGTATGATACTCGATTACATAATGTGCCGGTTGTAAGATAATTCGATATATTTACTGCAGACGATTTAGAACATATGTATATATGTATACATATATATATATATATATATATATATATAGTGATTAGGAATGATATATATATATATATATATTTAGTGATTAGGAATGTATATATATATATATATATTTAGTGATTATGAATGTACATATATATATATATATATATATTTAGTGATTATGAATGTACATATATATATATATATATATATATATAATAATTATAATGTACATATATATATATATATATATATATATATTAGTGATTATGAATGTATATATATATATATATATATTTAGTGATTATGAATGTATATATATATATATATATATATATATAGTGATTATGAATGTATATGAATATATATATGTATTAAATATATATATAATATATATATGTATTAAATATATATATATATGTGTATTAAATATATATATTGTATATATATGTATTAAATATATATATATATGTGTATTAAATATATATATTGTATATGGATATATATATATGTATATGAATATATATATATACATTCGTAAATATATATATAATACATATATATATATACATTCATAAATATATATATATAATATATATATATACACACATTCATAAATATATATATAATATATATATAATATATATAATATATAATATATATATATGTAAAATATATATATATATTTATTTAGTGATTAGGAATGTGTGTGTGTGTGTGTGTGTGATTAGGAATGTATATATATATATTTAGTGATTAGGAGAAAGAGACAGAGAGAGAGAGAGAGAGAGAGAGATTAGGAATGTGTGTATATATATATGTGTGTGTGATTAGGAATGTATATATATATTTAGTAATTAGGAAGTGTACGTATGTCGAAATATTTACATACGATATCAATATAAAAAATAGTTTTGACTTTCGCAACGAATTTTAATTACAGATGCAATTACTTAATTCGATGCTCGAAGCTATTCTTTTCGATTAATTGAATCAGTTGTCCTCGCAGTTTAAATTATCTTGCAGTTTGAAATTAACAAGTTTCCCTTTCTTTTCCTTTATAAAAGAACTTAATTATAATTGCTCGAAATAAATACATAAAACAGGGTAACATAGCGATTATTTATACTCTCGTTATTTGATATCTTGCGCACCGTAAAATATTACGTTTATACAAACTTTCGGACGAAAGTTAAAAAAAAAAAAAAAAACAAAATCTAGGATTGTTTCTGAAATTTCAAAATATTCCTATTCCAAGAGCGACACTTGAATTACGTTTTCACGATTCAAGTGTAAGGAGATACTGACCTGACGGATGTTTCGGTACGAATTCTACTGTCCTGGTCTTGCATCGCAAACCCTCACCGGTACCATCGATCCAGATGTATTTCGCCTGAATTTGATTTTCTGGTTGAGGCAGGTCGAGGTATTTATTTAACAAGGTCTTGTCTAAGGCTGCATTCGGCGACTCCTTTAGCGTAAGGCGTGACATTGTGATGCTGCAACGTGACAAGAACTGTATTAATAAATACGAATGTCGTCTCCTATGTCAAAAACGTAGTGCAATAACACCACCAAACAATCCACGTTCGATCATCTATAATAACACGTTACGCGAGATTTCATTCGTCTCAATCATTCCAACGTCTCGATTCTCCTTCTCGTTATAAATAAGACATTGCTCTTATTAACGAAATAACGATGGTATAACTTGAAAATTCGACTGTGATTGTGTCGTCGATCGATATCGACTAAAGATTTCAATATCGAAATCGTTCGAGTCGTTTATCTCGAGATTTGCGAGAGGATATCGATTCTGAATTCTGGCGAGCAGTGGCGCCGCATAGCGGCGGAATCGCGTACGTACCCGCCGTGATATTGAGATACATTTGTGTACATCGGATGCAGAAGTAAGCTGCATAAAGGATTCTCTCGATTCTCGATTTATTCTCGGTGGGACAAAAAGAGAGGTGCGCCTACGTATCACGCAACACGTATCAGGCATCACGTGGTATGCACGCGATACACACGCGGGAACCGCGTGCTACTTCAGCCCCCAAACAGCGTACGTACACGTAACGCGTGTTGTTAGTCGCCCACGAGCAACGTAGCCAGCCGGCACGATATTTCTTAAAGTCTTTAACCTCTTGCGCTGGAACAACGTGCCACACACGTCGAGAAGATTTCTTGTCCCAAAATTGCAATATTTCCCTCTAGTTTTAAATATATTTAAATATAACCCAAGCGAAACAAATAATCAATTTGTCACTTCTTAGTAATAATTTCTATTCCAGTGATATTATACACGAGTTGAAAAAGAAAGCGACGAATTATTATATAGGGTTTGGTCGCTCGTTATGGTCCGTGCGAACCAGTTGCCAACGCAAGAGGTTAACCGATAAACCTTAACTACACACGTGCAAATATTTCCAACAATTTGAAGGTCGAGTCGAGCTATTTTTAAAAATTTTTCCCTTTGTTGCTCGCGGACGGTGAATATACCCATTGAAGCCAATATATCCTCAAGTATGGGGGAATGTATATAAATAAAGTATACTAACACTTTTTTGCATGCGTATTGTTTTATTAATAATTTTAGAAAGCCTTTGCGTTACCGGCATCTTTAGATGGTTATTGAAGTTACATGAAAATAAAAATAAATACGGGCAGAATAAGTAAGCCCACGATGAATCCCTTACAGGCGTGTAACGTCAGTTTTATATATATCAATAATATTTGATTTTGCAACGTATATTCAGTGATTTTGTATTTAATGAAAATTTCTATTTCAAATAAAATTAATTGCATAATCGTTTAGATTTAGATAATAATAACAATTTCATTAAATGTAAGAAAACCTGAATATATTTCAAATTAATCACTTGTAATGTCTAATCTAATGTTTACTGATAACAGAAATATACATACTTCTTCTCCACCGAGGGGAAGTTATTTGAATCGAGCAGAGCCATCATTGTTTACAGTAAAAACTATTTTTAAGACATCATCTTAACTGATGTCGTTAGGTCGTAAATAATGATTTACAACAATTCAGATTCAATTATGTAATTTGCTTTCATATAATTTTATCGTCACCTCTGTTTCATTTCATTTCATTTCGTTTTCAATTAATTCGTATTTCAATTATTATTATTAAATTGCTATTATGAAACCACAGCAATCAAAATGATTAAATTTACCGTTTCGTTATCACTGTGATCAAATCTTTTTAATACTTTCCTCAATGAGTACTTCAAGTAACTTTCCAAAAAGTTCGTGGCCGCTCTAAAGTATTATTTTTGTAATTGATCAAAGGCAAAAAGCTTTCAACGAGTGATGGCATCGATCAAATAAACAAGTATATCATCTTTTCGAGTTACAATTTACGTTCTGATTAGTAAGAATGATCTGATACATATCTGGTATTTTAATCGATCATTAGTAGAAAAGAAACGACGAATGAAATCGCGAAATATAATAGAAATATAATAGAAATGTAAAGAAGAAGTCTGTTATAAAATTTCATAATTAAGATTTTAAATTTATAAAAATTATTGCAATCAAGATGTTGATTAATAAAATGCTAATAGAATTATCAATCTTTCACATTCAATGTAGCTGTAAGTTACATTACATAGTTTCGTAAATTTTCAATTTAGTATATCTTTTCAATAATTGTGTTTTAAAAACAAATTAAATTATTAAATCATTATGCGATTCAATGGATTCAATACTAGGATCAATGAAAATCAAAGAATCAATCAGATTAAGCTTACAAGCAGATTCAATTGAATCTCATTTGTCATTTCAATCGTTATTTGATATGATTTGATATTTTCTTGTTTCCGTTGCCACTTTCTTCATTTCCATTTCGAATTTTTTAATAATTCAAAACATCCGCCGATATCCATTTTTCGCTTTTTGAACAAACAGCAACATTTTTAAAGAATCTCGCACAATTTTACCAATATGTTCGAATCCATTGTTAAAAAAAAGTTGATTCAAAATTTGTTAAAATTGATTAAAGTTGATCAAAGTTTTGATTAGTTGATTCAAGTTCGATGATAATCGATAATCCTCGTTTGATTCATTCGTACGGAATGGGCCGATTCTTCAGAGAACGAACAATGGTGTCTTCAGTTTTGTAAATAAATAAATAAATAATAAATAAATAAATAAATGTAAATAAAGAAAATTGAGGAAAGATGAACGGGGAAAAGAAATTCTTTTTAAAAACCAAGAACGTGAAGAAATCACGCGAAGGATCAACTTCAGTAGGTCACTAACATAAACTGTGACAGATATTATTTATATGGCTATCCCTTCCATCCCAAATTCCAAGCAAGAAATACCGGTTTTCATTGTATTTCGAGGTAAATTTTCAATTCACATGTCTGTATATCATTTCGGATTTCGTTTCTACTTGCGACTTTGTTTAAGTACATATCATAATACTGTACTTGTTATTTTATCGTTTTGCTTTCGTTTACTTAACAACAACTATATGTTGCAATGATAGGTGATTTTCCAGAATTCAATCGAGATGTATTGATGGAACACGATATATATTGCGTGACCACACAGTAATCGTGCGACGTAACCAATAAATAACATATTATATACATTTCGATCTTAATTCATCCATCGTGTTGCTCGAAGGTCGTAAATCGCGATATTTACTTTCTCATAGAACGTATCATTAATTACTATTCTCATACAAGAATATTAGTATTAAGGAAATGGTTCATGGTGTGTCGTTTATAAATTTTTCTAAATTCCACGTAATCTTCGATTAATTTGTTTCGCTGGCAATCGATTGATTTTTTTCAAAAATTTCTCACCAGTAAGCCAATAGGATAATTAATAACACGTTCGAATGCTAGAAACCGCGAATTATCTGGCGTACAAACAATCGCAATTTTTTCCAAAGGAATTTTATAAAAGTCACGTTATCGGTGAAAAATTCGGTAATGGTATTCGCATTTACTTCAACGTTTGTACGTTATTTTCACACAATGATAAGATATTATTCTCTGTTAATCCTTGTAGCAAACATTCTTTTAGCTGATAGAAAGAGTTAAATGGTCGAAAAGAGCTTTTACAAATGACCATGAAATACAGAGCCCATTAATACACCATTGTATTAGTACGAGCGTAGATTTACTTTTTATAAAGCTGTATATAACTACGCTACAACTTCAATAAGTTCATTTTTAAATGCTAATCAATATACTGATCAATGGGAGCTAGCGCTATATAAGTGCAAATGCGTGCGTGTGTGTGTTATTTTTGATGCGACAAATGTCAAAATAACCATTTGCAAGATGGTTATTACTGATTTACTCGAACCAAGATTTTTGTCAAGAGGACCGTTGAAACATTGAACATGTCCTGTTGCATGTAACACGTAAGGTTATGAATTATTAGTTTGCGAGATATGTATTATGCTAAAATGTTCTACTGACCCATTTCTGTCGATAGAAGCAATGTCTATATCTATATATTCGTTTGATTTCCTCTATACTTGATGAACGATGTTCGATGAACCGCTATTTCAATAAAAAAGAGATGAATAAATACATATTTCCCTGCATTTTAAGTTATCGTTTCTTTTTAAGTGAAACGAAACGAACTCTATGCAAGTCGTTATATTCCCATTTACAATCGGACTCGAAAGAGGTGCTCTTTTTTAACTATTCCACCTTGCGTTCGATTATTAATAAAAGTCGAGTACATTAACGATGTTATGCAAGTTGAGAATTTATGGAACTTGGATTATTATCTGATCTGTAGAATTATTATTAACTTTACATTGTCGCAGCATATAGAGTAACAACTTCCCAACTTCGATGAAAAGCGGTAAAATTAATTTCATCACACGACCAAGTCTCTTTTTAAGAACGTTTTTATTCTTCATGTATGTCCGTTAGTTATTGCTAAGAATGAAGTAAATACGTATCTATTAGAAAATAAATAGTATAAACAAGTCATGGTACAACAATGCCATAACATAACGTTTACAGATGTTTAACACACAGTTTATCCTGCGATTGATTTGTTATTTATTATTGTAACTACCGTGGCTGCGTATGTATTTAATTGTAAAAATACACAAATGTTAAAGTAATATTCGTTATCGAACGACGTGCAAATGTCACAACAGTATTGTCAGTGTTTAAAATACGTGGTACATTCGTTTTATGCCAGAATTTTGAAATGCATTTTATAAGCACGGTGTCTTTCTTACGCTTAACCTTGGTTCTAAAATTTACATTTCGCGAAATACACGCGGCTCGTAAACATTTAAGAATTAAGGAATTTTCCTTTGCCGTTTTCAATAAGTTCTCTGGTAATTTTCCGCTTTCAGGAGAATACATACATTCAAATGAACGGGGCTTCATGCTGCGCGGCACACCCTTGAAGTTAGATTGAAAGGAAGCCATGAAATGTATTAATTATTCTTGCGAAGGGCCGATGAATGTTATTTCAATGTATATATTCCAAAATAAAGTAGAAAATATTTTCATACGTTTATTTTATTTATTTCGTAAGAAGACGCACGTTACCAATTATATATATATATATATATATCAATTTGTATCAAAATTATTTATGATTTTCACCAAACAAAACGTTATCTAAAGTTAAATTTATGGTACTTTCAATCAACTAATCATTCGATCGATTTTGCATAGTATCTGACAATTGATTAGCATCTACGTTGATAATTCAAATTCGTCAATATTCGACAATAATAAGTTGCAGCGATAAGTGTAATCAATTTCCACGCACTTCAATATGAAAATTCATTTGTATATATTTTTGTTTCGTCGCGTTACGACAGTCTATGAGTTTTTGATATTTGCAACGCTCGACACGATGAATTGAATCATGAATTTTTTAAATACTATGCGACATTGCCAACTACGATATTTCAGGCACACGTACCTCAAGGATATCTTCTGTTAATCATGATTCATTCCCGAGAAGCTGTTCCCTCTCGTAACGCGGCCTTCCAATGCTACAATTTTCACTTCCGTTTCTTTATCACGATTACAATGATCAGTGATACACGAAAGTATATCCCCCTATAATTTGGCCATTTAAAATAATAATAGCGCTTTCTCTGTCGTTCGATGAATTTATGTATGCAGCTGCGAATGACGTGTGTGTACGCACGTATATACAGACACAATTTTGTTCTGTGTCCGATTAATGTAGAAAATGAAGCGTTAAAGCAAATCCTTAACGTAAATTGAAGAAAGCACGAAAGACAAATGGCTGCCTCGTGACGGGGCCTTCGCATTAATCTTGTAAGTATCAATCCTTACCAAATATTACTAACTATATTATTTAACACTAGAACTACCACACCAGTCGAAATGACTGGTTTTACAATTTTATTTTAAAATTTCTATTTCACGTTACAATTTTTTTCCCCGCAATGATGCAATGACTTTTGTGATAACTAAAGAAACGATATAATGAATTTAATTTTATTTTTATTTATTAGAAATCAGAATAATTTTGGTAGAAATAACTTCGTCTTAACTGTCGGTAGTTCTAGTGTTAATAACGTTGTGAAACTTAACGAAACTTTGTAAAATTTACAACCTCTGTGAAAAAGAACAGAAGAACAAAAAAAATTTAAATAAAATCATTCCACGTAATAAACACTATTAATTTTTATCATTAATTTTTAAATCTACTCGTTTGTCTATACAATAGTAGCAATTTATAAACATATTTATAAATTTCATTTTACTGTCAATCAATCAAATGACAAGATACAGAAATTTCCTACGTAAAATTCACCCATATTCAACGTTAATAACGTTGTGAAACTTAATGAAACTTTGTAAAACTTACAACCTCTGTGAAAAAGAACAGAAGAACAAAAAAAATTTAAATAAAATCATTCCACGTAATAAACACTATTAATTTTTATCATTAATTTTTAAATCTACTCGTTTGTCTATACGATAGTAGCAATTTATAAACATATTTATAAATTTCATTTCACTGTCAATCAATCAAATGACAAGATACAGAAATTTTCTACGTAAAATTCACCCAAATTCAACGTTAATAACGTTGTGAAACTTAATGAAACTTTGTAAAACTTACAACCTCTGTAAAAAAGAACAGAAGAACAAAAGAAATTTAAATAAAATCATTCCACGTAATAAACACTATTAATTTTTATCATTAATTTTTAAATCTACTCGTTTGTCTTTACAATAGTAGCAATTTATAAACATATTTATAAATTTCATTTCACTGTCAATCAATCAAATGACAAGATACAGAAATTTCCTATAAAATTCACCCATATTCAACGTTAACACTAGAACTACCACACCAGTCGAAATGACTGGTTTTACAATTTTATTTTAAAATTTCTATTTCACGTTACAATTTTTTTCCCCGCAATGATGCAATGACTTTTGTGATAACTAAAGAAACGATATAATGAATTTAATTTTATTTTTATTTATTAGAAATCAGAATAATTTTGGTAGAAATAACTTCGTCTTAACTGTCGGTAGTTCTAGTGTTAACGACACAATTATATATTCAATTTTACTTTTTACAATTGGTTATGATTAATTATTCTACAAAGAAAGAAAAGATACTTCGCTAAGTAAAAACTGTTAAAACAGTTAATACTTAGTATATCAGTAATATTTGTTCATCGATAAGATTAAACAAAGGGACAAATTCGATAACTGTGTGCTTGAAAATGTTTGGAAAAGCCCTTCGAAGGCTAGATCTTTCGGATCTAGTTATCTAAACGAATCTCGAATTTTCTTTAAGCATTTCTACACTGCGATTTTTTTCTTACAATTTCACTGTCCTTATCTCGAAACTTAAACATCGTTTTTATTACCAACTACGATTATTTTCAGTAAATTATCTCAAATATAATGTATCCGAAGCGTTTGAAAGCGCGGTTACCTAACACACGCACGATAGTGAGAAAAGCAAACTTGCTAATGGAATCAGCAACAATGTTAAATTTGTAAATTAAATAGCACACATATTGCGTGATACAATTGTACAATAAAAAGGTGCGAAGTATAATTGTTGACACGATTATTGTAATTCGTTAATGCAACGTGTAGGGTATTCATCGAGGGTCGAGACTATGTCATGCATGGGGCCCATTGTTGGTGGGCGTTGAAGTTTGCCAAATGTAATTGGCAGATGGATATATTTATATAGCTCGACTGATGCATGACAGTCGGAAGCAACGGCTGGCACGATAGATAATACACCAACGAAAATAGTTTTCAGTCCAAAGTGCACTAGATTGAGAGTAAACTCCGGCTTTCGTGCAAAAGAGCCAGGCGGAAGCTTCGCGCCATGGTTACTCAATCGGAACGTAAGTTCGTCTTCCGCGCCGCGATCACACGCGTTTTTATTTTGTCACCAGTGTGTTCTTTTTTACTTCCTTACGCGTAAATACACTCATCCGTCAATAAAAGTGTACATAAGTACATATTTTTCTTACAATGGGTTATCAGCGCTGTCGCTAAGAAAAAAACAACGTTTATTCGACGATAAAGATCGAACGATAACGCGATTAAGAAGCGTGAAAACTCATCCGTTTTGGAATAAACTGAACTTGATATTCCCTGTTTTGTGAACACTTTAGCTGGAACATCTACGAGTAAACAATATTTGTTCGTCGATAAGATTAAACAAAGGGACAAATTCGATAACTGTGTGCTGTTGAAAATGTTTGGAAAAGCCTTTCGAAGGCTAGATCTTTCGGATCTAGTTATCTAAACGAATCTCGAATTTTCTATAAGCATTTCTACACTGCGATTTTTTTCTTACAATTTCACTGTCCTTATCTCGAAACTTAAACATCGTTTTTATTACCAACTACGATTTTCAGTAAATTATCTCAAATATAATGTATCCGAAGCGTTTGAAAGCGCGGTTACCTAACACACGCACGATAGTGAGAAAAGCAAACTTGCTAATGGAATCAGCAACAATGTTAAATTTGTAAATTAAATATCTTCGAGGTTGTTTCGTACATTTTCGATTAGAGAAACGTTACCGCAATGAAACAGTATATATTGCATTCAGCCACAGTCGATACTTTCTATTTTCGAAGAGTTTAAACGAGAACGTTCTACATCTTCGTACAAAACGATCGATTACACCGTGTTCAACAGAGTGTATTGCTGCAAACCGTGGCATTCGATGTATCATTGTAACATATGTATTGCACTTTCGATTTCGAAACTAACGACGTTGCTGTACTTGAAACAGACGTTGTCCCAGGCTGTTTTCTCAAGTTCTTCTTTTTCATCAATTCTCACACTTTGAAAATTGGCGAGCCCACCAGTCGAAAGCTAATGTTGTACAAATGCTTTTATTTTTATTGTAAGAGTTTATTTCATTGCAAACACCATCGTGACTTTCTTCAAAAGTCTGACTTTCGAAATTGATTCCTTTCCTTCGAATTACTCCTTTCTTTACGGAACGGTATATATTTTTAGTATTTTCTTCGTGTTTAAAATGTCAAGAGATATTTTAGGTAGAAGTAGTGACCCATCTTAGATATAACTTGATAAATGGGAGCACACACAGTTAAAATTGTAAAATAAATTTCCTGTTAACTTTGTCATCTTTCGATACTGATCCTCGAAACTTATGACTTATATATATATATATACTTATATATATATATATATATACTTGCTCGTGTATACAAAAAAACTTATGACATATATACGAAACTTATGACTTATATATATATATATATATATATACTTGTCGTGTATACAAAAAAACTTATGACATATACGAAACTTATGATTTATATATATATATATATATATATATATATATATACTTATATATATATACTTATATATATATACTTGCTCGTGTATACAAAAAAACTTATACAATATATACGAAACTTATGACTTATATATATATATACTTATATATATATACTTATATATATATATATATATACTTGTTCGTGTATACAAAAAAACTTATGACATATATACGAAACTTATGACTTATATATATATACTTATATATATATACTTATATATATATACTTATATATATACTTATATATATACTTATATATATATATATACTTGCTCGTGTATACAAAAAACTTATGACTTATATATATATATACTTATATATATACTTGCTCGTGTATACAAAAAGACTTATGACTTATATATATATATATATATATACACTTGCTCGTGTATACCCCTCACCTTTATTAAATCCTTGGAGAAATATTGCAAATAACGTATTGCGTAACTAAACGTTGTATTGTATAATATATTCATCCTTCATTGAAATCAATCAACCCATATTCTCCATCTAGAAAGACATTTCCACGAACCGATTTAGAAATTCCTCCGGCGCATTGCCATTACATCGCAAAAGGGCGCAAATTACCGCCATGAAATAATACACACAATAACCTCTGCAATCCGCCCGTCAAGATGGCAGATGAAGATAATATAATATTTCTGGAGCGTGTTCGTGTCTCAATAGACGACCTCGCGGCCCCTGTTACAATTACGGAGCGTTCGCAATAGTCTGATACGACGACATATTTTCTTCGGTTTTTGGAACAGGTACGCGTCGTTCGATGATTACACGAGTTACCGTAGCCCCCGCCCCTCCCCCTCGCTATCTCGTTAATACGAAAGAAAGTAATCGGATCGATTCACTGTCGACGTGTTTTATCGTCATGGAAACTTGTGAAAACATATCCACGCGATTCAACCAGACCTGATGTGACCCAATCCTCCGACCCACCATTGTGCGGATTTGCGGCCTCGCACGAGTTCAGTGTGCCGCCTAAACGAGAGAGAGAGAGAGAAAAAAAAAAAAAAAAAAAAGAAACAAGTCGTCACGTGCGTGCGAGTCGTCCGCGAGTCTGTCTGTCAGTCACCTTGGCTCTTTTCTTGCAAATTATTTCTCTCCTCGGCCACATATTAAAGCGGTATTTAACGCTTCGTGTAAGTACAGTGGTGTGCAAAAAGTTTCATCAGGTCAAATAGATTTCTTTTCACTTCGTAAACCCTGGAGGTCGTATATTTTTACGAAGAATTTTAAGCAACGTTTAAGGGATATCAAGCAATGCAAATACCGTGTCATATGGTTTTTTTACGTATATACTTTCTTTGAAACATCACCTTTTCGAAGTGTAAAGTGAAAAACCTACCTGACTGAGAACAAAGCAGAGAGTAATGAATTTATATCGAATATTCATCGAGCGTATGTATTTATGCATGCACTCTAATTACGATTTTATCCAATAGATCTATCTGTTGGGCAATAGTTATACCATAATTCGCACTTGTCACGTTATATATATATATATAAAACTGATAATAAAACAATACTGTATTGTATTTTGCAATGATCAAATTCACACAGGGTACTGGAGGTATTTTAAATTAATCTAAATATCATTTGTAAGTTTGTTTGTGTATTTATATGGAACGCATGGAGTAATTCTTAGCCTTTTATGAACAATGAAGATGTTTTATTCAAGAATAGATGTCGCGTTGAAATATTCAGAAAACAACCTAGAAAAAGAACTTCCACTTCTCGATCACGTTTCTATATATCAAAAACAAAACAGTCGGTTAATTAGCATAACGCGATATCTTTCGCTATCTCGTTGCTCTATGAAATTGAAAAACAAAAATTAATTAAACACGTTAAATCAATCGTATCGTTTGCAAATATTGCTTAACATTTCCATTTTTTTCTTCGCTCAGAGCTCAATTAAAAAATTTTTAATGAATCGTTTCAGAGAAAATTAATTTTTCTCCTATAATTTTCTTCCGTTCAATTTTTCAGTGTGTGGTGGAATTTTATTCGCAAGATCTAATATTTTTTACTGTAATCATTCTTCTTTTACTCGTAATTAATACTCAACGTAGCGCGAGATGAGACAAATAGACGAAAATAGCCATAAGGAAACTGGTTGAAACAAATTGTTTACGGAAGTCGTTATTTGTTGCGAGCTACGTTATGTAGTATGCAAATAGGGATATCAAATGTGATTCTCACGACACTTAATACCCGAGAAAACATCGGTAAGCAAGCGAGAGCGTTTTGATGACACCAGCATACCGGACACGCGTGTTTTGTTATATTTATTAAATTACCAAGAGCAACATTAACGTGCACGTATGTTATTTATCTAGTTAACTGCAAACTCAATGAAAGCGCCTCAATGTCACAGTTACAGACTGCTTCAGCTAAATGCCCCAACGTAAATGTAATATAATTCGTCACACGGCGTGAAATCGCGGCCCAAAGAGATCCAAGCGATAAAGCGAAACAAACAATCAGAGAAGATCATTAAAAGTCAAAGTTTCACAGGTTAGAGAGAGATTTCAACGACAAATCTTTATAAATCCCTGCGAATGATATAACATATGTACAGAGATTGAATGCTTTCCATAAAATTATTGTATGAATTTCGCGACTTAATCGTCACCGCAGAGAAATACCAAAGAATCTCGAGGATAATAATTTTTTTTTTAAATTATCGTTTATTCTATATGTTCCTCGTCGTTTTATCGAGCTATCGAAGAATTACGCGAGAAAAAATTATACGCAATAGAAAAATGTAATTCTAATTTTGAAAATTACAATTACAAGTTACGTATAGTGGCGTGAAATAACTTGAATGCGTCGCATGCAGAGAATAATTATCCACTGGATAAGATAGCACTACGAGAAAAATTTTCCGCGACAATTACGGGCGAATAACGTGTTAGTCAATTATAGTCAATGATAAATTGGAGGAGTCTTGGAAACTCTGATTATCGTATCAACGACGAGCGAGGTAAAACCTTTTCGTCCTACATCTCATTTTCCTTCCTTATGTACACGTGATTCCTTGAATCTCGTCGCTATATATATATATATAATATATATTTGACTGCCAATATGTAGATGTTACCATCGTATTTCACGTAGTTCAGTGGAGCTCTGTTTAATCAGTTGAAACGCAAACTATCGATACTGCGACATGAAAATTTCATACAATTCGACAACTTCTATTTTAACGATGTAGGTCAGTGTCTCATTCTAATTGCGGGTTAATCCTGAACCTTGGTCGTCGGAAAGCTCGATGCCTGATTGAAAAAAAAGGCATTGAAATCGACTGTATCGTTGACAAACAATTGCAATTGCAATTCAAAGCTAAAGAAAATTTCAGAACGTCTTATGTAGAGCACACGCAATGCGTTAATGAGAAATTTCTAAAAGGAGAGAAACAGACAGAAAGTAGATACGGTGTAAAAAGAGTATAAAAGAGTATGTAGTACTGGAGTGTTTTAGGAAGCGCTGTAATCGAAACGTCGTGAAGAAAAAAAAGGAAAAAAAAAAAAAGAAAAAGAAAAGAGGAAATAGGGGGAGAGATATAGTCAAACTCCGACTGATTGCCGCGTAATTCTGTTTCGTTAAAACGTAAATAGAGATAAAGAATTGTTTTAACTTGAACGACTGCAAAATCGAAGCAAATGGAAAATACATGAACAGCTTTTAACTCGGCTTATGTAAAAAACCGAAGTAGCGAAATATAAATATTTCCAGGAAACTTGCTGCGCAAATACCTTATAATTTCGAGATGATCGATCGTAGAACAGTGATTTCGTAGTTTTTATATTCTGTCTGCAACAACATTGCCGATAATATTAATTTTCATAGTAATATAATATCTACAGTATTTGATCGATTGTTTTCTAACGTGTAAACAATTTTCTTTATTCGACAAGGAAAAATATTAGAACAAAGAGGTCATTCAATCTTATAATTTGCGGCAGAGGTCGGCGTTATTTCAAATTTAAACACACAATCTTGAAGTGATTCATCTCTATCTACCATTTCAATAAAATATTTATACACGCGATGTAATGTGCAATTCATGGCTAAAGAATCGCTTTCTTCTGTTCTCCTTAAAATGCAACATTGCTCTTTGTTCAGTCTTCGTTCAACTAGCGAAGAGATATATATATATATATATATAATCGTCATTAGAAAAGAAATCGTTCAGATATTGCCTATATTGTTAAATGATTAATATTCCACGTAAAATTAAAGTTACATTACTGTTGTAAAATGATACGTAGTATTGTAGAAAAGAGATAATTCAAAAAATTTCATTATTATTATTATTATTATTATTATTATAAAGGAAACTATTGTCGAATGAATATTCTGCGTAATATTAAGTACTGAATGTGAGTAACATAAACAACGAGAAAAAAAAAACAGAATAATTCGAGGAAATCGTATTATTATTGAAAATTGATCAGAGCATAACTATTAGGACAAAGATAAGATATTAGTTGAATTAATTCAGTTTTAGTTTAGTTGAAGAAATGGAAAGATTAATTCCTAAACCTTTACATTTTATTGTGTAACGATCTACGAGGAAAATTAGCAAAAGAAACTCGTCGATTCGATGATTCTCAAGTTTAGAACTTTCATGATCCTACAAGTCTTTTTTATTAGCAATTTACATTTCAATTTGTATTCATATTTGCGCAGTATTGTACTATTTAAAACGTGCCTGGAAAACGTTTCGTTCGCATAACAAAAGACTCAAATCACCTGCACGTTATGGCTATTAGAGTTTCCTTTTGAACTTTTAATTAACGTGAATGATAATTGCGCTTTTGTTCAATTAAAAAAACACGATGAAAAGAATACGATGGAATATTTCTCTCTTCGTTACTTCATATTTATTACGATTTATTAATAAAAAAAGATTCAAGGAAAATTTCTGGAAAATTTTCATCTTTAGATTCTCACGTTGCGATATTTCTACGTGAAAAAAAAAAAAAAAAGAAATCTCTCTAAGCCAAAACCAAACACTACGAAACATATAAAATACACTGAATTAAATTTTATACCTCAA
This sequence comes from Tetragonula carbonaria, assembly GCA_032399595.1. Classification (NCBI taxonomy): domain Eukaryota; kingdom Metazoa; phylum Arthropoda; class Insecta; order Hymenoptera; family Apidae; genus Tetragonula; species Tetragonula carbonaria. Next base: position 8,545,021 of record JAUCRC010000005.1, on the reverse strand, counting down.
TTGCGAACTGCGTTGTCAACACTGCGACTGTCACTTTATAAATAGTGCTTCTTTCTTTACTAACACTAATTAGTACACTAACATTACCACGCAATCTACGGGAGGAATCAGTGAAAATACATTGCTCACTTCGAATGATACTTCGCTACAAGTACGCGAGTTCAAATTTTTTTTTTTTCGTTAAATAATAAATAAAACATATATAAACTACATACAAACTCCTCTGTCTTTAATGGTCACACATGTACGTACATTTACGTCGTTCCGATCAAATTCACTTTCTCCTCGACGTTTGATATCGTTTCGAAAGAGAGAGAGAGAAAAAAAAAAAAGAAAAACAAAAGAAACACACAGTCCGACGAATCGGTATCTCTCCTGTTTTTTTTATAAATAACAACAAGTGTCGCACTCGATCGAAAATCGATGAAACATCGATGGAACGATGGCCAGTATGGTACTCACCAGTGTTATTGCTGGTCCAGCGATCGTGCAGCGTGCTGGTATTTTGGATGATCAATGGCTCGATCAATGGCTATAGAACGGGATCGTGTGTTGTGTTGTTGGAAAGAGTTAAAAGGCACTGGCCATGGAAAGCAACGAGCGTCTGATAGCAAAGTCCGTGTTACTACCGTAGGAGCGCGGCAGCGATATTTATGTAGAGGAGCGTTTCAGCGCACGCGTCGCTTGCCCCGCGCTCTTCGACTGCTACCATTCCCCACTTCTAACTTCAAAGTGATTATCCGATGTGATCGTAGGTCCACTCGATCGTTACACGCCGGGAAATTCTTGTCTGCCCGGGTTGCCATGGTATTTGTCGGTCACGAACCATCATCCGCGGAAATTATTCGCGGGCTACCTCTCCATGGATGACGTAGCTTGAACTTGTCCAAGGTTGAGAATTAGATCGTCGTATGAAAGATTTCAGAGGATCCTCTTTCTGGATATCACGTCCGTACATACGCAGCATGTAGAGCAGGACGACTCCTCGAAATAATACGCTGCAATAAATAATCGATATATGTATTTAGCGTGTTAACGGAAGAAAATGCACTTCTCTCTCGCCGAGTGAAATCTATAGAGAATAGAGAAATCTCTCTTTCCTTTCTTTTTTTTTATCGAGTTCTCGCAGAAATATGTAGCGGAGCAGCGACGTTACCGATTTTCTGTCGATCTTTTTTTCAGCATCGAGAAATTTGTCGTATGTTCGAATTCGTATTCGTCAAATGCAATTGCACGCGTGGTTTTTACCCAACGACCAGAATGTTCACTTGGGGTTCGCCTCGTTTTATTTTTACTATTCTCTGTGAGCACGAATACGTGTTGTTGCAACAACAACGCAATTTGTTTCGTATCTCTCTTTTACAATTATGCATGTATATTATATAAGACTTTTTAATTTTTCCGTCGAGCGTCGCCATTAAAATCGTTCATGCGTGCAAGAACATGAATATTCTTTCTTTATTGTTATACAGATATTTATATTAGAATTATAGTAAGAATTATATTCTTCGTTTAATGCAACGTGTATATGCAAGAAAAAAATAAGACTTGGACAGTAACATAAACAACGAAGTTATCAATATCTCAAGAAGACATTCTGGGATATTGCAAACATGTAGATAATATAAAGTATATGGTACATTGCATATATAATAGTATAAAGTAAAAATAGCATATTGCATCTATACATAGTATAAAGTACATGGTATATTGCATTTTCTCAGTTAATTAAGAAAAGCAAGAGTATAAATATATAAAATTTGTCAAATTGTTATAATTATTTAAACAGATAAAACTTCTCCTTGACACAATTCTTCACGTATTCTAAAGTTTCAAAATCAGATATACGTAAATCAATAGCGAGAACGCTAATCAAAAACTCCGATATTCAAAGCTGCTCAAAAAGCGCTCGTAAAATACATTTATATGCACAAACAAAAATTAAAAAATCATATGTGATCTGTATCAATTCTAACAAAGACATTCAAAATTTGAACTCTTTTTTTTTAATTTTCAACACGACACTTACAATTATACGTAACGTGATATTTATTTTTTATTTATAACTAGACTACGAATTTTTATAAAGAATTATATTAAAAATTTAACGATATGAAAACGCACATAACGCACGCGATAAAATATTTATTTACATAGAAACGTAAAATATTGAAGATAACATCTGTTAGAATATTTGATATATGAAATGGACGTTTGTCTAAATTCTACTTTTTCAATTATTTTCACGAAAATATGAATTTGCATGAAAACCTACAGTTTATTTATAACTTGAATTGTATGCCCCTGATATCGCATAGATTATTATATTAATCGTTACGTAATAATTCACGTGCATCGTAGTCATGTAACGATCCCAATTACTTAAATCTCCTCGCTTTGAAACGGTTCCCTACATTTTCGGTTTAGTACGCTGCGAATGATATGTGAATTCCCACTATGTACAATATCTATCGCAATATCGTAACAGAAAATATGTAAACTTTGGATAAATTTCTCTCTTCAACGTTTACATTGCGTTGGCAGCTTCAAATAATGTTAAAACTCCGCGACAAAAAAACAATAAGAATTCGATTAAAAAACTATTTTGGAATATTGCACGTTTCGAACATTCTAGAAAAAATTGTACACGTTTGTAATAATCTTATCTTTATGTCAAATCTAATCTTTCCAATGGAAATTGAAATTTACTGGAACATATCTTATCTTACTGTGCCATTCCGTTATAAACAATTAAAAAATCATTATCCGATAAAAGCAGATAAACTGTATTTTTCCTGTTCTATTATCAACGAATAAGTAAAATTGACACGAACCACACTGTATCATATAATCCATATGATTAATGTGGATAAGTATTATACGTCTATTTTATGACAAATATATATATATAATGACACGTGAATCATATCCGCCAAAATACAATATAATGGCAGATCCAAAGTGTGTATCAATTGTGCATATAGATAAAATAATTGAAAAGGAATATTTGACATGTATGAAGAAAATATAAGTTATCCGAGTTGTTATGTATCACACTTATCTACTAATGAATCACTGAGTTTGGACATAGCTAATCTCTTATATATGTATATATGTACATATGCAAGTAAATATCATGTAACTTATTTAAAACACTAGCTGCGTACAATAATATGCAAAAGTAAAGGCAAATTGTTAAATTTTCTTTTTAAATTTCATTCTTATTGGCGTACCAATATTTTCATAAATATGAATTTATAGTTCATATCAGAATGAAAATATTGATGTTACTTTGCTGTTTCATAAAGTTTAATCGGTGTATTTGGAACTTACTATGAATTGAAATGAAATATATTTTAACATTTGCAAATGTTATAAATGTTGAATTTATAGAATCAGTTCAAACAACAAGTAACAAAAATTTATGATCTTGGATTTAGGTTGATTAAAAAATTCGGTTGCTTAAACCGAAACTTCGAAATCTGATAAAATCAAGCGCTCCCGTTCAACTAATTTTCATGAATTTTCATCCTGCACGAATTTTTAAACAAATAACAACAATCGTCGATTACGAGAATATTTGTTTTAAATCGATATCGATATCGTGAAGTGCGCGAAAAGGAAACAAATTATGCATTCTTCCGATTAAGTAATTATCCTATGTACAAGTACATATTAAGTACCTACGCAGAGTTGCGTTGATGACCAGTTTCAAAACTGTTTATTTACAAAAAGGATATTATAACGTGGAAATTTTAATCTTTATAAAACTTCATATAAATATAAAGTGTATGAAACTGTTAAAAGACCCAGAAATCATAAATGATGATTTCATTTCTTCGTAACATAAATTTTCATTAAAAGTTGAATTACATGTTATCCATGTACTGATGCGTAGAAAAAAATTTCAAAGATTACACCGAAGCAAAATAACTGATTTTCTTCCTGATAGTGAAATTCATAGTTCGTTCAGGCGAGAATTATGAAATCATTTACGTCATTTCCCTTGTACATAAAGATAAATAATAACAAATATGAGAGATATTTGACGATACTTTAAGGTCATCATAATACAGCAATGACATGTATAAATATTTTTTGTAGGGAAGTATAAAGTAATTTATATAAAAAAAAACTAACATATTCTGATTAGAAAATAAGAATTACAATAAATGTTGTATATAGTTAATCATGTTTTTTTTTAATAAATAGAAAATGCAACTGTAAATCAAACAATTGTAAAATATATATAATATATTTAATCTATATAATTAATGATGTAAAAAATTTAATTTTGGCTTTCAAAATTTATATTACCTCGAGTTTCCAGCGCTCAGTTTAATAGCAATGTATCACAACATAAACTATACAAAAGTAGCCAATCAAGTTACACGTGTTATCCAACCGGTACATCAATAATATCCAGTTTTATTACATTCGTGCGTCAAAAACATATTGTATTTCACAATTTCTTTCCTTTCTTGGTATTATTTTCTTCTTTTTTTTATTCAAAATAATGAAACGTACCATTGTATCCAGAAAAAGAAGATCATAGAAAAAGAATATCATAATCACAAGATTATACAAAAATTGCATGTAGAGTTCATGGATATCGTGACTAGTCTGTTTAAATAAATCACCAAACTGGCTAAAAATTAAAGAAAATTGTCATTGAACAATTTTGCCAATCATGAATGATCATTTGTTTTAGGGGTAGTTGATATATTACCAACATGCGATAAATAAATGTATATATATATATATATATATATATATATATATATATATCTACTAACATGCAGAATGGTAATTTCAAACTAATAAAATAAATTTAATAATAAAATATTATTAATTCTGACTTTGATACTTCTCACATGTATGTACATCTTTTTCTAAAATATTTCTAGTTAACCAAAATTTCATCTGTCTTTTTAGTAATCTAGAAAGAATGTAATACAAACTTGTCACCTTTAAGCTGACCTACTGAACCGCGATAATCGTTTATATTTAAAGCCTGTATAACGTAGATATGCAACGTCCTCTAGAATATTGTGCCAATCATATTCTGACCCCTTATTACAAGCGAATATACGCTCATACTTGTGATTATATAATGATTTAGAACAAGCTTCGTGTGGGGTTCCCAGCTGAGAGGGAAGTGATTGAATAACGGATTTCCTTTGAGTGTAGAACGGTATATACAAATAGATAACGTTCACAACGTCTGTATTAGCAATTTGACATTGAATAATTATATTGAAATTCCCATCCTACCCCCTGATACCATAACTTATAATCAGTCATTTGTTTTCATTCTTATCAAGAAAAAACTACAACTTTGATCGTTCGGTCATTTTAGGATACAAATGAATGAACTGCACCGTAATCTTCGTTATGTATATTTCATTACTTCTCGTAGTTTTTTCTGAATACATTTTTTAATAGAATAATGCATTTATCGTAGCTATTATTATCGAGAAAATAGCAGTTTATTCATAAGTAGTGATTCTAATAAAAACAATATTTATTTAATAATGATATACAAAAAAAGAAATTGAGATCTATATATGTTTAATTAATGCTATGTAAATGTGCTCTTTCATTGGTGTAGATAAATGCATTGTATTATATATTGGCATTAATTTTAATTTGTAATACATCTTCTATGAGGAACAAAGTCACACATACACATTATACGTACATAGAGATTAAATTAAATGTATTGTAGCTGAATAATGCTGAATAATAAGAAATAATTATTACAATTATAACACATATATCTTAGCATAATAAGTAGAATGTATTCCACAAATATTCACAGTCTTTAGAAGTAAATTCTCAGTATGGATGATAGACTAGAAAATTTGAGAATATTATAATCTTTGAACAATCTTTATCGCGTTTGAATTGATAAGTTTTTTTTCTTTTTGTAAAACTATATAATGAAAAATGTATATAACCTATTTTTATTATTAAAATTTATTATTAACTAATTATTAAATGATCTTTTTGTAATGATGTGTTTCTAACATTTAACAACACATATTCCTTTACATTAAAATAATGTTTAAAGAAAATGGTTTAAGGATTGAAACAGAAGTATAAATGAAAAAAACGAGTTAAGTTGAATTTTTGAGTAATAAAAAGTACTATATTCGTTTATAAATAAATTGCAATAATGTTAAAATCATGATATAAATATCTATTTGAGCAAAAACTTCATAATTATGCATATTTGTATTTTATTTTATTAATGTTAAATTCACTTTAATTGGACAAAACATTGTCACATCACAATTTATAATTTAAAATTTATTCAACAATTCAATTTAAGACTAGTAAAACAGTTTTTACGATACGACAAATTGAAACAAAATTATATCACGGACTTGTGATAATTCATGCATTAAATCAATGTACAGAAATAAATGTTTCTTTCTATTTCCTTTTTCATAAAATACTTTATATTTTATATAAAATAAAAACCAATAAAAATGTTTATTAATCTAATCTATTGTTTATCTAACATTTAAGGAATGTAAGGTTAGCAAATTAGATTTAAAAATATTGTTAAAAGTTTATCTATTTGATTCTGTGTCATCCATAAATTTTGTTGTTTTCACTGTATGCATGTGCAGATGGTGAATCGCTGAATTAAAACTTTATAACATTATTTGGACTAAAATTACTGGAAGACATAAATATATAACCGCACGTTGAATTATGAAAAAAAAAAACACACACACAATTTACATCTTGTCCTTAGATTAAAAACTGTTCATCATAAAAGTAAATACATGTATTGATTTTGAATACAATCATGAAAATTTCCTACCTTGTAGCCATATTTTACCAGCAAAACAGAGGGAAATATTTTTTTTAAAGAATTTAATACTTTATTGGAGATTAGCATATTTTATGCTGTTCGCTGTATGATATGAATACCACTATCTGTATGAACTGGTGAAGATAATTCACCAACTTTGAGGGCAAATGCTGCTTGCTCAAAAGGTTTTTGCATTGTACCTCGACTAAATGGTCCCAAGTCTCCACCTCGCTTAGCTGAACTACAATCACTGTACTTCGAAGCAAGATCGGCAAATGTGGCTTTTCCAGATACAATTTGTTCTCTGTAAGCTAGGTTCATAACAAACAAAGTTATAAAAACATATAACAAAGATCATTGTTAGTAAAATTGCAAGTAAAATCATCATAATAATTATTGTCCTACATTTTATAAGTTCAAGAGCTTCTTCTTTTGATCTTGTGATATTTTCTTCTCGCCATGAAGATGGTCGTCTAGAACCTGAATGTTTTACTAACAAATGAGAACATTGAACTTCTTCTGGACCATCTCCTTTGTTATTTCCAGATGGATCAGCTGGTTTGTCTGGCCTATCCCATTGACTTTCTTTAGTATAAACATTTAAATAATAATGTTGTCCTATAAAAAGATGTACTAATCAATATAACATCATGGATTTTCTAAATATGTATATCACGTGTATATATTATATTAATATACTATTTTATATTATAAAACATTTACTTAAAGTATCTTAAAAATGCAATAAATATTATTGTACACATCATATCTATCTTACAACGAATAAAAGCTATCCAATGTAATATCTTTCAATATCTTTGTAATATCTTTCAAATTGTAAAGTTATTTAAAACTTTTAACGTAGAGCTATATATTTTTCAACATATGTCATGTTAATCTCACGAATAATTGCAATATTATCAAGATAAATGAAACAATATGTACGTTCATTAAATTTTTGTAATTTTTCAGCAATTTTGATAAAAATAATAAAATTCCAGCAAGAATAACAAGTTAACGGCCGGGAAAAATGCCGGCCGTATGTCTCATACTAAAGCCGACACAGTAAAATACAGTAATTTTTACAAAAAAATGACGATGAAATAAATAAGTAATTGTGTAAAAGTATCTTTTAGATCATTCCTCGACTGTTAAATAAATTGACATACCAGTGGATCTACTTAAACGTTTTTCCCAACCCGCTGGTAATTCTTCGTCCGCCATTGTTATCCAATATTTTTCTACTCGTCTCACGTCAAACACAGCGAACACGTTTTTACGTCTAGTTACATACCAGTGTAACCAGTTTGAGTAACTTCACCTAGTAAAATTACTATCTTTCCCTAAGGAGCTTGAACACAATACATACACGATACAAATCCCGTATGAACTTATTAGAAAAGTTCATTCTAACAATTTGTAAATTAGCAGACATATTTTCGTAAAACAAAAACAAAAAAATAATAAATAGAAATTTTATTATAATTTACATACTATCGTTATCGACACAACATGGTTGCCATGACGGCAAATTACAAATTCTTTTGTATATTAAATCGTTGAAACATGCGTTGAATTATCTTTCAGAGAATTATTTGGAAGAATCAAGGTTAGATATGGCTATGAACAATAACATTGACGCAGTTCTGACTGAATTAGGGTGGAATGATGGGTTTCGTATACCGGTAGCAAATGAAGAAAACAAACGATTAGAAGAAGAAGTAATATAATCATTTATACTGCACTAATTTCACTCGTTTGCGCACGCACACGCACACACGCGCACAGAAATTCGTTTGCCTGTGTTGCACATTTAGTTTTAGATACAGTAAATTTTTACACAGTGGTATAAATTAAATTTATAGAAATAAATAATAAATAATAGTAATAACTCAAGTATCACTTTATTTATTACCTATTTATTACTTATTACTTTATTACTAATTTGTAATTGTCTATTTCTTTTTATACTTACTTTGTTCAATTTTTATGATACTCATGCACAATTTTATGTTAAAAGATTGAAAGGAAAATGAAATTAAAAGAAAATTTAACCACGAAACTCGAATCAACGGAGGAACGAATTAAAATGATCAGAAAACATATTAACAATTTAATAACAGAGCAAGATATGAATCAAAAACTTTTAACCGCTCATTCGGTGCAACTTAAAACTGAAGATCATCATTACCGATTGAGTTGTCATGCTGAATCGAGTCTTTACCAAGAGGCGCGAAATTTTCAAAAAGAATGGCAAGAAGTAAACGAGACGGTAGCAAACATTGAAAGAGAATTGCAAAAAGTAACAAAGAAAATAGAAACATCGAAAGATATATTAAAATATGATGAAAAGAATTTACGAGAAATGGAGGAGATATTAAATGAAAATGAAAATAATAACGAATTAATAGAGCAATATATGAAAGAAGATCTGAAGGAATATAAGGTAAAAAAGAAGAAGTTTAAACAAATTTAAAAATAAAGTACATATCAATTGTATGATATAATTACAAAAGTTTTGTTTTATTTATTTGTTTTTTCTACAACTTAGGAACTAGAATTAAAAAGACAGAAGCTTAGCATTGAATTACAAACATACCGTGATTCAATTATTAAAACAACTAATGAAACACGAGAAATGGAGATTATACTTAGTCGAACATCTGCGTTGTATAATCAAGGATTGATAGAATATCGGCAAATATTTAATCAGTGGAAAGAAAGTGTAATCATGTTACAGCAAAAAAATGACGATATCAAAAAGATTATTCAAGTATAACTGCACTATATTCAACTTTTATTATATTTTTATATTAATTGTTTTGATAAAATATCTAAATATTTTTTAATTATGTTTGTTACCTTTTGTTAAATTTTGATTTTATCGAGTAATAATAAATAAGACTAAAAGATTAAAATAATAAATTATTTAACAAGGAAACAGAAGTATTACACGAAATTTCTGAAGATAAGAAAAAAGTGCTTCAAGAATCAGAAAAATTTTTAACGGAACAAATTGAGAATAACAAACATGTTCAATATTCAATTAAGCAGTTAGAAAAAAAGCTTACTGCGATGAAGGAAGAACAGGGTAATTTGAAGGAAATGATTAATGCATACGAAAATCAAGTAAGGATTACAAATAAAAATACTTTTAAAATCATTTTCCTTAAAATTTTCTCTTTTCCAAAATTTTAGCTTGTTATACAAAAAAATATCGTAAAAGAATTGACTCAACGTGTACAACAAGTAAGAACTGATATAAACCACAAGAAGTCACAAATACAAATTAAAAATGCAAAAATAGAAAAAACAAACACACAAGTAGCAGATTTGACTGTAAAACTGCAAGACATCACCAATCAAAAAGTAGACATTGAAGAAAAGGCAAAGGAATTGGAGGAGATGATAGAGGTATTTGTTATTAAATAATGATCATTAAACAAAATAAAATAACATATTGAAATAAAACAGGAACAAGAGAAAAAAAAATCCCAAATGATTAAAGAAATAAATCGATTACAAATGGCGAATTTACGTGTAATGAACCAAATGAAAACCTTAGAAAATGAGAGCAAAGTTTTAAAAACGCAATATGAAAAAGAGTTTAAAAAATGTGAATATTTAGATAAATTGTATGTTAAAGAAGAACAAATTTCGGAAAATAAAAAGGAAGTATGGTATCAGGCTGAATTTGAAGTTCGAAAATATGAGATGAAATTGGATAGATTAAGAGGACTTGAATATGATAAATCTGAAGTCGAAAAAAAACAAAAGAAGATCGAAGAACTTCAAAGTGCATTAGATGAAAAAATGAAAGTGTCCAAGTTATTGCAAAAACAGATTACCGCTTTAGAAGTAAGTTGTTTAAAAATTACTTAAATTAAATAGTATACTGATATTATCTTTCTATTCTATATGTAGGATAATATGAGAAAAATATCAAATAGTTTAGCACATGATAACGATGAATTAGAATATTTACAAAATAAAAAGCAAGATCTTGTTCTCGTTATGAATGCAGGAGAAAAAAGATTAAAAGCTGCACAAAATCGTTATGAAGAGAAACAAGTAGAAGAAAGTATGCTACGACTTAAAGTATCTCAAATGGAGAAAATAATATCAAATATAGGAGAAAACGTTTATGATTTAGAAAGATATAGACTTGAATTAGAAGCAGTACGTTCATCATAGGATAATACTTAGTATTACTAAAAATATTAAATGATTTACAACTTAAAGTATTAAATTAAAATGTAAAATTTTGATAAAATCATTTAGGCAATGAGGGAACGAAGAGCAGAAATTATTGTACAAAAGGAATCTTTAATTGTACAAAAAAGAATTGCAGATAGTGAATGTTCAGAATTGAGAAGTGCTATTGCTGAGAGAAATATAAGAATAAAACAATTACAAGCAAGATATGACAATTGTATAGCATTATTAGGTACTAATCCTGATGGGACTCCAATAAGTACTACTCATATGAAGATTCAAAGTGCACAAGAAAGATATCTTTTACAAGAACAAGGCGATAAATTAGATGAAACAATAAGAAAAACTGAAGATGAAATACAAGCTATGGAAAATACGTTACGAGTAATAAATGTTTGTAATGACAAATACAAAGTAACTTTAACTGCGGATGATCAAAATAAATTAGAAGTAGAAGAACATAGAAAATTGGACGAAGAACTACAGCGCGCAGAACAAAATTTAAAGCAGAAAAAGGAAGAATTACAGTGTTTAACTGAAAATATGCAGGTATTCTACATTATATTTAATTTAACATGATATTAAAAAATAAAAAATATATTAAATTATAAAATAAAATGATTATAGAAGATACAAAAAGACTATGTGAAAATTCTTGAAAATATTGAGGAAACTCAAGAATGCAAAGAAAGTAAAAAACAACATTTAACTGATTTAAAACATCAAATTCGCGAACAAAAAGAAAAAATAACAAGAGCTGATAAAAATTTACAAAATGCCAAAAGAAGTATTCATCGACTGTATGAAACTACAGAAGACAAAACTGTGCTGATACAACAGGTTTGTGAATTGTCAAATGTGTTTTGGTATTATAGTATATGTTTTATAAACTTCTCTTAATTTATTTGTATTGAATAGAAAGAAGTAGAACTTCGTGAACTGCAAGAACAAAATTCCATTGCTTTGCAAGATATTGCAGAATTTACAGTTCAGCATGTAGAAGTTGAGTCTTATATTAAAAAGTTATTAATAACCCAGAATATACAATTACCATCTACAACTTTGTTTAGTCAATCACAAGGATCCAATCGATCTAATAGTAACACAAATTCATCAGAATGCTTACCAAAAAGTACAAATAGAGAAAGTTATGGATCATCTAAGGGAAGTATTGGGCATGTCGTCAATATAGAACCGGAATTTGAAAGTATGTTTATAAGCACATACATACATAGTAATAATAAGCATTTATCAATCATCTTGAATTATTGTTTCAGTTCTTCCAATAGTTCTTCCAAATGTATCAAGAAGCAACACAAAACAAAGGCAACTATCTACAAAAGCTTCTATACAAGCACAATCAATGAAGAAAACTTTTTAATATAACTTTTTAAACTGTATAATATTAGTGTTTTTTTATTATGTGCATTTACATTATGTAAAAATAGTATGTAAAAATAAAAATTAATAACTTAAACAATATTTAAAAAATAATGAATATATTAATGAATATATTAGTGAAAAAATTACTTATATTACCAAGAATATGATTTTCATATAAAATTAAGCATAAATTAAAAGACCAATTGTAATTGCTTTAAATTGTCCAATTAAAATTATACATACACAATTCGTAATATAGATTGAATATATATGAATATTTTGTAAAACTGTTATCAATTTGTTTGATAATGTACAACTGATAGTATTATTATGTCACAAGTTTCATAACTATTCAAAGTCCGTGGGAAATCACATATTGAACGTAATTTTTCGTGTTATAAGGTATGTTACTCGAAATAATATTTGTTTTCTATCGTAAATATGTCACTAAATTAAAAAATAATTGAAAAAGATTAATTAATTTAATAAAATTAATTTTTCTTTTTTCTTTCCTACCCAAAATAAGACGAAATTTTAAACATACCGAATGATTTTAGTTTTCTGTTAACCCTATCTAACCCTATCTAACCCTATTTATGTTCATAAAAACATATAATATATTTAAGAATGTAAAGATTTAATTAATTTTAACGTTGAAAAATGTTTTTAGATGCCAGATATTACTGAAGTTTCTAGAAACAAAATTTTTGGCGGATGGCAGAAGGTTTATTCACACGAGAGGTATTGCGCAATTTCCTATTTTTTACATCAAGATTATTTAATAATATTCAATATTAACCGACAATAACATTTTATAATATAGCTATGAATTGGGATGTAAAATGAACTTCGGAATTTTTCTTCCACCACAAACGGAAGAAGGTCCTGTACCAGTTATTTATTGGTTATCTGGCTTAACATGTACAGAAGCTAATTTTATACAGAAAGCAGGTGCACAGAAATATGCTTCTGAACAAGGGGTAGTTTTAGTTGCACCTGATACTAGTCCTCGCAATCTTAATATACCTGGAGAAGATGATGATTGGGACTTTGGAACTGGTGCTGGTTTTTATGTTGATGCAACAAATGAACCATGGAAAAAAAATTATAGAATGTACAGTTATGTGACTAAGGAACTACCAACTTTAATTAATGATAAATTTCCCATTTTATCAGATAAACAATCCATAATGGGTCATAGGTAAGCGGTAAATCAAAACCTGGTTATTTAATAATTTGATCAAATTATTATTTTTAATCGTAGAATTTTTTCATTTAATCATATTTCAAATTTTATAGTATGGGCGGACATGGAGCCTTAATATGTGCTTTAAAAAATCCTGGCTTATATAAAACAGTATCTGCTTTTGCACCTGTAAGCAATCCAATTTCATGTTCATGGGGGAAAAGAGCTTTGTCTGGTTATCTGGGTGGAACAGAAACTAATGCTGTATGGAAAGAGTGGGATGCTACAGAACTAGCTAAAAAATACAATGGACCTCCTTTAGATATATTAGTCGACCAGGTATATTATTATACTAGATAAAATCTTGTAATAAATTAATATATGAACAAATCCATAATTTCAGGGAAAAGAAGATAAGTTTTTGAAAGATGGGCAATTACTACCAGAAAATTTACTATCAGCTGCAAAAGATGCTGGATTATCTTTAGTTCTTAGATTTCAAGAAGGCTATGATCATAGTTATTTTTTTATATCTACGTTCATAGAAGATCACATTAAGCATCATGTAAAATATCTTACATCTTAATTCAATTTATGTACTTATTTCTTTGTAATGTTTTTGATATCCAAAAATAAAATGTTACGATAATAATAACAGCACAAAAAATAATATCTGTAATATATTTTTTCTAAGGTAAAATATTTTAATTAGATATATTATGCAAGTAAAATTAATAATTCCTTATTGTTGTGCTATATATGAGAAGTATAAGGTCTCGAAACTGGACGAGTTTCCATAAGAGTCCCAAAAATTCGGTCCAGATATTTCTATATTGTTCGGGATGCCGTAATTTCAAAGAAACATATAATTTTTTATTGACTGATTCGGCATTTAACTATTGTGGAGTCGATTCGAAATGAATCTCAATATCTTAATTCATCATACTTAAATTTTTCCGATCCTAAATATACTAAACTTGTACATTTTGAATTATGTATGTTTTCCCTTACTATCAAATTTTTCATAACTTTTTTCATCATTAATTACAAAAAATAAATAATTTTCTTTTTCATATAATTCCACTTTTTATAACTTTCATAATTTTTCATAATATTACAAATATACAAAGTATATTAGTATCAATTTCATAACAAAGAGGTATTATTTAGACCTAGATGGTTCACGGATTTGATGCCAAAATACTAACACTGGTTCACGTTTTTGCCATATATTGGCACTACCCCACATTTGCCAAAATCTATAATAAAACAACAATAAAAATACATAAATTTTTACATGTTTTATATATAGGTACTTACATTCCAAATAATACTCCTCCCAAATGTGCTGCATGGTCAAAACGTTGCCAACGCATAAGACATCCCAAAGTATCTAAACCCATTACAGCTTTCATAACCTGATTATATAAATATTTTTAATAAAAAAAAAAATGTAGAATTACATGTATAACTTTAATTTTATATAGTTAAAACGATGTTATACATACTACACTTGCTGTAAATTTTAACATTGGAAGAAAAACAATAGACAGATGTGCATTTGGAAATTGAGTACACACAAATCCGAAGACACCCATTATTGCTCCTGACTATGTTTGATTATTGTTATATTTTAAATTATATTTACATTAACATTTTATATCATAAATATAAATTTTATTGAATACTTACAGCTCCCAAAGAAGGATCTTTTATACCAACTGCAGCTTTGTATAAGTAACTTGAAAAACTAGATATTACTCCACTGGTTAAATAAAGCGTCAAAAATTGTTCTCTACCCAATTGAGCCACAGCAACTTTAGAGAAGCCATATAATACATACATGTTGATAATTAGATGAACAAGGGAACAATGAGAAAATGTTCCAAGCACCATTGGCCAACATCTATCTTGTATTAGAAATATAAAATTAATATATGTATATATATATATATATATATATATAAATATTTTTAAAAATGTTTTACTCACTACTTGCGGGAGTACATGAGAAATATCGATACATTGTTAGTCGAAATGCTGGAACATGCCATGATAAAAATACTAGCACATTTAAGAAACATATAGGAACAAATACTTTTTCTCCTTCTGATAAGTTCTTCCACCAATTTTCCATTGTATGTCTCCATCCTGTCCGCTAAATAGAAATCATACGTAATTAATAAAATATTTTAAATTATACGCGAGTTTCAATATACAAACTTGTATTCTCCATTGCTGATAACTTCCGATTATCCTATAGGTTTTATCTCTGATACATTCATATTCCCAAATGACAGCCGCAACAAATGTCGTTGCACTAAACTGAATTAAACATAAATAGACTTATGATACTAAAATAATAAATTTTTGTTTGAATATGACAAAATAAAAACAGAACCAAAATCTAATATTTTCTCTTACTATGACAGTAAAGGTAAATGGTTTCCATAAATTGGAAAAATGTGCCGATTGTGATTGAAAAAACTCATTTGGTAGCTGTGATTTTGATAGTTTTATCTTGCCTCTAAATTTATGAAAATTTCTGACTTGTTTACATCCTTCAAGTACATATAATTTAGGTTTAAACGTTGTAGCAGTAAAAACACTGGGAAAGTGTTTACATAAATATAGTTAGGTAATTTGAAGTTATTAATAGATATAAAAAATTTAATGCACAAAAGATTTGTCTTACCATTTACACGCATTGTCACTTATATGTAAAAATGACCTAAGTGCCATGTTGTAATCCCAGGAACAGTAAAAATATATTGCGAAATGTATATTAATTCTATTAGTAGATCAGTCATATAATATTGCGATCAAATGTTATTCATTGTTATCATTAATTATTATATAATTGACATTTTATTCACTTTTTATAAAAGTCACTTCTTGCGTCAAGTTCTCCTCATAGTTTGAAAATTAAACGAATAACTTTTTTCACGCAGCCGCTCTTCCAATTACGTGGCCAAGATTGTGTGCCTTTTCACTGTAAACATACGATTGAAACAAATTAATTCATAATTTTGTGGAAATTTATCACGAACGAAATGTTGCAGTAACTGACACACGAGTTCGTAGTTCTTTCAAATGCAGACGTTAATAATATATTAGCATATATACACGCGTTGTTATAATTATAAAACGATGTGAAATTATACTTACAGATAACTGCAACCTTGTTTGTAACAAATGTTTATAACATAATCAACCGCGTACGTAAAAATTTTGCACTGAAAAACAACATTAATGTTGGCATCACGAGTACGCCTTAGTTATATATTTGTAACAGCTTACGAATTAGGAAGATCGAAAAGAAGCAGATACGTTTTAATAAAAGAAAAAAAAAATTATCTTTCCTTTCCCCGTGTCGTGTTTCTTACGCGTTCATTTAACTTTTATTAATAAAAATCTGTACTTGATTCTGCCGAGTTCACAAATTCTGCCAGCCAATCAGAGAACCGGGTATCAGCCAATCATCGTTGAAGATCCTTACATGCGGGCACTTCGTGTGAAACAGTTTGATTTCAAATACATAACGATAACGGTTAGTTTTAAGTTAACAGTCGTTCGATATTTTCGATTTATATTCGTTGTTATTCTTACCACGTAGCAAAGTATAATCAACGTAAATTCACTACTGTTTACAGGACGAATAAACGCAAAGGTAATTAACTGTTATTTTTGTCGAATTTTTGATCAGAGTTGAATTCAAGGTATCCTAACGTTTCGTCGTTCAATTCTAACGTTCAAAGTTCAATAAAATAGCGAAAATAGAATCGTACGTTAAATGCAAGGCGTCGTTATAAAGAGGAGACGTCAATCTTCGAGATCACGGTGAATTTAACCACCAGAGAAATTTTGTGATTTTTATAATTTTCAATTTACTTCCCCGTTGATACAAAAACATCGTTTTTTTTAATAATACTACATTTTTTATGTATAATGCTAGAAGGGGTGCTGCGAGAAACATTATTAAATCCCGAGATAAATAAAAGTATACACTGAGAATTAAAAATTACAAAAATTTATAATGAAAATGTTAGTTAATTTAAAAAAAAATAGCATGTATCTTTAAAAATACAACATTTTTTTCATTGCAGATGAGCGAAGATTCAGTTAAAGTCGCTGTTCGTATTCGTCCATTAGTAAAGACTGAGATTGAACGAGGTTGTCAAACGTGCTTAGACGTTATTCCTGGTGAATCGCAAATAATTATGTGTAACACGACCAAGTCTTTTACGTTTAATTATGTATTTTCTCCTGATGTTAGTCAAGAGGAGTTTTATAATACCGCTGTCAAAGATATAGTGGAAAATATCTTTCAAGGTAAAGTTGTCAAGATATATAATTCTATAAAATTTTGTAATTATAGTTATGCCTTGTTGTAACGAGCAAAGTACATACATACGTACATATGTATCTTTTCTGTACAGGTTATAATGTTACCATATTAGCTTATGGGCAAACAGGAAGCGGTAAAACCTATTCAATGGGTACAAATTATGTTGAAGAAGAAAATATGGGTGTGATACCTCGAGCAGTGAATGATATATTTGATATGATTTTATCGAAGGAAGATTGGAACTTCAAAGTTACGGTTTCATTTATGGAACTTTATCAAGAACAATTGTATGATTTGTTAACTGACAAGCAACGAAATCAATCTGTTGTTGATATCAGAGATGATGGTAAAAACATAAAAATTGCTGGACTTTTTGAAAAAGAAGTAAAAAATGCAACAGAGACGTTAGATTGCTTGACGCAAGGCTCGGTAGGACGTGCTACCGGCGCTACTGCAATGAATGCACAAAGTAGCCGAAGTCACGCAATATTCACTTTATGTATATATCAACATAAAAAGAATGATCTGTAAGCAATACATCTGGAAATTATAAAATAATATTGAATTTTATTTACGATATATTTTAATATTTTATTATTTTCTATTAATATAATTTAGTAACACGGCAACAACAGCGAAGTTTCATTTGGTAGATTTAGCTGGATCTGAACGTAGTAAGAAAACGCAAGCAACCGGTGAAAGATTTAGAGAAGGAATTAATATAAATAAAGGTTTATTAGCTTTGGGAAATGTTATATCTCAGTTAGGAGAGGGTGATCCTATGGCGTATGTTGGTTATAGAGATAGTAAACTTACAAGATTGTTGCAAGATTCTCTTGGTGGTAATTCTATAACGCTAATGATAGCATGTGTCAGTCCAGCAGGTTACTATTATAAAATTTACATTTAATTGTAGTATTTAATACTAATGTTCGATATAATTTGTTTTATTTAAAACACTTTCAGATTATAATTTAGATGAAACTTTAAGTACATTAAGGTATGCAGACAGAGCATGCAAAATAAAAAATAAACCCGTAGTAAATCAAGATCCAAAGATTTCAGAAATAAATCGGTTAAATAAATTAGTACAAGAATTAAAACTTGCTTTAGTAGATCAGGAAATTAAAGTTTCTTGCCCATTGGAACATCAAGAACTAACAGAAAAAAATCAATACTTGCAAAAAAAAATAAGAGATTTAACAGAAAAGTTCAATAATAATTTGATTGAAACTCTTGCCATGCATGAGAGGGCAGAATTAGCTGAACAAGCTAGAGAAAAAATTCAGACAAATATGATCGAAATATTAGAAGAATGTAAAAATCTTCTAGACGATTTTAATAAAAATCCTGGCAAATACGATGAACATCGCTCGAGATTAGAAGCTTTATACCTAAAAATTCTTGGTAAGTGATATATAAAAATTTTATTGATATAAAATTTAAAATTTTATTGAAATAAAATGTTTTCTTATTTATGGTAAACAGACATACAAAACGATCAAAAGAAAACATCTGAAGAACTTATAAATTACGAAATATCGTCTGTTAATGCAAATACATTTACAACAAACCACGAAGAAGATTCAGAACAGACGTCTATGGATGAAATATGTTCTCCAGATAGTTTAGACGATTTTCATGAAAAACAGGAAGAACATACTTTACTTCAAGTTAAAAGGAACAACGAAGTACAAAATATCAATAAAGAACTTGCTATTAAGGAGAGTCTTATATGTCAGCTTTTAAAAAATTCATCTCAAACGATGGATTATTCCAAAGAAATACAAGAAATGGAGCAGGAAATAAAAACACTTCAAACAGAGAAAGAGGAACTTTTGCAAGCTTTACAGAATATACAAGCAAATAATGTTAGCTCAAAGTAAGAAATTAACTAATGTTTAATGTACAAAACTTATGATTTAATTTTATTCAATTATAACGGTTATTAGTTTAATATTATTTCTTCAAGTTTTTAAATTATTTTTTCCGTGTTATAGATTAGCAGAAAATAGACGTAAGAAAGTACAAGAATTGGAAAAGAAAATAACGGAATTAAGGCGAAAAGTAATAGAGCAAGATAAAATAGTTAAAATGAAAGAGAAGCAAGATCAGCAAATTAAAAATTTATCAAATGAAATGCGCTTGTTAAAGCAAACAAGAGTGAAATTAATTAGGCAAATGCGTAATGAATCTGACAAATTTACAAAATGGAAGGGATCAAAGGAGAAAGAATTGAACAGATTAAAAGATCAAAATAGAAAACAAGTGAACGAAGTGACGCGTTTAAAAATGTGGTGTAGTAAACAAGAAACTGTTTTCAGAAGAAAAATGGAAGAAGCTTTTGCTGTTAATAAAAGACTGAAAGTAATGTATTAAGAGAGATTTCTATAGCAATGCTTTAATTAAGCAATAGTTAATTTTGTTTTTTATTTTAATTTTTAGGATGCTCTAGATTTGCAAAAGAGAGTAAAAAAAGAAAAAATGAATACCAATACCGATAAAATTCGAGATTGGTTGATTCAAGAAATAGAAGTATTAGTAAGCACTATTGATGCAAAATATTCTCTTGAAAAAATAATGCAAGACAGAGCATCACTAGTGTGCATGTTAGAAGAACTTCAAAATAGTAATGATGTAAATGAGACAAAAATTGCTGAACTTAATGAATTTTTAACTTTACGTAATGCGCAAATTACTGATCTTCAGCAAAAGATTGTTGAATCTGATCAAGGTAAATATTTTATAATGTATATTAAATGATACATGTTGTTAAGTCGTTTTTATAGTCGACTGAAGCACTGGATATTCTATCGTTGAAAGTTGCACTGAAATGTGGACGGCTCGTCCAACGTAGTTTGAAATGCTAAACGCGAAAAATACTTGGAAAATTAAGATTTAATTTGATTAAACTGATATAAGGTGTGATATCGAAACGAACACTGCACAAGGATACACCCAAGTCTTTTAAGAAATTACCGATTGTAACGCGTGACCGCCTGCAAGCCTGTTTTTATTAGAACCTGATTGGTTTGAGTAGTCAATCATATTTGAAAGCCTAGCCGTTTTGATCGTTTTCTGTAGATCAGAAAAAAGGCAATAAATTGTGGCATCGATGAAATTAACTGTTTTCGGTATGACAACAAACAAACAGGCTCGCGAATCGGTGACCGTCGCACGACGCTTCTGAATCCTGGTTCTGTAAACGTTAGGTAAAATTAATTACCATTTTAAGAAACGTTTAAACGAAAACATAACGTAAACGAAACCAGGACTCATAGGCTTTGGAAGTCTTCATTTTCTTGCAATAACACATGTAAATCTAGCAATCTTCCATTTTACACTTGTTAATTGTTGTATATCTATTTGCTTATTTAGAAAATAATGCGCAAACAAGATGGCAAAGAATACATACAATGGACGAAGCAAAAATCGCTCTTAAGCTATTAACAAAACATATTGCAGAAAATAGAAGAAAGCAATGTGTAAAAGAATATGAATATAATGAACTTCAAGTCTGTATATTTTTGTTATATTCTAGACTATTTGGCGAAACCTCTTTATATTCAATATCAAACATTTAATTAAAAATTAATATATTTGCAATAATAAATGTAATTTTAGGCAAAGTATGAACTATTGCAAGCACAATTAAATGAGTACCGTATTAGACAGAAAGAAAAACGTATGTCAAAAAAACTTTCATTAAATGGTACACATTCTATCGAAGAATATAAAAATGAAAGTAAATTAAGAGAAGAGTTGGAGCTTTACAAACAAAAATGCCGAGAGTTGGAAGAAACAGTTAATATACATACTTTTAATTTTGTCATAGATAAAGTGAGAATTCTCGATGAAAGTATAAATTGTTTTGTAAATTTTTCAGGTTTCAGGTAAAATTCAAAATGAGGAAAACGTGAAACCAAAAAAAGTTAGAGAGATCAAGTCTAAAAATATTGAATTAGAAACAGACGATAGTAGCATTGAAGACGATAATATTGAAAAAGATCCAGATTGGACACAAACACCACTTTATAGTCGTATACAAAGTCTTTTGGTAATTAGCAAAACATTAGTTTTCATTATTTATTCATTCAATCTTAAATGACAAGATAATTTTTACTTTTAGAATACAAAAAAAACTTCGTTATTTGATCGCAAATCGGTGAAACGAACATCAAATGGAGATACGAAATGTAATTGCAAAACGAATTGTGTTACACGACTTTGTACTTGTCGTAAAAATAAAATTTTATGTGGCAATAATTGCAAGTGCACCGTAGATAATTGTCAAAATAGAGATCAAAAAAATGTAAGCTTGTTATTCGTTCTAATGATAATCATATTATAAGCTATGTGTCATTATCATATAATTGTCTTCTATTTTTAGTTGAA
Organism: Tetragonula carbonaria; assembly: GCA_032399595.1. Classification (NCBI taxonomy): domain Eukaryota; kingdom Metazoa; phylum Arthropoda; class Insecta; order Hymenoptera; family Apidae; genus Tetragonula; species Tetragonula carbonaria. The sequence continues at coordinate 8,522,668 of JAUCRC010000005.1, read as the reverse complement.
TCGTACATTATTTGTGGAACAAACGAAAAGCGAAGAAGAATGTGACGAATCTCTAAAAAAACCAAGGTAATTTAAATTGTTTTTTTGATTTCATCGTATATCGTATGATCATATGTTATTGACTCTTCTATTTCTATTGTTTAAATAGATTGGTGAAATTATAACGTCAGATCATCGACATTGTCGTCATTAATTTTTTTAAAAGTGCGGTTTTGTGATATTGGAGAAAAATAATTTTTCTATCACATATTCGCAACAAGATTTTATGGAGACAACTAGATCTGTCATGTTAATCTTATTTAATGTCAGTTAAATAGTTAATATTGTACATTAACTGAATATCCATATTGTAAATTAACTTAATATAACCGTATTGTAAATTATTTTAATATCTGTGTATCGTGAATTAACTTAATATCCGTAAGTGTACTCATTACATGTTAAGATGATAAAATAATAAAATTATTTATATAACTTTGTATATATGTATATGTAATAAAATAAACGTATTTTTACCAAGTTTGCTTTTACATACGTTCATGAAACGCTAAAAAAAAAAATTACAAATTAATTTGTAGTCAAAAGTCTTCATTTTTATATTAAATTATTAAATTTTATAATTTCATATAGTAACTATAACGTGTAATATAAAATTGGAGGAAAAGAAAGATTAAGACAAAAATAATTTTGTAATATTTATATTTATTGATCTTTTTACTGTCTGCTTTAAAGATGGCCGTAAAATTGAAGCTTATGTGGGTACGATGATTAATAAATGATAAAGTCGGTAAATTCAAAAAATTGAAACTTATGTATCAATGAATCTTATTTCCACTTAGTTGATTTAGAATTTTTCAACGAATATTTAATTAACGAAATTATAATTAAAACAAACTGAACAATCTGTGAGAGCAATACATATTTAACAATTTAAATTTTACACTTTCAAAATCAACTTAATGTTAACATCGGAAACTTACCCATATTGCTTGTTGAACTGTACAACCGAAAAAGATCAAGCTTCTTTTACCGGACGCCTTTGTACCTAGGGATGCCTGCTTGAAGAACATTGAGGAAAACGATGAAGTATTGGTGGCAGGTTTCGGTTGGAAAGGTGACATGCTGTGGGTGACATTCCAGAAGTTTGATTGAAAGTAGTGAAAGTTGCTAATGTTTCGTTGCTTGCACTTTACAAAGAAACGAAAGAGCGACCTAGATCGTAAAACCACTTCCATGTGTAATAAAATAAAATAAAAGTATAAAAAAAATTTCTTGGTGAACTACTACTTTGTTGATATGCATGAACATTTTTATTTTTATGAAAGTAATGAGTAATTTAACGTTTTTGAAAAATTCCTAGAACAAAATTAATAAGTATCCACGCATATATTCGTAGCTTCTTCAGTGTGCGTAACAGTATTTCCAATAATTTCATTCAATGGAGTATTTAATTTCTTTGTCTCTTTCGGTATATTGGTACTCAATATTTCTTCCTTTGCTTGTAGAAACTAAATATTGAATAATTTTCATTTATATAAATTAACACTGCATCATACCAAATATAAGAAAGTATATAGAAATACAAAACCTGTATTAAAGAAGAAAAATTTGTATATATATTGTTGATATCAGCATCCATGGAGTACGAGTTATTCTTTACACTTTTCACATTAAATTTTAACCATGAGTCAACAGATGAATATGCTTCCATAAAATTTTTTTTTTCTTCGTTAAATAACAAATCTAGATTGTGATCGTTAGCTTCCTTTTCACCTTCCTATAATTTACTTGATTTTGTATATTATTTTAAAACAAAAATATACAATTATATATATAAAATATATATATATATATAACTGTATATAAAATATACAAATGATACAATCAGCAAAGAAATGATTCTGAATACGAAATAAATTTAAAAATTTTCCTTTTCCATCTCTAGCTCAACTTTGAAAGAATCATTTTCTTCGTAGTTGTAACATCAATTATAGATCATCTCGTATACATTTTTAATGATATTACTTCTGAAACCTGTTCCATTATATGCTCTTCATTTTCAGATTTACAAATAGGCGATGATTCGTGACGTTTATTTGGATTACTTTGCAAATTTTCAAAATATCGCATAGATTCAGAATAATTTAATTTTGGTTCAATATTACACAAGAATGTATTTGGATCTTCATTGATGTAAACCTAATATAAAATATGTTTATAAATAAGCAAAGTCATATACATATTTGCACTGTATTTGTTTGCATACATTTAATATATCGTCAATAGATTCCTTTTCATTGCATTTAGTATCAGAAGACTTAAGAAACAAGCATTTTATAAAATCTAATAATAATCTCAAAGTTGGAAGTTGTTCTTTCCATGGGCAATCTCCCTGTAAAAGAACAACAGTTTAAGTTTCTGTGCAAACAACACAGAATAAAACCAAACTACAAACCAATAATAATTTCTTATCAGTGCAAATCCCGATTTCAGAATAAGATTTTAACAATTCTTCTGCAAAAAGACGAAAATATTCATAATGAATATATTAAATATTACTCGTACGCTACGTTACATTAACATTAATTACGACAAAAATAAACCTTCCAAAGCGGCGCCTTTTAATTTTTGAAATTTGGAAGCTATCAGCGGGGACTTTTCAGCTAAAAGCCAAGATAACAATGAAAGTCGATTTTTTCCACTTAAAATTGTTATTTCTACGTTGTTTGCCATGGCTGTTGTAATTTTCGGATATTTTATTTGTAATAAAGTATTATAAATATCAGTCATTAATTCCTCTACATTACACATAATTACACACTCGTAAATAATATTCTAACTTTGTCATATAAATTATGTTTAATTTTATATCTATTGTGATTTTTAACATAGGTTAACGTTTTAACACAGCCAATCGCCGCAGCACACCAAACTGCACGCTGTCCACCGCGCGATTTTTCGCAAGTAACGCGTACTATTTGAAAGACAAAGAACATCTAACAATTATTTCAATGGATAATTATATTTAGCGGTAACGCTAATGTATGATCTTGTATTGCATGTTGCGTATACATGAAATTAAAAGTATGTAACAATTATTTTTTGTAGTTTATGCAAAAAAGATACGTAATAGATATTGAAGATAAATAATATCAAAGATAATTGAAGATAAATAACATAACTCAAATGGTACAAGTTTATGTTTTTCGAAATCTTCCTTATCATATTTCGGCGCTGGAAAACTCCAGATCCAGAGTGGTCGATAACAACAAAAAAAAGTAAACAGAATGAAGACCACGCGTTGCTAAGGTAAAAGTGGGAGATCTTGCCGATTGGTCATCCAACGAACTTCCTTTAAAGTGAAGAGATCTGCCTTTGGTTGGCTACTTTCGTTTCTTTAGAGATTATATAATTAATCGATAGAAAAATATAAAAAATTATAAATAAAATAACACTAAATCATTTGTTGAACTGTCCACTCGATCAAATTTATATGTACATGCTATATTTCTATATGTACGTATACTTTCCTACACGTTTCAGTTTCAATACTGTTGTAAAACGAACAATTTCTATATTTTATTTCGAAACGCCCAAATATAATAAGAACATTTATATAATTTTTATTAATACTTGAAAAATAAAAACTTTTTATTTTAAAAAATTTTCTTTAGATTTTACTTTTTTAATTTGTTGTCAACAAGTCCGTCGATATGAATTGCGTTTTAAATGTATCTCAAGTAGCTGTATAAATTATTTTCAATTCATTATTAATTTTACGAGAAAAGAACTTATATTTTAATTTGATCCGATCTGAGAAAGTACAGGAATCGTAAAATATTTTTAGAAGATTATCGTGGGCCACTTTTTGCATGATATAAACGCGCAGTGCAAGCCGTTAAAACGTAAAAAAAAAAATAAATGAAATAGCTTTTAATACTTTTCTAAAATTCTTTTCATTTTATTGCCTCTGCCATGGCACGCTTTACACATTCATACTGCAAATTAAATTATGTAACTCTTGTGATCCAAATTTACACACTTTATATACGTATTAATTATACATATTAATTAATTATATACAGATTAAACTAATAAGGCGGCGGCTGATGTTGATAGTGTTGCGGAGGTTGACTCAAGTGCCGTTGTAAATGCGTCACCAATTGCGGAGTTGGCTGTTGCCCACCAGCATTACCTTGTTGCTGTTGCTGCTGTTGCTGCTGCGCTTGTTGCTGCTGCTGTGCCTGTTGTTGTTGCTGTTGCATTGCCAGCATTTGTTGTCTCATGCGTTGTTGGTTTATCGTCTGTTGCTGATAATGCAAATAATTATATACAAACGTATACAGACAATTACTTATAAAATAATAAATTTACCTGTTGGAATTGTTGATTTTGTTGTAACCCAACGTTAGTGGTGCCTACCCCCGTTACACCAACCGTACCAGGTTTCCCACTAGTTTGCCGATACGGTGGCGCTGGTTGACTTTGAACTCCCCCTCCCATTGGACCCATTGTATTCATTGTGACATTTGGAGCCTGAAGATTATCAACAACAAGTTCTCAATTTATCGTAGTAAATACTTTCTCAATAGATGTTTCATAATATATATGTCATCATTGTCTTTTTTGTTAAGTGATACCTGAAGATATGGTGGCCTTGTAGCTCCAGGTTGCATACGTTGTTGTGGTATGTACTCTTGCGCCCTTTGAGGTCCCATCATTTGTTGCTGATTAGTAAACATCATGTTCTGTTGTTGATTCATTAAACCTTGTTGCTGTTGTTGCTGCTGTAGCAACTGTTGTTGCTGTTGGGCTTGTTGAGGTGCCTGTTGTTGTTGCTGGGCTTGCTGTTGCTGCGGTATCATTTGTTGGCCTCCGTATCCCGCATAATTTTGATTCATTCCTGCCAACAAATATGAACATATTGTTACGTATTATGCTTTTTCTGTAATACATAAAATACATAAAGATGTACATAAAATAAGAAATAGTAATACATAATCACCTTGCTGCATTCCAGTGTAAATTCCTTGTTGTTGTGGTTGTTGTTGCTGTTGTTGCGAAGCAAACATTCCTTGCTGTGGATTGATATTTGGAGCTCCATGTTGAGCTCTCAATTGATGTCTAATGAATTGTTGTCTCTGCATTCCTTGGAATGCTCCAGGGCCAGCAACAGGCGCGGCACTTGGTTGCTGCTGGGAACTTATTAACTGATTGGACGGTAATCGTAAACGTAACATATGAGAAAGCGCCTGTTTTGACTGGTTGTTCATGCCTGGTCTGTCGTATCTTGGCCCAACTGGAGTTGGTGGTAATTGCTGTCCATATGCATACTGTTGAGCTGGTGCGTGAGTTTGCTGGTTAGTGTACCAAGGTTGTTGATGCTGCGGTGGTTGATTAGTAAACATTCCAGGTTGTTGACTGACGGGTACTTGCTGATTTCCAAATGGCATTTGTTGCAGTTGACTTGGTGGTTGCTGTTTAATATATCAAAGATATCAAAAACTGAAGAACAAATACTTCCAAAATCTAAAAGAAAAGAGACCTGAATTTGTTGTGAAACAGGTGTGGTAGGTGTAGTAGCTCCCTTGTTCCTTCTATGTCTTCGAGTTTTCATAGCTTTCCCTTTGCCATTGGTAATAGTATTACTGATTCCACTACTACCGACACTACCTGTTACTCTTCCAGGAGAATCGATACTCATTGGTGTATCAGCTTTGCCAGGTTCTGATTCCTTTTTGTCTGGCTCTAAATCTTCTGGAGGTAACGGTGGTGGATCCAAGTAATGGCTAGGAGGTCTAATTTGACTATGTGTATGGTATCGTAAAAGCTTATGAGCATTTTGATATGTGAGAGGTTTACGTTCCAATCTAACTGCTCTGAACCAAGCCCAGGAAATTGGTGCCGGATTTTTATGACCTTCCAATACTTCCCACGCAGATACCCTTTGAGAATCACATACTTGCAAACCCTAATTTAATATACATATTTTAATTGCAAGCCCTAATTTAATATACATATTTATTAGCTATTAGATTGTAATATTTATTGTAATATTAGATTATACAACATGAGTATAAAGTATTATATTTCAATTTACCTGTTTTTTATCAATACTATCAAAACCAGCTATTTTATTTCCTTTTGTATCCGTCAAACATCCAACTGGCTCACATGTAATTACTTCCATCGTCAATTTTGGTAGCGGTAACAATTGTCTGACATATCGAATACTAGGAGAATTTCTATCGCCAAGTTCTTTTTTCAATTTTTTCATTAAATTTTGATAATGTTTCTTATTCTCATCTTTCTCAGATTGCGAATCGGAAACTAAAGTAGAATGTATTAGGGTTGCTAACATATCTATGACAGTTGTAAACAATCCAGAATTGTTATTTAAATCTATAACACCATAGCTAACCAGCTGAACCAACAAGATAGCCCAGTCTGTGGTAGCAGTCGTATTTCTTTGTATAGTATCAAAGACACCACCTACGAGACTAAATCTCAATTGCAACGCATCTTGCAACACTTCTCTCGTCTTAGGGTCTTCGGTAACAAAATTTTTCTCCTCTTTGCTAATGTTCAAGAACTGTGATAGTTGCGAATGTAGAGACATCAGAAGGCCTTCTCTTTGATCGTCTTGACCTTTGAGGCAAGTTAGTACTAACGACAGGAACGGCTGATGATTAAACAGAGATGGTGATTTCGATCTACTTCTCTCGCGACCTGTTGCTGTTTTCGACCAATTACCGGATTCTAATACCTGGCCCGCTACTTTTAAAACTCGACCTTGCACTGCGCTTGGTAATTTCGAGACGAGCGGTGCAACCAACCATATCGATCCAGATCGTTTATCCGGTTTACTAGACATAGTATTCAATTGAAACACATCGATTGCAGCTTTGGCAACGGTGTCCAACCATTGTGAAAGATCGCTCGATCCTGGAGGAAATTGCTTGTACATTAGTTGCAGATCAAGCCACGACATTCTTAAACTCCATTGCTCCAGATTTTCCAAAATGTTTGTAATATGAGTCTTCTGGTCGATGAATGCATCCGTAGAAATCTCCGGATAGCAGATCATGTGAAGCAATCGTTGAGCTTGACGCGGTGTCAGCATATTATCGAGTAACATATCGGGATGACAGAGTTCCTCAGGGTTTTGCAAGCATCTTTCTAAAACCCATTCTTGGCTACAAATTTGTCTTAGAACGTGTTGCGCGAAGTCTGACAATCCTTTAACATTTTCTGTAGTCATTCCAGCACTGCTGCTAGATGAGGATATCGCTAAATCAAGTCCCAAGTCATCACCACCTCCTAGAATATCACTGGTACCTAAGATATGGCTGATAGACAATTCGCTTGGACCGCCTGCAGTTACACCGACACCGACACCGACACCAACGCTAGCTGGTCCTCCTACTTTATTCGAATGATTGATTGGCACATCTGGTTTCTTTGGCGGTTGTTTACCAGCAGTTGCATCGGCGACGACTAGGATAGCTTTCAGTACAGCTAAAACCGGACCGACTCTGATGTTATTGTGAGCAGCTGCCAGCAAATGTCTATCACAACTTAACTTTATACTGTAACCTCTGGAATTTCCATTTGGTAAAGGATGAGGACTCGTGCTCACGGAGTAAAGCGCCGGTTGGGGACATTCGACCGTTTTAAAAAGTCGTAGAAGCAAATGACAAGTTAAACGTGCTCCAGCTTCTGCTTCCATGTCTGCGTCACCGCGACCCTCGTTGCAAGCTTTAACCAAAGATGGTAATGCTATATGCACGACGAAATCCTCCAACGAGAAGCAGTGTCTTGCTGTAAATAGAAAATATTATTTTAGTATACTTTTATTGTACTTTTGCAAATGAAATAATACATGAGAATAATCACTTGGAAAATTTACCAATTAAAATTGACGTAAATACAGCCAGAGAATTATGTATGCTTAAGTCTTGTACGTCAACTTGATTTAGCACGTCAATGTAAAAGGCAGAGCTATTGGAAGAACAGCAAAGTGCCATAAGGACTCCGAGCCATTCGGCGTTAAGTGCATTACAACAAGCTGTTAATTCCGCGCATGTTATCGCAATATCATTTAATTTATCGTTGTCCGTTTCGCTACAAACTGCAACTATTGCGTTGCATACAAAACTATAACGATTCGCCGGTGTCTCGTTTAACTGTCTGGCCCATTGCGGCTCGATTTTCCCACCGCGTCTTGGGCTAGTAAAAACGTCCACCATAAATTGTGAATTGTACACGTGGCTCGATGTAGTTGGTTGCAACGTGCTATAAAGAGCCGTTCGAATTTTGGGATAAGCATTGCTAAATGCTTCCACTCCATGTGGTTTTGTTTTCAACAACGAACAAGACGAATATAAATCATAAAGATGCGCCAACACGCATCGTTCAGCGGAACTACAGTCGCTAGGATTGGATACATGCTTTACAACTTTACAAAGTAAATCGAATACCGCCGTTGTTTGTTCCGGAGACACTAAGACAACCAAGTTAGATATATAATAATCACTCGTATCACTTGTATGTTTTATGAAATAATGAATTTTGTTCACGATAATAATACTTACACAACAAACAACAATGATATCTTCTCAACACTCCTACAACGTATAGACTTAAACTCGTAGTGTAGCTTCTAACGAGCTGACTATTTCTAAGTCCCAACTGCGTTTCAACTTCTGACAACTCCTTTAATATTTGGATACAAACGTCTATCAAACCGTATATATTCAGCGCTAATTCCATTAAATCAAACAGAAATGCTACATGTTCTTGGACGGGTAAATAAGACGAACCGGCCAATGCAAATGTATTTAACATTTCTATGACTTGCGTCGCACATTGCCACGTCACTACATGTTGATCAAAATAACTGAGATTCTGAAACTTCAACGTTATCGCCTCAAAGTTAAATTCGTTCCGTGAGTGTTTCTTTACTTTGCCACCTTCTGCAACGTCAATGCTAAATTTCTTTCCAAATAATTTACATACTTCTTTCGTCATTTTCTTAACAATATGTCTAGCGTCATCTCTAACGCGACCTACTCCATAAAGTAATACATGTCGTTGATTACAATCGTGTTGACTGCACGTTTCGTCCTAAAAATGTAATATATAAAATTAACTCTTTAATCATTATGCCGAATATGTTAAATTTTGTATAAAATTGTTTACGGAATATTAATTTACTTGTGGTAATGGGAAGTGTCTTGTATACAATAAATGTCTACTATGACTCGATGGCATTTTGGAATCTAATCCTTCTTGAGTCCCATGCCCAGCTAGTGCGTCTTCTTTAGGACTGTCGGGAGCATCCATGCTATTTTGTTGATCCTCTTTGATATGTTGCAATAACTTGTCCAAATCATCATCAATTTTACTGTCGTCGTAATCCATTGTTCGTCCGTGATCTGATACTTCTAATTTTGTTGGTTTTAAATCTATTCCAGTGAACAGACTGTCTTCGTCAATCGGTTCCCGATTGCTCGGAGTTCCAGGCTTGCTAGCTGCAGGACCTAAGTAAAATAATAAAATTTAGATTTTTGACGATGAAAGATGTTTGATAATGAAATATGAATCTATATATTTTTGATGATGAAAAGTTTATTCTACCTTGTATGAGATCGCCTCTTGAGATGAGCGTACACATGTATGCATCGTGTGAAAATACGTCGTGTCTAATTAATTCTGAAAATAAGTGAACCAAATTCGTGAACTGAACTTTCGACTGGGTTGTTGTATTATCTAGTACCGGGGCGTCCATGTCCAAAAATTTCATAAGTAACGATTGAAAAATTGGAAGCACGGGTGGATTTCCATTGCTACAAATACTATCTTTATCGTCATTCTCATTTGTTTCTCCAGTAACTTCACTCTGGCGTTTCTCCAGCAGCTTTGCAACTGCCATTGCTCTGTGTTCTCCCCATCTTTCGGCGCTTACTGCCCATTCGCATAAAATTTCAACCACGGCAGAATCTTGTTGCGGATTGTACTCCGTTTTCGCATCTCGTTCGTTAGCATTATCTTTCGGAGGCGATGTAAATATTTTAGCATACAAAGTATCTAACGAATTGGTAGAGTCCATTCTATCAAAACTATGCCGATCCAGAGCGTCTAAGGCAGCCAGTACTTTAGTAGTTGTTATACCAGCACTGCTTTGCTGCCACTTGTCGCACGACCATTTCCCTTCAGCAGCTTGAGACCTTGCTCGAATATTTTTCTGAGCGATTTTCAGTTGTTTTATTGTAGGATTAGTTGTGCTCACAGGTGGACAAGGTAAAGCTGTAGGAGGACACGGCAAATAATCTAAAGGAGAACCATTTAACACAGACGGAGCTTTTCCTTCACCAACGCTATTCCACACTAATGCAGTTGGACATTCTAACGTAATAACCTAACAAAGAATTACATCAAAACGATTATATCACAAGATTACGATGAAAAGTTTACATCGATTTAACAAAATTGTATTTTTTAAATCAGCATGTCCTATGTCTAATTTTGGTAGAACAAAAATACATTTTGTTATGTTATTTAAAAAAGGATCGAAGTGTCTTTTTCTAAAATCTAATATCGGCCATGAGATGTAAAAGGCTTTCTTACCTGTATTATTGTTGATAAACTATAAATCACGTCTCTGTGATGTGGACAAGATAAGTAGTCATTGAAAGCGGCAGTTAACGGATTTTGAATTTGGTTGGCGTTGACAGTGTCTTTCCCACCATTAACATCACTTTTATTTATGGACGGACTTTGTGGATTGCCATTGGTTTCTATATTACTACACATGTGTGCCAATTTGCGACAACACAAATATGCCAAACGTCTGGCTAACAATTCAGATTGCACAAATTCCTCTAAATATTGTAATGCTAATGGCAACAGAAGCTTCAGAATACCATTTTCCGAAGGGGAAGATTTAATTTTGTCTAATAATTCTAAAATCCATTGCAATAACTCTTGTCTATCTAATAATCCCTCTTCGAACATATATTTTGCCAATTGTATACAATAATGCCATTGTTTCAATGCTAATTTATGCTCCTCGTTCATGTTTCCAGTTGTTACTTGACTGCTTGAATTCGGTGTAATTGGCTGATTATTAGCAACTCCATTATTATTATTGTTGTTGTTGTTGTTATTGTTGTTATTATTACTGTTGTTGCTGCCGTTGTTACCGTTGTTGTTGTTAGCATTATTATTGACATTATTGCTACTATTGTTGTTACTACTATTATTCCCAGCATTGTTCCCGTTGCAAGAATTGTTCGCAATACTATTGCTACCAGTACTATTTATAGCGTGATTATTTATATAATAATACTCCTGCAGTTTGGTAAGTTGATCCTTCAGAAATTTTATAAGCGTTCCCGTCCATTCTAAACCAAGAAACAAAGAATAAGCATTTCATTCGTCGACGTCGACGCAAAATATACAAAATATTTCAATTTCATCGATATCAAAGAAATGCTTCGTTTACCCGTAGTCGGATCAGGTAACTGCCTTTTCTTTATCTTGGCCTCAGAGACGGCCACCGTGTAGGCAGAGCTGAGCTTAATGAACCAGGCTGCTCTGAGCATCGGTACTTGATACTCGCAGAGCATCATGAATATCTCTTCTTTCTTATTGAAGTTCGGCGCCTTCTTGGCTAGAGCTATCAGCGGCTTACAACCGGACAAGTCTTTAAACCACGCTTCGATGCCGTTTTTCGTTCTGGCGGTCACCGGCCAGAAATTGTCCTTTGGATTAATTTGTTGCCGTTTCCTTGCCGTGTCCGGCATCGTAGACAGCTCTTCCTTTTTAGCTAGGATCGCGTTGAAATATGCCCCGACTTTGGCGGCGGTGACGTTACAATGTCTGGCGGTGCCGAATTCCTCCGACATCTGTGGCATCGTCGCAAAGCCGAGTTTAACATTCGTCGAGGTGAGCTCATCTTCCTTTTGTTTAGGCTCTTGCGGGTACACGTCAGGCGGCCCTAATTTAGGCCGTTTCAGTGGCCTCTTCTCGTACAGTATTCCCATCATGGTACAAGGAAGCGATCAGAATCGGCAAGCGGCCAACGGCATTGTTCAGCTACGAAATTCAGACGAGATCGGTTTCAAAGTCAGATTCTCATATTTAAGGCTACGTACGACATATAACCTTCGTTAATGACATATTTACAATTGTTCAACGCTGTAAACGCAACGACAGAATCGCCACTTACGCTTGTAGATGGCGCGTCGTTATTGAGATCACGAAATACGCGAATAGTGTAGTTGCACTATACTGTATTTGAATATTTTTTTTACGTACGTGTATGTACATATGCATGGGACATTTCGATATCCGTGAAACGTAACGCACAAAATATAACAACGTTGCGTTTAAAGAATCGAATAGTAAGAGCATAGCGGTATGTCGATATCTATTCGAAAATAATTGAAACAGCTCGTAAATCAAGTACGGTTTTAGTTATTATTTCAAACTCTCTGGTCGTGCCAATTTCTTAGTATCGTGAAAAAATCACTAGGCACGAGCCTAAAATTTAGATGAATCTTAGACGGTAGTAAAATATTAATGTCAAACGTTGTATCGTTATGTGGCGTGTCGATATTTATTCGAAAATAATTGAAACAGCTCGTAAATCAAATACGGTTTTAGTTATTATTTCAAATTTCTCTCTAGTCGTGCCAATTTCTTAGTATCACGAAGAAATCACTAGGCACGAGCCTAAAATTTAGATGAATCTTAGACGGTAGTAAAATATTAATGTCAAACGTTGTATCGTTATGTGGCGTGTCGATATTTATTCGAAAATAATTGAAACAGCTCGTAAATCAAGTACGGTTTTAGTTATTATTTCAAACTCTCTGGTCGTGCCAATTTCTTAGTATCGTGAAAAAATCACTAGGCACGAGCCTAAAATTTAGATGAATCTTAGACGGTAGTAAAATATTAATGTCAAACGTTGTATCGTTACACGAAATCATTGGGAATCTTTCCAATTGCTCAACGTCGATAAAAAAAAAAATTCTAACATGCTGTTTCATTTTTTCCAAGATCTTGTGCAGCCGTTCGTTCTCTCGGTCGAGATTCCTCTAAAATAGATATTATTATCTTTTTCCACTTCGCCTATTATCTTCTTCTCGTCAATTGTTTTGATACATTTTTTTGGAATGTAACTTAAAGTTGCGTAATTAAGGCGATGTAAAAAAAAAAAAGCGAAGCCCCCGAAAAGTGAAAAACTTCTTCGTAAATATACATTCGCGTTTGAGAATTTACTTGTTTCTATAAATATTTGGAATTTCTCTATATGTCGCGTTGACTTTTTGAAAACAGAGATTTTCATGGAAACACTGTTTGGAAATGATGTATTTGTACGTTTGCAGTTCCTTTCTATTGAATTTGCAGTTCCTTTCTATCAAATTAGCTTGTACCGCTAAGTCGGAATGAAAATAAAGTGATACAGCGAACTGAATAGAAACGTGTTCTTTACACAAACGCTAGTAACAATGAGAAGCTTCCGACGCAATTTTAACACAATTAGTCATTAAGTTTATCATTTTCTAATAGCTGGATGGAGTAAGTGATGGATAGTATACATTGGAACATTACAATCTAACTTTCTCACAGAGCAACAAATATGGACAGTAATAACGATGAAATCATTTGTATTTCATCGGACGATGATGAAGATACAAGACAGGTTCGTGCATCTTGCTACCCTGAAATTATGTCAATTAACAAATATTAATTGAAATTCTGAATAGCTGATAGATATGATTTTCTTATGGTTAACAGGTATTATTTAAAAACAAAATCACTACCAAGAAAGAGTCAGTTATTAACCTATTGGAGAGTAATTGCAATTCCTCGTCTAATTCCCTATCAAGTAGCACAAAGATTTCTTTGAACGACAATAAAAAAGTAAAGGAATGTGTACTTAAAAGAAAAGTGTCTGAAATAAATGACGACGACGACGACGACGATGGTTCTTCCGTTGAGAGGAGCTCTAAATTTGCGTGTAAACAAGGAGGTAGCGTCAAGGCACACAATTTGAAGGAAGAAACAGAAAAAATAAAAACGGAAGATAAAACGTTATTGAGACCAAAGTTGATCATAAAAGAGAAAAGGACTATTTGTTCTGTGGAGCAGGATATATTCCCTATGTTTATCAGTTTATGTTTGCAGAAAGATCGTTCCGACGACATGAAAAAGATTGTTAATAAATTAAAGAGACGTTACGAACAGTTGGACCCTTCGTACGCTAATTCTGAAGTTTTCATTGATTTTTTAAACGAAAAGAGAAATGAAATAATGGAGAGTAACTGTAAACTTTACACGTATATAAATGACGTAATGAATGAAATGAAAAATAGCTGTAAAGGAAAGTGGATTTTATCGTCAAGCAGCAAAAGTTATTTTTCTGGCGGAAACAAATTAAATAGAGTTAATAATTCAAATATATCTGCTGCGATGTGTTCAAATATGTCACACACAAGTAATAGCATAATTAATGATAACGATAATGAAATAGCGTTGACTAATATAAACGATGAGGAAGAACAAGAAAAGGAATTTGCTGTACAAAAGAAAATTGGTAAAATATTGAAAGCAATGAAAAAATGTGAGAAGATTATAAAAAAACTGGAAGAATTGGAGATAGATTTTGACGATGAAAATAATAGTAGTTATATCAAATTAGAAAGATATAAATATCGAATGGTGGAATTGTATAATAAATATTGTGAATACACTGGTGAAAATACTGACGCAGGACGGCAATATCTACGGCCTAAACATTTCAGCACAACTGGAATTGTTTCTGTAGATCATGCTATTTCAAGTTTTATTAATTCTAAAATATTGAAAAGGAATAAATTGAAAAAAATTGGTGATTTTACAAAAGCATTGATCTTTCCAGATTACAATGACATTTTAAAATGCGTTACAAAATGTAATGAATTGCATAGTTTAGGTTTGAATGACAGAAAAAGGCAAGATATTGGTAAGTTACCATAATGTTGCTAATAAATTGTTGTGATTTAAATCGTTGAAATTGTATTCTATATATGTACATGTGTTAATTGTTACAGCAAAAAAAGCATTCAACGATTTAGGAGACTATCTGCAAAAGTGTCGACGCGATGATTATTGGGACACATTTTCGTTATTTCTTGAAGGTAAAGAAGATGATCCTGCATCGAAGAATACAGAATTAACAGAAAAATTGATACAAAACAAGAAGATGGGTGAGACTAAATTATTAAGTATATTTGAAGAGTATACGAAAAAACAAGAACAAATGAAAGACATTAAAAGATCATTCATAGAGAATGAAGATGATAATGAGGATAGTGTAGAGAATAATGATGATGATGATGATGATGATGAAGAAGAAGATGATAATGATAATAATGAAGAAATTGAGAATGATGATGTTAGTGACATTGATATAAATTTGGATACAGATAACAATAAAAGTTCATCTGAAAATGATAGTACAGATGAGACTGAAATAGTCAAAAATAAAACAAATATAAGAATCAAGTCTGATACAGGAGAAACTAATTCTGGTCTAGAAATGGGAGAAATTTGTCAACAGAATATTAATGATAGATTAAGAGGTTACGAATATGATAACTTTAAATCAGAAAAAGTTAGCAATGTGAATACATCTAATTGTACAAATAATTTTAAATCAGAGGCAATGATGGAAAATGACACAATATCAACGCCAGATTTAGTGAAAGATTTAAATACTACGTCTAATATATCACTATCAATCACAGCAAATGATAAAATCATTATAGATAAAACAAAAGGTCAGTTTATAAACGTGAATTACTTATTAAAGAATGAATAAAAATACCTATAAAAATTTTATCATGTATATGCGTTGCAGAAGATGATCCTAATACGGTAAATGAAAGTCTAATGGATGAAAAGTCATTAGAAGATAAGGAAGAAGATGCAGAAGAAAAGCCATTGTTACGAGTACGTTCTTTTGCCAAACCTCCGATTACATGGAAAGATGGACAAGAAAAGATAGACGAATGTAATAAAAATGAAAATACAGTAAAGACACCAACCACTAAGGATACCGTAGACCTTACACAAAATATTGCACAAGAAAATTCGGTTCATCAGCGTACAACTATTCAGGTAATTCCTATTGTAAAAGGTAACTGCAAAACATTTGTAATACCAACAGGTAAAAGTATAATTAATGTAAAAAATATTACAAATACTTATGTGTACCCTAAGAATACAGAGTCGAATAATGCAACTAAATTAGGAAGCAGTCAGATCATTTCTCCGTTGCGAGTAATAGATAAAAATACAAAATTTATCGCTATAAATAAAATATCATCGAATTTACCCGCTAATCAGGGAACAAATGCTAATAGTCAAATACAAAATTCAGAAACGAAACAAAAAAGCACAAATTCTGTGCTTCAATCTAATCAAATAGTAGTATTACCCATGAAACAAAAGGAAAATACCTCGCAATCTCCAAAGACAAATTCATCATCGTCGGAATCTAAATGACTAGTTAAAGCAATTCGTCGTGATCACTGTTATGCAAAATTGACAAATGACAGGTGACAAATAGATTACATTAAATAAACGTCATAATTTTTTTACGAACGATTTGTAATTAGCAACATTGTATTAGTATATTGATACATGATATTAAATAAATTTTTTACGAATATTAAGATATGTACAATTTTTATATGTTAAATGTTATAAATTTATTTCGTTACATTAAAATTGTATGTTTTGATGTTATTTATCTTTTGCAAATTATTCGTTTTTATTTACAGAAGATATTATTTAGTATTATCTTCGTTAAGATAAATTCTTCATTTGTAAGTTTTTCCACGATATCGAAATGGTCAATATTTTCTCGGAGAAATACATAATGAACATCATCTACCATTGTAATAAGTTGCTAGAATGAAAATTATAATTGATTATTTATAAGGAGAAGAATGTAAAATATTTAGAATCGGTGAAAATTGCTTAACTTTAGTTATTTAAAATAATACGAGTACCTGAGCACATTCGCGTGATTCAGTGATGAGTCCTGGCGAATCACATTCTCCAACAGTTACAATAACTCTCAATCCTTGGACAGGTGTGTTATTTTTGGTATCAAGAGTAGTAAAGTTATATGCTTTGATTTCATCTCTAAAATATGCATATTACATATTACATGTTATGAACTTAAGTGAATAATTTACAGAAGTACTCAGATATTTACTTTGAAAGTTTCAAAGGTGTAACAATATTTGTATCAAGTAAAGGATTCAAATTATAAACGCCTCCTATTAACACAATTCCTTTTAATAGATTTAAGTATTCGTCATTTTTCATCATTTTATCTAGCCATAATATATCGTACAAAATGCTTGAAGCTAAATGTGCACCAGCGCTATGGCCAGAAATCCAAACATTCCTACAAGAATCAATTCAATTTTATCGTTATATTATGAATTAACAAAATTGTCACATAAATATTAATTATGTTCGTCATACCGACATTCGAGTCCCGAAGCATACTTTAATATATGTTCAATTGCTATTTTTATTTGTGATATTATATCCCCAAATTTGACTAAAATACAATGTCAATATTAATTAAAATATTTTTAGAATATTCTTTTTTTTTGTGTTTTTTGTGTTTTTTGTATTTAAAAGTATAACACTGTAAAATAAATATAACGTACCATTAGGACATAAATCGTAGCCAATAGTTATAACTTTAATTCCTTTATTAACAAAAACAGGAGCTGGAAATGCAGCAAAGTCCTTGCTACCTTCTTGCCAATAACCACCGTGAATGAATACAAATATGGGGGAATCTAAAAAAAAAAACATACTTATATTATTATAAAATGTAAATTCAATCGTAAATGAAGCGTTGAAAAAAACTAATTATTTATATTGCAATAAATTGAAATAGTACGAAAATTCATATGTACACCAAGTTTAACACGTTTAAAATGCATTAGACTTTTGTATATGTACTTTTAGGTAAATCAGTTCCATATATATCATATTTCGTTCGTTCTGTCGTTCCGTATGGTATATTTAATTCGCATTTCAAATTTTTACGAGCATCATCGGTAACTGTAATGATAAATTATTATTTATAAAGAAAGGCATCCATTAATTTTTCATTGTGAAATAATTCCATTCAATTTCAACTTACTATTTTTAGCGAATTTATAGTAGTGTGATAATAATTGCATACTGTCGCGATCAAATCGCTTGCTCCATTTACTGGGAGTATACAATATTTCTTGTTCCTGAAGCCAAAGAAGTGCAATTCCGAAGAAATACATAAATAACAATGAGAATCTATTGAAAATTCATTAATTACCGAAATAGACATTTTTGATCGTCGCTCACGCACCCACGCACTAACTTCAAACAGGAGAAATTCAGCTTAACAATAAACTAACTGTTTTTACTAACTATCACGTCTTTCGAACGTCTCTGATAAAATTCACGATATTGGGAAATCTGATAATGAGTTTCGAATTAAAACGTATACGATTTATCAGTTTATAATCGATCGTTGCGATGTAAATGATGAAACGTTCTCTCGTTTAATGAAAGTTATTTGTTCCTTCGTTGAAACTTTGATGTTAAATATCGTGCTGTTTCTTGCAGATTGCGCCACTGCTTACACGCGCATGATTGCAACAGATCGGAATAATCAATCTTCATTATTGATAATGCGTACTTCTATTTCTTACGAATGAATGATAAATTTAAGTTGATGATTTTTTTAATATTATTTACAGAACTTTAGACGACTCGAATAACTTGAAAATAATTGAACCTTCTGTCGTAATAATGTAAATTCTTTGGCATTTATATAATTTTATTTATGATAATTATGACGGACACAATAAATTACTAATTTCTCCATTTACGTTTCACGTGAAACACACTTTTAATTTTATGCATAAGTTCACGTCATAATCGTTAAAGAATATTAAGGATATTTATTAAATATACCGGAAAAGTTTGTGCTTTCTTTTATATAAACATTCCAGATACGAGTATTTCCAAAAAAAATTTTACTAATTGTATTTTAAATTGCACAGTACTTATCTTGTTAATTGTATTTTTAAAAACTTATTAAATATATGTGTGTGTATATACACATTATTTTTTAAAAACATAATTAATATATATATATATATATATACAAGGAAAAGTAAATAATATTTTGATTAATATCAAAAAAGATAAATTTCTTTCTCGAGGACAAGAAAGTTTTAAGACAATCCGTATCCTATATTTTTCGATTAAAGTAAAAGTGAATAAGTTAAATTATATTTAGCAGAAGGAGGGTTATATATATATGTATATATATATATGTATATGTATAAACACGTGCAAACATACATGCACTTTACACATACATATCCTACAGTACGTTCACGATGAAGGTAGCAAGAATAGGGTACGAGGGTCGAAGATATTGAAAACCAGAAAAACCGGTCTCTTCCTTTTGACCCCCCTCTACCGTAACGCGCGCCATTCTCCTGCACGCAGAAGTCACAGGTAGGTTCGTAGCAGCTGATGTATCGAGTATCGTGCCACGTCGACGCCTACCCACAGACCACAGGTAAGACAAACCTTTTCCAGTCAAAAATCCGTCGGTTCAACAGATATTTCGTTCGAGAGAGCTGAGTAATGCACAACAAAGTCCAAGCAACGGTACAATCCATACCAATGACGCACGATCATCGAACCTCTGTATACTTTTCTGAAGCATCGTTCAATCTATGCATACTCGGTGAAATTATTTTTATAAATAAAAGATATGATACCTGTGAAACAAAGTTTAATTGGAAACTATTTGAAGATGTAATATCTGGCATGTTTGTACGGAGTTCATCAATGAAAAAGGAGAAAAAGATGAGATTGGCAATTTGATACCTGACTTATATAGGAGTAAAATATTTTGTCGATTTGAAGATTTCTTGAGAAGGAGCATCTTCATATTTGCCTTGATGGCTCCTCTCAGTTTACACTGTCTTGCAACCGGTTCTCGTGTGCATACTAGGTTAATTTATTTGACCCACCGACTACGCTCGCTACCAATTAGTTTTCCAGGGTATTAAGTAGGTATCCTTTTATACCACGTTGCCTTCACTGGAATTCAGGATCAGCCTGCGACTATTAACAGTAACGATTCCGCAGTCCGTTCGCGAACTAGACATTATATATGATCATTCTGAATTGAGTGGGTGTGAAACATATCGCTGAAGATCATTATAAACATATTTCTCATTGCGTTCCTCCATTCCATGTATTTTTTAACATCCTTAACTCGTTCTGAGTTTCTTTCAAATAGCCAAGATTTATTTGCTTAACGGTTCCTCGAGAGAAAGTATAGTCAGATTTATATTGACAATTACAAGGAATGGTTAAGAGTCTTAACTTAAGATAAGGAAACGAACGTTTCCAGTAAGTAATATTTTGACTTGCAATCTATGATGCATATCTGAGATATTCCTATTCTCGTTCGGCTTCTATTTTATCCGATTGCTTCCAATTCAAGATGATAGAAATAATTCTGTAAGTGAAGATCTATGAGATAAATGTATTTCTTGTAAGAAGTTAAGTTAACGAGTAAGTGTACGTATTAGTCAATGTTTTGACTAATTTAAACGAAAAGCTTGAGATATTTTTTGTAAGATACAAAGCAGCGAAATATATTATTTAATTCTAAAAAAAAAAAAATATCCGATCCTGCCAGGATTCGAACCTGGAATCTTCTGATCCGTAGTCAGACGCGTTATCCGTTGCGCCACAGGACCAATCTTGATTATGTTTTTTATACAAAACTATAAATATACCGTTAAATTGTATTTACGTTTACATGATTTTACTCGAATAAAGTAAATCTCACCAAATCTCGAAAGCAAAAAGTTTAATCGTAATTATACCCTTATCTAGTATCCATATGTAACAACCATATAATATAACACTACGTAACAATTTATTAGCGTTTAAGGGACATAAATTAATTTTCTGTACTTGCGAATATTTTGAGTTCACAGCTTTCTTTCCAGGAATGCTAATGGCGATTGCTCCGTGATAATCAAACATGACAGAGATACAGTTACGTTACTGGAGACACCGTCAGCTGCAGATAAGAATATGATACAGCAAAATCAATTTATAGAACAAGTTCACTGGAATGCAATGTCAGAGAACTTCTTTTTATCGATAAAGCGCAAATAAAATTTAGATAATGACATTTAAACGTAATACGTCTAGATGTTTCTGATAAAAAGAATATAATTTAGATCGTAATAAAGTATCTTTATTAATATGCACAAACGGATCTCCAACTTGCATAATTAATACATGATTAATTACAGAGTTCCGCTGATTTCACGTCGATTTGATACTGAAGTAGCTTCTGTTTATCTGTGTTAAGTAATCCGTGGAATAATGGAGATTAAAGAACGTGATTATTTATTAGGGATAATTGCTGTTCATTACAGTATCGGTGTAAAATGGTGTAAAATTTCAGATGCGAAACGATATATGTTAAGCATGATACATGTAATACGAAACGTGTGATACATGTGATCTGATTATTTCATTCGAGCATTTCTTAATAACTCTTAACAACTTAATAATTAAGATCATCGCGTATTTTACTCGTGAAAATTTAAATATATATGATTTTATTACGAAATATTTTCATCTCGAACATCTTTATACAGTCAATTGAACCAAATGAAAGTTGAGCTATGTAAAAACCATAATTTTCGAATGATTAACGAGCACGATATCAATGATGATAAGATACACAAAAAAGATAAATAATACTATTACTGATAAAGCAGTAAACTGTAGTTATCCAATGATTACTCCATCTGGAAAGGCGTATACTTACCTTTTAAAAATTTCCTTCGCAAACTTGTGGCCGAGAAAGGAGTATTCAAACTTCAAACAAAAGAATCGAGATATGTATCCTAAAGGAGAGAAACTACGTTTATTAGCTAGAAGCGTAAATAGTCGTAGTTTATTACGTGTTTCAAACAAATATTTCGTGGTCCTTTTCCTCGAGTTTAAACAAGATTGTGCAGGCAAATGCCACAATTCGCTTTCTACACTACGCATGCGTAAACGCGTGTAAAAATTTTGCTGAAACCGATGTTAACCGAGCGCGACCGAACTTAAACGAATGGCGACCCCAAGTTTTGTGATCGGGCCGTTGCGACGGTTGAAAGAGACGGAAAGTGGGGTTAGATTGTAGTAAAGAGACGAGAGAGAGAGAGAGAGACAGACAGAAACTAAGACAGGGAGAGACACAAGGTAGAAAGAGAGACGAGCGTTCGCAAGTGGGGATAGAATCTTGGTGTGTGCAGCAGAAGTAAACGTACCTATAGTATCGCATCTCCGGCCAGACTGTGTACAATCGGCAAGCGAGACGGAGATAAGACGTTGCACAGTGTACGCAAGAGAGAAGAAACGAGCCGACGAAGAAGAAGGTAGATAGAGAGGAAAGCAAAAGGGAGCAGCTTGTGGAACGGCATGTCCTCGCGTGCTCGTGTCGTAGAGCGTTTCTGAACGCAGCCATTACGACACAGCCGCTCTCGGTGACGCTTTGCTGCGGTAGAGCCGTGCTCACGCGCGTAGTGGTCACGGAACGATCGGAACGGGGCACGCGCGTTTTCGGAAGTTCGAGCAAAATCTCGGTAAACGAAATTCCTTTTGGCGATTAAATATCGGTAAACGATATCGCGACGAGCGAATTTTTTTTTGAAAATTTTCTTTCTGTGCGTGTACAGGGAAGCCTACGGACGCCTCTTGACGCACGGCGTCACATCGCGCGGATCGACAACCGGAGATCGCTCGATTTCTCTTTTTTGGTAGCAATTCGCAGAAAAATAAAATAATAACCAACCATGTTTGACGTGTTCGGCTCGGTAAAAGGATTGCTCAAGCTCGACAGCGTTTGCATCGATAACAATGTCTTCCGGCTGCATTATAAAGCTACGGTGATCATATTAATTGCTTTTTCGTTACTCGTCACCTCCAGGCAATACATAGGAGATCCCATAGACTGTATCGTGGACGAGATACCGCTTCACGTTATGGATACTTACTGTTGGATCTATTCGACGTTCACGATCCCCGATCGAACCGGCGTTGTCGGCAAAGACATAGTACAGCCGGGCGTTGCATCCCACGTTGACGGCGAGGACGAAATCAAGTACCACAAGTATTATCAGTGGGTGTGTTTCACGCTGTTCTTCCAGGCGATACTATTCTACGTACCGCGTTACCTGTGGAAGACCTGGGAAGGCGGCCGAATCAAGATGCTAGTTCTCGACTTGAACTGCCCTGTGATGAGCGACGAATGTAAATCGGAAAGAAGAAAGTTACTGGTCGATTATTTCGCGTTGAACTGGCACACGCAGAATTTCTACGCGTTCCGCTTTTTCCTCTGCGAGGTGCTGAACTTCGTCAACGTGGTCGGTCAGATCTACTTCATGGACTTTTTCCTGGACGGTGAGTTCACCACCTACGGCTCGGACGTGGTGAAATTCACCGAAATGGAGCCCGAGGAGAGGATCGATCCAATGTCACGGGTGTTCCCAAAGGTAACCAAATGTACCTTCCACAAATACGGTGCGTCTGGCACGGTGCAGAAATTCGACGGCCTCTGCGTGCTACCATTGAACATCGTCAACGAGAAGATATACGTGTTCCTGTGGTTCTGGTTCATCATCCTGTCTGTGTTGAGCGGTTTGACCCTGGCTTACCGTGCCGCCGTGGTAGCCGGGCCGAGGCTCCGCTTGGTGCTGTTGCGTGCCCGCTCGCGCCTCTCCAAGCCAGAGCATATCGAGGCGATCGCGGAGATGTGCCAGATCGGCGACTGGTTCGTTCTTTATCAGCTTGGCAAGAACATAGACCCGGTGGTGTACCAGCAACTTGTCGTCGATCTTGCCACGAAACTACAGGGCAAAGAATCTGTCTAGTTTCTTTTTCATATCTGGAACTCCTCTTTTTCTTTTCTTTTCTTTTCTTTTCCCCCGCTTCTTCGTTTATACTGTCCGATTCGCCAACATCTGAACCGATCGAGTCGAATCGAGTTGTACTTCGTTCGTGTATTTTTTTCATTGCACAGTTTATTCGAAGATCGAGGGCCACCTTTTTAGTTACTTTAATAGTTTCTTCTTTTTTCTATCTTCGTGTCTATAACATACATGTAGAACGTGCGTTCCAACAATTTTGAACAAATTTGAACTGTAATTCACTGGCGTAAACGTGTAAAGTGAGGTATGATATTATACCTTTCGATCGTTGTTTGAGAAGTCTCGATCGGAGGTCGAAGTTTTGGGTAGTATGACGTATCAAACGAATGCGAATGGAGAAATTAATTCTTGTTCTCTCTCTCTCTCTCTCTCTTCCTTTCCTTTTTTTCTCTCTTTTTTTTTTCTTTTTTTTTTTTTTTTAGTTAAACTATACATCTATTTCTATTTGTATTTGCCATGATACATGAGTATATGTATACTTGCGAGTATCGATAGTTTCTATCGATAATTGGATACATGTTCAGCTCTATTCATTCGGCTCATATTATTTCCTCGAATTCTCCGACTTCGATAACATCCATGGATCATTGTTGCTTCATTTATACGCACATATTTCTTTAACATTACATATTCTTTTGTAACTAAATCCAGTTTGAATGATACGTACCGGGAACTACCATGTCAAAAATTGCCCCACGAAATGAATTCCGAAATATTGTTATGCGATATTGTAAGAAATAAGACGAGCATGTTATTTTTATTTTTCTAACGTTATCGTTTTCACTGGCAAAAGTAATGTTTCCCATTTGCTCGATAAATCTGTAAACATTACCAACAGAAGTATGACGATAGAATATATATATATATATATATATATATATATGTGAGTGTGTGTGTGTGTGTGTGTGTGTGTGTGTGTGTGTGCGCGCGCGCGCGCGCGTGTGTGCTGTGTCTGTGTATACATACTCATATATATGCAAGTTAGAAGGAGAAAGAGCTTAGTAGTAAATTGCTCCAGAAAAATGGAGGCTTCATAGAGAGAGACTTTGATTGTGTGATATAAAACAGGAGACGACACGACGTTTTCATTTTTACTGCTGTTCTTCTCTCTTTCCTTCCCCCCCCCCATCTCATCTTTATTTTTCGTCTTTTCTTTTTTCTCTTAGAACAAGCGTTTCTTTTTTCCATTTGTTTCGGATGGATATGTTACTTTCGACTTTTTTTTTTTCTTCTAATTTTTTTTCTTTCACCGTTGGACGAAACGATGCACGAGAGAGGGAAAGTATTAAAAGTGGCAGATCTGTCGTGGAGATTAAATGGCCCCCTTACCGCGCCCTCTCCTTTTCCTTTTGGCAATCAAACGACGTGTCGTCTTCCTAGAAATATAATTTACCATATTATTATTTTTTTTTTTTTTTTTCATATAGCATAGGACCGTACATCTTGTACATTGTAGAATATCTTATAAAATAGAGAATATATAAATTTATATTATATATATATATATATATATATATATATATATATAAATGTCCTAAATCTATATATAAATATCTATAGAGACAGAGAGAGAGAGAGAGAGAATAAACGAGAAGAGGAGGAAAAGAGGGAAAGACCACGCGCGACAGAAAGAGAGAGAATGAATGAGATCGAGTGAGAGGAAAACAGTACCCTTGCAAATATATAGTTCAGAAAGAAAAACAACTGCTGCGGAAAATTTCTTTTGTACGTCTATTCTCGCTTTACTTTCTCTTCATTAATTAATACTTTTTAACTCATCGTTGCGATAATTAGAATGTTTTATATATATATGTGTATGTATATTTTAATATACGTCGAGGGACCAAAAGAAAGAAAAGAAAAAGCGATGAAGAAAAGAAAAGTCTAGAAGGCAATATCGATAAACATATGTAGATTTACTCTTTTTGTCCGTCGTTC
Organism: Tetragonula carbonaria; assembly: GCA_032399595.1. NCBI lineage: Eukaryota > Metazoa > Arthropoda > Insecta > Hymenoptera > Apidae > Tetragonula > Tetragonula carbonaria. The sequence goes on along the minus strand of JAUCRC010000005.1, from coordinate 8,496,632 downwards.
GTTAATGCTATTTTTGCTCGTCCGCCGATCCTGTCTTTGCCGTTTCGAAATTATTGCTTGAAATTATTGTTGCTGCCGGAATCATTGTAACACCGTCCTCTGTATGTGCAACCGAAGCAAAATTCTAAAGAAAAAAAGAAGAAGACACTAGGAAAAGATTATTTTAAGACGAAATAAAAGACAATAAAAATAATGTATGTTTAGCTGGTAAGAATTTAAAGGTGAAGAAAACAAAAAGAGAAAAAAAAAATGGAAAATGGCGCGAGAGTTCGAAGAATTGTTTTTCTCTGCATATCAATTCTCCACCATCAAATGTAGAAATATATATATATATATATGATTTTTCTTGAGAGATCCATGCTCAAAGTAAGACTGCCAAGAAATCGAAACACTCCGTATTATCGTGATTCTTGTATTTTATATCTATTTAGGATTGTACACGTGTGAGTAGAATTTAGAACTTTTTCTCATTGCACTTATTACATATATATATATATATATATATATATATATAAAATTATATGCGTAATATAATATTATATATTATATGTATAAATGTGTCATATATATATATATATAAATATATAAATATATATATATATATATATATCCTTCTCCCTTGCTTCATGCCAGTGTTTTCTTTCCGATTTCGATCAATTTCATTCGCATAATATATTCCCATAGGTATTTGTTCCTTTTCCTTATACTTCTTCAGTTTTCTTTCGTTTATTTTTTTTACACCGATAATTTTAATAAATTTCAATCGCACGCATACGTACGCATTGGCGCGCATTCAACCTCCCGATTCTGAGAGATTCGAAAATAACAAGATAGAAAGAACTCTGCAATTTAGTCTTCTCTTTTCTCGTTAGAAAACGCTTGATCAGTCACAAGCCGGTGCAAGTGAAAGAATGAAAAGACGCTGTGCTTTAGTTCCAGTGCCTTTGAACCTTGGAATATTGGAGTATTTAATGAAACTTCCACGAAGAGCGAAGTGCATTCCAAAAGTTATATATATACTAAGTACTAATTAAGTACGTTCCCTTGTTACATGGTTTTCATCGATCATTCGCAAATAAATTATAAGCATTAAATGTGTAATCGTAACAATATCTCTAGAACGCACAAGTGGTCAACATTAACATTATTATATATTATTATAACTGACACAATATTGTACGTTGCTAAAATTTCTATTTTTGTCTGAATGAAATGTTACTACGGATGGACTGTTTTGCCTTTTGAACATCCCTCGAGTGACTACGGATTAACTAGAGAGCGCTAGAGATTTTAAACGCTAAAATTATTATTATTATAAAATAATCTAGAGGAAGAAAGAAAAGTGCCTATTTCTATGTGTAACGAGCGATGAAACTCGCATTCGTAGGTAGTGATAGAGGCATCGATGCATTGTTCTATTCTAATGAAATGGCTAATTAGGGGAAGAAACGTAATATACCTGTCGTCGTGTTTGTACGTTGTATGTACGTGCTTCTTCTGCCTGTAGAAGCGATAAGATATGAAGAAACAATTATATACGTGAAGAAAAATATATATTATATATATATATATATATATATATATATATATATAGAATTATAAAGATCCCAGCTAGATAAAATTTGCTGGAGGAATGAGTGATAATTGATTAATAATGATAATCGATGCGTTATTTTCCTTTCCTTATTATTAGTATTTCTATTCTTTACTCGTTGATGATGATAATTATTATTACTTACTATAATGATAAGGATAAAATGTGTTCTCGCTCGTGCGACAGGAAGTTGCGTTTTTGTAAAATTTCTTATTGGAGGGAAAAATATAGGCTACATTCCGTTTGTGAATTATCTTTCTTTTGATATATATATATATATATATATATATATATATATATATATATGTATGTATGTATGTATGTATGTATGCTTATATGTACGTATTTTTATCATGTTTCAAGGATCGACAATGTACTGCCAAAATAATCCTATATTTTCGTAAAAATGTTCTATGAAATTGAACAAAATAAAATGTCAGCGAGTAATCAGTGATTAATCCATGATTCCTGAAGTTCATTCTGGATTGTTCCCTTCCGTCATACGTGCTGCTTCGATTGATTTCATGTTGGAGGTTATTGCGTGTGAGTAAAATTGTTCACAGAGAAGAGAAAAAAGTATATCGAGATAATCTTGATTAATTGGTAAGTTTGCGAGATCTTATCTTTTAATGGTCTTCTGTTTGTTGTTAACTTTTTAGATCAGTAGAAAATTAATATCTCTTGTCCTAACACTTGTAAATAATTATTATAAATAATTAAAAAGCGATTCAAATAATTTTGCAGATTGTTCAATTGCGACGATTTTCAATTATATTTTCCTCAATTATAGAATGATTCGTTTGAATATTTTGAAGAAGAATTTAAAATATATTATATATCAATATATCAATATAATTATTTAAATAATTATTATAAATAATTAAAAAGCGATCCAAATAATTTTGCAGATTGTTCAATTGCTACGATTTTCAATTATATTTTCCTCAATTACAGAATGATTCGTTTGAATATTTTGAAGAAGAATTTAGAATGTATTATATATCAATATAATTAATTATTTAAATAATTAAAAAGCGATCCAAATAATTCTGCAGATTGTTCAATTGCGACGATTTTCAATTATATTTTCCTCAATTATAGAATGATTCGTTTGAATATTCTGAAGAAGAATTTAGAATATATTATAATAATTATTTAAATAATTATTATAAATAATTAAAAAGCGATCCAAATAATTTTGCAGATTGTTCAATTTCTACGATTTTCAATTATATTTTCCTAATTATAGAATGATTCGTTTGAATATTTTGAAGAAGAATTTAAAATATATTATATATCAATTAATTATTTAAATAATTATTATAAATAATTAAAAAGCGATCCAAATAATTTTGCAGATTGTTCAATTGTAACGATTTTCAATTATATTTTCCTCAATTATAGAATGATTCGTTTGAATATTCTGAAGAAGAATTTAGAATATATTATAATAATTATTTAAATAATTATTATAAATAATTAAAAAGCGATCCAAATAATTTTGCAGATTGTTCAATTGCGACGATTTTCAATTATATTTTCCTAATTATAGAATGATTCGTTTGAATATTTTGAAGAATTTAGAATATATTATATATCAATTAATTATTTAAATAATTATTATAAATAATTAAAAAGCGATCCAAATAATTCTGCAGATTGTTCAATTGCTACGATTTTCAATTATATTTTCCTCAATTATAGAATGATTCGTTCGAATATTCCGAAGAAGAATTTAGAATATATTATATGTCAATATAATTAATTATTTAAATAATTAAAAAGCGATCCAAATAATTCTGCAGATTGTTCAATTGCGACGATTTTCAATTATATTTTCCTCAATTATAGAATGATTCGTTTGAATATTTTGAAGAAGAATTTAGAATATATTATAATAATTATTTAAATAATTATTACAAATAATTAAAAAGCGATCCAAATAATTCTGCAGATTGTTCAATTGCTACGATTTTCAATTATATTTTCCTCAATTATAGAATGATTCGTTCGAATATTCCGAAGAAGAATTTAGAATTTAGAATCGATTGTACTTCATGCGTAAAAGTATCATTCCATCTCGCCATGATCTTGATGAAACTTTTCACGTGCTCGCATGATTTCTATCGATGGAACTACGCGGTCTTCAGCTGGCGGAGGGGAGGGCTTCGTTGCGCTCGAGATTGGCGATCATCGAAACGAATCTCGACTCTCGAGGTCCAACCAATTTCGGTTCCCTCTGTTCGCGTTATCGCAACAGGGGGACACGGAGATTATTCTCATTTTACCGATTAGTAATTCGAAGCTCAGCCTTAAATGTTAAATTCCCAGCTGTTATCCGCGTCTGCGAGTCATCCTTCAACGATCGATCTCTCAACTGTTTCCACTCCCTACTTTCGCGTGTACGTTGTGAACATTTTCTTCGTACAGAAGAAACAACAATGTACTGTATATGTCTCTCGTGAGAATGTGAAAGAAAGTCGAAGTTTATTATTTATTATAATGGTATTTTAAAATACGTAAAATTTCAGAAAAAAGAACGAACAGAAGATTTTCGTCGAAATGTGACGAATTTCACGTTGTTGATTTTTATTTTCGTTCACGGTTGCTTTCACGTTGCGATTAGTGTTCCAGACGTCCGACGGAGATGAGATAAAGATTTTACAAAGCGCAATGCCAACATACCGATATACCGATATATCGTTGCGTGAAGTGAAAATGAGAGAATTACGTGGCGAGGTAATATTGCAAATATTAACAGACAGGCAGACAGCTAACAAATAGGTCAAGAATGATGGTGCTGAATGTATAATGCTTGCGAGTGTAACCGTAGGTTACTGGAATGGAGAAGTACAGGAGACAGAACTTTTCTTCGGAGGATCCGTTCGGATTGCCAACTTCAGAGGCGACTGCACCAGGGGCAACGGCCGGTCAAAGTCCTACCTTCGACATTCTATCCCCCCTACCTCTTTGTTCCTGTCTTTCTCGTTCGTCGTTTCTTCTTTCCTTGCAGCTTTGGTTCTCTTCCACTCTTAAACTCGTTCGCTTTTTCGTCTCCTCTTATCTTATTTGGTCTTTCCCTTTTTTCCCCCCTGCCCCCTTCTCTTACATTTACCTTTGCTATCTCCCGTGGCGCGCCTTCCTAATTTTGGACGTTCCTTTCGACTCGTTCTTCTCTTTTCTCGATGTATTAAATTTCTATATTTGTTTCTATATTTGTCCGATATTCGACGTAATGGCCAGTGCGGCCATTTGCATTCACACGACATTTCGTCGGAGTAATTATTTGCTAAAAGTTGTTCGAACCGAGCTCGACGAGATGAATTTTCAGATTTTCTAGAAAGGGATAACAACGATGACGATAATGATTACGAGGCCTGATTTTCCGAACGAAGTGAAAGAAAACTCGCGATAAAGTACAATTACTCGATCATCGTGGATTGTACTCGAAGCGAGTCCAAGGTGAAATCATCATATATAGGCTTGATATAGATTAACGGAGATTCGTTTCGTAACTTTTACCAGCGAACTGCGCGACAATCATCTGGATCGGCGATTAATCAGAGCGCTTGTACGATCGTACTGTTGTAGTTAAAGTCGGTCGTTTAAAAGTCGTAAAGCGCGAGTTGTTGATCAACGTTCACGTTTGCTGAAACGTTTGTTTTCTTCTGTTTTAGAAAAGAAGCAATTCAACTTTAGACTAGTTCCTCTTTTATCAATTACAATGTATAATCAATTACAATGTATAATAAATATCTTCTTTTATCAATTATAACTTTAGACTAGTTCCTCTTTTATCAATTACAATGTATAATCAATTACAATGTATAATAAATATCTTCTTTTATCAATTATAACTTTAGACTAGTTCCTCTTTTATCAATTACAATGTATAATCAATTACAATGTATAATAAATATCCTCTTTTATCAATTACAACTTTAGACTAGTTCCTCTTTTATCAATTACAATGTATAATAAATATCCTCTTTTGTCAATTACAACTTTAGACTAGTTCCTCTTTTATCAATTACAATGTATAATAAATATCCTCTTTTGTCAATTATAACTTTAGACTAGTTCCTCTTTTATCAATTACAACGTATAATAAATATCCTCTTTTATCAATTACAACTTTAGACTAGTTCCTCTTTTATCAATTACAACTTTAGACTAGTTTTTCTTTTATCAATTACAATGTATAATCAATCACAATGTATAATAAATATCTTCTTTTATCAATTACAACTTTAGACTAGTTCCTCTTTTATCAATTACAATGTATAATAAATATCCTCTTTTATCAATTACAACTTTAGACTAGTTCCTAGATGAATTACAATGTATATTTGGATAAGTTTTACAGTGGCCATAGCGATGCCATCATTGTATAAGTTCGGAAAAACCGAATAGATATTTGTTTCTGATAATGATCTTCAAGATCCATTAGACAGTACTGGAAGGTCTTTCAAGGCCTTTGTACGAAACGTAGTAACCATTGTTTAAAAAACGTGAAGAAACGTCAGTCGTTTCTCAAAAATTATGCACAAAGAGAGACTGACTTCAAGACTCGACTTCGAAGTTTAAATAAACTCGCTGTTAGCGATTTAATTGTACTATCTGAACGATAGTGAATCCTTCACTATTCCTGTGATGATTAATCGTCCAGAAGAAAAAAAAAGAAATGCGGCTTAATCCCGCACTTTTGCTCACAAATCACGAACAAGTATCAGGCATTTACTTCTTGAAAGATCAGCCGGCTCGATCGATCAATCAGGGGCCACGTGTATTTCTCGATAAAATAATTGCACGCTGATAATTGTGTCCTTTTGTTAAATCACTTGTACGAGTTTTGTTATCTCGTCTTATCTAAGCGAATAAACGACCCAAGTCTTACTTTTCTCAGTGTATAGTTATGAGTCTATGTATGTTTCGCGAAGCGTTGTCACTCACAATGCCACTGCGCAATCGTAGCTGTTGATAAGAGAAAACAGAGAAGATCTATCGGCATCGAAGTTTCAGTCTGAATTCGATCAACATTTCGTCGTGGCATTGTGTGACAAAGTTTCCTTTAAAACCGCGATTCTCATTTCTTCTTCTATTCTTCGAAACTTTCGAACGAAAGTAAATGCAGTAGATGCTGAAGATAGCCAAGAGGGCTGGGTAGCCAATTGACGAAGAATTTTCTTGCGATAAACGTCACGAGAGGCTTGTGCGATCCTGAGTGATTGAGCATTTCTCCGTAGAAATGGCCTCTCTTTTAGCCACGTTCTCGGTCCTTAAAGACCACGTCAAGTTGAAGGTCACGCAGGATACGATAGCCATTGATAACATGGGTAATAAATAAATGGTGACACGTATGAAGATATTTTTTATCTCCGCGAAGAGGAAGTTGAAACGTTCTTTTAAATCGAGCATCTGTAACTTTAGATTATTGTTCGATCGAACAATCAGACTACTAGGATATTTGTGAAATCTCATATTTCTACGAGTGAAAATTCCTCTCGCGAATTTTAATTCCTTTCTACTTGCTAAATATCACTCTGTAACTTGAATATTTCTGAATATCATGTACATTCTGCGCACAATTTTGTGCCTTTATTAAATTTCTCGCGATTCACAGTCTCGTTCGTCAATTTTATTTCATTACTATTTCGCTTAATTTACACGAATTAAAATTGTCGTGAATTGTCTGCAATTTCTTATTCGTCATTTTCAATTAGTTTTCAAGCTGCACTACAGAGTCACGTTTCTGATACTTTTAATCAGCACGTTGCTGGTGACTTCTAAGCAATTCATCGGAGAGCACATCAGGTATTGTTGTGATATTATTATTAAATCGTGAATTATTATATAATCGTCCCATTATTTGACATTACATTAATTTATTTTCAGTTGTCGAATTCTTTTCTTTTTTATCGCGTTTTCGTCGTAAGTGTTATCAGCTAGTACGATATTGGTTTTGTCCTCTATTTAAAAAGGCCTCGATAATCTTCGATTTGAAAATAATAAGATGCTTATCTTCGCCGGCATTCGTACATGGAATTATGTTGTTTCTCGTATATCTTTCAAAGGAGAATGTCAAATGAAGTGTTCAACGAGTAACTTTTCTTTTCGTGAAATAAATGAAAAAAAATGTGGCTAAAATGCTTGGTAAAACATATTCCTGTCAACGTAGGCAGAAATGTAAAAGTCAAAATGTCCAAAAGTCGCTTCAGCTTATATAACAGTTACGACGAAGTTATTTCTATTATTCCAAAGTTATTTCGATTATTCTAACAAATAAAAATAAAATAAAATCCGTTATATTATTTCTTTATACAGTTATCGCTGTAAAAAGTCATTGCATCATTGCGGGGGAAAGAAATCGTAACGTGAAGTAGAAACTTTAAAATAAAATTGTACAAGTCATTTTGACTGGTGTGGCAGTTCTAGCGTTAAACTTAGACGAACTTTGCAAGTTTCGCAAGAATTTCAAGTAACAAGATCATGAAAATCATGAATTAAAAGGTGCTAATAGAATAGATAATACTCGATACGTTTTTATGGATAAGGTGCATCGCCGGGCATGGAACGAGCGACGATATAGTGAAAGTGATCAACACCTACTGCTTTTTCATGTCTACGTACACCGTGGTAAATATTAACAACAACGAGCAAGTTAGATAAGAAACGAATAATTGCCAAACGAAGAAATGATCTTTCATAGCCCTTTCGCGAACACTCGAACGAGATAATTATAGACAGAAATATCGAAAGAGATAATTAAATAATATTTCGTTTTTTTTCGAGATGATCGCGAGCAACGAAAGAAACTTTTGCATAACTTTAACAAAGGAAATTTCTTCTTTCAGTCGAAACACTTGAACGCATCGGCCGTGGAGTCAGGCGAAATTCCGCATCCTGGCGTGGGGCCAGCATCCTCGGCAGACCCCGTGGTGCATCATGCCTACTACCAGTGGGTGCCTTTCGTTCTGTTTTTTCAGGCGATCCTCTTTTACGCGCCACACTACCTGTGGCGGAATGTTGAAGGTCAGTCGCTGGTATAATACCTAGCAACTCATCCTGCATACTTTTGTATATTCTCTGCATTTTGTATATATATATTCTTTGCATAGTTCTCCTGCTACGTAGCCAGAAAACTAATTTTCTGCCTAACTAGTTACCTAACTCTTTTCGTTGCGTTGAAAATACGATTTCTTTTACGGCCACTTGGCAAAGTTGCAAAATGCACGTACAGTAGTCAATTATTTTCTCTGAAGCTTATTAAATACTCGCGCAATTAAAAACGGGAAAAGTGAAATAAAAATTTGTCGAGGCCAGGAGGTCGGCTGAAAGCGTTGGTATCTGGATTACACATGGCATCGTTAGCCATCCACGAGACACCCTTGAAGACGGAGAACGGTCTGACTATCCCGTCGAAGGATGATCGAAACGAGAAAATCGTTCAGATGCGACACGCTTTCCTCAACCGTATCCACTTGAATCGGCCGTGGGCGTATTACTTGGGCCTGTGCGAGGTTCTCAACTTCATCAACGTCCTCGTGCAAATCTACTTCACCGATTGGTTCCTCGGCGGTGCTTTCCTGGGCCTTGGCCAAGCGGTCGCGCACGATGGCCTCGATGGCAGAGTCGACGCGCTCGATGTCGTTTTCCCCAAAGTAAAGTTTTCCTTTTCCCCCCGAAATGAAAGCTCATTGCGAACTGCTCGACCACCACTTGTTGATCGCCGTACGAAGCGAATTAATTAATTTCCATTTGGAAATTATTTTCTAACGCTAGAAAAATCGAAAAATATTCGTCTGTATTCTTCCTTGATTTTGGATACGTTCGAAAGCTGCTTCGAGAGAAAGGCAAGAAACAAAATCTGCGGCGATCAACAAGGTTAAACGATCGAGGAAGAAACTCGATCGATTTTTTTATCTTTCCTCTCGATTTCGTCGCTTCTTCCATGCGGATCTGTGGGGGTTTTCCTCGAATAAAAACGCTTTTTTCGAATAAACGTTTCAGGTAACCAAATGCATCTTCCACAAGTACGGTCCATCAGGATCCATACAAAATCACGACGCGCTATGCGTCATGGCGCTGAATGTCGTTAACGAGAAGATTTATATATTTCTGTGGTATTGGTTTATCATGCTCTCGGTGATAACCGGTTTAGGATTGCTTTGGCGGATACTGACTATGATTTTGCACGCCAGGTTATTACTATTTCTTTTACTCGCCTATATTTCACTACTATTATCATCGGTTTATTTGCCGTGAGCTTTCGCAGAATCGCGATCCTTTGAACTCGCATCGTTGATTCCAGTTCCAGTACATCGGTTGTGATAAAATTAGTTATATGATTATTAAATTTAAAAAAAAAAAACGCTCTGTAAAAATCGCTGTTTTATTATCTGCGATGTTAACACATATCCGTCCGGCATTATTTGCATCGCTATTGACCAGCATTTTTCGACACTATTTGTAGGGACGATATGCTCCATATAAAAACAACCTAACTTTTAAAAAGTCATATATTTTTCAGTGAAATTTTGGGAAATGAAATAAAATGAATTTGTATTTATATATATATATATATATTTGTGTGTATATATATATTTGTATATATACAAATATATATATATATACAAATATATATATATACAAATATATATATATATACACAAATATATATATATATACACACACACACAAATATATATATATATACACACACACAAATATATATATATATACAAATATATATATATATATACAAATATATATATAATATATATATATATATATATATATATACACACATAATATATATATATTTGTATATATATATATTTGTCTATATATATATATTTGTATATATATATTTGTCTATATATATATATTTGTATATATATATATTTGTCTATATATATATATTTGTGTATATATATATTTGTCTATATATATATATATTTGTGTATATATATATATTTGTATATATATATTTGTGTATATATATATATTTGTATATATATATATTTGTATATATATATATTTGTGTATATATATTTGTATATATATATTTGTGTATATATATTTGTATATATATATATATTGTGTGTGTGTATATATATATATATATTTGTGTATATATATATATATTTTTGTATATATATATAATATATATATTTGTATATATATACTTGTATATATATATTTGTATATATATATATATATATACTTGTATATATATATTTGTATATATATATATGTTTGTATATATATATATATTTATTTATTTATTTTTGATTTTTTTCTTTCTGAAGTTAAATAAAAATTAAATCCACAAGAAAAGTTGAAACGAATTACTGAAAACATACTCGTTATTTCAGACAAAGTGAATTATTTTCGAAACTTTAATTTTATCAATAATTCATAGTTCTTCAACGAATGGTACTGTTCGAAACATGTGTCCAGTATGAAGGGGAATACTGCAAAAGTCACATACGTAGCTAGTTCTACATTTTCAGTTGCGAACTTTACAAACTTCGCAATATCTTGAAGGATGTTTCGTCTTTCTCCTGCAGTCGCTATCAAAATTAGATTTTAAAAGATCTCCAATGTTATCACTAGACGCTCACAATCAGACAAACTGTCTGCACGTATTTCTTTTTCGTTCTGCATTTTAGATTTACTTTATCATTTGATTTTGATAGAAATAGGTCAGGTAAGAAAATTAACGGCAATATCTCTAAAATCTCTTAAATATCCGAACACCCAAGTGCTTGAACTTTAAATAAACTTCTTCTACACGCAGTACCGACTAACTACGTATTTAAATTAATCTTTTCTTTTTCGCGTTTGCACCCTTACACGACGCAACTGAAGCTGAGATCAGTTTTCTTCGTAGAATTGTCTCTCTGTATTTGCTAGAAGTTACGTTTCAATTTATTCGGATTTAACAAAAATTCGACGATCGATCATTTACTGCGATATACAAATGACGAATTTTTCGTCATGCGGACGGCATATGTGTTAATTAGTCGCGTCTATTGATTCACGTTTGATACTAACTGTGTTTTTCTGGTACGATCAGGAGTGAACGCTTCAACAGGTTGGTCTTCTCGATGGCTTGCCCTGGGAAATACAATCCGTGGGACGTATTGACGGTCACGAATGAATGTCACTACGGAGATTGGGTGTTTCTTTATTACATAGCGAAAAACTCGGATAACTACGTGTTCAAGGAATTGTTGCAGAAACTCGCCGAGGATCTACGTCAATTTCAACCTCTCGTCAGTCTCTCGAACGAGGAAAAAGCGTTAAACCGTTAATTAAGTGTCAGATTTATATTTTGCTTGTATAATATCTGTGTGTGAATTGATAGAATTACCGACGGGATTCGGTTTTCAATTATTCCACGCATTTGATCTAGTGCCTCGCGTAATATCAAAATATATATAATATAATATATAAATATAAGTACTCGTTATTACGAAAATATATATATTATATATATTTTATTATATTTTAATTATTATTATATATATTATATTTTTATTATATATATATTATATATTTATTATTTTTATATATATATTATATATAAAAATATATATTATATTATATTATATATAAAATATTTTATTATATTATATTATATATTATATATAAAATATTTATAATATATATTAAAATATATATTATATTATATATAAAATATTTACTCGTTATTACAGAGTTATGATACAATAAACAAATGACCCACCTACATGGTATATCATATAGATTTTATATATTTTGATATTGATGAAAAGAAATTGATAAAAATTTGCTCGATGCAAATATTTAGGTTTCTTGCAGGTGTGGTAGTTGATTAAACAAAAAACTCTGAACCAATGTAATGGAAATAAATCAATACTAACTAAATAAAAGTGGTACGTTGAACAGTCACTTGGAAACTAGTTAGTAAATTAATTTCATTAAAATAATTTAATTTATTTCGACTCAATGTTATTTAATAAATATTGTTTAATAAATATAATGTAATAAATGTAATAAATATATGTAAATATCATTATTACGAGTTATGATACAATAAACAAATGACTCACCTACATGGTATATTATATAGATTTTATATATTTTGATATTGATGAAAAGAAATTGATAAAAATTTACTCGATGCAAATATTTAGGTTTCTTGCAGGTGTGGTAGTTGATTAAACAAAAGACTCTGAACCAATGTAATGGAAATAAATCAATACTAACTAAATAAATCAATACTAACTGTGGTACGTGTTGTCACTTAGAAACGTCACGTTGAAATAATTTAATTTATTTCAATTCAATGTCATTTAATAAATATAATATTGTAATAATAAACAATATTGTATATAAATAATATTGTTCAATAAACATGTAAATATCATCTATCGTTTTATTATTTATTTCAGAGATTACGTCGTCGAGTTCGAATCGACTGCAGTTTCGTCAAATCTGTTTCTTTCGCATTGCATCATCGTTTCAGAGAATTACACGCCAACGTCGCGTGAACGTCATCGTTGCTTCTTCTGTGCGATAAAACATTTTTAAAATTTGTATAATAACGCTGAATAATGAAAGTTCTGCTTCATTTGTAAAAATCTTCCACCTCCATTTTATTTCGAATATTGCATTGTAAAATCATCGAATAAACAAAAATTTCAACATTCCAGCTCTGAGCCCTGGTGTCACGACATTGATACGTATATTTGATAATTATAATTGAATTACTTCGTTTATCATAAAACAACTATAAATAACTGTAGCGATCTGAGTGGTAAAAGTCCACTCGCGATACCTCGCGAGCATTTTTCAGCTTATTCAGCACTAATTAGAGCACTTATATATGCACCGATGCGTTTATGCTCAGGTAAATACACTAGTTATATTGAACTGACCTCTTCAGTTGCTCGACAATAGTCGGGATTATTAAGGATTGTTTAAGAGGTTGATTGGTTCCGTGACATGGCATTGCTGTCGAATTAGAGCACGTCCATTTGATAACGTCATACATAAGCGTGTATATAAAAGCATAAATTGCGTACGTTGAACTTTGCAATGAATTTCGAAATGACACAAGTTTCAGTTTATCTTCATTATGTTGTTACAGTATGTATAAAATATTGAGAAACATTGGTGGAATATCTGTGGAGAGTCATGAAAACTACAGACATACAGGAATGTCGATTTTGAAACTGATTTTTCCAAGTTACGAGTTACATTTGATTTTGCATTACTTTAATCACTAAGCACTAGCAGAAAATGTGCATTCATTGCAATATCATACATTGAAGTTAAATAAGTTTGTCTGTTACAGAGTTATAGTACAATGTCGATTAAACTTTCACTATTAAAATGTACATAATTCGATTCCTTATTCACGTCAAGGTACTAATTTTCTATTTCACAAGAGGTATTATTAGCTTGGTTGCCTGTCTGAGAACGAATTCGTTTAGTCTCTTGGAAATCACAAATCTTGTTTTCTCAAGAATAACCAGTGACAGGATATTAATGAACCACTTCAAAAGGAAACATTATGGAGTACAATTTCATGGAAACTGAAAACACTGGAACTATTGCGTCATTTTTTTTCTGTCAATTATTTTCATCTCTTCACTTGTTTCTGAAAGATTAAAACTCGAATGTTTCAATGGTAATATTGAAAAAAAAAAAAAAATGATGGTATGTTGTTACAATTTCATGGAAACTGAAAACACTGGATCTATTACGTCAACTCTTCTCTGTCAATTATTTTCATCTCTTCATTTGTTTCTGAAAGATTAAAACTCGAATGTTTCAATGGTAATATTGAAAAAAAAAAAAAAAAATGATCGTATGTTGTTACAATTTCATGGAAACTGAAAACACTGGATCTATTACGTCATTTTTTTTTCTGTCAATTATTTTTTCACCTCTTCACTTATCTCTCTGAAAGATTAAAATTAAAAGTGTTTCAATGGTAATATTGAAAAAAAAAAAATGATCGTATGTTGTTACAATTTCATGGAAACTGAAAACACTGGATCTATTACGTCAACTCTTCTCTGTCAATTATTTTCATCTCTTCGTTTGTTTCTGAAAGATTAAAACTCGAATGTTTCAATGGTAATATTGAAAAAAAAAAAAAATGATGGTATGTTGTTACAATTTCATGGAAACTGAAAACACTGGATCTATTACGTCATTTTTTTTTCTGTCAATTATTTTTTCACCTCTTCACTTATCTTTCTGAAAGATTAAAATTAAAAGTAAAAGTGTTTCAATGGTAATATTGAAAAAAAAAATCGTATATTGTTACAATTTCATGAAAACTGAAAACACTGGATCTATTACGTCATTTTTTTTCTGTCAATTATTTTTTCACCTCTTCACTTATCTCTCTGAAAGATTAAAATTAAAAGTAAAAGTGTTTCAATGGTAATATTGAAAAAAAAAAAAAATCGTATATTGTTACAATTTCGTGGAAACTGAAAACACTGGAACTATTACGTCATTTTTTCTTTCTGTCAATTATTTTCATCTCTTCATTTGTTTCTGAAAGATTAAAATTCAAATGTTTCAATGGTAATATTGAAAAAAAAAAATCGTATACTGTTACAATTTCATGGAAACTGAAAACACTGGAACTATTACGTCATTTTTTCTTTCTGTCAATTATTTTCATCTCTTCACTTATCTCTCTGAAAGATTAAAACTCGAATGTTTCAATGGTAGTATTGAAAAAAAAAAAAAAAAAATGATCGTGAATGTTGTAACTTGCAGATGTCGACGGACGATTGTATCACAAACTTTAACGGAAGGAACTGATTACCTAACTGGTTATCGGGATCTGGCGTTAAGAAAATATTTGAAAATCTATCGTTGCGAAATATGGTGATTGAATCAGCTATTAACGAACGATACGGACAAATGATTCTCCAACATCTGATGAGAAACATATAACATTTTATTCATTGCTGCTTTGATAAATATCTTCTTTTGCAGACGTCACGTCATTGCTGAATTAGATTGATATTCCATTGGCGAGTTCACATAAAATGTACCATTTTAAAGTTCTAATTCACTAATTTATTCGCTATGCGAACGAACAAATATGAAATACCGAGCAAGTATTGAAGAGAAGCAAGGAGAATACATGTACATTTAAATAATGATTTTATCACATTTGTAACAGTGATAACCGATATAAATGAACACAGAAGATTTAGAAAACTAGATTCCTATAAGATATACTAATAACCTGCTGTTTCAGAAACAGCATGACGTCTAAAAATCTTCTTTTGCAGACGTCACGTCATTGCTGAATTAGATTGATATTCCATTGGCGAGTTCACATAAAATGTACCATTTTAAAGTTCTAATTCACTAATTTATTCGCTATGCGAACGAACAAATATGAAATACCGAGCAAGTATTGAAGAGAAGCAAGGAGAATACATGTACATTTAAATAATGATTTTATCCGATTTTATCACATTTGTGACGGTGATAACCGATATAAATGAACACAGAAGATTTAGAAAACTAGATTCCTATAAGATATACTAATAACCTGCTGTTTCAGAAACAGCATGACGTCTAAAAATCTTCTTTTGCAGACGTCACGTCATTGCTGAATTAGATTGATATTCCATTGGCGAGTTCACATAAAATGTACCATTTTAAAGTTCTAATTCACTAATTTATTCGCTATGCGAACGAACAAATATGAAATACCGAGCAAGTATTGAAGAGAAGCAAGGAGAATACATGTACATTTAAATAATGATTTTATCTGATTTTATCACATTTGTGACGGTGATAACCGATATAAATGAACACAGAAGATTTAGAAAACTAGATTCCTATAAGATATACTAATAACCTGTTTCAGAAACAGCATGACGCCTAAAAATCTTCTTTTGCAGACGTCACGTCATTGCTGAATTAGATTGATATTCCATTGGCGAGTTCACATAAAATGTACCATTTTAAAGTTCTAATTCACTAATTTATTCGCTATGCGAACGAACAAATATGAAATACCGAGCAAGTATTGAAGAGAAGCAAGGAGAATACATGTACATTTAAATAATGATTTTATCCGATTTTATCACATCTGTGACGGTGATAACCGATATAAATGAACACAGAAGATTTAGAAAACTAGATTCCTATAAGATATACCAATAACCTGTTTCAGAAACAGCATGACGCCTAAAAATAAAAATAAAAAGAACGAAATATTGTCACTTATGTTACAATTAAACGTTGTAAAACATTTGCACGAACAAAACATAAAGTAGTTAGTTAGAATCAAACGATTGTGTGTACTGGATCAAGAGATATATACAAGCTGGAAAATCAGATTACGAGATCTTTGTTCGTTCCTTTTGCGTGGGAGGTAGCGTCATCGCTCACCGGAACAGGGTCCATTATGTTTTCTCTCGCAACCGGGAAATGACGACTGTGGCCACCGTAGAAAAGAGGAACATACCAGGAAGGTTCTCTCATGATCGTGACACACGCGTGCACTTGATGTAACTGTAATCGCTTATCTGACACATTTTATACGTATTCTCTGCCATTCTATGGGTCATAATTACACATTCTGTCAACGTGAGTGTTGAACGAATGATTTTGTTAACATTGTCATGTGCACGGCAATGAAAATGTTCGAAACGTTTTACTCCGTATAGATCTTTTGGCAAATTTTACAAATTCCCTTCCTCGGTGAAAATGCATTTTCACTTTCTTCCGAAATTGCAAAGAAATCTTATTAAGTAATTTATACACGATATACCTAACTACTTCGTATAACATTACAGTTATTTTCGAACTCGTATCTCTTTCTTTCTTTCACATCAGTCTTCAAGAATTTTCACGAGTGTAAATGATAATGACAAACAATGATAAACTCGAGAAAGAACGAAAGAAATTAACCGTGTCTTTAATTTTTTTATTCAAAAGTTTCAGACATTTTCGGCCTGACTTTAAAAAAAAAAAGAAGAATAATTCGAAATATGTTTTATCAAGGGCGCGAAATAATAAAAAGTTCGCGTTTGTCTGGTATTTTAACAAGGTTTCTACGAGAAATGTAAGATCACTGTTACAACATTTATAGAAATCTGATTGCCTCAGCAAATGATCCTCAAGCACAATGTTCACTGTGATGCTCTCCTAGCACAATATATTGCAAGTACACGTGTATGAACTTTCAAAACCAGTCAGATGACTGACTCACGAGAACAGGAGATTTATGTGCTCATGCAAGTTCGTAGAACCAATCGCTATCGTTCGTCAGTCCAAAGGAATTCTTGGCTGGAGGAGGAAGCCATCATGCCAAGGGAACACAAGGAGAAAGGAAGAAGTCCGAATTTTGTCACAGGGAACGATCACGACGACGTTCTTACAAAATGCGGTCAGTGATTGAAGTATTTTCAAAATACACACAGTGTTGTTTCTTCTCTTGATCTTGTTTCTAGTTTAGAAGAGTTATTAAGCGCAAGGCCTCTCTAACTAAGAAAGAAGTAGAAAAAATAGATCAATCAAATCCCTGAGAGGATTTTTTAATTTTTTTTTTTATATAAATCACCGTATACTCAACATTCGATTGATCTACTATATATGTATATATATAGTATATATGTAGTATATATATATATATATGTGTGTGTGTGGTTAATTTCTTGCAATCCAGAAAAGTATATCTCGTTCTCAAACAAACTTTTGGTCTATTAGGAAATAAAAATCTCGGCTGAAACTTTGTTTCAAGGCTTAGAGTGTCTCTCATAAGAAAAAATATTATTTCTACTCGAAGAAATACAAATACAACTTTGAATAATGAATATTACCGTTTTCTGCTAATATTTGTTAGCCGTGAGTGCAGGCAGCCTTTATTAGCGACAGCAGCTAAAATATTCTGGAAGCGTAGACAAGGCGCAGAAGAAAATGAGAATGTTACTATGTACGTACTTACATTGTTCTGTTCGTGACGAGATTATGGATGGACTGAACCGGCCGTGTCTCAAAAATATACACGTTTTGTATCAAAAAATATCCCAGATCTCCACCTTTGCATCGTAAGAACGCTCGCGGAATTTTAACTTGAAACTTTCGTGGAATTCTTAATCGTCTGTACATGAAATTTTTCTACATATATGTAGATTTTATTAAGATCACGCCATTTTTTTTTTTTCTTTTTTTTGGTTAATTATTTTGTTCAGACGAGACCTGATGACTAGGTGTCATCCTACAGTGTTAGTGTACTAGAATTAAAAATGAAATGATTTTAATGTACGTACAAAGTCAAATGATACTTGGTACCTTTTTTTCCTGTCGGGAACCTGTCGAAAAAAACCGTAAGCATTTATAACACTATGCTGTTATATATTCGTTCGGTTGTTTGAAACGACGCTGTTGGAAAGCTGAAATAAACAACGGCGCTGAATAAATAACTTATACTTTATTCAATGTACGTACGTACGTCTTTCGCATTGGTGTGGTCAGAGAGAGAGAGTGAACCATAGGATTCAGAGAAGCACGTGTGCATGGATAATGAGGTTAACGTGTAGCCATCGAATAAGGTATTTACACGTTGGTTGGCCGAGACCAAGTCTGTGACCGAGTCTGCCCTTATAAGTCCAAGCCTTTTCCTTTTTTTTTATCTGCGACAAGTATATGACTATAACTACCTGGGTCTATCCTTGGTTGCCGATCATTTTCACTCGCTTTATTTCACTTTGTTTACGGCGACAATTTCCTACGCCCGCTTTCTAAAATTCTCGTAGTTCAGATATAACAATGAAAACAGGGGGAGGAGGGGAGGAAATGTGAAAATAAGTTTTAAAGATTAAATACATTTCTTTGTTACTTACCTCTACTTC
Organism: Tetragonula carbonaria; assembly: GCA_032399595.1. Taxonomy (NCBI): domain Eukaryota; kingdom Metazoa; phylum Arthropoda; class Insecta; order Hymenoptera; family Apidae; genus Tetragonula; species Tetragonula carbonaria. The sequence goes on along the minus strand of JAUCRC010000005.1, from coordinate 8,477,144 downwards.
GTCATTTTTAATAAATATCGTGCGATTCTTTTCTCTCAGCTATGTAACAGCGACGCTAATGAAGCGTCACATTCCTGGGGGGAAAAAAAAAAGAAACTTCTGCTAACTTCAGAGTGTAAAGTTTAGACGTTAGAAACTAGAGGTTACCAATTTGTTTGTCGTAAGAAATCTGCCGATGCTTGTGGAAATGTGTTTGCAAATGAGATTTAAAATGTACATTTATTACTTCATTCGCGTCAGACGGTGCTCGTAAAACGAATTCTTTATCTTCTATTCTAGCGAAAGAATAATTTTTTTTCGCAATCCTTTCAGCGTCTAAATCGAAATTGATACGTTAACCTCGAGAGTTAAGAGGACGAAAGAAAATAAACGAAACAAAGCCCTTGATAGGTGCAGAATATTCTCATTAGCATTTCGTCCACGTTATCGCACGCATGTTACACGTACAGTGCGGATTATACTGTTCGAGTAATCTCAGGAATTACAAGGACCAGACGCGAGCACAGTCGACATACATTCGTCACAATTGACACGATTGACCTACAGCGGTTCTCAACTAGACACTCACGTGAAAACCGGTTTGACTGGGTTTCAAGAGTACAGTTTCGAGGATCGATGCTCTGGCTCGTCTCTTCTCGTGAAAGTACTCGTACAAAGTGAAGTAAATTATATAGGAGAAGACGCTACGAGGCGAGTTTCAAGGATTTTCATCAGAAAGATTCACGCCGATTATACAGGAAGAATTCACGATGTTCTGCTAGAGAGACGGAGATTCAGCTTAGAGACTTATTTATCACCCTCTATTAGTTTAGAATACGTATATACGTAACACTCAATAAAAAAAAAAAAAGTTTCGAAATTTTCGATATTATCGAAATATTCTTCAACGTTTGTATTACAGAAACTTTAATGGAAAATTTAATATCTCGATATTTCGATATTCGGTGAAAATCTTTTTTATCTCATTAAGAAGATCGTGCCCTGAGTGTACAATGCAGAGTAATTTAAAAGATAGTTGTACTCTGATCGAAACAATTAGGGGGCCGCCATTATGAACGGTTTTATTGCATCAAATAAGCAAACAAAAATACGAGCAAACGAGGCTTGCGCCGCTTGATAGATTAACGTATTACTCGTTATAATACTTAAACATATAATCGAAGAAAATTTCAATAAATGTAGATTCGGGGATGTTACGTAACTGAAGTTACTTCATCGTGCGGAAATATCGTATAAAATTTTATCGTTCCACGTGCAAGTACTTGAACTGATTTATCATTAGTCCGATCGTATGTAATTTATGTAACTTTTTTACGAAAGAACAACTCGTGATAATTCGTTTTCTGAAAGATGCTGGAGGAAACGCCATTTAAGTCGTAACACATCCTGGCTAAATGATCACTTATGGACAGTGAGTAATGGAGTATCAAGTATTGTGCAACATTGAAGGTTTTTACGGTTTACAAATAGGCCAGATGTATTAGTTTATAGAAAGATGTAGAAGATATAGAAGGTAATATTAGAGATTGTAAAATACTGAAATGTCTCGGTCAACGAAACTGGAATTATCGGGCCTTTAGTATTAGCTTTACAATCAAATATTTTCTTTTTTTTAAGTAAATTACAGCAGGTATCTTACTTTGAATATTTCACATGCCTTGCATGTTATGTAGATTTCGTTTATAATTTAATCCAGAAGGATTCGGTTGGTGTCGACAATCTTTTATCAAGAAAAATCCAATTTCCTTTTTCATTTTGAATCTCTGAAGAGTATAGAGTTAGAAGAGATTAACCCCGATTATGTTCGGGAAGGTGGCCCCTCGTGCAAGACAGAACGCACCATCAGAATGCTAGACGGTCATGGTTTGTTGAGCAGACGCACAGGTGACGAGGAACTCGCCAAGATTTATTGTGCTCATAAAGCGGTTCAGTCGGAAAGCGCAAAGAGGAAAGAGCAATTTTTCACCGACAAAAAACGAGTGATTGTCGTCGTTCATAAACGAACTCTAATTAAGATAATTGCGACTAAGGACGCGTATAAAGCACGCGGCGCGGCAGTACGCAGGGAACGAACACTAAACTATGACATACTATTCGGTTACTGTGAAAACGCCATGCAGTTTGGTTGATTTTATATATACAACGAGAAGGTAAATTTATATCTCTTTGTACGAATGCCTAGTCTCATTTAATTCTATATTTCTCAAAGCTCGAGGTATATATTTATTGTTAGCTTTAACTATCAATTGCACACGGTAGAATGTAAATTAAAAATCAAAGTGACTTTTACAGCAAGACTCGTCATTGAAACACGTTTCATAAAAATATATTTGTCGGTAAAATGCAAAATAAGCAACGACATACAGGTTCGCAACAAATTGGAAAAAATCTTCCAAAAGATCTGTTCCCTGATCTTAAGATCATTTCGAGTGACTATTTCCCAATAGACATCGATTGTCCGATCCGCGCGAGGGGTACGACGCATTCCTAAATATCGCCTCTCTGGTGCCTTGACCGAGTTTGACGTACCCACACTATGGGGTGATATTATTCAATGGACAGTTTGCGAAGAGGTCACTTCTTGTTCGCGCGAGATAAGATAACAACGAATCACCAATTAAGCACATACAAGTTTTTCTCAAATGAATTTCAATCAATTCGTTCGTGATTGACGAACTTGCATCCATGCATTCGTTCAACTTCGTTCGTTTCATTCTTTCACCTGTTCTCTCCTTTCTTTCTCATTTTTCCCTTTCTTTCCTTGTATGAACTTTTTGTCATACGAACACGAGGCTCGAAAATGGCTGTGTTATGTCTAGTGTCGAGAAATGTTGAAACGCTTGCTTCTGCGATATCGTGTTGCGGTGCGTTCGCACAAAAGGTTGAGTTACAACACGTTGCACATTTGGACCAACGACTGGTTGCAATGAAAACGAGACCACGACATGACGACTATCAAGGCATAAAATTTTTACGACACGTGTAAGGTGTCCATTACTTTTATATATGTATAAAAAAATTTTTGGCTACATATATATATATATATATATATATATATATATACATACATATTATATACACATATATGTGTGTGTATATATATATATGCATACAAAGTATATATATATAATGTGTAGTATATATTATATATATATGTATATAGATACATATATACAAGTATATATATACATACAAGGTATATTTATACATACGAAGTATATATATAAGTATATATATAAGTATATATATATATATATATATAAGTATATATAAGTATATATAAGTATATATATAAGTATATATAAGTATATATATAAGTATATATAAGTATATATATATATAAGTATATATATAAGTATATATAAGTATATATATATAAGTATATATAAGTATATATATAAGTATATATAAGTATATATATAAGTATATATAAGTATATATATAAGTATATATAAATATATATAATATATAATATATATAAGTATATATAATAAGTATATATAAAGTATATGTATGAGTATATATATTTAAGTATATGTATGAGTATATATATATATATAAGTATATGTATGAGTATATATATATAAGTATATGTATGAGTATATATATAAGTATATATATATAAGTATATATATATAAGTATATATATAAGTATATATATAAGTATATATATAAGTATATATATATAAGTATATATATAAGTATATATATATAAGTATATATATAAGTATATACATATATACATACATACATACAAGGTTTTCTTTTCCGAAAAAATAGTAGAGCAAAGTCGTTTCGTTTGAAATAGTTTCGTAGAAGTAACGGGACAAGCGTTTGTGTTAGCATATCGCTAATGACTATAATTCGTAGATGTGACCGCACGTTGCACGAGTATCATACGTTCGAAACTTTTGAGAAATTAATAACCGAGACTCGAGAAATTCAATGACTCATGAGAATTAATTTAGAAATTATTATTGTCCGTCATAGTTTTGTAAATTAACATTGTTTTATCACAGTTTGTATCATTTCTTCTTATCACTTATCTCATATGAGCTGTAAACTCGCTTACAACTCAACATTTCTACTGCAGAGCAGAGTCATTCATTTACGTTCTTAGAAATCGAGCCAAGTATAGCTTGCGGATATTCTTTCATATCTAATTGTCAATTTCGTTTCTTTATCGTTTTCTAAACAATTCGTAGAACTATGCAGCATAATACAACGAAGAGGATCGTTGTACCTCGGGGTCGAGAAGTAGGATCAGCACAGCTAGGTTTACTTTGACAACCGGGAGGTTAGCAACATAAATCCTGTAAATTAAACAAAGGAAATACATAAATCCAAAGAGAAAGAGCCTTCGGGTACGAAGGTTGTCGTTGGACCATTCTAAAGATTAGAGAAACTTTCATTGCTGGGAAGAGTCCAAACATCTGGACCCAGCTTTCACGTGGTATGTAAAGAAAGGACATAAAATCCACTTCAAGGCCGTTTCTGTATCCAACATCTGACGTCCTACAACAAAGTTATAAGCGTCATTGAAATAAACTCTAAACTAAAGATTTGAGGAACCTCGAAATTTAATGTTACGTTACTAAAATCTATTGTAATTTAAATACTGATACGAGAACAAATAATCAAGAAAATTATCTCTGTCTATGTTTTGCTAGAAACTCGTTTCATGATTGTACGAGCAAGCAGCATATTTAATGTATACATTATTGCTGACAATAACTTGTGTTTCTGATAGTTGAAAGTAAGAATGTAAATGAACGTACGCGAAAGCGTAGCAAAAAGTTCAAAATTTGAATTAAACGTGTGCGGGTCAATAGTGTCTAGATGACAGGCTATTAGAGTTCAAATTTTTCACGAGTTAAAAATTACACAGGTTCTGTTACATTTACGCCATTTAGTCCCAAGATAAAAATCCTGAACGCCTGCTCTATATCGCAAACAAATTTCGTTACAAACTCGTTACGAAACAAACATATGTAAGACAACGTGTATCTTAATAAGCTCGACTGATAAATATGAGGAATATGAAAATATTTACGCAATATCTCGTTACCTCGTTTGCTATTGGTGTATTTACCGAATGGAATACCGTTAATGTGTACTCGTTTTGCTTCTGCCAAATATATATATATATATATATACATACAAAAAAATATATATATCCTGATAAGGATTTACTTGTGTCTATGAGTCTTTTCGTGGAAATTTTAATTTAACATGACGGTTCGTGATAACCGGAACTCTTGCGGCTCGTCCCCGCGTCCCCGGAGACTTGAAGATTCCGTAAACATGTGCATAACATGTGTCACTGTCGTTTTTGTACAAGTGAGAACACAACCATGTGCAGAACTGAAAATTAGAATTAGAATTAGAAAATATAGTCGAAAAATTACGTCGAATATTTTATAAAGACATGTTGTACCAGAAGCACAATTATTTTTAAATTAAGAGACTTGTATAACGATGCAAAATTAGAAATATGTACAAATAGTTGAAGAGATCAAAAGAAATATGTATGAGGCTTTAAAGTGAAACTTTCATGCTTAAACGTTCGTAAAACCGGTCGCTCTTCCGTGCAGCAATCTAATATTTCAGCTTTCAGCATCCTGAACAAATGACGACGGAGCACACACAAGAGATGCTGGTATTTCCGTTTCGTAGGGTAAAATGCAGTCCTTTCAGGGGTCGTGCATCTGGTCACGTACACATTTGCAGACACCCTTCGCAAACGACGGAATAAAGAAGCGAAACAAGAGAGAGAGGACCTAGCACGGACAGTACAAAATTGCTGATATTGATTGCATAATTCGTATGGCGTTGCTCGCACCCTGTGTAGTTTCACACGCGAATTTATCTTGACAATTGAGTTTGAAGAAATGGAACACGCAATGTAATCCATAGAGTACATTAAAAAAGAAATTAATCTTCTACAATTTATGCTATGATATGTGGAATTGAATAATCTTTCTCTCTTATAAATATATGATATTTAGATCATAGAGAGTTAAATAAATTATCTCCTTGTAATTTGTAATTTTATTTTTTATTTTCTCATCATTAGCATTTAGACTGATTATCCTTTTTTGCAAGTTAATAATAATTGTTAATTAATGTAATTAACAACTTAAATTTCTATTAAGCCTAACAATCAAATTTCACTTATCATTTCTTCATTTGTTCATTTGATCAAGTATTATAATGATCAAACAACTGATCTCGCTGTCTTACTTGTAATCTGAAAAGTGAATAAACCTATTATCAGTTACAATTTGCAAGTATCTTCTAATAGTACTAACAACAACTGTAACATAAAAATTAAACATTCAGTACTACTTTCTAATGTCGCATTATGCAATACTACACAAAGTAAATGGAAACGTTTATCCAATACCTTAGAGTAGTAAAGTCTCAAATTTTTGTTATGTTTATAGATATGAAATGTCATGTAATAAATGTAGTTTACCTTGGCCCACTTATGCCTTAAATTAAAATTGCATACATGTTTGTACATAATAAGAAATATAACATATTGATAAGCAAAACTTCCTTCGATTTTCTCTTCTACGTTGTTCATTAATTTTTCACATATCATAGTCATTTTCTACTATTACCATTCAGAGTATAAACACCTCGTGGAAATCCTACGTATGATTTCTCTTGTCAACCTCGGTGTTCAATTGAATTTAACGATCGAATTAAACCGATTTACTTTCATTACGATATTCGAGGCGAACAAGAGACCAGAACCAGAAGAGAAAAGAAGATGCGAGCAAGCGAGTAATGGTACATAAGGTGATGGCAATCCTAAGACGCTTTAAATTTTAAATCATCGTGACTTTACCTCTTAATTTGCATGTTGGAGAGAGAAAACTTACTTGGCTTTATAAGGAACGTAGAAATTTCATTTATTTTTCTTCAAATTTAAGAAACTTTTTCACTTGCTACATGTATAAAAATCGAATCACTACATTTCTGTGATTCTTAATCTGAAAATATAATAAAAAGTTGATCAAAATTACTTGAAACTATTGAACTACTAAAATTAATTCAATTACAAATGTCTATATCACCTAATTAATGCAACAAAGATTAAAGATTGTACTCCTCGTTATAATAAACGCCTTGTATCTCGTGCGAGCAGCCTAGATATACCTTTTCATATGTTCAAAATTCTGTTTCCACATATGCCTGTAATTACAAAGTAAGTAAAGAGAAACAAAATAAGTCATCAACGTATTTATTTATGTCCTTGGATTTGAAAATACGTAGAAAGAAATTGTTTAAAGAAAACAGTGCGTAGAATCGCTGCGTGTCACGTAGCTATGGACGCAGGAGCATGCACTATGGAAACAGGGTATACACAGTGTATCATGGCACAAAGGGGGGAGTTTGAAGCAGCCGTCGGTCCCCCACCGTTTCGATCCCCACCTCCTGGGCCCTCTCCTACTCGTTTCTACTCCGGCAGTCCCCCTAGCAGATCGAAAGAGTTTCCCTCTCGCCCCTCAGCCGAACAACAAGCCACTGACTTCTCGTCAGTCGACGTTGAAGACTGCTACGTACATACGTGTATATGCCGACACAATTCGGTGTTGGCTGCTGCTCGCAACAACCCGTTCATCGTACGATATCCATCTGCACGATATACCGAGGGAAAAAGTGCCGCGCGGAAGAGAGGTGAAAAAGAAAAAGAGAAGGAGAAAGAGAGGGTGGCACGCCGGGGGAGTTCAAGTCGTTGCACAATTCTACGTCAGGCTGTTTCTCTCTTCGAGAAACCATCTCAGCCGAAGGTGCAATCCGAAGGAAAGAAAGATAGGAGAATTGACAGTGAGTGTCGCAGCCCCGACACGAAGCGGCGAATTAGCAACGTTCGGATATCGTCGTAACGTCGATTCTGTGTGCAGACTCGAGAAATTGAACTATCACGTACGACCAGCAGAAACTGCGTCTAACGAGGCAGAGATCACGTGGAGAAATCGATGCACGATCGATTAAGGGAACAGAGAATCGGTTACCAGCAACACGCGCGCATTTTACCGTAACTGAGAGTAGCACGTAATACGTGAAACGTGTTTCGCGCGTCGAATCGCGATCCTACCGGTAATGAAAGATGATGGGACAGGCTCGTGCCTTGGACGCGTTTCAAAATTAAATTCCTACGGAAGGGAGGAACCTCTGTGCACGTAAAGCCCTAGATCGCGGACGTTCCGCGATCTCGTTTAACGTGGTTCGGTGACCGATCGTGTGTGCGTACGCGCGCGCTCTCTCTTCACCTCGAGGAAGAAACAAGAAGCAGCAACGGATAGAGCAGGGAAGAAGAAAAGGGAGAAGGACGCTGAAGGAGAAGGAGAATCAGGAGAAAAGGGAAAGAGAGCGGCACGCCGCGTGGACACAGGCCTTACGACGATCCGTGTGTCCGTTTCGTTTCATTTTACCGCTTTTCAAGCCTGACCGTGGTAAATGAGGATTCGCGGAAGTTTCAGTCGATAGCAATATTCACTCCGTACGTGTTTTTTTTTTCTCGTATTTTTCTTCTTCTTTTTTTTTTTTTTAATAATTTGTTCGTTTCCCCCCTTGCTCGTGAAACGATTCTGCCACGTGGGACCAATCGCGCGAAGGAGGACGCACGAATTTGTAAACAATCGAGGAAGAAGCACCCGCGAGTTCGATAGAGCGAAAGAATCATGTACAAGCTACTTGGAAGTCTCGGACAATATTTAAAATGGCAGGAAATAACGACGGATTCGATGGTGTTTCGGTTACACAATCGCTTCACAACGGTGCTGCTTTTCACGTGTTCGATACTGATCACGGCCACCCAATACGTCGGCAATCCGATCTCCTGTATCGTTCAGGGTTTACCCACGCACCCTATCAACACATATTGCTGGATAACTTCTACGTTTACTATGCCGGACGCATTTAATCGGCAGGTGGGTAATCCAGTTTAAACGACTGCGTCCCTAATTTTCCAACTCAGACTGGTGTTTTAATCACGGCTATCGTTTAAACCACTTGTTTTTGACCTTCGGGTCCTGACGAACAGTCATCACATCAATTGCTAATAGCTATAGAAAATCGTTGCACTGATTGAATTTCACTGTGAAGACATTTTCAGGGTTAGAGTCTCTCTGTTACGTAGCGGTAATATAATATACGTATACTTTATTTAAAAGAAATTTTTAAAAGATTCGATCTCTTAACTCTAATCACAGTTCGCGTCTACAGTCATTATAAGATATGTCTAAATACGTTAATTAATGTTGCCTGCTTTGATTTGAAAAAATCAACATATAACATAAATAATTACACGAGAGATAGCATAATGGTATACAGTATAATATATGCAATGATATATGTGTAACATGCATCATGAGAAAGCTGTGAAGTTAATATATTAATTACAAAGAATGTTTCGTTATTTCTTGGAAATTGAAAGATTATTGTCTCACGACTGTGAAGCCATTATGCTATCTCTCGTGTAATTATTTATGTTATATGTTGACTTTTTAAATCAAAGCAGGCGACATTAATTAACGTATTTAGATATATCTTATAATAGCTATAGAAAATCGTTGCACTGATTGAATTTCACTGTGAAGACATTTTCAGGGTTAGAGTCTCTCTGTTACGTAGCGGTAATGTAATATACGTATACAGTATAATATATGCAATGATATATGTGTAACATGCATCATGAGAAAGCTCTGAAGTTAATATATTAATTGCAAAGAATGTTTCGTTATTTCTTGGAAATTGAAAGATTATTGTCTCACGACTGTGAAGCCATTATGCTATCTCTCGTGTAATTATTTATGTTATATGTTGACTTTTTAAATCAAAGCAGGCAACATTAATTAACGTATTTAGACATATCTTATAATGACTGTAGACACGAACTGTGATTAGAGTTAAGAGATCGAATCTTTTAAAAATTTCTTTTAAATAAAGTGATTGGTGATTATACTGTTATTTAATTACATCATTTGGAAAGTTACACGTATAATAAAGCTTAATAAAAAAATTAATAATAAATCGAAGATACCAAATGAAATCGTTTCAGACTGCTGAGGATTAATAATTACCAGATTACCAATCTTTAAATGTAATCTTTTATATATATAATTTCATGATTATTAGATCCGTTTGAATTTTTAATTCAACTTTTTTTTTTTCATACGAAAAATACTACGTTTCAACAAATTTCTTTAATTATTTCAATTACATGTTTAATTAAAAGATTTTTATGTATCAAATCAAGAAATTGTATAGAAATCAAGTGGTTGGTCATAATCTTAAATACTTCTAAATTTATTGTATTTTTCAAATAATTATCCAGAAACTTTACCACGATACTTAATTAAGAATAATTTGTTCAGTTGATACATTTTGATATTTTTTAGTTATTATTAATCGTAACATTAACTATCCTTTCGACCAATGTTTCCGATCCTATAAAGACGTGATCAAACCTATCGCGTGACGTAGAAATAAATTTAATCAGCTGCACCTAGAGTCCCTCATCATTGTGCTATTATTGACAAATTAAATTCTACACCATTTCATCAGGTTGGACTAGAAGTGGCGCATCCAGGAGTGGCGAACGATTTCGGTGACGTGGATGCGAGGAAATATTACACTTACTACCAGTGGGTCTGTTTCGTATTATTCTTCCAGGTAAAGGCTCGTTTATTGGTAATCTTGCACACGCGACAGATAAAGCACACGACAGCTGCGCGCACCTTCTTGGTTTAGGTTTTCTTTTACTGTCGTTGGTCTCACCTTTCTCGTATAGGATATCGGAAACTGATTCGTAAGCACGATTATTGCGCCACTGCAAAAATCGATCGGTCAAAAACTTCATCACTGCTTTCCTTTTTACCGACAATTCTCACGTTCGTAAAACTACTATTTTTCTCTGATTATTTTTTTCTTATTAAAGAACTGCTTTGATAAATACACTGCTACAATAAACTGCAGACATCCATATTTTTATTATTAACTCGGACATGTAGACAAATCATGTTGCCTAATCATTTTTCAATCAATAATTAAGTTGTGCAATTTCAATACTTTAATGACTCCATTTTTTGGAATGAAATTTCAATTACCATGCGATTCATTGTCGAATGAATGCGTTTATCTAAATTTAAATTCTTCGTAGATAGCGAAGAAGACATGTTGCGTGGAAAGATATTTTTTGAACTGTTTGCCCTCTGACAGGTTCTGATAAGTGATATTCTCCTATATATGTAAATATTTTTCGTAACCACAATTTCCTTTAACTGATAAAAAAAAATCTAATGATATATCTTTACATATCGCTGGGGGTAGATTACATCGATGTATATGTATATTAACACGAATAAATTTAGTTAAGTAAATTTGCGTTATTGGTTATATGTGAATTATATAAAAGTATCTTTACTCATTTAAATAGTACAGAAAGCTTATGCAATTTTACTTAAATATTTCTATATACATATATATAGTGTACACATATATACAGTGTACGTGTAAAATTACTTATAAAATGGTTTACAAAGATTTTTATAAATATATGTATTGTATCAACAATTGTTATTAATCAATTAAATATTTTTTTAGGCGCTATTGTGCTACATTCCACAATGGTTGTGGAATATGTGTGAGGGTGGTCTGATCAATGCACTAGTTATGGGTATGAATCATGGTCTCGATCGCGAAGAAAACATTGAAAAGAAAAAGTCGATGCTAATGATTTACTTAATGCAATATAGAAAGGTAATAAGAGATAAAAATTTGTCAGATTCTGTCTACGACAATTTTCTTAAAAATTTAATTTACATTCCTTCTTTGATTTTTGAATAACCAATAGCTTTTCTGCCATTTTCTTGATTTTCTTTTCTTTCTTTCTTTCTTTCTTTTTTTTTTTTTTTTTTTTTTTTAAGGAAAGAAATTTTCGACAGTGATATTTGAAATCATCATATCTTTAAAGAAAGAGCATAAAAGTAAAGGGGAGAGGAAGGCTGAGACAATTTGGTTAGATCCAATTTGCCTTCATTGAGTCCAATTTATGCCAATTCACCGATTGCTTCTTCTTTCAGACACACAACACGTATGTGTATCGGTATTTCGGCTGCGAGGCTCTCTGTTTCATTAACATCTTTCTTCAATTGTGCCTGATGAATCAATTCTTTGACGGCGAATTCCTCAGCTACGGTTTGCGGGTACTCTCATTACCTGACGTTCCTCAGGAAGAGCGTGTCGACCCTATGGTTTATATCTTTCCACGCGTGACAAAATGCATATTCCACAAGTACGGTGCATCAGGAACGATACAGAAGCACGATTCTCTGTGTATCCTTCCGTTGAATATTGTCAACGAGAAGACATACATTTTCATCTGGTTTTGGTTTACAATTCTGTTGATCCTGCTACTGGGCCTGATGGTCTACAGAGCTGCCATAATCTTTGCTCCAGCAATCAGACCAAGATTGCTTCAAATGTCCTCAAGACTTCCCTCCATTGAAACTTGTTCCAGTATCAGCAAGAAGATTGATCTGGGCGACTGGTGGCTTCTCTACATTCTTTCTTCCAACATGGATTCGTTAATATACAGGAATTTCCTTCAAGAACTCACCAAGAAAATGAGCGACACGCATTCAGTCGCTTAGACTTAGATTTTTCTAATTTATAATTAGAAGATCGAAGACACGGATTAAAAGACAATACAGTTATGGACTGATTAATAAATCAGTCATTGGTCGCCAAGACAGATTCATTTGCTCCTTTTCTCTGACAAGTCTCCATTATTTTAAGAAATTCGAAGAGTTAAAGGCAAATGTATAGTTTGTTGACTACATATGTCTATATCTGGAAATGATCAAACAGATATCTTCCTAACTAGCACTTAAAACAAACAATTTTTATGTATGACTGACGTGTAGTAACCACGGCGAAGACATTCTTGATGCCGCGTTAAAGTGACCACTTTAGGATCTCCGTGCGTATGCGTGCGTGTATGTTTGTGCGCGTGTATATAAATGTAGTAGCGACGTGTTATGTACACATGCACGCGAATCATTATATTTTAACAATATTTCTTCATTTAGTGTTCGTACTCCAAAGCAAACAAAGCTATTTTATTTCTCCGAGAAGTATTGCTCAAAGCAAATTATTTCTATAGTATTAGAAAAATTCTTGATCGTGATAGCGTGCGAGGATATCTTTTATCTTACAACATTTTTTTGTCATGAGATCATCCCGATGTTTTTCTAATGCATCGATCTTGCAATCATGACGACATATATTACCGTATAAAAGATGCTGCTATGCTATCCCGTATATTTTATTTAAATTTCCTTTAATTTTCTTTTCTTTCAAGTTAACAAAGATTTTTTTTTCTTTTCGAATTCTCATGGAATTTTTGAGCGTATATTTTATATCGAATATTATTTCAATTATATCGGAAATAAGTTTATGCGGTCGAATAATTACAGTACTAGATAAAATAATTTTCATGAAATGCAATTAAAATTTCGTTCGAATTAGGTCACACGTTTTAATAGCATTTCAGAAAGATACAACATGTTTTAACTATTTACAAATGAGAAACTAAAAAGGAGATGGATCTTATTAATCGTTATTATAAAGTTATTATTATTTTATCCATTTCCGTGAGTTCGGAAGACGCAAATAGTTTAGGCATTTTGTATAGCAAACGATTATCTGCCCATTTGTGTTCCATCGACAAGAAAACATTGTCGAAGAAGTTTTCTATTAAATGTTAAATTAAACTTCACGCAATGTACATTTCCCATTACGTTTTAATCAATTTCTATATCGCTTCTATGAGCGTTAAGCAAACTGTATTATATATATTATATATATTTCCTATTGGAAAATGAGAATCGAAGAACAAAAGAGCGAGCCGAATTTTAACGGTACTATACTTTACATGATTAATAGGCAATTAAAGAGAGAAGTAAAGATTGACAAAGATGCATGATTCGTATAATTCTACAATTTACAATTTTAATTACTGCAGCGATATTGTATCAAAAATGAAATATTGATATAATAGGTAATACATCTACATTCCATTTAAAGATATTTAATTGCAAAAGAAGATGTTTCGTATAGTATATAATTTTGTTCAAACATAGGAAATATACCTTGCCTATTCCTGTCTCAATTTTACCAGCGTTTACTACCGTTTAGTGTTTATTTCCTAAGTTAGTAGGAAAGTTGAAATATAAAAGCTACGACACGCAATATATTTCTTCTTCTCTTTCGGATAGTCTATTGATGAGTGTAGGAAAATGATAATGTGAAAGATTAATAGGATTCTCGATGCAAGATATTGAGAATATATTACACTTTAATTCGGCGACGTTACACGCTTCTTCTTTAGCATTATATTGGTATTTAAAAAAAAGCAATAAAAGTTTTCTATTTAAAAACCAAGTGTGTTCTTATTTCAATTTTATGGAACAAACGATAAATGAAATAAACTTCGTGAACTTATGACTCGAAGCATCGAATAATACGGATCCGACTCGAAGGATCAAATACTGAGACGCCTAACGACGTCGATCGTGAAGCGTTGCAGTTTATGGTTGTCAGACAGGATAAATGTTTGTCAGAGTAGATCGTGTATGAGTAGAATTTTGTGCAATTCGTAAAACGAGTCGTAGCGATTGTTTCTTACCGATGTGAAAGGACACGTAGATTTCTTTCATTGTACCGTTCACGTGTCCTTTGTGCATTTTGGTTTTGCACACACTCACGCACTGTCTCTATCTCAGGCTCTTATCTTTCTGTCTATTACCTATTTCGTTATTCACGAGCTTATTTCATGGATGTTGGATAGCCGGTAATAGCCAATCATTTTGAAGCATTAGCCTAGTTTGATTACCCTAGCGTAGCTTGTCCGGATAAAACCGAATTAAATGAGCAATCGAAAGAATGAAGCTAATCGTTCCTTAAGGACACCAAATGAAACAGCCGTGTTGAAGCGCGGTGGATGTTAAGGCTTCTTGTCAACAGGAAAAAATGGGCGAATCGTTGTGCTGGATCATAGATGTCCAAAAATAAGACGAAGAATTTCTTTATGCTAATTAAGAAACCGTTAAATCGTCCTTTGTCCACACAATTCTATAAGAAACTATGTACATAGTTTGAACGCATTGTGACTGCCTCGCAATGCACCAGAAAATGGCCTGACCATGTACAATTTTGCATAAAATTTTTATCAATTTTCAATGTAAAATCATATTATCGAACCTCTTTGCGGTTTCTTTTTAAGCTCTTAAAAGGCATATTTTAATTAATATCCATTCATTTACCTAAATATGGAACGAAATTGTAGAGAAAGATTATTTTTTATTCAACTTTCACCTTTGGATCATTGAGGGTTGAGGCATTTTGCATTTATGACAACAATGATTAGTTCCACCATTTCACCGCAACGCGGCGCTAGCATTTTGAAGTCCATAAATTAAATTTTCATTTGCCAAAAAAAAAAAGAAAATAAATAAAGATCAATTTGCAAATTTTTACAATTGTTTCTGCTGAATTGTATCCTCGGCTATTGTTCTATATTTCTTTTGATCTATGAAATGTATAGAGATTTATAAATTCTCAATGGATCGAAACAGTTTCCTGAATTTTTAAATTTCTCGTTGAATTTGAGTCAAAACTTTTTATGACACCAATTGGAAGTGTATCATACAAATTAATATTTTAGACAAATATATAAAACATTAAAAATATATAAATTTATTAAAATTATTACATTCCATCTTTTTTTCAAGTCTTTTGCACACACTTATCATCATTAAGAAGTTTGAACAATCGATAAGATTCTTCTACTGAGTATTCAATTAATGTACATTGAAACTGATCTTTAAAAGCATTATGAAACAGCGGTAGCACATCCTGAATAGTTAAATTTGTATTAAGTTCTTGACTAATACTTGTTACACCTTTTCCTTTGATACCACAAGGTACAATATGATTAAACCAACTTAAGTCTGTATTACAATTTAGAGCTAAACCATGTGTCGTTATATAACGACTTCCATGAACACCAATGGCACAAATTTTTCTGTTATTTACCCATACACCGGTATCCGGGGATGTTTCACCTTTAATGCCAAATTCTGCACATAAACGAATAATCATTTCCTCTATTTGGCAGACATACCATTTAATGCTGGTTTTAAATTGCTTTAAATTTAATATGGGATATGCCACTAATTGTCCAGGTCCATGGAAAGTTATAAGGCCACCTCGATTTGTTCTGAAAAATTCTGCGCCTAAACTTTTTAATCTTTCTTCATCTTTTATTGTATAATCTTTATCTCTAATTCCAACTGTATATACTGGATCATGCTCGAGCAGTATTAATGTATTGCAATTATCATTTGCCAGCTTTTGGTAATGCTGATTAGATAATATCTTTTGTAGCTTAAGTCCAGAACTGTAACTTAATCTACCTGCCCACAAAACTTTAACTATTTTTGTACACATAGCGGGACAATATCAATATTCTTTATTTTGTATCTCTTTTAATTCAATATCTTTTGAACCTGCCTGTTTTTGTATAGTTATATGTAAGAGCCAGGAAACCTGTAAAAAAGAAATATATTCAATATTAAAATAAAAAACATAATTGTGTATAATGTACAATTCTACAGGTAACACACGTAAGCATCTGTTGCAGCATAAAGCTTTTGCTCCTCATTCAACGGATGCACATGCCATTTACTTTTTCTCACTTTTGGGTCCTTATTAATCTTCTTTTTCAGCTAAAACAAAAAAAGAATAAACAACATGGATCGCCTTTTGATATTCACAGTTTTAGCATAAGAAAAATACCAACTAAATATTCTGTTAATTTTTCTAAACTCCACCGGCAAGATCTATTTAACACTGTATTGGCAAATTTACCACAATCGAGACAATTATTTTCCACAACTTTAGAAGCTGGGAACTCTTTAAAATCTCTTCCTAATTTCCAAATATCGCTATAAATAACAATGGCTATCATGAACAATGTATAAATTTTATTACAATAACGCTTCGTTAATTAACTTACTTTTTTATGTTAACTCCAACTAATCTCACTTTTGGATGGCTTAAGAGGATTACAAATGCAGCAGGCAATTTTGTAAACGAATATATATGCAATAGATAACAGACGTTTTCACTTAGACAAATTTGCGCTAAAGCTGTCTTACCAGATCCAGTTTGAAAACTAAAGGGCCATTCCAAATCAAATCCTATTGGTATTTCTCTATCAGACTTTTCTACTTCTGTTCTAAACAAATTACAATAAGATGTTCAATATATGTTTGACAATTATATTTTCTTTTTGAGTCAATTTGTGTAAGTCTTACATAAGATCATCACAAATCATAGCACATTCGTTGAAGTCGCTGACATAATTAATATGTCCACTGAATATAATTGGCAAGAGTTCAGGTACTTTTAATTCTTCCTTTGGAGGATTCTCTAATGATGCCTGATAGAACATTTAGAATTAATAATAGAAAAGTAAATTTTTAGTTATAGTTGATTAACATACATAACCTGATATATTAATGAATTTTAATTTTATTTTAAAGAATGCAAAACAGCGAAGAAAAAGATTTATCTTGCTGGTTAATTACAAAAGTAATATCACTAATTACATTATAGATACATTATAATCATTTTTTCATAAATCAAAGTATAAATATCAACAAAAAATTAAGGTTAGGTACATTAGGATGATCAATATCAATAACGCTACTAAATTTCCAATAAAAAAATTCCCAAGTAATTCTTATAATATAGATTCATTATCTTTTATTAATGTTAAAACACTGGTATCAGATATATGTATATATATATATATTACAATAAACACAATAACAAATAATATAGAGTTAATACCTTTACTTCAGATCTAGAACGTGTAATCATTGTTATAATGAAAAGAAATAAACCGGTATAATTAGAAATTAAGATAAAAAAAAAGTAAAGTAAAAGAACATAAATTATAAATTACTTTAAGTTACTAAACCGAACTTTCTTACTTGTTTAAAAGTATCATTGCAGAAGTTGCACTATTGCCAACTGAAAGTTACTAATTTCCTTTACAAGACCATGAACTCTCGTAAACTTGCTTTAACATTTTCTTTTACCAATTTTGAGAAATTAATAATTTCGGAATGATAAAAATGATAAAATTATACCATTTGTTATTCATTTCTAATCAGGTGATGAAGTAAGCGATGAAGTAGGGAAATGAAAAATGGCACGAAAAACATTTTTTCGCTTTCATTCTTTGAGATGATATTTTTAAACATTGAGACTTCAAATATTTTCAATTTAACATATATTTAACACGCACCAGAAAGTGAGTTTATTCTAATAAATTTTATTCTAATAAACTTTTCACAATGCGGAGAGTAAAATATAAATAAAACATCGTGCTCGTCGAATTTCCCTCTAACCTAACATTTATATACAGGATGTTCCAGGATGGGTGGTACAATCGAGCAGAAGATGATTTCGCGTGAAAGAACAAGTCGAAAAGAAGGAATAAAATTTCTCATTAAAGCCTTCATTCGTTTTCGAAATCGAACTTGAAGATGTCGAGTTACTGCTAAGGCAATTTTTAACGAAACATATTCAAAGTCTAGAGTCTTCTTGAGTGATGACGCCTTGAATAAAACGATTTGATTCTACATTTGCAATTAATTTTGCGCATGAAATATTGATTCGCGCCTGTCCAGCACTGAATTCAAATATACTTGAGAAATTTTCAAACTCGATTTCCTCGAAAACGAAGAATTTAAAGAAAAAATTCCGTTCTTCTTTTTTCACTTATTTTTTTCATTTCTCACCCGTATCATCTATCTTGAGACATCCTGTATAGAATTGGTGTTAATCGGTTTCTAAGATTTTACGTGGTAAATTTGTGTTACATTCTTAACATTGGCGTCGATTAGAGCGTTTTATCGCAGCGAGAATTTTTCAACGTATTAATAAAAATAATAAAAATAAAGTGTTTAATCAGATGTCCTTCTCTTTTTTTTTAATTATTTACCGTAGAAACTATCATAAAAAGAAGAGGAAAAAAACTTGAAACTATGTTATTACCTTTTACAAAATTGCCATATGTTACTTAGAAAGACTTCGAAAAACAACATATATATATATATATATATATATATATATATATATACACATATTTGAATCATAATAAATTGCAAACTTTACACGAGCAAAAGTTTCTGTAAACTTTAAAATTGACACGTCGTTTGTTCAGTTGTTTGAAATTTCATCGTAAACCGTATTCAAAAGTATCCAATCATTATGTAGAGATAATTATTGAAATAAATAAAAAAAGAGAAAAAGAAATATTCCAATTCTCATGCGTTTATTTCAACGTTCTGTTTAACGTTTTCAAAAAACGAAGTAAAGATGATTTTAAAATAGAACTTGTAGTGTAATATGTATTGAAAGTCTGAAAATAATTGTTAAGCAAGTTGCAAAACTAACAGTGATTGTAACAATAATAAACAACGTTACTTAATATCGGACGTTGTTAACGCACAAGATTATCGGTGTATTATTTATATAGTTTTGAAAGGAATTTCAGACTTTCCTATAATATTCACTGTACGTTATGAAGGTTTCGAGGTTAGAATGACATCGACAGATTTCAACAAGAAAGGAATATTAGTATAAATCTATTTTTGTATCATGCCTAATGTATAACAGGAGAATTTAGAGAATAATTATTTAACGAAATGGAAGATATTAAGTTAAATGAGGATCCAACGCAGATATCGCAATTATTTCTGACGCGTGTTTATTACGCTGCTAAAGATGGTATGGCTATTATCCTTTATAATCTCCTTAGTAGCAAAGATCCTAAGCTGGTGAATCTCGTCATTAATCAAAAAGTATTGGAAGAAGATGGCCAACATTGTACACCATTGATAATAGCCGCGAGATATGGCCGTGATAAAGTAGTTAAAATACTACTTGATAAGTTTAAGCCTGATTTGGAACAGGAAGGGACAGTTAAATTTGATGGATACGTTATTGAAAAAGCGACCGCTTTGTGGTGCGCTGCTGGTGCAGGACATCTGACAGTTGTGAAGATATTAGTAAAAGCTGGTGCTAATGTCAATCACCCTACTAAAAGTTTGTCCACCCCTTTGAGAGCAGCTTGTTTCGATGGACGATTAGATATAGTGAAATATTTGATAGAACATAACGCAGACATAAATATTTTAAATCAGTTTAATAATACATGCCTAATGATTGCTGCGTATAAAGGTCATTTAGATATAGTAAGTATAATGTTATAGTTTTAACAATGTGGAGTTATGTATTTAATTTATAATGTCAGTTTCAGCAATTTTATTATATTTGCAACAGGTGACCTTTCTTTTGCAAAAAGGTGCGAATCCAAATGAGAAAGCAAATTGTGATACAACCGCATTACATTTAGCAGCTGAACGCGGACATACTAATATAGTGTCCGAGCTATTGAAATATGGAACAAACATGACAAAAAATATCAGTGGGATGACACCGTTAATAGCAGCAGCAGAGAGAACTAGGGCTGAAGTTGTAGAATATCTAATAAAATATGTAGAAGTTAGTAGAGAAGAAGCGATTGAAGCGTATGAGCTTCTTGGGGCTTCTTACGCTAATGATGAACGCAATTACTGTTTAACCAAAGCTTATAAATACTTATGGAAAGCAATGAAGCACAGGTAAAGAGTATTTAATTTTAGAAAAATACAGTTTAGAAACAATTAAATTCTTGGATATTACAGATTCAGAGATTCAGATAATATTATTTATAAAAAATTAGGTAAAAGTATAAAAGCATATGACAATTGGGAAGAATGTGATAATCCAGAAAAATTGAAAAGTATTAGAAATGATCAAAATGCTA
The DNA here is from genome assembly GCA_032399595.1 of Tetragonula carbonaria. NCBI lineage: Eukaryota > Metazoa > Arthropoda > Insecta > Hymenoptera > Apidae > Tetragonula > Tetragonula carbonaria. The sequence continues at coordinate 8,456,182 of JAUCRC010000005.1, read as the reverse complement.
TTCATATGGAATCATTAGCTATTCGGGAAAGGATATTAGGTTGTAATTGAACTTTAATAATTATTGAGAGTATTAGAATAATTCTCTTATCTTTTTTTAATCTTACATATTTTAATTTTTTTTAACATCAGGTCAACATAATCCAAAAGTGCCACACCATGTTATATTCAGAGGAGCAGTTTTTGCAGATAGTGCTAGATTTGATAGATGTATAGATCTCTGGCTTCATGCTTTATATTTGAAACAACTAAACAATATATCAGTTGTGAAAGATCTTTTAAGGTTTGCACAGGTATTTGTTTCTTTTTCATTAAACAGTCGTATTAAAAAATTCGGATAAATTTATTACGTGTATCTTATCTTTTTCTTTCTTTCATTTTATTTGTAGGTATTTTCACAAATGATACATGTGGGAGTAGATCTTGATTTCTCTCAAGTTTTAAGCATACTAGAAGCTTGTGTAACAGAACTTAGTCGTAATAAATCTAAACTCAATAATCCTGATTCTGAGGAAGATATCGAACAATATATTGTAAGTTAACAAACTGATTTATACGTTTAATTAAATATTATGAAATAATTTTTATAAATTAAAAATTGCAGGAGGAAATAGAATCAAATATTACAACCACATTATACATATTGACAATTTTAACAAAACTTTTAACATTGAATGAAAGTAGATATGAAGAACAAGATAAAAATAAGGCATATCAATTAGTTCATAAACTATGTGCTCTACAATTACATCTAAAAGATGGTCAAACATTACTGCATCTTGCTGTAAATGCTGCCACTCTAGTAGATGATTTCCATACTAATCATGTTTGCAAGTATGTTTATAAATATTTTTTCAAAGTACAATAGTGAAATTTCATATTCTTGCAAATTAATATTTTTTCATTAGACGATATTAATAAAGTATTAACAATTTTTTTTATTATTTTAGTTTCAAAATGAAAAGAAATCTGAAATTTAGTTTTTGTTCTTTATGCAATATGTATAAATACAATATTGTGAACATCTTACAGATTTCCTTGCGCTGCAACGGCTAAATTACTTATATGTTGTGGTGCCGATGTAAATGCAATGGACAATGAAAGGAATACACCATTGCATGTTATTGTTAGCTATAGGGAACCTATTAGGTACTGTTACTATTTTATTAAGTAGTTTTTTTAATGAAAAATATTCCTGTAACATATCTAAAATTTTACAGTGATTTTATGACTCTTCATTCCATTATTATGGATCTTATAGAAGCAGGAGCACATATGGATACAGTTAATAGTAATGGGAAGACTCCATACGATGCGGTCACTACAGGTCTGTTTAAATAAATTTGAAAAATAATATAAAATATTAAAAAATACGTTTTACATAGTTATAAGTTCATCTTATTTTTATACAGGCGTAGCAGAAATAATACTAAGGACTCAAACAAAATTATCATTAAAATGTATGGCTGCAAAAGTTGTAAACGCTTACAATTTATCATATTGTGGAAATGTACCACGTTCTTTGGAAAGTTTCATTGAACTTCATGGACCAGGTCTTCATCAGAGTTAAAAAAGTCATTATTAAACGTCATGTTGCATAGATAATTGTATTAAGTGTGTAATCAATTCAAATTTACTCTTCATGCTGTGAACTTTTTGAGAGAGTGTACAAAATATTTAAGATATAACAATGAGATTTTTTATGACTATAATACAAAAATAACTTTTGTATTGTGTAGATAACGAATTTTTATAAAAAAGCACATATATTTTTAATGGACAGAGTCAATGTTAACTAACGATTAATTTAATAACTTCTGAATAATAATGTTACTTTTTGATCATTCGTAGTAAATTTAACAAAAAAGTGAAAAATAGTAAGATTATTTATGACAAATAATGAAATTCTATATTTTTTAGATTATCATACTATTCGTATATTTTGACTATGTTTGTCAACGATCTTCTTCTATGTAATAGTATTATTAATTAGTAACTGGAAAAAAACATTGATGAAATAGAAGTAATACAATTTATCCATACAATATAACTAACTGGCTACTGTATTAAAAATTGTAATTAAATGTAATAATGATATGAATAAATAATATAATATTAATATGATAAAGATATTATATTCAAAAATGTTTTCTAAAATAATCATTAAATAATAATTATAATAGTAATAAAACAGAAGATTTTTTACATATATATAAATAATACATGTAGAATCTAAGATTCAGAACCAAAATTCGATTGGGATTGGACGAATTTTACTGAAAATTTCGAGATCTCGTTCAATTTCAATTCATTCTGAAGCTTGGATTTTCAAATGTTTCTCTAAACGTTTCTATTTTTACATTTAACATTTTGAAAGAACAAATTTCAATTTATTAATTTTATTTTTAATCACAAAATTATTATATAGCTTAAATATTTAAATACACAAATCTGTCATATTTGTTTTATGCACATATAAACGTAGAACATGTAATATTATACAAATTGTTATATATATATATTTATTTATTTTTATTATTTTAAAGTGTCATTAATATATAATCATCCAAATAATTGTCAAGATGTAATCAAACTTTTATGACTAGATTTACATGAAATTTACAAATCTTTTAAAATTGTCTTACAATACTTACGTAAAAAAAGTGCTGCTTTCAATTTGTACAATAAAAATACAAATTAACAGATATAAAATTATATTAATCATTTCCATTTTAATCTGATCAAAAAAAAAAAAAAAAAAAAAAAGAAATTATATTAATCTATCAAAACATGCAAATATCTTTGATTGTAAAGCTCTGTTGTCAATACACCTAAAATGGCTGTTGCATTATGCAAAGAATTAGCAGGATCCCTAATTAATTTAATAGATCGTTCTATATCTCCCTTAAGCGTTGCATATTGTTTATTTAATAAAAGTCCTTCTAAAGCCTGCATAGCTTTAATAGCTTCTGTACTAGGTCGAATTTCCATTGTATCTGGTTCATTTGTTTTTGATAATGCTACTCCAGGTGACTGAGGTGTAAATCTTACTATCTGTTGTTCTGATTTTGATTCGGGTAATTGAGCTAAACAATAAACTCCTATCACACGGCTTAAAAATTTGCATCTATATAAATATAAAAAAAATTTTAAGCTAGATAAAACAAATTACATATTATTTTAGTAAGTGTTATTTAAGTTACCTTATTGAAAGATTGGAATTTTTCTTAAGGCCAATAGCTCCTAGTATACCCCATCCCTGTCCTCCATCATCAGCAATTGTTAATAACGAACGTGCTAAACCTTTAAGAGCCCTAGCAGCAGTCCTAGTGTTTTCATTATATTGACATTGTCTATATGCTAATTCACAAATTTTAGCCCAAAGAAGAGGTAATTTTTCTTCATTTATATTCCTAAATAAAAAATATTTAACTAACTGTAATGATATATGTATATATATAATGTACAATTTTTTAATAATTTATACTTACGTTGGTCTAATAGCAGAAATCCAGTCAACTAAATTTATAAGAAGTACTCCTTCTTCCCTAATATCTTGACACAATGGAAGTCGTTTTAGTAAAATAAAGTACAAAGCAAGAAGTTTTCCCTCAGAAATTAAAAATGATTCTAATGGTTGTTGTCGAGGTATTACTGATTGCAAAATTGTTAAGACTGAAGCCCAAGTTGGTGAAACTTCTTCAGATGCTGTTATATGAATTAAAATGTTACAAAATGTATAAGCGAAGATACTTGCATTTGTTTTACGTACAATTAAATTTAAAATATGCTTCTAATGCAGCCTCCATTAATTCTCCAAGTACAGATGGTGAAGTAATTGTTGTTCCAATGACTTTAATTATACTTAGAAGAATTGGATTACTAGCTGTTCTTTTCAAAAGCCACGATGTCCAGCTAATGCGAAGATGTTCCATAAGAACTCCATGTTGATTCACAGCATAGAGTAATTCAGTAATTAATAAACTTGCTTCTGCAATTTGTTGAGATTCTGGAACAGCTAAAGTTTTCTTATTTTAATTATACTTCTTCAATAATTCTAGATATGTACAACTTAGATCATATAAATGTATCATATTTACTGTTTAAAATAATAGCTTCCATATCATCTAACATTTTTGACAATGTATTATTAAATACTTTTGGATTTGTAGTTAATAAAGGTTTATATCGAGTTGTACAAGTAATCAATAATTTTACTGTACAGCGTATATACAGTTGTCTCTTTTTTAATGTAGTTGGATGAAAATGACTTACAACAGAATCATAGCCTGCTGCCACCTTTAACAAACTATTACATTATATTTGTTAGAGAACGTCTACAAATAAAATTAAGATAATAAAATAAGATTATTATACATACTTATGTACAGCAACATCTATAGAATGGCATTGCTCATTATGAGAATGGAGAACAACTCTTGAATCACAGCTCATAACATGCCAATTAATTATGTGATCATAGGCAGATGCATCTAATAGATGCCAAGAAAATTTTTCAGCATCCATAATTAACTGAGTTACTTTATCGGTCTGAAATATATGTTAATATATTTTAAAATATTATTAATATTATTTTATTAAATATTTGTGTTTACAATATATCTATATATATATAAATATAGAGAATATGAAGAATATAATGAATTACCTGTCTAACGTTTGGTTCATTGGATAATTTTACTAATAAATTCAATAAACAAACATGTATCCTTGCTACAAGAGCTAATGGCTGTGATGCTAATAAGTCATTTATCCAAAGCGGCCAATGTACACACGTAAATACACTTCCAAGGAATAAGTGACTATCTGGCAAATATTGATCAATTACTTTTACCATTAATTCCACATCATTTACAGATGGATAAAAACGATCCCATGGCAATGATAAAAAGTTGCCATGAATAACGTTCAAAATATGATCTTTAACTGAAGCATGTGCAAAATTGGTTACATAAAATTGCCAGACGAAACAGAGTATCTTGCTAGATGCTGGCAACGTATCGATAATAAAACGAACACATTCAATAAACATTGCTACAAGTTTATTAGCATATGGACCGTCTGTAATAATCCATGGTAATAAAACAGATCGATCATCTGTAAGTTGTTGAATCCATGCAGCAGTTGGTTCTTTTAAATTTCGTGTCCAATATGGTGCAATCCAAGGTGAATACATTTCACTTAAAATAGGCCATATTTTCTCACACACTTTAAATAATACATATAATATAATTATGTCTATTACAAGTATCATATATAATGTGTGGTTGAAATACTCACATTGGTCTCCTAATGATCCTCTATCAGATTGTAGAGTAAGTGCAACAAGAGCATGACCCACCATGCCGAGAAATATACTTAAAGGTTCATTGTAAATCCTATATTTTGGGTACAGTCCATAAAGACCATATTGTAAACGTTCTTGCATGAAATGTCTACTTAATAATACAGCTGTGTCGTATATCTGTAATTAGATTCAGAATGTACAAGTTCAATTTCAAATTTACGTAAAAAATTCCAAATCAAAAACAAACATGAGATATTTTATGACCTCTTGTCGAGAAAGAAGCTTTTGTTCAGTAGCGTAATGACGAATCTCATCTCTAATTTTAGAATGACTTGAAAATGCATTTTTTGATTTGCCACTGAGTGTCCCTAATAAATCTCGCCAAACATCTAACGATAAATTTTGACTTTCACTACTTTTTAATACAACACTTAAAACTTCTCCATAATGTTCAGGAAATTCATGTAGCAATATAAATCGTAGATGATTCCTAAATAGCTACAAAAAAATGTTATCAACTGTAATATATTATAAAGTATTGTAATGTAAGATTGTTATATTGTTATATATATATATATCATATAATGTGAAATTTATTTAGTACGTAAATACCTCATGTAGTACCAGCTTTGTTTCATCAGGATTAAGACCCATATTACAAAGAGCTCTAGATACCAAATCAATGAACGTTGATCGTTCGCTTAATCTTGGACGTTTATAATTTAACCAGACTTTTACATCAAACTAAAACAAAAATTAATGTAAGAATTATGCAGATACGTAAAAATAAAAGAATAACAAACAACGTACTTTTGATAATAATACAAAACAAAGATCGACTTTTGTACTCGTAGAAAATTCAACAACAGTTTCATACATTTGTAGGAATGTTGAAGCACTACCAGCAACAGGTGTAAAATAAGGTCCAAGTAAACCACCAAGATTTTGTTTCTGCATAATGGTGCTTAATAATTGTGGACCTTGAGTTTCCTCTCCATTAATAAATGACTATTAAAATTAACAGTATGTATTAATAATGTATTAAAATTATTTCTGAATACGCACCTGTCCTAATTTTTCTAAACAAGTGGTAAGAAGTTGTTTTGTTGGTGGACAAAATGATGCTTCTTCTGTATAACAGTCTACAAGGTAATAAAATAACTTTACTCCACTTTCTTGAATTTTATACAATGCTGTAGCGTTTTCATTTGTTCGATTTATAACTATTTCGTGTTCCAGCATTCTAAAACGAATAACAATATATTTACATATTATTATGTATATACAAGATGTAATATGTGTTATACATACGCAATTAAATGATCTATAAATACACATCCTTGAGTAACTTTACTAGATGGTGGCTGACTAGCTTTTATCAACAAATTTTCATATTCAGCTCTGTTTTGTGTTATTGTATGATCAACAGCATCGCTAATGTGAGCTTCAGGTACCTAAATACATAAATTTATAAATTCAAAAATAACTTAAAATTAAAAGAATAAGTAATTATTATTACCTTAACTACAATTATTGCTGGACCAGCACAATGCACAGTGGGTGGTGTTCCTGATCTAGAATATTTCTGATTTGGAGGAGCTGGATCACACAATGCATGCAACGTTACTTGATTCTCATTTTCTCTATAAAGGGTAGGCACTAGTTCCAGAAAACTAGAATCTACTGCAATATGCTCAGAAACCATTAAATTATATGTCTGAGCATAGTCTAATATTATTTTAAGATATGGTTTGACGAGATCAATTAATGATTTAGAATTGTATATATTCTCTTTTGATACAGAATTAAAAATTGCTTGATTTCGATTCAAGGGTGGAGGTGGAACAGGATACTCATATGTAGTTAATCTTTTAAATATTCTTTGCAATGGTCCAACAATTTCAGAAGACGAGATTGATACATTTCTTCCTTTTTGATAATAATTTTCTTGATTTCTACAACATGTACGTTCCCATTCTTGAACCGCTGTTATTTGATTTTGCTGAACTGCCCAATAATCAATATATTCTAACCATGGTGTCTATTAAAAAGAAAAAAAAAAAGATGTAATCAGTCATGTTCTATTACATGCTGTATGATAAACAGATTAAAATTTACCCAATTATCCTGAACGAGTAATACTAATTTTTGTGACATGTATTGTGGCGGTAATGCTGGTAAATAAAGACCTGGTTCCTGTAATCTGGGTTCTTCAAGCCACAAACTAAAAGTCTTATAAAATCTGTAAGAACAGAGATTTGTAATGTTTTTCTCATAAATTTTAGTACATTTAATATTACATACTTTGCTGCGTTAAAATAAAATGCTCGTCTGTCATCAGTAATTGGCTTTCCATTATCTAAATCTTTTTCTCCTTTTAATTGAAAATATGTAGTAGTATCGTGTAATCGTTTTTTTAATTTTTTTAAATAACTTAAATTAATCATGCCTTCAAAAAATTTTTCACCAATTCCACCATGATCCACAATTCTAAAAAAATAGTTTTATTATCATTCTTATTTCTGTAAAATATGTTATACAAGTGTAAATTCTTTCTTTATAAAACGAACCCTGACGTTGACGGAACTCTTGCAAGAAATAAAGCAAAGAAGTTTTGCCATAAAAGAGGAAGAATAGGATGTCCTATAGGTGTATCCAGTGCTTGCTGTGACCAACGATATATAAATAATCCATTTGCTCCAAATGGTTGCATTTTTACAGTCGCACAAGCTCGCTAAAAAATATTAGATACATATATATGTATATATATTTCACATTGTACATGAATTTTAAAAATTATTAAAATGCAGTACTATATAAAATATACCTTAATAGCAGTATCTAATGATATTTTAGGCTGTACTGATAATTCCTTTAAAATTTCATGCCATAGTTTAGTTTTAATTTCTCTGTTATATTGTTCAGTTAACAATACTTGATAAGCAACCCAAACAGATTGAGTAGATTTTCCTAAAAGACTGACCGAATTTGAGGAACCAGTTGCCCAATTTAAAAATGACCCAAATGACGTCATCACATTGCGATTAGACATAGTCTGAAAAATCATTAAATAAATTTTTATATTGTGGCTAAATTTTATATAAATACAATATAAATATTATACATATTTTTATACGAACAAAATTAAATCAGTTTTATAAAATAAATTGACATATATCTTAAATAAAAGGAAAAATCGCACCTCGTTATTTTCCTCTATCGTAAGCTAGTAAAATGGACATACTTTCTCAGTAATATAAGTTACAGAAATATTATCTTAATTAATTAGTAAAGTTGAAATTTATATAAGTTAGATATGAAAATATTTTAATAAAATTTATATAAGTTAGATCAGAAAATATTTTAATGTTTCTGATTATTTAATGTAATTAAAGATCCAATAAAAAGTAAAAGTTGATCTTACAGAGAAAAGATTTTGAAACATGTGCTCCACTGTTATTTTTGCATCTGCATGAAAAAATGCAGTACTGATGACTATATCCATTAAATACATTACACTTTGGTCTTTATTCCAATCTGGTACAAGTACAAGTGTACTTAACCATAGATATACAAAATCTTTTGGTGTCTGTAGTCGATATCTATAACAAATTATGTTATCTTACAAATAAAATATTATTGTCCAATATTAACATTGAATAAATTTACTTACTTTTTATAATTATATAAATGTGAATGTATCATATTTGAAAATTGTTTTAATATTGTTCCTGGAAAATCAGGTGTTATAAGGCTTTTAGCCACTTTCATATATGTTCTATCAGCCGCAATTAAAGAAATAACGAGACTAATAAATTTATCATTCTTAAGTAATGAATCAACACATTCCAAAAATAATGGTATTATATGATGCAAACATATAAGCACTTGTTCATATTTATAATGATATTGTAATATTTCTAATTGGGCAAAACCTTTTGAACATATTAAAGGTATAGAATGACCCCATAACGTCATGATCGTTGCCACATAACAAGCAATAGGTTGCTTTTCTCGTGTACCAGTTGCCAAAATTTCTAAACATGAATCAGAATCCATGTCTGGTACATGAGCAAATGCCGCAGTGGGGTTTGAAAGTACATAATGGCAATGTGCTTCATTTTGATCAAGTTGATGTAATCTAAATTTAGAAATCATATCCCATGCCCATAATGAAAAAATATGTTCAGCAGTTTGAGGTCTTATCATTGTTGAAACCTATAAATTTCAATATAACTTTTGGTTAAAATTGATTTTGTTAAATCAATGTTAAATATTGGTATAAAATCTTCATATTATACCTGTTTAACACCTTCTACCAATAAAGAGGTATTTTGGACAGAAGAATCAGGTACATATTTCATAGTGAGCTCGACAGTTAATAATGCTATGCGTTTATGTAAATCAATAGGAAGATATAAGTTACCACTCCTGTAATAAATATAAAAATTAAACTTAATTAAACTAAATTAAATTTATTATATATTAAATGAACTAATTATAATAAATTAAAATCTATGTTCTTACTCATCAAATCCCCAATTTAAGTTAGTAAGAATTAAACGGGCTAAATGATTCTCAGTTGATGTTAATGGATACTGATCCAACCATGTAGAAAGAATAACTATATCTTTTTCATGTGGTACCCACTTATGTAATTTTAAGTCAGTAAATAGATATAAACTTAACTAAAATTATAAAATTAAATTTAGATATTTAAGTTTATTTGTAGAAAGTGTGAGAAATTTTTCATACCTTTCCAGCTGATACAAAATTATCTCGTAACTTTAACAAGATATCTGATAACAACGAAGGATATTTATTTGTTAAATTTGACAACAGAGATCGAGCATCTTTTGAACAGGAATCTTGTGTTTTTTCACTGAGAAATCCTATCTGTAAATTATTATTATTATATTTAAATGTTCATAAATTATACACGATATAGATAATAACACATACTTGAAACAGATCTATTGTTGTTGTTTTTACAAAATCATAATCTTTGTCAGTTCTTGCCAAAGCCATATTAGCAAAAGTGGTTAAAAGAAAATATGACTCGTCTCCTGGCATATTACTTAATTTCTCTTCAAATTTTGCACGAACTTGCGAAGAATTTAATTCATTTATCCAATCTTTAACATTAATAATATAGTATTATATTATCAATAATCAATTTTAAAAACATTCATATTGTTTTTACTGCAGAACTGTAACATACCATGAATATATCTATTAGAAATATGCATGTCTACTTGTGTACAATCAGTGTGTAAAATGTAATATATTTGCCACAAGTTATTGGATGATATTAAATGATATGGCATAGAAGCTAAGTATTGCCACGCTCCTAAACGACGTGAAGAAAATATGCATAAAACTGCTCTCAAAAAAAAACAATCAAATTCAAGTTGAAGTTTCATCAACACTGATGCATCAGTGATCTACAAAATAAAAATTTAGAAGTTATATAAAAAATAATTTCAGTTTTATATATTAAAATACGCTTTAACAAAATAATAATATTACCTGATCTTTATCAAAGTCTTCCCATTGGTCATTAGCATATTGTACAATATCTCTAATTAATGCACTTAATCGTTTGGTCAGTTGCCTATATCTTGGAGAATCATATGTTTTCAAACCTTGCTTTAAAAGTCTAATAACAGTTGCAAAAAACGCAAACATTCGAAACAAATGATGATGCGTAATGTAAGTTTTGTTTTGATGATAATCATCATTCTGATATTGAATACACAACACTTGTTCAAATACTTTACTAAAAGGAATTTGGTTTAGTAAAGAAATAAGGTCACTTTCAAATAGGTTTGCGCCAATGTTAGCTATATCTTCATCTTCTTCTCCTTCTTCATCCAATATTACCCAAACAGTATCACCTGGACTATATGATGTATCTTGTAACGATTGTTGCACCTGAATCATGATCATGAATTAGATAATTATTATTTAGCAATAATGTAAATTCTGATAATAAATTCAAGTACCTGTTCAAGAAATTTATCTCTGTCTTTAACAGGTAATAGGATAACTGCCAATGTAGCTATTATATGATCTAAATATGGATCATTTAATGGAGATACGCCTAATTTACCAAATTGTTGTGGTATAGGAGTTTGAACATAACTACGAGCCCAATTCATTACCCCACCAGGACATCTCAAGATATGATTCAATAAAAATAAATGATCTTGCCAAGTTGCTACTCTCAATAGAATTGCTACTAATCTTGTAAGCCATTCTCTAGTGTCTGTTACAAATTTTCCGTCTTTTAATAATTTTCTTTGAAAATTAAACAATATAGTAATGCACATCCTAATTTCCATTAATTGTGGAATTGTTTGTGAAGGAACATGCAGTGGTAATAAATTTACAGATGCATTATGAGGAAGATTGGTAAATTCTTTGCAAGATATGCAAACTCTTTGAATATAATACTCAATTTGTAACTTCAACATTTCTGCTTCATAACAATATAGAGCTTGAGTGTTGTGTAATAAGTCCTTTATTGTTGATAAATTTCGAGCTAATGCACCCAATGCTTGGTGATTAAATCGTGCAGTACAATATTCATGCGTAGCAACAACAGGATTTCCATCTTGACATTCTCCTGCTTCTCTAATACAGGCTTTATCTAAACACCATAATTGTTTTTGCATTTCTCTACAGGATTTTCTTAAAATTTCCAACTCATGAGAATTGATAATTAAATGATTTCTTACACGAAGATAATTCATTAAAAGCTCGTGCAATCTGTGTTGCTGTCTAATTGCACTACTTCTAAGTTGTATTTCTGTAAATTCTGAAATAAACACATCGATCAATGCCAATTCTTGATTAACGTATAACGATGCTAATTGGCTCTCTGTAAAAGGTATAATCTCTTTAAAAGGTGTATGCATATCATCTATTTGATTTATGATAGAATCTGACTGATTCTTTGTTTGCTTATCATTAGTAGAATTTTTTGAGTTTGATATATTTGAAGTAACATGAACTGAATTTGGCGTTGCAATTTCATCATTAGGAGCATCAGACGACTTATCAACTAACTCCATTGTAGAAATTGATGTCGTTATTTTTTCTACATTTCCCTCTAAATTATTACATGACGATGTCAAATCATTCCTAATTTTGCCATCAATTTCATCCTAAAATTTCGTTAAGAACATATGAACATATTAACGTTAAGAACACATTTATATATATATATATATATATATATATATATAAAAGAATATATGAAAAATGTTATTAAAGTACTTTGATATTTGAAGCTTGTAATGTTTCTGTTTCCTCTGCGATTGATTGAATAGTTTGTTGTTCGTAGAGTTCAGTATCAATTGCAGCAGAGTGTAATTCACTTTCCATATTTTCAATACCTTCTCCCTTTGGATAATTTGTAGGAGATTCTTCGAGAAGACATTCGAATTCTTCCAACGTTGGAACATCTGGTATTTGCTGCTCTATGGAAAGTTTAATCTTTTCTTCTTTTTTTTTCTAAAATAACACATCTACATATACAATCTAACCTTTAATTTTTGGTGAAATAATAAATCTTACAAGAAAAAGTTTACAGATGATATATTTCAACTAAGCATGAAACAACCTACAATATAAAGCTGTTAATAATAATCACAAGTATTGCAAGACTTAAATATAACGTGATTATTGTCATGTGTTAACATTAATTTGACATCAATGTAAATGTGCAAAAAGTAAACATTCTCTTTAGACGAAAAATCATCTGTGCTAGCAACAAAATAATAATTGATCATCATTGCGTACATGTAAATCGTGTAAAAATGTTAAACAAAGCAAAGAAAAAAGTCAAAAGTAAATGTTCACCTGCCGTTGTTTTAATATTTCCATTTTACATATACATATATAAAAACAAATTTTGTGTAAATTTCCTCTATATATAAACGTCGAGCTTGTCGCACAACACAAACATATAAAATATGAAAAATATGAAAATGGTGTTTATCACACAATAACAAATTTCTACAGCACTACTCTGTATGTTGTCATCGTATATAGATACGCTACGATTTTCACTGCTTCTTTCGTAACCTATCATTTGTCAAAATGTGTTAGAACTTTAAATCAATAGTTTCCATAATACGATCATTTGATAATCAATTTCTCGTTTAAGAAATTAATTAAATAACTTAACAATAATGAAAATTTCTATGGAAAATTTCTACGTAAGAATTATTACGACATAAAAGATTTATAATTTTCAGTTTATCGACCGAGAGTTACGTGCAAATAAAGTGCTGCCATACAATGGCAAAATACGGAATTAGCGTGGGAATTAAAATATATATTTTTATACAATTTTCAAGTTTCTTTCCCTATACATTGCCTATATTCGATTGTTATTATTTTTACTTAGCGTTGAACAAAATATTTTCCTTTTAATTCCCAGGTATTTTCAAATTTTCTCGCTAATGATAAAAGTGAAAATTAAAGGTCTTGTACGGCTACTGAACGAGTTAAAAAGTTATCAAAAATAATTAACTGAAATAAGAAATAATAAGATACATCTCGTCTGTGCTACAAGTTTAAAAGTTATAAAAAATTGGAATTCATAAAACAATATACTTATTGCTAACGCATTGATATCTCTTCATGAGCTTAATTTCCTTGACTTGTTCTATCTATTTACCTGTAAAATAAAAATTAAAAAATTGTTTATTAAATATTAAGATTTAACTAAAATGCCCCTGAGACATGGCAACCCCTTCAGGTAAACAAATATAGGGCAACCTGCCTTAGGGGGGAGGGGGGCATTGCACTGATCCTTCAATCCCATTGCTGTAAAATTTATTTTTTAAGATTGTCAAATACGTGTCTAGTTATCAAATATGTATCTTTTGTTTCATATAATTAATAGTCTCTGCATAAGGTATGATGTCAACTCATGTTACATTATTTATTGACATAACGCGCGCACATGTAACTTACGTATTTGACTTATACATGTATGTAGCATCTCGACGTACAGGTTATATATTAAATAACAATCTTACATGCATTTCCCATTTTGATATAAAATAGCGATGAATCATTTGAAACTAACCTATACAAGTTTTTGTTCCTTCACAATTTATATTGTCCAAAGTTTTTGTTTCACATGTTTTTGATACTTAGTAATACAATAATGATAGATTAGATTGTATTTTCAATATTTTAGACTTGTTTTCGAATATCTTCATTCTTGTTTTTACAATTTCACAAAATCGAACGTTGAAAAACAATTTGTAGCGAAAGTTAAATTTATAATAAAATTTTTTTGTACAGGTGTGATATTATGAAGACTCATTGTATTAAGTCCCTTTGGCGCAGAGGATAGCGCGTTGGACTTCTAATCCAAAGGTCGTGGGTTCGATCCCCACAAGGGATGGTGAAAACAATTTTTTTTACAACTTGTACGTTTTACAAAATTTTTATCTCGTTATATTTATACATATATTTATACATCGCACATCTATAGGCTGGCATGCTACTTTTACTAGATAGAACCTCTTATTTTATATATTTTATATATGAAGAAATGAATTGACAACACAAACATGCATTAAGAGAATCTTCAGAAATAAGGGCGAAGAATTGGAAAACTGATTTCAAATCGTGATTAAAATTAGAGAGCAACAGGTAATGGTAAAACATTTGAACATTGAAACTGATGAATATGCGATAAGTAATTTTCGAAGTAGAAACTTCCCTTACTGATCAGACATATCAGTGGTATTTGCTTATGAGCGAATCCACATTAAGAATGAATTCATTAACAAGTGAGGAAATCATAGAAAATGCAGATATTTTCACATAGTTTAGATTCTAATTTAGATTCGATATTTGAAAAATTTTCATGCACATAAATCAACGTATATTGTCTATAATTTCCAGTGAAAATTAATAAAAACGCGTTCGCTAGTTGGACAAAAAAGGAGAAGTTCTACTTTATGTTTAGTACTTGATATTAGTTTCTATCTGTCAATTGTCGATATACTGTTTAGGAATTATAAGTTCCGCATCTTTGTCCATTAGACAATTTCCTAAAGAGATTCAGGAGATGCAGCATAAAAGAAACGTAAAAGATCTGGCAGTGGAAAATTCTCTCAAGAAGTACGAAGAATGTAGAAGTACGGAGTAGAATGTGACAGAAAGAGATAGTTCTGCGTGACAGAAGCTAACAACAAATATGGCACGATATGTTCTCGACCGAGACTTCGATTTTGGGAAGATTGATTTCTGAAAATAGTGTCAGTTTAACACGTAAGCGTAATTAATATTAACATAAACAATTCATCGGAAGGATCTTCATTAATTTGTAGCGTTTAAAGGCGTTTAAACGAAAATCCTTCGTCCTACGATACAAATGAAGAAACGCGTGGTATAAAAAGGTGAATCTGATAGACAACATCTGATATCTTTGTTGATTTTAATTTTTATGTACCGAACGTACGTTTTGTTGATAATTGACATTTCTATTAGATGCGACAACAGTTGGAGAGCAACATTTCGCGATAAAATTCGAAAGCAAGGCGAGAAAGAAACAATTTTTGGCAGACAATGAATAGCCGACCTTGTCTGTATTGCGATGATAATCTGGATTGTTTTAGGTGCGTAAGCATTACCTATCGGAACAACTCGTCGGTGGAGTGATATAATGGTAGTCCGATTTCGAACCAATCGGGGACGAGATGGAAATCAATGTAATTATAGAAGAACCAACGAGAATTCGTTGAAGACGCGCATGCGTGTGCCCAGTTTCGCATTGAGCTATCTCTAATTTCCTTCGCGTGATTTCTATTGTTAAACACATTATGATTATTGCAAATTCGTACAACGATTCTGCTCGATGAACGTATAATTATTCGAGTTAGTAAACGTATTTATTGCCATTTTATCGGGATATTGGTTTCGTTTATACACTCATTTGAGAGCTGGAAATGGAATATTTCACGGTTCGACTAAATAACAAAGATCAAAATTGTTTGTATCTACGCGTTATATCCTTATTTATGCTATTTCATACTTTTCTGTCTCGTTGTAGTTGCATTTTAATGTTAACAGAGGGTACAACACAGCGGTGCCTGGCCCTTCATTTTAAGCCCGGAAACGAAAAGTTTCAGGGTGCTTTTATTTCTAAAATAGCGAAAATAATTTTCTCCTTGTCAAATAATTAATATACGGAACTATTAGTATTTTCTACCCGAGTCACGTGAATTTATTACGCTTAAAATACATCGACAATCTTGAACACATCTATCATACCTATATAAATGTTACTCTTCTAATTATTATTTAAATTATAGGAAATATGTTACAGTTCGTTAGCATATTGTATATACACACACACACACACACATACACGAAGCAATGTAACAATCACGAGAGAATTTCAATGGCGAATATTTGCAAAATTATTCGTTCAAATTTCAAGTTCGCACAGCGTGGTAGGAAGAATAGCAATAAGAAACGAGCCACTGATATGTATGATTCAAGGAAAGAAGACCAACGAAAAATGAAGCAATGATACGTAATGACAAGAAGCCGGAGATCTCCATTGAGGGTCGAAATCTTCGACCGATGGATGAGAAAAGAATTCCAGTGTAGATTGTTCAATGTGCGGTTGACCGTAAATGCACCAGATACGAGCTGCGAGATTAATATTCATACCCTTCGCAGATCATTCGTGTTTAATTTCGGAAAGCCTACTTGCCGAAATTTTATTCCAGCTACAACGACTTACAGATATACCGATGTTACTGAAAGTTATATATATTTCAAATATTCACACATTCGTATAAATCAAATGGAAAATCGTTTTAATCGGCGTTCTTTCGGATTCTTCTCAACGTCGAAATAGAATATCTAACAAACTGGAAGCCATTTTTTTTCTTTTTTTTTTTTTTTGCGAAATTACACTACGAATCTGTTGTCGTCCAAGAGAGCAATCATCGTCTACGTCCGAATTTAAACGAAAGTGCAAATAAATAACTAAATTCAAAGCCGTAGCCGTAGTTCGGGCAAAATATGAAAGAGACGAGTATTTTGTTTGAATCTTCTTGATAGTAAGAAGTCTACACTCTTGCCAGATGAAATCATCAACGAAATTTACTGATACGACCGCTGATCTCGAGCTGAAATGAATTTGCCGCTCGATCGCGTGCTCGCTAGCGCGTATTTAAAATTTCACGGTGCAATTAGAAATAATAAAGTCGGCTTTCACTGCGGCTGGCCAGAAATGTCTGCAGGTGCTCTTTCGCAAAGGGGCGTTACAACGATGACAGCGAAATTATCTGAAACCGAAGGAATGGGGAGGTGGTACATCACGCATAGTGGGGAACATCCACGGGGGTAGGGAGTACGAGGCACCGAGAACATCCCTTCTCTCTATTTTCATATCAACCATGAAGCGAGAGAATGGACGTTGCGAGCGAACGGACTCAGATACGTTTGCAACCTCGTGCCAAGTCATACGGTGCTCTCCTTCGAGGTATCTTACATGTCGAGTGTCTATCGAAAGTGTCCCAACTATTTTCTCTTGTTATGTGAAACCTGTCCTTTGTACGTACGTACACGCGCGTGCGCCAAAACGTGCACTTTCTTTTTAAGTTTCAGCGTTATCAATGTTATATATATTTATTTGTTACATATTTGTTTCACGTAACTTTCATGCCGAGCGCACTGTGGAGGACAGACGTAGTAGATGTGCAAGTACGTGAATCTTACAAACTTACACGCTACGCCTAGGATAGGAAGGTTTAAAGTGAACGTCGAAAGGCGATGAAGAGCTTGTAATATCCACGAATTTCGATTGACCACTTCTTTCCGATTTTACAAAACGGGACAGGAATCAAATGAATCTCGTGCAATGACAAGTTTAACGTCGATCGACGAGTTAGTGGAACAGAAGAATAAAACGAACGACGATATAAAATGATAAGAATAAAAGATGACGATATATATATATATCAGGTTTAATACGCGCCGTTTGTAGCTGTTAGATTTTTAGTTTTCAATACTTGAATACGCGTTCGAATAGAATTTGACTAAATGTCGACGAAAGCAGAAGGGCCATCATCTCCACGACAGTTTTTTGCACGAATTTACGGACACCTCGAGGCGAAGAAGGTCGACGGTACCGATAATAATAACGAGGAAAAACCGAAACCGAAATCGAGCTTCGACTTTACTTCAAATATTCTTCTGTACAACAGAAACACGCTAGATGCAGACAATTCGTGCAATTCCTCGACCGATGAAGTTATACAAGTAAGAAATAACTTTTCTTACGTATCTTAAGCATCTTTTGCATCGTTTCGATTATTATTTTCAATGAAAAAGAACGTTCGACTCGCGGTTACTTTCGTTTCTCATTTTCCTTTTCTTCAATGTTGATGTATTAGCTGTCGTAGCCTACATTTGGAAATTCTAACAAGTACAATCGGTTCACGATCTCAAGTTCCTTCAGGATCGTTCGTACATCCTTTTAGACAGATAAATCTCACAACATCGATCGTGAATCTTCAAACGAGAATTCCTTATAGCTCGATAGCATGTATTTAGTAATTCTTATGTATCACCGAAAAGCAATAAAAATCTGTGAAATCATTTGTTAGGTATATCCAGAATTTCCAAACTATGTTGCGACAAATTTCAATGTTCACGTGCTACGTTTTTCGTTATATATAAAACTACGAGATAAAGAGTACGCATTAAATACGTAAATACGTTTTTGCATCAAATGAAATACTGATAAATATATATAACTTCAACAAGACGAAGTGTCTATATACTATAACGAGTAGAATTTTCTCAAGACATTATAGATAAAGAGGCGATTGTAGAATTTTAATATTATAATCTCTCGCGCAGGTAATGAGCATAAAAGAAAGATCCTCGGAACGAGGCGAAAAACAGAATAACAATGAAACAAACGCGCTAGCCAACAACGAGAAAGAAAAGACCTCGAATTTTGTTAATTTAAGATTACCATTGTTTCACGAGCTCCATCAATCTGGGCCGGTTAATAATCCTGTATTCTTATCCCAAGTTGCATATCCGTCTGCGCTTCCACCGCATTTTCATAATTTGCCGTATTTCCCAGCCTCGGAACACCATTTGCAAGGATTCTCAGCTTTCTGTAAGTAATATTTTCAACATTAAAAATTCACTATAGTAGAACAAATAGTAGCAGTTCAAATTCAATCGAAGAATTAATAATAGTAGTTCTAAACTGTTGTCAACATCTATCTTAACGAAAGAATTTTCAGCATCGTATACCTTCATTCACCGATATATTCCCTTACGATTACTCTTCTAATTCCATAAATATTGAAATTACAATATTCCAGATTATACCGTAGGAAACATTCAAAATTTAATACGATATAATACACCGTGAAATCTTATAGATATCGAAGGAACGAAATGAATCGCGTGGAAGCGAGACAAATTGCATTCTAATCGATCAAGATGCTAATATTAAAGAAACTTTCAAGTCACATTTTCTCCGAGATCTCTGTTAAAAGAAAAGGAGAAAAAAATTTAAGAAATTAAATATTAAAGAAATCCAAAACTCGACGTTCTCGAACTGAAATTGAAATAGCAAAACGGCAGTACGCGTCATTATACTATCATTCGCATAAATGCACCGTGCGCCCGGTAGTTATTATCGCTGAAGATTTAACGAAGATTAGCGAAAAGCATTTGTTTCAGTTTTTACACGTTTCCTCCGATATATCCTTCAAATACTCCCGGATAATTTGTCGGTATAATACATGTTTCAACATTTTATTCGCTTCGTAAAGCTTTTCATTGATAAGTGTTATTACAGCAAACATGTACAATATAACACAATACAGGTATACGCACACGTTTCAATGGATTTATTCCGCTTCGCCACCTCGTACCGATGTTGTGATGAGATTACTGGACGCAGTTGGCCGCATTTCAATGTGAAATATACCTTGTTATATTTCTGCAAACCCAGTGTTATTCGCCTGCCCCTTAAGCCGTTGTCACGGCGAGGCTGCCGAGAATCACTAGCATGTTAAATGAAAAACAAAAAAGCGAAAACGAGACACGCAACGAACGAAGATTATATTCTGCGAGAAAACACTGAAAAATTAACGTACACAATTGAGAATAGAATTTTTCGCATAAGTAGGTTAAATATTCTC
This sequence comes from Tetragonula carbonaria, assembly GCA_032399595.1. Lineage (NCBI taxonomy): Eukaryota > Metazoa > Arthropoda > Insecta > Hymenoptera > Apidae > Tetragonula > Tetragonula carbonaria. Next base: position 8,435,657 of record JAUCRC010000005.1, on the reverse strand, counting down.
TTCTTTTTTTTTTTTATATATATATATATAGAGAATAACAAGCCGCGTGTTAATTATACGCGGGGCAGAAATATACGTTTTGAGACACGCATTGAGAAATATTATTTTGATTATATTATTATTCCCCTGTTTGGATTGAACAGTAGCTAGGAAAAGGAGGAAGGAAGGACGGCCACGGAGGCAAAGAACTACTTTCAGCGGGGAGCAAACCTTGAGATTGGAAGTCGAGTATCGCAGAGGTGAATATATCTCCCGAGGAAGAAGATTCGAGCTTGCTACGTCCCTACACCTTACGGAAACGCAGATAAAAATTTGGTTTCAAAATCGTCGTGCCAAGGATAAAAGGATAGAAAAAGCGCAACTTGATCAATATTACCGGTAATTACGTATGCGCTCTCTCTCTCTCTCTCTATATATATATATATATATATATATTGAATATTTAACTAGAAGTTCATTAAAAATACAAACGATGATTATACAATTAGATTAGAATATAACTTTTCATTTCTCTGTTACTTATTTTGTAATTTTATTTTTTGTTCGTTCGTCAAAAATCCATGTGCCTCCATTAGTTTAGTGCCTCATAGATCTTCGACTACGAGTATTATTTAATGTTGCACGCTTAATTCTGCGAGTAACTGTATCTGTATGTATCTGAATAGACACCGCGAATCTTGTGAAAATTCCATTATTTTCAATGCTTTTACATAACGACTACGATGCGAAACATAGATATATCATTTGCGCTTACAGACTCGGCTGCTCGACTAAAATTCGCTCAATTTCGAACGCCGAATGAAACTTGCAAGGTAAGTATATTAGCTTTTACTAAGAACTGATGTGCGAAATATTAAAAAAAGAAATATGTATTTTCCACGGCACGTTTTCGTAACATTTTCGAGATTTTTCTTCTATTTCATCAGTCAGCTTTGCTTGCTAAATATCTAAACTTAGTTCGTAGTTTCCTGCCTCGATGAATTGCGCTAATAGTATATTTTTCTCTTTTTCTCGTTGTTGCACGCGACCCAGGAGACGTTTTCCAATCAATTTTGAAATAAATGTTGAAAGAAAGAACGAGCTTTCGATGTTGTGTGCCTGATATTAGTCTGGATATTGTTGCGCCATATTTTCGGTAGCTTCTTATATTCCACAGGTGGGTGATACGCTCTTTAAAATGATCTTCCGTTCTAATTTTAGCTCGATTATTTCGTTTCACTTCGAACGAAATAAAATAAAAACGACACATTGCCTACGACATGCGATATAATAATCCTACGCAAGGGGATGATTATCGTCGTACTGGAAATCATCTCGCTTTCTTTTCGACTACAATTCGATTCCTATCTTCTTTCTCCCCTAATACCTTGCTCTCTGCTATTGAAATTTTTGGTATTATTTCGTATCAGATCTAATTCGATTACAGATACATTTAGTAAACTCGTAATGTACAAGTGTATTGAAAAAGTATGTTTGATATCAATGGATTCTTTTTTTTTACATCACTTAAGTCGCTCTAATTTGATCGTATGGACTTTTCTACATAAATTACCATCTACTACTACCATCTCGGGTAACATCAACAAGTGAAAATGTTAGTCTCTATATTTTTTAAACATTTGACGATCATCTTATATTTTCAAATTTATCAAATTAAAAATTAACTAATTTGTACATAGATAGGTTCTTTATTTATGCACCTGCTATATTACCAAGCAAAGGTGAAGTTTCTAGAATGATTATTCTTTGGTAACTTTTGTATATTATGTGCATAGTTGCAATGTTTAATTTTTGTTCACATGTTATACTTATGTTATTTGTGACTGTATATGCAAGATAAGTGATTGAACATATGTAGCATATCTGAGCATGGAAGTGTTGCCGGATGTCAGGGGTAATTTAGTTGATCCTTATAAATGTTATAAAACTCCTAAAATAAATAAAACATCAAATAATTTTTTTATTCTTGATTCTGGTCTTATTTTAACTATATTGTATATTTAAATATAATTACATATATCTTAGTAACATGAATATAACGATATTATAATTATTTTGAATATATTACATGTTACAGGAACTTAGCAATTTCCAGTACAATGATAAATTTACCAATTTACGGTAGGAATGGATTCTGTGAATTCTGCTTTTATAAGAAAACCTTTGGATCTGCAACTAACCATTCCTGTACTTTGATGAATCCGGTTACTGGAACATTTACAAAATCACAATGTAATGAAAGTGAAGTGTCAGACAATACACCAAATGTCTTTTCTGTTTGAAATTTGAAAAAAAGAAATTCTTTGCGAAAAGTATTCATTTACAAATTAGTTAACAAGTATGTACTCTGATAAAATTTACTATGTTTGTTCTATAAATAATTTATGTTAAATAATTATATCAATGTATTGCATTTTGTGAAATTTTGGCATTTGGAATTTGTTACTTTGAATTAAAAACAATTGGAATCCAGTGTAAAAAGATTAGTAAAGGTACATAAACGAAGAATAAAAAGAAAATAGAAAATCCTAGTAATGTTAGAAGTAATTGAAATATAAATTAATATACAATAATAAAATATGTATGATATGAACGATTTAACAAATATTTATATTAAGCAATATATTAATTCAAATAATCTTTAAATGCGCTGAAATGCACATTAACTTTTTATATACTGGCGACATAGTATATTGCTATATATTCTTAAACTGTAATTTAAAATGTAATTGTAATTTGTAACAATAAATAATGCCAATATAAACATTCTATTACTTTTTCATTCTTTACATCAGCTCAAACACAGATTAAAGAAAAATTTGGTATACTTTAAAAATATGGTATAAGGGTAAAAGGGTATGAAGAAAAACAATGACATACTGAAAAAAGATTTATTACATTCAAAGATATATTCAACATTACATTGCTGAAAATTAATGTAAGTAATTATTTATAACGTATAATAGTTAAATAACGTCATTTGATATAATATAACGTCAGTTAAATAATGTCATTGTTCATTATTGCATTAATAAACGCACTTGATGGTAATTAAATTCTGTAAAAAATCTTATTAATTTTCCTTTTCTTATTTCTTTTATTCCACTCTAAAAATTGTAAATTCATTATTTTTCATCATTTCACTTATAAAAAATATACTTCACTACAAATTCTATATTAAAAACTGTTTATAATGATATAATATTTTATCTTCTGCATATTTTTCTTTTTTATATCAAATTTCAATAGTCATTTAACTACATAACAATGCTTTAACATTCTGTAACTTTCTCGTATATTCATTTTATTTTCTGCTATAAATAGTCTTTGAGTTATCTATTGATTTATTCCTTTGATTGAAAATTACTAGTTTTAAATTAGTCAAAATCCTTAAATTTTATTCAATTCTTATAGGAATATATAATTTCGCAAAACTTACTTCTTATCGGATCATGATTTCTATTAACGTTATTTTACAAAAAAATCTTTAAGAAATAAAATTGATTTTAAATTGAAAGATTTATAATATAACATGCTCACATACTGGATGTAATGCAGCAGTATAAATTATGTAATATCATACATCTATCTCGATTTTTTGAACTCTTGATATAATTCATATTAAAAAGTTATGATAATTTTGAAAATATTAAATATTAGAACATTATAATTGTATAATATTGTAATTTTTAAACTTAAAAAAAGCAGCTGATTTTAACTTACCTCCTATGACGAGTGACAATGGTAGTTGTGACATGGAGCGCTCTGAGAGTACCAGCCCAAATGGTAAACCAGAAATTAATGAAAACGAAAGATAGCAGTTAATATACAAGAAGTAAAACAAAAATAATTTCTATCTTCTGCTTATACAATTCATATTTAAATCAAAATAGATCTTTGTAAATATTTGTACATTCTTAGTGTGTATTGACATAATTGAATATAGAAGAATAATATAATTTTTCTATCCTTGATATTTTATATTGACTTCATTACCATAAATAATAAGATTTTCAAATAAAGAAATATTAAATTTTGTAAATAAAAATTTGTTTTGCATATTAATATATACAGTAAATAATTTAAAAGGCCATGTGCATCTAGATAAGATCAAAAAGTTGATCTTTTAACATAATATTAAAAATTTATTTAATAAATATATAAACTATATACAAACAAGATTTATATGTTTAAAATAGAAATACTTGAAAATCTTTTAATTAATAATTATTCTGCAATAAATGACCTAATTTTATCATAGAATTATAAACTTCTGATACGATAATTGAATACCATTTTTCAATATTTTGCAACACAATTTATACAATTTATACTAAATCCATATTTAAATTTTTATGTAATAGTAAGTGTGTGAAGTAATCTTCAAAATTGATATTTTTTCATAATTCAGATGCATTTAACCCTTTAATAAATAGATAAATGAAATAAAATAACATATTTCAATATAACGCACGTTTCTAAATTCATCCTCATTTGAAAAAAAAAAAATAGAATCACAATAGTATTGTTTAATTGTAAAGTATAGTAATATTTATAATATTTCCATAAATTTTTATTATTTTCTCCCCACCATAAAGTTTTAGTATATTGAAAAGAAAATTTACAGTTTTACTAATCATACGCTTTATCTCACATGTATATATATATATATGTATGTATTATGTTTTATATATATATATATATATATATATATATATATAAAACATGATACATTAATTGATAAGATAAAGCAAAATTTGATAAATAATTTTTATTTAATTATATATTTTAGTTTCTTTTTATGAAAAGAAATAATTATCAAATTAATAGTATAATCTAATAGAAATATTAAAAAACATTAATATCATGCACAATCTGTCATTTAAAACCCCTATGTCTAAACAAATGAATCTAATATTCCTACCTGTAGTTGTACAACAGAAGCTAGCAAGAAGCCTAGCAAAGCCTAGCCTTGCTGTGTAGTTCAGAATCCCTTTGCTCTGCTACCTGCCCGTTTTTAGTCTCTTCTTTTATTTTCACTCTTCTAACTTTCGATACTAGATAATTGCTAGATGATAGAATGATCTAACTAACAATAAGAATATTTTCAGGTACTGTATGCCCAAAAAGTTTTGTACCTATATAATTGCTTATTCCATACTACCTAATAATCACATTTAATGACGTAAATCTATTATATAACAGTAAATTTTAATGATAATAGTAAAAAAAGAAAACACTGTGTTACTAAACCTCACAATAATAAACTTAATATCCAAGAAAGAAGATAACTGCGGATTAGATCAGAATGTATATATTAATTCAAAATTAAATAAAGAAATCAAAATTTTATTTATAATCAGTGTTGTGCAATCTGAATAAATATTAATGTAAAATATAATACTACTGATGAAAAACAATTCAAACTTTAGTTTATTCCTATAGATTCATCTAATAAGTAACATGATTAATCTTTTTTATTTTCATTGTCTTTTATATAATAATAATAATAATAAAATCGAATCTATTTTTGAAAATAATAATATCAATCATATTTTAATCGCAGAATATATTTATATACATTTATATTAATATATTTATAAAATATGTTCACAAATACGATATAGACTATATTGCTTTAGAATTTTTAATGAATCATTATAATGCTTCTTTAAAATTGCTTCTATTTATCATAATAATAAAATATAAAAAATATTCATACCTCTGAGATTAACTGTCAATTTGAATAGATAGAATTAAAATAGATAATAGCATTTAAGTTACACGTTATAATTTTGCACAATACTGATTAAAGATTGTATTTTTTGAAAGTGGATTTAATTGAGAGGGATACAAAATAGAATTAAATTCCAAATTAAATCTTTCGTTTCTATTAGGAATATACATATTTCTATTTATTGCTATATTTGTAATATGATGTAGAAATATATAAACATATACTAATGAACATATATAATAAAAATAAATTTAAAACAATTTAAATTTTCATTAAGAATTTCATAAATTTTTTATAATCTTTAATGCGTTATTATTACATAAAAGTATTTATGACAAATTTTGATAGACTGATATTTTTTAGCACATATAATTTACGATAGAAATTTATATATAAAATGTAAAATTGAACGTATCCCTTCATTCATAAATCCATGTATGTTATATATTATAAAAATTACACAAAATTAGTCACAGATTGTTTATATATACAAATTGTTTAATACTGTGAATACATATAAATATAAAGCCTTTAGTTGTGCTTCCACTGACTATACAGTTGACAAATACAAGAATGCTTTCTATGTATAATATTTCAAATTTTTCATTAATATTTGTATGTAATAACCAGATGTATCTGTAATAATGACCAAATAGAAGACTGCCCTTATCTCTAACTATTCCCTATTCCGATACATGTTCTTGTACTTTTGACTTATCCTATACTATGGACATTTTATTTTGTAAATTAAAAAGTAACGTGGAAGGTTCTAGTTATTTTTTATTAACTAACTCTTAAAACATTACAACTTAAATAATTAATTAGTCTAGGTAACCTACGAAAATGCTAACTGATAATTGTAATGGTTCCTGGAACCTGGTTCTTTTGCGAATTCATTAATTTCATTTCATATTAACATTTTTTTCCATGCAGTTTCCCTTTTATCCTGAGATGTTTAATCTATGTAAGAACCACCTCGTTTATAGTGAAATCATCAATATATCAAAACCTAGATTTTTACATGCACTGCTATTATCGATATATTCCATTAAATTAGAGAAACAATCGTGCTCTCCAATGTCTAATATAAAATCCTAGGTCTATAGTTGTTTCTGAAGGTGTTACAGTAAATATAACAAAACGTTACAAATATTTGGATGGCACGGATGTATCCCTAGCCATAGTAACTGAATAATCAAATTAATTCGTATCTTTTTCTCTAACAATGATGATAATTACACGTTAATAATTATTTGTTTCTGTTTTTTTTTGGATATTATATGTGCCACACAATGAGTTCAGGCACAGTCTAGAAAATTGTGATGCAATATTTTCACATAAATAGTTGAATATATAAGATATATGCAATAGGTGCTAGATACCAAAAGAAATACAAGTAAAAGCCTCCCTCACTGTGATCTATTAAGATGACGCTTCTCTGTCCTGTATCCTGATTGTCCTGCCTGGTCTTGTCTCTAGCCTTATAGCCCTGCCTGCTCCAATACTAAACAGTACAGAAGTACTGGCGACTAGAAGACAAGTAGTAGGTTCACCTGAGGTTCAAAAGTCACAAATCTATTAGTTAAGATGATTGAATATACTCAAATTGTAAGAATCTATGAATTTTGAGCTAAAAATCAAATGTCGTGTAATTATTTACTATCACTTTAAGAGTATTTCCTTACATTTCTTGTTATATGACTGATATACAGTATTATGCAACATATTTTTTATATTAAATAATTAGAATATTATTCAAATAAGAATCAACAAGTATATTTTGCTTTGCTACCAAACGTCAAATTTGTTGTACATACACAATAATCAATTAATAATTTTGTAACAAATTTTTACATTTTAATTTTATTAATACAAAATAAAATTCTACAACAAATTAAGTCATATGTAAAATGTATAAAAGATTTTATTTCAATATCTGAATATTTAATACTAAAGCTGTTTTTTAATACTTGTTATTTTATAATGAATTTGGATAAGCAATATATTCATTACATTTCTTTACGATTCCTTTTTTAAAATAAACGTTCTTGTTCTTACATACAGTATTGCTTGCCACAATTCAACATTATCTATTATTCTATCTATTATTTTAAGATGATCTTGTGGGCAATACTATAATATTATAATTATATATAATTACATTAATTATATACCACTTAATACTATAAAAGTAAAATATTTTTGAAAATTTTTTCCCAATTTTAAAGTAAAGGTATTCAGATATTTTGTATCTTTCTATCCTTACAATTGTGCTAAAAATATTATTTTCAACTTCATTTTATCAAAATTATTAATATATTAAATGTCTCAAAATATTCAGTACTCAAAATGAATTCAGTACAATTAATTTTTTAAAGTTATCAATATTTGTTGCATATAGTACTGTTATATAAATCAGTTATATTGACATAAGTAAGATATGAAATTTCTATTAGCAGCTAAATATAACCACAACTAATAATTATGATCATAGAAAAATCGCTTGTAATTACATAGCTACAATCACCTTTGAAGAAAAAATATAAGTATACTGGTATTATAAATTACTAATGAATGAAATAACCAATACTAATTTGTTATTATTTGTCAACATACGATAATTTCCTATTGAATAAAAGTGCTTTAATAAATTAAAAATCGAGAATAAATAATAAATTATGCATTAATGCGATATTAATTTCAAACAATTATGTAAAATACTATTCCTAAAATGTGTTTCTCGAATAATAATAGTTAATATCTCATACATTCTATTTACCCATTAAAATAAATTGAACATGAACAAAACAAAATATAACTAAACAAGTTATATTTCTTAGTTCTCTTACAATAACTTCAGAACATTAAATGAATACTTTCATTAATGGCATTTAAGCTTCGATATTAATCGAAATATATATGAAAATAGAATTTTATATCATAGTTAGACATTATTACTTTATATAATACATGCGGTTTCTAATATTTATTTTATACATAAACTAATATTTATAGAATAAAAGGTTTACCCAAGAACATTTATATATTTATCTTAATATATTTTTAAAAAGTTGTCTAATACAATTTTAGCATTGCATAACTATATCAATTAAATATAAATCTATATAGCAGCCTCTATAATTTATGAAACACCAAGAATAAGATTTTATTATAAATTGATATATAATTGTACATAAATATATCAAATATTGTTAATAATTCTGCTCTATTACTATTTCCAGTGCAAATTATTGATAATTTATTTAATAATATTGCAATAAGTACAAATATTTGTACTTTGAAATTTGTAAATTATAAATATAGCTATATTTTAATAAAAATAATCCCACTATTTTTATAACTACATCAAATATATACAAAAATTTTTAAGTTTAGTACATGTATGTGCATATACGAGCCATTGTGTACTTCGCAGTAAAATAAAAGTCATTGTATCAGAGAACTGATACAAATAGTCTTTAATACCTATTTAATTATAATTTTACTTAATGAAAATCTTGATTGTAATTGATAGAGTTCAATAAAACTCTATCTAAAATTATTTAATGTATTTATTGAAAAAATAAATTAAATTTCGCAATATATTACTTATTTATAAAAATAAACTTTATTTCAGAATAGTAATATCATTTAAATGTAAATTAAACATAATCATCATTTTAATATATCCTTAAAAAAGAAAAATATAATAAAATTTTGCTTACCACGTGAGGGAAGTAACCATGGATAATGTATTTAGTATCTTCTTCCTCCACCACCACCTCCACCTCCCATATTTCCACCTCCAAGAGAACTGCCGCCATAGCCACCTTGGTTACCATAACCACCACCACCACCACCTCCAGAATTTCCACCACCCATAGGACCTGAAAAATAAATTGCCAAGGGTTAGTACAACTGTTTAAAATTAGATAAAATTCTATAAAATATTACTTATTTTATAAGAATATAATCATTCTAATCTTACTATCCTAACAACAGTGAGAGATGAAGCGTTTTCAGTAAAATTAGATTAATTAATTTACTGTACATACAAAATATAATTAAACAATATTAAAACAAATAAGCATTTCTCAGTCTAACACTTGCACTTATTCAAATAAAAAAAAAAAGACTATGGAAATGATAATAATATGATATTCAATATTTGTAAAATAATTACTTCTACAATAAGATACCTTCATAAAATAATAATTTAGCATATGAGCAAACTGAATTCGAACAGAGTAAAGGAAATGGACAAAGGCGCTCCTTCTCACTGCAACATCGCGCCTTATGCCTTAGCAGAACTTATATCAAAAATATATTTATCCAGTTTGTTTGTCCACTTGGTAATTATTAGATTAACTATGTAAATCGAATTAATCTTACCACGCTATGTGATTATTTACTTGGTATCTATCAAACATATTGATAGGTGAACTTTACAACAGAATCACACGAGTGTTGCATATCAATTTCAATACTTTGTATGCAAATAGAAAAAAATATTTAATAAACATTAATCTATTAATGTACACTTTCAATAATTCGTGAAATATATTAGTTTTATGTATTGATACATGATGTAGTTTTATTTTCCATTCAAAATGATTTACTAGTAAGAAATTAAAACATATTCTGAATAACTATATGTACATACTTACCATTTACCATACTCTATCATCTTATTTGTGAATATCACATTATTTTTATATAAAAATTTAAATTTAAATTATCATTAAAGTAATTTGTTATTTAGTAAATAAAATATTGAAAGTTTACAGTAACAATCAAATATTTGTCAAATATTTCTCAATTCTTTGCTTATGAAGTTTAATTGAAATCGATATATCATATTTCGTGTGAATACTTAATTAGTAATATTATAAAATTGTACTAATTATAAGCTGAACGCTCCTTGTGCAACTTGTTATAGTCATCAACGATATAGTATATTACATATACTATAATATAATTAAAAATACGTTATTACAAGTAATCAATGCGAATCTACAGGTAGTTGCTCAAGGCACGTAACAAACGCGTTGGCTTTTGAGAAGGACAGAAGCAACCTTGTCCACCGAAGGGTGGTAGCCATCTCGAGTCTCCAGACTGTCGGCCACTAGGACCCATATTAATACCATAGGGTGCAGGTCTTCCTCCAGAGTTGAAATTATTCCGTACTGGACCACCGCCATAGCCTTGCTGGTAACCTCCTCCGAAGTTATCGTTGCTCCAATTTCCACCACTATTATATCCACCTTGACCTCCTTGACCTCCCCAGCCACCTCCTTAAAGATAACATTTATTAATATTTTGTACAAATATAGTACATATAACTAATACGTTATTAATCAATATATTGATGTAATACTTAGTAAAATGGGAAAAGTATATCTTTCTGCGAACCTTTACCTTGATTCTGATTCTCCCAAGGGCCGTTACCACCCCAACCTCCTTGATTACCTCCACCATAACCACCCTGATTACCACCATTATTCCAATCTCCACCACCTCCACTTCCACGACCTCCCCAATTACCGCCACCCTGATTGCCACCGCGGGGTCCTCTTCCGACATTCTGTCCTCCTCTGCTCCCACCACCGCCACTACCACCACCACCTCCTGATGCAGAAGCCATCTCAGCCTTACTCAAAGCCTATTGACATAAGAATATAATAAAATCTATAAAACTCGGAACACATCTTTAAGTCTACATAAATAATATATTGATACTTCTCTTACTTTTTTAACGTCTACATGCTTGCCACGTATTTGATGATTGCGTTGCAAGCAAATTTTATCTACAGGATCATAATCATCAAATTCAACAAAACCAAAACCACGTTTTTTGCCAGTTTCCTTATCTGTTACAATGCTGATTGAATTTATGCTACCATAACTTTGGAAATATTGTCTAAGATCTTCTTCTTCATGATCATCTTTTAAACCACCTACAAATAATTTTTTCACTGTTGCACCAGCTTCTGGCCTACCAATTTCTTGTCTGGGAACAGCTCTTTTAGGTTCAACTACACGTCCATCTACTTTATGTGGTCTATAATTGGAAATAATAAAAGAAAAAAATATTAATTTATGTATTATTATTCACTTCATTTCATTTTTTCAACTCTTTACCATTAATATATTAATTTTAATACTGTAAAGAAACATATACAGATCATGTTACATCATTGTATGTATTAAAATACCTTGCATTTTGAGCATCATCCACCATATGTGCACGAGAATAGGTAATGAATCCAAATCCCCTAGATCGTTTTGTTTTTGGATCTTTCATTACAACTACATCTACAATTTCTCCCCATTTTTCAAAATGTTTTTTCAAAGAATCATCTGTAGTTCTGTAATCTAATCCACCAATAAATAATTTCCTAACATGTTCAGGTTCGTTTTTCCCATCCTGAAATACCAAAATATCATTAAAATTAGAAAAATAAGTAAAATGCTATGGATATTATATTTACTATTATATTCATTAATACAATTTTCAAAATTATTTGAAGTTAGTTGAAAGTATTGCAATGAAAAAGTTAACCTCAATATTCACATAACATTTAATTAAACAGTAATAATCAAAAGACTAAATCTTATTACCATATTAATCCTTTGTACTGTTGTAAGATATGAAAAACATTTTTAATAGATTTTATTGATTTATGTAACATAAATAACATATATATATATATATACATATATATATATATGTTACAAACAACGTATAAATTATGAAATAATTTATAATAATGTAAGAGGCTAATAATAAATAATATTAATAACATTAATAAATTTTAAACATTATATTAATTTCATAAAAATGAAAAAACGTAATATACATTGTAAGATAAAGATCAGTAAATCTTAAATGGCGTAGCGTCGGGGTATGTTGTACTATAAAAGAACGACAAAAATATCTACTTACGTATTACTTGTATCAAAACAATAAAGCGATAAATATTTAAAAACATTCTGATGTTTTAACATTGCTATCTTCAAATTTTTATATTACAATTACGTAAATTAATCATGCATTTATATGAAATGTGAAATGATAAAAAAATCTTCAATAAATCATGAAATACGCAAAGCATGTAGTAAATTATATACAAAATAAACAACAAAAATACATAAAAACAGGCAATAAAAAGATTGTAGAAAAGCTTAATAATAAGTAACAATATCGAGCATTTTACAATATACATATAAAGTACATATGACAAAGTAACAAACGAGCTAAGATTAGATATAAATTCGTATCTTAATATACGTTATCCTTGCAAATATATAAAAAAATTTCCTAAATTAATAATTAATTTATGAACTTGTACTTACATCGTGTTCCATTTTAACCATTTTTGATAATTTTAAAGGGTCAAATACCCTTTGCTATAGATTACACAAAGAATCCCTAAACTTGTATACGAGAAATGGAGATCACGCAAGTCGACCAATCGATTATTATTCCTTTCAAATACTTGTGTGAACCCCGAATGCGCAAACTGCAATACAAATATTACAGGCATGCGCAGACTCATATTATTTATTAATTTACCGTTTCTTTTGTAATTTTTCAAAATATTAAGATTGAATATTGTCTGAAAAAATTATATGCATTAATTTTCATATTTCTCAATATGTACTAGTTGTTTATGGCGAAAAAAATTTATGAATCATCTTCGTTGTGCACATTCTCTTGTATAAGCATAATAAATATCGTGTATTGACACATTGAATATTTTATGTTATATAATTATATTGGGTATATTAATACATACAAATGTCACATATTTTTGGTTAAAAATGTGTTCTTTTCTTATAAAATGTAATTAAATATATAGCGTTTGTAGACAGCGCCGGAAATGTCAATCGTCACTAAATCAAACTACATATAAATGGCGGTCGCAAGAACAAATTTTACCGTGCATTCTATGGAATTAAACTAGAATTATATTATATGACAATTATTTTTATTATTTCTATATTACATTTTAAGAATTACAGTATTTATTTAATTTAAATAAAACTGACAGACATCATATAGCATATAATACCCAAAGGGGTATATATTTTTAAAAAATTGAAACAACAACGATCTTATTATATTTTACTTTTATTCTTTTATTTAATCCTTGATCTTCTGACAGTGAAATATTTAATATCCAAAATTATATCATACCAACTCGTATATAATTTTCAACCATATTTTGTATATCACTGTTCATAATATTTGTATACTGTATATAATAATGTATATAAATTGATATAAAATGATACTTTATCCTAAAATGTGTTTGTTTTTAATATAATATAATATATTTTTTTAATGTTACTTATATTCACTTTCTTATTTGCTATTATCTTCATCTTTTTTATAGCGTTTCCTTATAAATTTGTTGTTTTGTATTGTACATAAACTCTGGTCAAATTTTCTAATTTGAATATTACTGATTGGAATTTGTGCGAGATGTTTGATTTACAAGGCTAGAAAATGATTTATCTGTACAATTCAAACAATTTCTGAGAAAATAATTATGACTTGATGCGTTTTGTGGATATAACTTTTCCTCAATACGTTTATTTATTACCACTGCTTCAGCGAGAGGTATTGGCTCTGTATATGTAAATGTCTTTCTTTTGGTATCAGATTTATCATCTAGATTTTTAATATTAATTGGTCCATTGATAACAGAAACTGCATTACTTACTTCATTAGTAGTTCTTATAACAGGTGTGATATTACCCATTGAATCTAATCTAGAACTGATTTGGTCACATGAACTTATACAAACTACTGATACTTTAGTTGGAGTTTTTGGTAATAAGTTAGAAACAATTTTTTGTGTTTTTTTTGTCATTTGCTTTTGTTTAGAATTTATCTGTCTGGGTTTTATTAATTTTGTTTCGGAAACCGTATTCTGTACTTTATCATTATTAAATGATGGACTTTCTGGGTGATGATGTCTAATATGTCTATGTAAATTATCTTTTCTCCTAAATACGGTTTCGCAGTATTTGCAAGAGAATGGTTTCTCGTCTGAAATAAAATTTACATATCATTTTAATACAGTACATCATATCATAGTTTGTACAATATAACATACCTGAATGAACTGTCAAATGACGCCTTAATTCACTTTTAGATAAAAATACTCTACTACAGTGTGCACATGAAAATGGCCTATCCTTTCCATGTGTTTTTTTATGACGAATTAATAAAGATTTATCTTTAAAGCTCTTATTGCATTGGTCGCATACATATGGTCTTTCATCTATTAATAAAATAATGTTGATAAATTTAAGATAGCTTTAAAGTTAATATTTTTTTCCTTGTACAACTTACTAGTATGTGTTTTTAGATGACGTTTTAAATTAGTTAACATTTTAAAAGTCTTTTCACATGCTGTGCAAGAATATGTGGTTGTTTCATTATGCATGTCTAAGTGATTTTTTAAGTCATCTTGCTTGGAATATCTTTTATCACATTTAGGACACGTAAATTGTTTTTCTCCTAAAATTAAATTTATTCATGATAAATTTTAGTAAATCTGAATAATATAAAAGATATTTATATTACAAAAGCATAGTACCATGCGAGTACATGTGTCTATTAAGCTTATTTTGCTGAGGAAATGCTTTGTCGCAAAGATTACATTTATATGGCTTGTATCCTTTGTGAATTCTTTCATGGTATTCAAAGTGAGACCTTTTGATGAAACTTCTGTCACAAAAAGAACATTGATACGGTTTGACACCTGTTATACAAGCATCGTGATAACATTTTCCTTTCTTGTTGCGAAAAATTTTGCCGCATATATTGCATTTATATTTTTCCGGTGTGCCTGGTATCGCAATAATATGATTACGATCATGACATTTTATTGGCTTATTTTTTAGCTTGTTTTTTGTCGGATATTCTGTTTTAATCTCCTATTAAAAGAAACTTTAATATGAAACATGACAATTTCAACGTTACTCATAAACCATAAGACTTACCCCATTGCAAATTTCTGATGTTTTATTGCTAGGTGATTTTACTACTATATTATTACTTAAACGAGGATATACATTTAAAAGTATGTTGTTAGATTTCACGTTTGAAATGTATTTGTTTGACATATCATTATTTTTGATTTCTGCTGGAGATTTATGCTCCTTTGCTTTATTAAATACATCTTCAGGGTATAATTCATAGTTATTTATATAATCAACAGAAATTAATTCAACGTTATTTGTCTTAAGTTTAGAATCTTTATTAATAACTAACTCTAAAGGCAACATCTCATTACATGCGTTACCTTTATCAGAAGCAGAAATATCACTTAATATTTTCTTCTCGGAGGAAGGGCAATCTAAATCAAAATGTGAACAAATAAAACAAAACCATTATAATTGTTAATATTAAATCTAAAAAGTTATGCGTTTCCTACCATAATTTCCGATATTTTGTACACAGTGCTCGTTTATACAAATTTTGCAACCTTGTTCTTCATATATTAAACACATGCGACATTTAACATGCCCACAATTATCTTTTACAAGTCTTGTACGTGATGTGTTTGTCATTTGTCTGCAACTTGGACATTCTTTGTTCATCATATTTTTCATTCCAAACAGAATACAATAATTTACTTAAATATAATCTTCTTAATCATATTAAGATATTGTCTTTTATATATGTTTGCATTCTATCGTGTTTCTTAAAATCTACACCGCGTACATGTATCAACATCTGATTCATATTAGCACGTATAAAATTTTTATTCCAATCATATTTTGATAATATGGTTTGTGGTTATACGTATATATACACATTTTATATAAACACACACATATTTATGTTGCATATGTGTATTTCAATGCATTTCAAAGTAGGTTAAATCGTAGATTCGCATTACAAAAAAGAAACATACAGAAAAAATTTTATAAAAACGATAATTTTAAGAAATCGGTAATTTAATATTCTGAAACATGTGTTTCGTCTAGTAATAATTTAATAATTAATAAGAGGCAATGTTTATACGTATTTAAACAAATATATTAACAATGTGAATCTACCACAGTGCTGCCTCAAATGGGAACCTAAATGGTACCTAACCTCACATTTAACTAAATTTTTTAATTCAGAGATTCGATTCTGCTAAATTATATTTAGCATTAGAATAAGTAGAAAGTTTCGTCATATTCGTCAATAATATTTTACATCAAAGGCATGGGAGATAATCTACGGCGAAAGGTAATGTTTGTCATTCAAGTTTTTAACATTACTCAACAAGACATTATGATTGAATCGTTCAATGATATTTTTAATTTATGTTTACAACTGCTGGGTTTTATGTCGATAATTTCGTAAATAGTCTAAGTAATATGTCAAATGATTTAGAAATATATATATATATGTTATATATTATGTAGATATATATGTTATACGCAGATATATTGTATCTACGGTCTGAGATTATTTGTATCTTCTTTAGGTATTACGCACATTTAAAAATCTACATCGTACGCGAATGGTTACTTTCCAAGATGATGAACATGCATTACAATGTAAGTATTTTAACGTAGCTTAAATATTCTTTGAATCCGTAATGTCTTAATAAATATTACACAGTTACAAGGAACAAGATAAACGAGGAGTACAGAAAATATAAAACTGTCACTAATTCAGCAGCTATCGAAGAGGTAAAATTTCATATTTGATGTTTGAATTAAATACTAAATGAACGTCGTATTTTAGCTAAATAAATTTGCGGAAGAAGTGGAACATGAACTAAGAACATCAGTAATTCAAGGGGTTGAAACACGACCTGGAACATACAGTAATATTCTAAAGATACAAATAATTTACAATTTCGTTACTGTACTGACTTAGTTTTATGTTTTAGCGTTACGTCTTACACCTGATAAATTGGTAGATAGTGTACCTTACAAGGATGAGGAATGTGATACTAGTAATAAAAATGCAGATACATCTATTTCAAAAGATAAACCAAAGTAATAATTGTAAATATAAAGTATATTTCAATTTCGTGGTAAGTTCATTAAGTCTAGAATAAAAGGAGAATTTCACTTTATAAAGAAATATTATTTTGCAATTAATTTGGCACTTTGAATCTTTTGTATAGTTTTATATAGTAAGGAGCAAGATTGCATTGAAATTTGGGAGATTCGTGACGCATTCCCGGCGTTTCCGATCACAGAATAGATCACAGAAATTTTCAATGACGTGCAGCGATCATTTTGAAAGATTCGTCACAAAAATTACGAATTATTCTAGAAGAATAAAGTTTGGTATTTTATTCCGTATTTATAGTACAATTCTATGTTAATTGTCGAGGAAAAACAATAACCAATTATAGTTAATTATTGCAACGAAATATTTGCAACATTACATTATCTTCTAATAATTGATCGTGTTTTATGTTATGATTTAATGATTTCTAAGGTCTTTTTCGAATTGTTGAGATGTTTATTCAGTAACTTTCAGCCTCCAGTTACTCCGCACCTGCGACCTTCATCCTGATAAATATACAAATAATTTTTTAATACAAATATTTTCAATTGAACATTATGATATATTTATACAAGCAATTAAAAAATTGCATTTATCATGAGATTTCTATCAAAATAATACTTACTTATATGGAATGTTATCCTTATACATTGATTGAATGCGTTAGTAAGCTGTCGCTGTACTTTCTATGTTTTTGTATTATACAGCATCTTATCCCGATATAAATGGGTTTTCGAATTTGTTAAGAACAATTTTAATACTTTCTCGTTACAAAAAAATATAAAAAAAAGGAAAAGAAACACGGGAACAGTATTCAGTACATGTACAACGTTTTTGGCGCAAACCTAATAGGATATTTGTTTTATGAAACGTGATATTATTTAATAGAATTATAATATGAAATCACAAATAAACGTAATTTTATACTAACATATGTTCAGGGTGAGTACGAATTTGGTCAATTAAATCTGCTGGTCTTATCTGGTCAGTGCAGATACGATGCACAGCAGTGAATAATGGGAATTTTTCCAGTAAATTTTTAGCTTTCAGCATTCCATGAACTTCGTCAGCTGTAGCCGGACCTTGCAACTTTTGACCACCTAACAGTTCTTCTTCCAGCTGTCTGATGGTCTAGCAAGAAAAATCACAATTAACTGTTCGTTATCAAGATGATGCGAGAGTAAATGCAATTTATACTTTGCCAGTTTTAACGAATTGTTCGCAAACTCTGCGATTTCTTCCGCCGTAGCAGGTAGTTATCAAATCGGCTACGCCGCAACTTTCAAAGAATGTTGAAAGTTTCGAGCCGCTGTAAAATGTGTCTACAAACTTGACCATTTCCATTAATCCTAATCTGATCACCGCTGCTTTTGTATTGTCACCCAGTCCTATACCATCTATGAAACCAGCGGCGCATGCCACAATATTCTGAAACATAAAATGCACTTAGATATACTGAACAAACAACACAACAAGTATTAAGTACACGTGAAATGAGAAAAGAAATTGTTTTTTCTTTTATACGTGTATACATTGCATACCTTTAAGGCGCCACATACTTCAACTGCCTCACAGTCTTCAACGACCGTAACTCTGAAATCGGGAGTTTGTATTAGGTCCCTCAGTAATGGCGCCAAACGTTTGTCTCTACAGCCTACAAATAATTAAAAGCGAATGATTGAACTGGCAAATTTTAGATCACGAAGATTTCATTCAAGCACGCGATTACCAATAGTTGTTTCGCAGAACTTCCCCTCGGCAACTTCATTGGCCAAATTTGCTCCCATTAAAACGTAACATTGGATTCTTAAGTTCTTCTCGATGATTTTAGAGATTAGCTCGATATTCGCTCCATCCCCTCGATCGAAACCCTCGATAGAAATTCATCATTTTTAATTATATACGAGAGTGACATCTTGCAAGATTTGAATGAACATATAAATACCTTGATCAATGATACACCAATTGCGGTTGGTTTAATTTTATCGAGCAACGTCGCACACAATGTTCGTATGAATTGATGAGGTATTACGAAAATAAGAATATCTGCATCTTTCGCAGCTTCGACGACGTCTGGAACGGCAACCTAGGAATTGCATATCAAATTAATATTTGTACATCCTTCTGTGTTATATTAAATGACTGATTATTCATCTGAACAACTAAAAAGACCTTAAGATTAATAGTACACTGTAACTTGAAATTTAACGCTTTACCGACCGATAGCGGTAAGTAATAGACGATTAATAGGCTACCGGTCGGTAAAGTGTTGAAATATATAAATATATTATCATACAATATCCACACCTTACCGGCCGATAGCGGTAAATAGTAGCCGATTAATAGGCTACCGGTCGGTAAAGTGTTAAAATATATAAATATATTATCATACAATATCCACACCTTATCGGCCGATAACGGTAAATAGTAATTACCCGATTAATAGGCTACCGGTCGGTAAAGCGTTAAAATATATAAATATATTATCATACAATATCCACACCTTACCGGCCGATAGCGGTAAATAGTAGCCGATTAATAGGCTACCGGTAAAGTGTTAAAATATATAAATATATTATCATACAATATCCACACCTTACCGACCGATAACGGTAAATAGTAGCCGATTAATAGGCTACCGGTCGGTAAAGTGTTAAAAGTAATTCTTATTTCAAGCTACGAAAGCTATCACTGTTGATATCCAGATCAACGGATTTTCCACCCTGAAATTACATAAATTTCTGATGAAATCTTTAAATTATTTGCTTAAAAGACACAGTCGAAGCCTCAAAAAAAAAAAAAAAAAAAAAAAGAAGGGAAGCAATTTTGCAGTTAGGAAGCACATAATAAGATCAAAGCATAGTATGGCATGTTGAATTGTTTTTTCTGTCTGTTATCAGTCTTACGAAGTTCGAAAATATAATCATGATGCAATTCAAACGAAGGCGAGGAAACGAAGCTTATCAGTCAGCTTCCACTATCTTTCACGTAATTTATCGTTTTCGAGAAAAAAAATCCAGTCATCGATACTACCGAGTTTCTCTCTTTTGATTTAGATAATAAAAAAATTGTTAGTTCTCTCTGAAGCATAAAACTGATGATAATGCTATAGGCATTGATAATAGAATGCAGGATTTCGCTATTAAGCTGATACAAACAATGATTCAACTGTGCAATCAATTTAACTCCGGGTATCGATTTATCTATTCATCGAAATGATTTATTCATAGTTCTTAACGATATCTCTGTGTATAATGATTGTCTTTTTTCCACACGTTATAGCGTGTTAATGAAATCACTCTCGTGGTTCTCCAATGTAGACATCTTTTTTTTTTTCAATTTATTTAAATTTCTTTCGAACGAGATGTTCGACGTAACGCGGATGATAAAACTGCTGTTAGTATGTTGCAACAATCTCATTTCAATATTCAGTGAATGTTTAATGGAAACACGTCTACGTGCGTTCAATGCTGATTATTTATCGTTAGTCGAAAACAAAGTCGAGCTTTACACGTGATGCATAATTCTCACTAAACTTATTTCGTATGACACGATATACAATTCGAAAATAATCACGCGAATTACGTCATATATTTCGATCTATATCGATCGATATTAAGACCGGATGAAAGACTTAAGAGGTGATAAACTTGACAACTGATAAACACTTTGTTTGCTGCTACTTGTTCTAAAAATGGAAGTGGATAGAATATTTGTTTTTCTTTTTTTCTTTATGCTGGTGGGCAAGATCAGTTTAATACTGGCGATAACTATTACTAATGATAGACTTGCAATTAGATTGAAAAAGTGTGCATCACACTTGTCAAACGTGTTGCACACGTTTATTTGAAATCTACTTGAAGTAGATTTGGTTTCGTTTTCTTTTGCACGCACGTTTCTCAATGGCAGTAGATTCAATATCAATTGGTATGGAGGAAGTAAGTACTTGCTGAACGAATAGCGGGAATGGCAATCGCGTTGAACGATAAAAATGATTCCAATATATCGTTAATTCGATAAAATTTCTAGCAATCTAATCTCCATATCTATCTGTGATATAACAACTACGCACGTCCATTATAATCCTAAAAGGACACAATTTTTTCAACAGCCAATTATCGCGAAAAATGATTATCATTAGGATCGTTAGTTTTATTTTTGTTAGAAAATTTACACGCGAATGAGGAAGAGAAAAGGAATCTCAGACGTTCCTCGTAGATGTGAGTAAATGTCACATTCGTAGATTAGCATCGTATTACGAACTGAACAGTCGTGCATAACATGACTGTCTAAAACGCGACAAGATATAAACCCACTCGCATGCAACGTGCGGTCTCCTATTTCAAATTGTAATGGACGCTAGTTTCCTTTTATAGAAAATGGCCTTCTTTTTTAGAAATCTTCTTGGCAAAGTGTTGCTACCAAAGTTACACAAGCTTACGTCGAGACGTAAAGCCTCGATAATAACAGTGTGAAAGGGTGTAATTTTTAATTACGAGATTGGGCATCATCCTTGCAGGAGGCATGTTTACCATTTAATGTGTATCCATTTGTAGATAACGCGCCAGTCACGCCAATTGTGACAAAGTAGGGGGAAGAACGTCTGAGCTTAAATAGCGCTGTTAACACGTAATTTCGTATATTGTATGTGCGTCTGGCAAATAAGAGGCAAGTACCTGGAGTATTTTGCTGCGTCGCCAACGACAATTTTCCGCGAGAAGAGATCGTTGCTTGAAAAGTCAGATCTTTCACGCGCGTAAATTTCACGAGATTAATCATGAGGATTAATTCAATCGTGCCGAATTTCGAAGTCGACAGCACACAGGGGAAAATTAATTTCTACGACTGGCAAGGAGATTCGTAAGTTTCATTTGAATTTATTTCTTCTGTCGATATTTGGCGTACTATTTTGCTCGACATAATTTTGCATGATTGATCGGACGTTAGAAATTATACACGCGTAGGATTCGAATTCCCGAATTACAGTTACTTATCCTAAGAGGCAGTGCCCTTGACTAAATACATCACAAGCATACGAACGAGCGTAGCAATATAGATTTTTTTTTAAAATTTAAAATTGTTCATAAACAATAACAGCGAAGGTTCGTTATTTATTTTAAAAGTTTCACGCCACTTTCTCGTAGAATTTTAATTTTAATGGAAATACTACTTTCGATACGTCGCATTCCAAGTTATCGCTTGAGCAACACTTTTTTAAATTGTTAGCTCGTTCGGTGGACAAGTTACAGGATCATGTTGATTGGGTTAACGTAAGCGAACAAAAAAATATTTTACGATATTTACTACGATAAGATCGTTGGATGCAACAACGGAAGATACTTTACACGCAGCAGCATCATTTTCAAGGACACGTGCACGTACCATATGAGCATAGAATTTTTCATTAAGCAACAGAGTCGTAGAGTGTTTCACATTTGATTACGACTAGGTGATGCGGATTTTAAAAGTTTTACGAACATTAGTAAAGAAATAGAACTTAAAAGAGATTTGTTTTGTCTGTTATATATTACAATATGCACTACTTTGGATATTTTATGTTTTTGCAACTCCCAATCCGCGTCCTAACTGTGACAGACGCGAAAGTTTATAACTTTGAAATTAAATGATAAAAATTGTTATTGCAGCGATTATATCGAGCCTTCGTATCTTTCTTGCTAATAAATTTAGATTAGTAGAGGAAGAAAGATGAATTTTAACGACTGACGTACTACTAAATATGCGAAAAAAAAAAACATAATTATACTTATGGATTACTTGTGGATTTTTAGGGAATCTTTTAGTAAAGAAATAAAACTTAAAAGAGATTTGTTTTGTCTGTTATATATTACAATATACACTACTTTGGATATTTTATGTTTTTGCAACTGCCAATCCGCGTCCTAACTGTGACAGGCGCGAAAGTTTATAACTTTGAAATTAAATGATAAATGATGAATTGTTATTGCAGCGATTATATCGAGCCTTCGTATCTTTCTTGCTAATAAATTTAGATTAGTAGAGGAAGAAAGATGAATTTTAACGACTGACGTACTACTAAATATGCGAAAAAAAAAAACATAATTATACTTATGGATTACTTGTGGATTTTTAGGGAATCTTTGTTAGCATTTCATTTTCTACTTCCTATAGATGGGTCGTTTTGTTTTCCCACCCTGCCGATTTTACGCCGGTTTGCACCACCGAATTGGGTCGTTTAGCTGTGCATCAGTCCCATTTTGAACGTCGAAACACGAAATTGTTAGCTCATTCGGTGGACAAGTTACAGGATCATGTTGACTGGGTTAACGTAAGTGAACAAAAAAATATTTTACGATATTTACTACGATAAGATCGTTGGACGCAACAACGGAAGATACTTTACACGCAGCAGCATCGTTTTCAAGGACACGTGCACGTACCACATGAGCATAGAATTTTTCATTAAGCAACAGAGTCGTAGAGCGTTTCACATTTTCATAATTTCATCATCATCGATGTAAAGTAAATAAGAGCAAAATCTTACACAACTTTACAAAATTACGCGTGAAATCTTATTATATGTCTTATTCTGTCTTTCTAATGTTGAAAATCGAAGCATCGTCAAAACATTTCGCTCACTCGCAGGACATTAAATCTTACTGTCAAGACATTCCTGGAGCATTCCCTTATCCAATTATTGCCGATCCGGATCGTTCTTTGGCAGTGAAATTAGACATGATCGACGAAGATGGCAAAGATGATCCGGAACAAGCGTTAACTGTTCGCGCTTTGTACGTTATAAGCCCCGATCATCGTTTACGTTTATCCATGCATTATCCAATGTCCACTGGACGCAATGTAGAGTAAGTTTGACGCACGATGTAGTAGAATTTCGATTCTACGTACAGTGCTATTTGTATTATTCGATCTGTCATACGAACGATACAACTTGCATAAGAATAAACGTATTAACGATATTGACTTGCGTGATTTCTAGCGAAATACTGAGAGTTATAGATTCCATGCAACTTGTCGATAAGATACCGCAAATAGCAACACCTGCCAACTGGGTGGTAAGAGCAACTTTTATACACGTATTAATTAATATACTTGTTACTTGCACTGTTGTAAATTTTAGACAGCGAATAGTAACTAATAATTTACCTACAATATACTTCGTTGCGACTGTACATATAAAAATAGATTTCACTGTGTATTTACAGCCTGGTGAAAAGGTCATGATTCTTCCAACAGTGAAAGACGAAGAACTGCCTAAACTCTTCCCCAAGGGAGTGGACAAAGTATCAATGCCTTCTGGAAAGGTTTACGTCCGCACAACCACAAATTATTGAACGTATTCATCAACGAACAAGATGTATTATCTTATATTTTTCATTTTTCGCGTAGAGTTGTTTTAATATTGAATTTTTTGTTTAACATGAAAAAGAAATTGTTCGAATAAAAAGATAATTTTTCCAGGACATTGTCTCGCAATGCACTTTTGGAATTTCAAATGAAATTTTCATTATCACGATATATATAACCACGGGAGAACAATTTTTATAGGAATTACCAATTTTGTTACTTATGTGTCTTTTGCCACCTAATATTTTAGTGATTAAAATGAATTATCATTTTTTACCTATCACAGTTATCACCTAAATACATGTTAGAAAGTATAATACATTATTGAATGTATCTCAACATTCTTGTTACTAAAGATAGTATTGCAATGTACTTTTTATAATAATTATTTAATGCGAATGTTCATAATTATACGGTAAAATAATTTTTCCCTCGTTCCGTTTCATTGAACTTTCTATTGAGATCATTTGATGAAAAATTAATAAAAACGTACGTTTAACATAAAAATGATAGGAATGATTCGAAAGTTTTTTTCTTTAGGAAAGAATAATAATAATGTCGATGCAATTAGAAGAGAACATACTATCTTTTGAATGAGATGTAAAACTTACAACATTCTCTGGCAATTTGTGCCCAGGAAGATATTTCACGTTCTCATGTAACTGATTTATGATATCGGTCAACTTTTGATTGTTCACTATTTCTTCGTAAACATACATTGTTACGCGTGTATCAAATTTGTTGTTATATTTGACTGCATTGGCACCCACAATTTTTGCAATAGCTGAGCCCCTGAGGTATAAAATAAAAAGAATTACATAAGATAATCATTATGACGTCGAGAATTATCTCGCAATAGTTTCACATAAAATAAATGGTAAAAACTGTCATTTATTTCTATATATATATATATTTAACAACACCATCGAGCTTTGAAATTGTATACAAACGCCGATGTAAATATTGGTATAAAGTAAAAAAAAAAAAAAAAGAAAAAATTGTATACAATAAGAGTAAAAAATAAAGATAAAAAACAATAATTGGAGATACAATACAATTTGTTAAAATTGACGTTACATTATGCTTTAAAAATATTTCGGTACAAAATTATATAAAAAGAAAGAAAAAAATAGGAAAAATTAATGCATACACATACCAATTGCCACTCCCTACAATGCATACCCTCTTTATTCCTTCTGTAGCCATTTTGCAGTTTTCAATGTACAACTGGCTTAAAATTTACAGTTTTCACGAGGGTATGGAATACTCTATACACGTTAAAGTATCACAAATTTGCTTATTTTCGAACCGCTGATGTTACGACTGACTGACTGACTGACCGATTAACTTACAAACTAACTTCAGCCTTCATTGACCTTAGTAACGATCGCAAATTATTTTCTAACGATTGGCATTCACTGTTTTGGACCAAGGCCAATGTAAACGCAACATCAAACCGTAGCCAGAATAAATGTTAAAATTAGCGGCAGCTCAATAAATAATACTTGGTATATATCTCGAAGGTTTTTAATGTTACAAAGCAATTTCTTTCAATTTTCAATTTTAGAAGGCATTAAAAAAATTTTGATGAAACTGCTGCCGAGCGTAATATCAGGATTAAGCGATAAAATAAAAATATTTTCGTAGAGCGACATTACTTTCGAAAATATATAGAGAAATAAATATTTTGTAGCATTTTTCACGACGATGATAAAAAGAAGGAAAAGATCACCCAAAAGCAAAAGCAAAAGCAAAAGCAATCCCCTTCTTATCGAGACATTAACAGACATGTATCAGTTTTACTGTCGGGTTGCAAATCGTTATGACCATTATTACAGCAAATGTATCCCACATAAAAATCTATGATATTTAAAAAGTTCGTTTGCGGTCGTATATTAACTCTCACTCGTCAATTATTCATATTGCGATGTTCGATAAGACTTTGTTAGATATTTTAAATTTTAAATCAATCACTTTTGTCCCTTAACACTTAACAAAGAATACTATAAAATATAATACTATAAAATAAAGTCAGCGAAATACATGCAAATAAAAAAAGTAGCGATAGTTCATTTCGAAATTCATTTTGATTCTCTGGTCATTTTTCTTCGACTACATTATTATTAGTGTTCGATCAATGTTCAATCAATTCCGACCAGCATGATATCCACATTTCAGTTAAATCCGACCGCAAACGGTTAAACGGATATAACGTCTTCTTTCGTTTCATCTTCCAAATAATCTTCACAGACGACATCTTGGTGAAGGTAGTTGCAGTATTGTTGCATTAACGTCGTTGTTCCTAAATATGAAGCAAATACAATTAATAAAAACTAATAAATCGTTTGCATACCTTCGAAATTATGGTGTACATTACTCTTGTATACAGCATGTTATTTTATACACCCTTAAACATGCTTAATAGAAATTCAAATACGTGAGATATTGTATCTACCTACGATTACTGAAACGATTCAAACGGGTGTTCAATAACATTTAATTATTAGGGGAAAATGTATGACATTACTAATGTATAGTCAGTATTAAAGGCTTTGGAAAGAGGGCGAATATAATTCTAAACAAATGTTATTCAATTAACAAGTAATAGTCATATATTTGTTACGTTTTATGTTACACTGTTCAAGGTAATTTTAAGTTCTATGATACAGTAATAATGAACTATCGGAATCTAACGGCACAAGATTGAGATATCTAAAATATTTATTTGTAGACTCTTCTTAACTTCTAACGTACAACAATCCTCGTAAAATTTTCATTAAAATATACAACAACGCACAACACATTACATTTTATTGTATGTATTACCTACTACTTCGTTTCATATCGATAAAGTGATATTTCATTTTGCGTTTTACTTTATACGCACTTAAGAAGATATCAGCTACGTGATTCAATAGTGCTGTTAAGGGTGTGTTGTTGGGTAATAATATAATTATTATTATACACACTATATAGCTATTTTTAGAGTATTAATCTAATTCACAATTGGAAATATAAATTAAGTTATGAACTAAAAAAATATGGCAACACAGGAAACGAAGATAAATAACAATTTAAATTATGTCATCAATCAATTTCCTTGAGGAGTATTAGTTAACATTAATACGTAGTAAAGTTTAGAAAAATCCATGGTCCTTGAAATAGCTTTCCTCTCTACAATTTGTTTTATCGTCTCTCTCCGATTTGATAAAGATTCTTATGAGATTGCTTCTCAAGAAGATACAGTAGCTAAGAAGCTAAAAATAATCTTTTCATAAACTTTTTCCAATATCAATGTCATTAGAGGAAGAGACTTTAAATTATCTGTATATCGAAAAATGAAATTATCAATTAAAATTTTTGTTTAGATATGTATCACAAATAAATAACTTCATTTGATATGTCTTTAAAAGTCATCATACTCATCTTGAAAAGAGAAGTGAAATTTGAATATATTAATTGCAACAGAGTTAAATGTGAAATGATTATTCTAAAATTCATTTATAAAATATAAATTTTTTGCAGATTAATAAAAGAATTTCGCAACATCCCTTTAAAGCGCAACAATAATAGATATACAATAATAGACATTCATGCAAAATAAGATAATGTTAGTTGCTGTACAGAGTGTTCCAAATTTTTCCAATCAAAGTTTATTGTGTTCTATCGATATAATCCTAGATAAAAGATTATATAATATTTTGACTAGAGACTTTCAGACACTCTATATAAATTTCTCTTTCATCAATAAATTATGATACACCTAACATTAAAATGGTTTTGAGAAGATCTTTAAATGAATAAAAAACATAGTAAAATACATCCTTTGAACTTTGTATTACGATATATGCTATAGATAAAATATAAGATAAAATATTCATGTCATTTTTAATATGTGTGTAAAAAAATATATTATGTCTCTTTTACGAAACTATCAAGGCTCTTTTATACATAATTGTACATAATGCTTTAGTTTCATTAACTAAAAAAAAAAAAAAAATCGTTTTATTTGACAGAGACTTATCGTGTATAGCATTGGAAAAATTGTACATAAATCCTTTCTGTTTTGATGTACATAACAACTATTTACAAATATGTACACGTATCACACAATATACATATTATCAGATTAATGTTAGGTATTTTTTACAAATCTACCAATCGTAACATGTAACTACACAAGTAACTAGGACCATGGCTAAACAGAGCAATGAATTTTAAAATGAACTAAAACACAGACCCTATATCTTGTATAGGATGCTCAATTAAATTAAATATTACATATTTACATATTTCTCGTTGAATTTTTGAAATTTATGCGACATATAGTATATCAATGTATTTTTAACGAAAGTAAATTTTACAATATATTAAACAAAATATTTGTCATTTTATAACAATTTCTAAACAAAAGTCAGATATTTAAACTAGTTCGCCATTAATTATAGTGGAGACAAGCTTACATGTGCTCTGGATGATTGCGTATGTATTCAATTAGTTCCGTAGGCTTTATCTCACCGGTACAGATCCTATGTACGGCCGTAAAAAGGGGAAACCTGTTCTCCATATTTTGCGCTTTTAACATGTAATTCACCTCTTCAGCAGTGAACGGACCTTGTAATTTCTGTCCATTTAGCATTTCTTTCTCCAATTCTTCGATTGTCTGCAAAGAAAATGATACATAACACAATCTTTTATAAAATATACTATCAGAGTAATGGTCGTTTAAATTCTAACGAGTCCGGAAGTCCGCATTGCAATTCTCGCTAATAACAGCTAACGATTTCGTTCCTGAAATACTTTCGAGGTCTGCTCTCAAACCCCTCGACAAAGAAACGAATAGATTTAGAGCAAGTGAGAGAAGCATAATACTTCTTGCTTACTCTTGCCACATCCTATTCATTGCCTCTGTCAATAGGTTAGGTTACGTTGACCTCGAAACTGAATACGTGCTGAGAATGTTGAGGATGGATCATTAGAATTTAGACAAAATGATTCTATTAGAGTTTCAATTAGAATTATTGTACGACCATTTTCAGTATTATGATTCACAATATCAAGTTACATAATTTTGTTATATGTGATGCAGAAACAGAGAATTTTATTATGTGGTTTCGATTCGTATATTAATTAATATATGCAGCTTAATAACCGACCTTGCCAGATTTTACAAAGGCTTCGGAAACTCTACGATTGCGACCACCATAACAGGTAGTGATAAGATCAGCAACACCACAACTTTCAAAGAAAGTAGAAAGTTTTCCACCAGGGAAAAAGACATCCACGAATTTGATCATTTCCATAAGACCTAATCTGATAACAGCAGCCTTTGTATTATCACCGAGACCTAAACCATCAACGAAACCAGCGCCGCAGGCAACTATATTCTGTTGAAATTTGAAAATAATAGATTTAATAGTCACAAGCAATAGTATGATATATTTACCTTTAATGCTCCACAACATTCAACCGAATCAACATCTTCAACCACTACAACTCTAAAGTATGGGGTTTGTATTAAATCTCTTAGTATAGGAGCCATATTTTTATCCTTGCAACCTAGACATTAATAAATTAGTATTAAATAATTACAATATAAGCACTATAATAACAATATGACATTTGTTTGATAAATATGGAATGAATATTTACCGATAGTAGTTTCACAAAACATTTCTTCAGCAACTTCAGAAGCTAAATTTGCTCCCATTAAAACAGAAACAGGAATATGAAGTTGCTTATTAATTATGTGTGATATAAGTTCAATACCACCTCCCTCTTTCTTATCAAAGCCCTGTAAAATAATAAATCACTCGTGATTGTATGTATACAGGGTAAATTGGAGTTGAGATAAGAATATAAATATAAATTTATACATGAGGTTTCTCGTCCAAAATATTGTTTGTTTCTAAAAAATTTAAGTTTAAAATTTGATTTTAGTTATGATTTCAGTCAATTTCAAAAAACATATTTTACCTACTAATGCTATTTAATTCTAAATTAAAATCATACCTTTATCAAAGAAAGGCCAACAGCTGAAGGTTTAATTTTCCCTAATAACGTAGCACATATTCTATTGATAAATTGATGCGGTATTACAAAAATCAAGATATCTGCATCTTTAGCAGCTTCCACTACATCAGGGACTGCAATCTAGAATATGAAATTATATGTCATTTCTGTTATAAAAAATTCACTTGTAATACTAAATTTATTCCATTGATATAAAAAAAGAAAGTATCATATTATGCTACATCATTCTATTTACATCTAAAGAAATATATGTGTTATATGTGTACGAATCAATATATATAGCTACAGTTGAATATAGCTTTCGTCACGGTCAAGGCTTTTCTATACAAAGCCACCGTGATGTTAACAATCTATTTGTATACGTGCAATACGTACAAATCAAGATCGTGTATTCTGCTGCACGTGTCTCCGAAATTAAATTAAAACTATAGTTTCTACCAATTAAATGATATGAATAACATTCAAATTTCAAAAAATTACCAAGAATAATTATGCTACTTTAATAATAAATTTTGTTTGTCAGTTTGAAGAATTAAACGAACAACAAAAACATAGTCTTTTTCTACATAAAGGGAAATGAGCACACATGTAAAATACATATGATCTTACACGAGAGTTACGTAAGCTTAATTTCGTTTCTGAATTGTACATTTAACAGTAACTATAGTAAGGTTACACAACGTGTAACACGTATTTTCCGTTATACACGTGTTCATGCAGTGAAGTATATTGTAAAAATATGTGTGTACAGAAACGAATGCATAAAGAATAAATATTTAATATTCAATAAGGTAATATTATTATTATCATTGACGAAAAATTTTAATATATTTGCATTTGTTTAAAACTCGAATAGACAATTTAATGTAAAATAGGATATTAATTTTATGTACACGTATGATTTTTTTAAATTATACGTTTTTACATTTTTATCG
The DNA here is from genome assembly GCA_032399595.1 of Tetragonula carbonaria. Lineage (NCBI taxonomy): Eukaryota > Metazoa > Arthropoda > Insecta > Hymenoptera > Apidae > Tetragonula > Tetragonula carbonaria. Next base: position 8,403,571 of record JAUCRC010000005.1, on the reverse strand, counting down.
AATGATAACTAATTTCGTGATAACTAATCGGTGAGTAACATTGTTACTGTCATAATATTATTACGATCGATGCAGCATTTTTAAATACGTTCATTGCAAGGAAATGTTATGTAAATGGCAATATCAACTAATCCAGTTAGAATTTGATAATTCTTCTAAAAATATATCTGCTAATATACGTAAAATATAATTCTAAAATGATGAATGAAAAATATGACCTTGTATCGTTTGTAACAAATAAATTTTGTTCTTCGTATAAGAAATAATTTTTTTAGAATTACGAGAAAGAATACACGTATGTATGTAAGTACTCACCACATTAGGCGGGAGTTTATGTCCCGGAAGATACTTCACGTTTTCATGCGTTTCATTAATAATTTCAGTCAGTTTTTTTCCATTGATGATTTCTTCGTAAACATACATTGTAACGCGATCCTCAAAGCTGTTAAGTTTAGCGGCATTTGCTCCGACTATCTTAGCAATAGCCGATCCCCTAAAATTATACATAGAATAAAATTATATAATAATTTATTTTACATAACATTTTTCTATACATTTCGCATCTAAAAATTCGCACATATTTCTGCTGGGCAACATTTTCTCAATTCAACGCGTATGAAAAAAATGTATCAAAGATTCATTAGCAGACCAATTTTCATATGTCAAGCATAAAATTGACTTCGCAAATATGACTAATAGCGTAACTATTCCATCGGTGAGTAACATTGTTACCGTCATAATATTATTACGATCGATGCAGCATTTTTAAATACGTTCATTGCAAGGAAACGTTATGTAAATGGCAATATCAACTAATCCAGTTAGAATTTGATAATTCTTCTAAAAATATATATCTGCTAATACACGTAAAAATATAAATGCCAAGTAAAGTGTTTAACAATGAAAACATATTGAACTTAACAAGTGTACGATGTATTTTCTTGATTTTTATATACAGCACGTGGAGATCAATTCCGCTAGCGTTAAAACCGATCGGCTAAATCAATGACAGACGAAATTTCTCGCAGCTACAGATGTTAAATCTTAGCGTAGATTCAAAAATAACTTACCAATTTCCTGATCCGACGATACAAACGTGTTGTTTGTCTGCCATGATTTTCAATGTGATATACCAATAACGAAATTATACAATTATACAAAACAAAAATGATGGCAAAGTGAGACGCGACAACCGTTCACCATCAAAGCAGGGGATGACTGGAACTACTTCGAACGTGGAAAGACTTGCGCTATTTTTTGCAGAAGTGGGAGTATGGAAACACTGGCGGTGATAGGCGGTCCGTTTCTACTGTGTGAGCAAAGTTCCGCTGATCAACCAATCAAAGTTCAATATGATAAAAACTATATCTTTGGATTTTATCTTGTGCAGATTACGTAATTGTGTCGGCGCAATCATATTTATCAAAAAAAAAAAAAAAAAAAGAATAGACACGTTAAGAAAAAAATACGATAAGCAATATTAATTATCAGGTAGATTTCAACTAATCTGATATGTACAAACTATTAAGATTGACTTTTAATTGTACAATACATCACGTGTACATATATAAAATAGAAGTAATATATTATATTTAATTACATTCTACGTTATCATATGAATATAATGTAATTCATAATTGTGTTATTCGAATAAAATAAATATCTATCAAACGTAATAGCAAAAATATTATGCATTGAAATAAATTTGATTTGCAATAAATTTGATAAGTGTAAAACTGTAATGATTTTGTAAAGAATATATAATCTAGTTATTAATTATTTCGTACATGACTTTTTTTACCTTAAATATGTATTTTAATAATTTGAGGGATTTTCTGTTTTAATAATTTACATAGTTGATTATATAGCAAGTCCTGTAAAATAAAGTTTAACATATAAATTTTACTGAAAAACTTTGATATGTGAGTTTTTACTCGTACTTACTAGAAAGATAGATAATCGTCGAATAACATAGTACTTGCATTATATAAAAATCTGTATAACACGATTAAAATTACGATTCTCGTTCAGCATATTGCTTTATTTAAAGATGATTTAATGGAAACTAATCAGTGGTCCTATGTAAAACATAATAAACGATGACTCGGAAAATATTCCCGTGAAGAATTCTCTTCAAATTTTTCCATTGATAATACGAAGAAAAAAGATTTTGATTTAACAACGAAATTAAAGCTTCTTTTTCTGAAAAAGAAAGGATCGAAATGACATTAATGTAAGATGATAAACCAATTGTAGATTATGTTAATGAAAAATCAATCCGATATTTATAATATAAGAAATTTGTTGGTAGTAGCACTTGATTATGTTGCACAATGTATGTTATATATCACGCATGTTTATCATGAAGTATTGAAACTCTTACTTCAATAAATAACAGATAAAATTTTTATATTGCTCATATTTTATTATGTAACAGATAGGAATGCAATGGTAAAATAATGTAAGTTACAGTTTATAACATGTAATTATAATAATAGTTAAATACACGACATGCATATAATGTATAGTTATTTTTCCTACTTCAGATCAAGTTATAACTTACACTTTATATATTCTTTATATATTGTGAATTTCGCAAGTGTCGTCTAATGAAAGTTTCTTTAAATAATTTCAAGTAATTTCAAGTAGTTTCAAGTAATTTCAAGTAATTTCAAGTAATTTCAATATTCCAAGCAACATCTAATTGTAGGCTAAAGAAATGTAATTAAATGTAGACTTAATTATTACTGCGTATAGTAGAAATAATAATCTGAATAAATTTTGAAACGTTTCTACTTATGAAGATATAGTTATTTCTATCGCATAAAGAAGAACAAAAATTACTTCATTTAAAAATAATATTAATTTATCGTAATTTCAGAGATTTTAGAGAAACTTTATTTCTCGACGACTTTTATATTTTCTATATTTGTAAAAAGCAAGAAATCCACTGATAATATATGCAATAAGTAAAATTTGTATTATACAACAATGTACTTTAATCTTCTGTAGTGGATTGTGCCGCATCCAAAATAATTTCAAACGAAAATGGTTGGAAACCGTATCCTTGTCCAGCATAAAATTTGCTTTGAAACTCGACCCTGTCAAAAAACATAAACTATACATTTCATTTAAAAAGATAGTTTCTACATTCTAAATTATCTATCAGGTGTAAAGTGTTATACAAGAGAGTGCTTGAATGTAACAATCATTTCAACATACCAATGAAGTCGGAGTGTATGTAAGAAAGCGGATAAACCTTCCATAAGGACTAGAATACCAACAGTTAAAGTAGCCCAGAATGCAAATACAGCCCACAGAATAATACCTCCCGACCAACCTTCTTGAGTTAATCCACTTCTCATTACCATGTTCCACAATACTTCCGACAATTCTACATGTAATCATCAATAACATATGTTTAATAAAATATATGTGTTATAAATTGTAAAACATATATATCTATTAATTGTAAACTTACGCGCATGGGCAAGAGATAAAGCCCATAAACGAAGATAAGACGCAGTGTGAGACACACTACCAAGAACATATTCAATGGTATGAATGCCTTGATGAATAAATACTTCACTCATATCCTCTTCTTCTTCTTTGTGACCTCCTTGAGGAATTCCACTTGCTGGTTGTATAGCATCAACACCACCTTCTACATCTCCATTTTCTGTGCCATGGTTGTTTAACTAACGATATGTAAAAAAGGAAGATCGAAAAATTTAGACGCTTATTCATAAGAATCAGAGAGAAGGACGAATTAAAAATATTTAATAATGAATTCGAAATTTAACCTGATAATGTTGCTTCTTTCTATTGTATATCATTGAAACAGGTTTTCCAAATAACATCCATGGAATGCAAAGGACAGCTATGACAACAAGAAGCGATTGGAATCCATTTTGTCCGGCATACATCCAGGGACTACATACATCTTTCGACTCAACTCCAGGTTTAAATAATACCATATTAATAAATGTAATTAATACTGATGGCGCACAGAAGGGTCCATGCGCTGGGTCTGTGCCTAAAAATAATAATAAGTATCATGGTACAGCATATCACGATACATTTTTAGGATAAATATATTATATTATATTACTTACCATCGCTATCGGGACCATATTTAATCCATTTAATGAACATAAGTAGAACCAAATACAGGAAAAGAAACACAAGGAAAATAATTTGAGGAATAAATTCATAAATTATGTTCATTCTCCTTCTGAAATACATATGATTCCATAGTCCAATTATTACACCAAATAACATGTGTATGACCCCAAAAATGATAGATATTTTCATTTTGTACGAGTTTAAGAAAATGATTTTGTTTTCAGCTAATTGCCACACAGGATCCATTCCTAGTGGATATGGAATTTGTAGATACATCTCTTTATCACTGGGATTTAATTGCAAGTCTTTATTCGTGTTTATCGTTGTAAAATTGTAACTGATCTTCCAATATGATCCAAAGATGTTCAATGACTTGGAAAATATATCATTGTATATAAGTCCGGTATACATTGAGAATAAGCCCATCAGGAAAATGATATACCGACCGCCAAAGAAGATATTCCAAATTTCATTATCAGATTTCTTTGCGGCCAATGGTTTTTCTTTCAATACCATCCACCCACCAAAGAGGAACATAAGCAAGCCGTGGCCAGTATCACCGAACATAACAGCAAATAAGAATGGGAACGTTATGATAGTGTAAGGGGATGGATTCATTTCTCTGTAAGAAGCAACGCCATATGCATCTATCAGAGCTTGAAAACCTTTGGTGAACTTGTTGGTTCGATTGTACGTGGGCGGATCTTCAAACGTTGCCATACGATTCAAAATCGGTGGCACAGAGCTCCCACTGCGTTCCTGAAATGTGCGTTATTACTATGAAGCGTTCAATTAAAGGCTGACCTAAATAGTGTTGTTCGACAGATGTGGACAAATAATTACAGTTCCACGGCGCAATGCTAGTTGAATTGTTTCAATGTCTAACACGGGAACCCAACATTCAGCGATCAAACACTTTTGCGTAACGTCCAAATTAAATAGATTCAAGGTATGATAAATTGCCTTGATTTTGCGAACTTTCACAAACCAATTCTTGATATTCTTTGCAGCAGCTACTAGAACACGATGCCGATGATCCTGAGTTTGTCCAAGGACCTGTGTCAAATTCCGACAGTGAACAATTGAATTACATTTATCCCGATAATAAAGAAGGAAATTTTCTCTTGCAAAAGGAAGACGAGTAACCGACTGTATTTAAATCTTCAATCCGAGTCATAACTCCCATAGCCATTTCGCGACGATCAGCGGGTGCTTCCGGGCAAGGATACAAAGTCGCTCTAAATCCCTCGCAGATCTTTTTAACTCGGGTTTTCAGTTGATCACCTTGGAAGAATATGATGAATACAGACTTGAAGACTTTATCCCCCTAAAAAAGGAAAACACAGCCGAATGATCGTGTATTTTTTATCATATGTTTTCTACATCTTTGAACAGATGGAAAAGAGACGATCGATTTCGTAAGATCGTGTTGAAAATTACCGTTGAAGGATCTTCCAGATGACTTTCGATCTCTGCTTGACGCAGAAATACATTACCACGGCATGCTCGCCAAAGCATACGTTCAAAGGCTGGAATACGTTCTCGTAGAATAACTCCTGCGACGAAACTATTCAAGGAATAATCTTTAGTAAGATACACGTGTGGTATACGGGGGGGAAAATTGCAAATAAATGAAAATAAAGACATGACACCATTAATTATACATATACACGTATGTTTAGGCGTACGTATAAATATTTCACTTTCGATCTCGAACGCGATAAATACAATTACAAACGTCAACGATCTACGTCGAAGATCGTTCGTATATGTATATATCGTATGCCGCCATACATTATGCGGAAATTATAGGAAATTATAATTCCAAGGTTAATGCTACATTTTATATATATATACTTTCAACCTGTATCGTTTATATCTTTCTGTTCTTTTTATCAGAGAATGAATTCTTCGTTCTTCTCTTGTATCATCACTTTTGAAATTCATCTATTGTCACTTGACTCTACTACACGTCGAAGAATGATGATTCTTGTAGCCATGGTTCTTTCCAATTATAAACGTTGCTCGATCATGATGTATATAAATTCAATAAACGCACTGTACGTCTACATTGTGTTAATAGGAATAAAAAAAATGATGACGATAGCGATAACAATGATGTCATCACGATGATGGGAATAATGATCGTAATAAAAATGACAGCAACAACAATAGTAGCATATGTTCGATGAAAATGTTCGAAACGAGTGATCTTCGCGATCTAGTGTTGCACGCGTTTCAGATTTGAAGACAGAAAAATCGTCCGAATGACAAGTGATAGTCACAAATGATATTTGAAAAAAAAAAGAAAAAAAAAGAAGAATATATCGTATGGCTGTGATTTTTAACAAGCATAATTCATTCGTATTAATTGAATTAGCTTTAGATTTTCAAATTTTAATATGGTTAGACGTGTGTACATATCGTTAACATAAAACAACATGCATCTAACTGAAACTTGATGGAACTGCTTATCCGGATTATGGAAGTTTAGCACGATATAGAAAAAAATTGGACGAAAATTTATTAAAGTTGCTTTACCTTGGGTGGAACAAAGCACAATACAACGTAACATATTTCGCATGCATCGTATCAGAGAGAAAAAAAAAAAAAAAAAATAGTGAAGTCTCACGTATCAAGCTCCGCGACGAATTTTTTACTCGTAGATGACTGAAATACTTCGCCAGATTTATCGATAGAGCAAATGCATGTGATTTCTCGATTTCTCAAATCTTAAAAAAAAAAAAAAAAAAAATATTCGATCTGTTGAAACAATCGTGAAGGCTAATAAGCACATACACACACATGTATACTCGTTCGAGCAAGTGTTCGATGAAAAGACAATGAAATTATTATAAAAAGGTATTATCAAAAAGCTGAAATGAAATTGTATCGCTTATTAACAAATCTTGCGATCCTTCAGAAACTGGATGTCTGAGCATGAATTTTCGTAGTTTTTACGCATGTACACGTAAGAGTAAAAAAAAAAAAAAAAAAGACGACCAAATTTAGATATGGGAAGGATTTACTAGTGATGGAGTACGTACCCCAGTTGGACAGGACCAAGGGCAGTCTGGCGGGCGATATTATCATCACTAATCAATGCACGTGTCATGGACTCGGTAGGATTCAAGCCTGCGTGCTCTTGCTGACGACACAACAGACAAGACACAACCACATTAGCACACTAGACATCACTATAATGCTCCAACGCCATATTGTTGTTGCGTAAGTTCCTTACGTATTTTACACACGCAGGAATTCGATTGAAGATACCTTTGACGTGATTCGTATTTCAAGAAATTTATTGGTTCCAAATTTTCGAAAGTTAACGATCGTATAAATAATTTGTATTTTTTCCCTTTTTTTCTTTACAAACTGGCGAGCAAATGTAATGTAACTGACACGAAGAAATTGTAACGACTTTTCAATTTTTTCTTTTTCTTTTTTAAATTGATCATTACAATTGGTGGACACCAGTAAATTGCGAAATACGTGGTAGTTTCTTCTTATGTATTTTCAAGATTCTTCAAAGATATCTTAAATCGGTCATATTCGTTTTCAACTAAATATGGTATTACTATGGAGTGTTACATTATATGTTGAAGCTGTTAATGTTCGATTATGCTAAATATCAATTATTAATTTACCATCAATACAGAGTGACCTCGTTAATTCAACGCGCTCGCATCATCAAATCGCGAGACTCACGATGGCAGAGATTCTTAAATAAATAGAGGAAAGCAAATATTTCAGACAACAGGGCACGTGAATCGGGAACTAGACAACAGCATGACAGATAATAGACAATAAAGTGATATATTATTTTATAATAAATATTATTTCATTGTTTGCATGTATTATCTCAGCATGTGTATTTAGACCTGCCGTGTTCGGTGCTTCAGAACTATATCGAATTAATTAATAAATTATAAGATCATTACGAGATAACTAATGGAACTATATATGATCTATAATTCATTATTTTAAAATCTGTATGTAAATATTAAGAAAATAATATTTTAATCAATTGATTATCCAGGGATTAACAAGTTACAATCCCAAGCTGTAATCACTAATTTTGAATGAAAGTTTTGCGATGGAAGATGGCCTTCCAATGAAGATTATACTGTAATTTGAAGATCATAATATCATAATGAACAGGTTTTGTACCCGCAAAAGAGGGTTGTGAGTATAACAGAGAATCATTCTACACCTAACTTCCATAAAAATCAATAATTATCACTTTGGAATGGTATTTTGTTAAAAATACTATACGAAATATACGTATAGTGTTTTATAGGTCGTATTTAGTATCGCAAAGTTGATTCAATATTGAATTAACCAGGTCGTAGGACGAATATAATGGAAAAAGAGAAAAGAAAAAAAGGGAGAAAAAACAACCAAGAAAAAAAAAGGAAAAGAAAAGAAAAAAAAAATACCAAAGTATCATGTACACAGCAATTCTTACTCAATAGATTTATACTTAAAAATAATTTCAGTTATAGTCGTACCGTTTAGAGTTTAATTATAGTTAGAAGGTTTCTAAAAACCAATTACACTTTCGAATGTGATTTACTTAGGTCTGACAGGACACACACGTATACATCCTAAATTCATATCGGGTGTCGACTCATTTTTAAACTCTTGGACGGGCAACAGCACGTAAACAATCTCCAGATTACTATCATTTACTTTAAAAAATGAAGTCTCTCCCTCTTCGAAACCCATATTTTTCTTTCCCTTGTGCGTGTTTGCCAAAAAAAAAAAAAAAAGAAAAAAAAAAAGAAAACATTATCAGGCGTGCCAAATAAAAATCAAAATGAGCCGATTCGTACGTATATCTTCTGTCTTGTAATAGCTCTTCCCCTTTCAAGTCGTGGGTTTTCAAATTTAACAAATTCAGATATAAAATTCAGAACAGAAATAACAACGCAGGCAATGCAACAACATAAATACATAGAGTGTTCTTTCTGTCTCGGTCTGGGTACAGAAAGCTTTCGTTTACCTGTTATTAAAGATTGTTAGATCAGACGTTTCGAGGAACACGTAACCGACAATCATAAGAATCACTATACAGCATGCAAAAGGGAAAAGAAAAGAAGCAAATCGATGCATTACAAGCTTACCACTTACCAGTTTACATCCCTATTCCATGTAACGGTGCATATATAATGTACAATAAGCGAATACACATATACAGTAGTATCGTTCATAGCTGTGCAGACGACACTTTGTAGATCGACGGATAAGGATGAATGTAAAATGATTTAATTTATAAAATAAAATTACGCTATACAGGAAATACGAACTGATTATCCTAACTAATGGTTTACTTGAAATCACTGTTTTTCTTTTCTTTTTTTTTTTTTTTTTTTAAGCCTGTACAGGACGAAATTTATAGTGATTTATAATTACGCATTATGTCGTCGCTCTCGTTTTTTTTTTAACAGCTGATTGAAATTTATCGTATCATTTTCATCCTTAACATTCAACCACAAAGCATTATTAGATATTATTATTATTATTATACTGTCCAGTTAATAAAAGCCTTTTGTAATATTTCGAATTCAAGACTTGATTTAAATACGCTTTAGAGCAATAAATTTCATTTCTTACTATTTGCTTACTATTTACTTCCAGATTTAAGAAAAAAAAAAAAAAAAAAAAAGAATGTAAAAGACGAATATTCAAGAAATGCAATAAGAGTAAATACAAATCAATGTGAACGAAGGAACGAGTCTCTTATGTAAAAAATATATGAAGAGACAAGAGACGAAGTCAGATCTCACTTATATGTATACATATACGAAGTACTATGTTCTAGTTCCGTGGTGGAGCAAACTGCAAAGCTTCAAACAACTACAACTACAACAAACATCAAACGTTCAATGCCATTACGAATAAAATAGGAAATTCAGCGCGAAGCTTTATTCGAGGATTGACAACCAAATAAATTGAAATTATTATTCGAATATTTAATCGACGCACGTGACAAAAATATTGTACGACTACTTGCATTCATATATAGAAATATCAATAAATTCTAAATAGAGAGAATTAGAACACCACACGAATCATATCGGCATAAGTTCGCCTCTTATTAGATGTGATACATATACAAACCAGATCTACTGATATATAAACTTTCTCTAGTAGAATGAATTAGAATTTATTTATTGTCGATTTCCACGGATAACGTATAACTAAAATACAGGGTTAAAAAAAAAAGGAAATTTTACTAGAAATTTAATATTAAAAAATCGTGGAACATGGACAAGTTAAAATAACTTGAAAAAATACTTCATTGCTCCTCACCTTAGATTATTTCCAACAAAAGCGAGATGAAATCGATCGAGATGTGTTTCAACAACAGACGAACTCTTTCTTAAATTCTCGTGTTACACCGTAATCTCGAGATAAAAGTCTCAAATTAAAAACCGTCAAAGGCTTTTTCGATTATTATTATTATTATTATTATTATTATTATTATTATTATTATTATTATTATTATTATTATTATTATTATTATATGTACGCGCGTAAGCGCACGCATCTATACATACCCATGGCCACACTATCATCATTATTGTTATTTACGTTGAAGCTAGATAAATAATGAATGAACGAGCTCGCGTGTGTTATTCCGGCAGAATATTGCTACCAGAATATTTTCGATACAGTTTGAATGTGCTTTGACAAATCTTTTTTTCTTTTTTTTTTTTTTCCTTTTCTAAATATGTTACGTGTGAATAACGTCAAACTGTATCAACTGTTATATAGTGTACCTTTTCACTTAACTTGTGTTTCAGTAACAATTTCAGCACACATCTTAGAGAATTAGGGACTCTGATAGATAATGTGAATGTTATTTAATTAAGCGAACAGTCGCAATTGTCTTTTGAAGAGCATTTAAAGTCGCTAAAGCAATAATTCACGCGACTGCCTTTATAGAAAATGTGATACACGTCACGTATATTCTATTCTGCATTATTCTATCGTCACATTCTTTATCAAAATTTAGCCAACGAACGAAAGCTAAAAGATTTTAAGATCAGACTTCAAATGTGTTAACACTTGCTTTTCGCTTTATCGTAACTATATGTATATATATTCGCGCGTAAAAGCAAGGCAATTTCACATTTCGATGCTTGAAAAAAAAATCGAAATAAAATCGGCAAATAGATTTCGTTGCCTTTTTATTTTTCTCATTGATCATTGGTTAAAAGTCTTAAACACAATCTTCACGTCAACTGCTGCGAATATAAAATTCTGCAAAAGCAATATAAATTTTTTGCACAGTTTAAACAGTGTTAGTATTATTAATTATATATATATATATATATATATATATATACTTTTACATAGATTTCTAAGTTACTTTACATAGTCATACTTGAGTGCTTAGTTATTAACACTTGAAAAGTACAAAATCACATGTAAATATATCAACAATATTACACACGGCGTGTTTCAATTTCTGCAGGGCATAAGTCAATGTTATGTACATACATATGTGTATATATTGAACATACGTATATACGAGATGATTTTTACCAAGCGATAATATAACTCAGATTATCACTTTGTTATATTCTTACTCTGACCTACTTTTTTTTTATTTCTAATTCATTTCCATTTTAGATTCGATAATTTAATTGAGATCGATGATAGACCATAATTGATCTGTCTGTTACTTTCAATATATATAATTCTTCTTTTTTCAAGCAACGAACGATACGCTCCTAATACGAATAAGCACGTGGACATTGCCAGTGGCGAATTTCATAAATGTTTCAGCGACTGTGATATTAGTGCTTTCTTCCGAGCTAAGGGATTTCAGGTAACTACAGAAAAAAAAAAAAAAAAAGAAAAAGAAAACACCGAGCAAAACAGATTTGCAAATGCAAATAACGGTTGATAACAGCTTGCCTGAGGGGATTCCTATAGTGTGCTCCTATGGTGTCTGCCGTAGTGTACAGGTGCTGTAACCACAGAACACACTGACGCATCATGCCTTCTACTTAAATCTAGATGTTTATATGTAGCCTAATAGCACAGAGAACATTTATCGAAAAAAGCTCTGCGACATTTTGCAGACTGTAGAGATTAACAGATTCTAATCTTGATCGAAATGTGTCTATAGATTTAATAAAATCCGCTTCAAGCATTCGCTGTTCGCTTTACACCGTACAAGAGAAACTACGAATGAATTAACAAAATTCCGAGGAACTTGCAACAGCTAAATCTATAGAACATTTACGTCGTAACAAGTGTGATTTTTAGTCACTGGTGTGCCTGAAATGTAGAACGCAAGGATTTCTTTTCAAAAGTCTCGAATTAAAGATGATGTTACTTCCACGTTGATTTTATCATCGGCCGGTATAACTGGTATAATTTGTCAATTTATTCTGTTGACGCTGTTATCGTTTTAAAAGAGATTTAGAATTCTAAATTCATCGTAATTAATTACTCTGATATATATATATATATATATATATATGGTATATATATAATGGTATATATATATGGTATACATATGGTATATATATATATATATGGTATACATATGGTATATATATATATGGTATACATATGGTATATATATATATGGTATACATATGGTATATATATATATGGTATACATATGGTATATATATAATATAATGTATATATATGGTATATATACTATAATATACTATATATATACTATATATACTATATATACTATATATACTATATATATATATACTATATATATATATGGTATATATATATATGTTTGTGTGTGTGTGTGTGTGTATATATATATATATATATATATATATATATATATATCATTTACATTGACAGCTCTCATGGAATTAATTCTTACTCAAAGTAATCCGTATCAAAGAACGTGATTATTATAAAACCATCGTCAGAGGCAACAAAATTCTTGAAAAGGACAAACGAATTTCCAGATACGTTGGAAGTAACGGATATTTAGAAAAAAAAATATTAAAAAAACAAGTAAATCTTCTTGCGTGAAATTTCACCCGTATTCGCGAGTCATGTACGAAAATTAATTATTCCGAAAATCTTCCGAATCGTCGCGCTCTACATCGTTTGAATTTACACCACATTTAATTACCCGAGCTTGAGAGCCTGGCCGCCAGCGCGGAGGCCCTCTTCACCCAAGAGAGTGACTTGTTCTTCCTCACGGCTGGGGTCTGCCATCTGCGACACGACACCTCCATGCTCAGCCTGGCAACAGACACATGTCACCTCTCTTTTGCCCTATCTCCCGCTTTTTTCTTTTCTTTTTTTTTTTTTTCTTTTCTTTTTTTTTTTTTTTCTTTTCTTAAATTTCTCTCTTGCGATCGTTTTGTTCACATACTTGTTCAAACTTGTCGCCAATGTCTGTACACGGATGGCGGTTGTCAAGCAAATTTTAGCCAACAGGATAAAAAAAGTGGGACGCCTCGGTGTGATTTGATTTGACAATCGAAAATTGATGAAAAGAAAGAGTCAGAATAAAGGAGAATTAAACATGTCAAGATAATAACTTGTATATATTATATATAATACAGGATGTCGAAACTATTGTATTCGTCAATATATATATTGCTACGATGAAGCGTAAATAAATTTTTTCCTGAACAAAGGATTTCATAGAAAAGTCTACAGAACGAACGAATGCGTTGACATTAATTTTTAGAAAGAAAAAAGAAAAAACATTTAACCCTTTCATGTTCTACTGATGGCTATACGGAACGCATATTCTACTTATACGATTGCATTGATAATAATTATACATATATATTAAAGTATCTAATTAATAAGATTACAAGTATATTTTTCTATTTTTTAGTATATATAATTTTTAATAATTCTGATCGCTTTTCAGTAAAAATTATTTTAGAAAATGCGAATGTCGGTTTTATTAGAAATGTTACAGCTGTAAACAATTCATAGTGGTTCATAATAGTGAAAGGGTTAATTGACTTCATGAAAAGACACGAGTATGCAGAAAATCCACATATTCAGAAAAAAATGGCACTCTGACGTTGAATCGAACTAATACGAGATGCTGGATCAAAGCATAATGGAACGAATTGTTACAAAATACTCCAAATATCACTTAATTCTATAAATCATAATAATGCATTAAGAACAACGAACAAACTATACACGAATTCTTTACAATATACTAAAATAATATTTAAGCGTCTTCAACAATACAACTGTTACTTTAAATCATCTTCATTTTTTAAACATAAAGTAACAAGAGGACTCCGATTGATCTACGAAGTATGAGTTTCTATTTACACAGAAACTTACACAATGTAAAGAACAGAACAATGTAATTATGTATTGCACATGCGATTTTGCATTTTCTCATAGAAAAATATATCTAAAAAGATGAAAATTCGTATTTTTTAATTACAGGCATTTTTTTCTTATCTTTTATTATTATATTTTATTATTATATTAATTGCACAAAAATTTATCAAAATTTTAATTTATACCGTCGATGTTGAAACTGTTTATTATCCAATCGAGCCTAAAAAAGCTCCAATTATTAATTTTTTTTAAAATATTCAAGTGATTTGAAAGACAGAGATCAAGAAATATTCTCCATATGTATTGTTCAATTGCACTTGAATGATATCTTTTATGAAATTGCTGTGTTCCAATCTTCTGTGATATAAGAGAAAATATTTTATCATAGTAATATGGCTTTACCTTTCTTTTACAGAAAATTCTATGAAATTTGTTGACATGCACATTTCAAATTGACACTCTTTATATACATGTAAATACATATTTACAATATTTCACATGCTTCATGCAAAAAAGATTATTGAGTAAGGATATCGCTTTGGATTTTTAAACATGATAATAAACTATCATTCTTTAGTTAACCATATGCATGCTAGTTTGTAATATTCAACATTCCAAGCACCAATTTGATACCCTCTATTAAAAATTGAAAAATATTGTCGAATTCCAATCAAAAATTAATATAAATGATTAAACTATTTGTTGTACAAGTGAAAGATTTCTGTTGTAAAAATGTTTTGTTAATAAAATTTAATTGCACTTTCAATTGTACAATATACTATCTAATAAAACAATTTATACATATAATGCATATAATTAAACATATTATACATATAATGCAAGTCTAATAAATATAAAAATAATTTTTCTTATATCTGAATTTTTCTTATATTTCAATTAATAAAATTACTAAGAATTTATGATGAGACACACACACACACACACGCGCGCGCGCGCACACACACACGCACACACACAATATGAATATATATATATATTTTCTATTAAGTCTCAAAATTGGTTTAAAACTGGTTATATTGTAAGTCATTACACATAAAACAATTGTATGTTAATTTCATTAACTATTCCATTAAAATACACAGTTCCTCTGAGAAAGATGATCTCCTTTAAGGAGATTTGTAGGTAGACTAAGTTAATTCATAAATACACTTTTTACTTATGTAGCACTGCATATCTTCCAATATATCTACAGCGTATTGTAGCAATTATACAGAGTTTCTGCAATTTCTCTCGAGTTTGTGTAAAACAATTGCTTCACAACACATCATACAATGTTATTGATGCTAAATATTATGATGCATTTGACAACTTTTTATTAATACATTGTAACATTATTAGAATATTTATTTTAGTACTTTCCCTACTATCTTCCTTAAAGAAGCCATCGATATTACTTCAGGGGCATCCTGCATATATAGATATATACACATACATAAAATATGATGGCTTAATTTTGAAATTCGTGAAAACTAAAATTTCTGAGACTTTTGAAATTTCTTATTGAGTGCAAAATATGTTTCTAATCCAATCATTATTAATGAATGTTATGTAACCAACCATAAGACATTTAACAAAACAAACAACAAAATATGTTGGAAACTTATTGAATTTTTTTTTTTTTTTTTTGTGAAAATAAGGGAATAAAGGACACAGGGAGATAGGGCTTATAGAGTGACTTGTGTCCTTTGCAATTCTGCAATTTGGTTAGTTGGCAACACTAACACATTAATAGTCCTAAAATCACTCAATAGTATCATTAGTAATACAAGACAAAAACAGCTTAATATCCATAGCATTAGAATTCTTGTTTTCATGACTATCGCTTTGTGTTTGCTAAAACAATCTCTTATTTTCATTACAAAAAACTGCAAAGCAATTATAACAGATGATATCAATGTCAAACACAAGTTACTTTCATTATCATGCATTTTATTCCACTCCAAAACCATTTCTCTTTTAATGAATAATTTTGTTTCCACATTTGTACAATTCAGCAAAAATTACCAAAAAAGCATTTTTTTTTTTTATATGAATATTTATCTATAGAAAGTTACCAATCCTATAGTAGTAGTAAGTTGAATATCAATTTGTATTATAAACTAAACTTCATGAATTAATAATTATAGTATTTAAAATAGTAGGATATTGTTTCTC
Source organism: Tetragonula carbonaria (assembly GCA_032399595.1). Lineage (NCBI taxonomy): Eukaryota > Metazoa > Arthropoda > Insecta > Hymenoptera > Apidae > Tetragonula > Tetragonula carbonaria. The sequence continues at coordinate 8,386,945 of JAUCRC010000005.1, read as the reverse complement.
TTAAGCATTATGATTGCACGATAAGCGAAATTTATTGTATACAAGTGAATATCATCAATATATGATTTATTATAATGATATAATATCACATACAACGTTTGATTATGAAATTATTCATACTAGTTGAAGCATTATACTTATGTAAACTAATGTTAAAACATATTAATTGAAAAAAAAATTTTATACATACCAAAGTACTGCCACGCATTAATATACTAAACCCTTGTAAAGATTATTCAGATTTAGATAATATTTAGATAAATTAAAAAATCATAATGTAAAACAAAATTTTTAAATGACAAAAATTAACAAAAAGTTTAAAATCTCACGTGTGTTTATATAGTGTCAAAAAGCAAAAGCCTCATTGAACCTCAATTTATATTTCTTTAGGTAAATTGTCTCATTGTCAGTCTTGTATGGAAGATGAAAATTATTAGTTAATGTGCGAATACGTGTAGGTAATAAAAAGCTCAATCAGCTTACAAATAAATGTACTGATGCATAAATATTAATATATTAATTATAAAATATCGATTTTTAAGAAATTATTCGATATCAAAACTTAATGTAATTTGTTTTTTATTCTCATTTTTTATCATTAATATATCTTTTTAACAATATTAAGCAAATATGTATTTGTATGTTCATAGTGTATTGTTTTAACGTGTGTTTGGAATCTCGTATGTTCCTCGAATATAACAATACTATAAAACGGAATAATAGTCTTCAAATTATGCACTGCTCTTGGAATGAAAAGTTCCAAACGAAAACTATTATTTACAAAATCATTGAAATAATTTCAGTTACGTGCCCCTCTTTATATTCTGTATATCAATGTAATATACGTGTGTTTGTTATAATATATAATTGAACGCGTAATAACAATAATAGTGATAATATTTGTCTCGTTTATATATATTCGTTTCTCGTGCATGTTAAGAGAAAAAAAAAAAAAAAAAAAAAAAATGCAATATTATATAATGCTATGTAATACTAGCTACGGTATTTCACGCTCGAGATAAGTTTTAGAAAAAAAGCGTTCTTACCTCGTCGAAGAAAACTTGCGTTTTTCTAAGTATATGCTTCAACTCGGTCAGTTCCAAGAAGTTACGTTTAAGAGTTTCCGCATTCTGGTTCACTTCTCGCAGTTCGTTTTCTAATTTTTCAAACGTTGCTTCAAGATCTATCATCTCTCTGGGTTGCGGAGCCTCGGGATTCTCCCCAGTGTCGAGCATTGGGATACCGTCCTTCTTAATTTCTTTCTCCAAATATCGCAGCTTACGTTCCATTTCGTCGCAACGACGTATCGTTAACGAACTTTCGTTGGAAGGCATTAACATCGGGATTGAGCTATATAAAGAATTATATATATATATATATATATATATATATATATATATATATATATATATATATATATATATATATCTTAAAAATTTTTCCTTTTAAATTACGAAGAATTCTATAATATCGACTGCAAGACAAAAGAAATTTTCTTTTTACGTCTTTATTTATTTAGCACGAAATAATCCGGTTGAATTTGTGTCTGGGTCTTATTTTAAATATCCTTTAAATATCCTATTGACGTTGATTATTTATATGATAAAAAATTCATTCCTTCGTTTAACGCATTTACGGGATTAAAAATTTTATTTTCTACACGTCTGTAACTTTAAGAATGTCTGGATTAATGAAAATAATTAATATCTCTTGCTATATCTTACTATATCTTTCTTTAGATTATATTGGCAATGTTTACAAATATCGATAAATATAGAAATAATCGGTTCGTAATCCGCATGATCAGTTTTTTATCAGAGAAAATTTTTAAAACTGTTTTGTTCAAAGACAGAACTTCGTATGAATTCATGACAATTCTTTTTCTGTTTATTTTTCACGTAAAATTATCCAATTTTCTATAATAAATTTTCTATAACAAATTACGTTATATTTTGCACGATTAAATTTGTAATTTGAATTATCTTTCGCGATTCTTTACTTTATCGATGATAGGCTAATAAGAAAATACATATATCGTAATTATTAACTTTTTTTTACATTTAAATTGTACGAAATATTTTATAAATTTCTTTATCAAAGACAAAAAAAAAAAACGCGATTCTTGCAAATTTTATCTTTGTAATCACAACACTTGTACTTACATGACTCTAAATCAATAATTAAGAACTAAACACATGTAATTAACTCAAATATATACATCCGTTTCATCCAATAATTTAATTTCTCATTTTAACATCAAGCATTGTAATATTATTTTCCAATCATGAAATAGAAAATACTACATTAGCAAGCTATTTAAATCAACTTCTTTTTTTCTTAAGGAAAAGCTAACAATTATTTGGATCAAACGAACGAATATGAATTATAGAAATTGTTCCTAACGTAAACCTTAAAGTATGACTCAAGCAGAATATTTGCAAGAGTATAACAGGCAGAATATGACAAAATACTATTAATTCTTTGATAAACATTCTGTTCAATGCATTTGTTTATTAATTTAAGAATCGAATATTTTTCATGGAAATGGCATAAAAAGATCTTGCGAGTATTTGCTCGTATCACGCCACAGTAAGAATGCAACACTTACATCTCGAAATTGTACGAGACCAAGTTCGCCAAGTTCCGAGACACAGGCGTAAGCTGCTTCACTTTGTAAAAAGAGTTGACACAAGGTCATCTCCTCGCTCCGAAAAAGCGATCCCATATTTGATTCCGACGAGAGCCAATATTTTTAGGTTAAAAACAACCACAAGCGTTGCGACGAACGAAACTCTTTAATTCCGTACCGAAAGGAATCAAACAGATTTACTACTTAGAATTCACACTCAGTTCTTCCAACACGATTGGCTTCCACTAATCATTTAACTGGCCCACGAACTTGCCGATTTCGATTGCAGAAGTAATCAATAGTCACGAGGTAAGACGGGCATAAATCATAAATCGAAAGTACGTCGCCATTCGCGTTTCTAGTTAACGCCCAGAAACTACTCTAGCGACAGTCCGAAGATATTTTCATGCGGGGAAAATTAATGAGATAGGGAGCCACCGTTTGCCACGGTGTTGAATTCAACGAAATTAAATATCAACAAAGTAAAGTTAGCATCGAGTAAAAATTAGAAAATTAAAATTCAAAGGTAAAAAGATCCTGAAACAATTTTTCTTCATTTCTCACAAGATAAATGCGAAAGCGCGTGTTCTATGTTATCTACATGTCGTTTTTACGTCTTTTAGGAGCATATAGTTCGCGTAGTTATCATATGGCAGCACATGTACCAGCCATTGAACCTTCTATTACGTTAATGTCATATGATCAGTTTGCAAATTGATATTGAATTCAAGGGAGTGTCTTGATTTCATGGTAGTGCCTGTTTAAAATAAACATGTTCAAATTATTTTTGTGCTTTGTAGCTGCGTTAGCTGCAGGTATGAATTTCATGTCAAATGACACTTAAGTCCAGTTTTTGTACTCAATTAATTAACAAGCCTTGGACATTGCCATTACTGTCTTCTATTGTTACAGTCAAAGCAAGTGGAGATTTTGTAGTACTACACAGTCCAAATAGCGTTATATTCAATGGAAATGAAGAAGTGGAGCAAAGCTTACTGAAGGAAGTATTAGCTGCTGCCCTAGGCTTCACAGTCAAACTGGTACAACTTTAAATGTTCTTTCATATTTCTACGTAATTTCTAGTAATGTTCTAGATTCTAAGCGAAAGAGCGTAAAAGAAGTTAGCAAACTGAATGTGGAATTCTACCGTTAGAGACTGCAAAATGTACAGCTTGTGATAATTATAATATTTCAATTATGTATTATAATTTTCATTATCACAGAGAGGAATATGGAGCGGCATTTCCATCACCGATCCGTTTAGATTGCCAGAAGCTGTTGTTGCGGTAGTGATAGAAGGAGTGGATTCTTTGGATATACCAAAAGGGAAAAGGTTTCCTTTAAATGTGAACGAAGTCGAGGAAACTACTTGGCAGGCTCTTAGAGAACGTTTGGAAGAAAGAGACAACGACAATACTTTAGTGAGGATATCGTTGGGCGATGGTTTAGATGCTGTAAGTGTTAATTTTAACAAAATGACGAATGCCCTCGGTTAAATTATTTATGCACAAAAGTGTTGAAATTAAAACAATTTCCATTTGATGTAAATTTAGCTGGGACAGTCGGCTCTTGGAGAGTTAAAACCCACTCCCATCGATGAAACATCTTTAAGATCTTTAAGTTTAAGGAAAGAGGAGGACAAAAAATTCCTTGAAGAAGTGCAATTGCTTCACGCTATTGCCAAAAAAGCACCGTCAGCAATCAAACCAGATTCGAAGTCTGATATTTATTGGCTCGTTATATCTAGTTTGCGGCCCATTTTTGATACTTATGGAAGTAATTCGACTACATCTAGAGAAGCTCTGTCGTTGTTTGATAATGCTCTGAATGTTATTCACGATGCATTTATTCAAGCTTATGATGGTCAGGTAAGAATCTATTAGAATATTTGTAAACTTTATTAATATGCAGACGCATTGCTTTTACTATTATGTAATGCAATAAAATGCATATGTATGGAGAAATGTTTAAATGTTTTTATCTAGGTATTAATTGTGGCATTCACGAACGATGCAAGTAAGGTACATCATATCCGTTCAGTAACTCTAGAAAGGCAAAAACGGGATACTTCAGATACGGTTTGTATTTAAAATTATATATGATTTATAAGGTATACTCATAATTATATACAGAAAGAAACGAGTTCAATACACTGTACGAAATTCATTCCAATTGATTTTTTCAAACTTCCAATATTACGAGATATTGATTTTTTATGTTAATTTTTTTTTACTAGAAAACGACTTTTTTCAAGTCAGAGATCGTAGAAAAATTAGCACTGAAAATTAATAGTTTGCATACGACTTTGCAAATTGAAAAAGTTTGAAAAAGAATCAATTAAAAATAATTTTACATGTTTGTTAAATTTGTAATTAAACGATACTTTAGAAAAATTAGAAAGGAAGAAAGTTAAATACTTCAGAGTAAGTGTATGCATTTATCCAAATACATTTTTCACAAAATATTACAGTTAATAGATCATGCATATTCGTGTATAACATTTCGTGTATAACATTTAGCAATATTGATGCTACAAATGTATTATGAACAAATAAATAAAGTATATAGAATAAATTTTTTTTATATAAATACTACTTTTATGATTTAAGATTTGTAAAAAAAAAAAAGAGAATATTAAGTTACTTCCATTTAGTATTTAATTAATACTTTTGATAATCTGGAAAAGTTATATTACGATTCTAAGTTAAGTAAGAAAAACATTTGTACGAAATAAAATAATATCATCAAAATGAATATTATCTTTGTTTTCAGACACGATTCAATTTACAAAAGTGTATTATAGAACTTCAATTTACATTTGCATGAAAAATCAATTTATATGCATTTGTACTATCAATGCTGCCATATTCTATAACTATTTACTTAATGAAACAATTGTTTGCATTTATAATGTATATTAATATCATCTAATATAAACTAAATAGCAATTTTATAAAAGGATCTGAACAATATTTTATGTATATAGTTTTTGTAATATATTTGATATATTATATTCTAGCTTTTGAAGAAGCTGCTGATAAAAGTGGCAGATTGGATCTACCTTTCTTTAAGATACTGTACTTATCCTACTTATTTGTTGGGTTGGACATAAAGAAAATTTGTTGATAAAATACTATTAGGGTATCACAGTATTAGGATATTTAAATATATGATCGTTTATAACACATTCGAAACTAGCTATCTTACATGTAGAAACTGAACATTATGATAAGAAGATTTCAAAATGTCTCTGATTAATGTTTCTTTTTAATTTAACGTGATTAATACACATTCACGTTACAAGCACAATAAAAGTTATGTTAGAATATACGAGTATGTCTAACACCTATATATTTTATAGGCTAATAGAACTAAATATCTAGAATTTATTTCGGAAGCTAAACGAATGAATAATAGTATAATATTTAATAAGGCCAATAATAATTATAATCATAATTTGATAAAGGTCTGTCCATACATTGTTGCATGAACAAATATTGTGCTGAAACTCAACAAGAATACAAAAATAGAGATAGCTTCTTGCATGATTTTTAAACGTGCTAACGAACAATGCAGACAATATTTATAATTCAATTCAATTTCAAAACATTTCTTTGGTATGTTGAATTACCAAGGAATATTCAACATTCGGCTTTACTACTACAGTATATATACAAGAACATAAATCTAAAATTAATATATAATACATCTCAACAAGCAGAGCACAATATTCAGATTATCAATTTTACTCAAATCTTACAAATTTCAGTTTAATTAAACTTTGTTTAATTTTTCATCGCTGATTCCACTGATGGTCGCCATTAGCAGCGAGTAGTAGTTCCTTGAAGTTATTAGAAGAAGGGAAATGTCGTCAAGCCTTGTGGTGATTATTACTAATAATTGACACTCTTGTTTGACTCGATGTTATTGATTGATCTCCCGAGAAACAATTGACAATTCATCGCCAGATGATGAATAAATATGGCTTCGATCAGTGGTCAGAACAAGCGATCAATGATCATTGAACGAACAAATTCAATATTATCTCTTTGTTTCTTTTTTTTTTTTTTTTTTTTTACTCCGTTGTTGAAACGAGAACGAGAAGTTTCTGTTGTTTACACGATGCTTAACACGGCATCAGGAAATAGCGCAATAGGAAAGAAACATAAGAAGAAACTCGGACAAAAGACGATAATACCGTAAAGTGAAACAAAGATGAAATTGATTTTATTCTTTATTAGCTCCGTTTCATGGTTTGAGAATTGATTGACTAACTAATCTTTTGTTGCTGCATTATAAAAAAAATTTATACAAGATCAGAATTTGTATATACAATTAATATAGGTCGTGTAATAGAGTCGTCGACCGATTGAAACAGAAGATCAGAAAATAATATTCGACAACATTTTGCCGAAAGGCAAAATATCATGTTAACATAAAACTTTCACAGTAGTCGTCACAGATTCAAACGCATTCTTGATTGGAAAATTTTTCACTTTTTCTTCACGCAAATCTATTGTTCAAATAACAATAAACACGATCAAAACATGTAGAGAGATCGAAGATCGGCAACTACTGTGACTACCAACTAAGTTAGATTTTTGGATTATTTTCGAGTTACGCAACAATATGTTGCTTACATAAAAACACGTGTACTTGTAGCAAGATGATCAACGTGATGAAAAGAAAAACATAGAAGACGAAGAGGATTCGAATACAAATAATAATAAGACTAGCATAACCCACAGTGACATGAAAAACTCGACTGCGAATAACGATACTCGTGGTGATAGTGGAAATCAGGATTTGACTAATATGGAGCATAAAACATATCCCGACATACAAAGTATAGGACAGGTATCACAAAAAACCCCTTAACATGCATTCTTCAAGTTTTAATTTGCATATTATTTGACAATATTTTCTATTGACGCATTTTTATCAAACGAGAATTAGGGACACGCTTATTGGAGGAATGTTCGATATATCCCCGTTTATTTTAGCGATATACATACACACACACACACATATATATATATATATATACATACATACATACATATATATATATATATATATATATATATATATACATATTAATGTAAAAAAAAAAAAATTCTTTAGCTTTTATATTTTGTTAGCATACAGATCTTTCCGATCATTTTATTATTTGATAGTTAAATTGCGTACGATTTCGACAAGAATATCTTATTTTGATAGAGTATATGTATCTTGTATTATATATAACGAAGCAAGATCGAGATATTAACGAAACGCGGAGCGAAATTAAAAATCGAAAGAATTCGAGTAGATGACTTTAGGTCATGTCGGTGACAACGAGTGCCAAAAAGCGAGTGCCAAAATACTTGGGAAAAAAATGCTTTCAAGAAAAGCAGTTTCATCGATATATTCATCAGTGTTACAGTGTACGAAGTATTCTTCCATGAGATACTTACTCACATTGACACCACATACTTCTTTTACTTCTATGATTTTCAAGATTTACTACTCGATCATGCATAACATCTCATTATTGATCGTGACATTCAACGATCTCACTTTATTTTATCCACGCCGAATAATTGCAATCGATAATTCGATACAATACAAACGATTTTTCGCAAACTATAAAAAGTCACGGGACACGTTGAATTAATTTAACGAAGTCTACTTGCTTCACGCGTATTTCAACAATTATTCAAGCGACCAAGACTAACGTGTCGTCGTCGCATTACGGCGCCATTAATAATTCACGTGAAACAAAAAGCAGATTTCCATTGAAGATTCTTACTGTCATTACTGACATTTTTATGCTACACATATTTCGTATTCTCGAGTGACAATATAACGATATATATTTTATTCTTACTTGTTGTATACATATATATACATATATATACACGGCGTGTTGTTAAAGTTGAAAACTGCGAGACATTTTACATGACAAGTTTGCATACTGAATGATAGATATATAATCGTTCAAAAAGTAAAGGATGTACGTGGTTTCAGTTTTGCGAGATATTATCCACACGCTTATATATACGAAGGTTTACCGAAAGCTTTAGAAAACGCACCGCTTCTTTTAGAATGCTTGCAGCCTTGATAGGATTTCAGCAACCTCTGAATGCGCTTTTAATTAATCGCTGTCAGTTTCCCCGCTTCGGTTCCTTTTCTTTCTTTTTTTTAAGTGGCGTTATCATTAGAATTTGGCGAGTACTGGATGTTGGTCGTTTAGATCTAAGAGGAATGTTAAAATTCATTGTCGAGGTAAATTCATTGCCACCATCGATCACGATTATTTCTTAGTTAGATTTCAACTGTAGTGTTGCTCGAATTGTGTTGCATACGACTCGAATGTAAAAATGCACGATGATGATTTTTAATGTAACAGAACATACGTCTTTTGATACGTTTTGTATCCAAAAAAAAAAAAAAAAAAAAAAAGAAAATGTGCAACAAATCCCGAGTTTTGCTCTTGTCGGTAAGCATGCACCGCCAATTCGCCCGATTATGCGCGATGCGAAACGTATTAAATAAACAGAGAACAGAATCATTTAAAAAGTACAAAAGGCTTACGTCAGTTTTACAACAGCCACATTGTATATAATAATATAACGAACACTCGCTAGTCGCTGATTTACCACACGATTTAGAACCACACACACACACACACACACACACACACGCACACGCACACACGCACATGTAATTAAATAAATGCGTAAAGTTTCTTGCAGCTGTGCTGTTGCACATATAAATATAATAACTCTACACATCAAGCTTTTTGTTCCAGGAAAACCTGAATCTCGCGAAAACGTACACGGAAAATTATCCGGTCATCTTTAATATCCTCTTATGGTTTGGAGTTTTTTATGTCTTTTCACTAATTGCTATTTGCAGTACGTAACAATCCTTTCGTTTATTATTATTGTTATTATCATTATTGTTTCCCTCGTGTCAACGAGTTATCCTTTGTATAACCTTTGTTTTCATTCACCAAAAACAGTTGCCATTTCGCAAATGGATCCAGGCCGGGATTCAATAATATACAGGATGACTTCTAATCGTATGAAGAAGGATAATTAAAATGTAAATGCAAGTTGTACGATATAAAAATTAAAGAAAGAAAGAAAGAAAGAAAGAAAAAGAAAGAAAGAAAGAAAAACTGTTCTGCATATATATATAATCTGTACTTAATTTATCGACTACGCGTGATGAGAACTAATATCTTATCATAGAAAGAATCGATGTGGTATCCTTTTTGTATATTAGAAATGTAATGAAACTCGCGTTTGACTTGTAAACGGTTGATCATCAATCACACGTTACAACTGCATCGTGAAATTACACATTGTTTAGAATTTCCTCCTCCGCGCGTAACAATCTGTAAAAACTGTAGATCAGACTTGTGTCACGAGCGAGTACAAATAATAGCAGAACATTGTATTGTATTTAAATGATAATTTTACGGAAGTTAAGTTGAGAGAACGAAACTTTGTTACCTAAAAAAAATTAATCAATAAATGGATAGATAGTAATTGAATTGCGATTATAAAATTACAGATCGTACAGCACGTTATGTTATAGCTACAGATATTAAAGAAATTTCCTTGATATTTAAATTGTTTTTTAACATGACGAAGATTTGTATCGCGTGAATGAACAAGGTAAGATTTTGTAGATTTCAATCTGATATCGATATCACGGTATCATGTATATATCGGATGTCGTGCGTTTATTAATAACAATGATCTCTCCGGTTTTCGTAAATCAAAGTCCTATCTGATAAAGCGATATCGAAATAAAATTTTTATATAACACGTGCGTCGAAAATTTTGACCGGAATACACGCGTCTGTTACAATGGAAACGTTACCAAGTATCGTCGTGTCTTTAGTATGCCTTTAGTATGAATCGTATTTGCCTCATTTGTGAAACTGAAGTTAATTTGTACGAGAGCTCGTATTTGTATTTGATTTTCATGTAGAAAACTAGAGTACAATTAATCAGTATACATGTAATTCATTCCATAGGAACGATCATGTTAATATAATATAACAAGCAACGATGTATTATAAATAAACATAGAGAAAAAAAAAGAGCACATATTTTTCGAATTCTTTTCCTTCGAACAATGAAAATGTTCATTGTGTATCAAGGAAGATCCCTCTTTATCCTTCTCCGTTTTTTTAAATAGCCGCAGTAGTGATATATCTCGCAAGTCGGTCGTAACTCGTGACACTTGTGTATTTTATGCCAGATGACATAAATCTGTTACTGCTGCAAGTGCAGATTTTCAATACGTATACATCGAACAACGTGGGTAATTGAATTGTTTAAATCGTTTTCACGATCCGCAATCTTCTCGATTGTAATTGCATCTAGTTGTTAACATATCTATTAAATGCAAGTTCTTTTCTTCCTTTTTTTTTTTTTTCTTTTTTTCTTCGTTATTTAATCCATTATCTTGCGAATGTAGAAATTTATTCATTAGGAATACTTTTAGTTTGTATAATATTTTATTTCGTAATTTTCGTTTTGTTGATTATATTTATTCATTAGGAATATTTTATTTCGTAAAACTCGAGGTCTTGAAAAGATTAAGAAAAAGGGAATATTCTTACGCAAAACTTTTTCTCTATAAATCACTTTATTCATTAGGAATATTTTTATTTTGTATAATATTTTATATTTTATATTTTATTTTGTAATTTGTATAATATTTTATATTTTATATTTTATTTTGTAATTTTCCTTTTGTTGAATATATTTATTCATTAGGAATATTTTCATTTTGTATTAGGAATATTTTATTTCGTAAAACTCGAGGTCTTAGAAAGATTAAAAAAAAAAAAAGAAAATATTCTTACGCAAAACTTTTCCTCTATAAATCACTTTATTCATTAGGAATATATTTATTTTGTATATTAATTTTCGTTTTGTTTAATATATTTATTCATTAGGAATATTTTATTTCGTAAAACTCGAGGTCTTGAAAAGATTAAGAGAAAAAAAAGAAAATATTCCTACGCGAAACTTTCCCTCTATAAATCACTTTATTATTTAGTACTCTCATCTTTTGATCACAATCACAAAAGATGGCCACAAAAATTTTGTATTCATTCAATTAATTGAATGTTCTTCGTTCGAAGCAAGACTGAAAGAACGAACCAAGTTACACTTGCAATCATCAATCGAATCATTTCGATATCTTCGTTCTTCAGCGTGTATTATTTACTAACGTGCTCGAAGCATTGAAGAAATTTAAATAACGCAACACTGACGTTATCAATATCCGTTATATATGTATGTATGTATTTATGTATGTATGTGTGTATGTATGAAGTCACGGCTATAAAAGTTTCCAACACTCCAAACTAAATAGAGTAAGTTGAAACATCAAAGTACCTCGGCTATTTCGGCCAGCTGTCGAAAGCTGATCGAGAAACCTAATTTGACGGCCATTTTAACAAATGGAACGTCCGAACAGATATCATGTTGAATTCTTAAAATACAATAAACTTCATCGCAGGATGCAAGAACAGAGAGTTACCTTGTGCCTCTCTACTGCACGTTCTTGAAGGTTTAATCCCCACCTTCACGATCCCCACTCAAATATATGTATATATATATATACACACACACACACACACACACACACACACATATATATACCTACCTTTAGTATCCCACCAAACTATACACCTGTCGTTACAGAAAAGAACAAGCAGTGGTTTCTGTCATTTACGTTTGAATCCGGCTTGATGGATGTAGGATATAGTGTTAGTCTCTCTCACTCTCTCTTTCTCTCGGTGTTTCGCACACGCGTCAAGTTTTGTTGTTGGTTGAAAGTTGTTCGCGAGTTGTTATTTACCACGTGGTCGGCGATCACGTCTATCGACGGGAGAATCGTTTTGTGCGAATCGAAGAACGATGATTATCGTTTGAACGAACGCGACGGACAGTCGACGAACGATTCACTCGCGTTTGTATTCCCTCTGCTCGTCGGTTCCTCGGATTTGTCTGGTGAACAAATTTAATTGTTCGGCAACAATTGGTGGAATTTCTACGAGAGATCTACACGTGGTCCAACGACGAAGCAATCTTTCTCCGGAAATTTCTCTTTGATCTTTCGATGCGTCGAATGCATCGGAGATCCAAGAGTGCATTTAAAAGCTACGCGTTTCGAGCGTTCGAAATGGTTATACATCGAACAGTTCAAACAGGTTCCGATTGAATTCCAAAGTAGCCGAGAATATAACGCGTTGAACACACACGTTAGTCAAGGAAAACTGATACTACGTGAAATTACTCTACGCTGCGCTTAGAATCGGAGAGACACCTCGGATGGATGAGATTAAACGGTGCGATTCTCGAACGAAGAATATCATTCCCTAGAAGAGAAGACTATCGAACAGAGCCAAGAAGAAAGAAGCGGTGAACTGCGAAGAATATTTTATTTATATCACAATCGAACAACGTATGGGAAACACGTTTATCACGCGTCGTAAGTGAGCCAAACGTTTATTATTTATCCCAGAACGTGAGGGACAGAGGAGGAGAGGAAAGATGATTTACGAAGAGAACAATTTCGCGCGGCAATCTCGAGGAACAGCAGGTACACCGTCATCATCGTCATCGACGCGGCATCATCTTCGCGTGTATCGGCCGTGTGTATCGCCGAGAAGCCGGAAAATCGGTGTTCGTAACTTTGGCTTTACGTAACAGTATCGCTAGTAGCCTAGACCGGCTCAAGGTTATGCCTGTGGCCCGCCAGGAAACTGGCTGTCGCATCTAACGTGCTCGAGTATCTAGCGACCGAGGATCTAGATCAACAATCGGCGGCTTCTCCCGTATCAATCGGCGATTATTCCGATTTTTCACCACGGTGAATCACTTGGAAGATGAACGCGAGCCGCGTTTGATTTCCATTCGTTTTCAATGGAAAGAAAAATAGAAGAGGGAAGAATTACGTTGCCACGGTTTTCCGGCTCGGTTCGGAGCATTTTGAAGAAAATCCTCACTGTATAAAATGTGTGATTGAAACTGTTGAAACGAGGGGTATCGTCACTCGTGCTTACCTGTGTGTAAACAAGCATTCAACTCAAACTTCAAAGTTTCGCGCACGTCGAATAACATTATGCGTGTTAAATAATTGAAGAGACGTGATTCTGTATTCGACGCGCGTACACGACGAGCGGCCTTTCCACATTTTCATACGTCGAAAATGATCGAAACCGGCGAACGTTGCGCGCGCGGAAGCTTGTAACGCGATAGATTAAACAGTCGGTGTTACATAATGACGATAATAACGATCTATACTATTTTTTTTCTCCTATTATAGATAAACGGTGTTTGTGTCGATCTCGAAGGATCCCAGGTGTTGTGAAAAACGTGTCGAAAAAAAGAAAAAGAAAATACTCGTCGTAAGAATAGGCAGCGTCTTTAATATTTCCACGATTGGAAAGAGAGATAATCTCGTGTTTGATATCTTATGATATATCAATATATATAATAATTCCACAGGAATTTTGAAATGTTAATTTCTCCTGATTAGAGGAATCGAAGTCACACACGTGACACGAGAGTGGATAAAATCGCTGAATCGCTGACGTCGCCAGTATTACTAGCAAATATCGAAAAACAAAAGAGCATAGTAGACCGATCTGTAGTTCCGGATCAGCGATTCGTCCGTTCAATTGTGCAGCGATGAGCGTGAAAATCGTGATGAGCGTGACGGAGATCGCGGACATGAGCTCTAAGGATCGTTACGTGATCGAAGGGGTAGGTAAGTCTGTATCCAAAATGAGCATTTACTTATTATTTCCACTGTGCCACTATTGAAAATACAACGGACTTCTTTGTTCTTCTTTTTTTTTCTTTTTTTCTTTTTTTTTTTTAATCGCGAGTAATTGTTGCAATTCGTTCCAACGTTCGTGTGTCAAATTCTTTTTCTTTTTTTTTTTTCTTAATATCGTTTAAAAAATACGACGACACACACACGCGTCGTTAACACGACTCGATAGATGTATAAATCATTAACTGATCATTTACATGTTGCGACCATAAATTTTCCCCTCGTGAAATGCTCTTCACTTTCGTTTTGTTCAGCCTGTTTGCGATGATTAATGCGAGGTAGTCATTCACTTCGAATATTTGCGTGAAACGTTACGCTGTCATTGGTAAATTCCGATTGATTTAACCATTGCAGAAGAAGTGTCCCGTGTTTTCTATCGAGGCCTCGAGATTCTGATCTTTGCCGGATCATATGAAATTCTCTAATGTTTAATAATTCGACGGTCCTCTGCTCTTTGTTATAGTTGGTTTTACGAGTCGGAGATCGTAAAACCAACAGTCAGGCGATGGCTATTACATTACATAAAATAAAGCGAATACCGAGAAAAACACACACACACACACGGAAGTCAATCGAAAAAATTGTTCGCGCGTCTTGCGAAGAAATGTCAATTTCATGTCTCGAACGTGTGGAACGATAATAAAACTCCAATTTTGCGGTCAGAATTTCATTCTAATAAAAAAATGACCGTTTCACGAAAGTACGTACGGAAACATTTTTATGAATGACATTTATGAATGCGTCTCTCTTTATAATCGTTTGCATCGAATCAGTCACAGAAGACGTACATATGGGAATACTTTGCATAACTAAGAGGAACCTGAACAATTTTCAAACGTTGTCAATGTCGTTTCATGTGTCTGTCGCAAGTGTTACGAGCAATGGTAATTACCTGGTTGTAGACTTGTCCTTAAATCAAATGATTAGAACGATGTGCACAAGTAGTGTAGCAATTTGTTGCAGTTTTCATGGTGTCGAATAGCTGAAATGTCGACCAGCAATTTCTATAGCGTCGAATATTTAAATTATTAACTAGCATTTGAAATGTCGACCAGTAATTTTTATAGTGTCGAATGTTTAAAATATTAACTAACAATTTTATGGTGTCGAATATTTGAAACGTCGACCAGCAATTTCTATAGCGTCGAATATTTAAATTATTAACTAGCATTTGAAATGTCGACCAGTAATTTTTATAGTGTTGAATATTTAAATTATTAACTAGCATTTGAAATGTCGACCAGTAATTTTTATAGTGTTGAATATTTAAAATATTAACTAACAATTTTATGGTGTCGAATATTTGAAACGTCGACCAGCAATTTTTATAGTGTCGAATATTTAAAATATTAACTAGCAATTTTATGGTACCGAATATTTGAAATATGGATCAGTAATTTCTACGGTGTCGAATATTTAAAATTAGTAATTTTTATAACTGGCAGTATTTATAACTAGCAATTTTTATGGTGTCAAATATTTGAAATATGGATCAGTAATTTCTACGGTGTCGAATATTTGAAACGTCGACCAGTAATTTTCATAGTGTCGAATATTTAAAATATTAACTAACAATTTTTATGGTGTCCAATATTTGAAATATGGATCAGTAATTTCTACGGTGTTGAATATTTGAAATATTGACTAGCAATTTTCATAATGTCGAATATTTAAAATATTAACTAGCAATTTTATGGTGTCGAATATTTGAAATATGGATCAGTAATTTCTACGGTGTTGAATATTTGAAATATTGACTAGCAATTTTTATAGTGTCGAATATTTAAAACTAGTAATTTTTATGAGTGGCAGTATTTATAACTAGCAATTTTTATAGTGTCGAATATTTGAAATATGGATCAGTAATTTCTACGGTGTTGAATATTTGAAACATCGACCAGTAATTTTTATAGTATCGAATATTTAAAATATTAACTAGCAATTTTATGGTGTCCAATATTTGAAATATGGATCAGTAATTTTTACAGTGTCGAATATTTAAAATTAGTAATTTTTATAACTGGCAGTACTTATAACTAGCAATTTTTATGGTGTCGAATATTTGAAATTTCGACCAGCAATTTTTATAGTGTCGAATATTTAAAATACTGACTAGCAATTTTACGGTGTCGAATATTTAAAATTAGTAATTTTTATAACTGGCAGTACTTATAACTAGCAATTTTTATGGTGTCGAATATTTGAAATATGGATCAGTAATTTTTATACTGTCTAACATTTAAAATATTGACTAGCAATTTTCATAGTGTCGAATATTTAAAACTAGTAATTTTTATAACTGGCAGTATTTATAACTAGCAATTTTTCTGGTGTCCAATGTTTGAAATATTCAGCAACGTTTCAAAGTCAAAGATGGTAAAGTTCGCGTGGTCTAAAAGCGATGAACGACGTACTATGGATATATCGTAGAGCTTAACTGGGACTTGCTTATTACGGTGTTTAACCGATCTCGCTGCGTAGAATGAACGAATGAAGTTGCATAACGGTCTGCCAAAAGAATGTGCCCCCGATTCATGTCACTTTCGTGCCGGAAAATTCGGCTTGAAACATCAGTACGTATAGTTCTGAACGTGAGACCAATTATATTTTAAAGGATCCAATTAAATCGCGGCATGGTTGAAAAACGATCCTAAGGAGCGAGCGGCTGAATCATTGCAGCGAACGAATGGATTTTCATTCTTTCGATGCACGTGACAGTTAAATATAACAACAAACTGAACTTTGCGCGAGAAAATAAAAGAATTCTACGTTCAATACGGGCGAACAATACGTAAATTGGCTTGAAATTTAGAGATAAAGCGATAAACGAGAGAGGAGGAAATGCATGAGTCATAATCGAGTTAGCCTTCTCTCCGTTCGAAGATTAATCAATTCCAGTCGCTCTCGTCAGATTAGAGAAGAAAACGAATCTCCTATCTGCGACAGGGCAGTGCCGTTGAATCTTCGTTATAAAATAAAGATCGTATTTATCGGGGAGATTTAATTTCTCAGCAAATTCTAGTTTGTCATCCACGGATTCGCATGGTTTATCCGCCGTGGATCGCAAAACGCACTGTACGTTCATCATGGCGGCGGCCAACCATAATCACACATGTCCGCTACACTGTGAATTTAAGGATATTGACGGGTCAGGGTTGTTTTTCGAACAGCGATCGAGGAAAATCGTTCCCTTCCCTTCGTGATCGAGCGACTTAACTCGTGAAATTACTTGAAATTTAACAGAGAGAGAGAGAGAGAGAGAGAGGGAAAAACTGTCGACAATTATCACGTCGTTATTTTTCGAACAGCGATCGAGGAAAATCGTTTCCTTCCCTTTCGTGATCGAGCGACTCAACTCGTGAAATTACCCAGAAGAAATTACTTGAAATTTAACAGAGAGAAAGAGAGAGAGAGAGAGAGAGAGAGAGAGAGAGAGAGAGAGAGAGAGGAAAAAACTGTTGACAATTATCACGTCGTTATTTTTCGAACAGCGATCGAGGAAAATCGTTTCCTTCCCTTTCGTGATCGAGCGACTTAACTCGTGAAATTACTCAGAAGAAATTACTTGAAATTTAACAGAGAGAGAGAGAGAGAGAGAGAGAGAGAGAAACTGTCGACAATTATCACGTCGTTATTTTTCGAACAGCGATCGAGGAAAATCGTTTCCTTCCCTTTCGTGATCGAGCGACTCAACTCGTGAAATTACCCAGAAGAAATTACTTGAAATTTAACAGAGAGAGAGAGAGAGAGAGAGAGAGAAACTGTCGACAATTATCACGTCGTTATTTTTCGAACAGCGATCGAGGAAAATCGTTTCCTTCCCTTTCGTGATCGAGCGACTCAACTCGTGAAATTACCCAGAAGAAATTACTTGAAATTTAACAGAGAGAGAGAGAGAGAGAGAGAGAGAGAAACTGTCGACAATTATCACGTCGTTATTTTTCGAACAGCGATCGAGGAAAATCGTTTCCTTCCCTTTCGTGATCGAGCGACTCAACTCGTGAAATTACTCAGAAGAAATTACTTGAAATTTAACAGAGAGAGAGAGAGAGAGAGAGAAAAAAAGAACTGTTGACAATTATCACGTCGTTTGTTATAGCGTCGAAAAATGCTACTTCATTTCAATTTTTTTTACTTTTTTACCTTTAGTTTCACTCGTCGCTGAGCGTTATCAGCTGCGATTAAACCGCCATTATGAAACAGTGTTTATTACGTGGAATGATTTTATTTAAATTTTTTTTGTTCTTCTGTTCTTTTTTTACAGAGGTCGTAAGTTTTACAAAGTTTCATTAAGTTTCACAACGTTATTAACACTAGAACTACCGACAGTTAAGAAGTTATTACCAAGTTATTTCTACCAAAATTATTTCGATTATTTTAACAAATAAAAATAAAATAAAATTCATCATATTATTTCTTTAGTCATCACTGTAAAAGTCATTGCATCGTTGCAATGGGGAAAAAATTGTAACACGAAATAGAAATTTTAAAATAAAATTGTAAAACCAGTCATTTCGACTGGTGTGGTAGTTCTAGCGTTAACGTTGAATATGGGTGAATTTTATAGGAAATTTCTGTATCTTGTCATTTGATTGATTGACAGTGAAATGAAATTTATAAATATGTTTATAAATTGCTACTATCGTAAAGACAAACGAGTAGATTAAAAATTGATGATAAAAATTAATAGTGTTTATTACGTGGAATGATTTTATTTAAATTTTTTTTGTTCTTCTGTTCTTTTTTACAGAGGTTGTAAGTTTTACAAAGTTTCGTTAAGTTTCACAACGTTATTAACACTAGAACTACCGACAGTTAAGACGAAGTTATTTCTACCAAAATTATTTTGATTAGTTTAACAAATAAAAATAAAATAAAATTCATCATATTGTTTCTTTAGTCATCACTGTAAAAGTCATTGCATCATTGCGGGGGGAAAAATTGTAACGTGAAGTAGAAATTTTAAAATAAAATTGTAAAACCAGTCATTTCGACTGGCGTGGTAGTTCTAGTGTTAATTCGTACAATTCGATTTATCAATGATCGTTTTTACAGTTCAACGGATCAAAGAAGTACGATCGGCACGTCTAGCTTTCTTGCAATATTTTTGCGAAAACAAATGACGACACGTTAATAATAATCTCTCTGCACGAATAGTTTATCACATCGAAAAATATATGTAACGTGGACAGTAGCATTTTTCTAATAATGAGCTGTACGATAATGATACCATGTATAATACAATAATAGTACAATAATGATACAACAATGATGGAACATGAAAGTTCGAGAATCGAAAAGGTATTGACGTATTAAATATATACAGGGTGATCCGCGGTTCAAGTGAAAACAAACTTCGCCAAGAATGGAGAAAATTATTACAAATAGGAGAAAATTATTATACAAACGTAGGCCCGCAAAATACGCTTAATAACAAGACTATGGAATTTAAATGAACATCAAGTTTATAATTAATATTTCACAATGTTGTAACATCGGCTGATGTTAATGACGTTGTATTTACTTTTGTTGATTGCTTCGATGATATTTACTGTTTTTGTTTTGTATTTTTGATGAATTTCGTTCTGGAAACAAATTTGTAATCAATTCCCCAAATGTGTCAGCTCTATACACATTTCTAGTGCGTTAGTTTCCTTTTTTTACAAAACCTTTTTGCTTTGAAGACCTGAAGACGTTTGTCCAATTTTTTTTTTTGTATTTTTATATTAAACTGTCTTTTTTTTTGTATTTTTGATGAATTTCGTTCTGGAAACAAATTTGTAATCAATTCCCCAAATGTGTCAGCTCTATACACATTTCTAGTGCGTTAGTTTTCTTTTTTTACAAAACCTTTTTGCTTTGAAGACCTGAAGACGTTTGTCCAATTTTTTTTTTTGTTTGTGGTTTTTTTTTTTTTTCTTATCACTAAAACAGTGGATAGCCTGATTTTCAATGATTTAAAGACAAACGTGCTTCCCTAATGTTGTCGCGATATCGTCGCGATAACATTCCAATACTAATTACGAAAAGGATATTTCGTAATTTTTTTTTTGTTTTTTTATATTAAACTGTCTTTTTTTTTGTATTTTTGATGAATTTCGTTCTGGAAACAAATTTGTAATCAATTCCCCAAATGTGTCAGCTCTATACACGTATTTATGCGTTTAGTTTCCTTTTTTTACAAAATGTTTGAAGACCTGAAGACGTTTGTCCATTTTTTTTTTCTTATCACTAAAACAGTGGATAGCCTGATTTTCAATGATTTAAAGACAAACGTGCTTCCCTAATGTTGTCGCGATATCGTCGCGATAACATTCCAATACTAATTACGAAAAGGATGTTTCGTAATTTTTCCAATGACATTCCGCCAAAATTCCATTAAATTCAGATTAAGCGTGTCGATATTTTTTTTCACTCTGGCACTATTACTATCGTAACATTTAATTCGCTATTAGAGATTCCTGCCGTGCGCATGTAACATTGGCGAAACTTCACCTTATGGAAATATCGCTTTCGTCGTTTTTTTTTACGAAAATATTTGAAGGAAAATATTTGTTGCGACAAAGATGAATTTTTTTTTTCTCTCTTCGTTGAAATTACTTTTCTCGACAAAATACAATTTGTATAAAACCGTATAATACCGAAGCCTACACACGTGTGTGTTGTTCAAGCGTTGCGGTCCTCGACGAGGAACGCAATTCAGTATCGAGGAACGTAAGTAAGTAAGTACGTTTCTACGCGGAAGATTTTTTGGCCAGCGAAGGTCCTCGAACGTTGCTTTTTCTTTTTATCGAAACGAGCATGCATGTGCACCGAGTCGTTTCCATTCGGGCGAAACCAGTTTCCGGTCGGACGTTACACGCTTGTTCAATGTAATTGCAAGGTACTAACTGCTTTGTAGAATCGCCTACCGTAATTACGTCGAAATTGATTATTTTACAGAGACAACGACGCATTTTCTTTTCTTTTCTTTTCCTTTCTTTTTCTTTCTTTTTTTTTCTGGCGAGTCATTTCGTTAGAATTCTGCCACCTTGAACGTTCAATGAAATTCAGGTAAAAGTATAACTTCCCGAAGTCGAAGATACATTACGGCGGTGTATAACAGTAATTCATAAGACGCGCACGAGAACAATTTACAAAATGCATCGACCGACGTATTGATCACCGTGATGCAGCGATTTCGAAGCGAAAAATTTTGCAAACTCACGCTGTAATCTGACAATTTTCTATTGTGTTATACGACAGGTGTATGTTCTTATTATACGTCCAGGGAACACGGAGGAGTCCCAGACATTTTGTTTTTCTTTTTTTTTTTAAGATTGTAACGTTCTTTCTGTTCCTCTGCTCGATTTGCGATAAAGATCTCTCGCAGGAAGTATACGGCGACTACACGCAGAAAAGAAAATCGTCGGCAGTCGACAGGAAGTCTTGTTACAGTTCGTTGGAGGTTATTATAATTATGATTCTCGCTGATTAATTTTCGAGGGACTACGAGGAACATTAGAAACGTTGCAAGGCGAGCAACCGGTGACATGATTTTTCAATTCGAAAATCTCCTCGCCTCGAAGCCGTGAAATAAATCGCGATCATGCGCGTGCACGCGCGAAACTCGAGGCGAGCGGCTCGATCGATGAGAAACGAGAAAGTTGGAGACGTTTGAAGGATGCGTTTCGAGTCGAGTGAAAATCACGCACAGGTCTCAAGTTCAAGACCAAAGGTTTACCATTCCATTAACAAGAACAAGCAAAAAAAAAACAAGACGAAGACGCGCGCGTTTTCGAATAAACTGTCGAATAAGCTGAAACGACGTCGAAGGAAATAAGAAAATTAGAAAAAAAAAAAAGAAAAAAAAAGGAAAAAAATTCCCGATCAGTCAGGTAGTTTAGTTAGTCAAGTTCGAGACACTTGAAACAAAAAAAAAAAAAAAAGAAAAAATGACTTGCGACTAATGAGAATGAACGTTGGAATTTTCAACGAATCGTCTCGCTGCGTTGGGCAAAATCAAATTACACTCAGCACTGTAGTACGATCATTCAGTATTAACGATCACACGTCACAACAATTGACAGAATTATCGAATTGCGAATAATTAACGAGGAGAAGTGTCGAAAGTGGTGTCGAGATCTACTCGAGATCGAGCGATTTAATGAAAATCTCGTTGGTACCTCGTACAGTTACGGAACGTTCGTATGTATATTTGTGTACGTCACTGTGTGTGTGTGTGTGTATTTTTTCTTTATATTTTCTATCGCGATCCAGCGGAAAAACTGAGAAAACGTCGCCCAGAAACAACATCGATCGCGGAAAATGCTCGAGGCGAGTTAAGCGAGTAACAAGTTGGCCAAGAAAAATGTGTATTGCGATGACGTCTTTTCTACTCCGAATTGCACGCCGAATCAAGTGGGAAATCTTCTGTTCGCTGGAATCGTGAATAGAAACAGCCGATATGACGACGATATTTTCCGGTTGATTCATCCTCCATTTGCAATTGCGATCCTTCAAGTGGTATTTCCTTACATAAGTGGAGTACAACACGGCCGATCCGTGTAATTAAGCGAATACGAACGATCGTGCATAACGAGCGACTTTTTGGAAAGAGTTCTACAGTATTGGCTTGGCCAACAGCACGCACGAATGAGCTAATCAGATAGAATTAATTACGTGGAATTTTTACATCGACGTAAATTTCACAGAACGTTGGCACAACGAACATAAACACCATAGATAGATCATTCAAAAGCCATGAAAAACTGGCTTGTACCCTTCTTAAATTGTTCTTGTGTATATCGTACGTATGTGTGTGTGTGTGTGTGTGTGTGTGTAAGCTCCTACGTCATCTTATTAGCTAATCACGTGTGCAACCCGTGCACGACAGTCACGAGAATACTTACGATTGTTGACTTCTCATTTCGCATGTTCCTCTCTCTCTCTCTCTCTCTCTCTCTCTCTTTTTCTTCCATTAAACCGACGGAAGGCTTGACGTTAAAAAATAAAGCTAACAACCGAAGAATGTCGCACGCTAATTTCATCAATTGTTCAAATCATGGGTGTTAATCCGGTTGTTAATTGATCTTTGAACGAAAGAGAAGGATGCAATTTTTTTCCAGCATCAGCCGGATTTTGAAACGAACTGGTTGATGTTCGATGTGTGTTTATAACACTTCACGCCGAGAGAGAGTAATAAATACTTCCCGCCGAAGGAAGTGAGAGAGATCTTTGCGGTTTCTCTGTAATTACAGAGATATTTCTTTCAATAATACAATCGTCTGCCAATAATATGTCGTCGCTGCTACGCGCACGACTATGACAATTTATTATTATCAGAGCTCTGCGACAATTTCCTTTACGTAAATTCAGCCACGCGAATGAAATGTGCAATTCGATCACAATTACGCTCATAATCATTGCTTTTGTCTCTGTTTGTTCCATTGAAACTTTTCTATTCGGCGATTCATCGGCATTTCAAGTATAATCGCATTTGTCGCGTTGTTACTCTCGTTTGATACACAGGTGTCAAATAATACAATACAGGAGTAAAAATGGCTGCTAACTTCTTTCTTTTTTTTTTTAAGTGTGTTTGCGCACGCACGAATCTGAATAAATAGAACAATGTTTATAACACGTCTGAGAGCCAAAGAGAACGAACACGTAAAACGCGATATTCGACACACTTTTTAACTCTGAGCGTCTCTTGTTTTAAACACTTTCACATATGTGTGTGTGATATGATTTTGGTATTATCCAAAAATATCGATATAAATGAACAAATGAGAGCGCTCGTTAATGGAACAACCGTGTCAAAATATTCTACGTGTAAATTACTATAAAAACGATGACTAAAATAAATAGATTTACACGCAATATTAATTTTGGCAAGAACAGCCTTTAAGTAATTCAAACGATAGTCTGAAATCAATCGCATCGATTGTTATAGTACACTAATAAAATTACGATAGTTAAATTAATACGGTACAGTGAGAAAAATTGTTACAGTTTTTTTACATACATACGTGAAAACGATATTTAATAATATTCATGACACGCGAAAATGTTGCAGCTGAGTTCTTGGAAAACAAAAAGGTTCGATTGCACATCGTGTAATAAAAATTAAAATTAGTTAAATCAATGCAACAAAATAACAAGAATTGCACAAAAAAATTATTTACTCCCTTTGTTCGAAAATATGGTACACATTTGAAAGGGAATCTTCGATTATCTAGAGTTTCGAAAGCAGCTGGCAATACTCGTTATATTGGTATTGTTTACATTGATAGCTAAATAATCTACAACATATTTGACAGGCGTTGCTTTTAAGTTGGAATTCGAAGACTAGTTTTTCAAAGATTAGTTTTCCTAAGGAAAATAAAATAGTCACCGCTGTAATTTCAAAGTGGAAAATTTTCAACCCAAAATAACGTGAATTTACAAAGAAGAGATGGCAAATCGAATGGTATCTTGCAACAGCTATTACAGTATATGGAGAACAAAGAAAAATTAGAACACGGTGCTATTAATGTGTTCAAGATGCATTTAATAAATTAGAGAGAAATACTCTTGATAACGTGTGTATGGAACCAATTATGTTGACAGGAGGGGGAAATTCCTATAAAAAACACCTCATATAAATAAGGTAAAACTTCGTCGCGAGGGTCGATTAGCTGAAAAGTATATATGTTCAGAAGTAGTATATATGTTCAACAAGGCTAAATCTCACTTTAACGAAATTTCGATTACACTGAAATTATTTGTATTTAATTATACTGTGATAATAAAATGAATTTAATATTTCTTTTATATTTAATTTCAGTTTCATTTGATTTTTCTTGCAAATGTATGCCATATCTTCGGACGAGAGAAAATATTAAAATGTATACCATATTTTCAGACAATTATCTTGACAAGAAGGGGAAATTTCTATAAAAACACCTCATATAAATAAGGTAAAACTTCGTCGCGAGGGTCGATTAGCTGAAAAGTATATATGTTCAGAAGTAGTATATATGTTCAACAATGCTAAATCTCAGTTTAACGAAATTACACTAAAAATTATTTGTATTTAGTTATACTGTGATAATAAAATGAATTTAATATTTCTTTTATATTTAATTTCAGTTTCATTTGATTTTTCTTGCAAATGTATGCCATATCTTCGGACGGGAGAAAATATTAAAATGTATACCATATTTTCAGACAATTATGTTGACAAAAAGGGGAAATTTCTATAAAAACACCTCATATAAATAAGGTAAAACTTTGTCGCGAGGGTCGATTAGCTGAAAAGTATATATCTTCAGAAGTAGTATATATGTTCAACAAGGCTAAATCTCACTTTAACGAAATTACACTAAAAATTATTTGTATTTAGTTATACTGTGATAATAAAATGAATTTAATATTTCTTTTATATTTAATTTCAGTTTCATTTGATTTTTCTTGCAAATGTATGCCATATCTTCGGACGAGAGAAAATATTAAAATGTATACCATATTTTCAGACAATTATCTTGACAAGAAGGGGAAATTTCTATAAAAACACCTCATATAAATAAGGTAAAACTTCGTCGCGAGGGTCGATTAGCTGAAAAGTATATATCTTCAGAAGTAGTATATATGTTCAACAAGGCTAAATCTCACTTTAACGAAATTTCGATTACACTGAAATTATTTGTATTTAATTATACTGTGATAATAAAATGAATTTAATATTTCTTTTATATTTAATTTCAGTTTCATTTGATTTTTCTTGCAAATGTATGCCATATTTTCGGACGAGAGAAAATATTAAAATGTATATTATATTACCATATTTTCGGACAGAGGGAGCATAAAACATATAATTGGTAAATTGTTGAAATACGAATGGAAAGCCAAAGTATCCCTCGATTACCAAGATGAGAAACGCAAACGCGCATGAATACAATATCAGGGGGGAAGTCTTCAATTCAGAACTGAATTGAAAGCTCGAGAGTGAAAATTTGATATATCAAATTCGTTGAACAACGAACAGCGAACAACGTCGTTCATTCAGATATCAATATTATTTCGCGAAATCGAATTTCGAGATACAGGAAGCGCGCTACGTTTGCTACGTTTACGTTTCCCAAGATAATTCATAATTTTTTCTACTTAAGCACCGCTTGAACCACGTGTGTTATCATCGAATGTTTCTCGTTTCTAAATTCGTTTCTAATCGTCTTTTAATTTCTCGCGCCGTATGACATTTTACGGTTTCTCAATTTATTTCATACCTCATGCTATGTAACATATCGTTTCGCCAATCCTTCTTTTTCTCCCCCCCCCCTTTGGTAGAAGTCGAATCGTTTCGTTTTTCCTCGGAAAAAAAAAAAGTGTTGGCAATTATTTTTCCACGGGAGTTGGAATTGCATTTATCTTTTGGAAATGACATTGACGGATACTTTTTCACCGTCTAAGCGGTGCAATTTACATGTTAATGCGACTCTACAATGCCTGGCAATATAAGTTGAGCAACACGAAACCGATAATCTTATTGCCTTAGATACATACATGCACGCGGTATGTATGTATGTGTAATCTACCAAGGATTTCGGCGTGATAAGATAATGCGTGGAAAAATAATTAATTCTCGACGAAATACAATATTGAACGCACGCGAAACTACGGGAAGTTGAGAAGTAATTAACCAAACGCAAGTTGATCTTATGCAAAAGGGTTAATTTACTGTAATGTTTACGTTAATATTCATCGATATGCATATTTCATGGCGCGCTGAAATTCGAAATGTCCACGCCACGTGCATGATTAATCACATACACATACACATACGTGCTTGCGTTAATGCCTGTCGTGTAACAGCAATACTAAGTAACTGCAACGTTCATTGATAATAATCAGTGGAGTGGAACGCGTGGAATACGAAATTTAAGAAATTATTAATTCATTCAGTGGAATTTAATCATTTCATTATTAACGTAATAGAGAACGAACGAACGTAATTACGTTCTGTCGTCGTAACATTCGTTTGATAAGGATAAAATTGCAACACGTTTACGTGTTGTTACGACTTCGCAAACTCGTTCGAACAATGTTGTTATTAGTAGCTCTAAGCAGGAGATTACCGAGATCGTTCACGCTTCAATCTTGAAAATTATTGACGAGATAACTGTTCTGTATTACCTGCATAAATCGTAAGAAGCAGAAGCTTCATTCGTTGCAAGCGTGATCATGTGTAAAATATGTTTCATTGCTCGTGTTCGTTTCTCACGTACACTGCCCCGTCCGATTCGCTGTTTTCACACTGTATCGATTTCTGTCTTACAATTAGAAAGCAAGCTGTCCGGTATAATTAACAATCTGAAACGGTCTGGTAACAAGCTGGACAAGACCGTTTTTTGTCGCGTTTGTTTCAATACTAAACAGCACTTGCTCAATTGTATGTGAGACTGAATGAATATTTATGAGGTCTGTCTGATGCATGTTATTATGATTTTCACCCATGTTCATTCGATGTACACTCTATGTATTATATACTATGTATTCTATATATATGTATTCTATATATATGTATATATATATGTATTATATATATATGTATATATATGTATTATATATATGTATATATATGTATTATATATATGTATATATATATGTATTATATATATGTATATATATGTATTATATATATGTATATATATGTATTATATATATGTATATATATGTATTATATATATGTATTATATAGTATATATATATATATATATATATATATATGTACTATATATATATATATATAGTATTCTATATATATATATGTATATGTATATGTATATATATATATATATGTTGTATATATATAATTATATATTCTATATATATATATATATATGTATATATACATATATACATATATATACATATATATATATGTATTCTATATATATATACTCTATATATATATATCTATATATATTTATTCTATATATATATATATATATATATATGTATTCTATATATATATATTCTATATATATATGTATATATATGTATTATATATATATATATATGTATATATATATATATATATATATATATATACATTATTATTCTATATATTATTCTATATATATATATATATATATATATATATATATATATATTATTATTCTATATATATTATATATATATATATATATATATACTATGTATATATATATATACATTTTTATTCTATATATATACTATATATATATATATATACATTATATTCTATATATGTATTCTATATATATGTATATATATGTATTTTATATATATGTATTTTACATATATATATATATATATATATATATATACATTATTATTCTATATATATATACAATATAGATATATACTATTATACTATAATATTATATATATTATATTATATTATACTATATATATATATATGTACTATTATTCTATATATTATATACTATATTCTATTAGGTGTGTCTGTAAGTAATATTTTTTGATACTGTACAAAATTTCATTTTGTTTAAGAGTTAATTTATAACATGATTTACAGTTTTAATTTACAATATAATTCGCAGTTTTGATTTATAATATAATTTTCAGTTTTAATTGATAACATGATCTCCATCGTTATCGACAATCCTCGCCCTAATCCTCTTTCGACAAACTTTCTGTCCCTTTCTTGTAAAATGAAGCTAATCTTCGAGTTCAATTGTTTATTAAATTTGAAAAAAGAAACGAGATTACTTATGGGTTACACCTGATATATATGATGATACCATGCATTCTACACGCCCGACAGCAAGATCCAACCAATGTTAAAATCGATATCTGTTCAATCTTTCGTTCAACTTAATACGACTTGATAACTTATCTCAGCTATTTTATTCGCGTTATCAGCTTCATACGTCACACTACCACTAACACGCTCTCTGGCATTGTTAAATATTCCATTTTGAAATAGTATCATTAACTGTGACGGAAGAGAGCGTTGCGGAAGAGAGAAGTAGCAGCGAGAGAGAATGAAACATCAAAGGACGTCTATTTCGTTTCGTTGCGATCACGTTTATTCGTCTACGCGTTTATCTTTTGTAAGAAAGATATTGAGAATTTCATAAATTTCGCGAAATTTATTTTATTATCCCTTTTTTTCTCTCGTGTTTGTCTGTCACGATTCTGCTGCTCTGTTAGTATTAACACTTTGGTCCTTGGAAACATTATTTTCTGTACCATCTGTCGGCAATTTATTTACGAAATAACGAACGAAGTATCACTTCAAATAAAATGATACATCGCATTGGAAATAATCATCCTGCTTGAATGGTATTCAGCACGAAATTCTGTTGATTATATGTCTCTAGTATGCGACTTCGTTTAAAGCAATCATCAAGCATAGTATGTAGAAGTTTAATGATGCGTAATTTCAATTTTCTGAAAAAAAAAAGTTTCCTTCGCCACTTCGTGCGAGCTTTCGTAAGAGGCAATGAGAAGTTCGTGCGAATTATTCGAATAATAATTTGATGAGTGACTCAATTGACTCACCGACTGTCTCTATCCTTCAGAATTTTCTCTTTTGAAATTTTATCATTGCTCTTACATCGTTATATGTTATACTATATCATATATTATTATTATATTATATATTATATATATCATATATTACTATATATTATTATATATTATATTACCATTATATATTATTATTATTATTATTATTATATTATGTTATATCATATATTATGCTATAACACCATTCCTACGTTCATCGTTCATATCAAAAAAGATTTATAATTTCAACTGTTAGCTAAATTTAAGTATGACGTCCCCCTGCAAGGAACAGTCGAGCGCAAAGGATAAAAAATTTCTTTCGCGTTACGATGAAATCTTATACGCGATTATACACGTTCTCCAGCTTGTTCTCGAAATTTTCAAACGCGTAATTTCGTTTCGTAATTTTTAGATTTTTTTTTTATCATCGCAGACACGTTGGAAATCGCTGCGCGTAAATCGGGGCTTCTCGAAATTTCAGCAAAACTGAGAAATTCCTGGACGCGGGAAAATTAATTCAGAATCACCGGTTATAGCGCCAAAGAATTATGACTTTAACAATAATATTCGTAATGTTGATCTTTGTGATTTTAACAATTAAGAATTTCGATTTTAACAATAATATCTATAATAATGGTCTTTACGATCTTAATAATAACCCATTGATTTTGATCATAAATTTCCCTTATGATTTATTATCGGCAAATGTTTCAACTCGTGTTCCTAGTTTGTATATTCAGAAAATATTTCAGAAAATAGTTGCTGTTACTAAACTTCCGTCGAAAAGTTTGAGAAGCCATCCTGATGTTGATGGACTCTGTGAAACTCGCGATTTTTTCTGAATCTGGATAAGTGTTGAGCGATCAAACACAGTTCCTGTTATCAGAGGAACTTTGTCACTCTCGCAATTCGGATTCTCTTTTTATTGCAACATTCTTTGAGAAGACAAAGTAAGTTACCTGCGATCCTTTTCCCCTAAATACTCGAAACACTGAATTTTCCAAGGACCCGATCCGGTCGTAAAACCATAAATAAAGCTAATAAAAATCTGTACCCTTTTATTCAATATACACGAGTCTATATATATATATAACGTGGAATGCAAAAAAAAAAAACTACAAATAAAATTTGTAGTTGTTTTATTGCAGGAATTATTCTTGAATTAGTCTCGCACGGTAAAAGTTCCTTTCTTACCTTTTCTTCTCGATTTCAACCTCCGTACAATTTGCGAACTTTCGCCATTGCAAATGTCCCGTTGTGAGCAAAAATTTTGAACCTAGTTCTATTAAAAAAAAAAAAAAAAAAAAAAAATCAACTGCATCTATATTAAAAAATACACTGATATCGACCTATCGATATCGCTCTACTGACCTTATTCCTCAATGTCGAAGAGGAAGAAATTTTATCATTTTCTGAGATGAGAGGTAACCCATTTCCTCTGAAATACACAACGACACGAACGAAGAAACACGGAAAAATATTCGAAAATGGTCGGATTTGGATTTTTCTGCGACATCGTAATAACGACGATAGATAGAGATTAAATATATTTATACCGTGCGAACGATTTGTGAAACGTTGATTGAAATTCGAACGATATCTGTACGAGCAGTTATTTGGTAAAAAAGTGAAAAAAAAAAGCAACATTGAATGAACGTCTAGATTATATTCAGCCATCGAAGATAAGGAAGAATAATCAAATGAAATCGTGTCGTGTCATTGAACTCGGTCTTAATGTCGACCATCGGCATCGCATTATAAAAAAAAAGGAGAGAGAGAGAGAGAGAGAGAGAGAGAACAGATGTTGACGTACGAAAAAAGAAAAAAAATGTAGATGACCTTGGAGTAATCTTCGCCGACGACCTTGCGATGGAATTTTTCGTATTATCATCAGACGCATGGTCCCGAGTCCACGTAGAATTTCTCTTAGTCGCTTAATTCTTATCTTCGGCGGAAATAATTTCACATGCTCAACTTTGTGCGACAGATCCTCAGCTGTGCGCAACAGCACAGGTTAATCGATTAGTCTAATTTCTTTTCGTTTGAAACTAGTCTAGTCAGTCGACTGAATTTCGATTCACTCGTTGCACGCGACGAGTCTTTCGAAGAGGCTTTTGATTTTGCAACTCCGCGCGCGTCAAAAGCGAAGCGGAAGAAGCAAACATGTTTTCGATCTGCGAGGAATCGCCCGAGGAGGTTCAAACTCCAACAGGCATAAATTCAAAGTGAAAGAAACTTTGGAACCAGAAAAAAAGAAAATACGGCTCGATTTCAGCAGAGTCTCATCTTCACGAGCGATTTCGTCTGTATCTGTTTCTCTCGTTTCTTTTCTTCTCTCACGCGGTATCTACGAAGAAGAAAAAAAAAGAAAAGAGAAGACTAAACGAACACGTGCAACACGAATTGTTCTCACTTATCTGTGGCTCTGTTGCCACGCGAATCCCTATTATTTAGACAGAAATTGCGAGGGAAACTCGGCGAGTTTTTCCCTCGTCGAAAGATCAAATCAAATTGTTTCCTCTACTTTTTAGATAAAACTCGTACGAGTACGAACGTTTGTTTGCTCGTTGTCCGGTGGATTTAGATAAACAGATTTTTCATTTCGTTGGCACGTAATAGGGCATGTAAATTGCAAAAGAGCGTTGTTCGTTCGCTTCTTAATTCAAACGCAAACTCGCGAACGCGGAACGCCAAATTCTTCCTAAACAGAAGGATTAGACACTGATTAGACGCGAGAAATCTTCCTCGAGATACCGATATTCATCGTATCGTCAAATTGCAATGTCTGACGCAAGTTGGCGTCGCCATCCAGAGACTAAACGAGACGGAATCAAACTTTGAAGAAAAAAAAAAAAAAAAAAAAGAAAAAAAGAAACACATTGTTACGCTGAAACAGGATTGAAAGGTGTTCTATCTAGAGTTCCATAATATTTTATTTATTTTTTTTTCTTTTTTTTTTTGGTCGAACGTAACGTCATCCACGACGAGAAATATACCAACGCTGTGTAACGAGATGATTTATTTTCGTCCTTTGTGCTTCATGTTTCTTATATTAATATTACGCGTGGTATAATTGGCATTAAAAAGAAAAAAGAAAAGAAATATACGCTGAAACAGGATTGAAAGGTATTCTAGATTTCCGTGATATTTTTCTTTTTTTTTTTTTTTTTGGTCGAACACTGTGTAACGAGATGATTTATTTTCGTCCTTTGTGTTTCATGTTTCTTACATTAATATTACGCGTGGTATAATTGGCATTAAAAAGAAAAAAGAAACACATTGTTTCGAACGTAACGTCATCCACGACGAGAAATATACCAACGCTGTGTAACGAGATGATTTATTTTCGTCCTTTGTGCTTCATGATTCTTACATTAATATTACACGTGGTATAATTGGCATTAAAAAGAAAAAAGAAGAAAAAAGAAACACATTGTTACGCTGAAACAGGATTGAAAGGTATTCTAGATTTCCGTGATATTTTTCTTTTTTTTTTTTTTTTGGTCGAACACTGTGTAACGAGATGATTTATTTTCGTCCTTTGTGTTTCATGTTTCTTACATTAATATTACACGTGGTATAATTGGCATTAAAAAGAAAAAAGAAACACATTGTTACGCTGAAACAGGATTGAAAGGTATTCTGATTTCCGTGATATTTTTCTTTTTTTTTGGTCGAACACTGTGTAACGAGATGATTTATTTTCGTCCTTTGTGTTTCATGTTTCTTACATTAATATTACACGTGGTATAATTGGCATTAAAAAGAAAAGAACACATTGTTTCGAACGTAACGTCATCACGACGAGAAATATACCACGCTGTGTAACGAGATGATTTATTTTCGTCCTTTGTGTTTCATGTTTCTTATATTAATATTACACGTGGTATAATTGGCATTAAAAAGAAAAAAGAAACACATTGTTACGCTGAAACAGGATTGAAAGGTATTCTAGATTTCCGTGATATTTTTCTTTTTTTTTTTTTGGTCGAACACTGTGTAACGAAATGATTTATTTTCGTCCTTTGTGTTTCATGTTTCTTATATTAATATTACACGTGGTATAATTGGCATTAAAAAGAAAAAAGAAACACATTGTTACACTGAAACAGGATTGAAAGGTATTCTAGATTTCCGTGATATTTTTCTTTTTTTTTTTTTGGTCGAACACTGTGTAACGAAATGATTTATTTTCGTCCTTTGTGTTTCATGTTTCTTATATTAATATTACACGTGGTATAATTGGCATTAAAAAGAAAAAAGAAACACATTGTTACACTGAAACAGGATTGAAAGGTATTCTAGATTTCCGTGATATTTTTCTTTTTTTTTTTTTTTGGTCGAACACTGTGTAACGAAATGATTTATTTTCGTTCTTTGTGTTTCATGTTTCTTATATTAATATTACGCGTGGTATAATTGGCATTAAAAAGAAAAAAGAAACACATTGTTTCGAACGTAACGTCATCCACGACGAGAAATATACCAACGCTGTGTAACGAGATGATTTATTTTCGTCCTTTGTGCTTCATGATTCTTACATTAATATTACACGTGGTATAATTGGCATTAAAAAGAAAAAAGAAGAAAAAAGAAACACATTGTTACGCTGAAACAGGATTGAAAGGTGTTCTAGATTTCCGTGATATTTTTTTTTTTTGGTCGAACGTAATGTCATCCGCGACGAGAAATATACCAAACGCTGTGTAACGAGATGATTTATTTTCGTCGTTTGTGTTTCTTACATTAATATTACACGTGGTATAATTGGCATTAAAAAGAAAAAAGAAAGAAAAGAAAAAAAAATGTCGAACGATCGCGAGCACGTACGGCGCGCAGTTTTAATTTTTCAGTTCTCCGCAGAAGGGGAATTCGAATCATCGAAGCGATAGATACGATCGGCGTCGCGATAGAAATTGCACGCAATTATATCTTGCAAAATATTCCACGACGAGCTGAAGTAGTTTTTCATCGTTCCGTAGATGTTAGTTTCATCGTGCAGTTTTCTGACGTTAGTTCCATCGGCGATTGCAGTTTCTTTCAAGCTGTTTGTTTCAGAAAATCGTTCGTGTTTAAAAAGAGAAAAAAAAAAAAAAAATCTGTAGATCGTTTCTGCGGAGAACAGTTTTTAACCTCGTCAGTCGCGAGCAAGAAACGGGCAAATAAAACTGACTGCAGCGAAACGACGTGGAAAGAAAATTCTAAAATTAAATTGTTTACAAAAATCTTTATCACACAATGATTAATGAGTTATTGACGATTCTCTACCACCCGCGAAGGTCTCCCGCCGTTGATAATCGGTAAGGCTGACTACATATATTTGACATTATTTACACAATTCCGATGTATGATATTAAATGTACGATCCGATATTGAACTTTATCAATAAACTGTTGTTCAATGGAAAATATTTCGTCTGATTCAAACGATTTATAATTACGTAAGTGCTGATCTGAACGTGAAAATTCCACTTCACGCACGACTACGCGTGTGATAATTAATTTAGCTATATTTTAACATATATTTAGCTAATTTTTACCACAACACGAGTAATAATAATTCACAGTTGAAACAAACGCTATATCGAATTGGAAGAATGTAGCTTATCGTACAATAGATTTATATAGTGTTTCATACCAGTGTTTAATCGCCGAGAAACGGAAGAGGGGGAATCTTTATTTTTATATTTATTCCTCGATTCTCTTAGTCCGAGTATCATGGTTTATCGTTTCTTTAGAAAACACATGTTTAATTGTCAAACACGTTTGAGAACAATCGTTTTTCAATAGCATTCTTCTTTCCAGTACATATATCTTTCATCGATAAATGTTAATAGCAGATATTATGTTCCGATAAGCCAGATACGTGATTGCTTACAAAATTTTTCTTCAACTTTCGAAACACTCGGATCATATTTTTCCACTCTATGTATTTTTGTTCTACATACCGTTCGATACAACTTGTACATGCTTTTATGTTATTAACAGTTAGTAAATGTCAAACGCAAGTTATCGATATAACATGCGCCCGAACATGTTACATTTCGAATTTTTAAGTAAATCTTCCCCTTTCGAACAAATCTCTTTATCGCAGATTTCTTCGCGATCGAGACACAATTGTAACAGATATAAAATAATAACAATTACAATACATAAGACAATCGTAAAAAAACAAAAAACAACTCAATAAAGCAGCCTTTATCGCGAGATTATTTCTATTCCAACAAAATTCCAATATACGTGTTAGCCACGAATTTTCAAACAAAATCTTCCATTCCACTTTCAAACAAATCTCTTTATCGCCTTATTTTCGCCGCGATCAAAGCGAACGAAATTGTAAAAGATCAAGAACAACCGACTAATCGCGGATTTATTTCTGTTTCCGTCTAACAAAATTAGCACGTCGTTGTTATTAAAGTCAATACACTGTGTGTTCATACTATGTATTCAACGTTTACTATGTATCACTCGAACTGTGCGTGCTATCAGGAGAACAATTTCTATTATAATTTGTAACATGCCGGCTTCCTCGAGTTCTACGCGTTCTCGATTAATTTTTATCAAACCAGCGGTATCTTATTATAAATTAACTCTATTGAATATATATATATATATATTCAATACATTATATATAATATTGAATATAATATTATATATATAGTATTTATATATATATATTCAATACATTATATATATATATAATAACTGTATTGAATATGTATATATATAATGTATATATATATATATATGTGTGTGTATGTAATGTATATATGTATATATATGTATATATATATATAATGTATATATATGTATATATATATTCATACATAATTTATAATATATATTATATATATGTATAGTATATATATATATATATATATTCAATACATTAATTTAAATAAATATCATGTATATATATATATATATATATATATACATATATATATCATGAAATTCATATATATAATAACATGTATATATATATATGTGTGTATGTAATGTATATATGTATATATATGTATATATTCAATACAGTTAATTTATAATATATATATACATATGTATATAGTATATATATATATATATATATATTAAATACATTAATTTAAATAAGATATCGCTGTATACATATATATATATATATATACACATATATATATTCATGAAATTCATATATATAATAATATGTATATATATATATATACACACATATATATATATATATTCATGAAATTCATATATATAATAACATGTATATATATATATATATATATAGATATATATTCATGAAATTCATATATATAATAACATGTATATATATATATATATTCATAAAATTCATATATATAATAACATGTGTATATATATATATATATATATATATTTCAGCGTATCAGAATGAATAACACGAATTTCGTACAGACACTTAACGATCTCGTAATCTATCGATCAGATCCGATCGAGTAATCGGCATCGCTGTCACAACGTGGATATTCAGTAGCCTGGCGATGCGAGAAACTACTTCGATAAGCAGGAAAAGCAGAATAAAAGGAAGAATCGCGAGAGAGGCGTGATGGCACAGTTTAGGCGTGCCGGCTCGTATGAATTGGCTCTCGCGGTGATGTATGTAACTCGCCTACGTCGATTTAAAACCTCCAGAGGGGAAAAGTGGATTGATTGACCATACTGACCTTGGACGTGTTAACGCTAATTCCTGCTAATAGATTAAGTTAAGCAAATTTAGCTCGAGTAATAAAACACGTATAACCCGCGTAATTCTATTATATCGCGCGGAATGTGCGCGTGTGTGTGTGTGTGTGTGTGTTTCCTTCGGGATCTTCGATTCGACGTTTTCGTATTTCGCGCTAATACTGCTGGATACTACTTGAAGATACCGCGACATACGCACTATACTAACGCATTGTACATTGAATGTCTGACTCTTTGTTCTTGACAAAACTGGAGAAAGACGCAACGGCAATTTATTGGTAAATTTATTGGTAAAAATCGAAAATGAACGTGGTGATCGGTGGAAAATGGCGATACAGTCATTCTGACCACGTGCTCCGATCACGTCTGAAGAAATAATGTCATCTGTCGGATCGACTGGCCTTTGGCATGCGTATCTCGCATGCATCTCGATGTGTGTGTATAATCTATGATTCATTCGCTGTGACCCTGTGCAAGCCTGAAAGAAACTCGAAATCCTTACTTCCTCTCACTGACAACGAGACACTCTCTCGTTTCGATTGTTCGTTGCAGCGAATCGGTTCGAACTGTGTTTCGTCACCGTTTTTTTTTTTTTTGGAAATTTTCCCCAACAACAAAGTCTGGAATCTCGAAACGGCGAAATCCGAACATTTCGACGTCAATAAACTGAATCTGATCTGAAAATCCTACCATTTATTGCACACTCGTGTGTGACGTGTGCGTCGATCTGTTTTGGATTCAAAGTTTGCTAATTTCTTGTTTCATGGCCATTAGAATGTCATTTTCGACAGCGCATTGCCCCTTTCTTTTCTATCATTTGTCCGCGACGATGGATTTACTTAGAGCGGAGAAAGAAAGCACGTGATGCCATGTTAGATTTTCCCTAAGGTTTCGTCTTGATCTTACGTTTTCGCGTGGTTCTTCATTGATGCTTCTACGTCTAATTTCTGATAAATAACTTTTCATCGCGAACCTCTACGTATAATTTCTGACGAATAATTCTTTGCCGACGCTTCTGCATAATTTCTCACTTGTGAATATAACAATAGTTGGAATAACAACTCGTTTGCATTGTGACGTCTTCGAGATTGTTTTTCTCGTTTTTCCTTTGCACGTAAAGAAACGCTGATTACGAAAAATTCGATGGACGAAACTGCTTATCGCGTTTGTTGCATTTGTCACGACAAATATTGTTTAAAAGATCCTTCTCTATCTCTATCTGTGTGTGTGTGTGTGTGTGTATGTTCATAGACAATATAACCTACCTCGGGATATCTAAAGTAAATTGCGACATTTAAGTGAAACTGAACTTGCAAAGGCTATCTCACGATATAAATAGTTTACCAATACAAACGAAAAACAGATAAACAGCGTATTTTCGGTATTTTTTCGAATATTTTACGTAAGGGAATTGTAAACATTTGTCATCGAACAAGATTTTTGATTTTCCTAATTACTATGTTTCCTAATTCTAATAGTTATTGCCTACATGTTTTTAATATTATTTGCATCATCTAAGATTTGTTTTAGTACAAGAAAATCTTTGCGAAATAAATTACTATAATGAAAAATTTTAAAAGTTTACTATACACTAACTATGTTCTCAAGTCCTCTGTTTCATCTATTTTTCTTCCAACCCCCCTGAACATTAATTATTTATGAAATTTTGGGTCAATACTTGGAATTTTTTTAATTATTCAGATTGTTTCAGGACTATTTCTCTCTATGCACTATTGCCCTGACGTTGATTATGCGTTCAACAGAGTTTCATACATTATAAAGGATGTAAAAATCGGGCTGGTTGATTCGATTAATTCACATAAATGGTGCCTCCTTCTACTTTATCCTTATTTATGCTCACATTTTACGAGAGATATTTTACTACTCATTTAAGCTAGTTAACGTTTGGATTGTAGGCAGAACTATTATATTTTTGTCGATAGCTGCTGCATTTCTAGGGTACGTTCTTCCCTCAGGCCAAATTCGAGTCTAGAGCTCGAAGAGATTAATCGAAAGTTTACTTATTAACACTAGAAGGCAGTCAATAAATGGTGCCTCCTTCTACTTTATCCTTATTTATGCTCACATTTTACGAGAGATATTTTACTGCTCATTTAAGCTAGTTAACGTTTGGATTGTAGGCAGAACTATTATATTTTTGTCGATAGCTGCTGCATTTTTAGGGTACGTTCTTCCCTGAGGCCAAATTCGAGTCCAGAGCTCGAAGAGATTAATCGAAAGTTTAGTTATTAACACTAGAAGGCAGTCAAGACGAAATTATTTCTACCAAAATTATCTTGATTTCTAATAAATAAAGATGAAATAAAATTCATTATATTATTCCTTTAGTTATACACTGTAAAAGTCGTTGCATCGTCGCGGGGGAAAAAATTGTAATGCGAAGTAGAAATTTTAAAATAAAATTTTAAAATAAAATTTTAAAATAAAACCAGTCATTTTGACTGGTGTGGTAGTTCCAGCGTTAAACAGATCAGTCACTCGCGTCGCAAACAACGATAATAATCGGTCGAATTTTCTTTTCATCGTTCTCAGAAGATTACCAAGAGCAAAAACATTCTTCAGGGAAATTCCCCAAAATCGAGAGAGAGAGAGATCGAACTTTGAATGAGCAATTATTGGCGTTGGAACGCAACGGTGGTTTTTATCTTTCGATAGTTAGAACACGCATAGTC
Organism: Tetragonula carbonaria; assembly: GCA_032399595.1. Lineage (NCBI taxonomy): Eukaryota > Metazoa > Arthropoda > Insecta > Hymenoptera > Apidae > Tetragonula > Tetragonula carbonaria. The sequence continues at coordinate 8,346,521 of JAUCRC010000005.1, read as the reverse complement.
GTGACGTTTGAGTGTTGTCAGTAGTCCGGAAATCACCGAGGTCATCGGTGAATTCTTTCCATGAATTTCTTTCTAACGCGGAACGTTTTGCAATCGCGAAATTTAATAATATATATATATATATATATATATATATATCGCTATCGGTCGACTATCGCGATTCTAATAGAATGTTTGCACATGCCAAGAGATTAAAACGGACTCATAAATTTCTCGCAAGTGAATGAAAATCTGACGAAACCTCGTCGTTCGATTTCTCTCGTCCTTTTTTTCATTTGTATTTTTATCGAGCGTAACAATGACTTTCAGTTCGATCGATGACGATTTAACAACGTTGATCGCAACGTTTCAGTGACAGTCGACTTTTTATCTTTCAAATTCGATGGCAAGGGAAACGTGCAACTGCGCCCGATAAGAAAATGAATTCTTCATGGTAAATTTATCATTTCTTTAAACGAATGCGAATGAAATTGTCAAGTAACAGTATCGACAAGAATATAGCAAGTTTCTGAATTACTTTGAAGAATTCGTAATTTCGTATATTATTTCACAACAGCTAATTTGCTAATGTGATAACGTGATGACGATTATGGAATTTAGGGGCCTCTGTTTGCGAATCCTCTAAATTTCTATACTCGAGGGAATGAGAAAAAACTCGAGGAAATGAGAAATGAAGAGCTAACACACCGTCCGTGTCACAAGCCGAACGAAAAGAATGAAAAAAAAAAAGCAAAAGCACGAAAAAAAGAATGCCTCCTCAGGGAGGACTAGTAAGCCTGGATTCGTGGCTCCGCAAAGAAACCTGTTCGATTTGCAATCAAATAGGCGATCAACGTTGTTAACACTAGAACAGAAAATGGATCAACAGAAAAGTTCGATTTACCCAGCAATACTGTTGCGCAATAATTTATTATACAACCATTAATGTTAAATAGACGAGCGAGAAATTCTCAATTTTACAAAATCTACCTTAATAATTACTATCGAAGCAGTTTCGAAGTCGTTCGAAAGAATCGCGAAATTACGAAATTTTTTGTAAAATTCAACAACTGAACACTAGAACTACCGACAGTTAAGACGAGGTTGTTTCTACCGAAATTATTTCCACGTCTAATAAATAGAAGTAAAATAAAATTCATTATATTATTTCTTTTACAGTTATCACTGTAAAAGCCGTTGCATCGTTGCGATGGAAAGAAAAATTGCAACACGAAACAGAAATTTTAAAATAAAAATTGAACAAACCAGTGATTTTGACTGGTGTGGTAGTGTTAATGAATATCACGGCTCGTGAATCGCAACTTGTCTCCAATCTTCTTAAGGATCGTCTTAAATCCCATTGTCGAAAAGTTGTTCTCTCTGTTATTCTCGAAGCGCGAGATATCGTGGGATTCAACTTAAATAACTAAAAAAAAAGAAAAAGGAAAAAAAAAAAGAGTCGGAGGCGAGAAGCCAAAGAAATTAATCCTACGCTAAACAACCTGTGTCAGGTACTTTCTAGAGGAGCTCGCTGGTCTGCTTTCTAAATTTTTGAACGAACAGATAGAGCCGCTCGATCGAACGAAAGAGGAAAAAGAAAAGAAAGAAAGGAAAAGGAAAAAGAAGATGATAAAAACACCTATATCGTTCGTATCGTCTCCGCTATTGTGCTACTGCACATTTCCGCGATAAGAATCTAATCGAAAAACACGGCGATATATATATATATATATATATATCTATACACGTATAAGGCTGTAAGTGAGAGGTTGGCATAGCTTCTCGGAGTTGGTGTCATTCTGCATGGTTCGACAGGCGACGCGGTTGCGATCGGTGCTGCGGCGACAACAGGTGCGTTGATCGATTCCCTCGGGAAAGGGAAACACACGCTGCACGTGCGTATATATATATATATATATATATATATATACGAGAGAAACGGGAAAGTAGGGAAGGAGAGGACGACCCGACAGAGAGATATATACGACAGAGGACAGTGGAAAGAAAGAGGAGAAAGAAAAAGAAGAAGAAGAAGAAGAAGAAGAGGAGCAACGGTGGAGAGGAGGAGAGACGCAAGTAGGAAGAGGGAGAAAATCAGTGGCGAGGGAACGGGAACAGGAACGGGAGCGTTTCTCGGTTCAAGTCAGTCCAGGCAAGTCCGTCGAAGGTGAAAAGCCTCTGGTTCTCGCTCCCTCTTCGTTGGTCCTCTCTTTCGCGAACGAACGAGAGAAAGACTCCCCACGATCACCTTGCCCGTTACTTTTCACGCGTTAAATACACGCGCGCGCGTGGTCGCGTGCTAGTGCAGACAGCAGCAGACAGATACACACGCTCTACACGTAGTCGATCGGTAAAAGAGAGTGCACGTGTACGTGCGTCGTGTGTGCCTCTGTCCGTGCGTGCGTGCGTGTGCGTGCGTGTGCGTGCTTGTATCGTTGGTGCGCGTGTTCTCCTGCTCGCGGATGTGTTTTTCTACCGTTCCGATCGAGGATCGAGAAACAGACATACATCATCGAGTACGAAGTTAACCGGAGTTAATCACGCGCGCCGCGGGCCACTGACTTTTCCGTCTTTTCTTCGCCTTTTGTCTTTTTTGTCGACGAAAAGTTTATAACCCAGCAAGCGTTGGAAGTGCGTTTCGGGATCTAACGCTCTAACGAGATTAGCCCGTCCGTCGCCATCTTCTCCCGAACGAACGAACGATTGACAGCTTCGAGAGAGTGAGTGAGTGTCAGCCTTCAAAAGTATATACTACATCCGCGTTGCGTTTCTACGCTGCGGTCGATTACGTGCACGCGTATCGGCGTGTGTAACCATAAGCGCAACAGAGGTCGTCGTTTGGTGCGTCTGATGTGTCCTTGCCGTGTGATCGTTGTGCCCTCCCCAACGTCGTTCGCCAACAGACGATAGTCCAGGTCGATCCCTCCGCAGGTCGATTTCCAGCCTACTATGTTGGAATTCTCCGTGCAACATGCCGAAGTCGGTACGTACCCAACCGATCTTTCATGTCCAGCGTGACACTGCACATTGGCAGTCTACGTGGATCGCATGTGGGAAAGAAAGTGCTTTCTCGTTTGAGCCCATCTTTTGTGTAACTCGTGGCTGACCTTTCATCAGGGGCACGACACCGAACACCGAACACCGATCTCCGAGTGTGTTCGTTTTCTGTCATCTGCTTTTCTTCCTTTTCCTCTTCTTTTTTCTTTTTTTCTTTTTGTCTCGCCGATCGTTCGAAACTCCGTCGTGCATGCGCGTGTGTGTTACGTTGCACTGTGCGCGTTCGTTCGAAGTTTTCCGCGTAAGCAATCAACACCACACACGGGCGAACGATAAAAAGGCGACGCTTTTCTCCTTTCACACTTCGTTCGATACATACATAACGATACAGTTGGATCAAACGCGGCATTGTTGTGTTTCTGCTTGTGTTGAACGTCTGTGGCCCACTACTCTCCCACCATCCTCAATTACGATCATCAGTTAAATTATAATCATCGAAACTGGCTATCTCGCGAGTAATGGACGAGTGAACAGAGGAAATATAGGTTGAACATGGGCGATCGCTTGTTCAGTGGATCGCTGCAATAAAATACACGCACACCGCCTGCCTGTAGTGTGCGCGTAATAGAGAGTATCAGCGCGATCATTCAATTGAAAACTGTTGTCGTTCGAAGGTTCAAGAACAAGCTCTGCGCGGGGCAGAGAATCTCCAACAATTTACCTGTTGTTGTTGCATCCGCGATAATTGACGGATTTTTCGATCAAGAGCGGGCTGCAGATCGTTTCTCACGAATTTTCGAAATCTCACTGTCGCGGTTATCGTGATATTTAGTTGATAAAATTTATCCACACACGCAGCGGTGGTCTTAACCTATTGTAATCGTTGCAACGGCGACGTTTAACACTTCGCAATCCGCGCGATTCCCCGATTTATCGGGAATGAAATCTCATCGGGAATGTGAAAAAGAATTCCAAGAGGTCGCCTCGATGTTTTCTTAGATAATATCTCTCTTTCGCTCGAGGATCATTATCATTTATCGTCCAACTGGATGGCTAGATGATCAAAAATACGAAACTCGTGCGCGTCGGGGAAATGGAACAAAGAAACGGGGAAAACTTTTATGGTAAAAAGTTATTAAAGAGCACAGACTGTTGTTCGACTGCGTGATCTACGAGAAATCACGTTCGAATATCTGAAAGATATTCACCGCTGGAATTTCATTCTTTTTTTTTTTACCATTTAATTAAATAGTCCATAGTGTGTTAACGAGTTGAACATATAATTATACAAGAGTTAAAAAAACGGCCGCGGTGAACATTCGAGACTTATTATTGGACAGTAAGTAACAGACGATCGACTGTTTAAATATTTTTATACTTGTTTCCAGATTTCTTTCGGACCTTCTAATATAATTATAAACACACTCTTGTCTCGTCACGGTGCTAATGAAATTTCAGAAACGACGAGATCCATTTTCGCACATAGACGGTACAAAGTTTGTAAAAAGCTTCCCCCCTCTCTCTCTCTCTCTCTCTCTCTCTCTATTTCCACGGCTACAGTTTCGTTTTGTATCATAACGTTAAGCGTCCAACATTCAATGGAACGCGTAGTTATTCGAAAAGAGATAAGAGAATATTCTTACGCTTTTACGATGTTTCCCCGTGCCGATGTTTGCCCTCTTCTTTCACGCGACAAGCGATGGCTGCACGCTCGCTTGAAAATTTATTGTTCAAAAGCGATAAAAAGCGACGTTCGCGCGCGTTTCTCTCTCCTCGTCGTGTCGTTGGTCTTCCTTCTTCGTGCAAATATAAAAATTCGTAGACAACAATAATCTAGCAAGCTAGCCGCCTTCTCTCTTCTTGTTTCTTTCTTCTTGTCGTTTCGCGGAGAAACGAAAAACTCGGAAAATTCGAAACTCGCATACGCACGTAAACGTTTGCAAGCAGCACAGCGATGATCATCGAGAAGATCACGCGACGTAAAATCGATGATGCGATTCGCTCGTTTTTTCTTTTTTTTTAGGTGGTGCACGCCACCTAAGCCCGCAAAGTTTTAATCGCAATTGTTTTCGTGAATCGTGGCTCTCAAGGCTCGTGTCTCTCGTTATAAAGGCGAATTACACGTATCGACGTTGCTCCTTATTTCTTCGTGAATCGATTTATCCGCTTTCTCGATCTGCTTTCGAAACTCGAACGAATAGGAAGAAAGAAAGAAAGAAAAAAAAAAGAAAACAGTCACGAGGACTGTCGACAGAAGTGAAAACTTAAAACTATGAAATAATAAATAAATAAGCGGTTTCCTTTTTTTGAATTTTCAAATTAATTGTAGCATCGAAAATTAAAACTTCGTAATTTGTAAATTAAAATTGTTAACATTTTAAAATTATTATTACAATTATTAAAATTATTAAAATTATTAAAATTGTTATTACAATTAACATTTTAATTTGTAAATTAAAATTATTAACAGTCTGGTCGGCACTCCGAACAATTATACACATTTTTATATGGTTCATTTGTTAGTCAAAACATATGATGGGCTGCGCAGGCCGAGTACAAAATTAATTGAAATAATAATTAATATACACTTATATTATTTATATTTGTATTTACATAAATTTCAATGAACTTAATTTTCAACATTATTTTCATTGTTTGCATCATTATCATCATTAATTTCAACAATACTCGTTTCATTATATTCTAAAAAAAGGATGCAACAGGCTTGTGGTAACTGAAGTAAGAAACAAAAATGTTTGATTGGAATTTATGTAAATATCGTGCAAAAACCGCATCGATCGTCGTTTTATATTCTGTAGTACTGAGTTTTCGATCATTGGACATGGTCAAACCTAATGCTTCATTCAAAAATTCAATTAATGGTATATATATATACATATATATATATATAATGGTATATATATACACCATATATATAATGGTGTATATATATACATATATATTCGCGTCACCGACATGCAATGACGTAATGGTATATATATATATATATACCACATATATAATGGTATATATATATATACACCATATAATGGTATATATATATATATCGCATCACCAACATGCAATGACGTAATGGTATATATATATATATATATATACCATATATATATACATATATATATATTCGCGTCACCGACATGCAATGACGTAATGGTATATATATATATATATATATATATGTATATTTGCGTTACGATATGAATGATGTAATGGTATATATATATATATATATATATACCATTACGTCATTGCATGTCGGTGACGCGAACCCATAAGATTTTCCCCTACCAAAAATCGCTCAAAACGCGCCTAAAGAAGTTTTCACTTTTCAACAAAAGGTTCAAAAGGTGTGCGCACGTGAAACCAACCACCTCGAGACGCGATTTTCTTTTTTCTTTTTTTTTCTTTTTTTTTTCTTTTTCTCTCTCGCGTGCGCCGCGCACGACTTTTTACGATATTTGCATCAAACTAAGAGGCCGGTCGTCAATATTTATAATCGATCCTGTGTTTCGGGTGTTCAGGTTTGGCTTGGTTCGGGTTCGAGCCGGAAACGGTAAACACTCAATTCGATCCAAACGGATATCGTTATTGGATAATGATGCAAAGGAGAACGCGGCATTGACGTCACGGGAGATAGTGTTTTAGCACGAGCGAAATATTTCCTTCGTGGCCACAATCGGTGTTCGCGAAGCCGAAGTCCGAACGAAAGTTATTTCGGAGTTATTTTCGGATAATAAAAGTGAGAGAGAGAGAGAGAGAGAGAGAGAGATAAGCGGTGGAAGCCGCACGTGGTAATCGCGCCGTAACGTAAACATAGTAACCTACTATTATAATTATCCTTGAGTAACAAATCTTCGAATTCCTTTGGTCGTGACATCCATTATCGCGTTTCGCTCAAATCTGTGACTGTGATTTCAGCGATCACATCGAGAATCTCATCGGGTATAATCGATGAAATGAAAAAAAAAAAATATGTACTCTCGTTTGTTGATACTGACGAGTTTGCCGCGCGAAGATTTCGAAGATCGAAGATTCTTTTCGTGATTCGAAAACGAGCTGACTCGTCTTTGATTGATATAACGTTGCCTCCAGATGAAATAAAAAAAAAAAAAAAATGTATTTTCGTCTGTTGATACTGAGTTTGTCACGCGAAGATTTCGAAGATCGAAGATTTTCGTAGTTCGAAAACGAGATGACGTTCGAGACTCGTCTTTGATCGACATAACTTTGTTTCCAGATGAAATGAAAAAAAAAAAAATGTATTTTCGTCTGTTGATACTGACGAGTTTGTCGCGCGAAGATTTCGAAGATCGAAGATTCTTTTCGTGATTCGAAAACGAGCTGACGTTCGAGACTCGTCTTTGATTGATATAACGTTGCCTCCAGATGAAATAAAAAAAAAAAAAATGTATTTTCGTCTGTTGATACTGACGAGTTTGTCGCGCGAAGATTTCGAAGATCGAAGATTCTTTTCGTGATTCGAAAACGAGCTGACGTTCGAGACTCGTCTTTGATTGATATAACGTTGCCTCCAGATGAAATAAAAAAAAAAAAAATGTATTTTCGTCTGTTGATACTGACGAGTTTGTCGCGCGAAGATTTCGAAGATCGAAGATTCTTTTCGTGATTCGAAAACGAGCTGACGTTCGAGACTCGTCTTTGATCGACGTAACGTTGCTTCCAGATGAAATGAAAAAAAAATATGTATTTTCGTTTGTTGATATTGACGAGTTTGTCGGGAGATTTGAAGATGAAGATTTTTTTGATCGACGAGCGTGCGAAGATTTCGAAGATCGAAGATTTTCGTAGTTCAAAAATGAGCTGACGTTCGAGACTCGTCTTTGATTAATATAACGTTGCCTCCAGATGAAATGAAAAAAAAAAAAAAATGTATTTTCATCTGTTGATACTGAGTTTGTCGCGCGATGATTTCGAAGATCGAAGATTCTTTTCGTGATTCGAAAACGAGCTGACGTTCGAGACTCGTCTTTGATCGACATAACTTTGCTTCCAGATGAAATGAAAAAAAAAAAAATGTATTTTCGTCTGTTGATACTGAGTTTGTCACGCGAAGATTTCGAAGATCGAAGATTCTTTTCGTGATTCGAAAACGAGCTGACGTTCGAGACTCGTCTTTGATCGACGTAACGTTGCTTCCAGATGAAATGAAAAAAAAATATGTACTCTCGTTTGTTGATATTGACGAGTTTGTCGTGCGAAGATTTCGAAGATCGAAGATTTTCGTAGTTCAAAAATGAGCTGACGTTCGAGACTCGTCTTTGATTAATATAACGTTGCCTCCAGATGAAATGAAAAAAAAAAAAAAAAATGTATTTTCATCTGTTGATACTGAGTTTGTCGCGCGATGATTTCGAAGATCGAAGATTCTTTTCGTGATTCGAAAACGAGCTGACGTTCGAGACTCGTCTTTGATCGACATAACGTTGCTTCCAGATGCGACAATAGCGATTACTGTTACTGGTAGTATAATTGGTCGTTCACGTAACGCGATTAGTCAAAGTCGTTAGGTTTCGTTTTCGTTTGATCCATTATGATAAGAAGTTTAGGTAAATTTCTGGGCTTTTCCCAATTTCGGCTGTTAATAAGATAAGTTAGTTTTATTGCTGAAACAAGAGATCACTCGGGAGAGGTCGAAAAATTTATGTAGTTTTTGTCACTTCAAAGGGGAAAAAAGGACACACTGAAAATTGCAATGGCAAAATAACCAAAATTAGGAGAAGCTGAACTAGAAATTTTGCCGAGAAATTTCTTAGATTTGCTGAGGGAGAAAACGAAGAAAGAGCAACGCGTAAATTAATAGAATTCATAAAATTCATGCGCCATCATGGTTGAATATACTTTCGGTATATTATACAGGGTGGGCCAAATTCATCGCCTCTTACTAAAATAAACCCGTAATTTTCTTTTTGTAATATGTTGAAAATAACAAATTTCAATTGACAATTTTTGAAAACGTAACGAAAAGGATCATCGTTCGAACTTAAATTTAATTTAAAATTTTATATATATATATATATATATATATATATATATCGATATTTTATTAAAAAAAAAAATAGGTGGGAAGCAACTTTTGCCCCACCCTATATATCAATTAATAATTTTTTTTCTATATTTCGATATCGTGGCATTCTCTCTGACTACGATATAATCATTTTGACTCGTAGCAAGAGATTCGTATGACAATGGAATAATGAAACGAGCGACATCGAGACACCAATTGGCCGACCTTGCGCGTACCTATAGATTTATTTTCCGGTTCACTGTTCACTTCCTGAAAGTGAGCTTGTCATAAAGATTGATCCCCGTTGAATGAGAATTAGCGTAACTTCTTAGTGTGCGGTCGACGTTTCTCTGTATCTTTTTCTCTCTTTCCGGTCTCTCTGTTGTACTAGCCGGTAGGATTTTAAATGCTGCACGTTCACGTGTCATTGATCGCGCTGAAGGATTCTTTTTTGGCAGAGAGAACAAATTCATTACGCCTCGTTCGGTTCGTTGAGGAATTAATCATTTATCCACGTTGCGGCTCTTTCGATGGAAATCGAAAGTGTGGAAATCGATGGAAATCGTCGATGTGAACAGGCCCGAGAGTTGCGATTTGATCGAAATCGTTTGAAGATGTCGACACACGTCGAACAATTCAACTGACATAGATAATAGCAGAAATTAAAAAAAAAAAAAAGAAGAAACTATTAGAAAGGGAATAACGACAAATTTGTACAACAAGTTTGAAAATAAAATTACTTTGAACAGGCCCGAGAGTTGCGATTTGATCGAAATCGTTTGAAGATGTCGACACACGTCGAACAATTCAACTGACATAGATAATAGCAGAAATTAAAAAAAAAAGAAGAAGAAACTATTAGAAAGAGAATAACGACAGATTTGTACAAGTTTGAAAATAAAATTACTTTGAACAGGCCCGAGAGTTGCGATTTGATCGAAATCGTTTGAAGATGTCGAACAATTCAACTGACATCGATAATAGCAGAAATTTAAAAAAAAAAAAGAAGAAATTATCAGAAAGAGAATAACGACAGATTTTGTACAAGTTTGAAAATAAAATTACTTTGAAATAAATGTTATCGAATAGTTATTAACACTAGAACTACCACACCAGTCAGAATGATTACAATTTTATTTTAAAATTTCTATTTCACGTTACAATTTCCCCCCCGCAATGACTTTTACAGTGTACAACTAAAGAAATAATATAATGGATTTTATTTTATTTTTATTTATTACAAATCAAGATAATTTTTGGTAGAAATAACTTCGTCTTAACTTCGTCGGTAGTTCTAGTGTTAAGCTATTGAATTTTACAAAAAATTTCGTAATTTCGCGATTCTTTCGAACGACTTCGAAACCACTTCGATAGTTAATTATTAAGGTAGATTTTGTAAAATTGAGAATTTCTCGCTTGTCTGTTTAACGTTGATAGTTGTATAATAAATTATTGCGCAACAGTATTGCTGGGTAAATCGAACTTTTCTGTTGATCCATGTCGCTACTACTCCGCTTATTCAATCAACTTTCGGAATATACATAATCGCGCCTGTGTGATCTACGCCTGCGTGATTAGTGCCTCTGTAAGCTGTAGACTTCGTGAAAAATAATTTCGATTGCAAAATGAAAAATTCCCCCGCCGACGCGAAGTTGCCTCGAGAGTCGAGTTTCGACGACACGAAAGAAGAAAAACAAAAAAAAAAAAAAAAAAAAAAGAAAATACGATTCAAGAATGTTTCGAAGAATTTTACGCGGCGGCGAGTGAAACGTCGTCGACGTTTTCAACCTGTGTTCGTTTGTTTACGCTTTTTCGTTACACGTCCGAGTGGTAAAACCAGTCGTACGTATTTCACGTATTTTCTGCGAAGAATTTTCTACAGGGCAGAGCTGACTGGAACACAATGCACGATGCGAAATAACGTGACGCAAGCGTGGTGTCTGACAACGTGAGCAGACACATTTCTGTTAGGCATTTTCTGCAGGGCAGAGCGATTAGAACGGATGCCACCGCGATGCGAAATACGAATACGTGACGCAAACGGAGTGGCGACGACGCGAGAAAATAATGAAAAAACAGATTTCCTTTTATCTGCGCTAATCAGTTGGAGATCGTGCGATAAAGTGTTATTGTCAACAACTGTTTCACGAACGCTATACACACGCTATACAGCGTCAACTGGGATTTTTCCTCAAGAAAACAGCCCCGGGATGAGGCCCCGAGTATCCTTCGACTTTGACACGGCTTATGATTAAGGGAGCTCGTATCTAAGGACAAGCAGAACTATAATAATTGACGTTGAGCAATCACCGTGCACCTGGTTCGCAGCTGGTTCATACCTGCAGCTGTATGCATCTGTCGTCACGGGACTATCACATAAATATGCAGGATTAGAGAGAAAACGGGAAGCAATCCGACGTGTTGCATTGTCTGACGATAGTGATATATTGTTCCTCGAGGATCTGGCCACGGAGTGGGGCAGATAGTAAGAGGATCATGCGACACGAACAGCACGACACTTACCCCAGAGAATCTTGACGGAGTAATCATCTCTGGAGCATTCACGTATAACTTTCCTTCTAACCAAAAATCACTTCCCACTGAGATAAATCCGCAACTTTTCTATTATGTGTATTTGTATAGTGAAATTAGCTTTCTCTCGGATTTCGATGTTTTGTTAAAAAAAAAAATAGGTGGGAAGAAACTTTCGGTCCACCCTATATGCTATATACTATATATATGTACACTATATACTATATATATATGTGCACTATATACTATATATATAGTATATACACTATATACTATATATAGTATATACACTATATACTATATATAGCATATATATACACTATATACTATGTATATAATATATATATACACTATATACTATATATAGATATATATACACTATATACTATGTATATAATATATATATACACTATATACTATATATAGTATATATATAGTATATATATGTATATAAGTATATATATATGTATATATATATATATGTATATATATATATATATATGTATATATATATATATATATAATATATATATATATATATATATATATATATATATATGTATATATATTATATATGTATATATAGTATATATACTATATACTATATATACTAGATATTATATATATACTAGATATTATATATATACTAGATACTATATATACTAGATATTATATATATACTAGATACTATATATATTAGATATTATATATATACTAGATATATATATATATATAGATATATATATATACTAGATACTCTATATATATACTATACTAGATACGATATATATATATATATATACACTACATTCTAGATATAGATATACTATATTAGATACTACATAAATATACTATATATATATATATATATATATATATATATATGATATATTATATACTATATATATATATATATATATATACTAGAAGAGGACCATCGAATTCAAACACTGATCTAACATGTCAATTCGGTTTCAGAAAAAGCCTGATCGTACGTTCGCATCACTAAATCACTAGTATCACTAAATATTAATCGCAATAAATAGTTATTCGATCGTTTTCTTTTCTTCTTCTTTTGAATTGCAATTGCGTTTAAAAAATTATTTAGGCTGCGTATTACAGTATCAAGTAAATCAAACTATCGTAGCTTGCTTTTTTCATTTTATTTTATTTTATTTTTCTTTTTGCTATTTCGATCGTCTTACATTAACCCTTTTATCCATGTATTTATGTTGTATCATTGCATCTTCTACCGTCGCCTAGCCATTGCTTACTAGCATACGCAAGATTTCTGAACGAATCGAACGACCAATTCTAGCGAAGCTCGTCGATCCAGTTCAATTTTCGCGTCAAGGTTAAGTCGAATCTCGGAATTCATTCGTTGCTTGTAAATGAAGTCTTCGAGTTTTTTTCTATGCAAGTGAATAAATAATAACGATTGAACGAACGAGCTTGTTCGACAGTCGCTGCTTACCCAGCGAGCAAACAACTAGCAATAATCGAAGGCGACATTTACTCGCGAGCATGAAGGTTGGCGCGATTACTTTCTAGGGCGCGTGTGTTTATAACGCGGTGTGCATTAATAATTACGTTTGAGAAAACGTTGAACAGGAAGGAAAAAAAAAAAAAAGGAAAAAAGGAAAAGAAGACGAGAATGCAGAACGATCTTGTTTGTCTTGGTTTCAGCTCTTTCCACGGCCACCGAGGATGTGGGAGATGGAATTCAAGGGCACGATAATGACACCGGTGAGTAAAGTTTTTGACGAGTTCTCGCCACTTTGCTTTGACATAAATTTCTTCTATCGCGTTGCAACTGTTATTGCATAAGAAACGCATTCGATTCGCCTGTCTTTTAGCTATGGAGTTATCGTACTTTCATCGCGTGTACGCTATGTCTCCTACTGTCCAGGTTACTATTTCGAATCAAGGTCGATTTACTTCTAACCGAGCCACGTTAGTCTCTCTCTCTCTCTCTCTCTCTCTGTAATATATGGAATTAGGAAGTTCTACACTCCCACTTTACGATCGCCTTGAAACCGGCGATCTTTATTCTTCTATAAAAAAAAAAAAAAAAAAAATACCGACTGTCGTGTACCGACGGAGTTTGCTCCGTTTCAATTTATAGCTACCTTTTGTTCGAAAATTCTATGAAAAAAAAAAAAAAAAAAAAAAGAATCAACGACGAACGAGCAAACGCGCTTGAGAAATTCAGTCGAAAGAAAAAAATTCAATGGTAATACAAGACTTAATCGATCCAGTTATGTAAAATCTAGTTACAACTGGTTTTACTTCGGGAATACTACCTATACTAGACATTAACTTATGTGTGTTTGAAACGAACTTCAATCTACAATTTAAATTCTAACGCGGTTATTGATATTTAAAGTTAGAAATTTAAAAGAACAAAACCAATTGTATATATATATATATATATATATGTATACATATGTATGTATATATGTAATTATATGTATGTATATATGTAATTATATGTATGTATATATGTAATTATATGTATGTATACATATGTATGTATATATGTATATATATGTATGTATACATATGTATGTATATATGTATATATATGTATGTATATATGTATATATATGTATGTATACATATGTATGTATATATGTATATATATGTATATATACATATGTATGTATATATGTATATATATGTATGTATATATGTATATATATGTATATATATGTATATATATGTATATATATGTATATATGTATATATATATGTATGTATATATGTATATATATATATATGTATGTATGTATATATATGTATGTATGTATGTATATTTATTATATCGGTTTTATCATTTCATCGATTTCATTATTTTATATATTCATTACATCAGGTTGATTGTCCACATCACATATGGCACGATTATTCAACGATCATCATTTACTTTGAATTTCAATCGAAGCTCGAACGTTTCCAGATTTGGGCATTCCGTGATTAAGCGACGACGATCAGAGTTCATCGTCAAGAATTAACATCGAGGAGGAAAATTGCATCTCCGCATGACCCCACCAATTTCGAGAAAAAAAATTGCGTTTCGTAATCGTACGCGCGTTGGCTGACGATTATACGCCGTCGATTTATTTATTTCTATCGATCGTATCTGGAAACAATGTGCACCTGGCTAGATGTAATCTAGACTTAGCTCGCACTGTTAACGCGTATCTGCGCGCAGTTTGTGCTTAGTCACAGCCAACCTAGAACCGTCTAATTTGTCACTTCGGAAGAAACCCAGCCTCGTATGATCACGGATGACCTCACGTTCACGCGTTGCAAATCATTGCGGGTACAGCTTGCGTGCGTGTGTGTATGCACACGCTATGAAATTATCATTGGATCACCGGATATTTACGCAGATGAGAATCAGCGAGTGATTCTGCAGAAATCAATTTTCAAGGCTTCGGTAACTTCGATCACTCGTTTAACACTGGAAGATGGTCGAAACGGTCAATTTGTAATTTTTGCTAGATACTTTACTTATTATGGTGCAAAAATTGTGTATTTTTAGAGATTTGATGATTTCTTTTTTTTTTTTTTTGTGAAACGTATGAATGAAGGCTTGCGTGCTCCAAATTTGTATTATTACAAGGATTTTCTATTTTTTTTCTTTTTTTTTTTTGCTTTAAAGTCTCTGATGGAAATTTTATTAATGCAAAAATTGTGTATTTTTAGAGATTTGATGATTTCTTTTTTTTTTTTTTTTGTGAAACGTATGAATGAAGGCTTGCGTGCTCCAAACTTGTATTATTACAAGGATTTTCTATTTTTTTTCTGTTTTTTTTGCTTCAAAGTCTCTGATGGAAATTTTATTAATGCAAAAACGGTGTATTTTTAGAGATTTGATGATTTCTTTTTTTTTTTGTAAAACGTATGAATGAAGGCTTGCGTGCTCCAAACTTGTATTATTACAAGGATTTTCTATTTTTTTCTTTTTTTTTGCTTTAAAGTCTCTGATAAATTTATTAATGCAAAAATGGTGTATTTTTAGAGATTTGATGATTTTTTTTTTTTGTGAAACGTATGAATGAAGGCTTGCGTGCTCCAAACTTGTATTATTACAAGGATTTTCTATTTTTTTTTTTTTGCTTTAAAGTCTCTGATGGAAATTTTATTAATGCAATGTGTATTTTTAGAGATTTGATGATTTCTTTTTTTTTTGTAAAACGTATGAATGAAGGCTTGCGTGCTCCAAACTTGTATTATTACAAGGATTTTCTATTTTTTTTTTTTTGCTTTAAAGTCTCTGATGGAAATTTTATTAATGCAAAAATGGTGTATTTTTAGAGATTTGATGATTTCTTTTTTTTTTTTTTGTAAAACGTATGAATGAAGGCTTGCGTGCTCCAAATTTGTATTATTACAAGGATTTTCTATTTTTTTTCTTTTTTTTTTTGCTTTAAAGTCTCTGATGGAAATTTTATTAATGCAAAAACGGTGTATTTTTAGAGATTTGATGATTTCTTTTTTTTTTTTGTGAAACGTATGAATGAAGGCTTGCGTGCTCCAAACTTGTATTATTACAAAGTTTTTCTATTTTTTTTTTTTACTTTAATGTCTCTGATGGAAATTTTATTGATGTAAAATTGTGTATTTTTAGAGATTTGAATGATTTCTTTTTTTTGCTTTAATGTCTCTGATGGACATTATCTTCGTTTTGACGAAAAGTGCATAAAAATTCGTAGTAGCATCATGGCTATCTACGAAAATTTCCCGATCTTCGAAACAATCACCGAACCGTCCATACTCCAGCAATAAACGAATTTAACAGTTGAATTTTAAAAAAGACGTCTGTTAAAAAAAAAAAAACGCTCGAAAGATTGAAGATCTCGCGAAATTTAAAGAACAAACGTTTCGAGAAAACATTCGCGACAAATCAGTATCGGCACGCGTGATTGAGAAACGATAAATACGGTACGATCGACGTATTCGCTCGAAAGGATTTATTTATCAACGTGAGATCGACAGGTATCGTCGTATTGTTCTTGATTGATCGAGCCAAGCCGGCGCTTTTTAATCCGCTTTTTTAATTTTCTAAAAAGAGAGAACAGACAGAAAGACCAGAGAGAAATGTTATCTGCGAACTTTATTGGGCGCGCTTTGCTTTGAAATCGTGGACTTTAGATGCCGATCTGTCTTTCCTTTCTTTTTTTTCTCTCTCTCTCTCTTTCTTTTTTATCGAAAACGAAAGGTTAATCGATATAAGAAGAAAATTCTCCTCTGTATCTCGCCTTGTCTTCCACGCTGATAAATTTACGATACGTCGGAAGAGATTGCGCATTCGCGTAATCTTTTTTTCTCTTTTTTACCTTACTTTTACTCACGGCACTGTTTGTACAGATGGAGAGGGGGGGCATTTCATCTTACGTGCCATATTCGTGCCGTTTTCATTCGAGAATTCGTGAAGGGCTATATATATTATACACACATTTGGTCCAGGGTCGACTAGTCCACTTCCAACGAGTGAACGGCGATTAATACACGTTCGTGTGTGTGCGTGTGTGTGTTTATTCTCTCGTTTTTTTCTCTCTCTCTCTCTTTCTCGATTGATGCATTCGATTGGCCGAACTCGAGATCAAGCGAGATCGTTAAAATTCGGAATAATTAACGACTGCGATTGCGAAAATGTCGCGAGGAGGAAACTTTTACGCGTACGCATTACAGTGTACATTTTTTCCCTTTTTTCTTAAATTTCGCCGACAATTTTCGGACACAATTGTTACGATTATGTCGTGGCGAGAGACGTTATATTCGCTGTCTTGGACTTACCATTTAGTGAAAACTTGACGATATACGTTGCACGTAACGTAGCGTGGAAAAATAATTTTCACTGATACCGACAATGAGAGCTGATATTGACTACGATAAAGAACTATATAACTATACAAACTAATAAAGAACTATACAAACAATCGAGTTGTATCGCAACGGACGCATGTTACTGCATACAATGTACACGTATATGTAATTTAGCCTCTATGAACGAATATGTAACGAAGATATATTGTCCATATGGTGGGTAATGAAATTTGTAAAAGTATCATTTCACAACGACGATGCATTTACATTTATGTGAAATATTTAATACAGTTCAATTACGATATTTTTCTGTCTAAAGATTGTTCCGTTCATGATCTTTGCCACGAACATGTATACAATTGTGCTAGATATTTCGTAACTTCTACGCATAATTTCGAAATACAGATACAGTGTCGAACTATCGATTTAATTCACGATACAATCGTTTCTTACTGCAACTACTGTTAATGAAATTTTTCATGATTCAATGATTCGCGTGTACGATCAATACGTGTACCATGTGTCACACGTTTCGTATTATTGTATTATCATAATCTACACGACAAACAATCGAGTTGTATCGCAACGGACGCATGTTACTGCATACATTGTACACGTGTATGTAGTTTAGAACGAATATGTAACGAATATGTAACGAAGATTAATTAATTCTTCGGTAATGGGAATTAATCTGTTTTCGTATGCAATCCGATTCACGCACATTTATCATTCAAGGTGATTAAATATTACGAAAGTCACTTAGCGTGCATGTAACTACGGGATCATGGTACTTTTCCAAATTACCCTTCGAATTTATTATTTTCCCCTTTTGAATTTATCATCCCGTAAAACTAACAGACTGTTAAAACGAAAAACTTGATGACGATTATTTCTTTTTCTTTTTTTTTTCTGTTGCTTAAAACACTTTTAAGAAGTGAACTCTTTATCTTGGTAAATAATGGATGATAAGTAGTTAGTTTCTAAACGACATTCTATAGTATAAGGCTGTTTCATTGTTTCTCTTCTGGATAGGAAAAAAAAAAAAAAAGAAAAAAGAAACTAAAAAGCGATGAAAATATATATTCTTTGGGAGAAACAAATTTCGCTGTTGAGAGATCTGTTTACTCAAGACAGGGCTTAACACTAGAGCTACTGAATAAAATAATATAAAAATTCCACACACGCGAGACACTTAAAGCGAAAAAAAAAAAGACAAAAACAGAAAAAATGGCGTTGCGCGCAAAAGAGAATCTCCAAGAATGCACTGAATTTCTAACGAAAATTATATAAAATATATAAATAAAATATATAAATATATATATAAAATATATAAATTGTGTACAAAATATATAAATTGTGTATAGTAATTGTATATAAAATATATATATAAAATATACAAATTGTTACATAAATTTTGACTACACTTTGGTCAAGTTCCAAATATATAAATATATAAATATTTATATATTTTATATTTATATATTTATAATATATAATATATAAATATATATATATATATATAAAATATATAAATTGTGTATAGTAATTGTATATAAAATATATATATAAAATATATAAATTGTTACATAAATTTTGACTACATTTGTCAAGTTCCAATATATAAATATATAAATATAAAAATATATATTAATATATTTATGATATATAAATATTTATATATTTTATATTTATAATATATAAATATTTATATATTTTATATTTATATATTTATATAATTAAAATATATAAATATATATATAAAATATATAAATTGTGTACAAAATATATAAATTGTGTATAGTAATTGTATATAAAATATATATATAAAATATATAAATTGTTATATAAATTTTGACTACACTTTGGTCAAGTTCCAAATATATAAATATATAAATATTTATATATTTTATATTTATATATTTATATATTTATAATATATACATATATATATATATATATAAAATATATAAATTGTGTATAGTAATTGTATACAAAATATATATATAAAATATATAAATTGTTATATAAATTTTGACTACACTTTGGTCAAGTTTCCAGCGTTGAAAACAATTTTTTCTAACTTGTTCGACTACGCGAGTCTCTTCGTTTAATGGCTCAAGGCTCGCGAGACATTGAAACGTATCTTGTTATGGAAAATGAAAAAAAAAAAAAGAAAAAAATAGTCCCTTTAATAGCAGATGCGATACCAGATATGCCAGTTTTATTTTATAGCGAGTCATTCCTCCAACGTTTAACTCGGCCGTCATTGTTACTAAACTCTGAACTGTTGCAATATATAAAAAGAAAAAAATCAATGAGATACGAAATCGTTGTCGTTCGTTGAGAATTTCACTTTACCTCCAATGTTTCCACTAATTCATTTTCACGATTGATTAAATTAATTATTCAAATTCTTCCTTCGTTTCTCGGTGCTCTGTCGACGAGTATCTTTTTCTTTTTTTTCCATTGATAATATTTCCACTGATTATTCGTCAGTCGAGTGATATACGATTAATCATTCGAATTCTTCGTCTGTCGGCATGAGTATTTTTTTTTTTTCATCGAACAGCACGAAATATCTGACGACGTGACGATTTGTTTTTCCGTAGGTGCATTCCTTAATTCCGTTTCAATCGAGTTGAATCACTCGATGACGAAATTGCGAACGTCACGAACAATTGTATTACGTATATATTCCTTTGTTCGCTAGACATTTCGTGTATTTTTTTCTTCAATGCTCGTTCGTTCGTCGAACAAAAAAAAAAAAAAAAAAAAAAAGAAATGAAGACTATAGAACTCGAGATAATAACACGTCAGTGCTTTGGATTCGAATTAAATCAGGAATGTAAAGTCGAACACGTGATTAAAAAATACGTATTAAAAATTAAAAAAACAATGAATGAAACGAAAGAAATTTAGAGTAGCACCGGCAATAGAAAAGCTGCTTGCTCGACAAATTATGTGACAAAATATTCGGAGGCATGTTTTACGGATAATTACAGGAAACAACCATTGCCAAGGAACGAATCGGATCACACGACCATAAAGGCTATTAGACAGAGAATACAAATGAAAATGAAAATGCAATGCACGTTGAAACGTTTCAACAATTTATGGTTGCAGTTGCACGCGTGATATATTTTAATACTTTACCGACCGATAGCGATAAATAGTAGCGGTAAGTAATAGACGATTAATAGGCTATTGGTCGGTAAAGTGTTAATATCGTATAATAATATATTTCTATATATTAATACACAATATTACCGGTCGATAAAGTGTTAAAATATATAAATATATTATTATACGATATCAATACTTTACCGACCGATAGCGATAAATAGTAGCCAATTAATAGGCTACCGGTCGGTAAAGTGTTAATATCGTATAATAATATATTTCTATATATTAATACACAATACTACCGGTCGGTAAACTGTTAAAATATATAAATATATTATTATACGATACCAATACTTTGCCGACCGATAGCGATAAATAGTAGACGATTAATAGGCTACCGGTCGGTAAAGTGTTAATATCGTATTGTAATATATTTCTATATATTAATACACAATACTACCGGTCGGTAAAGTGTTAAAATATATAAATATATTATTATACGATACCAATACTTTACCGACCGATAGCGATAAATAGTAGACGATTAATAGGCTACCGGTCGGTAAAGTATTAATATCGTATAATAATATATTTCTATATATTAATACACAATACTACCGGTCGGTAAAGTGTTAAAATATATAAATATATTATTATACGATACCAATACTTTACCGACCGATAGCGATAAATAGTAGCCGATTAATAGGCAGGCTACCGGTCGGTAAAGTGTTAAGGTACGCTGCATAAATAAATCATCCGACGGGTGAGGTGATTTTTCTGTGTTTCGTTCGAGATACGAAAATAAAAAGTCTTATTTAGAAGTGAACGCTGTTTGCCCGGAAAGGATAATTTTTTTTTTAACGTTTGTCCTTCGCGTGGAAGAAGCAAAAGAAGAAAAGAAAAAAGAACAACTGCTGGAAAATTATATACGCCACCGATTGAACGACGTACGAAATACAAAAATAGTCTGCACGTAAAATAAAGTGTATTCTGATACTCGATAATTACTATTAACAACCATATACACAGCCCCGTGTATGTTCAAAGTATTTGAACGTTGATAAGTGGAATATCTGAGAATAGAAGAACGTACTCCGAGAGTTTGTTGTTTTGAATAATAATGGAACGGCGATGGAAAGCCGATGCTTTTAATAATTAATTTAGAAATAATTCGATACGTGGTCGAATAAAATTGCAAAAACGGAGACGAACACACGATTCGTTTATGTAACTTCAAAGAAACAAGAGGCGATTTTACTCGTTACCGATATCGAAGCACAAACGAGGAAAATTATCACTATAATTATCTTTCTCGTCGATCTCGCCATTTTTCGTTTCGAGTCTATTTTTTCCTTCCAATTTTTTTTTTCTTTTTTTTTTTTTTTTTTTGAAGCATTTATTCTTCATTCGTGCAGAAAAGTAACAACTTGTTTCTCGATTTGAAAGCGATTTATACGAATCGGCAAGTGAACGATGCGCGCTGTAAAAATTTTTTTTTTCACTTCTGAATGAAGATCAAAAAATTACTTGTACTCGTAACAAGGCACAATAAAAGGCGTCGTTTGTTGTTGTATAACAAACCACGATTGAAATCAGAGTTCTATTTCTTATTGAATATAAGAAATATGTAATATACATTATTCTGCGAAACACGTATTATGCAACAAAAGAATTTGAGAAAATTGACGAAATTGTACGTTTTATCTACGTACGCGTTATCTTATAACTCTTCAATTTTTAAGTGCTGTTTCGTGTTTTACAAGGTGGCAAAGAAAAGTTACTCGACTCGAAATATGATATTATTTTGCCATTTGCGTTACATCATTTGTTAGATTATTTGTGTCAGAGTGTTCGAAACGACTCTTTATGCTCGTGCGTACTGCTGTTCGGAAATATCCGAAAACTTGTTGATTTGTAATAACAGCAAGTAGAAAAATTCTGCAAGCACTTAACAATTCTTAGTAATTGTCATGTCTTACCTGTTGTACATCAGGCGAAATTGAACAATCTAACTTTTTTCTTGCCGAAATTTACAGATTTGAAAACGTGTTTGGCATAAAAAAAAAAAAGAGAGATAATCACCGCGTAACAAGATTTGAAATCGTACCTCCGTAAGTCGTATTTAATACGACGATTAAAATCGGCAAAATTGGCGGATGTGAGCGAATTCAATCTTTATTATCGCACCGACGATGAGTTATATAATTTTTGAATTTGAAGAAGAAAAAAAAACACGTAGCTTATTTCTCAAAACACAAATTAACTCGCAAGTAAGTTTTAAAAATTGACAATAATTTCACATTAAAAATAAGGCGATTTCAAATTAAAAGAGATGATTATTTTAAGCGTTTTCTCAGCAAGTCTGCGAATTTTATCGAAATAAAATGATCGTACATTTAACAATTCATAATACACATTGTTTACAGTAAGTCAAGTTTGCAAATTAATTCGAAGAAAATAGTTAGAGTTAGTTCAAGCCAACATCAAAAACATCCGAGTTCTGAGAAGAATATCTTCAAGATCTCTTTCGATTAGCAATTTAATATTCCCGGTCCATAGTACGATTCTTTCTGAATCATTTGGAATTTATGCTCGTATTTGATTCTAATTTCAACCATTAACTTGGCGTTGCAATCGTGCGTCCTACTGAGTCGGTAATGCTAATAATGATATTAATTTGCCCTGTACCTCACTGGTGGCGCAAGTATCGCTTAACATTTTTTCACTGACCTCTCCTGATTTTTCTTTTTATCGGATATCGTTAATATCACATTTAATGTTATCCACACAACATGAAATAAGACCACTGCGCCATCTAGCGGCGACAGTGAAAATCAGACGTGAATGATTCTTTATTATCGACTACGTTCATTTTACCTTGAGTCGGTAAGCGATATTAAAATGATAAATAAGTTTGCTTCGCAGAAGAAAATGCCCCAACCAACTAAAAATCTATATTAAGCTATCTACTTAAAATCTATGGCTTAAAGATCTTAAGATCTTAAAGATCTTACAAATGCTTCAATATAATATTTGATATATAAGAACTAAATATGTATTTCCTTTCCTGTTCTTTGGAAATCTAAAGGTTTCTTTATACAAATATCTATACGAAAATCTATAGACTTAACTCAAATAAAATCTAAGTAAAAAGAAATAGGATATTATATAATATATGAGCCTTCTTTCTTCTTAGTCTTAAAGAATAATTCTCAAAACAAACTTACATTGTATTGTAAATAATTTTATAAGTGAAATTTATAAGGTTAATAAGATATTTTATTCGGGCAATTATTTATAATATAGAATATTATTAGAGAAAATCGACAATATTAATCAACAACAAACAAAAGCATTTTCAGCAACATTTTAAAAAAAATAGACTTTAAAGAGAAATAACAAGTGCTGAAAAAGAAAAAAAGAAATGAAACTGATGCTTTTATATTTGTACGGCTAATCTCAGAATAATTCAAGCTTGAATTGCAAAAAATTTAATATGACTTTTTAATACAATTTAATACAATTAATACCATCTAGAACTAGACCTGCAGAGACTAGAACATATTTCCATTGTGAAAGAATTCTGGACATTTTATGAACACAACTACGTAAATAAATCGCGATTATTTATCAATGCAACGCTAATTAAAGAAGTAATTATAACGAACGCAATGGGGAAAATCTTAAAATTTGAATAGGAATAAAAAACTACTTTTAATGTACATGATAATAATAAATCGCAATACTACGAAATTAGATAAAAGTTAACATCTTTCTGATTTACCTACAAATTGAAGAAAACGCAATATTCCAGTAAAATTCTTCGATATTTTAGCAAAAGAAAAAAGTTCCGAAAAGAATCGCGATTTTTATCTTACAAACAGACAGGATTGTCAATTCACATTAAAAATAATGTTCACTTGTGATTCTAATTCAAAATCTTCAAAATTCGACCGATGTTAATCGTTCGCAACACTGATAAATATTTGTGATTTGCTGAATGTAGAGGTGGACAAAACAGCGATGAAGAATAGTAATAAAGTAATAAAATTATAGCAACAAAGAATACCTTTTTTTCGGATCTTTTCAGCTTGTAGCCTCTTTTTTCTTTTACCGCGTTTAAATCATCATCGGCGAACAAACACTGATTCCAATTTCGCGTTAAAAAACATAATTTATAACTACTACCGTGCTATAAAAAAATGTGCTATATAAAATGACGTTACGCAGAGGACACTGTCTCGATCGATGGCATTGCGATCACAAACATTCCCTGAAAATAGAAATTGGTATTAGTACATAACCTATGTCAAAACTTTCTATCGATAATTCAATATAATCGATCAACGAGAAAAGTATGATTTCGATAAACTTTATGACTTTAATATAAAATTGATGATGACGATAACGATGACGAACAATTAAACGATAAATGATGCTGTTAAAAGAGTTAATAATCGTGTATGAATACTTACGGAATACTCGCGAAAATGTTACGAAAGTGTTACATTGCATTTTCAAAACGTAGTTTGACGCCATGATGATAGCTACAATTACAATGTTTGACAGTACAATGAGAACTATTAAATAAACATATAGTAATTAGAAAAACTGTACAAGTACTTACGAAATGACAGTGAAAGATGTTAAACTGTTTGAGACACTTCGAACGATCTAATCACATTCTGACATTACGATTTTTGACAGTGCAGTGGACTCTTCGCGCCACAAGCGATACAACACATCTCCGCGCTTTTCTAACTCCAGTGAACTGCGCGCGCAATCGACCAACTGAAATAGAGAATTTATGTATTTCTGAAATGATTAATTATTACAAATTATTAATTCAATTTCTATAAATTAATAATTTAAATGTTATAATAATATTCGATGTCTATTTAGAATTACTGCTATAAATAAATAAATAAATAAATATATACATATATATATATATAAAGTAATTTAAAAATTTGCTAAAGTTTGTTATAAAAAAAGTTGAATTACGCGCGCAATGGATCAGATTGAATAGGGAATTTCTAAAGCATTGATTAATTATCATAATTTAATTTAATTTCTACAAATTGATAATTTAAATGTGACAACAATATTCGATGTTTATTTAGAATTATTGCTGTTGAAAATAAGAAGTAATTTAAAAACTTGCTTCGATCTAAAATTTGTTTTATTAGCTTTGACATGTATTTACCACATTGTACATTTCTACTTCTGTCTCAGAGATGTCGCTATGTCCTTCGGATAATACAAATTTTTCAATTTAATTAAATAACACGACAGAAAGATCAGATTTTATTGGATTTTTTTCGCATTAAATACTAACGTCATATTATTCAAATTCTGAATACTTCCTACTTTAAATACCGTGTCCAATATAAATAAGAAATTAACGTTTTATAAAAGAATAACTTTCTTCAAGGCCGACACGAAAAATTCTTTAGAACATATCATTTGCACTTGTACATGTTAACCATTGAATAAAATTTTATTTAACAAGTACATCCGTTTAATTAACTCGCATAATTAAATTAGACGCTCGTTTGTTTGTACGTTTGTCAAAGAAAAACAACTGTATCTTCGTTAATTTTCAGCATAAACACTAATTAGAAGGAGCTTGCAATCGAAACGGTTATTATCATTCTTTTTGATGGCAACGTAACAGAGAATAGTTCAATTGTCGGTTAACCTTTCGTTTCAACGGAACAATCAACATTAGTTTACCGCCAGCTGCTTCCTAAACGCAATACGCCGGCACGTGATAATCACACGGTTAGCGTATAAAATGTATTCATGGATTGAAAATTTTCCTACTGTTTTCCTACTTTTTCTTTTTCATAGGGCTAACGTTGCAAAATATACGTTAATTAAACGTTTGTCACCTGTACTTAAAAGCAGTAACGTCATGGATAATATTTCCTCGATCGTAGTACACGATAAACTTTAACATTTTACCATGTTTTTTTACACAGCTCGTCAATGAAAAGTATTTATATATTTAAGTTAATTTTCTATATTACCTGTAGCGTAAGCAGAAACGTGTGATCGATGCTAAAAGATTGTTTTATCGCAGTTTTATGCAGTATGCCGAATGATACATACCTGAATCGAAGAAAGTTGTTTCAAAATTTTATTTTACGTGGCAATTTGTACGATATTCTTGTTTCCGTTTCGTTCGTTTGATGCAACGTAAATTTTCCATTCAAAGTTGAGAATAAGTTTGCTAACAAAAGAAGTCGAAGTTGTGTTCTAACTAAAAGCATTAAACACTTTGCATGCGTATGGTAAGCATGGAAAAAAATTTCTGTTAATTAACTTTCAATCTTTATCAAAATTTAATTCGATATATTTGATCAACGCCATTTAATATCAGTTGAACACGATAAAGCATTATTCCCTGTATCAATTGCATGTGTGTAAATGTAATTTTATCGATTCACAATATCATTGAACGTCATCTTTCAAACAAAGTTAGATGCTTTATTTAATAGCAAATGTATCAACTTACTTAATATTAATACTTCTTTGTTAAAAGAAACCTCAGATTCGCCTACATAACCTTCAAATGAGAATCTCTATGCCACAGTGTCTGTTGGAATAAAATCGCATTTATTTTGTTAATTACTTTGTTAATTGCTCATTTTCATCTTCTTTTTATTCATTACGTCCTATTATATCATACTTTTTAATCACACATTGTACAACATACTTAATTGACAGTAAAATTGCTAACTAAATAAGAAATTAAGAACGTGAATCTAGTTTTATTTTACTTATATGTATAGTCTACTCTGTCGAAAGCAACATGTAACTATGTTTCGTTAACTATACTTTACCTCGAGTATGTACAATTATTCCTGTGACATATTTATTTGATACAAATATCGTTAAAAGAGAAAAACGAAAAAAATAATCGACGTGGCCAATCGAGGTAAATAAATTATCGAATCAACTACGAAATGTAATTTTAAGTCAAATTAACGTTGTTGTAAAATATTTACAATTGTGATCAGCGTTATTAGAAACTTTATGAGAGGTTATACAGACACTTGATTTAATTAGTAACGTACGATGAAATGCAGAAAGGTGTCCGTTTATTTTACAAAGCAAAAAAAGGAAGTCGTTGAAATAGAAAGCAATGGACAATTTTAGAACTAGCATCCGTTAACAAATTGAATTTAGGTTATAAAAGGATAATTCTTTTGCCAGTAAAACGATACTAAAACTGTCAGCGTTTGTAGCCAGAATTCTTTGATTCTCCGACGATTTCACTTACACACGTTCGTATTTTTCCTTGAAATAACAAGAAATCTGAAGTAAGTACGTTGTTGGCAACAAGTGTACGTGCGTATTCATCGGAAGACGATGTGAAAATATCATAAAACTCCAAGTTCAAATTTCCTTTGTTGCCGTCTGATTTATGAGCGGAGATAATTCAACTGCACGATAAATTAAATAGAAGTTAATCAATGCATTGCATCTCTAGACGTTGCGCGTGAAATTGCACACTATTCCGAAATACATATTTAACACATCCGCGCCCGACTCCCGAGTCCTTGGCAAACCAAACGGAACACGATGTTCAGTTTATGTGATTTTGAATAAACTACTATTTATGACTTATGTGTCTATATAGAGGCTGTCTATATATATATATATATATAGACACTATATATATATATATATAGATACTATATAGATACTATATATATAGTGTCTATATATATATATGTCTTTCATGGCGTGTGTGTATATATATGTCTTTCATGGCGTGTGTGTGTATATATATATCTTTCATGGCGTGTGTGTGTATATATATATATATATATGTTTATATATATACATATACATACATATATATACATACAATACATATATATATATATACATACATATATATACATACATATATATACATATATATATATATATATGTTTATATATATACATATATATACATACATATATACATACATACATATATACATATATATACATACATATATATACATATACATACATATATATACATATACATACATATATATACATATACATATATATACATACATATATATACATATATATACATATATATACATATATATACATACATATATATGTATATATACATATATATCATACACACACACACACACACACACACATGCCAAAAAAGGAAAAGAAGAAAAAACCGAGAAGACTCTGAAAATAAACTCTTCCAATAAAAAATTGTTGCTAGGATCCTATATACCCCGCCTAATAAAAGCTTTTTCGCAATTGATGGAAAATGATGGAAATATTCAGGTGATCTCGTTTGCGTGGTCTATTTTGTACGATAAAATAAACGAGCTCTGTGGAAAATCATCTGGATGAAATCAAAGCTGAAATAGCTACGTCATTAAAAGTACGACCGCAGCCTTTATGTTTGCTGGCATTTATACTTGGCGTCTATTCGCTTCGTCGTCATCGATGTCGTCGTTACTGATGTCGCGAAAAATTGTTGGAACCGGGTTTATCCACCTCTGTCTGGTCTAAATTTCGTCTACCGAAAAAAGCCGTGAGTTGGCACGTGACACAGCCGCACAAAATAAACGTAATTTAGTAGTCTGCGTACTATATTCTAGAATCGAGATCTTGAACTTGCTTCTTTGAAACTATTGCAACATTTTCTGGCGAACTTTACGTTTAGCATAGATTATAGGAAAAAATTGGGGAAATTTTTTTATAATTTTACAATTAATAATGATTAAACACGGTTCGTAGGAAAATATTGTTGGCACGGTGAAATTTCCGTAAATTAATGATAATTGTCAAAAATTGCAGTTGAATATTTGTTTTCTTTCGCTTCTTATCTGGCAGTGTTTCAATTCTGCGAATAAATAACATGCCGCGTGTTTTTAAATTAAATATTGATAAAATCCATCGGAATATCTACTAAAGTTAAATACGACGGGCAAAAAAAAGAAAAAAAGAAAATTTCAATTTTTAAAATCATATCACTCTGTCGTATCTTTTTGGTAAGTAAAAACAAAAATTCAAAAATCATTCTGTGACGAATATAAAATCATGCGAATCGAATCCTGTTGTTCAAAATTGGCACATACATCGTGCACGATGACGAATTCTACTCGAACTACTCGCGATCGTGCATCGTTGCTCGATTCAATTGTCATCGATTGCGAACTCCTATTATCCAGATGAAAAAAACCGTGGACAGTGAACAGAATCATTGAACCTGAATTTATGTTACATAAACTCCGGTAAAAATTGCCCTCCCCCGCTCGTAGAGTTGAGATAAACAAAAGTTATAATAATACACAACGAAAAGTAGTATTACGTAAATAATAAAAAAAAAAAAGAAAAAATAATAATTTCTAAGTGACAATTTGTTCGACTTGATTTCGGTAAAACGTTATAAATTCTGACATTTCATCTGAAATTCCACTTTCGATTTTCTAAATTTACGACACTGCTACTGTTGGCGTACTTATTCCTTCGAGTGCCCTCGACTGCGTTTATATTCCATAAATCACGCAGAGATTGAATCATAAGTTTCGATGTTGTAGATCACATTTTCAAGTGAAAATATCGAGGCGTTCGAGTTTCTGCTGTAGCTCGTCATATCGATAACAATTGACCGATATACACGGTTTTCGAGCGTGGTACGAGTATATAGGCTCAGTTTAAATTTACGCGCGCATTTACGGCTGAAAATATTGGAAGACGGTTAGGTATCCGGTTAGGCCCTCTTGAAAGTACTTCTTGCGCATTCAAATATAAACGTAGAAGCCAGGTCACGGCTTGAAAATAATCCCCCGAGCATTTACGAAGGCGATCCATTGCTTTTAGACCGGCAGACTTCTGACGCGTGTAATTCCCCTTACCCCCCTTATCCTCGACTGTGCTCTGATTTCGATGGCGTCCTTAGAATCCCTTCGTCGGATCTCGAACACATTTAACACATATCCGTCCGGCATTGTTTGCACCGCCATTGACCAAATGCCGGCATTTTTTCACACTATTTGCCGTGAAACGATGTGCTCTAGATAAAAACAACCTAACTTTTAAAAAAGTCACATATTTTTTAGTGAAATTTTGGAAAATGAAATAAAATGAATTTGTATTTATATATATATATATATATATATATATATATATATATATATTCAATACAGTTAATTTAGAATAAGATATCGCTGTATATATATATATATATATATATATATATACACATATATATATTCATGAAATTCATATATATAATAATATGTATATATATATATATATATATTCATGAAATTCATATATATAATAACATGTATATATATATATAACATGTATATGTATATATATATACATATATATATATATATTCATGAAATTCATATATACAATAACATGTGTGTGTGTGTGTGTGTGTGTGTGTGTGTGTGTGTGTGTGTGTGTGTGTGTGTATACAAATTGTTCTGTAATCCTTTAAAATTTTGTTTCAAGAATTTACAATCATTAAAACCGAAGTTATGCGTATATTGCTTTGGCGCCACAACTCTTTGCGATGACAAACTCTCAAATTGCAGGAAAATTAGACACAAACGGAAAATTATATTTAATAATATCAACTAATGTTTCTACGTATATATAAATTGTATTAAAAGTTACATTTGCACTTTACATCTAATTCTTCTCTACACCTCTATAAAACACTATGTAACATTTCGTAAGTGCTTAAATTGCACGAAACACGAAACGTTATGAATATGAATCGTTCGAACGGATTGTTCCGTTTGGGGGAAATCCATTTTTAATAGGGGAAAAGCATTTGTCTTGAATATTTCGAAACTGAATGATCAAAATAATTACTTCTATGAAACACAAAATGTAAATTATTCACGTGTATCATTTTCATTAGAAATTGTAGATATAAACAATTATGTTAGCAGCTATATAAAATAGTTGAGTTTCTTGAGTACGCATATAAATGTTTATATAGTAAATACATCTTTTATATTTTTTTTATTAGGATACAAATGAAGAATACAAATAAATATAATGTTAAAATCAATTAATTTTTACTAGAAATACGACTATTGATAGGACTATTGATTATATATATATGTATATATATATACACCTTTATTTTTGATCTTTTTCTTTCTGAAGTTAAATAAAAATTAAATCCACAAAACAAAGTTGAAATGAATTACTGAAAACGTACTCGTTATTTTTTTAGACAAAGTAAATTATTTTCGAAACTTTAATTTTATCAATAATTCATAGTTCTTCAATGAATGGTTCGAAACATGTCCCAGTATGAAGGGGAATATTGCAAAAGTCACATACGTAGCTAGTTCTGCTTTTTCTGTTGCGAACTTTACAAACTTTGCAATATTTTGAAGGATGTTTCGTCTTTCCTTCACTATCAAAATTAGATTTTAAAAGATCTTCAATGTTATCACTAGACTCACAATCAGACAAATTGTCTGCACGTATTTCTTTTTCGTTCTGCATTTTAGATTTACTTTATCATTTGATTTTGATCAAAATAGGTCAGGCAAGAAAATTAACAGTAATAATATCCCTGAAATTTCTTAAATATCCGAACACCCAAGTGCTTAAACTTTGAATAAATATTCTTCTATACACAGTACTAATACGTTGTTAAATTAATCTTTTTTTTTTTTGCGTTTGCACCCTTATACGACGCTGAACTGAAGCTGAAATCAGTTTTTTCGTAGAATTATCTCTGTTTGGTAAAAATTTACCACGTTTTAATTTATTCGGATTTAATGAAACGACAATCAATTATTTACTGATAATCTGTGAAATGACGAATTTTCGTTGATACGACGGATATGTGTTAATATGCTCCAACTAACCGGTTTCCATCGATAAGTGCTCATTATATTCACTTAGTAGCATCCTTCTTTACATCAGAGTATAATTCGAAGTTGTAAGATTTTCTGTGGACGAATCGGCCAACCTATTTTTTTTTTTTTTCTTTTTTTAATAGCTGCAGCTCATTGTTCCCTACGAACGGCTGTATGTGTGTCTGTCTATTTACACAGGAACGACTATTAATTTCATTCATTTTCTTTTATTGTTTCAGAGTCCTTGCAATTGTTGTCGCATCTTGGTGAGTGGTGGTCCTTTTATTAACGGATGTCTTGTCTTTTACGAGCAAATTTTATATACGAGCATCGAAAATCCATGGAAAATCTACATTTGGAAATCATTTTCCATCTAATAACAATCCGTCCGATGTTCTCGAGTGAATTGAATTGAACGTTTCTAAGTCCACTGCGAGTCTGAGTAACTTGACTCGCACCTCGAGCGTTTTCACTTTGTTCGATTCGTTAAATTTGCAAAATATTCGCTCGTCTGTGATTCACGATCCATGAATGAATGATTCACGATCGACAGAACATGTTAACATCTTTCATCTTGTTAAATTTGCAGTGACAGTGTTGTCATCGATACACGTATGCGTAACGCCTTCGTTAAGAATTCGAATTACGCGTGTATCTTTCAATTTTTCAAAGTCGTACGAGCAAAGCTACGAAACGTGATAAAGAACGATGTTGTTGTAGTAATAAGATATCGATCATTTCGCGTGTTAACGCGTATTACACGTATACATCTAATGTAAATCGATTTTTAAGCGATATTATTATCAGCGTCCGCGTGGCGCATCATTGAACGTAACCTTTCTCAAGCTTATACTAAGTGTTCTCTTACATTAACGTTGACTTTAAGAGTTCAAGTGAAAAATTAACTTATTTCCTCCTGATTAGCAAAAAAAGAAAAAAAAAGAAAAAAAAGAAACAAACTCGTATCGCAATGACTAAAATAACAAGAGCGTGAGTTTCTTTGTAATGTGACTCACGGTGTTTCATATTATCTATTTTTCAACGGAAGGGAAAACCTATTTATATAAACTGAGGAAGAAACTTGGTATCTAGAGGGTGTGCTTTCTAGGAATCTTAGGCTCGATTGATAAATTAAGACGTTCAATTACATTTTTTTCACATTGAAAAAAGTGACTTCACGCGTACGATACATCTATTTTGAAAGTTTTCCACGATAAATGTTTAAATACCTGTCGCTCTGGGTAGTGTTCCATTACATCGTGAATGAACTAACTGATCATCCAAAGTGTACACGTTACACGATTAATTTCACGCAATGTTTGCGCATTCGATGAGAGTGAATTGAAACATTCGCCAGATCAATGATCTCTGTCAAATTCGATAACCATAATTCTATTTATTTTCGCTTAATCGCTAAACTAAGCGGCACGACGTCTGAAAATAGCTTAAGGCGGTAACTCTCCATGAAGTCGATCAATCGGTCTCTAATTGAAGAAACTTTCCGTGGTATACCATCGAGATAACACGATTCTAGCACGTGATATTTACGTGACGTTTGACGTCAATAAGACGGGGAAAATCTCGCGAAATTCGATCTCGTGAAAATTTGAATCGTAAATTGAAAACGACAGGCTAGCCGAAACCTTTGAGATTTACGATTTTCGTTTGCTCGCCGAATATGTAATATAATATCAGAAAAAAAATTAACAAAACTAAAACCTAAACCATTTTTTAAACAAAACTAAACGTAACCTAAACCTTTTTTCAAACTGAACCTAACCTAAACCATTTTTTAAACAAAACTGAACCTACCCTAAACCATTTTTTAAACAAAACTAAACCTAACCTAAACCTTTTTTTAAACTAAACCTAACCTAAACCTAACCTAAACCTTTTCTTAAACTAAACCTAACCTAAACCTAAACCTTTACTAAATCTAACCTAACCTAAACCTTTTCTTAAACTAAACCTAACCTAAACCTAACCTAAACCATTTTTTAAACAAAACTAAACCTAACCTAAACCTTTTTTTAAACTGAACCTAACCTAAACCATTTTTTAAACAAAACTGAACCTACCCTAAACCATTTTTTAAACAAAACTAAACCTAACCTAAACCTAACTTAAACCATTTTTTAAACAAAACTAAACCTAACCTAAACCTAACTTAAACCATTTTTTAAACAAAACTAAACCTAACCTAAACCTAACTTAAACCATTTTTTAAACAAAACTAAACCTAACCTAAACCTAAACTAAACCTAACCTAAACCTAAACCTAACCTAAACCTAACCTAACCTAAACCTAAACTAAACCTAACCTAAACCTAACCCAAATCATTTTTTAAACAAAACTAAACCTAACCTAAACCATTTTTTAAACAAAACTAAACCTAACCTAAACCATTTTTTCTACGACGTTTGTGGAGTTCATGAAACTGATCTTGGCCAGTGCAGAGCAGTATGCGTTTCGTGCAATTTCGTTTGCACGTATGTACGCGTGTAATTCGAATTCTGTCGTCGCAAGTTTTACGCGTTAATTGCATGAGAAAAATGGCAGAATGAAAATTTATGTACGGTTATTTCGTATTTGATACGCGATGCAGCAACGATTTCCTCCTCGAAGTTGTTAAACGCCGTTTTATGCGAGATGAATCACCTCGCCTAGGATTCCCAATATTTCCAATCTGTTTAACGACGCGTAACTCCGACTTCGAATTTTTAATACGAACGCGCGATCTTTGTCTGATCTCTGGCAAAGATTAAACAGAGCCTGGATTACGTGAAGATGAGACATGTGTGAAATTGCGTCAAGTTATCCCCGTCCAACGTGACTTGTTCGTTTCTCCTTGAACGTTTTCAGCGCTCGACCTTCCTTTTCCAACAAGCACGGCACGAATATCATTTCCTTTCATCTTGCAATTGACAGGAATAGGAAAGTCTTGTGTTCATCTCATCGGTCAAGAGTTTCGAAAACTCTTCGACTGATTCAAGGCGACGAGGCGGACAATGGAGCAGGATTTTCCTATCTTGAGTCACTCGTTTACGTACGAAGTATTTTCCGCGCGTTGTTAATTCGAAGAAAAAGAAAAACCGATGATTTCGAAGGCCTATACTTTCTGAATAATTTCAACTAAAAGTACCACGACACTCAATGTCACTTCCTATATTCGTACGTGTACCGCAATATATATTTCAATTTGGGCAGAATGCTAGATGAACTCTGGCGTGAAATGGCCATTAGGTTTCTCAATTCCCGCGATGTACACTACTATGCCGGCCTATGAATTCACCTCGGGTAATAATAATTTTTCTTTATCGTTTCGATTCAGTTGATAGATCTTACTCTGCCTTAATGAATTTCGCTGTCGGACAATGTTCTTTTTGTTTTTTTTTTTTTTTTTTTTAATGGACGTTCCGATCAATTGACGAAGATCGGGGCTAATTGCAAATGTGTTTTGCAACTATACTCATAAAGGGAAGGCCGAGTAAAATTTTTCACAAACATGATTACGCTTCTCGGACGATTAAACTTACGCCGGCTTAGCTCTCGTTATCGCATTATCCATTTCTTGACTTTAACACGGCAAATAAAACGAAAAATATGAATTATCGCTGTAACATTTTGATCGAAATGACTTATTCACTTATTTGTTAAAATAATCGATGGCTACTGTTGAACGTAGAAATATGCTTTGATTTTTCCACTTGAAGCAATTAGTCTGGCCGCCACTGTTAGGCCGAAGGTTGATAGATTTTCCATTTCCTTCGTGCTAGTTTTTGTCGAATAGGTAATGCACGTTTGCAATCATTGTACGCGTGTGTATACTTTGTATCTTGGGCCGATAGGCGTCGTTATGACGCGAAAGAATTATACATTTGCGTCAGAAGGTTCCTTCGCGCTTTGTTCTAAACTGTTTCTGCGCACGATCGTTGAAACAACATTGTTTCACTTCGAATGATCTTCGTTAAATACGAAGAGCCATCTGTTCTCTCGGTAATTTAAAGATAATGAACGATGGAAATTACAATATCTTTCGATGTTAGCTGCTTTTACGCCAATTGCCAATTGTTGATAACAAATGCGCGTCTTGTTCGTCGTTTGAACGCTCGAATGTTACATCGAAATAAATGATTATTTTAACTGCTGTTACTAACTTCTTCTAACGTTGGTCAGATGATCGTCAGATGATTTCGACTATCCGTATATCGACATTTATTGCTTTCTTTTCAAATCATAAATTTAACGCTAGAACTACCACACCAGTCGAAATGACTGGTTTTACAATTTTATTTTAAAATTTCTACTTCACGTTACAATTTTTTTCCCCGCAATGATGC
Source organism: Tetragonula carbonaria (assembly GCA_032399595.1). Lineage (NCBI taxonomy): Eukaryota > Metazoa > Arthropoda > Insecta > Hymenoptera > Apidae > Tetragonula > Tetragonula carbonaria. Next base: position 8,309,783 of record JAUCRC010000005.1, on the reverse strand, counting down.
AATGACTTTTACAGTGATAACTAAAGAAACGATATAATGAATTTAATTTTATTTTTATTTATTAGAAATCAGAATAATTTTGGTAGAAATAACTTCGTCTTAACTGTCGGTAGTTCTAGTGTTAATAACGTTGTGAAACTTAATGAAACTTTGTAAAACTTACAACCTCTGTAAAAAAGAACAGAAGAACAAAAAAAATTTAAATAAAATCATTCCACGTAATAAACACTATTAATTTTTATCATCAATTTTTAATCTACTCGTTTGTCTTTACGATAGTAGCAATTTATAAACATATTTATAAATTTCGTTTCACTGTCAATCAATCAAATGACAAGATACAGAAATTTCCTATAAAATTCACCCATATTCAACGTTAACACTAGAACTACCACACCAGTCGAAATGACTGGTTTTACAATTTTATTTTAAAATTTCTACTTCACGTTACAATTTTTTTCCCCGCAATGATGCAATGACTTTTACAGTAATAACTAAAGAAACAATATAATGAATTTTATTTTATTTTTATTTGTTAAAATAATCAAAATAATTTTGGTAGAAATAACTTTCGTCTTAACTGTCGGTAGTTCTAGCGTTAATTGTTTAATTATTAAAACAACTATCGGAGTTAATTCGATCTAATTTCTCCACGTTTCCTTTTAGTTAGACGATGAACTTTAGTTTTTTTTTCTTTTTTTTTTCTTTTTTTTTTTGTTGGCTATAGATATCACAGAACGATGATGAACAGGTTATAAACAGAGCGGTAATCTTTTCTATTTTTATGAACTACTTAGGCAGTTATTGCAGCAGACGACTTTGTACTGACCACGGGGATAGAAATGCAAATAAAATTATTTACAAGTTCTCTTATCTGTTAGCCGCTTAATCCGAGATAAAGCGGCAGCGTGTCGTTTCAATGAAAAGAAACCGATCGCTGTAATTATCGCGGTTATAAATAAGAAGTAAACGAAATTCCCAAATGGAAGGTTAGTAGCTGCAGACGTTCAACTAATGAAATCGCGATGAAAATAGAGCGCAAGTACACGTTCGAACTGCAAAAATTTACCACCGATCGTGTTACGATCTCGCCGAGTATCTGAACTTTATGTGTTGAAAGTCGCAAGAATAGAATTTCTCTCTCCACCGCGGCTGGAAAAGAGATATTGTTCTTCGACAATCGGACAATTGTTGGAAAGTTCGTGGCAAAACGAAAAAAATAAAACATTCATCGGTATATATATATATATATAAAATTTGCACGATTTTGCTTGAACAAAATATACACAGCGTCTGTTTCGACGGGGTTACAGAAACTTTAATCGAAAGAATTCCCGCGTTTTAATAGTAAATTTTAAGTAATTTTACATGGTATATACCACTGGTGTCTACTAATATAATTTTCTCTATCAATTTCGTATATTTCTCCCTATTTAATTACTACTTGTTAATTACGAACGACGTTTGCCCGCGCTTAAACGAAGATTTAGAACGAGTCTAATCTTTTAAACCCGTTTAAATGCAGAATGCAAGTTAATACCGATTGTGACAAAGGCTGCGACATTTTTGCGAACATTTTCTCAGCCTTTGTTACATTCAATATATCATGGATATTAACAGGACAAAGCTGTTATTAAATGTCTCTTATTAAATGAAAATAAATAAAGCCCCCCCGATGATCTGACCTTTGTCGCGAACGATTTAATTACGAGGTAAATGCTATCATAATCCTTACTATCATAATCCTTGCCTTTAAGTATTCAGAAAATAGAGGAGAGATAGAAAAGAAGAAAAGAGACCGATGATATTTAATAGCTCTTGGAAAGATATAAGATAATTATTTGGAATTAATTCTGAAACGTGAGACACGCACGCGATACAACGCATTAAATGTCGATCGAATTTTTACATTTGATCCACCGTTCAATTTCTCACTGTCACGTTCACGTGCTTAATTTCGCGAGATTAATTTTGTTCTATTTTTTGTTAGAAGAAAGAAAATCTTCTTTATAGCTCATTGTCTGCCCGAGGATATTTGTCCTTTCGACACGAGCCGATGTAACGCCATTAAAACGCGTATATTTAGCTATTACAGAGTTACTGAAGTATCTTCGCTTACAAAGGCCTAAAGACTGTATGTTGATTATCGTTAATAGCATAAATAACATATTCGTTGATTACTTTACCACAACACGAGAGGCAAGTTAAATAAGTAGTTTCTTTTATATATATATGTATATAAATGCAGACATTTTAAAGGCAATTTTATACTATATTCGTTAATTACTTTACCACAACACGAGAGGCAAGTTAAATAAGTAGTTTCTTTTATATATATATGTATATAAATGCAGACATTTTAAAGGCAATTTTATACTATATTCGTTTAGATTATCCGAAGAATGCTATCAAAGCTACCAAGTAAAAGTGTCGCGAAAAAGAAAAAAAAAACGTTTTACGCTTGTGAAACAAACGTAACGTAACGTAAGGCTATTAATATATATATATATATATATATATATATATATATATATATATATATATACATATAAAAGACAGGTATCGTGATGTTGGATGAATTTCTAAAATTGGAATTTCCCTGGCATTTACATTTTTCTTGGCGAGAAAATATCAAGCTCGCATTAAAAGAATTATGTATAAAGCATATGTAGCAGAACCCTGCTCCGTGCTATAAAAAAAAAAAAAAGTTCTTCCTCATCGCGGAAGGTTAATCGTTTTTCTCCTGTAGTTGTGTCGCGTCGATCGATAAATGTCTGTTGACATTAAGGCACTTCAATGCAGACATTTTAAAGGCAATTTTATACTATATTCGTTTAGATTATCCGAAGAATGCTATCAAAGCTACCAAGTAAAAGTGTCGCGAAAAAGAAAAAAGAGAAAAACGTTTTACGCTTGTGAAACAAACGTAACGTAACGTAAGGCTATTAATAGTGTCCACAAGTTGCTACAACAATTGCAAAAAATATTTTATTACGTGTATATATATTTTATCACGTGTAATATTTTATTACATGTTGCGATCAATTATCAGTGACTGCTCAGAGCTTATCTTCTTTGTTTCATTTTCTTAATTTTACTGTTCATAAGCAACGACACGCTCCGGCTTAGTATCAGTTATACTTTCCTCGGCTAGTGTGGATTGAATCATCAGAAGATATTTGTAGTTTCGCAGTAATCATGAATACACAAACGTGGTGTTTGCCTTGGATGTATGTGACAGTAAATGCCACGTTTGCAAACTGACAGTACAAATAGTGAAATACGCTGAAAATAAAATAGCGGACCTTCTTTTCAAATCAAAGGACCGAATCGCGAAGTATTTGCAAAACTATCCATTCGCGACGCCATTGCAATTCAGGCAGTTTCAATTTTGAACAATTTACGAGCGTCTAAATGATTGAACGAAACTGTATACCTGAAATTTTACTGCCTAATGCCAATTTCAATAAGACGATGCGATGGTCCTTGCTAACAAATTTCCGAAATGGTAAATTAGGCTTAAGGTTCAAGTCTTTTAGGTTAGGTTCAAGGTTTAAGTCTATACAGGGTGGCCCACTAGGAATTAACAGTTGAATATCTCTGTTGTTTTTTTCAGATATGGAACAACTTTGTCGATGAAAGTTGTTCGATGCGAAGGAGATTATAATATCCCAGTTTTTTTTTTTTTGTGGCTAGAGAGGTTTCAGAAATTCCAAGATCACATCCGCTTTTTTAAACAGACTCATACGTTTGCAACTGATAACATGCAGCTCGATGCATATTTCGAAGAACTATTAGCTTGAAAGGCATAAAATCCATCGATACGATAGACACGATAAAGAACGATATTGCCTTCATATTTTTCTTGCAACACGTTTTATAACAATCAAACTAACAATATCTATATCCAAAAAGGAGATGCAATCTTCGAAACTCCTCCAACTACAAAAAAAAAAAGAAAAAAAAAATTGTTACTTATATATTGAGCAACTTTCGTTAACTTACGTTTTAGTTCAACTGTCTCTGAAAACAACGCAGAATGACGCTCGATCTCGCTCTTTACCGACAATGAATCATCCTGTACAGACCATCATCGTTAGTCACCGATCTAAGAAACCCTTTAGTAAGGGAAAAATTAATCAAAATCGGTAATAAAGCTATCGTCTGTGCAACAGACGTAGTTAGGATTCCACGAGGCAGCAGTATGTATTGAAATGGTCAATCTGTCGGTCTTTGTCTTCATTGAAAACACCTCTTCGGAGTTGTCAGGCAGTTCGAAGCAACTAAACTACGTAGCTGTTATTTGAAAGGTTCAACTTGTTCGATGACCCTGAAAGGGTTTTTCTCAAGCTGGATACCTTGACATTTCCATGCTAGCGAAGAAATGAAAACTACCTGTAACACTTATCTGGAAGCCGGTGCAGAGCAGAAGCTTGCAATTAACACTAAACGTACCAAGCTTGGGTCGAATGGCCCCTTTTCAAAATTCACTTGAAAATCACTTCCATGCTAGCGAAGAAATGAAAATTACCAGTAACACTTATCTGGAAGCCGGTGCAGAGCAGAAGCTTGCAATTAACACTAAACGTACCAAGCTTGGGTCGAATGGCCCCTTTTCAAAATTCACTTGAAAATCGTACATTCATTGTTACTTCTTTCGCTGATCTGACTTTCTGTAAATTCTGTATATTATCTGATTGTTCAATTTCTCGCTTTCTGTTTCTCTCTTAGCTTATTTCTTACCGAGAAAATTCTTTGCGTACCTCATGTACCGCGAGGGGTCATTTGACCCCTTACGAAATTCACGTATTTTCCCGACTGAATTTATAAATGAAAACCAACAAAAAAATGTTACGATACGAAGTTCGAGACACAAATGCGTCAAAGCCAAAAACAATCGAAAGCGTACACCCGAAACGATTAGTTATTGTAATAAGACTAAATTTAGCGTCGATGTGGTTCACCAAAATGGCGCAAAAAGTACAGCGTCGAATCCAAATGCAATAGATGACCTGTGCACGTATTCTACGATATCCTGGATTTAGGATAATATCCTGGTATCAATGCATGGACACTCTGTCGGGAAACAACTGGAATAAAAATATCAAGGCAGCGTTTCCTGTTACAATTAGCAGATGAACTAGTCACAGAGTGTACACGAATTTCTCGAAGAAGAAAAGGAAAACCTACAACAAGGAACATCCAAGCAGCCCGAGAAATATTTCCCAATCACGAAGAAAATGTCAAATAAGATTGTGCACGGGTAATGAAACCACTCAAGCTTGCATAATTTGCATAAAATTTGTCTGCGGACAAATGTACGAAGGAGAAGGTTATTTTTTTTTATTTAACTAAAAATATATGTTTGATTATTTTGTTAGAAATCAGAAGTTACGCGTTATCGCGAATTATTCCCTTAAAGATAAATTAAGTATTTCTTTCCAAAAATCAACGTTTATTCATATGGGGTCAAATAATCCTTTATGGCAAGATAGGTATATGTAAAATGCGTATATGTGAAACGTTTAGTGTTAAGTTACTAAAGCATATACATACTGGCTCGTGGAATCCTAACTACGCCTGTTGCACAGACGATGCTTTATTACCGATTGTTTAAAAAATACGAGAATACATCGCCATGCTATCTGTTGTTGTTGCTTCGTGAAATTGAAGGTTTCTTCGAATTGGAAAAAAATTTCATTCACGAAGCAATCATAAAAACTTTTTCTAATTGAGAAATAATATGATTTACGACTCGATTTTTCGATCGTTAAGTGCAAGTTAATCCTTCTTCTTAATTGTTAATTGCAAGTTAATTCAGCGATAGAGAGCAAATGCTCCTCCATGCGTGAGAGTGATTAAAAGAGCAAGTTAGACGGACAATAACTTCTCGAAAAAAATTTGCATAAAATTTGTCTGCGGACAAATGTACGAAGGAGAAGCCACTCACATGTAAAAAGTGCAATTAATTGGTTTTTTTTTTTTATTTAACTAAAAATATATGTTTGATTATTTTGTTAGAAATCAGAAGTTACGTGTTATCGCGAATTCTCTTTGAATTCAATTTACGATTACATTTCTTTTCTATTCGATTCGTTAATATTTATGAATAAACGACGTAATTGTTTAATGCACAATATATGACGTCTCGCACGAGTCTGACGTCATACGTGACACTAACGTTATAATGTGTGTATTGATCTATAACACAAAGGGAGAGAGAGAGAGAGAGAGAGAGAGAGAGAGAGAGAGAGAGAGTTGCTTTGAGAGGCATCGTGAAGGGATGAATGAACACCGCAGGTCATTCCGATGAACTCTATAACGACGTCATAGAAATATATTTTTATTTTGACAGCAATCTTTCGTGTGTAAAACCAATAATAAAAAAAAAAAAATTGTACAAAATAACATACCGAGGAATTGAAAAGTTGAACGAAAAGCTCGTACGAAAACAGTTTGTTTTCCCTTTTCACTTTGAAATCGACAATTGAAGATAAAATGCAATTGATAGCGATACTCTTTAAATATCGTTTAAGTATCGTTGTGTGCGCGCGATATAGGCATGTAGTTATTTCAGGCGTATTTAACGACGAGATTTAATTATGTTTTCTTCTTTTTTTTTTTATTTATGCAGATCCCCCTGTCGACAGCGTGTACATGATATGTGGCGTATTGATCGCTTTGGTATTAGTCGGCGTCATCATCGTCCTCCTTGCTGTAACGATCAGGTAATAAAACATATACCGACATTTTTCTTTTCAGAAACGCGTAATACACATTTTAGAAGACAACAACAACGGGGACAACGATGTGTCTATGAATTTTCGATATATATATATATATATATATATAGATTTACAAAGAAAAAAAATATTAATATTGTAACGGTAACAGCTTCGAGAGCTTCTTTGAAAAACGCACGCGTCTGAAAGATGAACGAAAAGAATAACAAACGCCGTGAACACATCGGTCGAGCAGGATTATAAAAGAATCTACAGAACAAGAAGAAGAAGAAGAAGAAGAAGAAGTGGAAGAAGACGCAAAATGTTAAAAATAGAAAATACACACGATTGGATAGAGTTCAACAGTCTTTTTAAGCGGTAATCGCGTTTCATTGAACATGCATCAACAAATAGCGTGCGTTCATCTACTAAAACTCTATCCAATTAGGGTCATCTCTCTCTTTCTCTTTCCGTCGCTCTATCTCGCGCGTTCGCGAGAGTCCACTCTGCGAGTAACAATATAACTTACTTAGCTCGTTATTGAATGCAAACATGTGTTACAACTACGTCGTTAATACTCCGATGTGAAATTATGAAGCAAATGGCAAAACGCCATTAGCCTACCGTACGCGTAACAGAATCTACATACACGATGCGTATTTAACGCAATAGTTATTGAGCAAAAGTAATGAAAACTACTCGTTAAAACGTTAATTATCAAGGAAATGAACGTATAATCGCGCAACGATGACGATCGTCGTCGAAAAATGAAATACGTACGTAAATGTTTTGCAGGCTGAAGTATGAAGCACAGAGAAAGGAAAATGAGAAATCGATTTCGAGTGATAATTGGGGAAGTTTTTCTTCGATGCCCAATATTACAGATATTCATATTGAAAAACCTTGTTTCGACTTTGGTGTTTGAGCTTCAATTTCCATAAAATTGTCGGACAAAATGTCATTCATTCATTTTTTTTTTTTTTTTTCAAGAACTTTACTGCAATAAGCGATGATTAGTTTACATTTTGTTCTTTCCGTAGCGTGAATCGCGGAGAAATTTTATTCGCGAATCTCACTCGAATTTGGCATTCGATTAGCCAATTGACAGACAATTTTAAGAAAGGAACAGATCCATTTCAATTCGCGATTCAATCTAGTTGGCGTACAATTAGCCGGTAGAAATCTCGATTTCAATCGAAATACGTATATTTGATAAAAATTTAACGACGACCGTTTTACGTTTCTATCGATAGTTTCTGGATCAGGTGAGTTTACAGCGGATCTATTATCATTTGCGAACGATCTGAAACGGAACGCATCGATCAAAGTGTGTCATTAACTATTCTTTTAATACCAAATAAAATAAAGGTGCGACAGAAGCAACACAAGTGTGTATATTTCAGTGTACGCACGTGCTAGATCGTCGCAATGATCGTTCGACGAGCGCATTGATTCGAAAATTCACGTGCAACACTCGCGTGGAAATCTGATAATCTGCAAGAGAATTTCGCTTTAAATCCATTTTATTTCCCCCAATAAAGGATTTCCTCTTGGATTTATCCAACTGGTAAGTTTTCCTGTCTGCTACCAGCATTGCCATCGAGATTAGACGGAAAGGTTTCACCATACATCGAGACTCTGTACAATCGATAAAAATGTTTCCCCCTCCCCCCCCCCTCGCCCTCCCCCGATAATTTTGCTAGTTTCGCTCGCGAAGATATTGGTATCCGGGAACTTCGTTGCGATACGCTTTCGTTGAAAATTTTTGCTCTGACACTGTGTAACGAGGCGAACTTTTATTGTCTTTCTGTTTATCTGGCTTGTGCGCAAAGAAGCGCGATTGCCATGTACGGATAGCATAAGTTGTTTCTATTTCCAATATATCTCGTAATTAAGCAAATGCAGTTTTTATCGGAAATTGTTATCCTTGCAAACACAGTACGCATAAACGTACGTCTCGAAATGTACTAAAGCTGATTTCTTGTTAGATAAACGTGAACACGTAGAAAAAGTGGCCAACCGATATTCGCGCATTCCCAGTACAGAGTGAATTCGAGTGAAGAATTAAAATTGTCTCGCTTTTTTCGTGCAATTGACGCTTTGTTCCTTTTGATATTTCTAGTAATAGGGATATTGGAATTTATTAATTTATTACTAGTAATTTATTAGCAATAAGTTTAGCAAACAACCGGAGTTGTTTTATTGATTATTTCGCACGATATATCTTCAGTGAAATTCGTGACATTTCACAGGCCAGAATCTAATCGATAGCGAATTAGGAGTTTTTGTAAGTAAATTTAGTATTTAGTAGATACCTACCAATCACACGTGCATGCATTTACAAAATGTCGCGAACAACTCAAGAGATAATTATAAACCAATGTCAAGTCGCAGTGGCGCGATACCACTTATCAACAAACAAAAGACGAAATGAATATGTTTTGCAATTTTTACGACACGTGGACAGTGGGATCTGTCCATTGATTTTAACCGGTTGACTCATTTTCACTCTTTCCCACGACTATTAGGCCTTCTGTGAATCAACGTTTACGTGTATCCGTTAAATTTGCGTTAAAGTGCGCACGTTTGAAATTTGCATTCGTTAGTGAAATTCGCTAGAATTCGTACATGGAAGATACTAATGGAATTAGTTGGATATCTTGTGGCACAGGAGAATAAATTTTCGAAGGATTCGTTTCAATGTATTTAACCGCGTAGATATGCGCTTAAATATGTGTCTTTGCTCGAACGATGAGTCGCGAACGAATTTTCTCTTCTGTTATATCGTTCGTATTTATTTTTGCTTGAAATTTGTCTAAGAAATCACAAAAATGGGCTTGGAATTAGAATCAGAAGCATAACTTTCGCGTAGTGTAGTAAAAATGCACTTTTATTGAATGGAAATGGAACTGAACGAATATATATATATTATTTAAGACAGAACTTGCTTGTCAGAGAAAAAAGTAGAATCAATTAATTGATAGCTGCCACATGCATCTTTTTCAGAATCAAATATTTTTAATCGAAATAATTGCCATTTTATTATCTACAAAAAAAAAAAAAAAAAAGATTCACACGCATTACTCGTACAAGAACACGCGTATTCCTTACATTTATCTAATGATTTGAAGATGAACGGCACGTGAATTTCCAATTACGAGGGTACTTTAAAGGTACGTGATCGCTGATCTTGTTCGTCAGAAGAGCGATATTGAACGATACGGTGACTCAAGTTTTATCACGACGCCAGAAAAATTATAGTACATAGGCTATAGTACGAGCGATAGCGAGTCGACATAAAGAGAAGAGAAAAAAGAAATTTATAAATGTGCGATTGTTACATTTCCTTTGCAACGTTTGTCTCACTTGTTTCCTGACTTTCAAAATTTTCTTTGATAGAAAATGACGACCACGTGGCCGTGAACCGGATTAGGTACATTTATTATCGATTCGGCTAGTTTTGTAACATAGTCGCAGTCCATGTACACGCCCAGGAGACAAGAATGGATACTAATTAAATAGAGCACGCGAATACACCCATCAAACTACCCCTGGCTTTGTCTAGACAAAAGCGTCCACCTCAAGTAGCGCCAGGTTAAATTTCATCGTTAGTCAAACTGACCATTTTAATGGCTTAAAACGTATAAGCGGATCATTCGTGTGGATTGCTCTAAAGCCCACTTTGCCACTTTCTTGACATTTTTTATCAAAAGGATTAAAAAGAGATAAAACAAAGGTATACAAGGTTATACAACGTGTATCTCCCTGATAGTAAAAATACCGCACGATAGCTTTTGTCTTTTTCTTTTTTTAGAACAATTCTTGAAACGAACGACTATTTATACGAACGTCTATTATTCTTTCAACAGGGAAAAGTGAATTAACTTGTCGTACTGATAACGACGATAATTTCTTTATTCAGAGATTTCCTGTCCTTTAATGTATATGCGAGAGCTAAAACTAAATTTGATTAAGGAACGATTTAGTTGACAAGTTAATTGTTTATAAAATATAATTGGAGCTTGCATTTTCGATCTTTCTCAGTTTTTAAAAGTAAAAAATAATTCCTTTCGGAGAACATATTTTCGTATTAAAATTAATGCTAATCCTTCAAAGGATTCAAAGCTCTTTCCATTGAAAAGAAAATTGATCAACGATACCAATATATATATATATTCGATACTGTCATTTTTTCTTCTGTTTTCGGATTGGTTTTTTATAGGTTAATTATTGGTTAATTATAGGCAGTATCCGTAGTACGACACACGATCGATTATTTATCGACTATGATCTGTTATATCAATTTATTAATACATCAGATTAACATTATTCAGACACACGGACTTTTGTTCAACATCAATTGACGCGAACAAAATGCATGTGACGTTTATTTTCATAATTATTTATCTTATAATTATCATTCTTATAATTATCATTTCTGTTAATTTTACGTCATTTTAGATTGCGATCGATAGAAAATGAGATAGAGTAACAGTGAAATGATCGGGAGTTCATTATCACAGGAACTGACTCATTCTACGTGCAACAAAGGTTAAAATTTCGATGTTCTTCATTACGTAAGAAGATCATTCATTCGAATTTATTTATGAATTATTTACGTTACAAATAGAAAACCAAACAAAACAAAATTTTTTACATGATTTCGAGGAGGACACTGGCTAGGATTATACTGTTTTTTATCCCCAAGCCAGCTTGAATTATTAAATGAAAGATCGCAGTTTTAAATGAAGATACATTAAACGACGAATCACATTGAAAAAAACGTGTATTTTGACTTTTATAATTTATCTTCGTATCAAGCGTAAAAGCAAATAACTTAAACATTGTTTACCGAACTAAAAATTTGATCGCGAAGATTTGTCGTTAACACGTATGCATCAAGCAAAACCAAAACGATCGATGTAACATATATCGAGAACATGCAAATATCATTTTGTACATCATCAGCCCAGTAAACGAATTGGAAACGAAATAAATATATTGACAACGTATATTCTCAATAGAAAATAATTAACAATACTAAACGTATAATTCAATAAAAAAGTATTTAATAATACTAAAATGATTAACAATTAATAATACTTACTAATTAATAACAATTAATAATACTCAACGTATAACTTAATAAAAAGTAATTAATAATGATTAACAATTAACAATTAATAAATAAATAATTATTTATACCCATTTGTTTCTCGCGATGATCGACACAAGTATAAGAACCAGCAAAGCTCGGGAAAGTGTGTGATACGAATGTTTCGTTTGACACAAAGAGATAACTATAAATAAAAAAGAAAGGATGGTTGGAATCACATTTCGATTACGTTATTCCCCTTGTTCCACGATTATGTTTAAACACCGACGATGCGCGTCTGGCCTTTCCAACAATTTGCCGGATTGACGCCAGAATGAAACACAGTGAACCGAGCGAGCGTGTACCGTTCGAATTTCACGGAGTAAGTGATCCGATTGGCTGACGCTCATCGAACCGGCCAATCGCGTCACGGCGTACTTGTGACGTCATAGTACGGTATATAATAACGTTGCGCGCCGTCGTTCCGGTCAGATCTCGGTTGGCTTTGAAATGAGCGAAACGAGGTAATTATCGGAGAGTTCTGGCAGCTCGCGTGCCCTTCGGCTGTGAGAGAAGCCGGGTGGTGGTTTTCTCTTCGGTTTTAAACAAGTAAAAAGAAGAAGCTAAAGGTTACTCGTACCGCAAAGTCGTCTTCTTTCGAGTCCTAGCATCGCGGTTCGAGCATCAAGAAAAACCTCTTTCACAAACTAGTCATTGAACGCGCGTTGCCGTTTTTATCGAGTGAACGTACGAGAACGAACAGCTGAATTGTACAAAAGTGTTTCGTCGATAATATGAGTTAAAAGGTGGGCTGAGGGAACAGATTGCGCAAAGCGTCGAACATAATAATCCGTACTACGTTCGGTGCTCTTTGATCAAAATTCAAGAGCTGAACAGAGACTATTCTAAGTCAAGATCTCGTTTTGGTGTGATACTCTTACTTGTAACTGACGGCGGAGGCCTTGCGAAACTCTGCCCGAGTAGAATTTGAAGGAGAGAGAAAGAGAGAGAAAGCGACAGAAAGAAAAAGAGTAAGAGAGAGAGAGAGAGGAAATAGACTGATAAGAGGCAATTTGCCCCCCCCAAAAAAAAAAAAAAAAAAAAAAAAAACAAACAAAAAAAAAATTCGTTGTATTTATTTTACGTAGAGTACAAACGCTTCATCTTTGATCCGTTTGATTTATACCTTTTTTTGGGTTTTTTTGTGTTTCCCCTTCGGAAAGCCGGCACGAGCGTTCTCGATACGTCATTCGAGAACCGCGGCACGTAAAACAGCTTGAAAATTGAGCCGAAAAGATCGAAATCTGTTAAGGCGAAGCTCTCGCAGCTGTACCTGAAACTAAGACAACAACCGAAAATGGTCGGGAGCAACGGGACTATGATCGCGATTCGGCTTGTCCGCAGCAAGCTGAGGAAACGAGAGGATCACTCGAACGCCGTACATCCGGAAGCGGGCGTAGTTCAAACGGCAACGTCGCCGGTCTCGACGATCGTCGCACCGTCTTATCCTGGCGAAGGTTGTTGCACGCAGACGTCAGTCACAACCACGTCGACGGATCTGGGAAACAGCACAGCTGTTGAACAGGATAACAACGTCTATGCTACGGCCAGTCCGGCAGATCAAATCGTCTGGCAGTTTCCGCCTCCTTATCCACCGCCTCACACACCGGCGCAGTACGCGTTGTACAACGACCAGGTTAGTACGAAGTTTGTCTTCTTTTTTCTTTTTTTCTTTTTTTTTTTTTTTTTTTGCTCCCATCTTTTTTCCGTCTCTTTCCTTGGAAAATGCTTGTGATATCTCGAAGGAAATCGTTAAAAAGCCTTCTCCCTTCTGACTTCTCGTCTATATTCCTCTCTTTGTGCTTACGTTGGCTACGCTAACCAGTAGAGGAGCCAGTATTACCAGATTTTACTGGTTTGTACGTACTCTCTGCCTGCCAGGATCACTCGTATGATACTCAAGTTAACGATCCTTTTTTTTTTTTTTTTTTTTTTTCTCGTAGAATATAGTTTTGCCGTGTTATGCGAAAACTTGTTCGCATGTTGGTTCACATTCTTAATGGACGAGATTAAACGTGGCGGATGTTACTGAGTAACGTGATTAGAGGTTAAGATATAGTGGTCAGAGACGTACTAATTCCAAAAGGACAAAAAAATGGCTCGAACGATGGACACTTGATAGTACAGTAGCTATATTGTGGTTGCTATGTCTATACCTCGTGTGTTCTAGAACTGATCGATCTTACGTTATGTATATATACATGTTATTATTATTCTTCTTCTTGCGATACGGTAGTATTGAAATTTACATTTTACCTCCGGTGGAGATCAATTTGTATATTTGTTCAAAGATTGAAATGAGAAATGACTTGGACGACAAGGAATTCGGGAAGAAGTCGATTAAATGTTAAAAGTTTTTCATAGCAAACTTTCAATCGTCGAATGTCAACGTAATTCGATAACCAATATTTAGAGGGAAACGTCGTGTATATTTATCTGTTGACGACATATACATGTAGATATACAATTACGTTATAAATAAGACAACGGTTACACACACACACACACACACACGTGCATATCTACGTTAAACATACACACGTATGCACATATATACATACGATGCACTAGCCGTATTCTATATTAATAATTTCACGATACGGTCTTGCTGAAATTTACATTCGTGAAATTATGAAAGCTTCGCGCAATACGTAATACGTACATATGATGCATCGGCTGTACATAATACATTGTAACTGGTCAGAAAGATATATCTGGTGAAACTGCAGGATATACTTGGCGCTGGTAAGACCTTTGAGAATTGTAGTTATTAATAATAGTTGATGGCGCTATCGATTGTCCAAGGACGAGAGAGCACACGAGTAGACGGCCTGGCAAACGAGTTGTAAGGTCGAGGCTCACAGTCCCGAGGCTCGCCGCCAGAAAAATCCCAAACACAATCGGCTACGTTGCCGCTTCTACCACGCTTTGTTGCCGTTATGACACGTATGTTTCAGTTTCATGCTCCACTTACCGGTAAATCCCTGCTGCTTTCCCATATATATCTTTCCGTAGTAGTTTTCTTTCTTCTTCTTTCTTTTTTTTCTTCTTTTTTTTTTCTGAACTATTTTTATTATCCCTTATATCATTACGTGTCTCGTTCAAGAATAGCCGTAACCGTTTCTATATTTACCACCACCGTGAGTTTCGTTCGAATTTCGATCGTGGAATCGAATAACTAGACTTTACCAGATATACGCGCACGCGCGTGTGTGTGTGTGTGTGTGTGTGTGTGTATATAGTGGCTCGCGAAATTGTATTTGAATATACTTATCGTAGAAAATTCTCTTGTGAATAAATTACACGCACGTGTATCATACACGGAGAACATTTTGAAGTTTCATTGGCGCTGTAACGTGATGCGGCTATCTTGATTATGTTGACAGTATCTGAAACGGCTATGAAAATCTACTGCGTTTATTGCAAAAAAATACACTTAAGCGTACGAGTTTTTCGAGGTGATTTCGCGTGTCACGTTTCTCTGCATACGCGCCTCTCTGAATTGGGAATTTCAAATTAGCCTCGTCATAGATCCAATCTAATCGTCCATTATCTGGATAATAAAAATGACATAAGTTTCTGTGCTTGTGATATAAGATACTTACGTACGACGTACGTAGTTTCTTCTTTGTCGATTAAAAAAACGTAGACAAGCCTGTCCTTCGCGGAAGTGAGATAAGACTGAGCTTTTTAAAATTTTCATGCCTCGTGCAATTAGAATTCTACGAGGCACGCTTCGACCACCATCCCATTGGTCGCGTGAATTCCACGCTACTCGATACCGATCTCTGTTGTATTTTCAAAAGCACATCGAGCCGACCTCGGCGCGCTCGGTATATCTAAAATAATGTAAGAGGCATAGTAAACGCTAATGATAGTAGCTGAACTTTATTCCACGTGTGTTGCTTGATCTTCGTTGTGTTCGTTAGCTTATAACGGCGATACTTAACGATCTTCGTTCGCGTAATTCGCATATACGTATATATAGCTCGTATACGAGAAAACGCTTGTATGCTTCAATATTTGAACTCGTTGAGTAACTGCAAATGTCATTCATTGCTGTCCTTAATACCGCATTTATCGTCCAAGTTTCATACACGTGTTTTCAAATTCTCCTCCGATGAACTGATGCCTCGTCGCATCAGTTATATATTTTTTTCACAACCTATTGTAAAAATGCCTGGTTGTCGTGACAAACATCTCACTTCTGTCAGTTATTCTTCATTTATTATATGTAATAATATTCATTTATAATATGTCGAAATAGTTTTACCGATATCTATTGAAAAATCTGTCGTTTAACTGGAAATTGTGTATCTCGAAAGATCATTATATATATATATATGTCTTTATATAGAATCTTTCGAGATACACAATTATTATATATTATTATTATATATGTATAATATATTATATATTATGTATTATATATTATATAGTATATATTATGTATTATGTAATATATTATATATTATATAGTGTATATAATACGTAATATATATATATACGTATTTTATATATTATATAGTATATATTATATATTATACATTATATATTATACATTATATATTATATATTATATTATATATATGTGTATATATATAGTACGTATATAAATACGTAATATATTATATATATACGTATTTTATATATTATATATTATATATTATATATTATACATTATACATTATATATTATACATTTTATATTATATATTATATTATATTATATATATACGTGCATATATATAGTATATATAAATACGTAATATATATATATATATACATATATTTTATATATATATATACGTGCATATATATAGTATATAAATTATATAAATACGTAATATATTATATATATACGTATATTTTATATATATATATATATATCCGTACATATACACATGCATACGTATAATACAATAGTTCGTTATTGGCGCTCATTGTGGTCAACTATGTGGACGTAATGTCGCGACGTTGAGTTTCCCATCTGGCAAACCGCGAAAGCCACTATGTTCGGTGTTTTGAACGCATAGGCGCACCTAAAAACCCGCTTTTACCCCTCTGGCTGGCTCTAAATTTAGCGTAGGTGGGCGGCCACGACCGTTTGCCAAGCAGCAACAGGACTCTCCGAGCATAGGGTGCAGCTGTCTCATAGACGGG
The DNA here is from genome assembly GCA_032399595.1 of Tetragonula carbonaria. Lineage (NCBI taxonomy): Eukaryota > Metazoa > Arthropoda > Insecta > Hymenoptera > Apidae > Tetragonula > Tetragonula carbonaria. Next base: position 8,292,744 of record JAUCRC010000005.1, on the reverse strand, counting down.
CAAAATAATGCGTCTCTCCTTGACGATATTGGCAATATTCCTGGCGATTCTGCGGCGGCGAGCCGCACCGGTATCGATATTTTCATTCTCCGACCTTTCTGCCTTCCGATCCGTTTCTAAATGTCGATCGAGACACGAGGAGGATCCGCATCTGGTCATCTTGCTCACCTCTGTCCAACAGTTCTCCCGTTTTTACCTCATCTCGACACATAAACGTTTCAGAGGTTATCATCTCGTCTTTGATGAAATATATTTTTCAATTATCGAATTATGGTAATTCGATCCTCCACACCATCTCGAGCCTAGAGGGGGAAAAAAAAAAAAACTATTTAGGCCGGGAATTTCAATTAATTTGTCTATTCTGATCAACAGACTGGTTCGTAGTTTGCATACTTTTTTGTCAAATTCAAGCACACGGTTGCCGCAAATTGATTGAAAGTGTGTCCGAGTACTTGTGGACAATAGAGTGGTATGTAGTCTCTTTCTCTGTCTCGCTTATGCTTCTTCTAGCTCTGGACCCAGGTTGCTCGGTTTCGTAACATCACACCCGGATACACGACGTATCCTGCTTTTTCAGTCTGGTCGGCGCGTTCTCGACTATTTCCATGCTTCATAGATCACTCTAATCGTATTGCTGCGTATTATGTATATCGTAAGTCGTAAGTCTCGTGCGGCCTTACTCCATTGCGCTCGTGTACTTTAGCTACGACACGTCTATTACATATTTTGTATGCTGCGCGATATCTAAAAATCGAAGGCAATAAATTTCGACTGTCGGCCGAGAGAGAGAGAGAGAGGAGGTTTGTCGAGGACTGAAACCGTCGATTCCAACAATACGCGACGCAAAATAAACTGGCGGAACCGGAAAAAAAATTTTACCAAGATGTATCAGTGGAGTCGGATTGTTTTTCTCTTCTTCTTTTTTTTCTCTTTCCTTTCTTTTTTTTTTTCTGTAAGTTTTCTGAAACAATCAAAACAGCAGAACAAGCAAATGATTCTTCTGTCATACTTGAATTATTACCCGTGTCTTTAAACATTGTGTCTTGTAAGTTATTTCAGACATTGTGTTAAGAGGCTATTTAGTAACAATTTATTGCGTGCGAGTGTTATTCAACGAGGAATAACACAATGATATAAATGCGAATGTTTACAATTACACTGTGTACAATTATACTATGAAATTAGAGGAGATGGAGGAAAATTCAAATACATATTACACGCCAAATTCAATCGGCCATTAGATGACATTCAAATAAAAAAGCTTCGAGTGTCCGATAAAATTCCAGTTGTCCATTGTATTGTTAAACAAAGCTGCTGATTCTGTTGATTATATAACTTGATGATGAAAAATGTTTTTCCCCCGAACGCTCGTCAATGCTTTGTTCTTTCTTGTTGTGAAAAATATCGTTTCAAATTGCCTCGAAGAAAATGTTCCACATAAATTTTCAAAGTATTAAAATGGTATCTACTGGTTAGTGTGCACTGGCCAATTTATAATAAAATGGTGAAATTGAAAGAAAAGAATGTGTGTGTGTGTGCGTGTGTAAAACGTGTGCACTTACTTAACTGCATGTGTTGTATTTCATTTTAGGATACTCTTGTACACGCACTACCGTCGGATAGGTCTGGATTTGCGAAGGGCTTCCGTAAGAATATTGGAGGGCAATGGCGTCGCTTGCTAAAAAGGAAGCCGGAGTCGGAGACTTGTGCCATTCCTCCTGAGCTAAAGGATCAACTGAAAACAATATATGTCTATTGACGATCAACGTTGACGCGCCGTTGTCTGTATTTTTACAAACTTTCCTTAGTAATCGATGCTTTCCTCTATGTAAGATAATAATCATCTCGAGAAAGATAGAGACGATACGAGTGACGAATGCAAAGAGTAACGAACGTGTAATGGGATAGTTTATAAAACAAACAAAAAAAAAAAAAAAAAAAAAAGAAAAAAAATGACCAAGAAGAAATGTATTTATTTATATAAGCGAATACATTTAGTAGGAAATTTCAAAAGAAACTGTGTAAAACAAAAAAAAGTTCAACAATCCTCGCGAAATGTGCATACATATCAAAAAGTGCCTAAAGATGCCTTTCCGAACGATATAGATAGATCTATCCTTTTCTGATCTTACGTGATTATTCTTGTGAAAAACATATGATGCATTGAAAAAGCGATAACCTGAATCGTAATTGCATGAAAATACCATAGCAATATCTACGGAGATATATATGTATATATAGAGAGAGAAGAAAAATTTTATTACCATTGATCTTGTGCTGTTTTATCGTTGGATATTTTTAATAAGATGCCATGGATCGAAACGAAGAAAATATTCGAAACAACTGTCTCGCATATCTAATTGTTCGGCTATGCAAAAGATTAAAAGTCACTAGGCTTTGACATATAGGACAATGGCGTCAAGAACTCCATGAGACTGAAACGTAAAGAGTACGACAACACGAGTTACCTCGTAGCTTTTCTTGAATACGTTTTTTTCACGAATAATGCAACAAATACATTTCAAATCATTAGTATTAACGTATACCTGAAATTTTATAATCTTCAGAATTGCCAAAATCTTTTCTTCTACACCTTGTTTGGCAGCTCTGTTGTATATGTAAATAGATGTATAAAGCAGTAAAAGTATGAAATTACTTTTAATTCTTATAATGGCCGACCGTTCAAGTAAAATCCCTTTGTACGTGTAATTTGGGAATCTTATTCTTGTGCAATTTACACAGGGAAAGAACGGAGAACGAAAGAATGCTAGTAAACAGAGAAGTTACGTCCAATCAGATTTATTCAGTTAAAGCTTTCAAAATGGAAATTACTTGGCATTTCGTTGTATACTTGTAACATAGGCCAATTTAAGATTCTCAATATTATTCAACAGCTCATATTGAGCTCGTACTATGTACTAATATGGTATTTTAATTGTATTGTTGTATCAAGCAATACTTTGTTTTTGAAACGTGGTCAATTGATTAACCAAACAAAAGAATTTTATGTATAATGTCGTACCACGTTTTATATATTTAGTGAAGTTATTTGATTTTATGTTGAACGTATTTTTGCACTTGCAGTTTTATGCGATCGATAATTTATAATTCGAAGTAAAGCAAACAAACAAACAAACAAAAAAAAAATATAAATGTATATAAAATAAAGAAAAGAAAAAAAAATACGTTACTTTTCAGTAGATGGTAACGAATAAATTGCATCGACGTTCCTTTATGGCTCGACCTTTTAATTATCGTAAATTTTTTAGAATGTAAATAATATTATTGCATTGTTTGTTTATCATGAATGTGATGGCATAATGTTTGACGGCGATGCGAATAGTTTAAGAATCAATAACGTGCCTACGACTTTTATAAACGATGAAATACTTGATGGAACTGCTTCCGTCACCTAGTCACTTGATAACTATTGTTCAAAACTTGTATTGTAAATTTTTTGCCGCAGCTTGGATCTTTCCTCGTGAATTTGTCTGAATGCAACAATATCAAATAAAGAAGTATTCAAAAGGATATATTACGTGTATACGTAATTACATCACTTAAAATATTTCATTTGTTATTTAAACATTTGTTTACTTTGATAACCTACTGCTTTCCTCCTTTGTCCCGAAACTAAAAAGAAATAAAGTTAATTATGAATTTGATAGTCAGTTTTATTCTCTTCACGGATAAACAGTAACATACGATATTTTTCTTTCAAATGTGAAAATCAATGAAAAAAAGAAACAGAAACATAACAGGTAGACTAGAACGCAGATTTAAAAAGAAAATTCAGAGTAGAAAAATTGTATTCAACGATACAAAACGGATAAAGAAGGAGCGATGGTAATTGGTACGAAAAATAAAATTTTAAAAAGAACATGCAGTTCAAAAAAAGTTTTAAAAAGGTTATATCTGTTTGGAAAAAATATATTCATAGAGTAATAAGTAGAACGTGATATTTGCAAAACATTCCATGTACATGTGTATTTTTTAAGCATCATGTATCTATGTATATCTGATTAAAAGATTTACTCATCATGTGATCATAACTAAAAAGATTTCAATAATTTCTCTGTTCAAGGAAATATAACTTAATAAATGTATAATATAGCGGTAATACTGGGAAAAAGTGAGTGACACGTTGTACAGCATAATAATGTCAATATATATTTTTTTGCTTGTAGTATATTGATTTATACAAGTAGAGGTTATATTTTGTTTTATTACATACATATTTTCTTGAATGGATTACGAAATTCATTTGCAATTGCAATATTTTAATTGTTTATTAAAAAATTACTTACTATATATAATGTGGGAATACTTTGAAATACATGTACAATTGTATTTGTAGGTTATAGGAATACATCAGTTTTAGTTAGAAAAATGTCCAGTACAACTTTCAACAAAGAAAAAAATAATCCAGTAGAATTTTCAATAAAGGAAAAATTGACAGATTCTTTAAATCCATCTTATATTGAAATTATAAATGAGTCTTACATGCATAATGTTCCTAAAGGATCTGAAACACATTTTAAAGTAATTGTTGTTTCTGATAAATTTAAAGACATATCACTAATTGAGGTAAAAATTTTAAAAACAATAAATAAAATAAAAATAAAAGATTTTAATATATTAATATAGATTTTAGCAAGTAGATCCTAACATGTAATATATAGATTTTAGTGGTAGATTCTAATATGTTTATTTATATAAAGTATATTTAAAAAAAAAGTTATAGTTCGTTGGAAATGAGGCACCAGATCTAAACAAAACATCCACCTGCTAAAGCACTTGAGAAAAGCCTAATTCTTGGTTAATGCTTATTATTAGACATTAATTATTTGTTTATATCAGAGAATCAGTTCATAAGTAGATGTCCGTCCTTAGTATCTTTGTTATATCTAAGAATTATGATAACACTTATTTTCATTTGAATGACATTACATCCATACATTTACAACCTTAACTCATTGAACGAACTATAGAATTGTACTGCTTATCACTATATATATTTGAAAAGTTAAATCTTTTATTGATTTAGCGCCATCGAATGATAAATAAATTATTGAACGAAGAATTAAAATGTAATGTGCATGCATTATCAATTGTAGTAAGTATTATTATAAAAATATTCTAATATGTATAAAGTTTAGTAGAAATTTGAATATAAATGTTTGCCATTTATTTATAAAGGCAAAAACACCTGATCAGTGGAAAAATGGAAATACCATAACACCAAGTCCACCGTGCAAAGGGGGTTTTGGAAAATAAATCTCAAAGATTCAAATATATCAATTTTCAAATGTGCAAATTCCAAACGGCACACACGTACCTCGCATTAGATGAATTTTTTAAAATTCTAATTTTATTTTATATGATAGTTGTATACGATTAAGGAAATGAAAATAAAATAAATATAAACTTTAAAATTCATGTCAATATAATTACTGATAACACTCGATCAGAACTGAAGGTAATTAAAAAAAATAAAAAGATACATTAATGTCATAAAGCAAAAGTATCGAGTCTTAATTTTCCTTCATTTTCAGTGAAATAAAGAATGTCAGCCATAGATTGTTCTGCTATTGTTTCTTCTGCTCTGTCATGCATCTGCAAAATATAAATGATTGATGAGAGGTTGTATTAAATAACATAATCCCTAATTTCTGTTACATTATACATACCCCTCTAAATGTAATATCAGTAGGAGGACATTTAAAATTAGGTCCAAAATTAACAGAAATTGTAGCACTTTTATGAATAGAAACTGTGGGATAATAAGCTCCTTTATTAATATCAATGAATGCTTCACCTTGATTTACTCCGTTTTTGTAAAATATAATTTTACTTCCTTGTTGCGGTTTTAAGGCCTTAAGCGCTTCAGGTACTTGATCTTTTTCTTCGTAATATAGATGACTTTTGAATTTTACTAGAGGCTAATTTATAAACAATTGATTTATGAAATATATATGAAAATGTAATAAGCGAATATATAATAATGCACATTTAATCCTTACCCGATCTTTATAGGTATTTGGTAAATGTGAAGCATCGTGTGTATCAGGTAAAATTATTAAGAATCCTAATGTATCTCCTTCTCCATAACCATTACTATAATGTTTACCTCTACTTTCATGAAAGCGTGTACCCTTTCTGTTAATAATTATAATTAGATACTCATAACAAATACTGTTCTATATTGAAGTTGTTTTATTGAATTGTACCTAGATCTCCAAGAATATCCAAACTTATCATAACCAAGTGGAGCTTGTAAATTGGCATATTCCTGACCCCATCCTAGTCTTGTAGCTGATCCTTCTGGCATTTCTTCAATAGTTACTTCCCAGTACCATGTACCTCTACATACATCTAAAGAGCGAGTAAGCAGTGTAAATAATATACAAAATATATGTACGGAAGAACATTTTATTTCTAAATGATTTACTGTATACTTATTTTGATGCAATGAAAGAGCTGATATAGTAAATTATGATTTTGACATACTATGAGTTGCTCTGACCATGCAATAGCCTTTTTCTCCAGTTACTGCCAACCTGTCTTCTGAAACTTTAAGCTGTGGTGCTCGATCATGTAAAGCAAGTAAAACAGTACTTGGACTTAACGCTCTGTATAGCCAGCCAGGAATAGGTTTTCCAGCCCAATCACTGCTTTCATCAAATTCCTGTTAAATAACGTTGATGAATTTCACAATATAGCAGAATTATAAAACATGATAAATCATGATACATCATGATTACAAACCTGTCTAAAAGGTGCATGAGGATCAGGTTCAGCAAGAATATATCGATAGCCATCTTTATTGAAAGGATGTTCAAGAGGATATCCATGAGCAGGTAATTTAGGAGCTGTCATATCAGAACCTCTACCCTTTTTGCCAGGTCCTGTACCTGCTCCTTCTCCCGGAAACTTACGTTTCGCATTGCGTCCACGAAAACCACCACTAAGTGGTACTGTATATGCCATATTTATGTTTATTAATTACGTAATATTATTTAATTAATAAATATGTCATTATTGAAAATGTAAAATTGCACAAAGATACATAACGTAAAATAAGATTTGAAATGTTCAACTTTTTTTAGAACAAAACTCTATCAGTCTAAACTATAACAGCCTTTTACTATATATTGAGAACATGAATTACAACGTAGAATTTATTAAATGACTTAACCTATTTAAGTCATAGACATTAAGCAGATATAATAGACACGATTAAGCAGATTGTTGTGTGATACCATGGTACTGATTAATATCTTGATAAGATAAGAAGTAATCAAAACAAAACAGAATAAACTAACTATTGAGAATTTGTAGATAAAAACAGATATGAATACATTACTAGGAATATGCAGTAATCTAATAAAAAAATAAGAACTATAAGTAACTATAATGTTGAATTTGTTAATAGAGCTATATTTCTGGTTCAGTACATAGTGCATGATTCATAACCAAACTTACCAACATGCTGAACACCCATTTCAGTTACTTTTAAATGACCACCTTTAATCATTGCTTCATAATTTGGTTTAATCATTTGAAGGTCAGAACATATAAGTCCAAATAACTGTCCATCTGAACTACTTTCGTCAATAGTGAATAATGTTCCAACATCTTTCAATAGTGCTCGGTGTATCTGTTATATATACATTAAATATGTTAAATGACTATTTTTACTTACGAATATAAAATAATTTTTAAGAATATATAATTAAGAATAATTAAGAATAATTATATAATATATAATTCAAAATTTCAAAAATGTCGCTTATTTTTATAATTTATAATTTATATTCAACATTATAATTATAATTATATTAAATTATTTAGTTGTAGATTTGACTTACTGTTGCATGCCAAGATTGGGTTACTCTGCGTGGCATTGTAGTCATACTATCCCAATGACATTCAATAAAAGGAATAATATCCTTGTCTTTATGAAAAAACGTTCTTTGTTCATTTTCTTTTTGAGACATTTGTAGTAAATTTGCTATTGCCGTCACACACATTTGTGGAAATGCTGGAAAAGCGACGTTCCTTTAAAATACCTTGGTTAAAATACCGAATAGTTTATTATACATTATAGTTACTGTTCAAATCTATTCTTACGTGCTTGATTCTTTTTGAAACTCTCCAAACCAGTCGGAGAACAATTCTTGCACATAAATATATAATTCATCATAAAAGGTACTAATTTACCCAGTTGATAACCAATGCAGGATTCATGATACCATCTTGAACAGCTAGCACATAATAGTTCTATAATGTTAAGATTTCTTTCTTTTCCACTGAAAGAGTAAATCATTGATATATGCTTGATTTCTTATATTACCTATTCTAGTATAAAATTTAAATGAAAAACTACCAATAACAATTTCCAGTTTCATTATTATTTGTTCGGCCATTAGGTTTCTCAGTATTTTCTTCTGGTTTATGTTTTTGTTTGTTTTTATCATCATGCTTTGTTTTTATCTTATCGTCAATAGATTCAATTTGTGTTCCATCTACTTTATCGATTGGACTATAAAAAATACACTTGTACGTAACTTAATAAACATTGACATAAAATATAACAGTTTATAACCTCAAAAATATTTCTTTTGTCATATCGGTTTGGAGCAAATATTTTTAAATTGAATCAAGCATATAGAAAACTTATTGTTTATATTATAATCTCATTGTTTATATATATATGTATAAATACGAAAGTCTAATAATACCTTTCAGCCTTTTCTTCCGACATGTTTGATTTTATGTGTTTCTATTATCTTTAAATTACGTCTATTTTATTTCTTATAGATTTCATAATATATCAATGTGCAACAGTGTATGTACAGAGTATGCACAATCGAACATATTATCTTCAATTTACTTTCTGTTTATTTGACAAAAGTTGAAGCTCAGTACATAACCTATAAGTCAATTGTTCACAACCATCGGTTGGATACTACGAAGATAATCACGTTACCTTGTATACAAGGGAGATTTAAATACGAACGATAAACCATATCAAACGATAAATATTTTTATTATTAATATTTTATCTTTATTAAAATATGCACATATATATTCGTGCAAAATTGAAATTTCACGTAAGCAAAATGAGTATAAGCTGACGCTATCGAGTTTATAATTTATTGTTATTAATACTATACTGATAAATAATATATATTATAGGAAATAAGAAATAGGAAAGATCAGTAGCTGAATAGAAAAACATCAAATTGGTTTCTTGAATATATTTTTGCCATTACAATGTAAAATCAGGATTTATACACGCTGTATATTTTAAAATTATTTGTTTAAAAATATTTCTCACAAATTTCAATCAGAAGTTAAGTCATGCGCGATACGTAATAATTTGATTTATACAAGTGAACGTTTGATTTAGACATTTTATAATATTTAATTTCTCTGTCACAACTGTTTGGTAATGTATCTCGCTTTGTTTCCAGTTGTAACAATTACGAATATCAATAGCTCAATAAAAACAACAAAAACGGGATAAAATTGTAAAGAAAGTGTAATTGCGGCAAAGTGTAATAAATGTCGATAAATATCGATCTCTGTCGGCTGTTGCAATTATTCATGAAACTTCGTCGACAGTGCGACAGACGTCATTTCTTTGACGCTCGACGAAAGCTTCTGTCGCGGGCGAAGAAACGGGAAACCGTTTAATCAAACGTTCGCGGTGGCATGCTTCACGCGGATGCTGCAAAATCTAAAGTTCGAGCGTAAAATGCAAGAGTGCGGAGTGCGAGAGATGAAAACAGCCAGAACAACATAGACGTACGAAAAGAAGTAGGCAGCAACAGCACGAACCAAATACATAATTTATCGTTGTAGCGAGAGCTGGACAGTCGCTACGACAGGGGTTACATTTTATTATCTGTTTTGGCGCAGCGACGTTCGGTGGCGCCCTCTGGCGATAAGCTCGGTTAGTAGAACAGGTGACGCGGTGGGGAGATAGACTGTAGCAACGGAGCGTGCGTCTACGTCAGGAAAAGCTCCGAGCTTATTGGTCCCGGTCCATTGTTGCGTATTGATTGCTGCGGAGCGGTGGTATGGTCGTTGGGACACTCGGTCGTCCTCATCGCCGTCGTCGTCGTCGTCGTCGTCGGTGGTACAGTCGAGTAGGTTAAGAAAACGGGACACGCGTACAGATAGATCAGTTTTCCGTGTCGTTGTGATCGAAAAATACGCGTTTCGTCGCGTACGATCTGGGCTTACTATATAATATTTACACGTAAAATACAAGTATATATACATATTGTACACGTATTCCTTCGTGCATACATATTATTACACATACACCAACAAACACACTTATCCGTATATCCGTGACAAATACTTGTAAGTATGCACAAGCGTGCGCGCGCGCATAATCATGCACATACGTAAACGATACAAATTAAAAAATTATTTAGACGTATAACAAGCCTGTATATATACACGTAGATACGAGCACGCGCGCGCGCGCGCGTCCATATACACTCCTTAAGTACACATAAACACTTACACAGGTATGTGTATGATTATACATACGTGATACAAATCAAACAAACAAACAAATATATATATATATATATATATACACACATATATATATACATATATATATACATAGGTTGATACGCACAGGTGTTTAATTAATGTACACGTATGTACAGTTATAAATTTTAGTAAAAAAACGTACACGCGCGTCGACGTACAGTTGAACATCGAACCACACGCACGCACGTATGTGTATATACGTGGACGCACGCGTATGTATATATCATCATCGTAGTGGTGTCAGTGGGTTGTTTTCTTGTTTTCTGTTTCTCCCCCTTTCGAGATTGGAACTACCTGCAGCATCAGCGGCGGCGGCGGCGGCGGCATCAGCTGCCGCCGAGCGTGTCAAGACCGATTTTCACTGATCCTTGGTCGCGATAAACGCTCTTGGATAGTTCTGGAAAATTGTCTCGCGGATCCTACGTCCGACAACAGGGACGGCAACGATCGACAGACAGACAGGAAAAGAGAGAGAGAGAGAGAGAGAGAGAGAGAGAGTGAGTGAGTGAGTGAGAGGGGGAGAGAGAGAGAGAGAGAGAGACGAGAGAACATGTACGCCAAGAGAATCTCGACGAGTGAAATGACCGAGTAGTAGCTGGTACAATCGGGGCTAGTAGTAGTCGTCGATCGGCAGAGTAGACAGAGCTCGAAAGCTTTCATTGGTCCGACAAAAAAAAAAAAAGAAAACGGCGGAGAAGAGGCGCAAGACGAGACGAGACGAGACGAGACGAGACGAGACGAGTCGAATGTAGAAAAGTCAGTGGCGCGATCGGTCGAGCCATCTCTCGCGACAGGGGAAGCTAGAAAACAGGGAACGAACGAACGAACGAACGAACGAACGAACGGACGAACGAAAGAAAGAAAGACGGACGAGATCACGAACGAAAGGGGAGGAAGAGAGAGAGAGAGAGAGAGAGTGAAAGAAGAGAGTGTCGCGAAGTGAAAACGGAGTAAAAGGAAAAAGAAAAAGGCTGGAGGTGGGAGAAACGAGAGTGAGTGACGAGAACGAGATAAGGAGGGAAAGAAAGAAGAGACTCGAGTTGGCAAGAAGACAAGCAAGAGGACAGGCGGCAGATATTACGTATAGGGGAAGCTGTGGCACGAGAGGGCAGCAGAGAGAGAGGGGAGCAGAGAGCGAGCGGCAGTAGTAGAACCAGGCGACGGCCAGTAGCAGCAGTGACAGTAGAAACGGCGACAGAGTCAGACTTGGCTGGATTTAGCAACCGGCGAAGATAATCTTCTCCGAGCGAATAAGTGTGTTACGGGGGTGGGCGGGTGGGTGGTGATCGGTGCGTGCGTGCGTCGTGCGTGCGTCGTGCGTCGTGCGTGCATCGTGTGTCGTGCGTGCGTGCGGCGTGCGTGCATAAACAAGAAGAGGAGAAAGAGAAGAAGGAAGAGGAGAAGAAGGAGGAAACGGAAGAAGGAGGAAGGGGGCGAGGAAGAAGAACAGGCGAACGAAGAGGGGGACAGAAACGCGGTGTGTCGGTAATATAAGGCAAGACGATATAAATAAGAAGAAGAAGAAGAAGAGGAAGAAGAAGAAGAAAAGGAAAAAATTAAGATAATAGGTATAAGAAAAATAGAGGAAACAGAAAGGAGGAAAGAAAGGAAGATTGGTTGGTTGTTCGGCGGCGGTGGTGGTGGTGGTGGTGGTATTATCGGTAGTGGTGGTGGTGGTATATCGTCGGTGGTGGTAGTAGTAGTAGTAGTAGTTGTAGTAGTAGTAGTAGTAGTAGCGTGGTGAGTGGGCGCAAACTGCGCGAAGCTAGTTCGTGGTTGAAAGCTGCAACGAAGCGCGAGGCGTGCAGAGTTGCAGCAAGAAATTATGAAGCGCATAAGGAGCGCCCCGTTGGCCGCCGCTTGTGACAGCTGCCGGTGAATGTGTGATCCGGGGGCAGCAGAGATCCACCGTAATGACGACCGAAGAGACGACCGAGCAGCCCCCGGTAGACGACTGCCTGAAGGAACGGAAATGGTGGTGCTTCCTGCTGTCGAGCATCTTCACTTTCCTTGCCGGGCTGCTGATCGTACTCCTCTGGCGTGCGTTCGCCTTCCTCTGCTGTCGCAAGGAACCCGAGTTCGCCCCAAATGACCCGAAACAGAAAGAGCCAAAGGCGAGCCGCCAGGGCAAGGAGTTCGAGGGGACTTTTATGACCGAGGCCAAAGACTGGGCCGGTGAACTGATTTCTGGACAGACCACCACTGGACGTATTTTGGTGAGTCGTTTTTTTCTTTCTTTTTTTCTTTTTTCTTTCGTACCTTTCACCCTTGTTCTTTCCACTTGTTCTGATTATTCTCTCCAAGAGAGTTAATACGCGCGTGTTACTTTATCTTTCGTCATCTTGCTTGCCTTTGAAACGAGAGCGAAAGACCGAACGAGAGAGAGAGAGAGAGAGAGAGCGACAGATATTTCGTACAATTATTTTCTAATTTCTTATCCACGCGCTTTATCTACTTTACCAGCTCTCGCTAATCGTTCGTTAATTTTCGTCTGAATTTTCATCGCGAATTCAACCCCCCTCACCTTCAAACGATCGAGATTATGTACTTATGTCTGCGTGAGAAATATTTATAAACGCGTACGCTGTGACTTGTTCCATTGCTTCACGCTTATGTTTATTTGATGTTGTCATCGGTATAAATCACATTCACGCACGTATTTCTGTAACTCTTGCGGAATTACATTGGTGTCTAAACTTTCTACGAACTGTACGTGATCGTTGTCGACACTTTGAATTTCAGAAATACCATAGATCGATAGGAAATTGGAACGTTGCGTCAGTCGCGACGAGTGTTTGCACTCGTGAGACATAACGTACGAAACAAAAACACACAATTAAAGTACAAATCAAGTACGTGTCGTGACGTTGCCTCTGTCTAACAGAGGTTTTCTGTTTGCTTTGACTGTGCTTTTACGAAGAAAGTGAAAAGGGATCCAGTTGCAAGCGCGAACGTGTTAGTAGGTCAAATCCTGACTCTTCCTTTGGTAAGACACCGTGCAAAGTTATTACGAGAAATTGAAACGCTTCGGTCGAGAGACGAAGGATATCGCAGCTTCGAAATTTTTCGTACCAAGATCAATTTAAATTTAAATTTAAACTTAAAACTAAAACGATCGAGGGTGATCTTCATTCCTCGTTGTAAATCCTTTTTTTTCCCTTCTTCTCGTCACATCGTCGAAAACACGTAAATCACAACGAATATGAATATTTTAAACGTTGCAGTGCAAAGAAAAAAGGACGTTTTGCTATTAAATAGATATTCGACCGTTCGTTTCATTTGCGTTGTTCTTGTTGTTTCCTTCGAGTTTGCCTCGTCAGTCATCGATTTCGAGAGATTTCTATCGATGATTCCATCGATGACTCATACGTGCACACCGTACGTTTTCCCAGAAATGAAAGAAAAATTATCACGGCACATGTACACGCGCAGCTATAGCCCCCGCGTTACATACGACACGTACATATAATGCCATGTACAGAAAGTGAGTTCACGGCACGAGTTAGCTCGAGTATCGTAGCTGGTGACCCAGTTTTCGTTCGTGGAACCAGCACGTCGTTGACTGAAGTAGAGGGGTAGTTTCTACGCAGTGCGTGCTTTATCCTGTGGGGCGTGTTTCCTTTCTCTTTTTCAAAGCTTCGCCGCTTTCTATTCTCTTTGAATTGCTCGCCTCGCTTCGTTTCCAAACGAAGAAAAGAAAAGAGAAGAAAACAAAAAAGAAGCTAATTTTCAATCGAATTTATAAAAGCAGAAATCCTTCGACAGAGCATGCGTCGAACATCGCTGTTTCAACGTAGTCCGCAGCAATTTTAATATTATTTTAATATTATCTTTTGAAAGATAGCGTCGGATAGAAAATTAACACTTTATTTTCTTTTTTTTCCGTTCATCGAGAAAGTATCGAAAAAAAAGAAGATTCTTCACATCGCGAAGGAAATTTCACGGAAATTCGCCCTGATCTGAATTTGAACGAAACGAACGAAGAGAAGAAAAGAAAAGAAAAGAAAAGAAAAGAAAAGAAAAGAAAAGAAAAGAAAAGAAAAGAAAAGAAAAGAAAAGAAAAGAAAAGAAAACGTAGTCCGCAGCAATTTTAATATGAAAATCTTCTCCATTTTGAAAGATAGCGTCGGATAGAAAATTAACACTTTATTTCTTTTTTTTTTCCGTTTTTTCATCGAGAAAGTATCGAAAAAAAAGAAGATTCTTCACATCGCGAAGGAAATTTCACGGAAATTCGCCCTGATCTGAATTTGAACGAAACGAACGAAGAGAAGAAAAGAAAAGAAAAGAAAAGAAAAGAAAAGAAAAGAAAAGAAAAGAAAAGAAAAGAAAAGAAAAGAAAAGAAAAGAAAAGAAAACGTAGTCCGCAGCAATTTTAATATGAAAATCTTCTCCATTTTGAAAGATAGCGTCGGATAGAAAATTAACACTTTATTTCTTTTTTTTTTCCGTTTTTTCATCGAGAAAGTATCGAAAAAAAAGAAGATTCTTCACATCGCGAAGGAAATTTCACGGAAATTCGCCCTGATCTGAATTTGAACGAAACGAACGAAGAGAAGAAAAGAAAAGGAAAGAAAAGAAAAGAAAAGAAAAGAAAAGAAGCTAATTTTCAATCGAATTTATAAAAGCAGAAATCCTTCGACAGAGCATGCGTCGAACATCGCTGTTTCAACGTAGTCCGCAGCAATTTTAATATGAAAATCTTCTCCATTTTGAAAGATAGCGCTGGATAGAAAATGAATACTTTATTTTTTTTTTTTCTTTCGTTCATCGAGAAAGTATCGAAAAAAAAGAAGATTCTTCACATCGCGAAGGAAATTTCACGGAAATTCGTCCTGATCTGAATTTGAACGAAAAATCGCGAAAATGCGAACGCGTCTTGCTGATTAACCTGTGCGAGTATCCCGAGCGTCTCTGCACAATCGGGAATTACCATAATTCGCTCTTTACCGATTCGTTCCGCTGCCCATTCGTTCGTATGAATTTCGAACGCGCGTCAATAATGTAAAATGCAAAGATGAAGAGTCAAGCGTTTGTTCGCGACTGGTTGACAATCAGCGTGGAAGCAGAATAACGGCGACTGAATAAAAAAAAAAAAAAAACGAGTGTAAGCTTTTAATTCAGGAAAAACTCGAGACTAGTTACACCGCGATTACGCTTGTTGTGCTCGGCACAAGTTTTTGCCTCGCGCTTCTGCTAGAGATACGTAACACAGATCTACTTTAGGACTTGAATTACCGTCGCTGTTCCTATTCACATGACGTGTGTGCACTACTTTAGAGAAGGCACTGCGTCATTTTTATGCCTCCAGTTAATTTCCATAGTTTGTCCCATTTCGATAGACTGTACACGCCTACGTGTACATTGTGCTTAAGAAGCGTGTTTCTAGGTTGGACGATAAATAAATCGAATAAATTTTAAATTTGATAAATAAATCGAATAAGCGTTCGTTCGTGAAATCTTTCCCAAGATTTCGTTTTCCCAAGTGTTTTTTCATTCGTTTAGATTATCTAGTAAAAGGGCATCTAGTAAATGATTCTACGATTTATCAGTTCAGCAGGCTCGGTCTTATTTCGATTGCAGTGAATCAGTCGCGATTATTTCGATGAATATATATCATATCGAACGCGACGAGAAACGAGAAACGTAGCTGCGAAAGTGTAGTTTTGGCAATAGCGTTCGTCGGTCACAGTAGGAATCCGTACTTCTAATTGTAGCGGATGATTAAAGAACCGCCGCGTATCGCCTGTAAAATTACGCACTTACTAACTATAATTAGAATAAAGATGCGTTCGCGAGAGTAGCCGATTTTAATATGAATCGGCAATTGAATTGCGAAATTCGTGTGCTTTGCTTAAGATTGCAATGTTCTTTTCCAAATCTACCTAGAACCGCTTTGTTCAACAATTATAATAAATATAGCTTCGAAAAGTTATGATAAATGTAATAAATAAATTACAATAAATATAGTTTTAAAATAAGTGTAAAATACAAGCCTCGAGACACATTTTCTGACATTTAAAAAATATCGAGATCCTTTACGAATCTCTTCATAAAATCGATACAAGATATACATTTATATATATATTTTTATAAATATATTTTGTAAATATATATTTTATAACGAATATTATTCCATAGAATAAATTAAATTAGTTCTGTAATTGCCCACTATGCGTTTTGCAAAAATTAGTCTGTAATGTAATTGCCCACTATGAGTTTGACCTATCTCCATTTCTATGTTATAAATTACATTACAGTTGTGTTATTCTTAGTATCGCGATGATAAATTTGCGAGAGTAACCGATTTAACACTGCCAGTAAATTGTAACCTTGAGGTTAAAATTTTTTTCAAGTCTACACACGAAATTGTCCATTATCGGTTTGACCTCTCTCTATTAATTCCAGTGTTTTAAATTACATTACAGTTGTGTTATTCTTAGTATCGCGATGATAAATTTGCGAGAGTAACCGATTTAACACTGCCAGTAAATTGTAACCTTGAGATTAAATTTTTTTTCAAGTCTACACACGAAATTGTCCATTATCGGTTTGACCTCTCTCTATTAATTCCAGTGTTTTAAATTACATTACAGTTGTGTTATTCTTAGTATCGCGATGATAAATTTGCGAGAGTAACCGATTTAACACTGCCAGTAAATTGTAACCTTGAGGTTAAAATTTTTTTCAAGTCTACACACGAAATTGTCCATTATCGGTTTGACCTCTCTCTATTAATTCCAGTGTTTTAAATTACATTACAGTTGTGTTATTCTTAGTATCGCGATGATAAATTTGCGAGAGTAACCGATTTAACACTGCCAGTAAATTGTAACCTTGAGGTTAAAATTTTTTTCAAGTCTACACACGAAATTGTCCATTATCGGTTTGACCTCTCTCTATTAATTTCAGTGTTTTAAATTACATTACAGTTGTGTTATTCTTAGTATCGCGATGATAAATTTGCGAGAGTAACCGATTTAACACTGCCAGTAAATTGTAACCTTGAGGTTAAAATTTTTTTCAAGTCTACACACGAAATTGTCCATTATCGGTTTGACCTCTCTCTATTAATTCCAGTGTTTTAAATTACATTACAGTTATGTTATTCTTAGTATCGCGATGATAAATTTGCGAGACTAACCGATTTAACACTGCCAGTAAATTGTAACCTTGAGATTAAAATTTTTTTCAAGTCTACACACGAAATTGTCCATTATCGGTTTGACCTCTCTCTATTAATTTCAGTGTTTTAAATTACATTACAGTTGTGTTATTCTTAGTATCGCGATGATAAATTTGCGAGAGTAACCGATTTAACACTGCTAGTAAATTGTAACCTTGAGGTTAAAATTTTTTTCAAGTCTACACACGAAATTGTCCATTATCGGTTCGACCTCTCTCTATTTTAACTCCAGCGTTTTGTATTACATTGCAATCATGTTCCAGCAGAATTGTAGCGATACATTTGCACTGCATCGGGTAAATACCGATTTAACATATGAAAACTTGCTTATCGAATTTAATATATACAATTTTTGCCAAATTTCCAAATCTCTCACCGTTAACTCGACAGCATTGTAAATTATATTACAGCCATTGTATTATTTCTGGTTATCTAGCGGCGTACTCGGCAAGTTGTATATATCTGGACGATCAATTGAGTTCACTTGTCAATTCAACGGGTGAATCGCGTGTCTCCATTTATTAAGCACGCGATATTCTTCTGCGATGGATTTTCTATATATTCTTCTAGTCATCGAATAACGCGATATGTCACTTATATAACAACGACGTGTGTCTTACGAAGACAACGAGGTAGGTTTCTCTCTAATTTAATCCAGCTGGAACTTACCGTGTCCTAACCGTGTCATAAATTCTACTAAAGTAGATGACGTCCGGTGTCGTACCTGAAGCATTAAGTTTTATCGAATTATGGGCGACCTTATACGTCGACGTATCTTCCTTAACTTGATCATTCACGTTTCTGAGTTTTCGAATTTCCTCTTAATAATTCTGCCGCGAATTTCGAATGCGTGTACGAAAATCTATTTACTGTGTGTTGCCAGAATTCGGTGACACGAGTCAAATATTATATACGAGAGTTATATGTAGAACTGATTGACAAATAGAAATTGAGACGTTTTTCCAGGAAACGGGGGTCGATCGAATTCAATTCTAGATTTTATTATTCTAGATTTTATTTCAATTCTAGATTTTATCATTCTGGATTTTATTTCAATTCTAGATTTTATCATTCTGGATTTTATTTCAATTCTAGATTTTATTATTCTAGATTTTATTATTCTAGATTTTATTTCAATTCTATATTTTATTATTCTAGATTTTATTTCAATTTTAGATTTTATTATTCTGGATTTTATTTCAATTCTATATTTTATTATTCTAGATTTTATTTCAATTCTAGATTTTATTATTCTAGATTTTATTATTCTAGATTTTATTTCAATTCTAGATTTTATCATTCTGGATTTTATTTCAATTCTAGATTTTATCATTCTGGATTTTATTTCAATTCTATATTTTATTATTCTAGATTTTATTTCAATTCTAGATTTTATTATTCTAGATTTTATTTCAATTCTAGATTTTATTATTCTAGATTTTATTATTCTAGATTTTATTTCAATTCTAGATTTTATCATTCTGGATTTTATTTCAATTCTAGATTTTATCATTCTGGATTTTATTTCAATTCTATATTTTATTATTCTAGATTTTATTTCAATTCTAGATTTTATTATTCTAGATTTTATTTCAATTCTAGATTTTATTATTCTGGATTTTATTTAAATTCTAGATTTTATTTCAATTCTTGATTTTATTTCAATTCTAGATTTTATTATTCTAGATTTTATTATTCTAGATTTTATTTCAATTCTATATTTTATTATTCTAGATTTTATTTCAATTTTAGATTTTATTATTCTGGATTTTATTTCAATTCTATATTTTATTATTCTAGATTTTATTTCAATTCTAGATTTTATTATTCTAGATTTTATTTCAATTCTAGATTTTATTATTCTAGATTTTATTATTCTAGATTTTATTTCAATTCTAGATTTTATCATTCTGGATTTTATTTCAATTCTAGATTTTATCATTCTGGATTTTATTTCAATTCTATATTTTATTATTCTAGATTTTATTTCAATTCTAGATTTTATTATTCTAGATTTTATTTCAATTCTAGATTTTATTATTCTAGATTTTATTATTCTAGATTTTATTTCAATTCTAGATTTTATCATTCTGGATTTTATTTCAATTCTAGATTTTATCATTCTGGATTTTATTTCAATTCTATATTTTATTATTCTAGATTTTATTTCAATTCTAGATTTTATTATTCTAGATTTTATTTCAATTCTAGATTTTATTATTCTGGATTTTATTTAAATTCTAGATTTTATTTCAATTCTTGATTTTATTTCAATTCTAGATTTATTACTATTCTAGATTTTATTTCAATTCTAGATTATAGATTATATTTGTACATTCGCGTGTATTTGTCATCGTTTTGCACGAGAAGCAGCTTTCTCTTGTTTTCCATTCTGATTTATCTGAACTGAGTGCATTAAATATCGAATGTGAATTTCTTTTTTATCGAAAAGTGGTAATCAACGTCTATGTTACTCGTGCTGTGCGCGTGATTTCCTTGAAAAAAAAAAATATATCAGAATTATTCGCGTTCGTTGTATCGAAGTTCACGATGGTAAGATTAGACCGATGATTTGTAATACGAATGAAATTTTGAGCAGATTTTATGGCTGAGTGTAAGGTGAAAAAAATTACGAATAACAAGATCGTTCTCTTTGAATGAATTTAATCGAGTGTAATAGATTCAAGAATAATTGGTGTTACGAATGTGTACGATACAATGTTCGAATTCTTGAATGTTTATGTTTTTAATTCGTCCTTAGAGCTTGAACACAACGAATGTAATAAACTATCGATTATTATTATAGTCGAGGTTGAGGTACTGTTCTAAACATTGGCTGTTGACGTGACATAAGTAAGTATATCGAAAGTCGCAATCAGTGAAATTCGTAACACTATTTATCAATCAATTAATTTACAAACTTACTCTCTTTGGAGCACGAATTTTGTTAGTTTTTTATTTCTGCCCCGTCGTTCATAATGATTACGATTCGCAGATAAAATTCGTGATTTCATGAAAATTCACACTCTCGAGGCACACGCAAATAAGAAAGTATAGGATCTCGGCAGAAAATTGATTTATGCACCAAGGGCGCTATATTTCGACTATTTTACTATTTTAATTCTGCGCGTCGAAATTTTTCCGCGAAATTCACGACAATTCACGGTTGTCTAGCATTTAATTAACGCACAAGGTGTGTTAATTAAATTGTAAAGTTCACGCGCAGAAGCGAGAACGAAATTCACTGAATTTCGTCTAAGCAGCTACAATTTATCACGTTATTATTATTATCATCACGTTATCACGTGAGAGCAGTCAGTCACAATGTAAAAAAAAGGAGCGTCACGTAATATCGTTAATTCAATGCCATACTGCCTTCAACATGCATTGCCGTGCAACTGTGTCGTTACGTGCATCGACAATCGGTTTTTATCGATTCTCTCCGCTGTGTCGTGTACGTGCATCCCCTATGTCCTCAAATTAACACGTTAACATTTTTGTCTACCTTTTGCCAGATTCTTTGGAAAAAAGATCGTCGCGACAGTGAGTGAAAACACATTCACGCGCTTCGTTTGCTAATTGAATAATTCTGAATCGAAAACGATCGTGACGACGAACTGGTTATTTCTTCTTCTTTTTTTTCTTTTCTCAAATTGACTTCACTCAGCTATCAAGTCAGCTTTTAATTGAAGAAGTATAATGGTTGGAGTTTCACTTGTTTCTGCCTGTTAATGACTCCAGCAACCGCTCAACGTTGCTCTCTGCATCTGCTTTCTGCCACGAAATTCACAATTTATCATGTAATTTTCGGTTGAAACCGATTCACGGACCACGCTTGAGTTATTATTGAAAATTCGAATGTTCGTACTTTTTAATTTATATATACATATGTAGGGATATAGTTTAGACGATTTATTATATTAAATAATAAAGAAAACGGAAACAAAACGACAAATGATAAATACAAGATAGACAAGTCGAACAACAATAATTCGAATAAACTTAAACGACACGATTAATATACAACACCAATTGCTCTTTTGACCACGCTCGTTCAACACTCTTTTTCGACTCTCTCCTGACACGCACGACTTTCTTCTTTTTTAAAAAAAAAAAAAGAAAAGCGCTCAGTGCCAACGCTGTGCCTCTCACATCACATTCATACTTTTTATTCGCGCATCTTCAGCAAACAGGCCATCTATTAAAAGTAAGAATAACTAAATATATAACTATACACAATGATTTCGATACTACATATATATATATATATATTTTTTTTTTTTTAATGTAGAGAGAGGGTGTCTCTATTCCTCGAATTCTGAGACTTAATTTGCCAAATTAGTTTGAAGCTGGTAAAGCGATTTAGGTGAATCCTATTTGTGATACATCAATCGCTGTTAATCGTGCATCAGAAGTGAATCGAAGTCAGTATCTCATTCAGTCAGCTTTCATCTTTCAACTACGAAGCAGTTTTTGCTTCTCGTTTTCTACATTTTTTGTTTGTTTGTTTGTTATTCGTGCGTTTGCACTGTTCAAAGAAATTTCGAGAATTTTTCAGAGCATATATATATATATATATTTTTTTTTTCTTTTTTTTTTTAAGAGCGTGCATACGTGTGTAGAAGCAAGACTCGTGGCACTATTTAAAGAAGCAAAGGTAGCCTTGAACTATCGAGAGAAGGCGATCGTGTTAATGACTACTCTGTGAGCAACGTAATCGCTCGAGATACAGCATCGAAACCATTCCGCAACGAAACTTCAAACACTCGTGCGAAACTCGAAATTCGAAATAAAAACGAAATTGCATCGCGTGTTTGTAAATTCGAGATAAACCGAAACAACGAAATAGACAAACCGGCTGGTAAAAACTTGTTGCTTGGCGAGTGTGTGAACGAGAATCGTTGTATTTATTTGACCAATGCCAGCGATCGAAACTTCGGACATTTCGGAATAAAAAAAAAAAAAAAAAGAAAAAAAAGAAAAAGAAAGAAAAATAGAAAACTTTACAATACGATGAAGTACACAAGCTTTTGTTTGTACACTTTACGAAAGGTCTCTGAAACAAAAAAATACACCGTTTCACGTGTCTGTAAAATATCCAGAACAAATTACAAATTGACCATTTCGGTTGTTTCTCGATGGGAGACGAGCAAATCGTTACGTTACAACAACTCGACAGAGATGAGATCGATCTCGACGCGAATTTTCAGATTACATTCGGAAGTTGGACGTTTCTAGCGTCTCCACACGTTGACACACACACACACACACACATACACACACACACACACACACATATGGGACTATCTTTCAGCAGGCGCGTCAATGCGAATGCAAATAAACGGTGTGCCAAGGCACACCCACTCCCTTCAATTACATTCAATGGCGGGATCCACCCTCGTGGCGAGTGAAACGCGCATGTAATCGTACGTACATACATAGGCGTGTATTATGTGCACGCTCGGTTTTGTCTCCGCGATATCATTATGTTGGAGTTTCTATTTATGACGGTCCTAGGAAGCAGGACGGCCATAGTGTATCTATCCTAGCGCTCCGTATCGAACTATACTTTTAAAAAAAAATATTTTCCTTCAAGACGATACTTCAGTCTTTTCTCCGTCTTTTTTTTTTTTTTTTTTTTTTGGAACGGGGGAAGTGGAAACGTACTCCACTATTATTAGTAAATAAGAATTAGTACTTTTCATACTTATATAATATGAAAAATACTTTGTATAATAAGTATAATACTTTATATATATATATAAGTATGAAAAATAATTATTTTAAGACGTTTCTTATTTTTACTATATATATTTTTCATCCTAAGTAAATGCAATATCGTGATATCGAGATTTGAGATCACAAGTTCATTTTACTTGGTTCGTTAATTTCACTTGCAGTATCAATATTCGGATATTCCGCGGAATTACAGATTGGACGAAATTAGTTTCTCATTCCTTGATTGAAATGTTTTCGTTCTTTTCGTTTCTCACGTATCACGAGCGTTGTAACACATAACTGTGAATTTTATTTTATTTTATTTTTCCAAATTCGCGAGACCGCGCGTTAAAATCAACGAAAATTGGAACGCGCTTCGAACGCAAGTTTCATTCGTCAACGACAGGATGAAATTCCAAAGATCGCTCGAAGATCGGTTTATATCGTAAACAGTGGAATTCATTAAGCGAGGAATTTAATAAATATCAGAACGTTGGAAAGAAGCTGCGTGAATAATGGTGGAAGATAATGACAGATAATAAAAGGCCGTAAATAACGACGGCAGTTTATTAAAATACAATGAGTAATTGCGAAGAGGTTTATATATATATATATATATATATAAAGAACTGTATGAATTTGTGAATTAATCTGATAGTTATTTTCCTCGACTATCATTATATTTCCAATAGAAATACTCGGACTAAGCTCGAGTAACTAATTATTTTAACTTTTTCTTTCTTTTTTTCTCTTTTTTTTTCTTTGAAACTAGCTTACTTCGATCTCAGTTTCCTCTTTCCTCTTTCGTTCGATCGATCAATTTTCTATCAATTCTGGCTAACAAGAAGGACTTGGAAGATCTCGAAGAGGTTTAATTATTATTAGAACAGACATAGTTCGTTTAATTTGCCTCTCGAAAGCACGTGGTTCATTATCTCGTAATTCATTAAATCGTAAATTCGCTGACGATGCGATAGGCCAAATAGTTTCAACACGGTGTTAACGAGTTATTCCTTGATTTCGTTGACGAGACATTCGTTGTCTGTTAATTTTTCTTAATCCATTTGTAATTCTAGCTTCCGGCGCAGTGGGTAATTAAAAACAACAAAATTGCAATTTAATCGCTCTGCGTTCTTTCTCACTGTAATATTGAATATTTATCGTTCCCGTGTGTAACTTACAAAACTGATTTTTCTTTTTTTTTGGAGACTATGCCTCGATTAAGACGACAACGTCATAAATTCACAACGCAGAAATATATTCGACGACATAATTAACAGACAGAATACCCTAGAGTTAAAGCACGTTTAATGCAAAAATCCCTACTACAACGATCACAAAATCGATAAATTTTCTTTTATTTCGATAAGTTTTAGTTTTCAACTTTTCTTTTGTTCGCCAACGTGTCATCAATCGCGCTTGATTTTTTTCATTAATATAATTGTAGTAACACGAGGCAGAGAAAATTTAGAAATCTACGACAGGAAATTATACTTGACGATGTAATTAATTGATAGACAGAACAGAGTTAAGAACACGTTTAATGCAAAAATTGTCTGTTGATTTTGAATTTTGAATTCATCTTTTGCCACCGTCACGCGTTGCCAACTACGCTCGATTTTTTATTAATGTCATTACGATACAAATGATCCGATAATTCCTAAACAGGATACTCTCTCAAAGAGTTAAAGCGCGTTTGATGGACGAAAATTGCCGCTGTATAACGATCGCCAGTCTATATAGTTTCTTAAAATTTTCTCCTGCCTGTCACATGTTCGCCACGTGGCTCTGCACGTAACGCGTCCATAAACACGGAAATGTACGGCAGAAACAGCACGTGCAATAATTGAAACTTGAAAATGGTGGCGAGGTTACGTAGGCCAAGAGTGGACTTGGCCAGTCGTCGCGGCTATCAATGACCATTACTACTGGCCGGACTCACGTGTCGGACACTGACGGCCGCGACTACTGGCTATTGTACAGTAGTATACACGCGTAATCAACCGACTGGTTTCCTCCAATGGTGCGATTATAAACGAAACGCGTGTAGAACACGTGACAGAGATCTACTTGTAAATCGCTAAGCTAATCGCTGTTGAAACGAAATTTTACAAAGTCACGAATTACTATTCGAACTATGAACAGGATGAATAGAAAAAAATGGTTTCATAACTTTTAGGTAGTATAGTAGATAGTCGGAACATGGGAAAAAAGGTTCTCCATAAGTGTGGATCGAGAGAAATCAATCGAAGTTACAAGCGATTTTCTGTTTCGGTTGAAACATGTGAAGAAGTTAGAACACACTCCTTGGGAACCACCCATTGAAAGAGTACGTAATTCTTTAATACGAAGGTGTGTCGAACATGCGTAGAAATGAAAGGAGGACATCGTAGAGAATCTTCCGTAATCAGAAAAAGAAGAAATTACAAGGTGAAATATTTACAGTTATGATAGCTTTCGAAGCGAAGTGATTTTCTTCAATCGAAGTAAAAAATCGTTTATAACTTTGAAACTAATTAATTTCTCGACTCATCTTTATTTTCTTCATATTTCGGCCAGTACTATCTACCCCAAAAGTTACGAGTACCCTTTTTTTTCTAGTCACCCTGTGTGTAACAGCAACGAGTTTAAGGAAGCGAACGAGAATCCCCGCAGAGCTCGGCTGATTGATCTGCGTTCTGCGCGTGATTGCAAAATCACAGTGATAAATTGCACTTGTTGCTCCTCTCGGTCGATGAATTATCGCGCTGCAAGTTTTTTGGCCATCGAGCGACAAACGGTGCGGAGAACTGTGTCGGCGTATTCAGAAATGACGTTAATACTGGCAGTTGTTCGAAATTTGACGACAACGAATTAATTATGCAACGAAATAAATATTCGCAGTATTTCGAGATGCAAGGTAGATCTCGTTCGTTTATAGCGAAACGTCTTGGCATAAAATACAAACTGTTTTTACCACTTGTGGCGGGAATCAGTCAAGAGTGAGCGTAGGCGTGCGGCTCGAACGCGCTTAAACGCTCGCCGCACTCGCTGGCTTCTAATACACTGTTCGTGAAAAAGCACGATTCGAAAGTATCCGTAAACGCGCGTCGTTTGTATTTCTAAAAAATCAGGCGAAACCACGCGAAACCACGTCAGGGAATTCACGTCATGTTGCGCAAGATCGTGCAAGCTCGCGTAAGATCGCGCAAGATCTCGTAAGAGGCCATCAGAAAGCCCGCGAAAACATCATCGCGATATTTCGACGAAAATCGAACGAATGACGAATAATTTTGTTCCCCTCGACGTGCGTTACGTGTGTATTATCGACTGATAACACCTCGTTGTCGCGTAATCAACGTCGATGGTTAGTGACCGGTGACGTTGCTCCGTGGCGTCGCGCGATTTGTAAATTTTTAACAGAACTTGCCAACTCGCGGTGAAAGTTGCTCCAGTGTTAATACATCGACCTTGGATGTCGCGATTCGCCGCGAGTTACGCGTCCAACATTCAGAGCCGCGTTTCGAATTCGCGTATCTGTTCCAATAGTTCGATCGCTTCGATGAATTTTTCTGCACAGTTCCGCATAGTATTTTTACCAGTCGAATGAATTCGACCGAAACACACTCTCGTGTGTTACAATAAAATATAATTTTCGGGTCGGTGATTCGCACGGAGATCGATGATTCACACGTTCCTTATTGTCACGAAAATTACGGCTGTTGGCCATCACGTTGATGGACCACATACAAGAATTTCACGCGTTTCTTTCCTTTTTCAACTACCACGTTGGCTACGACAGCCAACGATTACCTAATTTCCGCGGCAACGTTCATTGTTACGGCTGTGCTCCGCGAGCACAATTGTTGTGTAATTTTTGAAGAGGTAACGAGGGAAGTGCCTCTCTCTGTTCCATCGACGATGTATGCGCCGTTGAGAAAACAAACGTTTCGGATAGTCGAATAATACACGGTGGTGATCTGTGTAAATACACGCAACGACGAACGTTTTATAGCATAATGGCGCACAGTGTGGGGGACGGTTGGTTCTCGCATGTTGCTAATTCTCGACCAAACTGCGCCGAGAGCAGCAATTCCATTAGAATTCGACAAAGACGAAAAATCTGACATTCTGAGTTTTCTCACTGAGGTTAACGAGGCGGCCTCGTCTCCGGGATAGGACGAGTTTATTTATCCGAACGGTATAATTGGAAGCTAACCTTTCCGCCAGTGTGTCCCCGGTTAAGCTTCCTCGCCATTTGCTCGACCTATATAGCGAAATTTAACCTCTCTTCCCTTCACGCTGGATCGCCATCTATTTTCCTTCGAGCGGCACCAAGCCGGGCGAGACCATATCTGTCTCATTGATTATTTAACTCGGCATCCTATCTCTAAACTCGACCGAGGCGACAGATGACGAAGTTTTTACATCTTGCGCTCCCACCGTCCTTCATGCATGGGTATCTATTTCTGCCGGCAAATATATATATCGGTAAAGCCGCGAATCTTTAATAAGTTTCGACGTTCGAACTCGTGGATAAATGTTGAGCGACCGCGGAGGTCGCCGGGCGAATATTTCATCGCATGCTCCAATTTCTCCCTATTTACGTACGTACGCTCGCTTTTGAACGTTGCCACGTTAAGAACAAACGTGCACCGTTAACGAGTGTCTCGCTCGTTACTCGTTAATTAGTAATTCTCGAAGTGAGCGTTGATAACGATGCTACTATTCGTACTATATATCGGTCTGGCGAACTTTGTCCCTTTGGCAGCTTTTGATATCGACGAACGTGTATTTGCAAGATTTTCGTGACATTGGCAGTGCATCGATTCCAAAGAACTCAGCTTACTGTTAGTAAATCTATTCCGACGGTAAAGCAAAACTGTATTTACTTTAGCACTTAATCGACGAGTCACGAAAGTATTTCGTTTTTAAGTTTGTCCTGAGCGCGAAAACGCAGAAGATGCGCGCGCAGCCGGTCTGTAGGTTAAGCGTATTACTCGTCTGTCAAATTTTGTTCTAGCAGCTTTGAGTGAACGTGACTTTGTAAAATTTCGTGACATCGACGGTATATCGATTTTAACGGCTTAGCTTAGCAAATTTATTTCGATGAAAAAGCGGTAATTTAATCTGCGGGTCACGGAATATTTCGTCTTTACGCTCTTGGCCACATATGTGGACAGTTAATTAACGTCCTATAAAAGAGCTACGTACTTCCATTCGCGAAACCATAAAAAAAAAAAGAAATAGTTACTTTTTGAAATTCTGAAACGTGAACTTAATTTTTTTTATGTGTTATTTCCTTCATTTACCAGAAAATAAAGTGAAATGAAATTAAATTTCTGTGTTGCAATTGGAGAATTAAAAATTCGTCACTGAAGAGGTTAAGTTTCTCCTGAGCGCGAAAACGCAGAAGATGCGCGCGCAGCCGGTCTGTAGGTTTAGCGTATTACTCGTCTGTCAAATTTTGTTCTAGCAGCTTTGAGTGAACGTGACTTTGTAAAATTTCGTGACATCGACGGTATATCGATTTTAACGGCTTAGCTTAGCAAATTTATTTCGATGAAAAAACGGTAATTTAATCTGCGGGTCACGGAATATTTCGTCTTTACGCTCTTGGTCACATATGTGGACAGTTAATTAACGTTCTATAAAAGAGCTACGTACTTCCATTCGCGAAACCATAAAAAAAAAAGAAATAGTTACTTTTTGAAATTCTGAAACGTGAACTTAATTTTTTTTATGTGTTATTTTCTTCATTTACCAGAAAATAAAGTGAAATGAAATTAAATTTCTGTGTTGCAATTGGAGAGTTAAAAATTCGTCACTGAAGAGGTTAAGTTTCTCCTGAGCGCGAAAACGCAGAAGATGCGCGCGCAGCCGGCTTGCAGTGTAAGTGTACTATTCGTTATATCGGCCTGCCCAACTTTGTTCTAGCAATTTTTGATGATGAACAGCGAAAACGTGTCTTTGCAAGATTTCGTGAAATTGATTTTAACGATTTAGCTTAGCAAATTTATTCCAATCTGCGCGTTGCGGAATATTTCGTCTTTAAGTTTCTCCTAAGCGCGAAAACGCAGAAGACGCGCACGCAATTCATTCTAGATCGAAGTGTTAGACGAAACAAATTTCATCGCGACGTCTGGATATTTATTGACGTTGCATTGATACAGAAGAGCTAGGTAATTTGTAAAATCGAGCGAAATTACATAAATTACGTAAATTACATAGTGATGCGCGAAAGTAATACATAAAGGTAAATTGCATAAATTACGTAAATTACTTAATAAAGAAAACGAAGGGGGGAGGGGTGAAACGAGATTGGATTAAGAAGAACGACCATATTCGGAAGAAAAGTCGTTAGTTTCAGGCTGGCAGACAGCCAATCGTCTCAGGTTCAAGCTTCGGAGGAGACTCGCGGTGACGTTGCTGCTGGCTGAGAACACATAACAATTGTCTATAGGTCGGTCCAGCGGCGGGCTAAAATGTTGGACAGAACTGGAAGCCCTGGCCCTTCTTCGTTCGACTGACACGCTTTCACTGTGCCAAGTCCTATTAACGATAATCTAGTTTTCCAGTTAAGAACGAAGCAAGCACACACACACACACACACACACACACACATTTACATAGGCTTGCGCGTGTTTACTCTCTGGATCACTCTCTCAGGGTCTTCCCTTTCCTTCAAGTATATATCTCAAGATATTCGTTCATTTGCATTTGTGCAAATGTCGTTTGCGCAGTTGCATCAGTGCAGCTCGCGAATTAACTGGAAAACGAGTACAAAGCCAAAGGGGTCAGCCAAACGAAGCAAAGCTTCTTTTCTTTCTCGCTGTCCAACTTGTTTGCGAACTTTTACCAGAATCTCAGTTCAGTTCTGTTTCGTCTATCTCGTTTGGTTCAGGCTTCGACGAATCCAATCCAAGGTAAATTCATTGGTTTAGACTTTAGAAGTATAAATTGGAAGGTGTACGAATCCCTGTGCTTCAAAATTCCATCAAAATCTCCGTAGTCGTAATCTTCTGTTATTTCTTCTTTTATTTCGCTTCTGTTTTTCTCTTCCAGGAAAATAAATCAATTCTCCGAGAAGGATCTATCTTTCTTTCGATTTCTTTAAGGATGCTCTCTTACGCGATAGGTGATAATTTCAGATAATAAATTTCGTGAAAATCAGCTGATATCGGTTAACTGAGATTTTCCAGTGTTAAGTATATCAGTCCAATGTTCTACAGAGATTCTATAGATATAAGTTCTATAGATGCAAGAGAAAAATTTCAAACTACATTTTTGTAAAATGAAAAGATCTTTCGCAAATTCTCTCTCTCTCTCTCTCTCTCTCTCTCTCTCTCTTTCGTGTCCCATCTCGAAAACAAGTTGTTTCCTTTTCTTTTTTTGACGAACGTTGCCGGAATAAAGAAAAACATGATTCATCGGCACAAGAAGTAGATTCTTCAGACCATAAAGTGCCTTCGCCGGGGTAAACGGTTGGTCATATGAAATTCCTACCTTTTTTTTCTCTTCTTTTTTTTTTTTTTTTTTTAACGTGTCGCAGCACTTGACCCAAATTGTTTGCGACCACCAGCGTAGAGAGATAGAGGCAAAGACAAAGGCAGTGGAAAAATAAAACAAAACCGGCGAGAGAGCAAGTAGGAAGAGGTGGAATTAAAGAGGAAGCGATTGTCGACATCGTGTTTATAGTGGAAACCACTTCCGCCGTGAGGATCGTTATCACGCTCACGGTTCCTGTGGCTATTAGTTTCTTTATTCCTCGGTCAACGCAGCCGTTAAATCGCGTTCTTGGTAATCTTCGTTCGTGATACGACCGAAGAAATGCGCATGCTTCTCGCAATTGGGAAATTCAGAGACAGTTGTTAACTTTAACTTGAACATTCTCAAATTGAAATCGACTGATGTTTCTCTTTTTTTTTTTATTAATAGTTAAACGACCGTCGTCTTGTCTTTGCACGTATTTCGTAAGAAAGTAGTCAGATATCATCGAGGGATTGTTCAACCAGTCTTGTTCAATTGTTGCATGATCGAACAATTTCTTCCTCTGTATTTCGAGTCCTCTTCGGATCGAGATTTTTCGAACAGAAACGATGCTTTCTAATTGGTCTTCTGGTAATCCGGATCAGATGAATTTTATACTTTTTCTCAGTGGCAAATTGGCAGAACGATCGACCGATCGTTCCACTAATCGATGCCCTGGTAATTAAGCGACGAGGTGGTGGGACGAGAAGTGGTAAATATTGCATCGGTATCATCGCGGCTTGTTTGGCACGTAGCTGCGCCGTTTTATCGGCGATAAAATTTCAGGACTTAATTTCGCGTTTCACCCCCCTATAAATAGTTGGGCGAGAAAAACTCGGTCGAGTTTCTGGCGTTGGCGCGAAACGACGGAAACTTGGGGCTATGCCATCTCGGGATGTAAAATTTCTTGCCTGGCAACCGTGCGCTCCGGCCGTATTCCCTCCTACTTTCTGCCACTTAGTGCGTTTCAATTTCGGCCATTCTTACGTTCTGGCCGTGCTCTCTCTTTCTCTCTCTCGCGAAGGTAAAGTCTACCTTTGGCGTCATTGTCACCTGCCGAGAATATCTCTCGATATCTACTCGTTCCTAGGACATTCGTCGATCCTAATCAAGTCCTTTAAGATTAAGATTAAATTATAATCCTTCATTCCGCTTTAATTATATATTGTTCCAAAGTTTTTCTTTTCTTTCACTTAACTTAAGTGTCATCAAACTTTCGAATTTTTCTAAATCTCAGGAATAGATTCTCCGCAGGAAGGATAGTCGGGAGATAATGAAAAATCCACATAGTTGCAAGAAATTGCCAACAAATGTATTTCACTGTGACAGCGGTGAAACGAAACGAAAGTCAAAGCTTTACGCTTGCCACGCGCGTAAAGAAGAGAGCACGCGGGCTTCGTCGAAATAATAAACCGGAAAGTAAACGAAACACTATGATCGTATTATATGAACGAGCATAGAAATTTCCAGCGTGGAAATTCGCGGGTCACGCGCGGTGAACTGTCTATTTTATTATCGCCTCGCGGCGATTGATCTCGTCGGGATCTTTCGCTTGATAGGATCTTGTTGGTAGATCCACTTAGGATCGCGGGAGCGCACGGTCGCGCAAGAGTTACCGGTGCACGTTATATCCAACGTTACGAAAATAGCGAGGGCAACTCGTGATGAGTCTGCCCGAGACCCACGCTAATTCGCACGGCTAAATTAAGAACGGCAATGCTTATTTATAGGCGAGGTGCGATAGGTCAGATTGTCACCAAGACGAGAAAAAAAATGAAACGACCGGTCTCTCGGCGAAAGATTGTGCGTGTTAAATGAAAAGGAAATAAAAAAAATAAAAAAAAAATAAAACAAAGTCACCGTAAGTTCGGCACGGAGGAGAAAACGCGCGATGAACAGGAGAAGCAGAAATGCTTTCGTGGTCATTTCGTTTGGTCTAGTCTCATCTAGTATCGTCTGGTTGCTGTCGCCCTGCGACACACAGGTTATTTTCGAGGATGCTCCTACGTTTATTATTAAAGCTTCAGCTACTTGTTACACTTAAATCTGTATTTCGAGATTACGTTGCCGACCAGACAATGGCGTAGTAAACGACATCGTAACAGCGACAGTGATGTTTATGCGCGATTCATTTCTCATCGGAAACGAGAGGGAGGCGACAGCTTATTCAGGTTATGACGAGCGCGCAACTGAATGTAGCGGCGGAGATAAAATTAGAATTTTCAGGATCTTTGGTGCAGTTGCATTGAGAATGTCGCGGTACGGTTTTTACGTGTATCTATCTTTAGACGTTAGAATTATTGTTATCAACTTTTTTTTTCTTCATCTGATCGCGCAATCACGTAACGTTCTACAACAATTTACTCGCACGATAATTGATTAATTGATGACATTGACCAATTGATAGTTTGCAAGTCTTCTCTTTCATTGTGTGTGTGTATGTGTGTGCGCGCGTATATATATATATATATAAGTTTGGTAATTTTATAATTTTATATATGTGATATATATAAATAATAAGATACAATCTTAAATACATCTTTAGATACAAAATTATTATTATTATTATTATTATTAATATTTACATGAACTATTATTAATTTTTAATTTGATCATATAATTTTCCATAATCCACTCGTACAGTAATTTATTAATTAATAACATTAGGTTGTAAATAATAGTTTTCCTTATATATATATATATATATATATATATATATATATCAGGATGTTCAGTTTTATAATCTGACAAACGAAATTGTCTTCTAAACCAAAATGTTTCAAACAAGGACAGTGAATACTATCTCTGGCAATATTTCCTCATTTTCCATGCATAGATTTAAATTTTATAAAATTGAATTTAGTAGGTTAATATTAATTTTTTTTTATAGAGAATAAAAAGAGTCTAAAGTCGAAGAAATTTTTTTAAAATTTCACCAAATTACTTGCCTCTCGAGACACGACGAGATTTGTCTGAAACACTTCTTCGAGCGAATGAATGATTCAGAAGGGTAATTCCATTTATAAGTTAAAACTGATAGCTTAATAATTTTATAATTCTACATACGTAACATATAATACGAATATTTTACGATTTCACGTATATAATAGTTGAACGTACGAGCATGTGATGAATTTTATGTATTTTACGTCACGCAGGATGGGTCAATTGATCAGTGGGTTTCAATGTAATTGAAAAATAAAATTTCGGTAACATTAATTCATTGAAAATTGAAATTATCGACCGACAACATTCGTTAATTATGAAATTCATTCCAACGAAATCCAAGTCCCAAATTCGTAAGATAATGTTCGCTCGAAATCGAGATTGGTCGATCTTCTTTTTTCTTTCTTTTTTTTTTTCTTTTTTCTTTAAGAGTTATTTAACCGGACAAGTTGAGAGTTCACGGTACGGTGCATTTCTTTAACGTTGTCCTTTGGAGAGAGCAATTGGTTGGAAAGGCTTCTGCCGATGGAAAAGGATAAAACCGCCAGCGATAGTGATAACCTAGTGACCTACCTCTCAGTTACCACGCTGCTCGTTCGCCCTCTTTGAAAGCCACTGGTATCACACGTGCACAACCAGCTTATTTTGCCAAGAAAGGGCAAGATTATTGTTGCGCTTCGTTAAAATCATTCGCCGATTTTTAATTGCAATATAATTAATTAATACACTAATGTCGGCCGCATTTAGTCAATTTATCCTCAAGCTGCGTTAGGTAGACTTCCGCTGTATTTTGCGGAAAATTCAAAGGTAATTTAAAGACAAAAAAAAATATACACAGGATGTATTGTCGTTATTATCATTACTATAATTAGTCTTATAAAAATTATTATTTAAATTCAAAGGTAATTTAAAGACAAAAATATACACAGAATATATCGTCGTTATTATAATTACTATAATTAGTCTTGTGAAAATTTCAATTTCGGTAACTTAGCTTAGTGGACAAATGGTGATTTTATTTTTAAATAATATTTCGTCGTTGATGTCATCGAATGAACAAAGGGGATTTAATTGAACGAGCGTTGCAGCACACCTATAAATAATATTCGTCGCGTTTAATTAATTTATCGTCGAAGTTTCTCTGCGTTTCTCGAAACGATTAGCAGAGTTAGGTGGACTTTCGCTGTATTTTGTGGAAAATTCAAAAGTAATTTAATGACAAAAAAAATATACACAGAATGCATTGCCGTTATTATAATTACTATAATTAGTCTTGTGAAAATTTCAATTTCGGTAACTTAGCTTAGTGGACAAATGGTGATTTTATTTTAAATAATATTTCGTCGTTGATGTCGAATGAACAAAGGGGATTTTAATAAAATTTAATTGAACGAGCGTTGCAGCACACCTATAAATAATATTCGTCGCGTTTGATTAATTTATTTTCGAAGTCTCTCTGCGTTTTATGAAACGATTAGCAGAGTTAGATGTACTCTCGCTGTATTTCGTGTAAAAATGCGAAAATACGCGGAACGGATTGTCGTAGGAAACTCTACGGCGCAATAGCTATAATTAACCAGATAAAAAAATTGAATTCACAGACAAAACAGAAGAAGATGGTTTCTTGATATCATCGAATGAACAAAACGAACGTGAAATGAGAGGGAATTTAATTGAACGAGCGTCGTGTGGGTAAAACACGCACCATTCGTTAGGACTCGAACAAAATCGTGTCTTCACTCGGAGGATGAAAGAGCGTAGCGGCAAATATGACAAGAGGGAAAAGGGGACATAATCTATGCTTCTCTCTTTCTCTCTCTCTTTCTGCTCCCAGAAATTTAAAGCTGCCGAAAAGAGAAAGAGAAAGAAGGAGGAAATTTCGGAATCTCGAGCTCTGAAAAATGTTTGGTGAATCCCTCGCGAAGCAGCTCGTTGTTCTTTGGTGAATCAGCGATGCGTGACTGAGTTACCCGAATACTGAAAGCGTGCCGTGCTCGTTCTGTCGAAGAAGAGTCAGAGCACACACACACACACACACACACGTATATAGTCGTAATTTTTCATGTAATTTCATCGTGACAAAGCAGAAAAGTGTAACGTGCATCGCTCGACTATCATTTAAAGGGACGACGACGGGGCTTAGCATTCCCTTAGCCGTCCCTTTCACGCTGATTATCAGGCCCCAGAGCGTTTCACCTCCCTCTTTCGCTTCGCAACTTCTTTCGTTTCGCGAAAATTGCCAATTAGCTTGATGCTTGCCGCTTCGTACGCGCGAACGTCGAACTGCTGACCGGATAATCTGAATTCGAAGCGCCGCATCGCTTGCTCGGTGATCTCAATCATTCTATCCAACGATTCCATTATCATCTCGGTCTTTCGCATTGGCGTTTTAACAGAAAGCATGATTTATCGGAAGCACGCGCCAGTGCTTTCCCTCGCACGGAATTAATAAGTTCTTCTTCTTGTTTTTCAAAAAAAAATCCAAGCTCGAGCTTGTTGTATCGATTTGAGCTTGTTCGTGGAAAGTTTTCCCAAAAGGTGCAAAAATATGACGAACATTTTCGTAAAATATTTTCGTGCAGTTGATTTGTAGAGGAAAGTGGTTACACTTTTGGGAACACTTTTGAACAGCGTTCAGCGTTGAAGAACAGATATTTTGAAAAAAAAATTTGTACAGTGAAACTCCCGACGGGAACAAGTTACTTTAGAGTGTTTAATTATAAATCAATTTTTACTGTTTAGCTTAATTAGTACTGTTTAGCTTAGAACTTAGAACTAGAGTTTACTTCAGAACATTTAATTGAAAATCCAGTTTTATTTTCGAGTGCTATTCAGAAAACTCTTTTAATAACATTAACGAACAAAACATCTATTTATCTCTATCTATATATTTCTATATATTTCTATCTACATATTTAATAACTATAAACATCTATATATTTCTATCAATTAAGTTCTGTTCTGTTCTGAAACTCTTCTGTTTCATTAAGAGCATCTTGCAACTTGCAACGATTTTTTCTTTTTTTTTTTTTTTTCGAAAAAATTCTACGATCCACGAGATCCATCGAATAGAGTTGTTGAACTTTTTTCGATCTCTGAATCTCTTGACTCTCATCGAAATTGAATTACAAATATTTGTATACGTGTGGTGTGTACACAAGTTCTCTATTTTATTTTTTTTTCAAAAATCTAATATTCTCGTTTTGATCGACGAAGTCGAAAGACAGATCGAGAGTCGAGAAATACAATTTCCCAAATGAATTCGGATACTTCGACACGTCGAATGCATCGGATCCTTTGAATTTCGCTTTGTGTATGTTAACTCGTCGCATTTGCGTTCCGGTAGAGCGATGTTGGAAGAATATTTATTTATCTTACGCGATTATAAGGCTCGCAGTTACACGCGCGTAATTCATCGAACGTGTGTATTTTAGGGACACCGACAGCTGCGATAACTGGAGATTGCTTACTACTGTTTAGCTTTTACGCGAGATATTATTCACTGTGTCTGATTATGCTTATGCCCGTCTGTACATATCTTCGCAATGCAAATGTATCTTCCAATTCGAATCGTCGCGCGAGTTATTAGTTACGTCACGAAATCGAATCGCCATTTTTAGCATCGCGAGAGAAAATAGAACGAGGGGGTTAGAAGTTTAGGTTAGGTTTACATTTGACAGTCAAATTATAAAACGTCGAACATAATCGCAGTTGTATAATGCTAATTGTCCGTGAAACACCTATTTTTCAAGTACCATAAGTAGGTAATCGTAAATCAGTATATCAGTATAATTATGTTATCTTACGTGTGTATATGTACAGGGTGCCTTTTTTTTTTTTAATCTATGAACGCAATTATCTTCGTTATTCGAAATACAATCTTTTTTTCGTTTCGAGGAATTTTCCCTTTTCCGGGAAAACTTCGAATTAAAATTCTAATGCTGGCAATGAAAATATTGGTCAGAAAACACGAATGAAATGAACGAAGCGGTGAATACGTGCTTCTGGTTCCAATGGTGTTGGATGTTTCCATTTCTTTTTGGGACGAAAAGTCTTCGGATTAAAATTCTCTTGCTGAAATTTTTGAAATTCTCTTGCTAAACGCTGCTGAAATCTAGCCAACAGCTCTTCGGACTTTCTCTTTTTTATAATTTGCTGACAATTATAATGAACGTAAACATTTGGTATTGTACGATGCGATGTGTTACAGTAAAATCTATCTGCACAGACGCCTAGAGTGGAAGTTATGATAACGACGTAAGAAGAAGAGAAGAATTTTAGAAGGAATTTCTGAAGAGAGATTTCTCCTAAATCAGTCAATTGACACTCGATGATTCACATAATTTAGGATAATTCACGTAAATTAGACTTCTTATTGCTTCTTGAAAGTTGAAGAAAAAAATTATTTTTTATCAGGGATTGAAATTATATTATATCATTAACTTTTGTTCTGGCAAATCCGCCAATTCAGGTTGACGATTGCTTTAAATTTACGTAATATCACATGCTAGAAAGAATGAATGAAATTTCGTGTTGAATACCATTTGAATGATTATTTCCAATGTTGTATCATTTTGTTTGAAGTGTTTGTTTTCGTAATTAAATTGCTGGTAGATGATACAAAGAAAAGTTTGTCTAGGATAATAATTTAGTGTCTAAGCGGGCACAAAGTTCAATCATTTTTTTAATGGAAGTTCAATCATTTTTAAATGGAATCATTTGTTTTTTTTCTCACGTCACTTCACTAGAGTCATTCACTGTGAAATAGCATTAACCTACACGTCGAAAATTTAATTTCAATTTTGTAAAATCTATGACAGATAAGAAAAATCAGTGTTCTTATATTCATACTCTCCTTGTTTCTCATGCATAGATTTTACAACGTCGCAGTTAAAATATTTCTTCCGAATTAATGGTTTTTCCACGTATAGTTGCTCACATTAACATTCAGGCTGTTACAATTTTATGGAACAAAGTTATACAATTAATAACAAAGTTGGGTTCGTTTCGAAGCTTGAATCCTCCACTTTCGAAACGCACCACTCGTTCTGTTCTAAGATGTTTTTACATCACGTAGCGGGCGAATAAGCGAACATACTTATCTCCTCGAAAATACTACGAATTGTCACTGCAGGTGAGAGAAAAATTTTTTTTCATCGACTGAGTCTGCAACGAGTTCGAAGATCAAAACCTCGCCTTAAAACTTGCTGTACGATTTTTCTTTTTTCTTTCGCTGTGCGTTTTACGAAATACTATTGATATTAGGAATAACAATGAAAAGATGTTTAAATTTTCGTCGTCTGAGTTTAACATTCATAGAATGATGCATTTTGAAAGCAAGGGGCTCCGGAGTTCGAAACTCAGGTTTATTCTACGATTTTATTTTGACGAAGTCGCGACTGAGTTTAAATATTAATTACTTTTTTTTTATAAGGAAAATTACATGCTGACTGATGTAAAAAAAAAGAAAGAAAAGAATTGCGATTGCGATGCATTAAAAAAAATATATATATATCTCCCAAAACCTAAGCCAAACTTGCAAGTGCACTAAAACCACTATCTCCCTCGAAACAGACTGGACTGTGTTTGAAACACGTTTTGATGAAACAGTTCAGATAAAAAAAAATGGGACACTCTGTATGGTATAGGTATTTTACTTATTACCGTTACGACGAATATTTCACCTTGCGAAAATGAGAGAGAGAGAGAGAGAGAGAGTTTAACGCACGATGATGCATTTGGCTGGCGTTGCACATTGCAAACTTGCATCGTGACCGCGAACAATTGAAAATATTTACGAGCATCGAAGACTCGGCTCGACTTTAAGTGCAATGCTTGTCTCGAAAGAGGTTTATCGACGTGTTCTGATTGGAGTTTCAAACGAGATTGACCTTTCTACCCACTTGTAAGCGAATATCGATAGGATTACGATATACGTATGATTAACTCCGATGTCGGGGGCTAATTGTCATTAGTCACACTATATATATATATATATATATATATATATATATATATATACACTAGAGATATATACACTAGAAATATACACACTATATATACATATAGTATATACACTCTCTCTCTCTGTATATATATATATATATATATATAGAGTATATATATCGATAAACTATATATGTACACTGTATATATACACTAGAGATATATACAATATATACACTAGAGATATATACACTATATATATATATATATATATATATATATACACTAGAGATATACACACTATATATACATATAGTATATACACTCTCTCTCTCTCTATATATATATAATCTATATAATCTATATAATCTATATATATATATATTGATAACAATAAAGGAAAGGAAAATTTCGTATTTTCATATAATTTCGTAATTTCGTATAATAATTGTTCATCGGATTTTTTCCCGTCGAGTCTGCGAGTCTTCATTCGCGCGACACACAGTAGATTCAGCCGATGATAGTCAGACATTAACTGCAGTAGGGGTCTCTCTCTCTCTTTCTATGTTCGATCGAATTCTTGCCGAATTCTTCTTTCCGACTTCTCTGCTACGTGAAACGAAGAAAACAAATTACAACAGGCAAAATTTCGCGAAATTCTTGTCGCATTAGATTGACCTTGTTCCGTTTGTTCGGACGGAAATTTCATTGTATGATAGATCGGCGTTTCGGTGAAACGAACACCGGTGTCTTAATCGAATCTGTTCGTCAGAATTTAACCTCCACAGTGATGAGGGAAATTCGAAGTGGATTTTTTTCTTTGTCACGCTGCAACGAAACGTACCTGTCGTTTTTAACTCAAGACTCGTACGATGCGACAGTAAATTGTGAAAAATTGAAATTCAGCGAAGCTTCGCTTGTGCGAGCTGTTCACTTCTCCATTCGGATTTAGCATTCAGGTGAATGAGATTCAAACAAATGAAATTCGCGCAGCGATTCGTCATTGATGGTGACAAGGTGATTTTATGAGAAAGAAATAATAAAATTAAATAAATTAAATAAATAAATTGAAGAAAATTAAATAATAAAATTCTCTCATGCGACACTTTGTTTGTCGAGAGAATCGACTCTAAAGTTTTAGAGTCCAGCATTTCTAATCGTCGGAAATTGCATTAAAAATATATCGTTGGAAACATTTCTCACAGTTGTGCTCTTTTTATTAAGTGTTCCTTCTATGGAACGCCGTGCAACGCTATTCTACCGTGTTACACCGTATTAAATGCAGAAATCAGTCTTTTCATTTAATTGGCGCTTGTAACTTCGTCTCGATGTACGATCAATTCGATACGATTCCGCGAATAAACATCAAGAGGATTTTGGTCGATTAGGTGAGTCGCATTTGAAGGCCAGGGTTGCGCGTTTGAGATATTTCTCACACGCTTCGACACGTGTACTTGCTTTGCAACGTGCCTTCGCAATTTTGATTTTCTCGAAAAAAAAAAAAAAAAAAAACGAAGCGTCGAACGAACGAATTTTGTTCTCTTTTTTTCCCTCGTGGAATCGCTATCGTACGTGCAACGCCTAGACTCGGAACCATAATGTGAAATTACCACCGTAAGCGGTTGCGAAGCGGTTTTTGCACTTTCCACAGGTGCCGCTCGCGCCCTTACCATTCCCTTTCGAAAGGCTGAGCAACGAATATGAGAAACGTCGGTGCATGGTCTTCATATTTGGGTGACCTAGATTTTCGTTAGCGCAGCTGCATACACTCAGATGGTGCATCGACAGAATGACCTTACACGCTCTTCTGCACACTCCTACAGCTCTAGAATTGATACGTGCACGTGTACGTGTACGTGTCTTGGCCTGCGAAATTTTAACGAGACAGGTACACGTGAAAATGTCGC
Organism: Tetragonula carbonaria; assembly: GCA_032399595.1. Taxonomy (NCBI): domain Eukaryota; kingdom Metazoa; phylum Arthropoda; class Insecta; order Hymenoptera; family Apidae; genus Tetragonula; species Tetragonula carbonaria. The sequence goes on along the minus strand of JAUCRC010000005.1, from coordinate 8,250,954 downwards.
CACCCCGTGACGAAAATTAAGGTTCTTCCTCCATGGGATTTATCGCATTGCCGATGTAATAGATAGGTTTAATATCTAGCGAGAGACTGGCTTGGATAAGTAACGTGCAACGTTTACTTTCATTTCGCTACTAGTTATTTGTTCGAATGTCGACAAGTCCACGTGTGTGACTGCAGAGAGCCACAGCTGAACAAATAATTATAATAAATTCCATGTAAGTTATATTTAGAAAAACACGAATATTATATTTCATAAAAATATTATATTTTAAATATTAAATATTATATTTTATTTCATTATATTAAATTATAAAAAAGTTTATTATATTATTTTATTATATTAAATTTTATTATATTATATTATATTAAATATTAAATATTATATTTTATTTTATGAAAATGTTATATTTTAAAAAAACACGAAATATTTTTACTTTTTAAAAATCTTACTTTAAAAAAGGAACACGATTTAAGCTACTCTGTAGTTTTCTTTCAGTTTTATTCCTCTGCAATTGTGCATAAAAAATTTTGATCACAATCCACGTGCCTGACTAGAGAGAGAGAGAGAGAGAGAGTCACAACTAATAACCATAATAATTTTCATGTGAATCATATTTTTGAAAAGTTTAAAGAAGAAACGTGTTTGCCATTTAAAACTGTTCTACAGTCTTTCTTTTGGCTTTGTCCCTCCAATTTTATTCTTCCATAATTATTATTTGTAAAAATTTCAGTTTCATTCCTCTACAATTTATATTCAGTGTAGCCAGTGTAGTTTCAGTAAGCCTTCGTGTGAATCATATTTAAAAAAAAAAGGTCTATTTATTGTAGCACGATTTAAGCCACCATACAGTTTTTGCCTTTGGTGCAACACGTGTAGTTTCATTCCTCTGCCAATGTATTGTTCCTGTAAAAATTTCTTCACAAGTCCACGTGCCGGAAAGAGCGCCACAGCCGAGAGCTGACAATTATAGCTTTCGCGTAAATCGTATCTCATCAAGATGGAAAAACGTGTTTGAAGAAAGAAACATGAAATTACACTTGCGCCATGACATAAGGCACACTGCTCTACAACTCACATTTTTATATTTTTATATTTTTCTTCTCGAGCTTCTCGTCAAGCGATTGACAATCCCCCGACTTGAAACCTTTCGACTTGAATCATTTACCAGCAGCAGCTTTCAACAGAGTTGCAACATTTCTCCGTGTTGTTGTCTCGATTGGGTCGATTGGGAAAAATTTTTTCCAGCGAATATCTCGCTCGTGCGCGGCGGCCATTGGCGCCTTCGTTTGAACTTCTCGATGGGAATTCGATGGGCGAAGGTCGGTTCGTGATTTTGCCGATCGAAACTCGATCCAATGGCCCAGGTAATCCGGCAAATATTCATTTCACGATGATATATCACCGGCGATTAAGAGTCGCGCGGTGAAATTCTTCGGTATTCTGACGAGCTTGCCTGTCTGGCACGGTGCCAAGCAAAATCGATCGACGGTTAAAGTACATAAGCCGTGCTTCTTTATTTATTCACGCTACTTGCTCTATACGCTGCTTCAACGAGAAGTCTCGTAGTTACCAGTTGGTTGCACACATCGATGACTCGTCTGAGTACGTGGTGCCTGATTTCCATATTTTCCTGCCAATAAACGAAAGGCGAAAGGAAATAATGGAACAGCAGAGGAGAGGCGTCTCTCATATTTTTGCGTGTTTATTATAAATTTCTACTTGTGCATTTCTCGCGACTCGATTAACTCATTTGTTGATTTATATTCTCATATTCTGTTCTTCTCGATTTATATTCATGGTGTATTGTCTATATGTTATGTTCTTCGATGTAATTAATATTCATGTCATTGGAGTATTTATGTTGCTCGATAACGTTTGAAACAGAAGTTGCAGCGGATCCAGAAAGTATACTCGATGAGAAATTGTCGACGTTTCGATCCTATAAGTTCGCGCTGAATAAACCGCCGCGGCCTCGTTTTAGTTTTGAAATGAATCGCGTCACGTTTTGATACGATTTTCGTTCTGTTATTTGAAAATTTGCGCGATTCTTTAGGTGCTATCTGTTTATTCGTTCCAATGTTGCGTGTTCTTTTTTTTTTTTTTATTTAATTTGGTAATTAAACATCGAATGATTCGATGAAAACTGTTCCAAGATTGAGACTCCACTTGAAGATTGAACTCTTAGAACTTGCGTGAGAAAGAAAAGTCTCGTACAATTTCAAGGAGAGAATTCAGAACAAGGTAGAATTAGTTGCGAAAAAAATTTTTCAGTGTTCGTAAAGAGTATACTCGAGAGTTTGAATTTGTAAAATTTTCGAGAAATTATCGTTATTCTTTGCTTGATGAATGATCTGGGCAAAATGAACTCATTGTCCAGTATTGCGAAATTAGAAGCTTCGAGCTTTAAATTCGATCCATTTAGATTATTCTACAATCTTTCTTCACGAAATTATAGCAAACGTTTAAAATCGATTGACAATTTCTTTGTTCGACTCACTCTCGCGTTCAATAAAAAATTATCGACACTTTGAACTCTTACTAACTTGATGAAAAAAAGTCGCACGACAAATTTTAAGGAATCGTTGCAAAAAAAAAGAAAACGTTTTGAATTTGCGGAGTTTTCGAGAGAAAAAAGTACTTTTATTTACTCTCCTGTAAGTATTGCAAAAGTAGGAGATTCAAGTGACAATAGTTTAAAGTGAGCTTAGTTTACGATTTTTCTTTTTTTCTTTTCACGAAATTATAACAGTTTAGGTTAAACTATCGACAATTTTTCTATTCGAAAATATATACTCTCACGTTCGATGAAAAAAAAAAAAACGTTTTGAATTTGCGAAATTTTCGAGAGAAAAAAAGTACCTTTATTTACCATCTTGTATTGCAAAAATAAGAGATTCGAGTGACAATACTTTAAAGTGAGCTTAGTTTACGATTTTTCTTTTTTCTTTTTTCACGAAATTATAACAGTTTAAGTTAAAGTATTATCGACAATTTTTCTACTTTCACGTTCGATGGAAAATTGTGAGCATTTCAGATTATTATAAGTTCCGCGATGAAAAAAGTCGTACGACGATCTACTCGGTTTCGTTTTAAAGAACGAACTCTAACTTTCACAGTACCGAGTTGTTCGTTTCTTTCACAGATACTTTTCCGTCCTAACCTAAAATATCATTTTTCATCAACCTGCAGTAGAAATATCTTTCCTTCTGAAAATTTGGCAAATTCAAATTTGCTTTCGCGTATAAGCGAAAGAAATTATTTTCACAGCCACTGAAGATCTCGATGATCTCAAAAGTCTCTCCCATTCGCAACGATCCCTTGAAATTTGTCGCGCGATTTTCCCTTCGTCACGGAGAATTCGACCAAAAAACGTCGACGATTTCTCATTGAAAAATGTGTACCGAACATTTCCTTTCGCGATTGCAGTCACAAATCGCTCTCGACTGAAAATTTCGTACCTCTTCTCATGCCTTTTCGTGACTCGGTGCCATTATTTTGCGAGAATATCGGAATTCTGCTGGTAATGCTTGGAACAAAAGTTACGCCGGACATTGTTCGACGGTGGAAGTTTCCCTTAACAAACGTTTGTTTATAAAACCGAGCGAGCATTCCTCGACACGGTTCGAAGAAATATTATATTATAGTTTACCAAAGGCGAATATTTCTTTCTTTCGAATTTCGATGCTTCGATTTCGATATGGGGGAAAACGCGTTCGTTTAATCCACGTTTGTTCTTACATGCGGAAGGGTCGCGCATTTCGACGATAGTGATCCGTAGACTTGGCTCATTGTACGTTGAAGAATATTATAAATATTACAAGTATAATTTATAATATATAATTATATTTATATATTTATACTATACTTATAATTGTACTTACATATTTACAATTATACTTATATATTAATATTTTATATATTTATATGTAATTACAATTACAAGTACAATTTACACAAGTATAATTTATATTATAATATTACAAGTGTAATTTGTCATTACAAATATATAAAAAAAATATTACAAATATTACAAATGCTACAAACATTTGAAATCCGTTTCTTTTACAATTTCTATTCCTCTTACTTTATTCAATTGAAATTCATTCGATTCGATGGAATTAAAATTTAAGTGGTTTAACGCACGAATCGTACTTTGTGTTTCAGGTGGTGTTAGTTTTCATTCTCAGTATAGCATCGCTTATAATATACTTCATCGATGCCTCCAGGTAAGAACATCGATTACTTCTCAATCCTCTAAATCGAATTGTTCGTAAATAGATTTCTAGAGGAATTTCGCTTTAACTCTGTGATCATCGCGATATACATACTTGAAATAGATTCGCTATGTGTTTATTTATATATTGAACGAAGATTGCGAATTGTAATGATATAATCGAATACACATTGAATTTAATGTGTCGGATACATGATAATTGAATCTTGAAGATTCTATCGATTAAAATACAAATCACACACAGAGTTGCTAGTTTCTTCTATTACCTGATCGTGTTATTATAATAATTCTTGTTTCTCATTCACAACAAGCGTAACAACAATTTATGGTTTACGTTTAACAAGTCTTTTCTAACGCGACAATTTTGTGTTACAGCGAAGAGGTGGAACGTTGCCAACAGTGGAGCAACAACATTACTCAGCAGATAGACTTAGCTTTCAATATATTTTTTATGGTCTACTTTTTTATACGCGTAAGTGTATATAATTCGTCAATTTTTCACACGAAGACACACACACGCACGCACGCACGAATTACACGTTACACGATTCTCTTAGTTTCTGCTAGTCGCCGATTCAGAAACACTAACTGAGATATATAGACTATAAAAGAAAAAAGGTATCCGGGGCAAAGAAAGATGGGCGGGATATAAAACAGAGAAATTTTGTTCTGAGTAGTTTATCGCCGCCAGTGATAAGCTGTGGTTCATGCTGGAGATGTATTCGTTCGTGGACTACTTTACGATACCACCGTCCTTCGTGTCGATATATCTCGATCGGACGTGGATCGGACTGAGGTTCCTGCGAGCCCTACGACTGATGACGGTCCCTGACATCCTCCAGTACCTAAACATTCTAAAGACATCGAGTTCCATTCGTCTCGCCCAACTTGTATCGATCTTCATCTCCGTCTGGTTAACAGCTGCTGGCATCATTCATTTGGTAAGATATCGTCGATATATCCCAGGGATACCTGGCATGACTCTGTATACCAAAATATATAACATATATTTTCGGTACTCTTCATACCAAGGATTTCATTTCAACAATCTTTGGCTCAATCTTTGATTCAGAGATTGGTATATATCGTTTTCTACTAACAATACAAAGATGTCATTGCAAAATATATACGTGGAATATCGTAGATGAATAATATGAAGGAATTGATTGTGGTTCAATGAAAATTGATCTATACCAAAATATGTAACAATTTCCTTGGTACAATTTTCATTGGTATTCTTGATACCAAGGATTTCATTTAAACAATCTTTGACTCAAAATTGGTATATGTTTTCTACTAACAATACAAAGATGTCATTGCAGTATAAGAAATTGTAGTTTATTGATTTTATGAAGGAATTGATAGTAATGAAAATTGATCTGCACCAAAATATGTAACAATTTCCTTGGTACAATTTTCTTTGGTACTCTTGATACCAAGGATTTCATTTAAACAATCTTTGGCTCAATCTTTGATTCAAAATTGGTTTTCTACTAACAATACAAAGATGTCATTGCAATATAAGGAATTAGATGAATAATATGAAGGAATTGATGGTTGAAAATTGATCTGACCAAAATATGTAACAATTTCCTTGGTACAATTTTCTTTGGTACTCTTGATACCAAGGATTTCATTTAAACAATCTTTGGCTCAATCTTTGATTCAAAATTGGTATATGTTTTCTACTAACAATACAAAGATGTCATTGCAGTATAAGAAATTGTAGTTTATTGATTTTATGAAGGAATTGATAGTAATGAAAATTGATCTGTACCAAAATATATAACAATTTCCTTGGTACAATTTTCTTTGGTACTCTTGATATCAATGGTTTCGTTACTTTGATCCAAAATAACTTTATTATTATAAGTTTTCTACTAACTACAAAGATGTCATTGCAAAATATATACATAGATGTACGTATACATGAATTATTACAGATTTTACGGAAAAATTATTGGTTAAAGTTCAATGTACCCCAGAACATACAGTATACCTGGCACGCTTGATGCGTATTCGCGAATTTAATTCAAAGCAATCGTTGGCCACTTTGATTGAAAATAAGTTTATTTCCTACCAACTACAATTAGATAGATTCTCTCTAATCTTCCGTAATTTCCACGGAAAATGGAGATCGTCGGATAAGAATCGTTGTTTGCATTTTAGAATGTACTCTCAATTCCAAGTTGAAAAATTACCAAGCGGGGAAACATTGTCTCTGTTGGCAGCTTGAAAACTCAGGGGACCCGTTCGAGTTCACGAACCCTCAACAGCTTTCGTACTGGACCTGCGTCTACTTTCTCATCGTGACGATGTCCACGGTAGGATATGGCGACGTTTACTGCCAGACGGTCCTCGGCCGCACATTCCTAGTATTTTTTCTACTCGTCGGTTTGGTAAGCCATCTTTACATTTATCTCTCTCTCTATCTCTATATATATATACAGCCAAAGATATTATACGTTTATAACATGTTACATGAGAAATAAATGACTCTCTATCTAGTTGAGCGTAGAAGATTCTCTCGCACGAAAAATCGAATTGCCTGAATATTGTTGAGTATTAAGAATACTTTTCTTAGCTCTACCGGATACTCTACTTCGTCCTTCGTGTTTTTTCTTTTCTTTTTTTTCCTTCTTATTTTTTTTTCTCTCTCTCTCTCTTAGTAACAAGACAAGATCCATACGACAAAGTTCTCGAAGCAGACAATTTGGTTTTTCCCCGAGAAGTTATTCGCAGTTACGAACTTTGCGAAACTCCGCGCGATCCATCGATTCCTTCGCTCGTGTAATTTTTCTACGTTTCTTCTCGGTATGTAACATCGAGCGAAATGTGCTCGAGCGTTTCGCAGAATTCGTATCGTTAGAGTAGAAACCCTGATCACGCCGATGAAGATCGGCAGATCAGACTTTCGTGACATTCTACACATTTATTATCCTTGAGACACACATAACGGTGTAATATTTCGACAGCGGTGTGTGACAGTGTTCTCTCGATGTTCTCTCGCGACGATGAGTTCACTCGACGATAAAAGAAAAAAGAAGAAAAAAAAAAAAAGAGAAAAAAGAAACCGTCCGTCTCGTCTCGCGAGCAAAATGCGAATTTTCTTCTCGATATCTCGCCCCGAGGGGAAAAAAAAAAAATCACCTTTCAAGACGTTATTCAGAAGTTCGTTCGCTAATTTCATTACACTCTACTTCGCTTTCCAGGGCCAAGAAGAAGTCAACTTGGAGCTTCTTTCTTTTTTCCCCCACACACTGCGTATTATATTTTGTCGTAGCTGACGAAATTCTCTCAGTCGCTCGCGCGCGAAATTCGCATTGTCTCGCGTGGTGAAACAGTGTCGTAGATACAGCGCGAGTATGTGGTAGACATGTTTTTTTGCTGTGTAGTGTTAAGGAAGCATCGGAGAACAGTGTCACCTGGTCGCGAGATCGATTCGCTTCGTTTGAACGACGATGCGCAGTGTCTCTGTGATGCGAGATAATGTGTGTGACTGGCCGCGAGTGTGCGTGCGTGTATCTCTCTGAGCGTGTGGTGACGTGTATCGATCGGAGATGACAGTCCCGCAGAGGAGAGCAATATACGAATATACGAATTTGCATTTTCACGGCTCGTTGTACATGTATACGTGCTGCACAGTGGTATATACATGTATATATACTAACGTAACGGAAGGAGAAGCCTGAGCATCGCCGTTTAAACGCCGGGTAACGCTAGCGTAACGTTTGTCTACAATATGTCATTTTAGAATACGTGAGAGAGATCAGTTATAAACAACATATAGCCGACACTGTATAAATTATTCGATGAACAAGTAGGAGGACTGTCTTTATTCGTCGTATATCAAGGACCTTCGACAAACCTTACGCCAATCACGGTAGCCATGTCTCTCGATTTGACGAGGAATCGACTAAATAGTATCCACGTGAAAGATAGATATTTTATTAGAATATCTCTAATTTCTTTATTAGAAGAATAAATTACGCGATTTATATATGGAGGGGAGGGTCTCGTCGTTCGAAATCAACAAATCAATTCCTTCTCGAGAAAATCAGAGAAGAAAGTATTTTGTCCAAGTATTGACAGCTCTTTGAATTTTCAAATATTGTTCTATCGTTCATACGGTGGAAATCCATTTTCTATGAATTTATCGAGGGACGAATAATTATGCTTTATATTATTATATTATATTGATTGCAATCCACTGATCCCTCGCGGTAAGACAAGAGAGAATATTACGTTACTTTTTTTTTTCTTTTTAGTAGCAACGACTTTGAAATGTTCTTACGGTAGAATTTCATGTATTGTAATAAATTATTATATTATTATATTATGTCGATTGGAGTATAATTATATATTGGAGAATAATATAATAATATTATTATATTATTATATTATATTGATTGGAGTTCACTGCGAGTTCTTCGCGTTAATAAGGAAAAAATATTACTATTTTGACAATGATTTCATAATATTTATTAATTACACTTAGAACTTCATTTAGAGTATGAACTTATCGGGCGACAAATAGTTTATACAATTTATGTTCACGCGACAGAAGCTCGCGATGATCCCTCGCGATAACGTATCGTGAGAGAAAATATCATATTTTAGTGATTCAATTTAAAAAAAAATTATTAATTACTCTTACGGTAGAACTCCATTTGTATGAATTTAAATAGTTTATATGATTGGAGTTCGTATAATAGAAGTTCAGATTCTCACCTCGACTAGCGATATTCGTATAACAGGTGTTCAGATTCAGAATAAATCGACTCAGTCAGCAAGAGGTCGTTTAATTTGATATTGATTTGAAATTTGGTTCAACTAAAATGGAGTTCTACTGTATATTAATGACGTTATATCGACACGTCCACTGTTGGACGTTTTATAATTTGCAGTAAACAAACGTGAGTGTATCAACACTGATTGCGTGCTTGTATAAAAAAAAAAACGTGAAATTTTATAATTACAATTCATTCGAAATAACTTGAATATATACGATACATACAACACCAGTGAAATATCGAACGTAGATTACGAATAAAATTGCAATTAATAAGATTCCACTGATTCAAGGTTTCCTCCGAGTTTCGATTATTTCGGTCGTTTTCACACGCGATTTTACATACTCGATCGTGCGAGAAACGCGGGTCGATTCCTCGTCGGCGATTCATCGAGACCCACCGATGAACGTAAGAAACCTTCAAACCTGAGATATATCACAGAGCAGCTTCACACTTTCTCTATCTATCTATCTCTCTCTTTTTTTTATACCGATTTGAATCGTATACTTATTTAAATCGAGCCCCCCCCCACACCACGAGTCGCATATATAAATAATTTTATATATGCCGTTTGAAGGATAAGGATTTATATCTCGTTCGTCTCTGAGAAACGGTAAAGCAAAGCTAAGGACAAAGAAAAAATAAGAAAAGAAAAGAAAAAAAAAAAAGAGAAAACAAACGCAGCTTGGCTGTCGGTCCAACTCGATCGGCCGGCTTTGGACCGAAAATATTTTACGTGTCTCTCGTTAATACGAGGGAGAAGCGAACGAAAGACGAAAAAAAAAGGAAAAAAAGAAAAAAGAAAGAAAGGAAAAAAAGGGGAATATAGATGAGATACGCGAGAAGGACGAGAATAAACGAATGGATAAAAAACAAAACAAAAAAAAAAAAAAAGAAGAAGAACGATTTAACGAATAAGAGCTCGAGAATATTTTCTACATAGCGATTATACTGGCTACCTGTGCCTTATGCCTATACCTCTATGTGTGTGGTCGTGGTCGGGACCGTCTTGATATTTCGTACGATACTGATAACGTCCCGTTCTCCTGCTCTTTTTTTTTTTTCTCCACTGGAAAAAGTTCCTTTCTCATTATTCTAACGACTCTTTTTTCTTTATCTCTATTATCAATCGTACGAGATGAATATACGTAACTGTTCTAGTAGCGATTTACGCAAATGTCGTGTTTCCACGAGTATATACTATCCCTGGGCACAAAGGTTCTCGATCGGACGTAAGTATACGAAATTATCTAAAAATCATTGAAATTTCTCGAAGATACTTTCACCTAACCAAAGAGATTTCAGTGTTTTTTTTTTTTTTTTTAATACCCGAGCGTTTTGCGTTCGTTCGAAAACTCTTTGCAACGGGGTTAGTGCAACGAAAAGAATGGAACCTGGGTAGAAAATTGTTGTATCATCAAACGCCTACGTTTTGGATGTTTTACGTACTTTCAAACGCGCACGCATCGAAAGCGCGCCAAGCAAACTACGTGAAAATCGTCCAATATAGCAGAGTAGTAGAATCCACACGATTTACATTTAAAACGTTCAAATGCAATCTCTACTTGAATTCCATTTTTTTTTTTTTAATTATCTGCGTAAGAGTGCGAATCTGCGTGCAAACTTGTCCCCCACCCCCACCCCCATCCCCTCTCGCCGGAAACAAAGGAAACACGCACTCGTTGTCAGACCAACGTTTCGAGCGGAACGAAAACACACGAGAAGAGGTGTCTCGCCTTCACTCGTGAGAAAAAAGTCCGTTCTTGCAACTTAGCTGTAAGCTTTCGCGCGCTTAGCACGCTTCGTCGTGCCCCGCGCGTCTGTGATTAATTATAATTCGCGACGGTATAATTGAGGGCAAGAATAGACGATGATTACGAGAGTGGAATACGCGACACTCGGGGGAATAATAGACGAAACGTTGACGACGGTCCCCGACGGCGACCTTCCATCGTCGTTTCTCGTAGCTACACGCCTCACTCTGTCATGCGAAAGATAAGATAGAAACAAGGAAAAAGAAAAAAGAGAAAAAAGAAATGAAAAAAAAGAAAGGTTTGTAGCGCGGATCGCGCGCGGTGGCCATCTTGCGCTTCTTCGAGCTCTCTCGGGGTGAAAAGTGTGGCCGGAGAAGAAAATTTCTCTGCTTATGCGAGCTATTTCGAGCGTTACCATTATTTTTTTTCCTTCTTTTTCTTCTTCTTCATCTTCTTCTTCTTCTTCTTCTTCTTCTTCTTCTCCTTCTGTTCTCTCTGTACGCTGTCTTTTCTTTTCTTTTTTTGACCGTAAAGGCTTTCCAAGTATCTATCTTCTTTTTCTTTCGTCCCCCCTCCCCCCTCAGCGGATTTGTATGTTTGGCTTTCGGTAAATACTATATAGGCCATCGTTGACAATGCTCGAATACGAACGTGTGGGGTGTTATTGTCACTGTTCTAATTTTCAAGCCGAGACACGGCCAGAAAGTATGTTGAATCGGACAAATTGAACGAGCGTATTTTTCGTTTTTTAATAAGAATTATCTCCAAGGTTTAATAATACCGTGACGTAGGAATATTTCGTTTGAAGTTAAAAAGTCAGGGTTATCCCAATCGTTTCCAAAAGCTAGGGAATATCATGTCCAATCATTTCATTGGACAGTGTTTCTTCTCTGAAATGTACAGCAAACGGACCGAGGTGTATATATTTGAATACGTTTTGCAAAATGATAGATGTGAAATAACCGATAGATGCAAAGTGGTAAAACGGCAAAATTTCGGCAACAAAGCGAAAACAACTAGCTCCCCGATGTTAATGGACACGACAAGTGAACATTCCGTTTCGGGATTGTTCCACGATGAACAATAGTTGTTGCAAAATAAAAAAAAAAAGAAAAAAAAAGAAAGAGACGAAATTTACAGGAAATTTCAGGAAACGTCAACGAATTGACATAATGCGCCATTGTTCACGTTTTACTCGAAAACATCGCCGAACGGGCCGATATAAAACACGTGATTTTACGACGTATACAGTCCTTTTTCAATTCCAAGCTTTTTCTTTTTTTTTTTTTTTAAATATCAAGTGACTTGGAAATTGACATCTCGTTTTATACAGTTTTATTCTATATCGCACGATGAAAAAGAAAGAAAAGAAAATATGAATATTAAAGTATGGTTGCCTTTTTTTTCGGTTCGTATTGAAATTCGTGCCATTTAAATTTCTCGTTGTTCTTTCGCGAAAAAAAGAGAAAAAAAGGAAATGAAAGCTCGGTTGAAAGGAAATTATTTTATACTTCTGTATATTGTCATCGATCAGTTTCTTCGATTCGACACACTTGCTGGACCATACTCGTGAAACAGACGAGCACGATGTACCCCGTGAGCTCAATCTCGGCAGAGAATTTTCATTCGCTGCGCTAGTCGAACTAACTAACATCGAGAGATTTCAAGCATTTAACAACAAGTAGAGCATCTCGATCTTCGGGAAATCTTGTTGCTCCTCCATGTTGAGGCGTTTGCTCATTAATCGCTGAGCAATGTGAACCAAAGCGCTTTGTTGCAGCAGTTAAACGTATGTACGTTACTTTCTCGCCGAATCGGTCGGAAAAAGTGACATACGGGGTGACATGACACGTATGTATGATCTTTCAACGACATGTCTCTCAACCCCGTCATCACATACTCCGACTCTTCCTTCTTTTTTTTTTTTTTTTTCTTCTTCTACTTGCTTCCAATTTCTTCTACGAGTCTCGCCTTTGTTCGTGACAAGCCTAACCTTAACTCTTCGAACAAATTGCATCGATCAATTACGATCGACGATGTACACGAGGTGAATCGAATCGTTGATTTGATTTACCAACGATTGAGAATTCGCGAGAAGTTCAGAGACTAATTGTTTTTTTTTTTGAACTTTTTTTTTTTGAAGTGATAGGATCCTTTGATCGTTGGAACGAGCCTCGAATCTTGCTTTTGGGGTACTAGGTTGACGTGACGATTGATTTCAGCGAGGAGAAACTTTTGGATAAGATTGTCCCTTAATTGGTGTTCTATATGACTTTGTTTATGTGATTTTCGAAAATTTACAACGACGGTCTGTAAGTCGTGATACGAATCAGGATTCTGCGATTTGAAGTAGGATGAGAATCGAGAAGAAACAAAATTGCAATGCTTTTTTGTCCTTTCTTTTTTTTTCTTTTCTGTGGAGAAAATCGAGTTGCAAATTTGTCAAGTTTACGTATAGATTGGCTTAATTTCTGATTAGGCAGCTGATAGTCGACGGGATTATTTTCGAATGTGGAACAACCTCCTGCCAATTATCTGCTCTTATCCAATCAGAAACTTGTCAAATGCTTGATAAATTTTCGATTTCAATTTTCTAAAAACAACAAAAAAAAAAAAAAAAAAAAAAAAATCGAAACCATCAACGTAATTTCGTTACGTTCTATTTTCAGCCACGGAATCACCTCGATCCCATTTGTATCATGAATTACCATCCTGTGTAATAATATATGATACAAAATAGAAAACGACTTTGCCTTATTTATTCGATTTCTACAGGGTGTCCCAAATTTAAATTTAAATTTAAAAGCTACGGAAGCATTTAGGGAACTGATAAACTAAGAAAGAAAAAAAAAAAGTCCTTTCCGAAGAAAATGGTGAAACTGAAACAAAATAGTTTTCGTTCTTCCACTTATTTATTGCTCGTGTTCTTATCTGATTTTATTATCCATTTTATCATCTTGCAATATTATCTGTTATCGTCTGTCACTCGAGAATAAGATATATGTAATACCATTCAAAATTCTAGCCTCTCTGAATATTCTGTTACAATTACGTTCCAATGATATTTGAACGGTTTCTCGTTTGCTCTCTCGAGTACTTGAACTTACTGAAACGAGCGAGAAAGAAAGTGAAAACTTGCTTCTTCGTTCTTTTCGCGATTCGCTCTAAAACGGAGCAAGAACGTACTTTTTTGCAGTCTTTTCCCCCTTATTCTTAGTTTATCAATGTTTCACATACTTTCGAAGTTTCGAAACACTTCGAATTCAACAGGACACCCTGCATACAAAATGTAGCACAGGGTATCAATCATCACTTTGGTAAAAGGAAGCCACCTCGATTCGAGGCACGTTGTTCTTCTAGAAAAATTCTGTGATTGCTGTCACATCGATTCATGATACATCGTGTATATTACCAGAAAAGGCACCGAGAAAGTCCAACGATTTTATTATCCACGTTGGTTCTCTGTGCGAGCTTCATCTACGTATGATTGTTTCATTACTCTGTCTCTCTCTGTGTGTTTATCTGTTTTCTTTTTTTTTTCTGCGAACGCTAACATGCTCTCTGCTACTAATCGTACTAACGTAGACACACATTCACAGCGTGTTTTTTCTTCCCGCTTTTCGTTTTCGTTCTCCGATCGCCGTTGCGAAGCGTTCAGAAACGTTTGCTCGCTTCTTCTCTCCATATTCTTCGACTCTTCAAGAAATCCTCGACGACCTCCACGCACGATTTCTTTTTCTTTTTCTTTTCTTGTCCAAGGGCGACAGGACTGTCCTCCGATGCTTTCGACACTACTCGAATCGATGCGAGTAGCGATCGATCTCGTAATGAATTTCCTTTTCGATTTCGATACGAAAGGGATCGAGGAATCTCTCGTACGAAACTTTTGTTCTCAACTCCAGGACATTTTTTCATATTTTTTTCTCTCGTAAACCGATTACCATTTATTTCCACGGATCCACGAGTACGATGTTGACATTTAAGTACATTTCTTCGACTTGAAATTAAAAATTAACGCGCTCGAAGAAATCAATTTATTCATCCGTGTTTCCGCAAATATTCAATTTGCGAAGAATTGAACGTCCACTGCGAAAGAAAATTAAATGTTCACCGTGTGTTTTGTAACGAAACTTCGTGGTTGTTGATCCACGTGATACGAGGAACAACGTCCTCGTACCATTTAAATGCGAGCTTCTTTTGGAACCTTCTCAAAACGTTTGGCACTTGGTCGAGAGAGTATGATGTCACCGAGTTCTGGTGTTAACGTGTGCGAGATTCGAACAACGAAGAACCGCTTCAAACCGATTCCGGTAGGTTCAGTGGATCTAAGAAACGATGTGGGACGATGTTGGGTGTGTTTGGTGGAAAAGTTTCAGCCAATTTAAACGAAGTTGATACGTAATGGAAGAAAGCACTTTCTTCCTTCCAAAATTAACTTTCGGCGAAGAATCACGCGGCCCGTGAAGAAAGTGTCCTTGGCAAGTGACGTAACTTTTCGTTGCTTTCATTTTCCACTTTCGAAGAAGTAAATGCAACGCGATGAACACACTCTCGAAGTGTGTTCATAAATATTGTAGAATCGCTGAATAAATAAACGCGCTTGCAAAGTATAAATTATATTTAGCGAGTGTTGTGAAATTCTGATCGACGAAGCACAGAAGTTATATGTTGCAAAAACGAGACGTCGAGTTTCTGAAACAATCGACGTGCTTTGAACGACGCGGAAATTTTACGGTACCGGAAAGCTAGTCTAGCAAGAAATGGCGAGAAATAGAAGAAACGTATTATTTGCCAAAACTTTGTTCTCGCTGTGTACAATTTGTCGAAAATATTTCCGCGGGTAAAATATTTCCTGTCCCTGTTCATACGTGAACGATGTCTTTTGTCAATAGGGTCCTGGAGTCGTTTTATCATCGATTTCATCTGTTCATTCGTTTGGTACGAAAGTATCGAATTTTCAAACTCACTCAACGTATTATACATACGTATTTTATATACACGTGTCCCTAAGGAAAGGATATATATATATATATATGTATCAATTTGATTTCGTTGAAAAATCAACATCGATGATATTAATAAGACGTGACAATCTTCGGAAGATTTGTCCCGAGAGGGAAATCAACAGTGACGTACGACGAAACGTTTCGGTGAACGAGTGATCGAGAACGACAAATTTGGCAAATCGTTATATATAACTCTTGCTTCGCGCTAGATGCCAACTGTTAACCATCTATTAACATTTCTACCAACAGAACTTTTCCACTAACCAGAAGAATGACACCGAAAGAAAGAAACGTTTCACGCAGTCAGATGTCGAAGGGATTACTTTCTTTCTCTCGAATAATTAACAAATTATCCTTTCCGCTTGGAGACGTCTCGATCTCGAGTTTCGCTTTTCTCCCTTTTTTTGGGAGTCTCGCTCGTGAATCAGAGAGAAAGGAGAAACTCAACGTGATTCGCCTGATCACGTAGAGATATCTCGTGTATCTACTGTACTCTTCACTGTAATCTTAACAGTTTTGTTTAACAGTTTGTAACAGCAGTGTCTTTAGTTGCTTGACGCGTTTCTGACGAATTTCGCCTGACTTTGCGTGAGTTCTTTTTTTTTTTTTTCTACCTATTTACTTGCCCACGCGACTTCGAACCCACCAGTCGAAGGGACGCACTATGAGGTTGCTGACAAAGTCTCGACGAGTGACTAACCAATAATGTCAGACTTAACAGACTTAAATGTTCACAGTGATTCCGTTGATTCTTTCAGCGTCGAATAGATAATCTTGCAATTAGCGGCAGCGATGGAAACCGCAAGTATGACGTAGCGCTTCCCTCGTCGCAGCCCTTTGCAATCGGACTGGCTGGCTAAGATTGCATCGCGAGATCAATCTCGCGTTTGACAATTTCGATGCAAATTTCTCCAGCCACGTCTCATTTGCAAACGCAGGCATCTCGCCGCGCTGTGCTTTACATTTGCATGAAGGACGACAAGCGAATCCGTTGTGCGTCGATGACTGTACGAAATAGAGTGCTCGACAAGTGCTTTCCACTCCCCCACCCCCCTGATTTTCTGTTTTCTCCTGCTTGACAGTTTAACGTGATTTCTCCGATCTTTTCTCTCGCTTGATCGTTTTAGTGCCATGCAGCGCGATCGCGCTGTTCAGATTTTGCGCCGCAGCAAAGTTGGTCGCTCGGTTTACAAGATGGCGCGCAGTTTACAAGATGGCGCTCGGTTTCGACTATAGCGCCACGTCCTCGTTTCGAAGCTCTTCTTTCCTAGTTATTTTCTTTCCAATTAAGCCTAAACCACTAACGATAAGAGTACAAAGTAGGCAGCTTTTGCTTTGTCTACTTCGATTTGCGAATAAATGAATTTTAAGTTAATAAGAAATTTTAGTAGGAAGCGATTTTTGGCCCACCCTGTACATAGTTATATCAGGGAAGCGTGGGGCCATCTCCCATGGTACGATTAATTTTTAAACAACCGAAAGCTGGCACTAAAACGGTTAAGTTCAATTAAGCGAGTTGGTGTTCGAGCATGCGCGATTTCTGCTTTCAAAATCTGTTTTTTCTTTTCTTTTCTTTTTTTTATCTGTACCTTTTAAGTATCGCTTCCACTGTGTCGATCAATCATCTCTCCAGTATATTCATTGCACATATCAGAAATTTCCATCTTCTTCTATCTGTATTTATTCGCACGCACGTATTTACACGTGTCATAGGGTTATACACAGGGTGACTCTTGCGAAGTGACTGATTCGACTAATTGCTTTCCAAAATGAGAAAGATCGTTTCGAACGAAAGATATTTTGTTTCAGGCTTTCACTCGTCAGTCTTTCGTTCGAACGATTTTTCTTTTGTTTTTCGTGTTCTCTTTGGAGAAAATTCAATCGAATTTTCACGAGAATTTTATAACATAAGAATCGCCCTGTGTGGCAGATTTATCGAACAGAGTGTTTAAAAGTGTTAAAAAGTATCGTTCTGTAGTATTGATTGCTTACGAAAACATGGAGAAAAAAAAAGACGCGAATATTACGGCGAGCAATGAAATGAAATTTCAGTATATATCAGTTTCGAAGAAAGATTGGTTTTTGCGGGAGAAAACGTTCGAGTAATTTGTCTTCAATTTCGTACTTTAATTTCTTTCACAAATCTCGCAAGCGTATATTATACGGATTCCTTTCCAATGCCGCGTGCTTGCAGATAAATCAATTCGTTTAAAACACGAATTAAAATCTTAATTTCGAGGTCTTAATAACGACCGTGAAATTTAATTCAGTGTTTTAATAATTGTCTTCGAATTGTGTGATTCAGTAATTGTCTTTTTCAACACTCTGCGCGGAAAATATTCGTATATTTACGACCGCGCACCATGCAAAATGTTGTAAAATAACTGCTCGCAGTTGCGACCGCCTGTCAACACCTTCTTTTTTTTACAGAAGCGTCACCACACTGTGTACACTGTGAAATTTCATTCGCATGATAATAAAATACGTCTGTATCGGCGGTGCTACGACGAAGTTCTAACAGATTTATGCGCGAAGATTTGTCCGCTCGAGCATCGAAGAATCCATCAGTGTCGGAGCCATTTGAAGGGGGATCGACTTTGCTCCGCGAATACTGTGAAAAAAAAAGAAAAAATATCAGCGAGCTAGACGAATCCTAGGGAAATCCAAAAATTCTCTCGAAATCTCGGAAATCGCGATTGCAAAAATCGAGATTGCAATCGAATCCGAAAATTAATAATTGTCAAACGAGAGGCGAGTGCTCGAAGATCGACGAAATTGACTCGTCTTCTCAATGATTAACGTTCGCGGCATGTTGTTCGATCGAAATTCGAGCTTAGCCAAATAACCGAAGTCGATTAGATCGGAACTTCTTGGCTCCGATCGGATGCAGCAGGGAAGTGCAAAACCCGCGGCAAGTCGATCTCCCACGTCGAGAGAAGCGCGGAGTGTGCATTTTCCCCGACGATGCAAACTCGTTTCTCCGCTGATCCAGAATTCTCGCCGTAGCTGGATACGAGTACGCGATGTATAAAACAAAAACTGGTCGGGATTTTTCACTGGAGAGAACAATGAGAGGCGCGCGCATATGAAGTAGGAAAACGCAGATCGTTGCCCCTGAACCCGCATTCTCCTATCTCTCTTCCTTTCTCTCTCTCTCTCTTTTTCTCTCTTAAACTCTCTTTCTCTTCCAAAATTCTCTTTCTTTTCTCTCTCTCTCTCTCGTTCTGCTGTGACCACGTAATCCGTAGGATCCAGCAAACGTGTACATATATCTGGCGAAAGCCAGTGTATACCTGCAGTGTGTACATTGCGCAAAACATCATACATAGACGACCCAGTTTGTTTGTAACGGTTCGTAGTGGCATAGCGTTTTCCAGTTATGATTTCTATTTGCAGGCAATTTTTGCTAGTAGCATACCTGAGATAATAGAGCTCGTAGGCAGTAGGTCCAAGTACAGCGGCGAGTACAAGCGGGAACACGGAAAGAGGTATTATTATATAATTACGTCCTCCAATCCTACGTCTTTTTTGTCTATTAACATTCTTACTTATTTTCTTCTTCTTTTTTTTTCCAGTATGTATTATATATTTATATTTATATATATATATATTACCTGATTAATCTTCTCATGCTGTATGTACACACATTTTACACACGTTATATATATTATATGTATTATATATATATTATATGTATTTCATATATATATATTATATATTATATGTACATATATATATATATATATACACACCTCTGTACGTTGTAACTCGCGTGGTTCAGTTACATACACTACGTTCTTGAGATTCATTCACTTGTACACGATTAGAGGTACACGGATATATACACGCGTGCACAGACGACGACACTGTTGCTTGCATACCTGCGTATCACGGTATATACACGTGTGTGCTCTGGATTGTTTCATCAAGTCTGTTGGGATTTCAGGATTTCCGAGTACTTGTAAAAGTTGTACAAGTTGCAGTACCGCGGTGGAAGTAAAAAAAGAATGGGAAAAAGACAGGGGATTTGGTTGTAATTGGTGATTCTGGAAAAATTATAATTTTCGACGAAGCTTGTTCGTGCGAATTTTCTCTAATTTTCGCTTCGAAACGCAACAATCAATTGTGATGACTGTGATATATATATATATATATATATATATATATATATATATATCGTGATCGATATTTATCGCAGTCTTCGCGACTGTTGTTCGTCGTTCGAAGTGAAAATTGACGTAAAAAAAAAACATTTAAAAATCACACGGACGGAATTGGTGAAATAATCGACGAGCATACATCGATATCGAGGTATTGAGGTATGTTTGTAGCATTCTTGCCAGCACGGACGACTACACAGCAACTATCAACTAATCAAAGCGAAAGGAACGAAGAGTGCCGAGAAGCTCGTTATAGCTGACGCGCGATTACGCGGACTTTGACGTTTTTCAGAAACGTCGCGCGTTTGTAAACGCGGTATCGCTGTTCGCGTCGCCTTTTCTTCTCAACTGAACCAAGTTATTCCAATGATCACGGTGAAAGATCCAATAGCGCGATGCTAAAAATTAAACGCACACGGTGTTTGACGAGTTT
The DNA here is from genome assembly GCA_032399595.1 of Tetragonula carbonaria. Lineage (NCBI taxonomy): Eukaryota > Metazoa > Arthropoda > Insecta > Hymenoptera > Apidae > Tetragonula > Tetragonula carbonaria. The sequence continues at coordinate 8,230,574 of JAUCRC010000005.1, read as the reverse complement.
CAGGTGTTTCATTGTTAATAAGAAACTAACGACAATAATAATAACGTATATTACAAAATTATTATAATTCACTATATACGTGATAATATACGTTATTACAATTTAACGTCGTATATGTTATTGTAATTATGTAATTATGTATTAGAAAAATTATAAAAAATGAGATCACATCTCTGTCAGATGTTTGTCGTCAAAAGTTGTATTCGTACTCAAATTATTTCGAAATGATCCAGAGGTTGCTTTAATATTATGATAACCGATGCACAACTTTTCAGTAAATTCGGTAAACTTCCTGTCGCGAGCAGCTTTCGTTTGTACGAAAGTTTGAAAAAAAGAGAAAAACAGAAATTAAATCAGATCTTGACGTTTTTCGCAATTTCTCGCCTACGTCGAATTAGCTCGACCAATAGCGAAATCTTATTTTCAAGGACTGAAATGCAACATTGACGTGCAATTACGATTAAAATAATTTTTTAATTTGCATTTGCATTTAATCATACGAAACATTTCAAGCAGAAAGAGGCATGCAAAAAGAACCTGAGTTTCTACTTTCAGGAGATCATCCTAATAGCAAGAAAGATTTAGTGTCACTAATGAAGTTCAAACTATTTAATTAATTATACAGTAAGAACCTTTATGCGAATTGTCTGATAAAATTGCAACGAACGTGAACTTTCGATCAATTAAAATAATAAAATACACAAGTCATAGTTACAGTATAATCCGCAGTCATTGAGATCTTTCACCGTGCAATATATACAGTGAGTCAAAATAAAAGTATTTACGCGCCCAGTTTTTTATATACATACATTCGACAAAATCTGTTCCCATAAATGCTTCGCTGCGTACAAATAATGTATTGTAATTTGCAACAATGAGTTGTGCAACAATGATGACAAGAAATTAAATAAAAATTCGAGAGTTCTCAAGAAGCTATTTCATCTTGCAATTCCAGCGTATAATCTGCATTCAATGGCGGAATGTTATTCGTAAAATTACGAAATATCTAAACACGTAAAAAAATATTTTATACTCCGTTCGAACGACAGAGCTGCAGAAAAAGTACCTTCTCAAATTTTTAATATTATTATCATACGACTCATTGTTGGGAACACGCAACTATGACACTTATGGTGAGCAAATTTTGTTCAAGAGAACTACGTGCGTGCCAACACTTTTATTTGATCCAAATTTCGACGGTCGAAACCGAGGAAATCTGTTGCACAGATTTGCCAATAGAGGCGTGAAATCTTTTCAATCGGTTTCTTTCCTCGCGTGTCTTTGTCTCACCGATCGGATTCTCTTTCGATTCGATCCGACGTAACAAGGTTCGTCGATAGCTTGCTCGAGCACTCGACAAGTTGGTGTGTTCGCATCTCATTTGTTCGCGTTCTCGTCCCGACTTTTTTTTGTCTCTTTTTCTTTCTCTTTTCTTTACGATCTTGTTAGCGCGAAATAAAACAAAGAGCTCCGTTCGAAAATAAATTGGAGGAGATACGAAGGCTCCGCGTGCAATTCCGTTCCTCGAATTTTCCACGGCGTTTGATCTGTGTTTTTACGAGGGTTGTGACACACACACACACATACACACACACACACACACACACACACACACCTTTTGCCAAGATTGCACGGTTTGCTACTTTAGTCTGCTACCTCTCTAACGTACGATCTATCATGTATACATGCGGAGAACATCGCTTGTTAGTGGTAGAATCAGGCACACGTCAACCCAGTCGAGACAGTACACCACATTTTCACGTTAGTGAGCGGATTATGGTTGACCAATGTCACTTACATCGTGTTACCTTTCACTTTTGTTTCTCGTTCCCCAAGTTTTTCTTCTTTTGTTTTCTTTTTTTTTCCCCTCACGATTTTGCGAGCGTGTCAGCAAGTGGGATTGACTTAACACAATTAGTTAGTTAGTTGGATTGTTTATTAATCAATCATCTAGGAATTGCCTAATTTTTTTGTTTATCAGGAATTATTTTTCCACGTACGTAGAAAAATGTCGCTCATTGATGTTGCGATTTCTACAAGTTTCGCGCGCTCTGTAAAGCGACTGTTTTTTTGTTGAAATTGGAACGAATAAACGTCGTATTTCTTTGAAACGTTTGATGAGGAAAAAGAAAATTGTATATCTGGTGTTTTCGTTATTTTACATAGACGTATATAGATACTTTTAAAGTAACTTTCATTTGATATTTTCAATTCAGTACGCGTTAATTCCACTGTCGATGTTCGACGAAATTTTAGGTTAATAGAAGCAGTCTTATCGCAGAGTGCACAAAGATTCGTGATTCGCTTGAGAATTGTAACATTAACGGGTAGAATACTACCCGTTAATGTTACAAATGTTGTCGCCACCGGCGATTAAGGCGACAAAATTTCCGACAGAGATGTGTTAAAAAAAAAAAAGAAAAAGGAAAAGACAAAATATAACGGACAAGCTTTTATTTTACGAAAAATCTAATTTTAAGTAAATTTAAATTTAAATTTCTAAATAATTAAAATAATTAAATTTCCAAATAATTTCTAAATAATTTAAATTTCTAAAAAAAACACACTGTTTTACATCTCACATGAAATATCACAGTCGATCTGTTCTCGATCGATTTTGGTAGTTCTAGCGTTAAGCCAGTGAGCGACAATCATCGACCTGTATCACTTGCATCGCACTTCCTTCGTCTCTTTTTTCTCTTCGCTATCTCTCTCTCTCTCTCTCTCTCTCTTTTTTTTTCAAAAAACCATCTGCAATTGACTTTTTTACATCTCGCAATCGATGCAAGACACATTTCGTAAGACGCGTTTTTCGCCCATTTTGATTCACATTCGCGAAGAAAATGCGCGATGGATGCGCGATTCGATTTAATTTTATTACAACCTGTCTGAAAATCGAACCTGTCGATTGCTAAAAATACTACACGACTCGAATACATCCTCTGTACATTTCCACACACACACACACACACACACACACACAAACACACACACACACACACACACGGCGCACAAAGTGCACACGACGTACGACGTACGTAAAACGTTCGTTCCAGTTTTCGTTTATTTTCCACCCCTGGTGTTTCCTTTATACAGGGTATAATACCATTATGTTTTTATTCACGTACGAGCACTCTTGACGACAGACAATGTCGCATCTTGCAGAAGCGTGTGTCGGTCGTTCACAACGCAATTGTGCTCCACACCTGCGGTTGTAAGTTGTCCACATCACACGCTACAATAGAGCCTGTGCATGCCATTTAATTGAAAGTCTGAAATTTTTATGAAGCTTCGTCGGCGACGTTTGTTTCTCTCTCTCTTTCTCTCTCACATAATGAGGGGAAACACACGCCGTCATCACGTTTAGAATTACTATACTAGCGATAGAGTGATAGAGTCGAAGGATCATCGCACTGTGACAAATATAATATAATATCATGCCTCCACGAGAAACTAACGACACTGTATCTTTACAGAGTACAGTGAATTTATTATTGATTGTTTTGGGGAGGGAAGGGAAAGATACAACGATAATCTATATGTCAGTATGCAGCACGGACACCTTTGAATTCTCTTCTTGAATATTGTATGATTTTTTTGTCTCCTGATTTGTATGACTCTTGTTGTTTGTCGATGCCGAGTCGAAGACTGCTGGTTAAGCTATCGTTTCGTTTATCGTCACTTTCTTCTACACTGTGTTTCTTCTCCACGCACGAACATGAAGAACGTAGGCTGAGAAGTACGCGGGAGTCAATCGAGGCGTTTAGAACGAACGATGAATGTCTGAGTCTGTGTCAGGCCACGTTCGAGAAGATGATCCTTGAGACGAGACCTGCTCGCCGAGAGATTCCCATCGATACGAATTTTCGTCTGATTCGAAATTTTCGATCCTCCATTGGCGAAGCGAGCCTGCGAATATCGAGAATACCTTGTATTTTATATTTCATGTTTCAGCTACTTGTTTGTTTCATCAATGCTGACAATGTGCTACGTGTGTATGACGTTTATCCCATCGTTATCAATAATTATTCTAATATATCCCTTCTTCGTGCGAACGAAGACACCAAACTTACGCCTTTGCAGAGTACGATTTTTTGTCGACGAGACTTAAACAACAAGATCAAAATATATATTTCACATATTTTGAAACGTGTATCTCCGTTTCGCGAAGCGATACTTTATGGCTACTACAAGCTGTTAATTAATGAAAAATGTTCGCGTCACGCGTAAAAAGTACGAAACGAATATATATATTTCGTTGATGCGTGTTCGTTCCCTCGCGTTCGTCGAACTCGATCGTCGAATCGAGCCAGATTTCGATTCGACTCGCTCAGCTTCTGCGAATTATACATCATCTCGCGATGAGCGAAAGCCATCTGTTAACAACACACGTCCCTCCGCCGCTTACTCTTAAAATAATTATCGATCTCTGCGTAATGGCGCGTTGAAAGCTCGCAACCAGCGGCGTTCAACCAGCCGGCGATTAATCTTTCACTTTTCCAATGGGACTCGAGTCGATTAATTTTTTTTTTTATACCGTGAATAACACACTCGTGTTGAGTGTCGAGTTGACTGTTTCATAAGTCTGAGAAGCGTTGCTACTCGCGAAAATGCCGAAAGACGAACAAAAGAGACAACAGTTTTGAACGAACGAAAGTAAACGAAAGCACGAAACAACTCTGACTGAAACACAGTTACAACGCAGGCCCGTCGAATCGTCAGATATTCCTGACTCGTCACATTCAGATTGCTGTTCAGCAGTCTGACGCGTCTCGAGCGTGATTAGCTACGTGATTAGCTCGAAAGTTTAGGCACGAAAGCGTTCGAGCCCCCCCCGTTTGCAATAAACGTTCTAAGACGAAGATCACCATCGCGGATAGCGACTGAGCAGAGAGTGAAGCGTTGTAAGAGCGTGTAATATCGTTTTCGGCGTTCTGAGGAGGCGTTTACGCGCGTAATCCGAGCCAACGATCATGAAGTAGAGCGCGAGAGTGACGAAAAAACGAACAAAACAAAAAAAAAAAAAAAGAGAAAAAGTAACGAAAGAAAACAGAGGAATCAATCAGAACGCAGATATAGATATATATACATATATTATCGCGTATGTAGTGGAAAGTACCTAGTGCAAGTTACCAAAGTGCAGATGCAAACGCAAAGACGCGAATGCAAATGCAAAGAGAGAGTGTTAAGAAGTTAAGGAAAAAAAAAAAAAAAAAAAACAGAAAACTCAGGCTAGGGCTCTGTTCTGACGGCAACGGATGATTGTGGGTGTGTAGGCGGTGTTCGCCAGCTGGATCCCAGAGATCACGGAGCTCGCCGCGAACCGCTGCAAGTACGGTGGCCAGTACAAGCGCGAGCGTGGACGCAGGTATCCCAGATATCCACCTACGTGGAAGCCAGCCAAAAAAAAAAAGACACCTCTTGAAACTAGTCCCTGAACTGTTATCCTTGTAGTCACATAGTTGCGAGGAGGAGCGAATACCATCTGGATAGCAAAGTGACTCCTTTCGTTGCGACATTTTTCCGTTTTTTTTGTTTTTTTTTTCGTTTTTGATTTTTTAATCAGCGTCGTCCACGATCGAAACAACAGCGTTTTTCTCTCTCTCTTCCCCCCCTCCCTGTCCGATTGCTCGAGCGATTTTTCGAAGCTGCGACGACGAGAAATTTTGAATCCTTCCCGCGATTTCTTTTTCCTTCATTTTTCGTTCTGATTTATTCTGACTTAAGAGACTCTTTTTTTTTCTTTTTTTTTTTTTTTTTGACATTTGTCTCGATCGACGAGAGACGCGCGTGGATTTTGTGGATCGTCTTTATTTTCTCTCTCTGTTTTTTTTTCTTCTTCACCGAGATGTAAACGGAATCGCAACTGCTATCCAGAGTAATTTTTTAACTAGCGTAAATATCCCCCCACCTTCACTATACCCCGGTCCGTAACTGTTAGAGAACATAATGGCATCCCGAATTTTTCTGAGACCACTAAAGTGAGCCCAATTTTTTAAAGAGAAAACCTGTTTCTTTCACCGTTTATTTAACGTAAACCTTGTGCTGACTCTCACCGCTTTTCTTACCCACCTATATATTTACCAAATTAGCAAATATATATATCTTGGTAACACGTGCTGGTATGCTTGGACTTTTGTAAAAAGAGAAATACACACACGAATTCTTTCTTTCTTTTTTTTTTTCTTTTTTCTTACTTATTGTTCTCTATATACACACATGTTTATATACACTTATATAAGTAGATGAGATCAATATATATTACTGTTGCATCTCTCTCTCTTTCTCTTTCTCTCTTCTTCTCTCTCTCTCTCTCTCTCTCTCTTTCTACTTCTCTCTCTATTTCTTTCTCTTTCTTTCTCTTTCTGAATCTCTCTATATATACATTTGTTATACATATATACATATATACATGGTAATATGTATATGACTGCCTCACCGCACGGATTCGAGAATTCTGTAGTTTTTTTTGTATTTATATTTATTCTCGTTCCTTTTTCTACGACTCGTCGACGAATTTTTTCCCCTCTCCTTTCTTTTTGTTTCTTTCTTTCTTTCTTTTTCTTTTTTCTTCCTTCAATACCGTTCACCGCGAATATTCTTTTCGTTCGTATTTTTTTTTTCTTTCCCCCGTATCGTTGCGTATCGTCCCTTTTTTTTCAGTTTCGTTTGCGGCCATTGTTTCTTCACGTCGTGATCGGGAAGCCATTTTCCGCTGTTAATGCGCGCGACAGATAGGATAGATCGCGTCGATCGCGCGATGAAACGTTGATTCGCGGGCTGAAAGGATGAAAGCCTTCTTCTTCTCTCTTGGTTCTCTCGTTTCCCTTGCTTCACATTCTTTTTGCTCTATACATTACTATGTTGTACGAATGGATTGAAAATTTTTCAGCACATCTTGCGCTGTTTTGTTGTAATGTAACATCGCCGCACGTGCAATGCGCACGCATCATACGTCGATCGCTCTTCGATCTTTGACTGAGAAACGAAAAAAAAAAAAAAAGAATTAGCTACGATGATTTTTCTTTCTTTTTTTTTTTTTAATTATATAATACGGCTTCGTTTGATCAGGTATTTTCGCTTTTTTTCTTTTTTTTATCATCGTTATAAATAACAAGACCGCTTATTCGAATCCGTTTCAACAACCGAGAGATCGATATTTTCAGCGACGCGCCAGCAAGAACCAGGTCATTCAAGCATTGTGCATGTCGTTCCTTTTTTTATCTCTCTCTCTCTCTCTCTCTCTCTCTTTGTTCGTTTGTTTCCTCATTTTAACATTCACTTCATTTTTAATTTCTGTTCCTGAATCAGATCATCGTTACTTTTCACTCCCGCGCGATTTGTTGAGTCGCGCATCGATCGAATCTGTCACAACGTCAATGCACTTTTTTTTTTTTCGAGTCCTTTTATTTCGTCGTAGAAGTCTTGTATTAGAGCAGTTTTCGAGAATTACTTGGATTTCGAATTACGTTAGACCAGTCTTTTTTCAATCGCGCAATTCGGTATAAATAAGCCGAAGCTAGCCCACTGTCGACGGTATAAAATAATTTTCTCAACGAGCAGGGAAGTTATTTACACGATTACTTTGTATCTTTGTATGATATCTCGATATGGTCGTTTCGATCTTTGTTGAATGTATATTGTTTGAGTTTGAGTTGTACTCTCTCTTGGTCGAAGGAGTGTCGGTAAGGTGAATGGAAATTGTCAAATCCACTGTATATATCTGATATATATAATCATATATGTATATATATAATTATCTTATATATGTATATATGTATATATATATATATATATGTAAGATAATTGTTTTCTTTTCCTCTCAATTAGGAGAAGCTGTAGATACTTTCTAAGCAAAGGTAGAGAAAATTGGTGAAATGATATATACTTTCGAATGGGTATACGAATGAAACCGTGTTCTACTGTGTTCTACCGTGCCCTTGAAACTTACACACACAGATGTGAATTTGTTAATACACGTATTAAGATGACCGTGCAATTGTATATACTCTGAAGTACACGCAAATGTACATCCACTCTTGTTACGTTTGTCATGTTCTCTGCATAAAACGACGTGCAATGTGTTTTATTTCACTCTGAGTTTCTGTTATCATTTTTTTCTTTTTTTAATTGTCATTAAAATCCCTTTCATCCTTGTTGAACTTGGCCTCCGAAGGGGGACAGGAACTGTCGTTTCAATCGAGCGAAAAAATTATCCCGACTGTCTTTTTACTAATTTCGAAGAATCGAGAATTAGTAGAATTCGAACGCCCTTGTTGTTACAGTACCAAGAACATTTTTTTGCACATTTCTGTGCGCTCACACTCTGACGCTCATATCTTTGAACATTCCGTCAAAAGTGTATTATTACAATTGACTGTTAGCGTGCCAATTCTTTCTACCAGTTCTCCATCATCACTTAGAAACGTGTTACATGCTGTCTCGAAGCTCTGACTTACTCCGATTCCTATTGAAAAAAAAACTACAGCTCGCTACGTTATCGATCATCGGTCGTGACACGCCAGCGCGAGGATCTTTGTGCCGATTAATCGACAGGAAAATCAGGATTTTCAGTGCCACGAACCAGGCGCATTTAAAAATCAACCGTGTTGGTTAATAGTGCCATGTGGCGCGATAGCGCGCTTCCTCGATATAACTACATATACAGGGTGGATCGAAAGTCACTTCCTACTAAAATTTTTCATCAACGTGAAATTAAGTTTTCTCTCATGTCGTTTATTTAAGAGGAAGGAAAAAAAAGAAGTAGGTGGGGAGAAACTTTTAGCCCACCCTGTAGAAGTAACTGGAAAATAGACGAAGTAAAAACTGTCTTGTTTTATACGCTGATTAATGGTTTAGGTTTAATAGACCGACGATACGACGCTGTAATCGAAAACGAGCGCGTTAGCATACGACCGAATCGCACTATTCGAATCAGAAACAGCGCGATCGCGCTGCGTGGCACTAAAAACGGGCCCCGATCGTACCCCCGACAGTTGTTGCGCTATCTTGGCAAACTCGATGGTGATACCAGCGACGAGTGATAGTTGCGACGAATTGTGGCGACAGTCTCTCCATTGGCTGTGTCGATGAATCGATGTGTGGATCGAAAGAGGGAAAACGATCGTTTCACAACGATCGACGCAACGGTGAACATATATATATATATATATATATATATACATGTTCTCTTCTACACGAAGAAACGAAGGAATCTAGAATAAAAATAAAAAAAGGAAAAAAAATAAATAAATAAACGAAGAAGGAAGAAACCGTATAATATTCGGAGTACGATTTTTCTCGATTAAACCGAGGAATGTAATTTCGATCGTCCCGATTGTCCGACCAGAGGGTAAACGATCCCTCTTCTTTCGTATCGATCGGTGTTCCAGTTCCGCTACTAGGGGACGATTAACGACTTTAACTTGCGTTCTGTTGTGTCGCGTGGTCGATTGAAATGCCATTCGGTTGTATTCGTAGTAGCAAGTCGATCCTTTGGAAGGACGACGACGAACTCTGGTGATCGGTAGAATACGGTACGGAATAGAATGGTGGAATCGTTGAAGCGCAGCGTGTTGCGAAATGTCGCTGATACTTTTCATCTTGGCGATGGCCGGGCCCGTACGATAGGATCGACCAACACCACAGTACGAATGAAGAGAAAAAAAAAAAGAAAAAAGAAAGAAAGAAAGAAACAGGTTACGAAGTAGGAGGAAAATTTTGTCGTGAAAATTTCTGTAGAAAATTCCTAGTAGAAGGGATATAATCCCGAAAGTATCAGCGACTCGTGGGCAATTTTTGTTTTCTCTCTTTCTCTCTCTCTCTCTCTCTCTCTCTCTCTATCTATCTGTCTGTCTGTCTGTCTATCTATCTATCTATCTATCTTTCTCTCTAATTTCTGTCTCTATCCCTCTCTATTCACGAACCGAGTTTCTTGGTGGCATGCGTTAGTGCTCTTGGCTAGCCTGTAGAAGTTTCAAAGGGTGAAGAAACCCCTTCGCGGAATGGCCTGTTAGAGAAGGAACGGTTCTTTTCTCTCTCTCTCTCTCTCTCTCTCTGTCTCTCTCTCACTCGACGCACGAGCGAAAAAGGAGAAGCCTCACATCGTCGGATCGAGACACGATTTTCTCTGGCTTGGACATATAAGAGATATATATACATATACACATATATATATGTATGTATATATATATATATGTATGTATACTTGGCACTTATAAATTAGAACGCAGCAGTAGAAGGGGGTGCAGGCGTGTAGGCACATGCGGCTGCTCTTTAGGGATATATTTTATCAGTAGAAATTGCACGTATATAATTGCGAGAATACACACACAGAGACACACACACACACACACACACACATACACGCGCGTACACAGACGTACACAACGCTTACCTTTCGGCGTCGAACGGGGCCTAACCGGCGGAGAAGGCGTACGTGCGAAATATTAGTACGAAATATACCAAATTATCGAGTACAGTATACCAAAACGTGTGAATCAGTTCTTTGTCCGCTTATTCGTGTTCGCATGGTAACAAGAGTAGAACAAGTAACCAAGCATGGTTTATCGTTTGATCCTTTGATCACTCGTTTACTCGTATAAATAACTGATGAATTATGAATTAGAAGCTATTCGTATTTCGAGCTCGGTTACGAAACGTTATTATCTTGCGTTTTCTTTCTTTTCTCTTTTCTTTTTTTTTTTTTTTTTTTTTGATATTTTTCGATTGCGAACCTTTCGTTCAGTTAAACTCGAAGCAGATGCGCCATGGTGTATATGCATAAATACATACACGTACACGCTGTCGGTACATCAACGCGTTCGTTCGATTTCGATGTGAACGAAGAACGTGCCTCTCGGGCAAGTTCACGGTGATGTTCGACTCTCTTTGTTGTTCGCGTAGTGTCTGGACTTGATCCTCTGGATTTTCAAACCAGTTGTTTGTTGAAACACTGCAAGCAGTGCGCGCACGTTCAATGCGATGAAAATATGAAGATGAAAATAAGAAGATGAAAAAAAAAAGAAGAAGAAAAAGAAAAGAAAAATTCAATGAGGAAATGATGAACAGCCTTCCCGTCGCGTTTCCCCGTGAATCGCTTAATCATTCATCCTGTTTCGTTGTTCAGGCACATAGGATAGCCTCTAGTTTCAGCCACATCGAAAGATCTATCTTTCCCTTTCTCTCTCTCTGTCTGACTTTTTTTTTCTCTCTCTCTCTGTCTATTTCTCTCTCTTTCACAAACTACATGCATATTCGTACGATGCGTATATGTATGTGCTTTCAGTTTCATATATACGAATGTACACTCGTGGCAGCCGTTTCGGGAATCTTCTTAAAAAAAAAAAAGAAAAAGTATAGAAGAGAGAATTACCAAAGGAGAAAGTTCACGAAATATTATCAGTCAATGATCATCGCGCTCACACTTTACATGTGTGTATGCATATACATATTCTTTCTTCCTTTCTTTTCTTTTCATTTTTCTCTTTTTTTTTTCTCGTTACTTTTGTTCTTCATACAAGTATATATACATACACACATTCGTGTACGAACGTACACGCAGGAAGCGTTTGTATGTACGTCGTACACGGATATGATTTATTCACACACGAGACACGCACATCACCGAGCGGAAGGAAAGCGGAAAAGAGACAACATATACACGCATAGATTGACACTAGCCCATGTCCCAAGAAACACTCTTCTCTCGAATATTTCGTTTTTGATCGATAAAGGATATATATATATATAATAATAATAATACTTGCGATGTGTATTATATACGCGATTACGCTCACAGACTTCGTTGCCGCAGACGCACGCTTCTTTTTCTTGGTAAATTAGTCGTTCGAGATCGATCGTCTATTGGCCTGTTCCATTCGGTCGAACGTGCCACAGCCTTAATTAGCGGTTCTCAGGTGTGTCACAGGTGCAAGTGCGAACGCGTGAAGAGCAAAACTGAACGCACGTATATGGATTTTTTTTTTCTTTTCGACGTTAATATATTTTTAATAATTTTTATAAATTGTAATTTTATAACACAATTTTGTAATAATTTTGTGATAAATTTTGTAACATATTAATATATTTTAAATTTGACATTAATAATACATCATCGAGTAAGATGAAAAAAAAGAAAAAAAAAAAGACAAAGTATGTGCTGATTCGTGAGATGTTTCGGTTTTCCAAAAAAAATATTTTACAGCACTGTTGCAACATCGTTGTTCTGGCAAATATAAATTGTCTTCGTGTAATCAATTTTGCACCACGATTAATTTTAAACGAACGAAATTGTCAGTATTTTAAACCGTGTTGTAACTTTGCTTAGTTTCATTTTGAAACGTGCAAGCTTCTGTTTTCTCACCTCTCTGAATTAATTTCTTTTTTCGAAGTGTTTTAACACCATGTATGCAGCAAATGGAAAAGTGTTTTCTTCTTAAAAAAAAAAAAATTACCATTTCGTACTACCGAAACTTAAAGTTTCCCATTTACAACAACCCCTTGAAACTTGCTGTGCAATTTTGTCCTCGTCATTTTTCCTGAACTTTGAACACTAGAGTTAAATTCAAGATAAAAAGTGCGAAAAATCCCGACATATCGTCATCTAACATCAATGTTCGAAGTTCAATAAAATTGCACAAGAAAAGAAGACTGTACAGCAAATTTTAAAGGATCGTTGTAAAGAGAAAATTTCAATTTTCAAAACCACGATAAATCAAAAATTTTTGACAGGAATGTTTGAATTTTTAGAATTTTTTGTGAGTAAAAGTACTCTCACTTTCTCACCTTACTGCTACACGATGTAGAAATATCTTTGGAAAATATAAAGATAGGAATGATGGAAGCTTTAAAATGAAATCAAATAGAATCTTACTTTGACTTTTCCTTTACAAAGTTGTAACAGTTTAAGGTATCGTTAATTTTTCATCGTTTATGCGTTCAGTTATGCTCCTTATATATATACACAATGTGAACACAAGTTTCATACTAATTTTGCTACGAAGCGAAATGTGATCCACTGGTTTTTTCTACATTTCTTTCACGTATGATATTGTACATTATTCTAAAATTTCTTGTTCTCTTAATTATTAAAGTGCAATTACAACACATTGATTGAGAACTGCTATTTTATCACGGTTGACGTAGAATATTTACGCTAATCACTTGCTAACCGTTGCGTGTAAGGTACGACGTAGTGAAAGATTTAAGCCAAGATCGAGATAATTTCCAAAACTTGAAACAATAATTCGATAATAAAAGGGATAACTGTTGATTATTGAATTTACACGTATATATACTACCTTTATATATTAAAAAAAGTAGTGTATACTTTCATTTCAAAGTATTCGACGTTATCTATCTAAACTCTTTGTAATATCATCACTCATTCGTATCACTTGACCGGGAAAGTTCAACGTGGAAAGTGAAATGAACACGATAGATCTCATCATTGGCCAAACTAGTCTTTCACCCGTTCAACGCGACACGCGGTGATTTCAAATTTCGAAGAAACTTTCTACGAGTCTAAAGAGGCCCATCGACGATTTCTTTCTTTCTTCTTTTTTTTTTCTGCATACAAGGAGAAAAAAGACAAGAGAGATAAATAATCGTAGAGTTATAGAACGTGCTATCGATAATCGTCGCAATTACGGGTTTGTCAGTTTTGTCTGAATCCATTTCGAAGTGGACACATGCGTCGAGAACATCCGTACCGATCGCTTCGAGAAGAGGAAGAAAGAGAATCGCATTGACGTTGCGATAATTGCGTAGCGGTGGTTAAGATGGTGCTAGGTGAAAAAGAGAAAAAAAAAAAAAAAAGAAAAGGAAAAGAACCAGCTACGTCTACTTTTGCAGTGCTGTTTCGTACGTTTTTTTTAAATGCTACATCGATTGCGTGAAGCGTTTAATACGGACGAGTGATAAACATTGATCAGACGCTGAACATCGCTCGCTAACTGCTCTCCGAAAAACCGAATCACGATATATAACGCATCCAGATTTCTTCTTTTTCTTCTCAATCGTGCGGCAACGATGCACACACATGCGTCTTTCGATCTCACCGAGGCTCAACGGCTACAAACGATTTCGATCATGTACATCGAGTCACGCAGTGACGACGTACCCTCGTCAATTTAGGAATTTGTATCTCTTCATTCGTGGAACCCATTTTTTGGGGAAACTTCGTTTCGGTAAAACGGCTTTGTTCGATATACGTTCGGTGTTATCTTATACATACCAGAGGGTTGCCTGTACTCTTGCCTTACTTATAGAGCAAAAAAAGAAAAAAAAAAAGAAAATAGTACCGAAAAAGATTTATGCCCGAAAGAGACAAAAAAAAAAAAGAAAAAGAATGTTCTCTCAAAGCTTTCTCGATCCGTTCGTCGACGTTCATACGGTATTCACCGAGAGGCAGAAGCGATTATTTTTCGTTGCGAAAAAAAGCCAGACAAACGAAATGTATAACTATGTCGAGAAACAAAAAAAAAAAAAAAAAAAGAAAAAAAAGAAAAGAGAAATCCTGCTGTATCGAAGAGTTCGCGCAAAATTCAATGAATACATACGACCTACCTGCCAATGGACTAGGTAGACGTGTCGGCACGTGTAGTTATCGTTAGGCCTAGGTGTAGGCGTGTAGGACCTAGGTGTAGGTAGCCTACCTACCCCGCCCTTTATTTGGAACGTGTTCGTTTCCACATTATTTATTAACTATTTGGGCCGTGGCACGCATAGCGGTACAGCACTGTTAATCGTGTCTCTATGAGTGGCCGCGTTGCCCGGTAGCTCAGCCAAAACTTACTTCCGTTCATAAGTGCAAATTTCCTCCCCCTCGCCAGCTCAGAAAAAGAAAGAAAAAAAAAATACACCCAACTTAAACAAAAAAAAAAAAAGAAAAAAAAAAGAGAAACAAAAAAACTAGATAAGGTACCTACCACCTGTGTAATACGACGCGTTTAGCGATCACTTACAATTAGACTGGACGAGACGACACTTGGTTCTCACCAACTGAAAAAAAAAAAAAGAAACATGACCGAACTTTATGTAAAAAAAAAAAAAAAAACGAAAAGAAAACAGAAAACAAACAAACAGAAACAAACAAACAAACAAAAAAAAAAATTGCCACCCTTGTCACACAAGTGTATTGATGCGAGTGTTGTGTTCTGTTCTATCACGTGGTGTAGGCCATATTCGCCAGTTGTATCCCCGAGATAATTGACCTGATCGGGACGCGAAACAAGTATGGCGGCACTTTGAAGAACGAGCGAGGTCGCAGGTGAGAGACACAGCCAACCAACTAGCTTTCCCGAGTTGAGTCACCTTTCGCAGTCCTAATTACTACCGAAACTGCTCACACCCCCGCCCCTCCCCACTCTTCCCTACCAATTTATTGTATATGATGTACATCTGACTCTTTCTCCTGACTGTCCCCTCCCCCCATCTCTTCTCCCTGCCTCCAGCACGACATCGTGTGAGATATGTCAATTATTATTATTTTTCTGTCCGTATGCACCATGGACATCCGAAGTAATTGAAACACACACGAACACACTTGCCTCTCGATGTCAAGTCTCCCTACACGACCCCCTTGATATGTTTCTATTGTCACGGATACACGGAATAATAGTATACTGTACATTTTCTTCCTTCCTTTTTTTTTTTTCTTCTTCTTTTTCTTCTGTCCACCTTGACAAGCCTGAGAAAGAAAGAATTCCTTGGATTGCTCGTTATGTCTGATGTTTCACTCCACTCACACGCACACACACACATAGACACACACACACACGTGTGATAACACGATATATACGTACACGTACGCGTGGGCACGAGCACGCGCGTTACATACACACGTATAGAAGTGCATCGTAAAATACGCGTATCTATATATTGACGATATATATGTATGTATGTGTGTGAATATATAGATACGCATTATATTATACACAGTTTTTTTTTTTAGAGACAGTGATTTTAGAATCGCAGAGAATTGCAGTTCAGTACCTGCTCTACGAACTTTAGCTGTTCAGCGAACGTTTCATGCAACCGTGCTTCCACCAGTCCTTGATAACACGGTTATCCTTAACCCTTGCCCGCCGACACTGTCAGCAGTCAATCAGCTAGTCCAATTATACCATCTCAGACTCACCATACCCCATAACTCCAGTAACTGGTGTTAGCTTGTTTGTTTAATTGACCGCACTTGGGACAAATACGGCTTTACGTATCGCGCTAGCTTTTTCCATCGAGTTTCTTTTTCACGAACAACGCGAGGTGCGAGATTCGAGGATTCGAAACAGAGATTTTGTTCGGTGAAATTTCAACGGAGAGGGGAGGGGGGGGTGGGGAAAAAAAAAAGAAATGACACGTATAAAATTGCTGACATCGGCGTTACAATGTATTTTTTCGCCGCGGAGTCCGAAAGTTGCATTCGGATGAAATTGATTGATTTTGAT
The DNA here is from genome assembly GCA_032399595.1 of Tetragonula carbonaria. Taxonomy (NCBI): domain Eukaryota; kingdom Metazoa; phylum Arthropoda; class Insecta; order Hymenoptera; family Apidae; genus Tetragonula; species Tetragonula carbonaria. Next base: position 8,214,126 of record JAUCRC010000005.1, on the reverse strand, counting down.
TCCTCGTTTCTCGAGTTTCGACCTATCGTGTGTTCGACACGATAATAATTCTCTTAACCGTACGACGAAAGTGAAAAACGTCGATTCCTAGAGATAACTTGAACAGTAGACAGAGATTCGGTATCGCTGTACCTCGCAGCCGTAATTAAATTTGGAAATCAGCAGATTGCCTTTTTTCCGATTGTCGTGCGTGTTCTTTTTTTTTTTTTTTTCTTCTTTTTTCTTACTCGTGTTCGAAATCATGTTTCGTTGGACGTTGCATAGAATGGATAGAAAGAAAAAAAGGAAAAAAGAAATACATTGTTGGAGCTGTATTTCTCTCTGAGTGCAAAGGGTCAACGCCCAGCATGTACCCTGCATTTCCAACTAATATATTTAGGTCGTATATTGTGTATATGGCCTAATGTTGCAATACTTAAGTGTAATAACCTTGGTGTTTTAGACAGTATTGATTATTGTTTCTTTACGTGTAAATTTTGGAGAAAGGACAGTGGTAAAATTTGAAAATTCCGCCTTGGATTATATATCAGCTCGCAGGATGGACCATGTGAATTGTTACAAATTTGTTTCTCTAAAACTCATTCGAAAACACACACACCGGTGTGTATGATTGCTCGTTCGCCCGTGCGATCGATTCATTCGCGGATTGTCTAACGAATTATTCGCTGACCATCGAGAGATGAAAACAACGAGGACTCTGAAAGATATTGATCCGAATAATTTTTCTTTTTTTTTTTTTTTGCAAACAGTTCGTCGACATGTACGAGACATCTATCTGACTTGTTGCACGCAGACTTGATCTGAACTGATAAATGTTATTGGATCTTGCGATAAGGGGGTAAAATGGAACGTTCCAAGTTGCCGACTATGAAATTTTAGCAATATCAATAATCGTCGAGTCGAAACGTTTTTCATATTTATTTACTCGTTTATAGCCAGTACGAGTAATTATCGAGAATTTTTATGCAATCGTTGTGTAAATTTCAACAGGCAATAATAAGTCGAACAAGCGATCAGTGCTTTCAGTGCGTGAAATTTCAAAAATGTTTTAAATCTCCATTGTTCAATTTCCAATGTGTCTCTTTGTCGGCCAAGGATTAATGAACCTCTGAGAAACTGTAGAGACTACGCAGACTGAAGTACGATTGAAGTACGTACTTCGTTACATGATTTGTTATCCATCGTCGTTTTACAATTTTGCCTCAAGGTTGTGCCGTTTACTTGAAACTGGACTTTCCGTTTTACTCTCCAGATGCAATAATATCGAAGCATTCGATTCCAGCGACAACGGAACAAACAATCTCCTTGTTTGTTTGTTTTTTTTCACAGTTTTCGAGATTACGCCGCGTAACAATTTATATGACTCACCCTGTATACGCTTTATATACGTATCTATTTATTTATTAATTAATACGTATATAACGCTGTATGTATACGCATATATGTACTTGTGTAACGCTAATAATCATGTGTCACTACGCGCTATTCAGGTTTTTTGCGAGGGGATTTTACCAAAACGGGCCAACAAAACGAGAATTTCTTCTTACAATTAGGCTTAGGGTAAAATTATGGCGTCCAGTGCCATAATTACACGTGTAACATTCCTCTCGCGGGTTTTGAACGTCGCGTATTTATTATTAATTTTCGTTAGCGACGATCTTTTTTTCCCTCCCGAGACAACAATGAAACTCAACACAACTGGCAATTTGTCCCTTCGATTATGCAAATTGTGATGGGATGTAGTGTGTATATATATATATATATATATATATATATATATATATATATATATATATATATATATATTTATACTTATACACGCATTTACGCATACGAGTGTGCAGAGTGAGCCATCGAAGCAGACAAGCCATCACACACGACGTTTCCGTGGAAAAAAAAAACGGTTTTAGAGATTTTACGTCGTCGTTTTTTCTCTTTGTTTTTTTCTATTTTTTTTTGGATATTTTTTTCAGAGTTACCAAGGTTATCAATCTCTTCCTAAATGAATCTATATGTTCACCCCCTTGCATGTTGTAGCTAACGTTAATCAACGTAATGACGAATTTCCAACAGTTGAAGAAAGATGCAGTTTCACAAACGAATGGAAATCGACGTCCTTTGGCAAAAAGCAGATCGCGCGCTCTTTCTCTACTCACGCGAACGATACTAACGAGACGACGGGAAAAAAAGACGCTTTTTCAGTATTTTTTTTTCTTTCTCTCTGTCTTGGTTTCGAGTCGAAACTTTCTCGGAAGGTTATTCGAGACCGTGGATGAAAGATTTTCGTCGAAACGTATCGAGAAAAAACCAAGAAAAAAAAAAAGAAAAAAGGAAAGTAAGATATATCTGTAGATTTATTTAGAGGTAGTGATAACGTGGATAACTTTGAAAGTAATGATCCCCGGAATGAAACGGCCGACGGAAGGCGGGGATCGTTCGGCAATTCTTCTTCCTTGCTTTCGTCTGTTGTCGAAAAAAAAAGACGAGAGATTTTTTTTCGAGTTTTTGTTTTTTTCTTCCGAGTTTACCACCAAATCTCACTCTGTATAATTCACCGGCCATTCTGATCTCTATACGCACACAGAAACAACAGTCTACTAATTTTATTACAAAAGAAAGAAAACAAACAAAAAAAAAACGGCGGTGCGCTGTCGATTTGTTGCACTTGCTGCTCGATAACGATAACCATACCCAAGGTGTTCACTCGTCGAATGTATTCACTGCACGTTCGTTTTTTACTTTTTTTTATTTTTCTTTTTTTTTTCGACTCGTCACGCGTACGTACGATCATCACGTGAAATTACGTTCAAACAGATGAGAAAAGAAAATTTGATTCGAATTCCACAGCGGCACATTCCGAACAGGAACGAAAATTTTCGGCGGCGACTTTTTTCTCCACCGCGAGACCGAAAACACAGAAGCGTATCGATACTTCGTATCGTCCGTTACACGTATATTTATATATATATATATTTATATATATATATATATATATATATAAAATCGGCGAACGATAACTTACGATAACGATCGAACGATTCGCAACGAACGTTCCTCCACGTACGATTTTTGATTTTCTTCCATCAACATGGGCAAAATAGGGCTCGCAAAACTACGACACGTGACTCTCCCTCATTCCAGGCAAAAAATACACCACGATATCAACTCATATGTGACTTGCCTCATGAAATACACACGACACACTCACCGTCTCGACAATCACGTATTAACAAAGCGTCGGCCCCGTATATGATTACAGTAGATTAACGATAATTTAAACCTCATCTGTAAGGCCTAATTTACTCTCGATTACTCATGTTGTTTCGGCCCATGCGTTGGATTCAGCGGCACGCGACGAGAATTTTTTTTCGCGTGTCCGTTGTTTCGCTTTCTTTTTCTCTGTCTGTCTGTCTGTCTGTCTGTCTCTCTGTCTCTCTCTCTCTCTCTTTTTCTCTCTTTCTCATTTTTCTGTATAAACGCTTTTGTAAACGTAAACAGATTTTTTAACGTTATCCGACGCGGACGAACATGACGTGTTCCCATGCGTCTGCTGAGTTCACGATGAGCCTCGCATTGTTAGACGCCATCAAAGTAGAAAAAAAAAAAAAAAGGATTGGGCATGGAATGTCTGTTTGGTGAAGTTTCTTTTTCTTTCTCCTTTTTTTTTTCTTTTTTCTTTTTTTCATTTTTTCGACGCAGTTTAACACTTGTTGTCCGTCTCACTCTAGGCAGTATATTTTGTATGAGTTTCACTTTTGTTACTAGCAAGAGTATGCGATTATTATTATTAATCCACACCTCGCACGTAGAATTGACACGATTATTATAGTGATTGAAGAAACAAAAAAAAAAAGAAAAAAAAGAAAAAAAAAGAAAAAAAAATTGTAACAATAATACAGAGTCTTGTGCTTGTAACTTGATTGCAAGGATCGAACGTCAACGAGCCTGCACTCTTTTACGTATTTCGTTCAGTTCTTTGTTTCTTTTTTTTTTTTTTTTCTCTCTGTCATGTCGTTGTCTTTTTTCTGTATATAACTGTATGTTTAGCACAGAGATGATTTGACTTACGTATTGTTGTGTGTGAGCGCGCGCGCGTGTTCGCTCGCGAGCGCGAGCGCGCGTGCATAGTTATACTGATCGCATTAGTCGGCTAAAACGACTCACTCCAATTCCTATCGCAGTTCCGGTAAGTTTAGCCCATTAATTAGTTCTACTTATGATTTAACGTCTACGTTACATGTATGTATATATATATATCATTTGATACGTATACACATACATGAAATGACAAATGAACGGGCGGCACGCGATTTTTCACTGATTATCGAACTTTTCTTTTCCGAGTCTTGCATAGTTCTCCTTCGGAATTCTATACGAAATAATTTCTGTCCGAATCTTCGGTTCGTCGAACCGGTCGTTACTGTGGCAGCAGACTAAAATGGTGTACGAAACGAAAAAAAAGAAAAAAAGAAAAAAGAAAAAAAGAAGAATGGTCTCGACGATATTCCATATTTTTTCTCTCTTCTCACTCACGGTTGCTTTCGCGCTGATTCATTTGACCGTATATTTACGCCCTCGAGCGGCATCGCGACAAGTGTACCCTCTCGAGGAACGTGTTCAAAGAAAGAAAAGCAAATGGAAATAGCAAAAAAAAAGCGGCTGGCTGGCAATCAGAGAGAGAAAAAACGTAACGAAATCGTTAGTCGGTTGATACATATGTATGTATATTATATATATATATATATATATATGTATATATATATATATATATATAATAGAGCGTGTACATGGTAGTTGCTTGTAAGTCTCGTTCGTTCTTTTTTTTCTTTTTTTTTCTTCTTTTTTCTGTTTTTCTTTCTTTTTTTTTCTTTTTTTTTTCAAATTATTTTTCTCGACCGTCCGATACATATCTGGGAGTGGAATCTAATTCGTTCGTTGTGTTGGCAGACATATTGTCGTGTGTGGCCACATCACCTACGAATCAGTCTCGCACTTCCTCAAGGACTTCTTGCACGAGGACCGCGAGGACGTCGACGTGGAAGTTGTCTTCTTGCATAGGTATGATCACCGATCCGATTATCTTACTACTTATATACACGTGTAATCAGACTTCGTGCATCTCTCTTTTCTCCAGCTTCGTCTCATTTTTTTTCTTTTTTTTTTTTTTTCTTCCTTTGTTGGTCAACGAACCTCCGTATAATCGATCTACAACAGAACGTTAACCCCTGACCTTCTCTTCCGCGGAGCGAAACAAGGCTGCTTGAAACGATTAGCGGATCGCTGCTTGACGTTAGATTGACTACTACAGTGTGTTCGATGAAAAAAAAAAAAAAATAGTGAATCGAGTAGAAATTAAAAAACAAAAAACGAATTTAGTGGCAGTAAATCGAATTGTTGACGTTAGAACTGAAAATATCTTGAGATCCTCTAATTGTTTTCGTGCAGCGCGAACGTTGAACGATTATACAGGAGGATGTCTTTGACACGTTCTCCTCACGCATCCTACCGTCGAGATAAACGAATACAAAACGTCCAAGTGCGAGTTTGTACGATTGCAAATGTCAGATTCAGAAGTTTGCAGTTTAACGTTTCCCCCCAACGTTCGGTTACCTCGAACGTCACGATATGTGTTGTGTTGTCGCTAACCGATATCGATCATTAACGAAAATTAAGTAAGTCTGCTACTGTAATCGTTACCGAATTAAAGCAGTCACAACGTCAATGTCGATGAGAAAAGAAAAGAAAAAAAAAAAGAAAAGAAAAGAAGAGAAAAAGATAAAGTGACAACAGCGTCTCGTAGTATAGTTATAAGCCGCGCAGGCTCACCGATTTTCTGTAGGTTGCCCAATTGTACCAGCGGTTCCAGCAAAGGTTACACGAGCAAAGGCGATCAGACCGTTCTCAGCTGACTCTTCTTCTCGTTATTTTTTTCATATTTTTTCCGCGAGTCACGTTGAGTTAGCGTTAACTCGAGTGAGTTAGTGTTGATCCATGCCTAATTCTCGTCAATGGCCAACACAGAGACCGATGACGTGTGAACAGAGGAGGATCCGCCCATTTGCCGGTTTTCGATTGTTTTCGAAACGTCTGAGGTCTGATCGTCATTGTCGTAAGGAGTGATCTGTGTTTCCAGGAAAGAGCCAGATCTCGAATTGGAGGGTCTCCTGAAGAGGCATTACACGACCGTGGAGTTTTTTCAGGGAACTATGATGAACGCTGTGGACCTGGAGCGTGTCAAGGTATCCCCCGAACCTATGACAACCTAAAACAACTATCACACGAAAAAACGTCAAAACCATCCGCCAGTCAAAACCATCCGAATCAATCCAATCTCTCTCTCTTTCTCTCTCTCTCTCCCCTTTGCGTGGCCGCTCGTGCTTCTTATTTCCTTGTAGTTCCTTTTTTTTAGGTTTTTTGCGCGGTTACTTACTCGACTCACGTTCGATCATACGTCGATCGATCGACATATATTATAGATGTCTGACATGGATGTCTATACATGTTATGCGTGGACGTGTACATAAATCGTAGCTGTAGCCAGAGGTTTTTTTCTCCACGTCTCTTCTTCTCTGTCATCCTCGATCTACTTATTAGCCTTACGATCTCTACTTAGTAGCCTGTCAGGTTTATATGTATCTTCTTCTCTCTATCTCTTTCAAATTTACATATATTCCAGCCTTCTCTCTCATCCCTTCTCTGATTCTTCTTCTTCTTCTTCTTCTGTCTCGTGTTAACAGCTTACGGTAAAGCTTTAGAGCATCGACATTTGGTATTCGATTTCGTTTCCTTCTTCGTGTACCGGATGCAAGTAATAACGGAGCAATCGTCGAATTTTGAAGAAGGAGAAAAGAAAAGAAAAAAAAAGAAAAGAAAACGCATTTTAATTCGAGACCTCGTCTTACGGTGCGAAACTTCGTCTCCCTTTCGACCGTGTTCTTCCCTTTCAACTTTCGTGCTTTTCGCTGTCGATCTCGAGAAATTTCTCGAAAATTTTCACGTCGAAGTTTTTTTCTTTTCACTTCGCCACTCCGATGGGATTGAAAATGTTGGAAAAATGTTGACGATGTTCGTTGTTGGTCGTTTTTTTTAATCGTATGACATCGCTCCGTCGAGACGAACGAACTGCTTCTTCGTACGTTCCCGGGATATATACCGGGAGAATCGCATTTAAAAGTCACCTTATATATATATATATATATAATATATATATATATATATATATATATAATATATATATATATATACATATCTGTTGGTGTATGTACATAGTACACGCATATAAATGTACATATGTATGTACAATTTATACGTAGAAAGCAATTGCCTGCGACTGCATGGTATGCTGTAATGAGCTATGAGCCGAATCAGCGTGCAGTAGAGACTTACTTAGATCTATTATACTATATTATTATTATTATCATTATTATTATTATCATTATTATTATTCTTATTACATATCTCGTATATCCTTGACTTTCGAGGAGGCGTCACTCACTTTCCTCTCCTTTTTCTTTCTTTTTTTTTTTTTTCCTCGAAAATCGCCAAGTGTACAATGATAAGATATGGAAAAATTCTGTGGAACGAAGTCTCTTTAGGCGGCTGCTGTTCCTCGAAGGTCTGGCAAAACACGACATCTGGCATTATCACCATTTATTTATACTACTTACTCGATAAGTCGAATGAATCTCCGCCCGAATCACTTGCGGCGGCCTACTCGGCGATGTGATAAGAAAATCTCGCAAAAGTGGCGTCCACCGATATCTGAGGTGAACATTATTTATGAAAAGAGACGTATCGTTTTGTCGGGCCCGTGCCATTTAGGAAACCACCAGATCTCGAGCTGGAGGGGCTGTTCAAACGGCACTTCACCACCGTGGAGTTCTTTCAGGGGACCATCATGAACCCCATTGATCTGCAGCGGGTCAAGGTGAGTCTGTTATTCTGATTGTCCACGTCAAATAAACAACCCCATCGACTCCCACTCTCTCTCTCTCTCTCTCTCTCTCTCTCTCTCTCTTTTGAACATGCAAGACAAACCTGTAACGATTACCATCGAGTTTGGTTACTCAACCTGTGTATTATTCGGCGAATGACACTGTGCACATATATATATATATATATATATATATATATATATATGTACGTGTACGTGCAATCAACCCTCTTGAAATGATGGAATATTTTTCAGGAGTAGTTTTTTTCGGAAAATCGATGGAAACAGAAACGTTGTTTAAAATTGCGTCGCGTGTGTCGTCACGTGGTGGAAAGTAAGCTCGAATCTTTTCGCACGTTCCCTTTTTTTTTTTTTTTCTCTTTTCTCTTTAGAAAACGGGATATTCCTGTTCGTGAATAGTGACTGGTTATAAAACAGCGAGGTAAAATGCCAGAGTGCATCGGTGTTATCGGCGGTGAACTTTCGGAATATTCCGCCGAAGTAATTAAAACAAGCAGTTGAAGGTAGTTGTTGCGTTTAATTAACGCTGTCCGAGATTCACCGATTTCGCGCAGATTAATTAAGATTTTTCCCGATTAATTAGCAAAAAAGTCGTATAATGAACGGGGGGGGGGGAATTGGCCGAGGAGATCGATTTGCGTGAGAAAAAAGCCGCGTAAAGTGGACGAGATAGAAAAAAAAAACCGAACGTTTCAGCGCGAAGGAGCCGTAGTCTGATCACATTTCAATCGATCAATCAATTAATTAATTATCTTTGAATCACGATTTAATATATTTAACGTGATGAAATTTCTTCCTGACGTTTCTTCTTTGTAAAAAAAAAAAAAAAAAATGACTTGAAAATGTTCCACCATTTTTCAGATTAATCGATCATATCGGATATACGTATATATATATATATATATATATATATATATATATATATGCACATAGATATACATCTTTGTGCTCAACATCCACAGGATCATCGAGTTGTCGTATTCCTTCGTTTGTGTCGTAGCAGCTTCCATGACGTAGCGTTACACTTGTACTTTTCACGATACGCTGTTATATTTACTTCAAATTTTTCGTTATATTTGCGAACGTTGTCGAACGTTTATTTCCATTTGTCCATTTTTCACGTTTATAAACATCAACTTCTTTCAGTGCCAATTAATCGAAATAATCATTTCAACCGGTTTGTGATTTCACTGCGAACTCGAGACGATCAACTCGGAGGTTTTCAATATTGCCTCCATTAATTTTGCTCCGTCTCTCTGATTTCATATTTTTTTTTTTTGCCCCAAGTAATGGGAAAAAATTTTACTCGTTAACAGCGTACGTTGTTAAAATTTATAATATAATATAATATAATATAATATAATATGATATAATATAATATAATATAATATGATATAATATGATACGTGATATCCTTCGGTTTTCTCGTCAGATCATCGATGAAAAAAACTCATCGTCTAGTTTCTTGGAATATTTCCTTCGAATATTTTCTTTTCTGCGAAGTTTAGTTTCGCTGTTGCGTTCAAGTATTATACGTTATATAACAATGACTCGTAGGATCAAAGAAATATATTCAGGAGATAACCTTGTGAAAGCAAAGATATATTAGCAAAATCTGTTTCCATAAGTAGTAGTCGCTATATACAAAAATAACGTGTATAATTGCAATTTCCAACAGTATTAATACGAGAAATATAAAGACTCGAAATTGAAAAAAGTATTGACACGTTTTTAATGACACGTAATTAATCTGCGTTTAATGCTATTAGAAAAATATCATTTTGGAATATCTCTATTGGAATCGAATGATGTTGCGCCAACATGATGAAAGGTTGCTTTAAACTAACTAATTAAAAATATTTTATATTCTGTTCAAATACACGATAGAACTCCAAAAAACGTCGTGCGTTAATATCTTTTTTCTGATTCTCGAATTTTTATATTTCTCTTTTATATTATTGGAAACTATTAAAGACAATTTATATTCTATTGAAATACACGATAGAACTGCGAAGAAAAAGAACCCTCATATGTCAATGTCTTTTGTTTTTATTCAATTTGATTGAATTTTTATATTATTTGCATCACAATTGTACAACCCATTATTGGAAACCATGAAAAGTATTTCATATTTTGTTTAAATACGCGATAGAATTGCGAAGAAAAAGAACCCTCGTATGTCAATGTCTTTTCTTTGATTCAATTTGATTGAATTTTTACATTATTTGCATCACAATTGTACAACCCATTATTGGAAACCATGAAAGATATTTCATATTTTGTTTAAATATTTTATATTCTGTTTAAACACACGATAGAACTGTCTGAATTATCTTTTCGATTCTCGAATTTTTACATTGCCTGTATTGCTATCGTATCATTGGAAATTGCTACTGTTTATGTATACTTTCATATATCCACGGAAAGAGATTTAAACGTGTCGTGTTTGCTTGAAAAATATCGCAAGAAAATTAAATGTGCCGATAATTTTTTAACACCCAATTCGTGTTCGTACAGTCTTCACGTTTCGCGAGATGAATAATTATACATTATAAAATGAGATCACATTATAGACGGATCACATACTACAGACCAATAATATTACCAGTCACGAAAAGTACGATGATAAATTGTCGTCATGGTTGCTGCTTCCTAACAGTCAGTAGTCGTTCTTTGAAAAACTTTGACATTGTGCGAAAGGACAAATGTTGTTGTTCCAAAATGGTTGTTGCCTGTGTGTTCCCTTCTCTGCACATTGACGATGTTTCGTGAGAAAACCCCCCTTTTTTTGACGCGCTTTCTTATGCTGTCGTTTGCTTTCGTGTTTCGTATACTATGTAAATAACAAATGGCTCGTACAATCGTTTCAATCGAACAAACCGGACGGATACTTTACCGACGATAAGATAATTAACACGAACGTTCCTTCTTATCTCATCTGCGATTATTACGTAATTCGTGACTCCTTCGAGAAAATTTCGCCTAACCCACGCCGAGAGAAAAAAAAAAAGAAATGGTTCCCGCTCGTGAAGGAAATATTCTCAGTGTTTCCTATATAAACGCGCGTTTTAACGTGCATACGTTCTGTCGTCTGCGGCAAAATTGCGCGAGAAAAAGAAAAAAAGTCTCTCGAAGGTTGTTCACTACCTACTGGATAACAACCGTGTCGTGTCTACTGTCGATCCAGGTGGGTAAGTGCTTGTGAATGGAGTTTAAGCAAATTAATTATATTTTCTAAGAGTTTACGTTTTGTTAGAGACGTAGTTTTACATTTGTAACCAGCGAGTCATGATTCTCGCTGTAAATTCTGCATTAAAGGGAGGAGCAAAAAAAAAAAAAAGAAAAAAAAAGAGAGAAATGACAGAATAGTATGCTTGACTATTTGTACAATATTTCTTTTACAACGATTATCAATTTAGGCCCGATTGGTAGATGAGCATGTTGGCAGATGTACTTTTGATATATTATGAATCGTCGTTTGGATTCCACGCGTATTTAAGGAATGTCGTAGTCAGTTTGCTTCCCTACTTTCTTGTTGTGTCGAAGATACGTGCAATTATAATATACCCCCGGTGTAACGAGAACGCTGTCAATATTTATGTAAATAAATTCTGCACAATTTTTCTCGCGAAATTCGTAAAATTTCGAATTTGCAGTCTGAACGCAAAACGGTGAACAATGTTTGAAAAATTCTCGTCGAAACGTCGATTTAAAAAAGAAAAAAGGAAAAGACACGCACGTATCAGCGACGCACATTAGCACATTAGTATTTAACTGCTTGCAAGAGAGAACTTTCGAAGCGTAGCTGCATTACTCCTGCATTATACTGAATGGTAATAATCAGAAATTAGTTGTCCCATGTTCTCTTCGTCCTTCTTCCCCGACCGCACTTCACTCGATCGAAAGAAAGAAAAATTCAAAATCACATTTGTACCTCGTGCCACGGCGGACTTTTGCTTTTCTATTTATTATTGCAATTACTTGCCAATTATTGGTCACGCTATCGTCCCAATAAACGATCAATTGTTCCCCCCATATTCGGGAAGAAGAATTCTATTTTTATTTCGGACCGAGGACCGATGAAACGAAAGTTTTTAGTTTTTTCCGCGCGACGATTTCCATTTCTCTCCTTGGTTTTCTATTGAAATTCGTTGATAAAAGGCAGTTTCTATTTTGCGATTGCTTTCTGACCGTCGTCCCCAATCCACCCCAAACTACATACACTCGATTTTCGATTCGTCGCTCGGTCGGAGTGAATCACGGAGGTGGGACAAAATGACTCGATCGTTTTTAGGTCCACGAGGCAGACGCGTGTTTGGTACTGGCGAACAAGTACTGTCAAGATCCAGATGCAGAAGACGCGGCGAACATCATGCGTGTCATCTCCATCAAGAATTACTCGGATGACATTCGCGTTATCATTCAATTAATGCAATATCACAACAAGGTATCACTTTTCGCCAGTTGTTTCATATTTATACGATTCGAGTCTCTCTGTATAATTCGTTTTTGGTTTCTTTCTTTTTTTTTTTTCTCCTTTAGTTGAGATATTTTGGTGTCTTAATTTCGAATTGAATTGAAGAGTAATTTCGTCAGAGGGCCAATCGGTGCAAGTCACTTGTCATTGGCAGTAATGTTGCGCTGTGCGAGTATTCTTTCGTTGATAGAAAATCTTCTTTTGGCGTTCAAAGTTTGGTCATAATAGCCAGATATTGTATTAGGTTGACGAAAAAGTAACTGCGTTCGTTTGTGTGCAAATGAAAGACGAGTTTTTCGCGAGAAACTTCGTTAGACAATGTATTGACCATTTTGTACTTTTTGCCATTTTCCGTGATTCCCCGTTCTTATCTTTTTCGGGGGAAAGGGTATTGTGAAATTCAGCAAATCGGGGATATTTTTTATGAGTTTTCACCATGTTTTGTTTTTCCTTTTTGAAAGTAGTACAGCGAAATATAAGGACAAATGTTCCTTCTTGATTTTCCATTTTGAAATCGACGTTCAAACAAACAATTGTTGACTAAATCGGGCGTTTTCTTCTTCTAAACCAAGCTCGAACAATCTGTTATCAGATTACAAAATGAGTTGACTTTCATTTAAAACGAAGTTAATTACATTTTAAGATATACACATATATATATAAAAAAAAACGCAATTACTTTTTAGTCAAGCCAACAACTAAATTATTTCGTTCATTGAAGAACTTTTTTTAATGGAGAAAATGACTCGCGCTAATTGGCTTCTGAGTTTTTCGCACAAAGTTTTATTCTTAAGTTCTTCTTTTTTTTTTTGTTTAGTCCGTTATCTTATTATTATAATATTATTACGTCTGAAAATATAAATATCAATAATGACAGTGACGAGAATTGTATATTAACACTTTACCGACCGTGTATTAGCGGTGAATAGTCAGCCGATTAATAGGCTACCGGTCGGTAAAGTGTTAAAATATGTTAGTTAGCCGATTAATAGGTTACCGGTTGGTAAAGTGTTAAAATATGTTAGCCGATTAATAGGCTGCTTGTCGGTAAAGTGTTAAAATTTCACTTTGCAATTTGTCACTTCTTTTTCCTTTTTAATGAAACTAGAAAGTGTTTCACATTTTTATATTCAGATTATTATATTTATCTTTGTCCAATATCGACAAGAGGAAATGTTCTTGGAAAATCAAATTCCGCCAGGTGAAGAGAATCGTGACTGTAACCTCCACCTTACCGGTCGGTAAAATGTTAAAATATGTTAGCCGATTAATAGGCTGCTTGTCGGTAAAGTGTTAAAATATGTTAGCCGATTAATAGGCTACCGGTCGGTAAAATTTCACTTTGCAATTTGTCACTTCTTTTTTCTTTTTAATGAAACTAGAAAGTGTTTCACATTTTTATATTCAGATTATTATATTTATCTTTGTCCAATATCGACAAGAGGAAATGTTGTTGGAAAATCAAATTCCGCCAGATGAAGAGAATCGTGACTGTAACCTCCATTCTTTTCTCCTTTTTCTTTTTCTGGTTGAAAACCGATTAAAAGCAACGACGGTGCAATTTATCCAGCTCGTCACCGTCTGGCGAGCAAGCTGGTGGATGGAGCGTGATATGACCAGAAAGGTCGAGGTATTCACGAGAGCTCTAACTCTGGCGCAACGTTTCTTGCATCTAGTGATTATTGATATTTTTCTCTCGTGCGATCTGTTTAAAACACACTTACGTTTCTCTGGTGTCTTCTAATGGACACTGCAGTATATTCAGTTATACGTATCTGATGAATTTGATTATTTTCAATTGGAGTTCGAACGAGACGATATTTCGAAACATTCGAAAATATACTCTGCTATCGATTGATGATAATTTCGTATGAAAATTTCGACGAGTTCAGCTTACTTCAGATCGTTTCACGCGAATTAAATTCTCAACTAATTATAAAAGCACGAACAAGCGTTACATTGGGGATAACGCGCAGTAATTCCATTTCGCAGGCCTACTTATTAAACATTCCATCATGGGACTGGAAGCAGGGCGACGACGTGATCTGCCTGGCCGAGCTGAAGCTGGGTTTCATCGCGCAGTCCTGTCTGGCGCCGGGTTTCAGCACGATGATGGCCAACCTCTTCGCCATGCGTTCCTTCAAGACGGTCAGTAGAATGTCGTTCTACGGACGACAGGCTGAAAATCTGCCGATTATCTTTTCATCTATGCATGTGTGAACAAGGTTCCTTAGGGTTTTTTTTCACTGTTCAACTGCTCACAGTGAGTGTCTCTTTTCTCTCTCCTTACTTTACAATTGTAACAACGACAACGACGAGATATATTTTCTCGCCTTTCCGTTTCCAAATTCATTTCACTTTTGAGGATACGCACACCAGTGAAGTTTATACGTTTTTACTATTTTATTACGAGTACGCAAAATTCGCGTATGCAAATCGGTTAAAATAATATATATATATATAATATATTATATATCTATAATATATATAATATAGTATGTAAATTTATTATATATTATATATATAATACTATATGATACATAATACATAATACATAATATATATATAATAATATATATATTTTATATATATATACGTATGTCGAGATATATCGAACGTGTCACTGTGAGCAAACGCGCGAATCCGTACATGCATAGGAGCGTGTGTAATTTAGAAATGGTTGGTTGATTGGTACCAGTCACCCGATATGCAGGCTTGGCAGAATGACTACCTGCGTGGAACTGGAATGGAGATGTACACCGAAACACTGAGCCCTACCTTCATTGGAATGCCCTTTGCCAAAGCCACTGAGTAAGTCGGTCCATGACCAATCCAACATCCAACAGATACCTGCATATCTGATTCAAGAGACAGAAGTTCTGTGGTTCCGCTCGTTTTTTTCTCTATGCATAGTTGTACATTCCCTGCGTGTTTCCATTAACAAACTCAATTAAAATGCGATCACTTGTAGTCTTATTCGTTACCGGTTCGTCGTTGTTCTTATCCGTTTAGTTGCTCTTGAGTTCATCCCTCGGTGACGAGTAATTACTTTGACAAATGGAAGAAACGATCGATTCGGATGATTTGCCGAATTCCGATTGTATTTCTAATGATTTTCTTAACGAGCAGTCGATACATTCACTTTGTTTTTTTTCCGAATTGTAAGCCTCTGTGACTATTAGAAATATCGAGCAAAATTTTTTATGATGAAAGAATCACAGGATATCAAGACGGGGGGGGGGGATGTATCATGGTGGTGATTACTCGACCTTTGAAACTCCTATGAAAGTCACCTTTCGTCTGTTGAATGCAACAATTGTTTCACTTGTGTATCGCGATGTGACGTGATTTTATTATTTAAACATTATCGAAGTGTGGTATTTTTCTTACGTTTTAAGAATGTAAGGGGTGTCAAGGTTACTAGTAATACAGGATTAATAGAAGAGTTCTACTCTACTCTATACAGTCGACAAACCTTAGAACTAACCTTTAAAAGTTAATTTAAAACAGTTGCAACAACAGTTTATGAAAAATACATGTATGAGCAGTCTCGATATTAGCTGATAAGAATATATAATAAAAGATGTAGGATTTAAAAAATTTAAACTTGACCTTCATAGGACTTTTCCACCATAATTTCTAACTCTTGATACCATACGATATTTTTTTCGTATTTCTAATACTTACAATCAGAGGAATAATCAGGTCACGCTGCGTATATTTCTGTCAAAGTGATAATCAAGGGTTATTCGCGCGAAATAAATTTCAGAATTGTGTTATCCTTATTTTTTTCGAATTCTTCTGCGTATTTCTTTGGCTTTGAATCCTCCGTGTTCTTTCACAGTAACAATCCTGTTTCTGTCTTAACGATTATTAACAAGTGCAGCAACTGATTCCTCGATTCAAGCTTCTTAGTGAAATGATATTAACGAATTAATAGGAATCCTTTTTTTTTTCTTTCATAACAATAAATTATTCAGCTACGAAAATGGAAATATTCTCGACTTTAAAGGCAATAATCAATGGAAAAGAAGCTTAATAAAAATTTTGAATTCAAGCACTATATTAATTTCAAATTATCACAGATAATAATAAAGAATTACAATATAATTGATGATAACGATGAACAAAATATAAAATTCTAATTATTTCTGTCGAACTTTCTATAATATTTCAATCTAATCCGATAGAATTGCGAATTGTTAAGAACGAAGGGACGTAGTCAAAGAATACAGATGAACTGTTCTCACTGTAAATATTCTTTTCACGCGCAAAGTATTCGTGCTTTAATGAACGTAGAGTCTAGAATCTGGTAACAAGTTAAAAAAGGGTTTAGGTTTCCCCCCCCCCCCCCCAAAAAAAAAAAAAAGAAGCACGTATAGTTCGTTGGAGAATTCGGTCCTTCGGTCTCGGATGTGACGTGGAATTTTTCGCGCTTTTTTTCCCGTGCTCGCGCGTTAACGATGGCGGAATCACTGGAGAAGGGTTCGCAGTCTCTTGAATCGGAAAGAAAAAAAAAAAAAAAATAAAAAAAATACAAAAAATAAAAAAAAGGATGAAGCTTTGCCTCGCCTATGTCTTTCACTACGCTCCACTCCGCTATATATACATATTATATGGATTATATCTATATATCTATATCTATATCTATAGTACATGAACGTATTAACTGTATATTGTACAGTACCGTATCTGTGCTCTACACCTAATCGATGTAAGCCACCTTTAATCGCTTCCGTAACGTTCTTTTTTTTGTATTTTCACTCTTTTCTCTGTGAGTTTTACGTACGATATCGATTCGAACCTGGGAACTGATTCGCAAATACCCGATCTAAACGAAATAATTTCTAATAATTTTAGATCGCGTTCGATTCGAATGTCCGAGACATATTCGAAATATTTCCACTGAGGATGCATAAATTGGGGATTGAAGTTGATGGTAACCTTCCGTTCATCTTTGAAAGTCCCGAAAGGAAATTCAGTCAGCAATCTGTCATCCCTCGTTCATCTCGAGCATCGTGAACGTCAGATTGAACTATGGATCTCGTTGAACGAATCATCGACGCTGAACTACCGAATCGTTGAAAGTCAACCTTGATTTCACTTGAGATCATTCGGCGATGAAATCCAAGTATCGTTGCACGCAATTATTTTCTTTTTCGAAATAATCTTGTTGCCAGGATTGCCTCTTTTACTTCGAAGAATTCCCGAAGTCGAATTATTTATCGTACGTAGGACGAATAAATTTGCAACAACAACGAGCATTAACGGCAACTGGACGATTAGGTAAGCCATTAGGTAACGAATAGCCAATAGGTGGTCACCTCGACTCGACTCGACTCGATTCGATTCGTTAATTCGGTAATTCGAAAATGCGAATGTCTGCGCTTCAGGATCGAGAAGTTTACTTGCACGCGTCGTGTTGGTGAAACCATCGCTGTCAGTCATCATTTAGGTTTTCCGTCGTGCGTGAAATATAGCCGGCTATCGAGCAGTTCGATATCGCCTGAACGAAGGTGCAATTACGAGCCGGACAAGATCTTGCAATATCGGTCGACTCGATCGTTAGGTTACAATTGACATTGAGGGGAAACAAGAGGAAGTATATGCATGCGTGGTGTGTGTGCGATCGAACAGTACATCACAATATCGGTGGAGAACGATGAGGGATAGTGTTAGCTCTATCGTTCATATTTCATTTTATTTGGAATACATCCAGCGGGAATATCGAGCAGACGGATATATAATTTCAGCCGACTACTGCTCTCTCCTCACAGCGAACGAACAGAACGCAGTGCGAGTGCGACGAGTCACGCGTAAAATAGGTCGCGTGAACACGAAGAACGCGTAGAGATAGATCTCCGTAGAATATTTGACATTAATCGAACATTTTTTTCTTCCAGAAAGCGAAAATAATAATTAGCACACCATGCGTGTGCTGTCTTAGAACTCTGTCGTGTTGTTTTTGTTTTGCCTTTTTTCTTCTCTCTCTCTCTCTCTCTCTATTTTTTGTTTTTTTTTTTTCTTTTTTCTTTCATACTCGAGAAACGACGGCGACGAAATATATATATATAAATTTCCGCGCGAAAATGTTGTTTGCCTGCACGACGAGATGCAGACCACCGGGGTCAGCGTCCCTCCTCGTGCCAGGTGTCTCAGCCAGTATCTCTAGTAGATGGTTCGAAAGGTTTGATGACGTGGGGCTTGATTGGTTGGTGTTTCAGTCGCCGGATACTCAGGCGTGGCAGAATGATTACCTGCAGGGCACGGGCTGCGAGATGTACACGGAAACCCTCTCCCCGTCCTTTACCGGGATGACATTCCCCCAAGCCAGCGAGTAAGTTCTCGCTGTCATTGGTTGTCACACACACATACACACACATACACACACACACACATAGACGCACAAAAATTTTCAATAAAAATATCGACTTACATCACGTTCGCATACAAACACAATACATTATATGTGTACTCACACATACAGAACATCGTAGAGCGATCGGGCCAATCGTTTGCCAATTTTATACAATTTTATACAATTTCATACAATTTTCACGAACACGTGGCTCGTGAAAAGTGTTCGAACTCTTGCCTGGAGAACTTTTACGAACACCGTGTGTGTCGTGCGTTTACGCGAAGCATTCTATTCGATAACTGGGTGCAGGTATTGCGATGACTTAGATGTGGTTGTTACATCCCCTTCGAAAAGTTTGTCAGAATTATTAATTTCATTAATTTCCACTGACTTCTTACTAAGTTTATAATAAATCTGTTTCAACTTTCAACAAGTTTCTAAATCAACTATCTATCGATGCGAATGTCACACGTTTAATTTGTGAACTTTACACGTTAAATTCTCAAACTCGTACGTCCGTGACAGCTCCGTCTCTCTAAATGAAATTCAAGAATGCCTTTTGTTTAACACATGAAACACGCGCGAGGTGCAAATAAACGTTCTCAAGCGGCAAGCGTGCAAACACGTTTCCGCGAGCCACTGTACAGCGAAACATATAAAGACACATTAAAAGGACACGATGAGTGCGAGATTTTGTTTCTCTGCCTGTTTTTATATTGTTGATCTCGCACAATTTTTAATGTAATTCCTTCTGATACTCCGTTGTGGAACGTGTACATATATACCATTTATATATTCGTACGCGATTACGATTTGTATCACCCATCACCTCGGTTTTTTCATTTTTTTTTCTTTTTCATTTTTTTTCTCTCTTTTTTTTTTACATTCTTTGAACGTTTCGTCCTCCTCTACCGGAGTCTTCTTCTTTTTTCTCTTCTTTTTTCTTTTTTGGCTAGCTGTAGTTTTTGTTTTTTGTTTCTGTTTGGTAATTTTTTTGGTACTCTGAATGTATCTTTGGGATTTTTTTTTTCACAACACAGTTGGGCAGAATTGGTTTGAATCGTGTAGTTGAAACGTTCTCTCTCTCTCTCTCTCTCTCTTGTTTTTGTATATTTTTGTGTTAACCAACTCGGCTGGTCTTTGCTACCGATTTGTTGGAACAATTTTGCACCAATCCTTTTTTATACTGCGTGTAGAAGTAGTGATGTCAGATCGGTGTCAGATTTCGTGGCCCCATTTGATCATTCACTTTCTCTTCGATATTTTGTCTTTAATCTTCAATCCTGCGATCTCCAGACTATCCAGAGAAAGAAATTTGTTTTCAAAAAACGCGCGAATTCCTAAAATCTGTAGTACGAGAGAAACACGATGATAAAATTACACGACAAAATCTGCAAAGTTTGAACAAAATGTGATTTGAAACGATTCGAATGTTATATATTTTCTTCGACGAAATCTGCACGCCATCTACGAAACTGTATTTTGTTTCTTTTAGTGACGTCTTTGCGGCTTCGTACGACATGAAATTACTATATAAGATTTACCATTCGTGATACTAGTTACTAGTTACATATATTTTTGACATTTTATACGCATAAAGTTTCTTAGGCGATACATGGAGACTGGAGAGTTTTTTTCTTTCTATAATTTTATTCTTCTTCTATAGTGTGTGTTCTTAGCTGTAGCCGTTTCTAATCTTCTCTTAACAAAACACGTTCGTTGTACACGCATGCCTGCTGCTCTCTCTCTACTTTATATCAGACGCATACATTCAATCTCGAATTTCGAACGTGTAGCGCATTCGCGTGAACTATCGAGAAGAAGAACTTCTCTTGAACGAGTCCGCATTTTTTACGTTTTCCAAATAGGTTATATTACCTAATATATTCCACGAATTTTGATACGTTCTGTTAGTATATGACAAAGAGCAATCAGTTCTTTTAAGTATACTTTCATTTAATTTTAAAGTATACTTTCATTTAATACCTTGTTCCTCTTTTTCCTTCGTGTTCTGCTCAAACCAGTTAAAAATTCGACTTCTTTGTAGTTTCCTATTTTTTTTTTAAATAATTATTTCAGAGTTAATCTTTTAATTACTTCGGAACTTTAATTCGTATACGATTAGTTCAGGATTTTTAATTGACGTGTATTAACACTAGAACTACGAAAGTGGTAAATGTGATTTCAACTTGTAATTTCTCATTGAAACATTCTATCTCTGAAGTATACAAGTCGAATGATGTTTGGTAAAATATACAAATAGAAGCTTGTGTCCTTTATTGTATTATATAATTACTCTGTAACAAATTTCGCACTTTACACTCGTCGATAAGTTCTAGTGTTAAACACGTGAGACCTCTTCGTTTTTGTCCCTTCGATTAGTACAATTAGAATCTAATTATCTTGAACAGTATATTATACTATCAGAGTAGTATATTATACTCAGTATATTGCAGTATATTATACTGACTATTATACTCCTTCGATTTCTCCGTTTAGCTGCCAAACGCGAGGATATCTCGTTTGGAATATCACCTGATTTATTTTACTTCTTCCTCAACCTTGTTGACCAGCTCTCTCAATCTATTTTCTCTCTTTCTTGCGTACGTTTTCCACTTCTTTCCTGGACATTAGTACTACCACACTATTTGCTACTTCTTTTGTGACTGTTCCACTCCCACATCTTGATACCCTTTCTTATCTCGTTTTTCTTTTCACTTTCGTTTCTTCTTTTTTTTTTTTTACCATTTCCGCCATTCTTCAGATGTCCTTTTCGCATCTAATCTTTCCTATTACCTCTTCTCATTTTTTTTCTCTCTGTATTTCTCTCTTTTTTCCTTCTATGTGTCAGCGTCACTTTTGTCTTGGCGATTTTTGCCCTTCGATTCCACCGATTTCTTTTTCTCTGTTTTCAGATTCTCTGCCATTCCGTTTCGAATGTCCTTTCTTTTCTAAAATCTGTTTCACCGTGTAATTGATTCCTTACGTCGAGTATATTGATCTTTCTCTTTTTCTTTTTTTCTTTTTTTCTTATTAACGATAGACGATTTTTTCTTATTGACGATTTATACAAGTCTATCGAGTATCACGTATCATTAGTATCGATTTGTATACACACTCTTGCTGCTATATCGTACATGTACACAGTATTTTTGAGTAACTTAGTGATTTTCATACTTCGTTACGGTTGTCTCCTTTTTTGTCTGACTTCTCTCTTTCTTTTTTGCACTATATTTATTGTACGCACCGTTGTTGTTATTATTAACAATCTTGAAGATCTCTGAGAATATTGAATTTGAAACGGGGGTAATCAATCGTCGCGGAATCTCATAAATTTTCACGTATATCGAGATACAGTCGAGGAATTTTTATGGACAATTGATCAACAATACTCGAGTTAAAACTACGAGACGTTATTATTAACCACGATTATTACATATTTATTCTATTTTACAGACTAGTAAATGTACGATACTTGTACGATATGTAAATCAAGGTCGATCGTAGCGATCGTGTACTGCAACTACAAGTATTTCAAACAGAATCAAACAGAATCTTTAACGAAATTATTTCGGACTGATTAGGCTGATTTTCTAGCCTTGACTAGCAAGGCCGCACCATTTTTTACAAAGGTTTTCACTTCACCACTTTGCCACGTAGGATTTTACTGATTACAGTTGAAACTATTACAACAAAATAATCTGTTAGTATTGCACATACTGTCTGGTTTGTCGTCACGATTAATATATATGTATATATATAAAATCTGATTGAGATTAGAGAGTTACCACTAGATAGATCAGGCCTCTCTTATGATTACAATCGCGTCATTTAGCATTTTATTATTGCGCTTGAAACAACAGTATATACGTAGCGTATATCGTCGTCTATCTTCCCTTTCGGAATTTTCGACTAGCGTAGGACTATTATACTTTCTAGCATTTATTTAGCATTTAGAGAGCACTGCAACTAATTGTCTGTCTTCGCATGATTGACGTGTCAAGAGCGGGTGTCTCTCTCTTCAAGAGAGTCGATATGTTTGTTCGATTGCTTGCTTTGCATGCTCTCCCCCGTTTGGTGTTCTCCCTCTTTTTCTTACCGAGGTGGCAGAACAGAGCGTTTTCAGAACCGAGTGTTACTTACAAATATCCTCGCGTCTTGCGATAGAAGCGAATAAACATTGGCTCGACAAAATCAAATGAATTTCGCGGTGGATTTTTGACTGAAAACGCTGTGCAATGCTGTGGGTGTTTCAATCACGCTGCAAACCAACATTCCGTACTGTGAAAAGTTTCTGAAACCCAATCTTATCGCAAGCCTCTGAATACCCGAGCGAATTGCGTGGAAATTTCAACGCGAGATCGGTCGTGGGAAAAAAAGAAAAAATTTCGAATCGCCAACCTGAAATTCAGTTAGGAATTACGTTTTTACGAGGACGAAATGATGGTTTGTTTGGTCGAGGAAAATGTTCGGTATTTGGAAGCTTGTTTTCGAATTAATATCGAAATACGAATTTTGTGTCCAATAACCAACGCGTGACACTAACTAACGTTTCATGCAATATAGTCACTCTTTAATCAGTGAGAGATATCGTAAGAATTGTGACGTGATTTTTTTCGATCGTTAGATTCTTTAAATGCTTTCAATTTTCGCATCTTTGGATATAATCGAGGAAAATTCAATTACTCAACTTGCGATATTTCTCGCGAGCAACAGTGTTTTTCTTTTTTTTTTTTTTTTTTTTTTTTTAGATAAAACTAGAAATCTAGAAATTGTCATTGTATCGACACTTCGTGCATGTATATATGTATATACACACACTCACACACATGTTTATTTATTATTTGTCGTGCTTGATATTGTTATTTATTCGTGATCGATGTTTAGAATTTGGATGAACATTTCACAACGAGTCTACTTACGGACAGTCAGTTTTTAAGTTCAAGTTTCTATACTACGGTAGTATATCAGTCACGATGTCAAGATTCAACGCTGAAAAGTTTCGCTCGCGATACAAAAAAACGCTTTGCCTTTACTTGTCGAGCACACTTTGTTCTGTTTTTCTTCTCTTTTTTTTTTTGTTTCGTAAAAAAAGAATACTGTAACTCTTGCGTGTAACGTCTCATCTCTATTTATGAGTATAAAGTGAGTAAACACGTGACGTCGTTCACGTAGCACACCGAAGGAACGGGAGAATATTATGCAAAACTTCGTCATAGGTTATGCTTCACGAAGTTGAAGTTGTTGCTGCTGGCGATCGAGATAAAGGGCGAAGGAGGCGGCGACAGTAAGATATCAATTAATCCACGTGGTGCCAAGATCGTAGCAAATACTCAGGGATTCTTCATTGCTCAATCTGCCGACGAAGTGAAACGGTGAGGATTATTCCACGATCAGTATAATACACGGAGTACTACGCGTGTAATAAATAACAACGAAAAATCGCGAAATCTCGCGAACGAAGGAAGGTTTACGTTTCGAGTTAGCTAAGTTTGACTACTAGTCACCAAGACGCGGAGAGTGAGTGGATTTTTTCAGTAGTGTTAGTAAACGACAGGTCGGTCGGACGCGCCAAGTCAATTTTATTTTTCAATTAACGCGGCGTACCGTGATTTTCTAAATGGACGAATATATCGAAAGCAACGAGCACGAAGTTTCATTTCTCGTTCGGTCGTTTTCCCAATTGTGTATAAACAATTATATAACCGTACGAGAAATCAAACCGAAGAAAAAGCTTCGCTCGTGGCACCAGCTCGAAGTTCAACTAACCAAATGTTGCAAATGTATTTTCCAGGGCGTGGTTCTATTGCAAAGCATGCCACGAGGATATAAAAGACGAAACTCTGATCAAGAAGTGCAAGTGCAAAAATTGTAAGTCTTTCTAGTCTAGTGATATGACCCTTAATAACCGAAATAATTCTCTCTGTTTCTCGCTCTGAATTGTTCATCTCTGCTATCGAATTTCTTATTAACCGGAATTCCGTTCTGTCGAACGTTACTTACTTCACATATGTTATACATATAACGATAGTAATGATACTAACAGTAATAGTAACAACAATAATATTTAACATTTACATTAACTCTGTGTACGTAGAGCGCGGCTATAAATGCGCCGAATATTACGAATATTGCGAATCACACAACGACATTCTTCCTCGATCTTCATTTCCACGAAGAAGATCAGTTTTACAGCTGTCGGGATCGGGACAGCCCCCGAAGGAATTTCGTGTGACTCGCAAGAAAAAAACAAAAACAAAAAAAAAAAACAAAAAAAAAAGAAAACAGAAAAGAAAAAAGAAAAAAAAGAAAACAAACGAAACGTGAGAGACTTTCTTCTAACGACTTTTCACATATATAAGAGACTAACGTTGTAAGACCAGACGGATCACACGCAGGAAGCTCTCTTTTGCCCATAATTCCCTCGGCCCTTTCCTCTTTCTTTTTCTATTGTGTCTTTCTGCCACTGAAATTGCCGTAGCAGTAATTACCGCGACAATTAACGAAGTGACATGGTTGTGACCATCCTCTTGTGATATATGATCTAGTGGGGCAGCAGCAGCGCTCCTGGGGCCGGGACTTAGGTAACGTCTCACACTCGCTCGCTTAGATCTTTACTATCTCGTTTATGACTATCTTCACCTTTATGTCTACCTTTTTGTATCTCTTTCCATCGTTTTTTCGCCCTACCCTCTACCTGTTTCTTTTTCTTTCTCTCGTTCTTCTCCCGTCTTCTTCTGTTGATCTTCTTTGTTATTATTACTTCCGGTGAAGACCGTTCTGTTTGACTTCTGATTTGCGTTAACACATGAACGACCGTTTTTCTTTTTTTTTTTTTTTTTTGCTTCTTCGCGAGGCGCATCGTAATAAAAAAAATCGCCAACACGCGACGACGTTAATCCGATATATGTATTTTCGATTTTTGAAAATCGACAGTAACACGATCCTGAGTGACAGATCAGATGTAATTTCAATGAGACGATGAACGTGTCAAGATATAACGGGTGCGTAAATATTTCGAGTTAATCGCAGAATCTTCTCCAGCCTTTTAACGTCTCGATCAAACACCTCGGTCAGGAATGTGTTAACAGGGAAGGAACAGTTTCAAGATTCCTTTGATTTTATTTTCTTGTACGATCTTTCTGTCACGTTTGTCTCCCCCCCCCCCCGCTCCTCCTGGTTTACTTATTTTTCTCTCGTGTAACACCAATGCGTTTACCGATTCTTCGCCCCCTCTTCCCCCCTCTCTTTTTCTCTGTCTCTATAATCATTGCCTCTTTGCATATTTCTGTCTTTTTGTGTCTTAATTATGTGTACATATGCCTTCGAGTTTTTTAAACCATCTTGCATATATATATATATATATAATATATATATATATGTATATGTATATGTATATGTATATATATATGTATATATATATATATATATATATATATACACGCGATGGTGATGATGATTATGACGATGACAATGGCGATGAGATGATTGCACCTTTAAATCTTCCTCATTCAGAGACACACGCGTGTTCGACGCGATTGCGATGCCAACAGTTGGGTATTCATTCGTTTTTCACGGTTCTCCGTTTTTTCCGATTTTCGGTGTGTGTTTCCGATTTCTCTCTCTCTCTCTCTCTCTCTCTATCTCTATCTCTCTTTCTCTCTCTCTCTCTGTCTCTCTCCGTTCCGTTGCGAAAGCTCGGTATTCTATTACACGATAGAGCGTATCGATTCTTTGTGTCAGAAACGAAAGTCGGGCGCTCGAGACATTTTTTTAAGACATTTGGTTTTCCAAAAAAATCGGTGATATACCAACGAGCGGACGCCCACCGCTTTTCACCGTTTTTTTTTCTCCACAGTTTCTTCCGAATCCAACGAAGAAAATTTCGTTGATCGTTGTTTTGACAAGTGTCGATGCTTTTTTCCATATTTTTTTTTTTCCAGTTAGTCGAGTAGCGTGACGTGAAAAATGAAATACCACTGATATATACACACGTGATATGTAATCCCCTTTATAGTTCTGTCAGTTGGCGCATGTCCACCTGGCCAATCGAGGAAATTTAGTCTGCACTCTAGTGTGTGCCCTTCTCGCTCGCCTTGCATGCATGATTAGTTTCCGATTCGAATACTACTTTACGCCTTGATGATACGACAGCTTCGTACTAAAAAAAAAAAAAAGAAAAAAAAAAGAAGAAAAGAAAGAAAAAAAGTTCACTCGCTCTCTATTTTCTCTGTCTCTGTCTTTCTCTCTTTCTCTCTTTGTCAATCCAATTTTCGTCTCTCCCCCCCCTCTCCCCCTTCTGTCTCTTTCTCTTTTCTTGTCTGTCTCTTTATCTGTTTTTTGTCTCTCTTTTTTAAAACTCTCTCTGCTCTCTTCGATTCGCTATCGCTATTTTTACCTAAGAAAAACAAAAAAAAAAAAAGGAAAAAAAGAAAGAAAATTCTCTCTTCGATCGTGTGAGAACTTTCAATGTGCCAGCTGTCATTGATGAAACTCTGTCGGTCGGTAGGTTCGATCGATCGTGAATTAATAATCTTCTGCGCACACTGCCTCGATCGTTATCGTTATCGAAAACGTTAACCAACGTGCGTTTCTCGCTCTCGCAGACGAAAGCGACTTCCAATGGGGGAAATATTTCTCGCTGATAATTCTGGTAATAATTTAGCCAACAAACCTCACGTATATACAGCAACATAATTTCAGCAGATCGATCAGTCTCGTAAAAAAAAAAAAAAAAAAGAAAAAGAAAGCTAATCTTGCAAGAGTTCCACTTGTTCACATAATGTCACACAATGTTCACATCACTAACACGTAACCATTCAGTTCATCTGATTTATATCATCGAAAGTTCTGTACAAGATTCAACTCCCTCCATCATGCTGAGTCTTAAACCCTGGGCAATCAACGTTTTCTCTCTTTTTTTTTTATTTTTTTTATTTTTTTTCATTAAATTCTTTTCGTTGTCCGAGTTTTTGGCCTTTCGACATTATTGTTTGGAAATTGCTGGAAAATTCGAGGACCGGGAAAAGATACATCGGAGGTAAACAACGTTTCAGGAGCTTTTTGTAATTTATTTTTGTAACACCCCCTGTTTGGTATCCTTTATCCTGGCTACATAGGTAAACCATCGTGGCAATTCCAAAGAGATTTGCTGACGATAACATAATGCTCATACGTGAGGGTGAATATGTCCGATTATTGATTTAACAATCGGAACTGTGACATACACCAAAGTGTGTATCCTCACGTATGAATCTGTAAATTATATAAATTACATAAATATATAATAGAATGTATATTCAAGGATTTTTGCAATACCCTGTGCTTTTGTCAACGTGTCCTGCTATCAGAAATAAAAATGTGAAGTTCGCATAAATCATTGAGAGAAATTGTATTAAACGCTGACAAGTTTCTACGAATAGGGAATTTCGACTTAATTCCAATCAGTCCTTATAGAAGTGCAAAGATTTTAGAATCTTCTTTCATGATATACGCACTTTGGAATTTTCGATTATACGTAGATGCAAGAATTTTAGAATCTTCTTTTCATAAAATATACACACTTTGGAATCTTCGATTATACGAAAATTTTAGAATCATAGAAATACACGCTTTTGAATTTTCGATTATACGTAGATATATACGCGAAATTTTTAGAACCTTCTTTCGTGAAATACAGAATTTTTTTGAATTTTGAATTGCAAAAGGATCAGAGTTGATTACGTTGGGACGTGTCTGACACAGCCCGGCGCTTATTCTACTTGAGCTCGCCTTTGTACAACAGAGGCACTGCGTCTGACACTGAGACTATTCTACTTACAACCACGCGAAATGGACGCGTTTCTTTTATTTCTGCCTTTTATTTCTAGTTTTATTCACATCCTGAATAAAAATTCAGGATAATGTTATTCGATGTTAAAATCCTCGAGGTACGAATCCCCCTCCGGAGGAATAAGATCTATTTTTACGAAGAAAGAAACTTTCGTTTGATCATTTTGGCAGGACACGCTGTCAAAATATCGATTAACCGTACCGTTAGGTATACCTTTTTGCATATCTAATTTAATCTAATATACATTAATGGTTATCTCTAGTTCCCAGCCGAGCCCTGTGTTTTAAGCTGGCGTTCCTCCCTCATAACCATTTAGCCAGTTTCATTTCAATAGAATGTCCCTGGCGTGTTTACTGACAAACATGTGTTGTCCGGGCCGACCGCTCGATTTTTACAGATGTGGGGATGATGATGATGCAGACCGGCATGGTGAAAGGAAACACTGCCTACAGCAGTTACCTCGACGGTACGCGTCTTTGTACCTTCCTTGCCGTCCTGTTCATCCTAATTGCACATCCTTGTTGTCGAGTTACCGTGTTCTACGAAATTTTGTCAGAATAATCGTCGAAAAGAGAATTGCAGATACGGATCGGTGCGGCAGCAACCCGATCGGTGTCACTGGAAAAAACGAAAACGAAAAATAAAAAAAAAAGGTTTCATTATTCTGACAAATTCTCTCTGTTTGAGTCGAATTTAAAAAAAGAAAAAAAAAGTGATACTTTCTAGATCACGTACTAGTGATATTTATATAAATATCTCGACACGACGAAACAGCTTATTTATTGTTATCGCGTAATTTACGTGAAAATTTACGTAAGCAAATTCATTCAGCGAACAATCGACTCAAGCAGCTGAGTTCAGTTGACTTTTTTACGTTTAACCAGGTAAGATGGCGTAAGTGATGCAAGAAAACGTTTCGAATGCAAGTTTCTCGATGTTTCAACAATTAATTCACCGTCACACGATATCGGCACTTACTCCACGATACCTGTGTCTGAACGTTCTGCAATTTGACGTCGTTCGATTCGTATATTGTTTCTCGCTGGGCGCTTTTTCTTTTTTGCTAGAGCTAACGTGTTTTGGCGATCATTATTTCTCGAACAGCCGAGAAGTGCAGCAACGTCGAAATCCAAGCTGGACGAAAAACATCGTTTTTACAACGTCGTTTTATATGTACAGGATTGCGTTTCGATACACGAATATATATATATATATATTTTTTTTTTTCGCTTCAGTTCTCACTAATGAAATTCGTCGCTTTCGCAGATATGCTAAAACTTTTATGCCTAAGCACGTTCTATTCAAGCCGTTATATTACTATTCTGTGTCTACACGTTCCTGGCTGTTACGTTTCACTGACTAAAAGAAACATTTGCTCGTATCAAGTGGCTTGCCAATGACTATCGTTCTTTTCTTTTTCTTTTCTTCTCCTTTTCTTTTTTTTTTTTTTCTTTTCTTTTTTTCATACCGTTGTTCGGTGTGCTTACGTCAAATCTTTCTATGTTTCTCACTCTGTCTTTCTCTCAGTTCGCAATTTAGAATGTGTGTGTCGAATTTTGCGTTTCGAGCAGTTTTTTTCAGGATTGTGTCTGATTCGATTCCGAGTTCTGATTCGAATTGCGAGTTGGTTCAACATCGGCGCGAGTCTAGAAAGTTATTCGAATTCGCGATTTCTTTCCGCTCATTCTTAATCGCTCTGTTCGTAGAAACGTTTTCTATTTACTTTGCGCAACATTTTACAAAAAAAAATCGATGATTGCTCTTCGTAGGGGACGCTTCTTCTCTCGAAAATGAAAATCTTGATTTTCTAACTTCACGATTTTGAACTTTGAACTGTACGTATACTCCGTTCCGTGCAAATTCTACTCGCGAACGGCCTTGCGAATAGCTGTTACTTTCCTTTTTTGCAAGCAAGATCACTCGCTTCTTACTTCCGGTTCGGCGAGCTTCTATTTGTTTATCGATCGACAACAGGAATTCGTTTTATAGATTCAATCTGCAGTTGCAAATTTCCTTTCTCTCGCGCAATCTGTCAGAGCTGTCGCTTCCAGAAATCATACTTTCTCCGTTCTTTCTTCTTTTAAATTCGAGTTCAAATTCAAATCCGAAAATTAAAAAGTCGAGTTCAAATTTTGAATGCAAAGTCAAGTTCGAATTTGAATTTTGAATTCCGAATTCGAGAATTTGAATTCCAAATTGAAACTCAAACTCGTGAACTCTCGTGAACACTCGTTTCATTTCAATTCCGATGAAATGAGCTTACGTTTTGTCACTTTCTATCTTCAACTTCTGCACCGTTGAACTATCATCTACGATCATCTTTCTGCATGCGAAACAAGTTAGAGAGGCGAGTTTTATTTGTTTTCTGATTAGACGGACTAATTGGTTTTCAGTTGAGTACACTGGTGCAATATTTCTGCGACCGACAACCCCTTGAGAGATATATATATATATATATTTATTTATATATTTTTCTGTCGCCTACATTTCTTTCCCCACATTCTGGGGCCAACCACAATTCTAGACAAGCTCTAGACTCTAAAGCTACTTACTGCTTTATTTACTGTTTCGCGTATGTGTGCGTGTGCGTGTGTGTGTGTGTGTGCATTCGTAGAAGTTAGCAGGATGAGAAATGACTTAGAAAACCGAGGAATATCGATCAGTCGTTCGACGAAATCGTTGCAATCGATTGCTGCGTCTCGATGGATTCACGAACGACGTATATATTCGCAGCAGTGTCGAAGCTTGTGTAAAACCCGCTGCAAAACCCCTTTAATACGAAACGTAAGCGAATCATACCCGCTTAGGCGCGTCTGTGTGACTGTCCCGTGTGCACGTGCGTGTGTCTGTGTATATATATATATATATATATATATATATATATATATATATATATATATATATATACACACGTTCATACATACCTTGCGAAGAGAAAATTTGAAAAAGGAGAAAAGAAAAGAAAGAGACAAAAAAAGAAGAAGAAAGAAAAGAAATATATACGTTCGCGGTTTACGAAAAGCGGAGTATGCAGGTACTACTTTCGCAAAGTGAATGCCACCGGTGGTAAGCACCTTTAGTTTCTAAATTTACACGGACGATGATAATCGATGCCCAGGGTTTATCGAACACACCGATTAAAAATATACTTCATTCTCCCCTCACATGTTGCGCATATATTTGATATATATATCATTCACTGACATCACAACAATAACGTCGACGTATCCCGATGTTCAATATATTCTAATAGTCGATAGAGTTCTCTGAAAGGGAAAAACAAAAAAAAAAAAAAAAAAAGAAAAAAAGAAACACGAGTGTATTACCGGCCACTGTGTGAACTCACTATGGTATAATAACTCATACTGTACCACTGTACATGTATACTTTTTCTCTGTTCTATCTACACCAGACCGAAACCGATTTCAAAGTCGTCGCCTTTGAATCGAAAATGTTGATCACACATCTCGGTCGATTGTCACGTTTCGCAGTGAAATAAAATAAATGAATAACCTATAATACGTGTATGTAGTGTATTGCAACGTGTAACGTAACACAACTGGTGTTTGCAATGATTTTCGGTGAATATTTTGACAAATATTCGCGACGTGACAAATCGGCGGAGAGTTTTCGGTCGAAAACGCGCAAATTCTCCCTCACCCAGGTTTACCACTCAGCCCAACCCCCCACACCCCCCAACCCCGTATTTAGGTTCACATTATTTTGGTATAACAACTAACAGCTCTGGTTCTCCTCCCTTCGGGCAGTGGCCACATTCCGGAAAGGCGTGCGAGCTGTTCAAATGGTTGGAAGAGCAAGTATGTATCCCCCCGAATGTAGATTGTCTTCCACGTGTCATTCCCTCTTGTTTCTTTCTTTTCTATTTTTTCTTTATTTTTTTTTTCTCTAAATCTAATCTTAGCCTCTCCCCGTCGTTTCGAGTAAGACACGAGAGTATAGCACACGGAGATATATATATATTTTTTTTCCTTTTTTGTAAAGAGTACGTATATTCGGTATTTCGGACGACCTTTAAATCAATATAACGAGTCGAGTCTGTTATTGCCTTTGCAGCAGCGTGTTCCATTGAACTCAACGTTTTCGCGATTCTCGTCAGAGAATCGCGAAGAGCATGACGACCGTGTTGTCACGGAGAGAAATATTCGATTTAAAGGTTAAAACGAGATATCCCCCGTTTTTTTCTCGTTCGACAATCCGAGAGAAGAAATTTTGCAAAAGTATTTTTTTTTGTTGAATTTATCACGTGCCGAATTATAGACGAAGGGAATACAAACTTCACTTAATTTTACAAACGTAAATTCGTTATATATAGTTAAGTTCTCATAAGAGTTAAATGTCACGATGCTTTATCACTAAAATGCGGACGAGTGTTTGAACATCTCTGGAAACGAAATGAAACAGCACAACGGTTACAATAGGCAAATAGTTTCGCAATTTCGTGCTCAAAATTAGAATATATATAATATATATTGTGTCATAGACGTGTTCGTTGTGCCGATCTATGTGACTTCATCTGAATCTGATACGCTGAATTGGTTTTTCGAAGTAGACTACTGTTAGTGTTTTGAATTCCTATTGATGTGATGTCTGTCTTTTATTTCTCTTTTTTTTTTTTTTCTTTTCTTATGCAACCAAAATTACTATTTACATATATATATTTCTATCGATGTCGTTTTTTGAATGTAGTTCTCTGGAGGTATGTAAGTGTGTTTTTTTTTTCGATGGTTATTGTTGTGAGTGAATTATCGAAGGAAAAAAAAAAAAAGGAAGAAGAAAAGCCTAACTTGAGCGGGACTTCGCGCAATGTGGTTGCCTTGAGAATCTTTTTTTTTTCATTCCTTTTTTCGACTACTTCCAACTTGATCTTGCATCGGTGTTTAATATATATGTATATATATATATATATATATATCTAATTATATATCTATTCAACATGTTCTTAGAATACCTTAGAACTAGTGTTTATTTGCGTGGTTTCTTTGACGGTCTTATGGCAGATTCGATATTATTAACTTTTTTTCTTTTATCATTGGAGAAACTGTCCCTCGATGTTCTCATATATTTGCTTCTGATTCCTTAAGTGTTCTCGAACGTGTTGTTGCAGATGTGTTGAACGATCATAGGTGTTTAAATATTTAAGTGTGCAGTACTTATGTGCTTCGAGTTTATTACAGACAACATTTCCACCAGAAAAAAAAAGAAATACCACGTGCTTTTATGTTTCAATGTGTCCTAAATTTTCTTTCGAAAATTTTCAAACACAAGTAGATGTCAAGAGGTTGTTACGTTTAAGCGAGGAAAACAATGGAATACCTGAGAAATTGAAATTATTAAAAAAAAATTTTTCAGTTAATAAACCTTTCAAATGAAATCTTTGTTTGTTGCAAAAAATATATCAGATGTTCCATTGATCACAAAATAGTTAATTTCGAAATTGGAACATTTCCTTCTCCGTTCTTCTAATCACTCTATGAATAATAAATTTGGATTACGTTTCTGCTAATTGAATGCTTCGACGTTCATCTTTTTCTTTTTTCTTTCGTCACGTGCGAAATCTGTTACAAATTTCTCGGACAATATTAATCCGATATAGTCGAGTGGCAATTATGCTGGAAGTAAATAAGTCTGCGTGATTGCTCCAATGTTCGCGTTAAAAAAAGGGGGGAAAAAATAAATAGAAGTGAAAATGTGAGCGATGTTACCGGGACGCGGTATAAACGACGGGAGATTAAAAAAGAAAGAAAAAAAAAAAGAGTATGTAGAAGGAGGGTAAGAAAAAAATCAATGGATCAGTTTCACTACGCACCGCTTATCGGAGCCTCAGCAACGAACATACTCTCTCTCTCTCTATCTCTCTCTCTCTTTCTCTCTCTCTGTCACCCGTGATTCATCTATGATCCATGCGTGCATATTATATGTAATATCTATTATATATCTATATTACACACACGCGAGCACGCAAAGCACATCTGAAAAAAAAAGAAATAAAAGAACCACCGATATATAATAAATATATATATATATATATATATATATACATATATATATATATGTATACGATATCATACATATACGTGGCCGCGAGTACGTGCACACATGAACACATTATTGTACACACACCGGAACATGAAGAAAAGATATCTTTAACTAACTTTCTATGTGTCTATCTGTTTGAACTTTCTTCTCTTCTTCGTCCTCTACTTCTACTTAGGTGAAGACTTCTCGTATGCAAGTAAGTCTAATATAGAGCGGGTGTAATGATCAATATTTTATGTACATATTATGTATGCATACGTTCACCGCGCGAATCCGTACTGATAAGGCATAGATCTAAGTAAGAAGGTAGCCTGTACATGGTCACAAAAGAATATTATTTCAATATCACGGTCACTCGTGTTTCGTATCTTTACTCGCTCGTTTGATTTGGAAGTTCGTATGTTTATTATGAGCACCTTCGATTTCCATGCATTGCAATACTGTTTCTTTTTTTTTTTCTTCTCATTTCGTTTCCGTTTCCACTTTCGAGCCTTTCAATTGAGAATTCGAAGGAAGATCCTTTGCGTTCCCCAAATCTGCGTGTGGTTTTTCAGTACTACTCGATCATGTTCTGTGAAAACTTGAACTAACACAAAAGACTTTTTTCCAAATCGTTCAATGCAAATCGACCTTTTCGAAAAGAACTGCGAAATTTAACACGCACGCGTTAATTTTAACTTTCAGTATTCGTTCGATCATAGTTTAATATCAGTATTAATATCTCTCTTTTTTTTTTGTAAAAGGCATTGTAATTTTTAAAATTATCCAAATTTCTTAGAAATTATTTTTTGGAAGGAAATTCTCAAATCTGACACTGCAGTTCGAGTCGCCAACAACTATTACGTTACGGCCATAGCCGTAGTAATAAATGATCATTCGAGGAGAAGAATTGGCGAATAAAGGATTTTCCTTTTTTATCATTTTATGTTTGAATATCCTACGTTTTCACCTGTCCTCTGTCAAACGTCATGCCAATAAACATCGAAACTTAAGAATCAATGTTTAATCAATTGAATTATCACACGCGCGTATATCGGCGTACGATGTGACCTTTTACACGCGCCACGAGCCCCCCCTCCCTCAAGGTCAAGTTAAGCTTTAAGTTTAGGAGCTTGACGACGCGAATGGCAAGAGAAAAGTGCTCACAAGATAAAGAGCTGCATATTCGATTCGCGAATAGTTTTGCAAACGACGAGTTTCACACTAGCTCTACACCACAACGTGTATCTCTACCCCCCGCTGCCCCCCACCCCTGTTTTCGTAACTTTTGCTTCTCGACACCAGTACACGACTCTCTCTCTCTCTCTTTCTCTCTCTCTCTCTCTGTCTGTCTGTCACTCTCTCTCTGTCAGAGTTTCCCAATCTGTCGCACGAATTTACATTTTTTTTTTGAGTTACCGACTGCACTTGTTGTAACAAACACCGAGTATAAAATATTCACACGTGTAAGAAATTAAACTTTACTGCATGTTTTACGTACCGTAGAGATTACTCGTAGAGGTAGATAATTCACTTTGTCGGAGGCAAAGACGATGCATTTCTAGAAGACGATATGTTTCCCTTTTATTTTCGTTGACGAGGGAATAGAAGATCTTCTCTTGTCTCTCTGTGTCTATTCTGGAGTCTCGTTCTTTGCCTTTGGGAATCTTGGCATGAGATCAGTGTATATATATATATATATATATATATATATATTGCCTATGCACAGTGCTTCCAGTTTTTGTTATTACTACGTGAACTGTGTATAGAATTTACCATTACTTTAGGCTACGATAACAACGCGGAGGAGATTCACGATGTACAGATTGTTCTTTTATATTTCTTTTCTCTCTCTCTCTCTCTCTCTCTCTCTCTATCTATCTATCTCTATCTCTCTCTTTCCTATTTCAACAACAATCGTGCACTATTTGACAGTGTTCTGCCCGGTTACTTAACTGGAGACTCGTCCGCGTTGCAACGAGCAGCATTCAAAAAAAAAAAAAAGAAAAAAAAGAAAAAAAAACGGAAGATTTCGAAGTAATATATTTCGAACTTAGAATATTTATAATTATATCACTGTTAGAATACAGGCTCTGTTCCAGTCGCGAGCGATTCAAAAGTCGTATTATTCTGTTTCCAAAACGTTAGACTGACCACGTAAGTCCTTGCAACTTTTGCACATAGCGTAGTCCACATTGCCTGGGCCAATTGCACAAGTGAATTGCACAGCTCATCATTAGGCTGAGATTTCGCGAGTCTCGCTGGTTTTTTTTTTCATAAACCCAAAGAACTTGTTTGTCGTTTTTTGATAGTCCACTCGGATTAGTCACGATTGAGACTTGCAATCTTTTGCCAATCCGGCAGTGTCATTAGTGCAAATGGATCCTGGCACGTGCGTATAGTATATATGTATATATGTTAGAAAGAATGTGCTCGTTTAAAATAAAAAAAAAAAAAAAATTCTTTCTCTGCTTTCTATCGTTCAAGCGAACACGTAGTGAACAAGATAGAGGATTAGCTTTGCGAAGCGTAGTTGGAACCTATAATCACTTTAATGCAACGTGTTAAGGATCACTTCTACGGTTTCTACGATCAGTCGAACACGGAACATGGAATAATCGTCAATGTAAATTCAAAAATTTATTACGCTGTATTGTTATATTGTATACCATGTATTATTGGAATATACCAAAACTCTATTGGCTTGTAAGAAATTACAAACGATACTCCTTCATTTTCGTACAAAAAAAAAAAGGAAAAAAAAAGAGAAAAATGAAAGAAAGTCCAAAAGATCGAGGATAGTAGTTCGACGTTCTCTTCTTGGAACGAGCGAAAAAAAAAAGAAAAAAAGGAAAGTAGAAAAATTGGGAAAAAATCGGCGAAAAACGACTGGAACGGGGCTGAAGTTTAATTAATCGAAGCGCAAGCATAGGAATGGCCAGTGGTAGCGATAGCGTAGCGAACTAAGCCTTAGGTAAATTAGGGTAGCTAACATGTGTAGTGGTTTGTTACAGACGACCACCATCCTCCCCCCACATTCACTCCGCCAGAACTGCCCAAGATGGTTCACGTAAGAGGTACAGTTACACCTCAGTCAAAACCGTGCTATAATTTTTTGCAAGCTGCCCTTCCTAATTTTTTGACGAATTTTACACACGGGTTGTACCGTAATCGATCGCTTTCAGTTTCTTGGACGAAAGGAACTCGAAGAGCTGCTTCACGAAAAAGAAAAAAAAAAAAAAAAAAGAAAAAGAAGAAAATGCTTCGCTCTGTCGATTAACTTTTTTTTTTCTTTTTCTTTTTAACAACTGTCTGCACTCGATTTTTTTCTTTCTCATGTTCTTTCTTTTTTCTTTCTTTCTTTCTCTCTTTCTTTCTTTCGTTTTTTCACTTTTTCTACGCATCATGACGAGATATGAACGCTTCACCGACTTTCACCGATTTTCACGACTATCTTCTTGGGGATTCAACATTCGGCGATGACGTTTTCGTCGACGTGGAGGTTTTCGAGTTTTCTTTAACAGTGCCGGTTGTCCAACGTTCTTGGAACTGACAAGCTGGAACGATTGTTTCAATACTGTTTTTCTTTTTTTTTTCTTTTTTTATTTTTCTTTTTTTCGGTATACGTTGAAACAGATACGAAGGTAGAGATAATTTTCAGAGTGAAAGAACATTGTGCCGATATCTTCTGACATTTTTGATTTTCCATTACAAGGTTGCAACAAGTTTAAATATCGATTGATCGCGGATTTTCACAACGTGTCAAATTTGTCAGCGACGAAACTTTCAATTGCTCTGGCCACCGTCATGTGTCATTGTCGTGTAACAATTGTTTCCAGCTGCTGCATCAAATCGAACAGAAATGAACGAAAAATGTTTCTCGGAATTTTTCGTACGAAACTTTGACGACAATAATAATAATGATAAAAAAAAAGAAGTTACAGAGTTAAAAAAAAGAAAACTCCAGCACTGTTTCTAAGTATAAAATGAAGAAGACGTGCCAGATGAGCGCGTTGCTCGGTTTTTTCGCTTCGATTTTGGAGAAAGTAGAGAGGAACAAGCGATACTCAGCCTTTGAATCGTAACCTCTCTCGTTGTTTACTACTTTCTCCGGCCTCGATGAGTGCATGCGGCTACCGTAGATACCGTTTATAGTTTGCACCTTATGTTAACAATTTTTATTCATTTCCCCCTTCACAAACGTGTAGCACGTTAGTTTTGAGTTTTTTTTTCCTTTTCTTTCGTAGTTTCTCACTTTTTAGTTGTCCACCATGCAGTCACGTTAGACGACACACACGCGCACGCGTGACGTTTCATTCGTTTCATTTCCCTTATTTTTTCACCTCTTTCTTTCGTTCTTCACTGTCTGTAAATGACTTCATTGCAAAGATATATATAAGAAACGGTACGATCCATCCATAGAGTTTTCATTAGTTAACTAGACTCTGCATTAGCATTATCACGTTATTTACGTTTTCAGTTTTTTTTTCACTTCTGTTTTTCGCTGATTACCCTAGTTTTCGAAGTTTCATTTTTTGTTTTTTTTTTTTTTATAGACAAAACACAATGATTAATTTATTTGAAGGTTTCCCTCAAGGGGTGAATTAGGATGAATTAGCAATTGCCGTGTAATAGTTTTTTCACGTGCAATCGCGTTATGTTATAAAACACGAGCGGAAGCGTAATTTTGCTCGCCGATTCTGATTTCCGAGTAAAAACACGAGTCACTCTAAACTTCACTTGAGAGTATATGTTTCTATCGTTTCTTCGGGAATATCATCACAATCGGTACGTGCAATTCGAGTGCAAAGTAACTGTTTTTATTTTTTTCTTCAAATTTTGTAACGAGCGCAACGTCGCTAACAAAATCATTGGCAGACAATCGCGAAATTTTCGAGAAATCTGAGCAATCGAGTGCCAGTATAAACAGCGCGACAGGAAAGAGAGTCAATTTGGAAAAAGCTTGATCAAACCTTATCCGCGACAAAACACACCTTTTCCATTTGTATTTATACAATATATGCAAAACATTCGCTGGTGTTCGTCTGCGTAAGTAGTGAAGCAGGAATTTAAAGATATCAGCGTTTCTCACTCTTTAGATCACTCTCGGTATAACGAGATATTGCTACAGATATCTGTGATGAAAGATCAATTGCGTAAAAAAAAGAACGTAGAACGAATTTATATATAAACATACATATACGAAATAAAGAAATAAATATTTTCTTAGATAGTTTGAGAAATGCTGTTTGAATTTTCAGAACATTTTGAGTGATTATTCCGATCTTTACGAATTTATGAATTTTTTTCTGTGTTTTGTGTAGATTATTATATTATTATTATATTGATTTAGGATGCTTAGAAATATATACTTTTTTTTCCGATATATCTCTCCTTTGATATGTGTGACTCAGCATATGTTCTCAGTATATTATCCATAGTTATATTGTCACTTGCATATATATATATATATATATATGCGTTTTATTTGTGTAATACTTTACTATCGAGATGTAAGACGAATAAATTGAAATAGTTGTAGAAAGCACGGTAGATTTGACAGACACAGTAACATAACTTTTATCATTGGCCTTCTTTCATTTGCGGTAACGTTTAGACAAAGCACAGTTTTTCTTTCAGAATATGATTTTTTTTTTTACTTTAGTTTCGTTTCTTACGATTATTGAACGTAGGTGGTGCTTCACTCAATTCACGCGACAGATGCCTAATTGATTTTCATTTTTTTTTTTTTTGTTTCTCTTGACTTGTGCAAAAGACGCGTGCCACGATAGCTAGGAATTGCTTGGGTTTTCGGCGAACGATTGCAATTGTCGTTTTCACCGATACGTCGAATTTTTCCAATTGTTAATTTTTCTCGCGCGAGCGTTATTATTTTTAATTCGAAAGAAAGAAAATCAAAATTCTCCCATTTTTTGGGAAGGGGGAAGGGGAGGATTAAAAAAAATCTGATCGTCAGGGGAAAGAAAAATATTTATATAATAATATTAATTGTAATATTATGAGAATATTTATAATTAAATTAGAAAAAAAAATGCAGGAATAATTCCTTTGATGAGAACTTGAACTTCATAAAGTTCCTTTGTTTATTTTCCTTAATGAAACATTCAATATCTACTTTCACAGTTCGTGTTGTTTTCGACGTGTCTGTGAAAACGAACGATAAATATTTCGCCAACCCGTTCGCAGTTCCAGTTATTCGACGTTGAAGAAACGGCACGTGCAAAATATTTCGGGCAAAGTATGCGCGCCTGTAAGCATGAGGCTGTAGGCTCATTGTCGATAAAAAAAGTAAAACGCAAAACGAAAAGAACGTTAGTTAGCCACGATCAGTTGCGTGGCAATTTGTCCTTTAATTTCGAGTAATTTGTCTTAATCATTGTTGCTTTGTCTATTAGCTACGTTGAAAAAAAAAAAAAAAAGAAAAGAAAAATATATCTTTAGCACGGAGGTTAATTCGAATTTACGAATTTTAGGTGAGATCAGTCGTGATCGAGACGACCCAAATGGTAAATATTAACAACATATCTACATTTATTGAAATATAACATTGTGTTCGATAATAATGATTAACGGTGTGCATCAAAGGTGTCTCAGTATTGAAGTATACAACCTTCAACGAAGGGACGATATTACGTAAATTATAAATTTTCTTTTCGTTTAAGCCATTCATATTTCAAGGAAATCTAAGCTTGAAAGTTCATCGACTGTACTTGAATTTAGCTAATTAGGCCAGTCATAGAATAAGTAAACAGAAAAATTATCCCACCCGTGAGAATAAGTCGAAGTCAAGCAGATACGTACAATTTTTTTTCTCGCGAGATTTCAACTCGCGTTTGCAAAACTTAATTTAAAGTTTCATCAAGCACGCTGGTTTATTGAACTAGTTTTCAAACCGAACGTATTCAAACTTTGCTCGCTTGAAAACGAGCCCTTAAACGGGCGAAACTTTGTTTCTTCTTTTTTTCGTGCAGTTCCAGAGTTAGAGCGAGATGCAAGTATACTTGGTAAATTTTTCCTTTCAAATTTCGACTTTCTCGAAGACGATGACTTGAACGAACGAAATTTTACTCTTTGTTATATATATATATATATATATATATATATATATATATATATGAGATATATTCTCGGTTGTACCTTCAATACTGAGTATAGATTATAAAATACAATATTTACAGACACACGTATGTATTATTGGATCATTTCGTCTTGCAGCGATGAGAAATCACCGGAATTCCGTCGGGATGACCATGATGAATTCAACAAAGCAGGTGAATAAGGTGAAACCGAATGTGAATCGAGCGACAAACGACAGTTTATCCAGTCCAAATCAACCGTACAATCAGAGGTATTTCGTTTTACTTTGGATTTCTGATCTTCCTCCTTTGATACATACGACGTGTAGGACGTGCATTCGTCCTTGCATTCGCTCTTCATTGTTCCGTGTTTTTTCTCTTTTTTTTCCTGACCACTTGCCATGAATTATATTTCCATCACGCATTATAATGAACCGCGTGTGAATTTCACTACTGAGAATTAACTACGCATCGATCGTTGTCGAGATTTGAAAAAAAAAAAGAAAAAGAAACAAGATTCACGATGCTGGAACTTTATTTTTCAACCTTTTTCTTTTTCTTTTTTGTTTCCATCGCAAAATTGTTCAGCGTGATTTATCTCACGCGATCGAAGGGTGATTTTCGTGTGCACTCAAGTGATTTCGATGAATTTCAATTACACAGAAAAAAGCGCGTAGTTCAACATTTTTCGTCTGTACACGCAATTAAATAGCAGCTCGTGGTGAATTATTATTATTTTTTTCCTGTCTGCAACTACGCACTCTCACTTGTTGTACGAATCTTATAGGTTGACATCCTGATTTCTCTTCTATATTTGCACGAGTAGCAAACGACTCCGAGCTTCTGCGTGAACACTGAACTTTCACCAAGTTGTGTAACAATGGGTTATTCAAACTGGCGCGCGCGATTCGAAATGAAATTTTCAAACGAGCAACAGGGGCACATTTTTCCCCCCGCCACGATCGCGACGAGTTCGTTTGAATAACCTAATGTGAACGTACGGAGCAATTTTACTCGAAATGATACTTACCTCTCTCTCATAGAATTCTAAGAACATCTCTTCTGCTCTACTCTGTCAAATGAATCGTCGATGAAACGATCTATCTTTACAGAGTGCACTACGCTGTCTGACACAGTATATACTCTTTCAATGATATATATATATATATATATATATATATATATATATATATATATATATACATACATATCTGCATCCGTTTTCCTTTTTTTAATTAGCATGTTTTCGACGAGAGAATTACTCCACTACTGTCACTATATTCTCGGTAGAGAACTTCCATGCGATCCAGAATCATCCTCATGAATTCAACGTAACGTTCTCAACAGGTTTATACACTTCGCTGGTCCGATCGGCTCTCGTTCGATTGTTTTAATTTTAATCGCCAGCGCCACGTTCCGATCGAATTCCGATCGAATTCCGATCGCGGATTTCCCGCAGCGTGTATTCCCGTGGCGGAATGCGTGATCGACGTGAAATTATTAAAAAGATTAGGGATTGCCCCTGTTATTTCTCCTTACCCTTCGAATGTTCTAGCAAAAGCGCGAATGTTCGTGATGGCGAACTATAGCGGTATATTGGGTCGATGTGTCGTAACTATGACATGCAGAAGTAAGAGGTATACAATCATTACAGTAGACGATAGACTTTTCGATTCATTTACAATAAAAGAAAGAAAGAAAGAATGGGGAAAAAAAAGAAAAGAAAAGGAAAAGGCAATCTTTGTGCCGTTTTAGCGAAGCTTTTCTTGACAGAGAAGTTTTAGATATATATATGTATATATTTCTTTTTTTTTCGTAGCGATCTCTGCGCAATGTGAATTCATTTGAAGAAAAGACAGTATAGTATAAAAATTATTCAGACAGAAAATTATTTAGCTTAGAGACAAAAACGCAGGTACAAGTCCTATTTTTTTTTTTTGTTCTTCGTTTCAATTGGCCATTTATTTCCTCCAGTTTTATATATATATATATATATATATATATATTATATATCGCATGTTAATAGATTGGTAGCAGAACCCTGTGAAACTTCAATTCTTCCTTTTCCCTCACACACAACGTGACCAAAGACCAAGCTTTTTACCTGTTTTACGGTAGGACCGCTGTCTGTGCTTCTTATGATTTTGTACATGTGACAAGCTGAAACGTGAGAAATTTCCTATGAACGATGAAGATCCGCTTGTTTGCACCAAACTTGATTGTGTATTTTGATCGTTGTTTAGAACGAGGACGACGAATTTATCTTTTTTTTTTTTTCGACAACCCC
Organism: Tetragonula carbonaria; assembly: GCA_032399595.1. NCBI lineage: Eukaryota > Metazoa > Arthropoda > Insecta > Hymenoptera > Apidae > Tetragonula > Tetragonula carbonaria. The sequence goes on along the minus strand of JAUCRC010000005.1, from coordinate 8,170,085 downwards.
CCTCCACCCTCCTCACGGATTCTATTTGTTTCGAATAGACCGTCCATTTCCTTTTTTATTTTCTCTCTTTTTTTTTTCTTCACGTTCGTTCGATCGAGAGACACGAGTAGAATTTCAAGTAGATCTTCGAAGCGCTGTGCGTGATTCTTGCAGTTTAATTTGACGGATCGCTTTCGTCACGAGCAACGAGTCCCAAGGGATTTCGAAGTTGTTCGATCTCACAGCCGATCATCGAGAAATCATTATACATATGTATATGTCGTCATTATATCGTGAGACTCTCCTCCATCGTTTTCTCTCCCCTCATCGTCCACTGATGATTTTTTTTTCTTTTTTTAACGTTATTCGATGGCGATACAAAAAGAAATGAGCGTTCTACGAACCGACGACGAATCCAACGTTACAAATACCTTCTGATTCCAGATCGCAAGAGGAGTCCGCATACCCTGGCTACCATCTCGCCTACGAAGTCAAAAAGCTCATGTACGCTTCTTTTGTTACGTTAACTGTTCACGTTGAGCCGCTGTTTTCTCTGTCTCTCTCTTTCTCTCTTATACACTACACGTTTGGTTGTATATATATATATATGTTTGCAGTTATAGAGAAATCTGCTTTGCATGCGAATTGCTTGCGTTTCAATGCATCTCTCGATATCATTTCTCCTCTTCTCACATGATGATATTTTTTCTATTCTAGCTAACCTTTTCCCCTTTACAGGAAAAAACTTCTCGCATCCAAGCTTCTTCTTTCACATTTTTACAAAAGCGTGCGCGATTTTCGGTTGGTACTTTTTGCTTGTCGTTTCCCCTTGCTGTAACACTCTTCTTCAGTCTCTTCTCCTTGCAACAAGATACAGATCAGAATATAACAACAGGCATGGAAGCTGGAACATTTGCTTAGCTTTACGTAACTCGATCTGCATGATTTATACTTGCGAACACTTATTGCCGCGTAACGAAACGAAAAACGTTCTCTCTTTCGAGTTTCTGTCGAGTTTTTCCAAACCGTGCCGTTTTTTTCTTTTTTTTTTTTTTGATGTACTAATTTTAGAGTATCGTCGATCCAACGATTCGCGAGTTTTCTCTCTCTCTCTCTCTCTCTCTCTCTTAATGTTACTATAACTTTTCGTAGAGGTAATGTTTATAGAAGTTATGCGATTAACGTAGCTCGTATTTCACAAGTTTACACAGATCGTGTTCTGAAAATTTGTGGATGTACTCCTAACATGTTTTCCCTTCAGTCGAGAGATATTAAGTCGAGTAATTAATTAATGTTTTCCACCGTGACATACTGTTACGCATGATCTAACACGATAAGTGGATTTTTTTTTGGAGTACCGTCGTACTCGAGATGGAATTAACCACCATGATCTACATCTTCGAGTATTATGAAGAACGATTTCTATAGAAACTTCACACGGCGTAGATCCTCTCTCTCTCTCTCTCTCTCTCGCTCTCGCTAAAAAAAAGAAGAAAAACAAAAACGAAACTTGGCTAATGGGTTAATGGGTTCACTGAAATATACAGGGAAAATACAGCGAAAGTGAGCCAGGAGAGCCAGAAAAACAGTGATATATATATAAAAAAAAGTCTAGGCTTTTACAATTGTAACTACTAATCGCTTGATTTAACCTGAGTTGTATAGTATTCTACCTATAGTATTCACAAATCGCTTGCGCATTTCAGGACTCAATTCAGCTTTAATAGGGTAGAATAGAGCCAGAGGCTAAGAAGCTAAGAAAAAAAAAAAAAAAATTACATACAGCTGAAAGAACACCAAGTACTTAGCCACGAGAAATACATTATGTACATTACCGTATTATATACGTCTATTTTTTTCTTTTGCGAGCGTGTTTCTAGAACTACTCTAGCAATTCCACTAGTGTTTTTTTACTTTACTGTTACATAGCCAAGTAATGTTACAGTTTATGCAAATTCCACTCGGAACGGAAAATTTCAACTCGAACGAACCGTCGTAACGGCTGGTTAAAATGTGGTAACTGTTGTTTCTAGGCCGACGAGCAGAGCCTCGGGCGGTACGAACGTGAATAACAACGGTGGTCTTCAAGTCGGAATAGCCGACGATCAGGCGAAGGACTTCGATTTCGAGAAGACCGAAATGAAGTACGACTCGACGGGCATGTTCCACTGGAGTCCATCACGTAACCTCGAAGACTGCATATTGGATCGTAACCAGGCGGCGATGACGGTTCTGAACGGTCACGTTGTCGTCTGCCTATTCGCCGATCCCGACTCGCCCCTCATCGGACTGAGAAACCTTGTCATGCCATTACGAGCTTCCAATTTTCATTACCACGAGCTTAAACACGTAGTAATAGTTGGGTCTGTGGATTACATCCGCCGCGAGTGGAAGATGTTGCAGAATCTGCCGAAGATATCGGTGTTAAACGTAAGGCGGACTTGCTTCTCTCGCGCTTTCCACGATAATAATAATATGATGAAAAATTCGTGAATTCTTCGCGATGTGTCTTCTTCGCATTTCCTTGATCGAATATACACGGCGTGTATAACTGTAGCGATTTTCTACGTTATTTATTGCAAAAGTTATCGATAATATAGAGCTGATATAACTTTGTAAAGGAGGAACGTATGACGATCTACTATTGGTTGTTGTTTTAAAGTGTGAATCTTCTTACTTTAATAGTCGTGAGTTCGTTCTTCTCGAAGGTGACGAAGGATACTTTTTCTTTTTAAATTATAAAATTATAAAAATTCTAACCTGCGTGAGAAACCTCTAGTTTCTTTGCAACTAGATCCACCATTGTTTTGAATATTGCAACAATTTTATCTTTAAATCTTGTTTCGATTCTTCTTTTTTTTTTTACTACTTGTTCTCTTGTGATCTTGATCACAACGTGATCATTTTTTTTTTTTATCAAATTATATCAGTTTTAATTATCGACAATTTTTCAGTCATTGATACAGTTATGCTCTTCACTGTATGTGGAACCATGATCTATAATTGTTATAATTCCTGTAACTAAAATTCTTCTCTCTAACGAGTGTATGGAAAAATTCAGCAAATATCAACCTTCCAACACAAAGTGTAACACAGTGAATTTATGATCTTCGAAAATTTCATTCTAAAGAAAAAAAAAGGCATTTTACTTTCTACGAAATAAGAAATAACGGCAATGAATAGCTTCTCTGACTACAAAAACGTTTTTTCGTTCACATTGTGAATAGAGGGTTGATATCCAGTCAACTAATGGTTCCTTTTAGCGTATGACTTTTGGAACAACAGTTCTACAGTCAAGCTGATTCAATTCGCTCGTTTGTTGAACACAAATGGTGTTACTAGTTCCACATACACGTAACCGCGTGTACTCTCACAGGGTTCACCATTAAGCAGAGCAGATCTGCGTGCCGTTAACGTGAATCTGTGCGACATGTGTTGTATCCTGTCGGCTAAAGTGCCTAGCAACGATGACCCCACCCTCGCCGACAAGGAAGCCATCCTCGCGTCCCTTAATATCAAAGCTATGACATTCGACGACACCATTGGAGTGCTCAGCCAAGGTTCGTACTGCCTCATCTCCACGATGAAGCTCGTTTTTTCATTTAACTACTTCTGAGTTACAACGATTGTTCGCAATCTGTCGCGTACACGTTTCATTAAACATTAAGTGACAAATTCCAGCAAATAATGAGCAAGGTAATTTGACCGCAGTTGGTAGCCCAATCGTTTTGCAACGACGGGGATCCGTTTATGGAGCAAACGTGCCAATGATAACAGGTATTCATTATCTTTTTTTTTCCCCCTTCTCTACGCGAAGAACACATTTGAGCTTTTATTACAAAATTATAAATCATTCATGTTCTTTACAAGTGTATCTGTGTTCTTCTTACATGACATAAGGAGCTTATTTGTTTCTCTGATTTTTTTTTTTTATTTATTTATCATCGTTAAGAGAAAGTTGAGTACGCCATCGTTCACGCGTGTTTCTCATTAACAGAACTCGTGAACGATAGCAACGTGCAGTTCCTTGACCAGGATGACGACGATGATCCGGACACAGAACTGTACCTTACCCAACCGTTTGCTTGCGGTACTGCCTTTGCCGTCAGCGTATTAGATTCATTAATGTCGACGGTCAGTAGAATTCGACGATCGTTTGTGCTTCGTATTACAATTAATGACGTTACTGTTGCGGCGATTGGCAAATTGCCGTTTATCGTATTAACACATTGTTGACCGGCAATTTTGCGCAGAAGCTATCTCACGTCATCGTCTATTATTTATTGAGCATAAATGTGAAACAATCTAAATAAACTTTAATATACTTCATTTATACAGAATGAATTTAAATAAAATCTCTTATATATATTATAATATATATTATATATTATATTTATATTTATATTTATATATATTATATTTTAATAATTTTTCTTTGATCATACTATATAAATATAATATAATATATAATATATAATATATAATATATAATATATAATATATAATATATAATATAATATATATATATATATTATAATATTAAATTATAATTAAAATTAAATTCATTCGGTACTTCATTTATACAGAATGAATTTAAATAAAATCTCTTATATATATTATAATATATATATTATATTTATATTATATTATAATATATATTATATATTATATTTATATTTATATATATTATATTTTAATAATTTTTTTTAAATATAATATATGTATATATAATGTATATATATCATAATATTAAATTATAATTAAAATTAAATTCATTCTGTATAAATAAAGTATATTAAAGTTTATTTAGATTGTGTGATAAACAGTACAGCAATCATCTACGTGTAATGGTATAAAACAGATTTTCCAAATTTGCCGTTTTGGAGGTCTAATAACTGTCTTCCGATAAGTTATCAATTTCCACATCACTGCAATATATTTCAATAATCACTCGGACAATCAGATAAACCGTCTGCATATAATTCTGACTAATCTGGAAAGCTCTTCACCGTCACGATTCGTCATGATTGAAATTTTTGTAGCACTGAAACTGCGACAAAAACCTAAACATCAATAAAAGTTTCTTTATGATAAAGTGAACACGGTTGATTGCTGTACAGTTTAGCACACCAAAAAAAAAAAACTTATTAAAATATAATATACATATATATATATTATATATATATATATATATATATATATATATATATATATAAGAGATATACAAATGAATTTTATTTAAATTCATTCTGTATAAATAAAGTATGTTAAAGTTTTTTTTATAATAAAAGAAAGATTTCACATCTCCTGAGTATTACCCTGAGTGTCAGAAATTGAAATAGCTAATGTATGTGCAAACACGAGTTAACTCGTGAGACCCGGTCAACAATGCGTTAACTATAATACATGTAACGATTACTAAATTTTGTAGAGTTCTCTCGACACGTTTGGTGGGATATTTCACGTCGTGCGATTGATGATTTAACATTTGCCTCTTCCTTTCGTTACAGACGTATTTTAATCAAAATGCGCTGACTTTAATTCGATCTCTAATCACTGGTGGAGCAACGCCTGAATTAGAATTAATTCTCGCCGAAGGAGCAGGCTTGCGAGGGGGTTATAGGTGAATATGCATCCTCGTCTGCTATCTTGTGATAATCGTGTGATCAAACGTTTCGCGTTGTTCTCGACGATAGTTTCAACAATTTGCAATTTATTCATTTATTTGTTTATTTATTTATTTCATTGCAGTACGCCTGATAGTCTTGCCAATAGAGATCGATGTCGAGTAGGTCAAATCGCGTTATACGACGGGCCACTGGCTCAGTATGGCGAAGGAGGCAAGTACGGTGACCTCTTTGTCGCAGCATTAAAGTCGTATGGAATGCTGTGCATTGGTCTGTACAGGTACAGGTACCGGACTTTTTTCCTTCTCTCGATGGTATTTATTGGATTTACTTTACACAGAATATTCTACGCATATATAAATATAAATACATATGTATATCTCTTTTCTCTGAGAAGAACTTTCACCTTGCTGCTGCGATTATACCGCCATCGATTATTCTCTTACTATATCATTCTTGTACTTACTATATATGACTTTTGATTTTTTGCCGCATACTTTTGCATTTTGCGTTTTTGCGTCATGAACCGAAAAAAGAAAAAAAGAAAAAAAAAAGAAAAAAGAAAAAAAAGCAACGAAAAAAAAAAAAAGAAAGAAACAACGATCGTAAGTTGCCTTCATCCAACAAATACTCATCATTTTTTATGATTGTCTCTTTGTATTACTTGTTTGTTTAGTGTTTAGTTACTGTTGTGCCAGCGTGTTTAGTTTTAGTTTTAGTTTTTAGTTTCTAGTTTTTAGTTTTAATTCTCTGATCGTACATATAATCATGTGTTTACGAGTATTATTTAGCTTTAGACAAGTAAGGTGTGGAGAAAACACCGGACGTTTTATTCGCACGATCGCTTGACTTGTTACTGAATTTTAGGTTTCGGGATACCAGCTCATCGTGCGATGCTTCTTCTAAACGATACGTCATTACAAATCCTCCGGATGATTTTACGTTATTGCCTACAGATCAGGTATGGGATAATTCTCTAAGCTCCGCGACTATTTATCGACCAATCAATCGTTCTTCGATTCTGTTTTCATTCGACGAAAGATATTAGACACGTATTCGCTTGAAAAGTTCGAAGTTCGAACGTTTGAAAAATGAAATGATTTCCAGTGAAAAATAGGCAGCGAAATAAATTAAATTATCGTTTTTTTATCGAATGATCCACAGGTGTTCGTGCTGATGCAATTCGATCCAGGTCTGGAATACAAGCCCAGCAGAGGAGCTCGAGGGAAGGACGACGCCTCCTGACTGTTGCTGTGTAGCGCCCTCACCGACGGACCTTATTCCTACATATAAATTCGCAAAGGAAAATTCGCATCATGCCGCCCGTCGTCCCTGCTGAGTCGACCTGTAGTCTTCATTAGCTGGCATGTTACGATACGAATGCCCTCAACGAATTAATCGCAGGACCCCGTCCATAGAGAACGTATCATCAACACGTCCGTTTTTTCCGCTGGACACTTTACGTATCGTCAGTGATATATATATATATATATATATATATATATATATATATATATATTTCGTCGATACTCGGATATATAGCTGGAATTCGGTTTCCCTCTGATAGTGCCCACAGCATTTCTCTGTTCCTTGCTGTTTATCGTGATTTATTTTTCGCATCGTGACCGAGAGAAAAGAAAGAAAAAGGAAAAATAGAACATTTCTACGTTGAGGTCTTGGTTGTGCGACGAAGACAGAAGATTGGAAACAACATCAAGCGACAGACGGAGAAGAAGCTCTGGAGGAAGATCCGGAGAAAACGAAAATGATCTGCCAAACGGGAAACGAGAGAAATGAAGAGAGAAACGGGGTAAGGGATACCGGGACACGGTATGATGAGACACGGTCCGAGGGTAGCTACACGTTAAGCTTTCTAAATCTTCGAAAGACATGAAATACTAGTCGTCTTCGATGTTGAAGGCCGCATAAGGACTGAACCGGGGTGGCTTATTCTGAACCGTACACACTGGGTGTGTGACTGTAATCCCACGCTGTATCTGCTTTCAACGGAAGGAATGCAGAAGAAAACAAGCAGAAAAGGGGAAAAAGAAGAAAAAAGAAGAAGAGATAAGAAATTATACTTGAAACAAAACAAAAAAAAAAAGAAAAAAAAAACAAAAATGCGAAGCAAAAACAGCTTAAACTATAAACGCTTGAGAACATCTTCAAGGCTGATCGCTGAGGAATTGTAATCGCCTTCGCGACTTAACGTATACCATCGCTGTAGCTCATTCAAGATATGTAAATAGGTGCAGAACAGGTGAATATGTTGTCATTCGACGGTAAACTTTGAAAAAAGCAAACAAAAAAAAAAAGAAAGAAAGAAAAAAACAGCGGAACGAGGAGGAAAGAGGAGGATATAGAAGATATGAAACAATTGATTGAGATATAACTGCACTGACAGAGGACCGTTTTGGTTCCTTTCATGTAAATGCATTGTTCACTTTGCAAGACAGTCGTGTGTTCGTCTCCTGTATCGTGATTTTGTATCTTGCCTTGTGAGCAAAATGGAAATATGTATACATATATGTATCTGTATATGCGTATGTACAGGGTGGTAACTGCAGCTAGAACAGATCGTAACTTTTACTTAGAAAATGATAGGGTAACGAATAATGATAAAAACTATACGATTATTTTATAACGTATAACGTGACTCGTGATTTTCTTTGTACCGTGCGACTAGAGGATAGTATCATGTTTAGTCATACGAATTGAACGGAACCGCGAGATGTTGATTCTTGACACAACGTGAGATAACGAGAACGATTAATGTGAAGCACTATATTTTGCACTTGCATCCAATGAAAACAGCTTTCAGGGTGATAACGTTCTATAAACGCGTCACGAAATGAATTTCACGAGATTTAATAACGTCGTGTGTGTATTATAAATATGTTTTCGTTTCACCTTTGACAGAGAGAGAGAGAGAGAGAGAGAGAGAGAGAGAGAGAGAGAGAGAGCTACGGTCTGTCGTGGATGCAACCAATCATCTTGTACGCTTAGTTTTAGATCGAGCAATTTGCAAACGATAACGTGCGAGACAGCAGGAGTGCAAGATTACGTGTAAACTTTACCTTGAGTGTCTTCTTTTGCGGCTAATGATAAAAAACAAAACAAAAAAAAAAAATCTCAATCAAGCACTTTGTACAGATTCTATACATAAACGTACGTATGCATGCGTGGATGCATGTGTATATGTGTATTATATGTATGTATGTATACCGCGCGCGGAACTGGAAAAAAGTTCCAATGGAAGGAATGCGGGCCCGATCGGATTATTTCGGATAGACCTAATACAATCATAAAAAATAAGCATGCGTATTGTCTGAGAGAGTGGCGATGAAGTGCGACAGAGAACAATATTTCCCTGGCCCCATCTGCCTCTCCCGCGAGATTTCCTTTTAACTCCGCGTTTATACGTGTGTATGTACTGTATATACGTATGCACGTATGTACGTGCGTATGTATATATGTATGCATGTATGTATATGTGTGAATATATAATAATTTAACGATAAAAGAAGAAGAAGAAAGAAAAAAAAACACCCTTTTTCCACACAACTTGAGTATTAATCGACTATGTATCGATACGACTATATATATATATATTATAGATAATATATATATATATATATATATATTATAGATATATATATATATTATAGATATATATGCACATATATATGTATACATAGACACTCTCTTTTATATATTTTTGTGAAACTACACGAGTGTATACATACGAACGTACATATGTGTACATACATCCATATACGTATACACGTATGTATGTATGTATATATGTCTGTATGCATGTATATGTATATATATGTATGTATGTAAAGAAGCAAACAAAAGAAAACAAAACGGATCAAATAAGATATACATACATAAAAGAAGAAGAAGAAGAAGAAGAAGAAGAAGAAGAAGAAGAAAAAAAAAGAAAGGAAATACACAGATACACCTATACACAAATACTTCTTCCTTGCTCTTTCCCCCGCTCCGCCCCTCCCTTTTTTCTGTCACTAACCATGACTGAAACACGCACACGTAATGGTACACATACGATACGTACGAGTGCATGTATATGGCAACACAATCACGAAAAACAAAAAAGAAACAAAAAAGAAAAGGAAAAAAAAAACTGGTACGAATTCACAAACACAAAAAACATACACACGTGGATACGCGCGCATCCTTTCTTTCTGTCTCACATGCGCGCGCGCAATGCACACACGAACGAGGAGGGAAAGAAACGATAATCACATCGATGAAAAAACGGATGCATCAACGTGCTGGAAGAAAGAAGAACAACAAAGGGAAAAATGGAAAGAGGAACAAACGAAAAAAAAAAAAAGAAAAATAAGAAACCAGGGGAAACGACTCGCGCGTGCGGAAGTATGACGAGTGCAAAAACAAAGGATGGAAGGTATCGCGTGATCCGACCAAATATAACGATGTAAAATAAACGCTGAAAAAGAAAAAGAAATTTGAAAAAAAAAAGAAAACATCAGGTTACGTGAACTCGATCGTTCAAATGAAAATTAGAGTAACTAAAAGTAATTCATCGACTTAAAACAAAAGAAAAAAGAGAGAGAGAGAGAGAAGAAAAATATACGTGCAAATGGGACGAAGCGGATCGATTATTATCGGGGACAAGAGAGAAAACACAAAGTAGCTGTGGTAGACGCTGCCGTGTATCGCGATTACGAGTCGCCGCCGCCACCGCCATTGCTACTGTTTGCAATATCCATATGCACTATTCACTGCCACTGCAGTTCGTGTTATATCGTTGTATATAACTTTCTATATATGGCTCGATTAAGGCGAGAAGGGCCGGTGAGGCGTGCGAATCGGACAGCTTGATCGATGTAAAAAAAAAAAAAAGAAAAAAAAAGAAAAAGACGATAGTAGAATACTAAACGGTGTGCAGCATCAGCCGCAATAAGTGTAATTCGTTGCTCCTGATTTCCAAAATCTTTTTTCAATTTTTTTTTTTTTTGTCTTTCTCTGTCACAGTTAGTGTACATCGTAGATCTGCGACAATGAGGCGCCGATCGATTTGTATGTTTTTATCAATGCGTTCTTTCTGTCGATTGCGAATGTAGTGTCGATTACTATATGACAGGGGCGAGCGACTCTTACCCGGACACGCTTTCAGCTTTCGTGTTTCATTTTTATGTTATTCAGTTTGTTCGTTGGTTCGGTGAACAAAATTTGAAAATTTTTGTTTTATTTTTCATTGCATTTCATTTCTTTTTTTTTTTTTTTTTATTGTAGTTACGTTTTTCCATCGAGAGGGGAGGACTTTCGTTTCGAGTAATTTATTATTTTCTTAGTCACGAGTCAACGATAGAATTAAGAAGAGCTGGAAGTGACGTAATGAAACGAGAATGTAAACGAGATATCGTAAGCGTGAAAAATAAGATGACGTTTCAGAGGGAATGCTGAAAGCGAGTCGGAAGAGCGAAAGAGAATCGCGTTTTTATTTGAAGAATTACGAGTTTAAAGATTCATTTGCGCGAATGGACTGTATATTTTGTATTTTTCTTTTTTTTCTTTTTTTTGTTTTCTTTTCATCTTCGAGGAATCCTTTACTAACGAAAGCTCTGACAGAATCCTTTAATGACGAAAGACAGTCTAGAATTATTTGTTTGATTTCAGAAAATTCAATTCCTCGAGGAGCGTCGCTGTTTTGAGAAAGGAGACACGTACTCGATAAGAGTAAACCAAAAAAAAAAAAAAAAAAAAAAAGAAAAGAAAGAAAAAAGAAGAAGAGAAAAGAAAGAACGACAATTCGTAATCGAACGATTCTTGTTTCTCGAGGAAATGTTTGTTCAGCGCCAGTCAAATTTTTCAATATTAAATTGTTTGAGGATTGTTAGCGGCTTGTAGAATCGCGTTAAATCAAGATGGAGGACTCTCGGACTGACCCTGCCTCGCCTTGATGCGATTATATGCGAAACAAAAAAAGTTTTGCGCGTTAGATTTTGTGGAAATCGTTCGTTAAGTGATTAAAAAAAAAAAGAAAAAAAAAATGAAATTTGTCGGAGCCTTGTGTAGAGTTTTAGATGATTGGTCGAGATTTACGTCGCGCGGGTTTAACCAGGCAGAAGAGAATTTAATACTTGAACGAGTGAAAACGTCTTTTCAATTTTGATATTCCCCATCCCTCTCCCTCTCCCTATTTTTTTTTAATCTTTTACTTTCTGTCAAATTGCAAAATCACGGCTGTCGATGATTTTCGTTCCGAGTTCTTACGTACTAGAGACGATAGATCTGTTATTTTCTCGACGTGTAAGACGATTGATTATGTTATTTTAGATCGATTCACTCTTGCAAAGAGGGAAAACTCGTGCCTGGCTGCTCGCGAGACGCAAATTGTTCATGCACTCTCTTTAATAATTAAATCATGCACCGATTCAATCGATATCATCACCCGTAATCGTATTTTCGTGCGTCGCACGGATACACGTGGCGCATTTGTGTGTATGTGAGACGTGTGTGTCTAAACGAAATATATATATATATATATATATATATATATATATATATAATTAAACGTTAAAAAAGAACCTACAAAAAATGAGCAAAAAAAAGGAAAACCACGAGAAACAAATCGAACAAAATACTGAAACAAAATAATTCGATATATATATATATATATATATATATATATATATATACATATATATATATATATTGGGATTATAAAATGTATAAAGAGAAAAAGAGAAAGAAAAAAAAAGAAGAGAAATTAAAAGCGCGCTGAGCGTACGCCACCTTCGATGCCTCATTGACCTCATCTAATGCTTTTTTATCTGTACATTTACAATTTGTGTACCAATGAGGAACGTTGTTTAATCATGTTGTTGATGTTATTGTTAAAGAATGAGATTCAATATTGTACATAACTATATATTCATTATAATTGATGATATAAATAATTATATACATAAAAGTAAGCCTTTGGTGTTTCTTTACGTCCATCGGGCAACGAGATGTTCGACGAGTATTCTGAATTCTCGTGTTGCTTGAAGTTTGCTTAATATTCAATCAAATGCTTTGTCACGACAGGTGCACGATAATCACAGGTGAACGAAGTGAAATTTGGTAACAAAGCATATTTTATTCGGTGTGGATATATCTTCACAATAGTTATCTTTATTCACAGTAATTATCTTTACTAATAATAGTAATTACAACCTCATGTTTGATTTCTTCCTTAAACACGTTAGTTTTCTTTTCTGACAATTTGATCGTCAACATGATCAGTGCTGAATCATTTTACAAGAATTACGCGATCTTCGAGCCTATCGCCTATCTAACAAACAAACTGATTTTCTAATCATTGATCGTTTAATATAAAATAAAATAAATACAACTAGATCTAATCTCTTCTCGTCGAATTGTTTGTTCCTCTATTCGTTGCTCGTATTAACTGCAAGTAAAGCAAATCAAGTGAATTGAATCGACTAAAATCAAGTAAGTAAAGCTTCCGGAGCGGTAGAAATATCTCGTATCGACGAAATATTTCCCTCCAACAGTGGATTCGCATCTATTGATTAGTACACCTGTTGTCAATTTGCTAATGGACCAAGCGATTCTCTATTAGATTAGTGCCAACTCTAGAGAGTGAGGTGAGGTTCAGAGTGAATCACACCATGTGACCGTGCCTAGTTCACTATACAAATGAGTCGCGTGAAATCGGTTGATATTACCAATTCTTCAGAGCTATCCCCCCTCGCTATGCTCGCCGCTTACTTTCCAAGTTAGCGACAAAAGTGTTGGTGCGTGTTGTGTCTCTGATGCCTACGGTGAAATGCTCTAATATCCGGTATTCCGTATCGATTCGATCCGATCTGGCCTGGCTTCTTTAACCAGCCACGTGATCGTATAACTCTAGCAACGCGTCCATCATTCTTTCTTTGTAACGCGGCACCTCCTCCACTTGCTTGCAGACCAACGGCGTTCTGTCCACGTACAAAATGTTCTCCAAAAGTTCCGGCTCGTCGCAGAAGTACTTGCTGGCGGCTCCAGGCTCCAGCAACATGATCGGTATGTTCAGTACACCGTGAGTGATGCACATGACCCGTAGGTCCTCGATCGACGCGGAGAAGTCGCTCCAAGGAAACACGGTGGTAATATCCAGGCCAGCTTCCTCTAGAGCTCTCGTCATCGAGTCGTGGTAGATTTTGAACAGCTCGTCGCCGTGTTTCTCGCGTAATTCGCGCGTCGTTGTGAACTGGAGGAAACACAGGATGTCGTGAGCCGGTGGATTGTATCTGCGACAACAATTTAATTGATTTAATTGAATAATCGTTGACTGAAAGCATTATGCCGGATGTAAAGTTGAAAGCATTATGTATAATTTATTAAATTATTTGTTAAATCCGCAGTTTAGAATTAGATTAATTAGATAATAATTAGAATTAAAATTGTTAATTCGTATTCGTTTTTCCCTTTCGAATCGAAACCGTAAATTTCTACTATTAAGTTACATTTGTTTCTTGAATTTTGTAGAGGATCTCGTAAAAGATATTATTGTAATCTGTGTATGAGAAAATTACATATGAAGACTACAATATACGTTATATTATATGTGTATTAAAAATGAAATTTATTTAATTTACTTGTAGTATCTAATACTAAAAGAGGGAAGCTAGAAACAGAAAATATAGAGCAGATTACAAGCATTATTTTGGGAAATTCATCCTGGAATTTGCAATCCTTTTAGTAGCTCTCTGCAAATATTCATCATTTGTTTCTTGAATTTTGCAGAGGATGTCATAAAAGATATTATTGTAATCTGTGTATGAGGAAATTACTAATGAAAATATGTGTAACACTACAATATATGTTATATTATATGTATATAAAAAATGAAATTTATTTAATTTAATTGTAGTATTTAATACTAAAAGAGGGAAGCTAGAAACAGAAAATATAGAGCAGATTACAAGCATTATTTTTGGAAATTTATCTTGGAATTTGCAATACTCTTAGTAGATTCCTGTAAATATTCTTCATCATTTGTTTCTTGAATTTTGCAGAGAATCTCATAAAAGATATCATTGTAATCTGTGTATGAGAAAATTACATATGAAGACTACAATATATGTTATATTATATATGTATTAAAAATGAAATTTATTTAATTTAATTGTAATATCTACTACTAAAAGAGGGAAGATAGAAACAGAAAATATAGAGCAGATTACAAGCATTATTTTGGGAAATTCATCCTGGAATTTGCAATGCTCTTAGTCATAGTTACATCAGCGATATGAGAGATTCATATATGAAAACTATAATTATATTACATATATATTAGAAATGAAATTTATTTCGTAACTTACTGTTATTAATATTTTAAATATATCATAATAAATATAATATAATTATTAGAACAATTTACTCGTTCTAATTAATCGTTAGTAAGAATTTCTTTACCTGGCAAGTTGAAAGTCGATGAGACAGCACTCCAGAGGTTTCTCATCGATGTCATATTTGAACAGGATGTTGTTCGCCCAGAGGTCGCCGTGGCACAGTACGTTCTTGTGTTTCATCGATGGTAGCAATTTGTTCGCGTGATCGACGCACAGTTCGGTGACCTTCGCGCTGAACGCTTCCTTTTGTCCGTCGTTCAAGCTCGGCATCAGGCCTATCAACGAGACTATACCTTTCACAGCCGCGTCGAACATCGCCTTCGCTCGGCCACCCTTCAACGGCCAGAGCGTTTCCTGCATGCAGTGAGAGAATTCGTCGTGCAGGCTCTTCTGGTACAACTCCTCGAAGATCAATGATTTCGCGTGGAATCTCGCCAACGTCTTCATCAGGATCCTGCAGTGTTCGAAGTCGAACGGCTTGAACTTGTCGGTCATCTCGTAGCCGCTGTGGGCCATGTCCTCGAGGACGATCACGTCGTCCTCCAGACCGAGGAAGCATTCTGGCACGTATCTTTTGTCCAGGCCATCGACCAACACCTCTGGGAAAACGGTCGTGTACAGTGCGACTTCTTTCTTGAACGTGCCGTATTGTTGAATGAAATCGTACTGAGGGCTGGACATCGGCGGCGGTACCTTCGTGAAGAAGTTAATATTCTTCGTCTCGAGCGGCGACCTGGGCGAGGCAACGGTGGCTTTCAGAGTGAAGTACTGGCCCATGAAACCGTTCACCTCGTCTATAGGTATCACCTCGTACGTTATCAGCGAGAAATCCTCCATCGAGTCTTTCGTAAGCTTCTTGCGTATTATCTCGAAACATTCCTCGTCCTTGAGTATCTGCTCCGTGCTTGGGTTCCGCATTTTGGATTTCGTGTTGCACGCCCCTCTTTACTTTATTCTCGCGTTCAAATCTCCCTGAATACGTTTTCGAATTTCTCTGAAGATATTCCTCGAAGGTTATTCCCCGATATTTTTGCTACAGCTTTCACATTTATTCGAGCTTTCTCGAATATTCTCAGATCGAGTGGATCTTTGGCGCTAGCGAGATTTCCTCTCGATCTTGATATTCTCAACTCTTTACAACAACTTCGATACTCGATTCGACTTACCAATCGTGTCCCGACGACGCTGCAGTTTTTCCTTCTTCCCGCTTTTATATACCCGAGAGCTCGTACGCTCATACGCTCGTGCTATGTCGGTTTTACAGCTTCTCGCGATAAACGTGGATATCCCGCGAGGATAATTAACGTCAAATATCAGATACGACGGAGATGTATGAACAGAAAACGATGGTATATACCTTTTTCTTTTTCCTCTTTTTTTTTTTTTTTACGAGAAAAATCGTAAAATCGTTTTTTTCGAGCGCGACTCGGTCGCCGGAGTCTCTGTCCGGCGCTCTCTGGTGGATATAATCCCGTTCAAGATCAAGATACCTTTATATATTGGCGAAGAATCGCGTCACGTGTACGTTACGTACGATAAATAATAGCGTACGTACTCGTGTCGCGCTATTTTCTCCTTGATTGGCTCTGATTGAGGCTAATATTAGACACCTTACAACAAGGCATGTCCTGCATAAACGCGTGTAAATGGATCTGATGGATCTCCTTATTGACACTATTCGCGTGGATCGATACACGGGACGGCGAATGACACGAGCAGGGAGGAGGGCGGCCATGTTTGATAATGTTGTAACCAACGAGACAGTGTGCACTCGGTTTTCGTTTCGTGTTTATTAAATTCATATGTATGTGACTGAGTCCGTGTGTCACGTGTTCGGTTCTGGACAACGTCAGCAGACAGTCACGTTCCGCACGTGATGTTGGGTCCAGCCAACTACCTTTCTCTGATCTCTGATCTCTGAATTGCTCCCGCTTCCATTGGTCCACGGAACCCGGAGATTTCCTTTCAGACGGCCGACGAATTTCTTGACGCGGAAGAAAAATCCATTCTAGGTACAATTAATTGTAATTCGTGTATTTCTATGTTTCATTTTCTTCTTATTTTCTGCTACGAGAAAGAGTGGTTCATTTAAGTATAGGAGATCGTTGTATTTCCTTTTGGAGAAATGTTGTCAATTTTCAAGAAGAATAGGAGAACAGTGATTTTCATTTATTTTTATTTATCTGTTTAAGTGTTCTCTGGTGTATAATAATAGCGACGATAGAACACACAAACAACTGTGAGTTCATTTCGTTCGTGTTTGAAGTTAAGTACACGATGCGATTATCAAATATTATTCTCTATGTTTCGGTTTTCATAGTATGGAGCTAAGAGTATTCCACCAGTAGAATATGTCTGTCCCTAACTGGCAATTCTACTTCAGCCCTTTTTTTAGCATTTTCACATGTATAATGAAAGCATATGGTGTGTAATTCTTTTCATCAGAATTTTATACATATGTTTGTGTGAAATTCAATGAAATTTATATGTCCAGTCTAAATCCACGTATACAATGAATACATACATAGTATAATGCACGTGTTATTGATATATGAGACGAATGGCATTGAAATTTATCTGAAAATTCTCTGATGAATTTTATGGTTTTGCACTTTCGTGGACGAACACGTGGACTTTACGAGAATGCAGCTGTGACATGTAGGACACTTTATGAAACATTCACTCTTTAACTACATTCAAGTGCTATGTCGTCACTTTGAGTCACTATTATGCTGAAAAATAGTAAGCGTTTGATACGACGAGAATTATACTAGTGATAAGGGGCAATCTTGCTAAATATATTCAATATATAGTGAACGTATAATCAAACATATAATAAAAATAATAATTATATTATATAAATTAATTATGTAATATAAATTATATAATATTATATAATGAATATTGATATTATGTATAATATAATGTAATAAAAGATGTTAATTATATATATATAAAGTTATATCAAATTATTATATATATAATAAATGCTGATCGTAAAATGTACTTTCAAATTTAACAAAATATTAAATTAAATTAAATTGCAATCGATTGAAAGTGATCGACCGTAAAAAAAAATCAAACACGTCGCGTTTTCGTTCCTGGAATTTCCTGGAATTGCTTAACTCGCGATTAATCCGGAAAACCAAACACGAATGGACCGTGTATGAAAGAACAATGCCATGCTTTGAATATTTCGAATTCAAGGTCAACAAGCGATAAGTCAAAGTTTTCATAATCGTTATTCTTTCCAGATAAACCAAAAAAAAAAAAAAAAAAAAAAAAAAAAAGGAAAAGAAGAAAAAAAAATTTTAGAATGTTCCAAGTTAAATTTCATTTGCGATGAAAATTGACGCTCGTTTTATTTAAAATTCGTCAATGCTAAAATATCTGAGAATTTTCTATCTGTTCAAAATAAATAAAGAACTTACGTCTTCGAGGTTCTTAAATTTCAAACAATTTAAATTCAAAAAAAAACAAAAAAAAAACAATAGAATTATAATTAGAGTTAGTAAACCGCAGAAACGAAAGATCTAATTGTTCTTGGCTTGAAATCTCCAAATTTTCCAATTAGTATCATCTAACGTATATTACTCGGGCAATAGTTCTGCGCAGTTTCAACACGCTGTTACGTTAGCGAATTTATCCTTTTAAGAGACGTAACGAAATGTCTCAATAAAAAGAGACATTAATGCTTAATTATGATGGAGAGTTATGATGAGAGTTTGTAAATCTTTTTTAGAACAACTAAAATAATGTGTGTGTTTCACGAATTTTCATTGATTTTCACGAACCTGTTGATGCATTAACCTACGTCGTTGGTAAATTTTTGTAAAAACACTGACTGAAATATTTTCTACAATGCAAAAACAATAGATGTCAGATCAAAAGTGCATATGATACGTAATATTAAAAGATAGAATTCAAATAAGAGTTTCATCTCTTAAGTATTTTAACAAATACTATAGTTGGAGTGTTCTATATATCTTTATATAATACATTATTATCACGTTATTATTATTATTATTATTATTATTATTATTATTATTATTATTATTATTACATTTATTTTTTATTATTATTATTATTATTACATTTATTTTATTATTATTATTATTATTAATATTTATTTTTTATTATTATTACATTTATGTTTTATTATTATTATTACATTTATGTTTTATTATTATTATTATTATTACATTATTATTATTATTACATTATTAATATTATTATTACATTATTAATATTATTATTACATTATTAATATTATTATTACATTATTAATATTTATTATTATATTATTAATATTATTATTACATTATTAATATTATTATTACATATTATTATTATTATTATTACATATTATTATTATTATTATTATTATTATTATTATTATTATTATTATTATTATTATTATTATTATTATTACATTTTTCCTAAATAAATGTGTAAATAAATGTGCAGCCCGGATACAATATTTTGCAAAAATGTTGCAATATTATAACGTATATATATTACAACCTCTCTTTGAGTATATCTCAGGGAAGAAAGATGAATAAAATTTGCAAAACACAGTGAACGCGTGCTACTCTAGCACGAATCTCGAATTTTCTATCTTTTTATTTCATCAACAGTGATACATTACGATTTCGCTAGCCAGAGAAACGCAAAAGTTCCGAAATTAGTCGGTATCGCATGTTTGAGAATTTCTACTTATAATTCTGCCATTAGTTTTCATCCGACGTAATGTGATCCGAGCAATAGGTCTGCGCAGTCTTTTAACACGCGCTGTTACGTTGGCGAATTACGCTTACAAAAGACGTAACGCAACGAATAATGTAAGTTTCTGTTCAAAGTCAGGGACAATTTAGCCGAGTTTTTCCAAAGCTAAAGCACCGACACACACGTGTATATTTCTCTCGCTGAGAAAACCGAGCGGTGCAATTCCTGTTCATTGAAAGAAAACCGCTCGAACGATTTCTCAAGATGAATGCCGCTGCAATTTTCCGATTGACATTGCTAGTTAAGTGTTAGTTGAATCTAGTGGTACTCTTTATTCCATTAATCATCGAAACGAGTGTCTATTAATCCGACCTTTTCAAGTCTTACGAAAGCACAATTGCTTTATACTTATACTTTAACTTGCCCGATTATAATTGCATTAATCTCTGTCCGCTTCGTTTGCACGCGCGAATTCCACGCAGAATTCAGGCACGGCGTGATCAAAGCAGAGATTATTCAGAGGATTTTATTTATTAGAAAAAAAAAAAAAAAAAAGAAAAAAAGAAAATTGTCATTTGTAATTTGAGAATATTATGTAGAAAATTAAACGGAATTTACATTACATTTTTGTATCATTGACCCTGATTTTATATTTTATAATATTTCAAACAATTTGGAAACATTGGATTAGACGTGCATGTGTATGGCTCATTCAAGCAAATCAGGCACGAATTAATTGAATAATTGAAATTTTCGGAAAACATTTATTACAAAAAAAATCAAGTAATTTGAAGATGGTTACATTGTAGAAAATTTGAATGAAATTTACTTTTTTTGTGTTATGTGTTGTGCATTATAATATTTTAAATAATACGTGTGCAATTTGAGTTTGGAAATTTTGAATTATCATAGGTTGGATATGCATATTGCTAATCTAATGACGAAGGCACTTTTCCAATTAAAATTAGAAAATATATTATTCATAATTAAATATAGACAAACTTATAATATTTCTCTGTTGTTGTTTTTCGATTTATATTTTCAAGAAATTAAATATCATTTCAATTCGAAAAATGCTTCGACCTATGCAGTCGAATTTGCGAATACATTTTACAAATTAAAAGAAATACAGGTGGCAAGCTGAGAATCTGACTTTTGAAGATACAATCGTGAAAGTTCGTAAATTAATCCTAATTAGCCTTTTTTTTTTGTAAATGAAAATCTGATCAATTTGTGGATGTAGGTACGATGATCGGTAAATGATAAAATCACCGTACTACAAATAACTATATATATATACTTTATTAATAATATTTTTTAATAACTATTAATCAACACTATTTAAATGAACAATAAAATTTTAATTATTTATACACTTTTAATTACTTATTTAATAATAATTATAGATCATGAACTTTGACTTTTGACTGTAGACTTTAGAGTATAATGTAGAAACTATAATGTTGATTAACTCTTCTGCAACTACTATTTATATGCTCGCCAATTTGTTATGTATCCTTGGCAATTATTTACAAACATCTCCTTAGTAATTTTGTTAAAATATTGATTTTTTATATGATTTCTTACTTACGAGTTTTACAAAGTTGGCGCCGTAAATTTATCTAAAGTGAACTCTACGACGAGACGGTTTAGAGAACTAGATGTCGCTACATGGATGTAGATACGATGATCGATAAATGATAAAGTCACCGTACTACAAAAAGGAAATTTTTATAATTTAATTTAATGTTTACATGATACAGAATTTAATAGATTAATTACTACTGACGACAGATGACTAATGACTATTAATTTCTTATTTACTGTTATATATATTATCGGCAATTTGTTTGTAACTTAGTAACTAATAATTTGTTGGTATCTCCATGGTTAATTTTTGTAAGACTGAATAGATGACGCTACATGGACATTGTATGTGCTGCCGTCTATTGAATTTCTCCAGCACATGGCTCATTTTATTGGGGAAATAGTTTTGAATAGAACCGATAGGTGGCAGTACGTGATTTAATAATAAAAAAAGAAGAACGATATCGTGTGACGAGGATAAAGATATATACGGGTGATAGACAAAGAGAGAAATCGTGCACGACAAGGATAGAAATAGAAATTAGTTCCATCGTTTCACCGCTACGCGACGCTAGCATTTTAGGGTCCATAAACAGACCAAATTTTCTTTCATTTGTCAAAAAAAAAAAAAAAAAAAACTAATTAAGAGAGTTAATTTTTGGACTTTCGCGGTTGTATCGTCATAATTAGGCCTTCACGTTTCTTTCTATGTGCCTTTCGATTTTTAAAGTGCTCGTGTAAAGATTTCACAAATTATTGAATTTTTCGAAATCATTTAATTTTTCGTGTGCTACGTTTGAAATTTGCAATGAAAATCACTTGCGAATATAGTTGAAAGCTTGAACAACATATTTCGAAGCAGTTATGGATGTAAATTTTTATTTAATCAATTTATTACTAATAATTAATGCGCGTCTCACCGGGTGTAATCACTGGATGTATTTACATTAGTGTAATTTACATTAGAACAAATTGATTTATGAACTCATTTGCATGTAATATGTAGAGTTCAAGAGACATTTTATAACTAAATTAAGTCTAATTTAATTTAGGTGATAATCATTTTATTAAGCCATTTACGTTGAAATCATGCAATTAACTACTTGCTAGATATCGCAAAGTTTATAATATTCTTACTGACTTTAATCGTTAAAAAAATACATTTATAAACATTATGCTTCGAATACTTTGAATGGTAAGATTAAGCTGCATTTATCATGGTAATATTAATAAGCCACACTTATTATGGTATTACATATAAGCCATTATTACATATAAGCTATACTTATTATGGTAATATTAAGCGCGTGTCTGACATCGTACATACGGATTTACTGGAAACCAACAATTACATTCTATTCATTATTAATTCTACACTGTATTATTAATTCCACAATATTTAATTCTACGATAAATATATATATGTACAAGCTACAAACTTAATTTATTCAAATAAATGGGATACACAGGGGGAAAAAAAGACGTAATAACAAGTGAAAATCAAAGACAGCATTACAGTACAGAGATAAACAAGATGAAAATATATTATAATTTGTTAAAAGTATATTTGAATACTGTCGTTGATGACAGAGAGATAATAATATTTATTTGTACCATTATATTATTCACGTAAATATTTTTTTAACAATTTTTAACGCTCAGGATATAACAATAAAATGTAGAATTGCATTCTTCATTTATTATCATCATGAACTCTGTCTCGTCAGAAATTACGTGCCAATCTAAAATATATTGTCAGTCTCGTTGTGGCTTTTAAAATCAGTTTTATAGTTTTCAACTCAGTTCTCTGGAGAGCTGCATTTCATTGGAAACAATTTAAAAACTAACACTCGCCGACGTTTATAGTACCTGCAGTTTGAGTATCCTCTTATTGTTGGATTAATCGATGCATTTTTTATCTTCGTATACGAGAACAATAATTTTGCAGTAGAACTTCGTTTGTTCGAAGACACGAGAGAGACAAGACAATTAATGAGTTCGGATAATAGAGACTTTCTCCATATTCTACTTTTATTTGCTCTTATTTGCTATAAGAGATAGCAGACAAGGATAACAGAGGTTGATCAATTATGAATTCGTTGATATCTGAAGCTCAACATTCACCGATTCGCATGAACGAAGAAGTTTCCACTATATTTCATTTCTCAATATTTTCGTACTCGTTAACTGATATTCTTACTTATATTTTTCATATTTATAATTATCTATATTTTTGTAATATTATTAATATCTCATTTGTTAGATCAATGTTAAAAAAAAAAAGAAATTACACTGCTACGCGTTTTCCCGACAGAAAATTCCAATTCAGAATGTTTCACGTCGCATGCAAGTAAAAACGTTGCCTATATCTTTTGTTAACAAAGTAATAGAAGAAGTGGGGTAGCGAGAAAGCTGTTTGTTTTATTTGCGCGCGCAAAAGTGTCTTGTAATAGCGATAAATAAAAAAAAAAGAAAAGAAAAAAGAATGAATCGTTGATAATGTACCCGGCAACTATCCTTTTAAACAATTATTGAATCACACGGAGAGTGGCGATAATTGCAACTAAATATAGATATTGTTCATTTTATTGCACTTTGCTGCAATATAAATTCTACACTTGATTGAATTTTTGTAGTGTTATTTTCAGTAGTTTACATACGTTATACATTCAGAGTATTTCATACTGAATTCTATGAATATTCCATCATATTTCCATTTTCATTTCGATATCTCTAATCTTGTTCAATGATATCAAAAACTCTTCGATTGAGATTGATCAAGATCATATTTTAAAATAAAACTTTTCGTTTAATTTTAATCACTGTTCAGATGAAACGAAATTCTTCGAATTACATGAAATATAAATTGGTGATACACATGAGAAAAGATGTACGTGAATTTAATTTATTTAACTATTTGTCATGTGATGCAATTGTTGCACTAATGTGTTTAATAATTCATTTCCCTCCTCATTGTTTGTTATCTCTGTCATTAAATTGGGATTGATGAACTAAGAACCCACCCATTTAATTCATCCTATATACCACGTTTATAAACCAACAATAAAATTTGATTCTCTTGAACTGGTAGACACGATATCTTTAAAAATAGATAGTTTCTGAACGTTCGAAAAATTCATCCTTAGACTGAAAGTGACTATCAGATCCAAATCATTCGAGCAACTTTTTTAAACGTAGATTTTTCGACATAATAAATATCGCGTAGATTATCGAACATACAGTCTTTTCACACGCCAAGATCACGCCAAGATTTGATCTTTATTCTTGCCAAGTAGAAAGATATTTCTTGTTAGATATAAAAATCTTTCGACTGTGATTTGAAAGAATTATCTTTCTAGACTTTAACACCGCGAACTCGCGTTTCTACTCCCGCTGAAAGAACGTGAAGATCTTTTAAATGGAACTCGAACAGTACAAAACTCTGCTAAACAACGTGATTTTGTAATTTTTAAAAAGATTTCAAATCGTAGCGTTATTACTGAAATTGCTAGACTTTCCGTTGAATTTCACAAATGCGGGATCTGAATTTTCATCGGGCGATTTTTTACTATGCTTTAACATGTGACGTTAAGAGAAAAATACAGAAAAAAATAAGATACGTGATACATTCCTTCGAAAATACGTGTCAATTAAAAAAAGAAAAAAGGAAAAAAAATAAGACGTATTTTTGTTCACATGTGGTCAACTGATTACCATGTAATATACCCATCCCATACACGCGAATGGTCATTTGTTGCGATGGACTTTGTATAGCAATTAAGAACGTCTGTCGGCGATAATTTCAAGTTTTCCACGTATTTCTTCTTTTCTACTATAAATTTTCTATAGCTATTGCAAGTAGATTTCCTACTTCGTCGGTTACTACTACCATGCCGTGACTACTTTCTTCTTCTTTATCGTATCGCTCGAGTTTGGCGTTACGGATTTTTAAATATATAACGCAATTTACACTGACGAGAATAATTACTCTGTTAGATAATCTTTTTCTGGCTTGTAATAAATGGTACTTGTAGCAAATAATCGTTCGTGCCAAATGGTACTCGCCTACTTCAATTTATTATTTGAAGCGATGCTCGTCCCACGTTGATATTCTATAATAATAATTTGTTCTGTAATAGTCGATCATGCATTTTTCCATTTTTTTCTTTTTTTAAATCTGGATGAAATTAATTTTGTAAAAATTCGCCGAATCTCATCGTTTCTAAACTTGTGAAAAACTTGTTAAAATTACGAGACTCTCTACTCCCTTGAAATCCGTGAAAAATTCGATTCTTCCGGAATCAATTTTTTCGTTTACATTGATCGCCCATCCCTGATGAAAATCGAACCTCCGGAGTATTCGATAAATAATTATTGCTCGAACGTCGGCTGATGAAATCACGATCGGCTGTAATTTCTCTATGATCGTCATACGGGCGTCTCGTCTGAGTTATTATTTGGATTACAAGTGTAAAGCAAAAGAGAAAAAGATTGATTCATAAAGCATGATGGTTGCCGTGACTGTATAATCGGCGTGTCATAGGTCAAGCCGATGAGATACCATTTCGCAGACTCCGACGTTACAGTTAGTGGCGTGCTCTTTCGCGAAACGTCGACCCTGTCATTCCATCTGTCTTTGCATCCTGCCAAGTTCCGTTATATAATTTCCATCGCGATCAGGTTCGTCGCGTTGCCATCCAGAGAGGTCCATTTGCTCTTTTTTTTTTACCGTAGCCTGAGGTAAGAATCAACTATCTATCTGGTTACCATATCCGATCGAGTAGTCATTAAGAATTAAGTCTCATCCTTCGTCGATGAGATTTTCAGAACGAATTCATTCAATTGTAGATTCTGTCGCGTTCGATATATCTCGCGTATCTTGTTACCGTGAATTTCTTTATCTTCGTCTTTCCGGTAGAAGACAGGAGGATTACATTTGTTCTGATTTTTTTTTTTGGTCGTTCAACGACAGCGAAGTCTCGCATGGATGGCTGAACTTTCTTCAAATTTGCGTTATGTAACGAATTCTATGCTCAATGTTTTTTTATTTACAGCGTAGTGGAATTTTAGATGAACATGGTATTTTCTTAAATTCGTTTTCTAGTAATACGTTATACACGTACATTACTTTATATATTTTATGATTTTGTAATTTTCTAACATTAGAATTTCTTTCTGAACAACAGCCCACCTTTGTAAATAATTTTGAAAATATCAAGTCGCAATTTTTTTCTTCTTCGTACTGAATCCAGTGGCCCTAAAAATTGAAGAATATCACTCGGTTTAGGATAATTCTATTAGTCGACAAGGTTCGCGTTGTGATTCTGATAACAGGCGATAACAACAGGAGTATCGACCTGTGTTTAACGTAAGACTATCGTACAATCGTGCTGTTCGCGGTCTAAAACCAAACTTACATGCACATACTTCGTTCTATCGAAGTAAAATTAGAATCTTTAATTTCGAGGAAGAAGATTATATTCGTTGATATTTAGAGAAGATTTGTATTATTATTATTCACGAGATTTGTATTATTTGTTTTTCTTTTAAACACGGAGCGTTTGAAAATAACATTGTTGAAGATAATTTTATAATCAATAATAAAACAATTATATATATATGTATATCGACTAAATTTATCAAAATCTATATGTTTACAATGAATGCATTCTTAATTTGTTGTGTACTTTACATTGAATATGTCTCGAACGTTTGGTGATTTTTAAGCGTACGATCTAAAAAACAGATCTCTGTAAAGAAACTGAAATGCTCGAAGAGAGTGTAGCCTCGACATTAACCACGAGGTACATTATAACATGACCTCTCTTATCAATTCTTACAATTGGTTTCTCTCTCTCGTATTATCATTGCCAACACTCTTTGTACTGTGTATTTTAAAATTCTCCAAAGTGTATTTTAAAATTCCACGACGCGTATTTGACCGAGCAGATCATTTTTTAATCTCATTAAACTTCGTTCCCTACAATTCGAACATCATATGCGTTACAGTCGTTTTATTTCTATTCGTCAAATTTACATGTACACTTATCAAAACTTATCAAAACACGTGTAACGAGCATTTGTTTCTTTTTCTTTTTTATCGTTAGAGAACTGAATGTTGCTAGAAGTAAGTAAAATAATTGGTAACAATGAAACGTTAAATAGATTTGCGGAGAGGCTATTTAAAACAGTTAAAACGGAAGAGATTTATGAAAAAAAAAATAGAAAATTATTATCTGAAATACGTGTTAGTAATTTCTTTTTACTGGAAACTACAACAAAAATCTCGACTTAATTGCAGCAACCGTCGCGGTTCATCAATGGGAACAAACGTGAAGAGACGGCACTCCGATTTGCCGCATTTCAAATCGGTTACGAGAATTTCCAACCTTCCTATTATAGAATACAGTATAAATATCGCCGGCAATGCCTACGCTAGAATAAAGGTAAGCACAGCTGTTTTAATAAGAAGTTTCACGAATCACTTTCTCTCATCTTTCACTTAGTTAGTTTCGCCTGTCGTGAAAGTGCTGCATGTTAGCAATGATCAGTTGAACTTTTTCGCATGCACGTATAATAATACACCGAAGAGTAACGATGGCGTAAACAAATCTTTTTCAATAAATTTGTGTGTATTCTTCTCTTATTGTCTCCTTAAATGAAAATTCATTTAAATTCAAATTAATCATTGTTCATAATTTTTGCTTTCACATTAAGATAAGAATGATCTATTTTACACGCAGAAATTTTTATCGGTGCATATTTTCGTTCATAATTCGTAAAAAAAAAAATAAGCAAAATGTTTCTAGTAACAATTATTTATATAAATAGAGAAAATATAAATGTAACGAATCAATGTTACGAATGCTCGATACATCAGTGTTCGACATAGATTATTACATTCATGAATGAATTATTCAAGAAAATTAATCGTAGATGAAATATAAAAATAAAATTTCTTTTGTTGGAGATTAAATCACTAGATGAAACATTTTTAAATCAACATTTTAAATGGAATTTCGCGAACTTCGAAAACAATTCCATGAAAAAAAGAAAGAAAGAAAGAAAAAAGAGAAAGCAAAATGCTCGATATATCAGTGCTCAACGTCACATAGATTATTACATTCGTGAATAAATTATTCAAGAATTATTAATCGTAGATGAAATATAAAATTTCTTTTGTCGGAGATTAAATCGCTAGATGAAACATTTTTAAATCGAAATGGAGTTTCGCGAATTTCGAAAACGATTCCGTGAAAAAAAGAAAGAAAGAAAAAAGAGAAAGCAAATAAATATATAACATGTTGTTAATTTCAGCGATCGCATTCACTGGTGGACTGGAGTTTGTGCACTGCTGAGAACTCGCTGGCGATCGCCACAGCGTCAGCGAAACCGATCACGAATGCGATTTCGGTGTTCAATGGCCCTATTTCGACGATCGATCAGCTGCTTTGCAAAGGTATCGATATCGTTGAGCAGAGAGTACCGGCCGTGCATCTTCCTCCTCATCTTGTAAGCTCGATTTCAGTTAAGCTTAGATTATTCGCGCGAACACCTGATCATTCTTTAGGAATAAAAATCATCGTGTTTCTTTTGTATTGTTAAGATGTACCGGAACGCACGGGAGTATGTAAACGTGAAAATCGTCAGGCCCGTATTGACACGTGCCGAAAGTGTGAAAGAGATAGGAAATCAAGCTGCGAACGCGGCGGCTGACAGATTAGACGGTGCTCTGACTGTTGCTGACAAATATGTTGATCATTACTTGCCTGCTGACGTTACCGACGGCGTAGATGGTAAATCATTCGACAGATAACACATCAATTGAAGCCACGTTCATCGAGCACGCGAAATCAAACTATTTGAAATTTCTCCACGTTTTAGAAACTCGATTTAGTTGAATTAACACTAGAACTACCGCCACCGATGTTCAAAATGACTGGTATTTACAATTTTATTTTAAAATTTCTATTTCGTGTTACAATTTTTTCCCCCGCAACGATGCAACGACTTTTACAGCGGTAACTAAAGATATAGCAATATAATGAATTTTATTTTATTTTTATTTGTTAGAAATCAAAATAATTTTGGTTGAAGTAACTTCGTCTTAACTGTCGGTTCAGAATTCTAGTGTTAACTCTAAGCAAGGAGCAATCTTAATTTCTCCCTGTGTTGACCATTTTTTTTCCTTCTTACTGGTTTTGCACTTTGATACAAATTTACATAAATGATATATCGGCTATCACTACATTCGGTTTGCGTTGAATGACGATCAATGAACGGTTTGTCAACGAGAATTATTTTTCCAGACGTTTCTTCTTCCGAGCCGGTGAGTAAGACCAAACGAACGATCAAACGCGGCGCCAGACTTTCGAAGAAGTTACAGCATCGGCTAACGCGTCGCACGTTGGCAGAAGCTCGAGCTTTGAAGGACCAGGGAACAGAGTGTATTCACATACTTCTGTATGTCGTGGAACTGGTAAATTCTAATTTCTATTTTCTAACATTGGTATAATTGGAAAAAATTAAAAAGATTAGAAAAAGCGAAAGAAAGAGAATCAAAGGGGACAACCTAGTAGGAAGTAAGTATCGCAATGAAATTTAACCGATGGGCCTTCGTAATTAGACCAATACTTCTCAATAATTGGACACTTTCGCTCAACTTTATCGTTATACAAGTCCGCATCTGGAAAGAATCCGCGAATCTGTGTTTGCAGTTAGCAACGGATCCGAAACTAGCGTTTCAAAAGGCGAAAGAACTTTGGAAAATGTTGAGCCTGCCGGAGCCAGAAAATCAAGCTAGGCCAACCACTCTTGAGCAGCTGTTGGTTCTTCTGACGCGTGAATCTGCGCGCCGTATTGTTCATCTGGTGAATGGGACGGCGGCGTTAGCATCCAAAGCACCTAACAGCCTTGCCAGACTTCTCATTACAGTTGCTTGTCAATTGTCGGTGGTTGCCGATGCTACCCTCGAAGTAAATAATTCATTAACACCGAAACTATTTAAGCATTCATTGGTAAAATTCCTTGCTTGTTATCTTACGTTTATTCTGTTCTTCGAGATGATGTCGGCCATTGGCAAGAAGATTCTTGGGGGAGAGAAAATCACAGCGATATACACGGCGATAGACAGGCTCAACTCAATTGCAAATCATTTGCTGGTACGTAGATGGAAGTTGAAATATTTGACACGTTCGTTACCAACGAATCGCACGTGACGATCACATGGGAAAACATGATAACTTTTGTCGATCTTTGCGCTAATTGGCGACTAGGAGAGAGTGGACTGATATACCACAGAAAGAACGTATTTGGAATCCAGTCTTCGAGAATATATATATATATCAATCCTTCGCGCAACACCAACGACGATTAAAGCATGAATTTTCAAAATCAGAGATATCAGAGAAATTTTACAATGCAATCTAAATCACTGACAATACGCTATTAAAAATTATGAGTTCTCGTAGGTTTCACCATTTTGAACAATTCAAGTACAATCAATGTCGTGACGATCATTATTTATTATTTTGTTTTTATAGATATAGGAAAAAAAATATCTCAACCCCTGATAAAAAGAAAAAAAGAAAAGGAATTCACTGACTCATATCGTCGAATCTTAAAATCATGTCGATAAATCATAAAATTGTCGAAAGTGTGTATGAAATATCATCACGATCTTTTCTCGTGATCTTCACATGTGTTATGTCAAAATTTTAACGTAGACAAATCACGTATAAAGATCTTATTAACATAAAAATTCACTCCAACAACGTGAACTATACGCTTATTAATAAATTTTCATTGGCTATCGTGTGCTTGCGTCACTGTTAACAAGCAATTACTCTTGCAGGAGCAGTTCGCAGCTTTTCTCGCTGGTCGTCCAACAGTTTCCAAAGTAACAAACGTGATGGAGGGTCATCAGCAAAACCACAATAATCACACGTTGGTGTCATCGAATCCTGCGGTTAACGGCATCGAGTAACAAAACGATGCTTGAAAATTATTCGTGAGTTCCATCTTATACATTAGCATTGTGTATGTATGCAGGCAAATTTCTCATTGAAATTTCACACATAAATAACATCGACTACAATTCAATGTTTGAATGTTTCTATTCCCACGTTCAGCGATAAGCAATTAACTGATACTTTTTCTTTTATCGAGGACACAGCATATCTACGTGTCGTCTACTTATTCTTTATCCTTGGTGTACGAACATTAATTAACGTTTAGAATGTTAAGAAAAATGTAAAAAAATAAATGTTATAGTAATTTCACAATCATTACGATATGTGTCAACGACAGGATTTTACGTTCGTGCATTCTCGTGCGTTATATATGTTTTTTAAGAAGCTTGTTACCGATGTTTCGTTTCTATCTCTATAATTGTACTAAAACATATTAAATATAATTATTACATTTTAAATTGTGTCTGTTTAATCCAATGCAAGTTGCACCGGCTTCGTACATTCATAATTATTCTAGTATATTTTTTTTTTGTATTTTACTTCGTCGAACGATAAGTAAATGTTTTTATTTTAAATTGTGCAGAGAATTGTCACAAGATGGTTACAAGTATAATAAATAAGTTACGAATAAGTAAGCGAATTTAGATAAGTAATTTTTTTCGAAGCATCAATATAACCTAGTTATCGCTTTCCTTAGTTATCAAAACCTAGTTATCAAAGTTAATGGAACTAGATTTTGTAACTGGTACGTTAAAATTCTCTCATTAAAGTTCTACTGCTGATAATACGCGCAATCGGAAATAATTGAATTAAAAAATTCGATTTTTAACTAGACACGCTTTAAATACACAATATATGATAGAATCTTTTATGCGTTTCGTCATTTTTCACACTTTATGATGATGTTATATTTCAACATTTTCATGTATAAATTCGTTTTCTTGAAGGACATTATTCATCTCGCGAATATAATTTAAATTCTTATTTCTCAGATCTGCGTTCAATTTAAAACATCGAAAACAATCTCAGTAATTCATGTGTCAACAGTATTTCAATCATATGAAAATGAATCTCTATGTCTTTATATATGTGAAATACAAAAGAATAGTACACATAAAATAGGTATAATATATTCATATCGAGGGGTAATATATAAAATATATATATGTACACGTAAGTAGAACTAGGAGTTAAAGTTCTAAACTTAATACTTAATACTGTAATTATATCGTGCTATGTTTACCATTTGTTATTCTATACAGTTTCAACACTGAAATAAACGATTAAAATTAATTAATATTTCGTTTTTCGAACTTTTTAATGAATCCTTTTAAAGAGTGCAGTTATATCTTGTTTTTTTTAGAGATCTTGTATAAATTCTTCATTTTTTTTAATAACAATACAAACCTAGCTATTGATAGAGGCTATCACGCGCTAAAATGTGATCAATGTCACTGTAAAGAGAAATTTTTAATCACACGTGACCAACTCGCGAGTAATACTCGTTTTCCAATAGTTCGATGAACTTCGTAAGTAAACGGAAAGTGAATGCAAAGAGAAATCTTAGCTGATTGCTAATTTTCGAAATAATTTCCTTCACCTCTTTTGCTGCATTTTAGTTGAACATTTTATTTTCATGAAATATATAAAATATACGTAATGTTTAATCTATCTGTTTAGAACTATTGCGAATATACTGCAAATGAGAGGAACAGAAATTTAGCGGAAATTCTTGCAATGTTAGAATTAAGATCGCAAGCATATTATCGTCAGAAACAACGGAGATAGTAATTCTTTTTCAAGGGACAATGTTATACAATATTAAAATTATACAGTAACAATCGTGAATGTACTTTTCCTACTTTTCTCCCCAACTTTCACTGCTAACAAGCTATATAATTGCTAAATTTGTAAAACTATCATTCTAAATTACACGAAATTTATTTATTTTTCAGTGTGAACATGTTCATACTTAACCTGGTTTATATATGAAAAATTCTGAATTTCCGAAAGCGGATAGAACTTTCTAATGAATCTAATCCTTTCCTAAAACAAGATGCATCCAATGTACACAATATTAGAAGATGTTAAAAATTGAGAAAATACAGCACGTGATTCTTTTGTTACCTGCATTCTAAAATTCGATCAAGTTATTATCGAATTTTATTACTAAAAAAAATTTCTAACATTTGAACTTTCTAATGAATCTAATCCTTTCTTAAAATAAGATGCATCCAATGTACACAATATTAGATGTTAAAAATTGAGAAAATACAGCACGTGATTCTTTTGTTACCTGCATTCTAAAATTTGATCAAGTTGTTATCGAATTTTATTATTAAAAAAAATTTCTAAAATTCAGCGTATATTCTAAAATAAAAAAAATACTCCAATGGTGAGTGGTGAAACTTTTTTTTCTGACAGAGTTTTAAATCACCATCAGAAGAAAAACCGTTCAGTCATTTTGACTCGAAAAAATGGAAATCTCTACATAGTTATGACAAAGGTCGGGTGTAAAGTTCCAGACAGTTGTTGCGATGATCACACTGATAAATTATGAATTTTTCATCCGTTTCAAAGCGAATCCCAGTTATGGTGAGAATCGTAGAAATACTGTCTTACCGGACTTTGAAGCCTCGTAGCATGTGTTTGATCGCCGCTTTTGAATGTCCTCGTTGACTTTCATTGGCTACTATGAACGAACCTTAACGCGCAGGCGGTAAGCCAGTTATAAGAGTTGGGTCTACTTCAACCAAGCACATTTCTATTTACGCTGTGCTCACGACCGATCCCTCTACGTACGCTACAGAAACCGGGAAATAACAATAGAAATGTAAGTAAAATTTCATTTCGAACGATTTTCGGAAGTTCTGAATTTTCGAAATATCTTCTTTCATCGCGACAGTTCCTTTATACATTTATTTCACAACTCGTTAGATATTTATCTCGATCTGCATAAACTAATTGTTTTGGTTTAACGAACAATCAATAAATATTTTGGTAAATACGAAATAAATTAGAAAAAAATGTCTCGTCATCATGTATAATTATATTTTGAAAAAAATGACAATTTAGTTGATGTAATTTGCAAGTATAATTTACTATTACGCAGTGAAATACAATTGATCTCGAAACAGGTAAACTTGATAACAGGTAGACCTGATTGTTTGAAGTTTTATTGTACATTTCACAGCATAATAGGTGAATAAGAAAATTTGTTTCGTTCCGAAGTGTCACGTATCGACTTTCAATTTTAAATGTCGCGACATGTGTAATTGCAAATCCTAGTGAAAGTTTGGCAAGTGTTATATTTAGTAGTGTACATGGTGAATACACATGTACGTACTAGCGCGTTGAACTTTACCTTATCCCCAGACATTTTCTTTCCTGCGTTTATCACAGTTCCGTGCTACAGATTAGTCCAACTAATTTTGCTTTATCATTCGCATTGTTACAGTACTCTTTAACGGACAAATATATAAATACAATAAAATTAGATTTTATTTTATATAGTATAAAATTTTATTTTATATTAATCAATTTTATTTTATATAGTATTAAATCTCCTATAAAAAATATCATTAAAAATAGTTCCTTTCTAGATAAAAATATAACCATAGACTAGAAAATTCCAGATCAAGTAAATTTTTTAATTCAAAGCGGGTTAAGTAAATTTTTAAATTCAAAACGACTTGATGAATTTTTTAAATTCGTTCTATTTAATATCAAATCTTCACACTGCGAATGAAAATGGAACGAAATTATATATAAAAAAAAAAGAAAATCTACACTGTTGCAGAAAATTGGCCAAATTGCAAAATATCGAAGAGATTTTCATCAATATCATTAAAAAAGTTCATTTCTAATAAAAATATAATCATAGACTAGAAAATTCCAGATCAAGTAAATTTTTAAATTCAAAGCGGGTTAAGTAAATTTTTAAATTCAAAACGACTTGATGAATTTTTAAAATTCATTCTATTTAATATCCTGCGAATGAAAATGGAACGAAAATATATATATATAAAAAAAAAGAAAATCCACACTGTTGCAGAAAATTGGCCAAATTGCAAAATATCGGAGAGATTTCCATTAATATTGAAAGAAATGGCTACCGAAGTAGCGCAGTTACCTCACATCGAAGTGTTCCATCGTGTGTTGGAACTCCCAATGGTCGAGAGCGCGATATCCAAATCAACAGCGACGTATTTGCGTGTGAAAGACTGTAATCAACTGATACACTGGGCACTAACCACCGCAGAGACTTCTTTAAGCAACGCAACGAGGCAGGCAGTACCTATTGCTGCACCCATCGCCAAGAAATTCGAGAACCCTATACACTTTGTCGACCACACGCTGTGCCGCGGTCTCGACAAAATCGAAGAAAAAGTGCCGATGGTTAAAGAGAAACCCGAGCAGGTTAGAATTCAATCTCCATTTTCCGGCATTAACAGGATAAAGAATTCCAATCGGAATCTAAGAACCGCATATTTGCATCAAATTCTGATCATCGATTTTTTCTTTTTTTTATCATCCTCAAAATAGGATTCTACATAGGATATATCTTCCATTTAATCTTTTTACTAATGGGTAAACTGCGTTGAATGGAACTTTTTAATCATGCGCACTACTTGTTCCAGATTTTGGAAAACGCGTACACGTTGGCACGCGAAACTGTTCGACCAGCTGTAACGAGTATTTCGCTTGCTAACGAATTAATTATCTCGCAGGCTTTATGTCTGAGAGACCTAAGCTGGAACAAGGCGAATCAGATTTTAGAAACGCAATACGGTAGCGCAGCTGTCAGAGGCTTGGACAGCACAGCTGACGTTGTTGATAAATTAATCGATAAATACTTTCCGGCGATAGGTGACGAGCAGTCAGTAGGTGAGCTATTTTATACACGATAGAGAAAATTTCGTTACTTTTTAATCGATTGATCATTCACTGCTAATGGAAAATATATGGATATACTTGTGCAAATTTATATTTTTACGAATTTAAAAGAAATATATAATCCGTGTAGAGGATGATCTGTTTCACCGCACTGAATATTATAAATTTCAAATGCGTGAAAATCCGCGCTATTGTTATTAAAAAATATATCTGATCGTGACGAGATAATTTTTTTATCATAATACCGTAATATAATTTTCCCTCGATTTTTAGAAATAAACACGAACGAAGAAGATAAGCTGCTCCACACTTTGCAAACAGTCGGACGTTTATCTAATAAGGCTGCTCGGCGCTTGTATTCAAACATAATACTTCACTTGGGCACCATCAGCGCCGACAATTTGAAATCCTACATCAGATCTTTGGTCCAGTTTCTGCAATTAACGAACCGTCACGCTGCAAACAACAAAGTAGAAGATCACGCGAATTCGAAAGCTACGTCGAACGCGGAGAACGCAAAGAAATTAAATTGATTGTCCATTGTTGGCGGCTTCAGAACAGAGAACTTCCACCGATTCCATTGTTGTCCTATTTATTTCCAGCGTGCATTTTTGTAATACATTTACTTTTTCTAAACTTCACTTTTTTAAACGTATAAGTATTACGCACCATGTTTAAGAGATTTATATGAGATTTATATCGATAGCGGCGGAAAATATAATACAATTTCTTTTCTTTCAAGAATATATCATTACTCAGAGCTCTCAGAGCGATCTACGTATCATATAAGACATCATTAAGGATATTGTTATTTTTGTATTACTATAAAAGATAGCGTTTTATTGCCTTCTAGATACAATCTATTTCTTGATTGCATCATTTGGGAACTTACTGTTACATAGAATATTTTGTTGAAAAATTTTGTATCAGCGTAATCTGTCTGTCGAGAAACGTGTTTTGATCCTCTCTAATAAAATTTTGTTTTGACTAATCTATTAATATTTTTCGGCCCAATAGTCTTCGTTTTCTAATCGTAGTTATATAATTTCAAATTCTTAGATAATGTAAACTAATGTCTTGAAGTAATCGGAATCTTCCCTAATTTATATTTAATTATAAATGACTTTAATTTAATTATGAATATATATATATATATATATATATTTATAATTAAATTAAAGTCATTTATAATTAAATATAAATTAGGAAGGATTCCGATTACTTCAAGTTATTAATATATATTTATATATCAATAAATTTTATTATAAATTTTATTATATTTAATTATAATTTTAATGACTGCGAACGTACTCATCATATTCATCGATTCAAAAATTCGAAATGAAAGTAACGAAAATAGGTAAACGAATTTAAAATGAACTCGAATAACCTTGTTGAAGTTGACGTGTGTCTCAGACAGAATTAATCGTAACTGTGACTAATTAGCTAGAGTCTAACAAGTTGAACGAATCATATTTCGCCGAAACGATTGCAGATAAATGGATTCGACGTATGCTTTGCAACTACTACTACAATTTCACGACATGACCTCCACGTCAAGGATGATGGCACATATGTTGTACGTACACATGTAGCACAGTTGCGCAGAAGCACGATCATGTTCACGGAAGTAGACACGCGTCGAAGTTCCCTTCGATTTACTCCACGTTTCTATTCCACAGAAGTATATCGGCATGTCTGTTAAATAATATATCAACTAGCCAACTAGTTTTTCAACAACCTTTTGTTACTTGAAATTCAATCCAAGTGGCTCTAATCTAATACTTCTGTTGCAGTGAACATTCTTGAAAATTCACGTATACTACTTTCTACGTTAGAAACAACAATTTTTTCGCACTAAAAATCAGCTTTACTCTGTAAATTTGTAATTCGTAGAAAATTAACAACATCCGAGTGTCAAAGTTTGCTACTTGAACAAATATACAATCTTTGAAAAAATTTCGGAAATTCTAGAAATGTTGTAAAATATAAAATGAATTTATACGGTAATGTAATAAAAATAATAATGAAACTATCGGTTGTTCGTTGGTGAAATTAAATTGTTACAATAAGAAAATGAATGTTAATCATTTTATATCATAGTTATTTAAGACAAGTTGAATGAATAATTAAACTGTTGAATATTTATTTTGTTATCAAGCGTAAGAATTGTCTGTGCGATTTTATCTTCGTCTTGTATATTTCTTCAGAACGTCGGAAGCGGAATAAAAGTGAGCATATGTGACTGCGTACGGTCCTGAAGAATGGCCCTCCCCCACCAGCGATCATTTTCAATCGGAGGCTCTTTGACTCTTATATGTCGTCAGTGCTGCCGGATTTGTCGAGTATATCGTTGACTGCTGTTCTGTTCATTTCTGTCAGTACGATAAATATTTCTGTATATACGCTATATACATACGCTTGTTGCATCAAAGGTTACACAATATCAGTAAGTATCATAAGGTTAATTATTTAATATTTTATACAATTATGCATTAGGAAACGTTCATAGTATTTGTGTATCAAGTACCAATATAAAGGAAACTTTTTAAGTAAAAACAAATTGAAGTACGCGTACTTTGATAATTACTCACGTAACATTAATTATTGTTTTCAATTAAATTTCTTTTTCTTTGTGATGTGCAAAATTTACTTCTTCATGTTTACTCGACTAATCTTTTTCAGAAAATATTTTTCCGTCTATAAAAATCATTTATCTTTCTTGTATATATAACTGTATATGTCAAATATTTCAGTTTTAAAAATAGTAATCACACTAATGATTAATAAATATAAATTGGCTCTTATTTAAAGCCTTAAAGAAGATAATAAAAGAAGAAGATTATAATCGTATTACATATGCATTGATTTTTTAATAATATTATGAATAATCCATATTTTTATACTTTGCTGTTGTCAGTTAATTATTATTATAACATTGATGTCTTATATCGCTATCAATTACTGAAATTCCGTTTTGAATATGTTTCATGATAAAGATCGATAATCTGTACATTTTTAAACACTCTGCTATGTAGCTACTATCCTTATTTGCATCCTTAAGTATTGTTCGCTCTGTTCTAGAACTATCTATCATTCCATAAAATTTTTCGTCCTCTTTTTACAAGGTAAATTCACAATATATTAGCAATAATATACAAATATCTATTAACGTATTCGTGTATCTATCCGTTAGACGTTATCTATCTTAACGTTAAAAAGTTAAACCACTCACCGTGGACATTGAACTTTGTATTCAACTTTTGATTTTTTATTTTACAGCGATAGAATCATGAATTATACATATAATCTTTCGAAAAGTTGAGTATTATCAAGTAGTTTTATATAATGTGATGCACTTGTATGTATATTTTTACATCTTTCGCTTAATTTGTCGATCGTACGCATTGTAATTTGAAACTAAGTACTAAATTTTAATTTCACTTGTTAAATTCGACACTTATTAAATTAAATATTTTTATATTATTCTTAAAACAGATAAAACGTAATGCATGATCAAATTATAAAATAGAGATGTGATCCATCGTCTTTTCTTTCCAAGGCAAATATATATTGTACATTGCGAGCACTATGACATAAATCTATTCGTATCCTTCGCTGTGCCTGCACAATTTTTTCTCGCTGCATTCGCGTGATAATTTCTTAAATGATTATTAACTGATTGCACTTCTATTCTTCAGAGAGAATGGCAAACAACAAGGAGAGTATGCCTCATCTGGAAGTGATTGATCGCGTGAAAAACATTCCTGTTGTTCATTCGGCGATAGAGAAGACTGAATCTACATACACTTATTTGAAAGATTCGAATCATTTGATCAATTGGGCGCTAAATCATGCTGAAGCTGGACTTCATTATGCCACTGCTACTGCCGCCCCTCTTACCGTGCCTTTAGCGAAGAAATTCGAAGGGCAGATCTCTGCTGTTGACCAAAAGTTGTGCCAAGGATTGAACATAGTCGAGGAGAAAGTGCCGATCGTGAAACAGCCACCTCAACAGGTGAACATGATAGAAATTGTAACAGGTGATAAGAAATCGTGGTATTTGGGAATGATTATGGGAAACGTGATAAGATTTCAAGAGAAACGAAAATGTAGTGGATAGAAGATATTAAATATCATGTCTAGTAGATAATATAATCTTTAGTTTATGCAATGAAATATTTATACAAATACTGAATTGCAAGTAATCAGAAAAATTTGTACATCGGGGCAAACGTAAGGTTCTTATGACTGTTACTACGCCACATTCTGAATATGTTATTATTTATAAGATCCAAAGATATACATCAACACAATCACTTGTTATTTGTATTCTCTAGATTTACGATGCTGTAAAGGCTGTGACGAGCAGCTCCCTGCAACC
The DNA here is from genome assembly GCA_032399595.1 of Tetragonula carbonaria. Taxonomy (NCBI): domain Eukaryota; kingdom Metazoa; phylum Arthropoda; class Insecta; order Hymenoptera; family Apidae; genus Tetragonula; species Tetragonula carbonaria. Next base: position 8,129,524 of record JAUCRC010000005.1, on the reverse strand, counting down.
AACAATTGACAAATTGAATGCTGCAAAAGAATCAGCGACGCAGCAAGCGTCAACTCTCAAAGAAATCAGTATTAAGAAGGCCAATGAATTGTTAAACACAGAATACGGTAATAAAGCAGTGCAAAGTATCGATGATATCGGCGTTCTCATTAACGCTTTATTGGATCGTTATTTCCCTCCGGTCGAAGGGGAAGAAAACATGCCCGGTATGTAATATATATATATAGAGCAAAACATCATTTAAAATATTAGATAAACTTATAAGTTGTATTGAAATTTATTTTACAGTCCCTGTATCTGCTGACGAGAACAAAATTTTACATTCCGTACAACTTGCTGGTCAATTGTCCACAAAAACTGCCAATCGAGTGTATCATTCGGTCGTAGCACAATTAAGAACATTGAAGAAAGAGGATGTGTCATCTTACATGGCGAGTGTAATATCTATTCTTCATCTAACGCAGTTTTTAAGCTTAAGTAATCAGCAAACTTGTAATAAAGATTCAAATCAACAAAATACGGAAAAGAAATAAGCAGAAATCTTACTGATATAATAATTGTATAATACCGCAATAGTCACATTCACATCTAATGAAATTTTTACTGACTCAACGTGAGAAAACTTTGGACCTTAATTTATACATAATTCATAGAAACAATAGTTCTAAATATGTGATTACTCATTGTTGTTTATTATGTAAAATTATGTAAATCACTTGAGATCCTCGAGTAAATAGATTGAGAAATATATCGAGGAATATAATTTAACTTGGTGATAATTTCGAATTGCAAAAATGTAACAATTTTGTAGGAAAAATTCACGTAAGATTTGAATTTTGTTGGTCACTTTATCATCCTTCATTTAATCAGCTGCAAATAAGTGTGATATTTGTGGCATTAGAATACTATTTTTACATATAATTCTAGCACTTTATATGTAAAAGATCTAGATATTTGTATCAATAATCAACTTTTTATACAACTAAATATGTAAAGAGAAAGAGAAGCACACAATTAAAATTTATTGTATTTTTGTAATAAAAGATTTGAAAAATGTGATATCTAAATTCACTGTAATTTCAATGCAAATCGTGCAATTATTAGTAATTTCTTATTCGTTATTATTTTTTAAAGTTATTGTATATAATTTATCTACTATTTATATTTATACATATTTTACGTACAAAATTTATAATCTTATATCAATAAAAATGTACTCTGAGAAGATGTTGAAATATTTTATTTAAGATAAACTAAACCAACTTAGTTTAACTAACTTTCACATAAATTTTATTTTATACTAATTTTATTAGTCTTAAAATGATATTTTCAGAAACAAAAATTATTGATAATTTTATACATGTCTATACAGTTCAAATGCTAACTATGACATGACATGATTTAGTATAACGGTTTAATCACAGAGGAGATATGTGTTGTGGTTTAAATGTAATTTTACTTGTCGATTCGATGGTAAATATCATACGAATCATACAATGCTAATTCTTATATTTACTTTATTAGTTCTTATTAATATTTACAAAGTTAGGCTAGAAAACCGTTATTGAACTACGATTACTTTGAAGGAACTAATTTTATTTTTAATATTAACCGCAATGATATAATTCAAGAAATACTGATCGATCACTCTAAAATATATTTTTACTGAGATAGTTTAAATATTTTTTAAACTATTTAACTTTTCACAAATAAGAATAATTCAAGAGGTCGATATATACCCTTTTTATTAAACATATAATGGTCTGCCAAAATTTAAGGCTAGATAGATTTTTCACTTCATATTTCAAAAGCTAGATTTTAAAGAACTTTAACTAATGTCATACAATTATATGAATATATTCCGTCATATTTAATATTTAATACTTGCCAATACTATTTGATGTTCTGATGTTATCTTCTATTTTCTTAAAAATATTCTTCTTTATTAATGATTTTTAATATCGATGTTCTATTTGTTTGCGAATTTGGCGACAGTTTCATTTTTATATTCAGCAGTATTTAAGGCAGAAAAATTTGATTTCGTCTCATCTACAAGTAAAAGATCCCGAGTGTAAGTCTATTTGACATAGTGGATTAATCAAATTATGAATCATCTAATGTTTTGTATATTTATTTCGGAATGATGTTCATAACGAATTCTAAATTTAAAATCATTACTTTTAGTCCTGTATTGATTTTAAGTTATTCTAGAATCGATTCTCATATCGATTTTACAGTAATCGAAATTATTTGATTGTAGATTATTATACATAAGAATGTCTTTTACAAAATTATTATAAAGTAAGAAGAAATTACATTATTTATATATGTATGTGATTATCTTATAACATGACTAATATTTATTAATATAAATATTTTCTCTGAAACAGAGAAAAATTTGTCTTGAAGTGACTAAATGGATTTTGCTCTTACATATTTACTATTTTTTTTATAATAACAGTTCTGTTTGATTTTAAATGACAAAAAGTATCAATATTGACAGGAAGTGTTGCTCTTCATATACAAGAAATTTTTTTCTAACCAAGGAATTTCTACATATGTAACAGTAAATATTTGTCGTATTATAAGACAAATCATAAATTAACTGTAATCATTAAATATCAAACATAAAATAAATTTTACGTTACTTTATAATGTAATTTAATATTCGTAAAATTAATTTCAATTTATAGATATTATTATTATTCATACAATGATTTGCAATCGTTAAAAATTCTTTGAAGCCATTTCAATATCTTTTTTGAAACTAAACGACATGAAATTATTTTATTACTTTTATGTTACAAAATTAATTTTTAAAAAGTTCACTGGCAGAAAGATGCAGATTATCATTGTTGAAGAGAGAAAGGTAAGAATTAACTAGCGGATAAGTTTCTTTTCTCTTTTAATTACTAAGATAGTAATAACTTACTTTCTCTGTTTCTTAACTCGGTACGAATTGTAAAATAAATGAATATTTTTAAAATTTTTGAGTACGGTCATGGAGTTGGAATGAAAAGATCCATAAATGACTGCGAGGTGATAGTGGCGCACTCACACGATCATTTAACGAATGACAATATCATATTGCGAAGAGCGCTACAGTATTCTGATATTTCGCAAAAGAAAAACAAATATTGTTATACTTGATTATTTGACACATGTACAAATAACTTTCTCAGTGAAATAGCTTGGAGATCAAGGTGCATGTTTAGTTATTGAAAGTGATAAATGTGAGCAAAGTTTCGTTGAAGTTGATTGCATTAGGTAAATATCAAACAATTATTTGTTAAGAAATGTTTTTAGAATAATTATATATTATAATCATCTCTGATTTACATATATATAAGTGATTTACTATTATACCATATGTTTCCTAAAATGTGTAATAATTATTTATTTATAGATATGGGTCTTTATGGGATATATGATTGTGATTAAATATATGAATTATTCTAGTTTTCTCTGATTACGTTGCAGATTTTTGAACATACAAAGAAATATTTGCTACATTTTACTACCAGAAAATATCCATTATTGTTATATGGAATATGGAAGTTGAATCATCAAAACACATATGTAAAATAGAAGCTGTTAACCGTGCCCGTAAAATACCAAGTGTAAATTACTTGTGGGACAAATCTACAGAAGTATATGGCCGTGTAAAAGATACAAATGCATTTGTACATTGGGCGTTTAACACTATGGAGAATGTAGTTGATACTATGATTGAAAAGTCATTGCCAGTTGCTAAGTTAATAGAAAAGCCTATTTGTACACTTGATAAAACATTGTGTCAAGGAATTGATTATGTGGAAGTAAAGTTACCTATAATAAAAGAGGAACCAGAACAGGTTACACAAATTTTAATATGTAATTGTATTAGTAATGTTTTACTCATAGAACTTGGATCTTTACGCTGTGTTTATTATTTCAGATTATAAACCGGACTAAGTCTTTTGTATCAGAGTGTCTTAAACCAGCTGTTGAAACATTTACAAATTTAAAGAAAGGAACCAAACACAAAGTTAAAGTTATAAAATTGCATACTTATTATAAAGTTCATTATTTAAGAATGTACAGTTGGCAACAGGCAGATAGAGTTATGTCTACTGAAACAGGAATTAGTATTTTAAAAACTGTCGATAGTACTACTGATTTTGTTGAGTTAATACTGGATAAATATTTACCTGTTCCTTATGACTTTCACAGTAACGAAACTGGTAAAATAATATTTATATATTATAAATATTAATATTAACATTAATTAATATTATTATTTATTTTTTGTAGAAAAGTTATGCAACGAAGATGCTAAACTTCATCATACTGTTGGAAGGTTAAGTGAGTTTAGTTCGCGTACTTCGAAACGTATTTACTTAGCTTTAATGGAATTGCAACATATTTATAGAATGGAAATTCGTTTATTAATATCAGATATTATATGTATACTCTTATTATTTAAATATATATTGTATGGTACATAATATATATCTACGAAAGTATATAATATATATTTATACAATATTCTATATATAGCGATATTCTTAACATGCAGTATATAACTAAAATTGCATTTAAACTGTTATATACTTATAATAGTTTAAAATAAAATATCCTACATTTCTGTGATATATTAACTTAGATTGGCCTGAATCTTTATTTTAATGTATATCCTTTTCTTAAATTCTTTCCTTTTTTCTCATGTAGCCAAATTTCCATTCGTTCATATTTTACATTATATGCAAAAAAAAAAAAAAAAATTTTTTTTAGATAATAAACATACATTTCACGATATTAGTATCTGACGTCAAAGCGAATTTAATGACCTATAATGTTATGACCCTAAACGATTTTAAACAGTGTGATATCAATAATGACTTATTTTTTGATTTTGGTTATGCTTTATGTGTAACGTTATGTTTAACGTGAAAAGCATTGTGACACGGAAATCATAGTGAAAGTAGGACAAATTTTTTTCAGTTTACATTCCATTTAGAATTTTCAAATGATATTTTTTAAAATTTTATTCGTTTTCATGAACGAACATATTCATTGAAAGTAAAATAGAGTTATATATAGTTACGAAGAGGTAATTTAATTTAACTTACGCTTTATATAATTTGTAAATTATATATTGTATGAAAAATTAGTACATAAGTTGTATGATTTCGGTAAAAGTAATTATCCGAGCCTTTTATTTAAAATGTTGATTTTTAGAATACATTTTGATATCAAATTTAGTAAATATTTTTTGTATTACATGTTTATAAATAATAATTTTTACAAATTTTTGTTATTTTTATCATTGTTACATGTTAGAGCTGATATAAATGTTTGGAAAGCCTAAATTTTCGAATAGAAAATTTCGAATTTTTCATAAGTATACATGATCCGATAACCATCAGAACTGCAAATAAATCGGACTAATATTGTTACAACAATATTATTATAAAATCAAAAAATGTTTGAGCAACATGCAGAATAGTGATTAAAGAATAAATCACTTCCTCCTCCTCCCTTCCAGTTTCTTAATTGATGATCACTATTTCGTAAGAAAAATACAATTAGAATATAAAATAATTAATTTCAATTAAAATAATAGTTCCACTTAACTCTCTATTAACAATATTCCCCTTGAACACGACTACAGCTTTAATCATCAAGTAAACATACAATTTTAATTACGATGAAAACGCTTAGACTAGTATATTTTTTTAATATTTACTAAAACGCTTAGACTAGTATATTTTTTTGATATTGCAAACACAATCAAACAATCATTTAACATATTTCATTTTGGAATTCCATATTACACTGGGCATTAATGTAAATTTATTCCCTCGCTTCGTTAAATCGATCCTCGACCAATCGGTGAGAACAAGGTGACGAGAAAAAATTCAATAGTAAAAATGCTAAAAATCGGTCAAAATCGCGTAACGTGGAGATTGAACGTGGCCATGGTGAAACGAACCCCACATTGAACATTTGAATAAATAAATATTCACTATTGAAAAGAACGAACGAAGAGATTGATCGTGATATGAGTTGAATACGTTTTTACTTTAGAGGACGATAGAAGGTTAAAACAAAATTTTCGGTATGAACAAAATATTTTATTTCTTATATTTTTGTTTGTTAAAAATTTTGAAAGTTTTTTGAAAGTTTGAAGCGATTCAAATTTTGACACGATCGACGAAATTTGAGATTAGCAAGCAAAATTGAACTGTTATTACTTTTAATCGTGAAAATTATTAAATCGACAAATTACAAATCATTAATTACCTATTAACGATTTCAAAATGTAAAAATTTTGTACATTCACTTCGAACGTAGCGTTTCTCAATAATAATCGGTGATTTTGTAGGCCACGACTGGCATATGTATTATTTGTTACCGGCGGAAAGTTGGAAAAACTGTCGGATCGAAAAACAACCGGATTAGGGAAGAAAAAAGTTGGTCAATGGCTGAAGCACTCCCACAGACAATTTATTTACCCAGTAGGAACGGTCAAACTTTTTCCTTCAAGCTTTGTGAAAAATAACACTGTCGAAAGCGTTCTATTGAAACAATGGGATACGTTCAGTAGATAGACGATCGTGGAAATAAAAAGTAACCATAAGGTTGCGAAATGGACGCTTCTTTTTACTACTTTAGAGATTTTCGTCATTTGATCGATTTATTAATGTAATGTGCGCTTGTATTAAAGAGGTAGCCATTACTTTTTAAACGTGAATGAAAAGATACATTGTTTTGATGCCCGATGCAATTTCACATTTCAGGCATTAAATTCGTCTTGACAGACTTTTTTTTAAATATAAGACGACTGTTTGATAGAAGTGTATCTACTTATGCATGAACATTCATTTGAATAGCAATTATCTTCGTAGTTTCTCTACATGAAACTATGCCAAAGAATAAGATACACGCACATTATAATCAAATGTGAGACAAATTTTTTTTGACGAAACCAGAGCGATTGAATATCTCGCATCTGAATTACTATTTCGATAATAATTTCTCAATAATTGTAAATTTAAATTTTAGAGATAAATTCGCTCGGTCGACCTTTCAATTTCACACAATTCTCGCGAATTGTCCGAATCATATTTTACATTGCGAATTGCCGATTATTATCACCTCATTGACTTTTCAGTGAATATGAGATCCGTGTTCGTCCGTAGTCGAGGGTCATGGTGTCCCTGCATTGGTGTCATGCGAACGTGATTTAAGCCTCTGAAAATACTGCTTAGACCCAAAGGCAGTTCCAATTAACCCGCCACGTTGTACGCGATATTAGTTGGATGTTGACAGTAGCCTCGATAAAATCTCTCGACAGCTTGTAGCTAGTCCGCTTATTATTCATTACACTTTCAAGTGCGGTGAAGCTTCACCTGTAGGAGAGTAGCAAGACTGTCGCGTGAATATCTCACGCGTCGCTTTCTGTGGAAGATGGTTAAGATAGCGTGACATGTGCGTAATTCGTACAGTTACGCATACTTATTTCACTTTCCGGAATAAACGAATGTTGTACTTTCACTGTACTTTCCTTCTTCGTTCGATGTTACATTTCTGATGTATCGGTAACCTTGTACAATTCTTAATAAGACAGATTTAATAAGATGAGATAAAAACGATGGTGCATTAAATATCGGTCCTTTGCCACAGTTGTTTAAATTATTTAAAGAAACATAAAAACATTTGCATAGCTTAGTTTTCTCTTCTATCATTTAAGGATATTATTCATTTAGAATGAATCGAATGATTAATTCTTTTATTTAATTTCAATTACAATGCTGTTATTTCATTCAGGTCATATTATCTTGGTGGTGTGAAGTAACAAATAAAGCAGAAGTTTTCCAATGAACATAATAAATGAGCATTCCAATATGTATGCAATACGACTAACAGCGTAAGTAGATTACGATATAGTTATTCAGACAATGCAGTAGACCTAAATCTTAACGCTCGTGCAGAGAACATTGAATTTAAAATCTTTCGAAATTATAGAAACAATATTATAGAACGAAATTCTGCGAATACGTCACGCACATAGATATACTTATTTTATCTCGTTTTCTCGTTTCTAGCTTGTTCCTGCGAGATAGAACGTCGCCGTGATTCATCTATTTATGCAAATGCTCGCTGCCATCCCTTTGATCGAGCATCGTTGAAAGTTGTCCCCTGATTGTTCCTCGACTGTAAAATTGAGAGAAACTTTTCGCATCCGTGATTTTTGGAAGTTAGCTGACGCGGTAAGTTCGTTCAGTGGAAGAGGAACATAGAGGCCACCTATCAAGGTAAACAGTGATTGGAAAGTTAGTCGCGGTCGAAATAGAGTTGCCTGGATTCACAAAAGTTGCCAGCCGGCTGACAAATCCCTTTTCCGTGGTCTTCGACAATGCGTGTGAACGGAATGAGCTCGATTTTCTTTTTCTCTCTCTCTCTCTCTCTCTCTCCTCTTTGAATAGACACATAATTGTTTTTCTCAGTAACTTGCCTCAGTTTGAATTTGAACGTTTATCTCGAATTTGTTTTCAGGTTTTTTAAATCTTTTATTTTCAAGTGATTTACGTTTATTCTCCGATGCTGTTTCGAGAAGTAACACATTCAGCGTTATAAATATTGCATTATTTGAGAGGATAACGTAATCGTTATCCTCTGCCCAAGAAAAGGAAAGAGGAAAAAGCAAGAGGAAGTGTCTCATTCAGTGGGATGGTGGAACTATCAGTAAGTTTTCCTAACTACCCCTAAACGTCAGGATAATGGAACCCAGGTCAGAGGATGTATTTATACGAAAGGGATGATTAGTGAGGACCTTCGAGGAATTGTACTTTTGGTGCTCAACCCTCCGGTGAGTCTAAGAGAGTCTACTATGTATTATTCGAACGTTAATTACTGCAAAAACTAAAGACGATAATACAACAGTGTAATCTAGTTCGCAAAACCAAACGTGCAATTTATTATTACTCACTTTACTTACACCACTTTACATCTGAGGTGGTTTTGAAATTTGTTTCAAAAAGCTTTGGCATGAGAAACAAATTGATATCAGTTCTCTATGTATTTACGTATCTCGGTAAGTTTCGCAAATCCGAAGTGCAAATAATAGATTAAGAAACTAATTCATTCACACAATTTGTAACAATTATGTGTTATTTTTTTAAAAGGAATTTACACTCGCGTGCATTTTCTTACGTAAAGAGTAATTATCTTCTGAGTTTCGTTTTGTTAAAATTAACCTGACGTGCCTATGCTTCTTCAAGGATATATTCTATGATTGAAACGTTATTGGCTCTCGCCCAATATCGAAACCGTCGTTCTCGTCATCGTCCCGACACCACGCCCAATTCTATTTCCCAGCCGTTTGCGAGTGAAATTCAGATTTTTCGAATTTTCGACTGTTTCACCACGCATCCTCGTCGCACAATGAAAACACGCTGGGAATCTAAAATATTAATCAAGATGAATATTAATCAATTGATTCGAACGAGTGGGGGGGGGGAGGGGTGAATATCGATTTCCGACACCGACACATTCCATTCGTGTTCCTATAAATCTTTTGCATGTTGCTGGAACATTCGCATGCACCGTGACATTTAAAACGAACGAGTAACAGCAGCCGAGAAACGTCTGCACGCTCATCTGCAATGAGCTCGAAACGTTACGAAGTTGAAAGCTAAAACACTTAAGTCGAATACGGATGAGCGGACCTTGTCACGCGACATTAGATTTTTTTTTTTTTTTTACAACAGCTATTACCAGCTGACAACGAGTGTTACAATCCTTTCGAATGTTCCAGCGACACGCGAGAGTATAGCCTTGATAAGGCGACCGGCTAGTACCGGATGGACAATTTTCGTCTTGTTAACTTATTGTTCCGAATGATGGAGGACAAAATTACACGATGGGGAATCATGTCAAAGAGAAATATCTGAAATTTAGTGTAGATTAAAAGTAATTTATAATTTATTCGAAATCGAAGTTGTATTCTTCGAGTCTTACAGAATCATGATAGAATATTGTTTTTAAGAATCGAGAAAATTCAAAAACTTCCTCGAGTTCTTCGTAATCGATATTTCGTATTTCTCATTATTCTTTCAAATACCGTATATTCGTGCGAGTTTTAATCAGCCGCTTAACACCTCATCATCGTCTGAAATTTCGACGACGAGGAATTCGATTCGGCGAAAGCAGGGCGATGAACCGAATATTAGAAACATCTGAATACGGTCGGAGGCCGTACTGTCGTACGTTTTATTGTCTCAGGCTTGCAACAATGAATCGGCAGTGGTTATTTGCGAAGTGTGAGACACAGGGGTTAGGGGCGGGATACAACGCTGACACAAGCACCGCAGTGCTCAGACGAGGAGGGTTCTTCGTCTCGCCATTTCCAATCTCTCTCGTACCGACGTCATCCAACCAACACTAACGGACTATCAACGGTTTCTCCGCGATCTTCTTTACACGTAGCCCGGCGCACACATAGACGTCGTTACCTGTACAGAATGTACGCGTACCGCGAGCCTGGCTCAGCCACTTTCAGACACCTTAGAATTAACGCGGTGATTTCGAGTACCCGAGGGAATTCTTTGCTCGCCAGCCAGCCAGCTACGCCCTCTTCTTCCCCGGCTAACAGTTCCCGGGGAGCTGAAGCTTTATCAGAATGTTGTGCTTGCCAGTCGAAACCGATTTACGAATATTTTTCCGCGGAGAATACACCCATTTACGCCCGCGTGTAAAGTTCGCTGTTTAGCCGAGGCTATGTTTCTATTGTTACGTCGAATAATCTTTCGGATAACTGCTTTTAGAGTCGATTTTATTAGTGAGAAGATTCTACTCACGAGACTTCTGATATAAGAATTCCAAAAAAAAACGCGAGGATTTTATGAATACGTTCTCTGAGAATATAAGATAATATAATGTCATTTGAATGTAAAAAAAGAAAAAGAAGAATAATTGTAGGGTTAAGAAATATTCGGCTGATAGGAGTTATTCAGTTTTTTTAATAGAAAAAAATTTTCCTCCAAGTACATAGAGAAGAAGTATAAACTTAAATATAAACTTAAATATACTGTTAAATTCGACGATTGCGTATATAAAAATTCCTCGTCAAATTAAAGACTCGCAGAAAATGAAATAGCACTTTGAATTGCGAAAGCGCTCACCGCGTGATTTGCATTGTAGCCGGGATCACAACGAAAATCCTAATATCGCGAGTTGACAGGAAATCGATCGGTTGCAGCTTGGAGGGTTCACGGCTTGGAGGAGGGATTCGAACGTCTCGAAAATCAGCGATACTGCCTTCAGTAGGAGGGCTTAATTAGTATGAATTTTTTTTTCTTTTCCTTTTCTTTTTTTTTTTTTTTTTGCTCGGTACTTTATATCTCGATGAGAGTTACGAGTGCTGGTCGAACACGGTGATCCCCTTCCACTCGTTCTGCTGCTTTCCGCTCGATCTCGTTGACGTTTCGAGCCATGAAGCATGAACAGTAAAGAAGAAAAAAAGAGTCGAGAGCATAATAATCCTAGAATTTCAAACTGAATCTTTTTTTCTTTTTTTCTTTTTCTTTTATCTTATCTCAACTGTCTACTATATCACGCTGCTCGTTTCGAATTAGCCAGTGTAATAACAGGTAGAGAAATTTCGTCATTTCTTACGTCTCGCGTTAGTCAGAAAATAATCTGAAAACTTGATCGATAATCTATTCGTCAAGGAAAGTAACAAATTAATTTAGATATTTCAAACTTGGTCGTTTGAAATGTATCACAAAATCAGCTAAATAATTTAATTGAAATAAAGAGCAAACAAAAATGCATTTTCCGTATTTTTTTTCTCTCTCTGTAAGCTTCAAGTTAAATTATCGAAAATTTGCCTCCTTTTTGTGAGTAACTAGACTGCAAATTTGTTAAAAAAAGTAGAAAGAAACGGCGACTATTTTCAAGTTTCTCAAATATTCTTGATATTTCCTATATTTTTGCATCGAATCGTAATCGCGTGTATTTCGAAATTCCCATTAAATCCGTGAAAACCAAGAAGTGAATAACACACCAGTTTTATTAACAATGGGGAAAAATAACACCGCTTTTGGTGATTTATGGGACCAAGGGGTGAAAGAAATTGTGAAAAATCGACTTTTCTTCGCAGTTCGTTCCGCGAACGACCGGAATGTAAAACGCGGAATGTTTCCTTTTCGGCTTGCGGAACGCGTATCTCACGGTTTCCTCTAATCTGCCGAGAAAGCAGCTCCGACGAGCTCCGATTATCGAACATGCAGCGAATTTTCCTTCTTATGAGAGAGTCCGCGCGCGCTTTTCCCGCGCGCTTGTTCGTTTCCGGTTGTTCTTCACGTGCCCTTGGGAGTCGTTGGAGAGGCAACTCGGGGAAAAAGAAAGCGGCAGACCCGTTGGCTTTTGCTAATTTACGCTGCCATTAATCACATTCGCTCCCGTTTCATCCTATTCCCGCTAATTTGGTGTTACTACAGCCAATGTTGGTAATCTTTCATTTAACGAGCAGAGCGAACGCGCGCGCGCGCGCGCAGCGAGTAAACAGTCGCAACATTTCGCTAAAAAGCGAGAGGATAAGGGGGCTGCGAGTTTGGTGTTCAGTGGAATTTTTAATTTCAAAAGTAATTTTGTATTACCATCGTAACTGCTCGAGGTTACGAGCATGGCTTATAATTACGAATCTAAGTGAAAATATATATTTTTTTTTTTTTTCAAGCAACGTGCAGCAAGCGAACTCGCGGAAGTTCTTCAACAATTATGGAAACTCTTGCACACGAGTTACACTTTTGTTTTGAAATTTCATTAGCACCGTGATTCGACTCTCTCGATAGATAAAAGTACATGCAAATGAGCAATGTCCGGATGAGCAAATTAGAGAAAGTAGGTACGTTGTGAAAGAACACGCTATAGTAATAGAAAATGTCACTGGTAAGAGAAATTTATGGCCGCGTCAGTGGGAAGTAAAGAATATTTGAAGGGGGATACAATCTCTGTGCACGTACATCCCAAGAAAATTATAGAATACAGCAATTTCCCGCAAGAATATTGTTCGCGGACGAAGTAACATTCAACGCACGTGGTATGATTAATCTTCGTAACTACCTCGTCGAGGCTGATGGAGCTCCACGCACGCTAATAAAATCTAATTTCCAGAGACCGGCATCTTCTAAATGTCTGATTCGACTTTTTAAGGAATTTTCAATAAAGAAAGAAAAATATTCGTTCCGTTATTTGTTTTGCAAATACGTATATCAAATTGTCAGCAGATTTTGCAGATTTTAATCTAAAATTTAAAGAAGGAAACCGCGAAATTAAGCGATGGAAAAATTTATAATCTTCCGAGTTTACAAACACTTTACAAGCTTTGCCGAATTTACGACAAATACGAATATTTCAAGATAACATTGTCGAAAGAGAGTGAAAGTTTATCGTATTATCACTGTTTCGCCACTGATATCAACGTATGCCTTTTACAAGTTTTGCCAAATTCACAACGAAAACAACGAACATTACACGAAAACATCGGCGAAATATTGTGATTCATTGAATTGGGTGGGAACTACGAAATATCTATGAAATTAGCTAGTTTTGTCGAATTTACAAAGAAAAATACGAATGTTACAAGAAAACATAGTCAGAAACAGAGAAATTCAAATTTTTGTCTCTCTTTCGTCGTGAAGTCTGCGAAATATCTATGAAATTAGCATGTTTCATCGAATCTGCATCGAAAAATACGAATATTTCAAGAAAACATCGTCGTTAGTAAACACTGACTTTGCCTAAAATATGCGACGTGACATTTTATTCAACCAGATTTTTTCATTATTCTGTAGTACACTCGGTGGTTACATGATGAAAGATCTCGTAGCAAAGTCATGCAGTCATAATAATGTAAAGGAATATAAAGAGGTAGCAGATGGTATTCGTTGAACTAAGAAGAATTGCAAGTACACGGCTGTTTGCCACAAATGCAGCTGGAAGATGCGATATATCGAAACGAATTATTGGAATCCGAATATCGCCAGAGGAACATTCCTTTCAAAGTCAATTATTTCATTTTATTTATTTATTTATTCCTAGCCTCGTCGTGTTGTAAACGTGAACGTAAACGTTACACAGAGGTTTATCGCGTCTACTAAAATATTATCCTTATTTTTTGAAAACATTTCATATATTTTTGCATACAGATTTTTCATTCAAACGTCCCGCGAATTCATAATTTTCGTCTCGCGAGAGTTAATAAATAAAGTCGCGCAGACAATCGAATTTGTGATGTATGTCCACGAAACGAAGAAGAAATTGCATCAGTGTTGCACGACGTCTATCTAAAACTTTTGGTTTACGTCATCCCTTTTTCTTTTTATCAGGTTTCCGAGCGCGCTTGAATCGCGAATAGTTGCATAAATACCGGTCGTCGTTTTTCATAAAAACCAAGCGGCGAAGCCATCATTTTATTTACAAGATTATTTCTTCAACAGTTTGCTGCCGTGGCAAGACTTAGCGGTGTCTTTGAAAAGAACAGCTTTTAAAACTCCACATAAATCCATCTGGCACGTTCATTCGTTTTAAACTGCGCAAAAGACCGCAAGACATCGCAATCCATTTAGCTCAGCCCACTTTCTGGAATTACAGCAGGGAGAACGCAGATACGGGCCTGTGTACACAGCGAAAAATTGCTTGCTGAAACGAAGAAATACTTTCAACAAAAATATGCAAAGGCGCTTTACACTGATAATACCCTGAATTATACATAAACGTATCGTATCTTTATTAGACACAGTACCCTCGGGAATTCTTCAGAATCACGCAGGATTTCTCTTTTTCCCGCCGTTGGCCGTGTGTACCGTTTCGATTAAAATCCTTTGCACCTCGAATTGTTTGTAAGAGCTCTTTGTTTCACAGGCAGGTGAAAATATTCGAAAGCAATAGTATTCGAGATACGATTATTTACGTGGAAATGTACAACGCTGTGACGCTGTATATAAAATATATATCGAAATCTTATTGTAACATGTAATAGTAAATAAGGATAAAGAGTGTCACGATTATGTTGGCAAAATTTGAAATCAATCTGACAACGAATGTAGAAGTTGTAGAATATTTACACTGAAAATATGTATCTACTAAGAAATTAGTATATATTATATTAACAGTCTCTCACTGAATATCCAGATCTATTTATACAATTCTGCGATTTAGTTTCTACGCATTAACATTTTATATACATTTTATACACCTTTTAAGATTTCTTGCCGATTTTTTAAATTTATATCAAGCTTTAAAGATTTTCTACGTTATATATCAAGCTTCATCACTTAATGAAATTTCAAAATATATAACACGAAAAGAGTTCTGTGACTATACATATTTCAATACTACCACATTTAAAATTTCACACTGAAAAAAAGAGAAAAAAAGTCAAAGTCGTCTGTATTGCACGATCCTCTTCAATCGTCAAATACACGTGTGCACAATTCATTTATACCGAGCGACGAGTCGAACGAGGCGAGTTATTCATTCGTTCGATAATCCATTAAAAATTTGAGTTAGACTCGCGAGAAAGAGAAAGAGAGAGAGAAACCGGTGGAATATTTCTAAAAATCAGCAAGGTATCGAGGAAAGATTCTTTATTCTTTTCTGTCTGTGTTTGATCGTAGATAGAAACGAAGGTCCGGCCTTCAGTATTCAGATTCTTCGTATTAGTCGGCAAGGAATCAAAGGCAATTGCCAAGGGATCCTGGCTACCTGGAAACTGTCTGAATGGCCTCCTCGCCTTCGTATTTCGCTTCGGTATTCGGTATTCTTCCGAGCCTCTCGTTTTCTCAATCTTCTTCTCTATGCGGCACGCTGCTACCGACTACTTTTTTTCGGCTACTGAAAACGTGGTTACGATGAAAAGCGTTTCCTACCTTCTATTCGGCGGGAAAACTTTAAGAAGCAAGAGAGAACAAGCAGAAGAAGAAACGTCGAAGAACGACAGTTGCGGACGATATATACGACCCCCTCTTGCGTTTATACGTGTTTTAACGGGACTTTCTTTCTTCTGCTACCTGTGTGTGTGTGTGTGTGTGTGTGTGTGTATTTTGCGATCGCAGCTCTTCACGATACCAAGCCCTCTTATATATAATACAAGTTCGTCGTCTTACCGTCTCTGCCATTTGTGTTTGTTAGCCTTGACGAAAATCCCATCTCTCGATTGAGATCGCTTTCGGAATACACAGTGTATACAGCACGCAGATATATTCGAATATCTCGACGTGAATATTTCGTGAAATTTCGTGAATATACACGAAAGACAAGGGAAGATATAACGAAAGAGCACTTTCCTGTTTATGCTTTTCTTATCTCTCGTAGGGACAAGTATTTGAAAGTTGTAACTTTGTTTCCAGTCGCGACGGAGGGTGGTTCTTTTTTTTTTATGTTTAAAGTACACACGTATATATAGGCACGAATGTATGTACATATACATACTTGAAATGTATGCAGAGTATGGCGAATTCCTTGCATTTCGGGATTAATAATTTTGAAAAGTGTTCCTGACGACAAGAGGAGGCAAAGTTTCGCGGATTGCCGAATTATGAAAATTATGCGAAATTTACTTGAATTCTGTTCTGAACGGAAGTTTAATCGGCGAGCCAAAGGTTCAAAAATTTGTATTATTCATCAATATTATTTTCAATGATTTTTAACAATCGGATTTATAATTTGAGAATATTTTGAATATTACGATTGAAAGTTTCGATTCTTTTCACTTTTTTTTTTACGAATTAAAGTCTTTTTAAATTTGTCAACATAATGTTGACATTCTTCGACAAATCGACAAATCGACGAACTTGAGAACTCGAGAAATAGAAAAGTCTCAAGGTGAGAAGTTAGAAGATTAGTCAGTTCATTTATTGGTCATTGTAATTATAAAATCTATTAAATATCCGAGATTTAAGTTTCCAACAGGGTTATTTAAACAATCTGTTTCTGGGTTACGATTAATTAATTTTTCAGCTGAACGAGGAAGTCTTGTAGGCTACGCTTTCGCCCTAATTTCCCCTACTTTCCCAACGATTCTTCATTTCCCTTTAAATCAAACGAGCGCAGAGCGAGATCTCCCGTCGGCAAAGAAGCCGACGTCGTTGTTTAAATAACGCAAAAAAATATTAAAAGAAGTTGTGAACATAAGGAAAATTAATATTCAGTAGGGAGGGGAAGGGGAAATTTTAATCGTGGACGTATTAACATTGAAAAAAGATTATAGATTACGAATAATAGGTCATAAATCGATCATTTCGTTCGTGTCATACCTATGAGATAAAACAAAGTGAAATTTGACTCGAATAATTTTTCAATAAATATAACGAGTATTTGCCCAAGTATGCGCGTATGTGTACAAGTAAGTAGTGTAAGTAGATCAAGACGCTGTTGATCAGACCTAAATCTCGACACTACTCCCTTATTGTTCAGCTTATGATCGTTGAGTTTGAAATTTTTCCGCGATCCCTTCACGCAAGTAAGATCGTAAATTATACAAGCGATATTCGTTTTCCACTCGTTATCAACGCCGGTGTGTTCTTAATTAAAAAGCGGATGCTTCAGTGAAATGAGTGATTTCGACAATCGGTTGAAGTGAATCGACTACGATCTCTCGAACAAGCATCGTTCTCGCGGATTTATTTCGTAATTTCCTTTCGAAGGTACTTCACTGGGTGGATCGGTTTCGGGCGTTGAACCTCGTTATAACATCGTTAAAAGTGGATCGCCGAAAATCTCGTCACGATTCACCGATCATGGGCAACTATTATCTTTCGATTTCTTCATGGCCCACAAGGGGGCATCTCTCTTCTTTTGACTTTGGCATCTTGAACGAAAATAATTCCAGTTTCAGTTGCAAATCCAAAGGGTGAAACTCATCTTGAAGGTTTCATTACCGGCCGCTATTGCGGGATACAGTTTTATCGTTGTTATTCAAGTTCGGCGATTGTGTTCTGTTCAAAGTATTCTTTCAGTCAAAGAGCATTGTACTTTAAAATCTGGAGTACGGATAGAATATAAGAGACATGAGATACAATGAACAATGAGGAATTTAGAAATTTACAAACTAAAAATGAAACCTATTTTATCATCATTCGTTGGACAATGATGAATTAAACATTAATCCATTAAATAACAGTTAAGCAGAAGGAAAAGAATTTTTTTTAAATTTCTGCTTTTGAGAATGGAATTGTAAAAATTAGAAACCAAAAACAAACAGTTATCCCAAAAAAGGTCAGTAACCGAGATTTATTTATCATTTAAATTGAGGAGATTAATCTCAAAATGTAAAGATAATTTTTCAAAGAACTATACACGATTAAAAAATTTTGGCTACAAATGACAGTTGCAAGCGATCGGAAATTTTTTTTCTTTTTCGTTGTCATTGATAATCATTGTTGACGAGATGAATTCTATTTCGATTATTTGTACCATCGATGAAAGAAATTTATTTCAGAGCAAAGAGCAAAGTGTTATTTCGCATTCGAAAACAATCCACTTTGGAAGCAACCGCGTCAAAACATTTTTGGAAATCATAAAGTATTATTTTCGAAAACTAGATATCGAGATAAATTTTCCTTACTGATAACTATTGTAAATATGACCGATGTCAATTTTTCTCGTCGACGATTCTTATTGGTAACAAACAATTTATAATCGTTGTTTGCGATCAGAAATATTTAGCGAAAGAAGTGATATTGTTACCCTCTGACTTCTTAAAAATCGGTTTCAATAATTTTTGGAAAATCGTCGCTAAATTTAACCTAATATAGAAGAAAAAAATGAAGGCGAAGCACGGACAAGTGAAGATTGGAAAATCGTGACAAGATCGTTGTGACGAATCGTACATTAGGTCTTTGCATGTATATTTCGTATATTGCGTGGCGATCGCCCCTTTAAAATCTTTCGATACCACTTGACTTCATTCAGGCTGAAAAGTCCGCGTAGCTTATCCGTATTGAGCGAGACAGGCGGTCGAAAATCCCGTTACGAATCTCCCCCGTTCTATCCAGCCGGGATTCAATTGCCGATATTACGTGGTCTCTTTGTTGCATCGAGCTTTAAGGTCCTGGCTTAACGGAAACTGGCTCTCCCTCCCTTCCCCCCCTTCCGAAAAAAAGAAAGGAAAAGGAAGAAAGAAAGAAAAGATGGCAGTATTTGTCAAAAACTCGGACTCGGGAAAAATGTGATCCACTTCTAATTTAGCGAAATCGATCATCGTTCCACGGATTTTCTCTTAAAAAATTATCCATCATTCCCGCCCCTCCCACCGGCCGAAGCCTACGTGTTGGGATTGTCGAGATATGTACGTGCTTTACTCTGACGTAATCTTATGACGAAAGTAATTCTTATACCGATGGCCGCTCGTTTGTAACTGTCTCTTAACTCCGACAAAGTCATCCCTGACAAATTGCAGTTCATCCGTTAAGATACCTTGTACCAACCCATCGATTATGAAAAGGAAAGACTAAGAGTGATTCTCGTATAGAATTCGCGGGGGAGGAAGATAGAAAGTACGAACGAGTTTTGTTCGTTGTCCGAGACTTTCTCTCTTCTTTTTTTTTTTTTTTAATCATAGACAAATGCTACAAATTGGTTGATTTATTCTGGAAATTATCCGTGACGAATGAGAGACGACTCATCAGGGTGCCTTACTATTTTATTATTATCGATGGAATCGAAAGATTATTGATGGAATCGAAAGACTGAGAATGGTATTTGTACAGAGAATCTGTCAGCGTTGCTGAAAGGATGTAATTTAAAGTGATCTCGAGATTATGATTGATTTAATTTTACGCGGTCGATGAGATGCGAAAGATATTCAAGGTTAGAGTGGTTATTGCTATATTCGACGAATACCGACGAGAACGAATCTCTGTGCTCTGCGAAGATTATAAACCGAATTATCGAAGTATTCGACATATTCTACTATTTCCAATGAAATATAAAATATATTTCCAATGCCAATGCAGTGAAACGAAAGCTAGCGCGATTAATTTTTACAGCAAACTGGGAAACGTAGGATAATTCCTTTCTTCCTTCAATTGGCATGATATTTGCGATCGAACGCAAAATGAACGCTGATGTCACGAATGATTCCCTCCTCTCTTATTTTCCAGAGAAGACCAGGCCAGCTTTCGTCTTCGCAATAATTTTGTCGGCTACTCTTGTCTGCAAATCGGCATCTGGGCGACTTTCCCTTTCTCTCGCCGTCGTTGAACGACACCGGAAAGAAACGTCCCGGGAATATATATATATATATATATATATATATATCCGGTGAAGTGGATAGGTCTGCTTACGAGATGGAATATTGCGTGTTCAACGATCTTCTTCTCTTTCCTAATCGTTTTTCCTTTCGAGGAACGATTTCGTCCTGTGCGGGACACGGTATACAAGACTTTGGTCTCCGCAACTTCTTCCCTTCGCTCCCTTCTACTCCGTTTTTCCGTTTCTCCTCTCCTTCGCCATAACGATCCCTTTGATGTTGTTGGAGCACACGCGGCAATCCATCGATCCGGAATACATAGAATAACTGAAAATTGTTTCAGGCAACGGTAGAGAAGAGTGAGGAGTAAATCGTCTCTGGGCCTCTCTCGTCACGCCAATGCCATTAAATTCTTCCATCTTTCGTTCTCGTTTCTTTTATTTAACGTAATATTCCCGCCAAGATTTCCTACGTCTACAGCGGAGAACCATTCGCAATTATAATTATTTGAACGATATATATATATATATATATATATATAAATTATTTGAACGATATATATATATATATAAATTATTTGAACGATATATATATGTATATATATATATATATATATTCGCAATTATAATTATTTGATATATATATGTGTGTGTGTGTGTGTGTGTGTGTGTGTGTGTGTGAGTGTATAAAACTTTACACGATATATATATATAAAATATAATATAAATAACCTTACACGATATATATATATATATATGAAACTTTAAACGATATAATATAACGATAAACAGTACATTTCTATACTTGTAATATTGGTTGTAAATATTTTTATCTTTTGTTCTAATTGAGAGAACTGAAAAAAGTAAAAATTTTGGGTAATTTTGCTAATTATCATTCTGGTATCCAGAGGGGTTGGCAAAAATGCATGCACCGAGTTCTGAACAATCGAATTCTTATACGCTTTGTGTTTTCACTTCGGTCTCGTTTAAGCAAAAGTTAAACAAAAGTTTCTCGTTATTTTTTTAATTCTTTTGATTGAAGCAATTGGCCAAGAATGGCACCTAAATTATCTTAATAACGTTTTATATTAACGTTATATATTAATTATACGATCCAATAAGCGACACGTTGATTAAGTTTCGAAGAAGGACAACGTATTATACAAACAATCAATCGCGTTGCTTTACACTTCGTGTTTGTGTTGGATTGTTCTATTGATCGCCGGTGGAACATGGTTGACAATATTGGTAACGAATACTTGTCGATGGCTGGAACTTCTCTTAACTCGAGTAATTATCGATACTGAACTTGTTGCTCGTAAACTGAGCAGAACAATCGTTATTCAACAGGCTGCGGTTTATTATTAAACTTTAACAGGATTCCGCCTTTGAGTATCCAATTAGTCGACAAGATATGTATGTAAGTTGGGATAATAAGACATTGTTGTCCGATGTTGTGACGACGAAAGTGAAACTTGTCACGAACGTGGCAGCCAAAGTCCAAAATTTTCAATGCAAAAGTAATCCTGTTGGAATTGACCTTTGGTACGTCAACATCTTTTCTCAAATATTGAATTCGTTTTCCACGAAAAATGGAAAATTTCGCGCTCTTTGATTTTCAATTCAGACGGATTCCAGGCAGATATTCTCTGAAAGTCAGGTTAAAATTGTCCATTATAATTCTTATGTGCAAATGTTTCAAGCAAAAATGATCTCGTATTTTAAAGGGAATATTTTCTGATGAGCGCATTGTTTTCAGTATTCTTGAGATTTCAGAATGTTGATTGATAAACTTTCATGCTAAACTTTGGATATGAAATCTATGATATATTCCCTTTCTTAGTGATCACAATCTAAATATTGGAACAGCGTTCTTACCGTAGCGAACATTTCAATCGAAGTATCGATAGTGTTTTGCTTTCGTTGAATATAAAATATCTCCTATTAACGCAATAAACGCCGATAAATTCACGAATGCAATATGCATTCGCAAATCTAGAAAAATACGAATTTAAATAAATATTTGTAGTCTATAAATATACCACTAATTTCTCTCTTATTATTCGCGATCCTGTATGAACGCTTCGTATTTACCGCCATCGCGAGAAATTACAATTATACTTTGAAATTGTAACAAAACGTCGCGGATTAATATATTTAACCGAAAGTAAAATATATTTCTGACTTATATTGTCGAGAAGTATAGATCGATCTATACATATATCTAGCTGTAAACCTAATTAACTTAAAAATTCGTTCAACAAGAATAAAGAAGCTTTATTTCATTGCATTAATATTTTCTCACCGTCTTCACAGACTTACAGAGACTTTAGTATCTATGTAATTATATTCATCATTGTCTCCCCTAATCGCAAACACGCATAAAACACTGATTTCACTAGAAAAAGAATTTCGGCAATCAATCGTCAACGGACAATTAAAAATTAAAGGGCAAAAATTAAAGAAATACGAATTTGATTCTCAATTAAATCGCAATTATAACGATTGAAAGGTGCTCGATCGTTCATCGCGACTAACTGCTAATTAAACAAGAGAATCAATTATTTGTTAAATAAAGTTAAGAATGAACTGATGAGATGAGATTATCGAATGACCTTAACTCGTCAATCGTTGATCGATCGTTTTCGTTCCGACGCCAAACTGATTCGACTCGGGGTAGACGACAGTCCTCCACCTCGGAGGATTTCTTATTCCGTAAGAACAACGAATTTCATTTGACCTGCTTCGCGGAAACTTCTCGGAAAATGCTCGTCGTTAGTTAGTAAGCGTACCGTTTATACGTACGTATGCATTCCCATCGACTGCTCAGGAGGCTGGCTCGTGGAACCACTTACGTGCGGACCGCTGGATGCGCGGCTTTAAGTCTTAGAAACGCTTGAGACTGCATTTCCACTACTACTATTGTTGTTCTCCACCACTCCTGTTTTATGGCTGACGATGTCACTTGACCGCGGCTTTACCCAGTTCCCAGCTACGGGCAATGGCCACTGGTGCCCGGTGTCCGGCCAGAACTCGCTTCTCCAGACGATGTTTCCACAGTCTTACTCTGTTGTTCGAGTTTCACTCACGCGAATCGGCCCTTTACTTTTCCTTTTAACCTCTTCACTTTCGAGTATTGTTCTGTTGTTTAAGACGCGGAGAAAGAAAGAGAGAGAGAGAGAGAGAGAGATCTTGTCGGAGTCTGTTGATCTTTCTTTCTGAATATAATTTCTCTCCGTGGAGCGGAAGAGAACTGAAATATGTAGGGAGCTTCATTTCCTCGGGGGATAACGCAGCCTGAGGATTTACATCCCTTTGAGTTTCGGATGTAATTTGACCGATAACTGGGCTTCCAGTTGTCGAGTTTCAACTATTTTCTAAAGCAGCAGCTCATTTATTTACACGATATCGTAAGAACGTTTACGAACGAAGATTTATCGAACGAACATTAAGACAAAGATAATTCTCGAAGTTATTATTAACACGTATGCCGTCCGAAAATTCGTCATTTGTATATTGCAGTAAATAATCGATCGTTGTTTTATTAAATCCGAATAAATTGAAACGTAAGTTTTACCAAACAGAGATAATTCTACGAAAAAACCGATTTCAGCTTTAGTTGCGTCGTATAAGGGTGCAAACGCAAAAAAAAAAAAATTAATTTAAAAACGTAGTTAGTCGGTACTGCGTATAGAAGAAGTTTATTCAAAGTTTAAGCACTTGAGTGTTAATTACTATTAATTATTGATAAAATTAAAGTTTCGAAAATAATTTACTTTGTCTAATGAAAAAACGAGTATGTTCTCAGTAATTCATTTCAACTTTCTTTGAATTTTTATTTAATTTCGGAAAGGAAAAAATCAAAAATAAAGGTGTATATACATAATACAAATTCATTTTATTTCATTTCCAAAAATTTCACTGAAAAATATATGACATTTTAAAAGTTAGGTTGTTTTTATATAGAGCATATCGTTTCTACAAATAGTGTCAAAAAATGCCGGCATGTTAAAAATGCCGTGTATGTTAAAATAAACGGAGGATACGTTCTTTGTTGCGTAAACTGTGTAATACATAGTTTGTTGGAAGATCAGGCGATCTAATTATGTAGTAGATTTGAGCATTATTTTCTGTATTATAAATTACGCATCGATAATAATAAATCGAGCATTGCACAGTAAAAGTCTTAAATAAAGTAATAAATGAGATATTAATTTATTAGCGATAAACATCGTACAGTGATTACATGTATATTAAATTTATTTTACATTGTGCTTAACTGGCCTACGACGCGAAATGACACGAATAAGATTAGTGCATCTTCTGTACGCGAAATTCATTAATTTAAATTCATTAATTTAAAAGCATAAATCGTTACGTTAATAAACGTACGAAGGGTCGAGGAAATTATGTTTGTACATTGACGTTGTTCCCTTTCTTACATCGAAAGTAAAGTTACACATGATTTCATTAATTTTGCGAACCGATTCTATACCATTACAAAGAGATTGATCTACGTGTAATAAAACTTTCGTTTTCCATTGTGTATGTATACGTAAGCATGTTTAATTCAACTCTAAAAAATTCAACGTACGACGCACGGTGTACGATTGAAATTTGATTATTGAAAACAAGACGTTTCTTCGAATTTTCGAATTTAATAGCACGCGAATGTGAAAATTTTATTCTACCCTCTATAACCTGTGAAATACAAATCGTAATGATAATTTCAAGAGATGAACTTTAGTCTATAGTATTTTTAATATTTTTATTTTCTTCCGTAGCTTACCTTTTAGCTTAAATTTTCTTCCAGTCTTTTTCGCGGGGCTTTCAAAAGTTTCCCAATTTGTCTCTGAAATTTGCTATTTCAATTTGTTCGGACTTTCCTCTCTTACGATCTCCACGCGAAACAGTGCAGTGAAATTTTGTTTTCGTCGAATCGCGTGCGACACACTCGGGAGTTCGTCTTAAAGTAACGTCTGTTACAAGCAGTTTCTTGTATAAATTATTTCAAAGGAAGAAAAGCAATGTTTACGTTTGACGTTTGAACGTTCTTACCGATAACGCGAGCATAAACGACGTTCTGTGTATACAGGGTGTATGTCTCATTACGGATGGTACAACCGAGAAAATCAAGTTTGAAGATTTGTCAACTACACTTGAATTCGGCTAATCTGTAGGAAAAAGTAATCAACAAGAGATTATTCTGTGCGGAGATAAATAAAGAATAAAATTTTTGTTTTAGAATGCTTCGTTCTTGAGAAATTCATCGAATTGCACGTGCTTGCAAAGATATTCAGAGTCTACTTTCTTGAAAATGACGCCTCAAACAAACGAAATTTTATTCTACATTTTACACTCAATTTTTTTTTTTTTTTTAAATTAGTCAAATTCAAGTACATCGGACGAATTTTCGAAGCAAAAGCTCTACTGAAAAAAAATTTATCTCTTTCTTTTCGACTCATTGTTTTCACGTGGAGACATCCTGTAATTTATTCTCATGTGCCGTACATAAGAAATCGAAAGTTACGAAACATCGATATCAATATAATTCATTTTTATTAATTTTCTAAGCACGCTTTGCATAGTGTTTATTGTTTGCGTCGTGCGAATTGCTAAAGGTGGTACGAAAATATTATATTTTACGATGTTCGTCGTAATATCCGAGATCGAAACGATGCGGCCTACAAACTCCCGTTTCGAAAGAATGCAATTCTGAACTGAGGATTCCACGGAAGGGTAATAAAATAAACCAGAATACGTGAAATTCAATAATTACATTCCAGAAATAGTCAGACGAAGTGTTTCGCTTCCGAAGTTCGAGGCAACAATTTTTCCCCCCTTCGTGATTGAACATCGAGACACAAGCGTATTCACGTTTCATCAGGATGAATTTTTAGTAAACGCTACCGTTTATATAGTTTACATAAAACTATAAAGTAACCTCTATAAAGTTTACATAAAATTTACCGTTTGTCAAATCAGTGAAAGCTACGTTTCATGAAATTCACAGAACGCGTCGAATAACTTTAGTTCGCAAGAATCCACTTCCGATTTGGCTTACTGAAGTGTCGCCGTCTGAAAATTGGCTTTTGATCATTCTTGGAAATATCATATACCGTCAACTGTGTAGAGATCGGGGAAAAGTTCTCGCACGGATCGGTAAAAAATTTTCAACTGTTATAACTTCGTGCAAAAAAAAAAAAAGAAAAAGAATTGTACAGCAAGTTTTAAGGGTCTGTAGTTGTAAAGGGGAGATTTCAGTCCTACGAGATCACGGTGTACATTTAGTTGCGAAACGAGTTTTTCAGCGATTTTTATTCTTCTATAGTTTCTCACCTGATTGATGTAAAAATATCCTTGAAGAAAAGCAAACAATTAGAAAGGTGACCAAATTTTTCTTTTCTACGAAGAATGTATCGACAATTTTTCCACGTCTATATTTAGAAGGAAACAAGCATTACGAATACACGCGATGAAGTATAATAAATCGACGAAATATAAAATCTCGTTCTTTTCGGAAAAAAATCTAGGAATATATGTATATATATATATATATATATATATATATATATATGTATATCGCGACCGTTCGTTCCATTACTCGAAGAAGATTGGCGAATAGAAGGGAAGTTAGGAAACTTCCGCATACACGTACATACATACATACATACGATACGTGCCGATGGCGTATCGTTGGAAATCATTGTAATTTCGCCGGGTGACTTTTAAAAGTTAAATTAGATTTCAACCCCCAACGGGCAACGAATTTACTTACCGGTGGTGGCCGCCGTTAGTCGAGGAAAAGAAACTCGCCAAGTTATTACCGCCATAATCTACTGTGCTAAAAGTAACTCGAGCTCTCTCTCTCTTACTCTCTCTCTCTCTCTCTCTCTCTCTCTCTCTTTCTCTTACAAGGCCTCAAATAAAGGTTACGAATAGACACGTACACGCCGTAACGTTCGAAATGATTCTCGGAGGGTGCATTTACATACATTACTAAACGCTTTTTATCGCACTTTCTTTGAAAGTTCATTCGACTGACGAGCATCCCTTTTATGACACACTTTTCGGTGAACGAGCCCCCATTCGAAAGACCAGCTGCGCTGACTCTGACAGCGTATTTCCTGCATTTTTCATCTCTAAAAGCTCGCGCGTATAATCTGAGAAATGTTTTTTTTTTTTCTTTTCACAACCGAGTGAATAACGAATGGGAACACCGCGACTAAATTCTTCTGATTAACTTTGACATCGTCCGTCCCTATTTACGATAGCTCTTGTCCCATTGTTTCCCATATCCGGAGTTCTCGGAATTTTCACGTTTCGCGCAGAGAAAGAGAGTTGTACCCCTCCGCGGTTCATCGCGCGGGTCACCGGTGAATTTTCAAACTTCGTTTCGTCTAAAACAGGAGTCACCAAACTACGGCCCGCTGCGTCAGTTCATCCAGCCCGCCAACGATACTTGAATTCGCGTGAAATTCGGATATGTGCATACTAGGTCTGATGTAACTATCTTCTTGTCAACGTCGCTTTCTTTGGTAACTTTTTTAGTAAATAAATATGTTGGTTGTTCTTGTTTTTTGTGCATTGCATGCCACTCACCCATGATTAACACGGAATAGCTGAACTTAGTTTAGTGATTATGCGGCCCGCGTTCGCCATTTTGTCAGCTATGCGGCCCACTGTGAAAAAAGTTTGGTGACCCCTGGCCTAAAATAATACCGGCTCGCGTTACGAGCGTTAGTTTTTTTCTTTTTTTAATAAACTTGTAACTTATACGAAGTCTGCCGAGCCTCGCGCGGAAATTCTTTAACGAAGATCAATATATTCTAGCGACGAGGTGAAGATTCAATGAATTTTAATAGTCAATTTTCTTCCACTTCGTGCAGTGACACTCTGTTGCGTTTAATAAACATTTCCGATTGAAAAAAATTATTACCGATTATTGGAATATTACCCAGCTCTGATTTTATTTTTTATTTATTTTGAAACCTTCTATCGAAATGAAGCACGAATGTATTTCCCATTTCCTTTCAATTTTCTACAATAAAATACAAAGCATCAATTTCTAACTTTAATTTCAAGTTTCATACCATTGATTTCGTTTCGAAGATTATTGATTGTCACGATATTTCAACATTTTCTCGAAAAAATTGACGTTTGAAAAACCGCTTCTAGTAAACCAGTATCGTGTGTGATGAGGTAATAGGGCAACAATTGTAAGTCAGTTTTAGAATATGCTAAATATGCGAACAAATTCAGATGGAGAAGATTTGCAGACGCGATGGAAGCGTCTGTAATTTTTCACGATTTCAACCTTTTCCATAAAACGCCGGGAATTATTTTTTCCGTTTTTTTTTTTTTTTTTTAGAAAATTGCTTTCCTTCCCAGAGTTTTTACCGTCTCTGCCTTTTCCAGCACACTGTTTTATCATTTGATTTTGAAAATAGAAATCACCGTGTTTCGGGATCCTTTTTTTTTTTACTTGACGTCTACTTTTACGGATGCTGCAACTTTGTATAC
Source organism: Tetragonula carbonaria (assembly GCA_032399595.1). Taxonomy (NCBI): domain Eukaryota; kingdom Metazoa; phylum Arthropoda; class Insecta; order Hymenoptera; family Apidae; genus Tetragonula; species Tetragonula carbonaria. Next base: position 8,100,760 of record JAUCRC010000005.1, on the reverse strand, counting down.
AGTATACTAGAAATATATAAGGCTAAAGTGGTGAGATTCTAAGTGGCTTCAGGCTCAAAAGATGGGGAGCGCATGATCAACTTCCAGCAAGAGTAAGTATACCAAGTCCTAATTATAAGACAATGGATCGCACGATAATCGAATTGCCGGTGTTGAGTGTAATACAAGAAACAAGTTCATCTTCAAGAGTTTCCACTTGGAGGGAGCCCTTTGTAGGGATCGAGGCAAGCACAACCGATGTATAAAGTTCGCAGAGTTGCCGGTAAAGGATGAATCATTCGTTATTCGAAGCTTCTCCTTCCGTTGTTGTTGTTAATTTCTATAATGACACGAAATATCCAATGTCCAACGTTCTTTTTGAAAAAAAAAAATATTCTTCGTATTATCGTACGTAATTTTTAATTAAAATAGATGGAAACGGAGTTAAAAATTAACGACATACTTACGATTTGATCTTACCTGTAACTTTTAAATACTAAATTGAAATTTCTGTTCTAATGCCGAGTACTGTAATTAGCCTGTGCGCAAATTTAGATACTTTTATCTTCACTCGATTTTTCATCGATTTCTTCTTTCATTTCACTTACAGAATTACGTCGCTACGTATATCCACAGTTCATAATTTGTAGTATTTAGCACAATTGCGAAATTATAGGAAACCGGGGAAAGAACGACAAACTCGTCCATTTGAATCTTCCGTCATTTTATTTCTATTCACAGTCAATAATAAATTAACACTTGTTGGAAACCATACAAGAACTGAGAGACGATGAAGAATTACGAACTCGTTTTACCTCTATAAAACCCGCAATTAATCAATAAATACAAAATCAGCTTATAAAAAAGTTTTCAGCAACTCACGCTGACGCGATTGCCATTTGCTAATCTTGTTTCTCCTCTTTTTTTTTCTTCTTCTTCTTCTTCTTTCTCTTCTTCCTCATTTATTTCCTTACTTTATGTACATTATACATATATCGCATCAAATTGTAAACTTTGCAAGAAAAAATGGACTAGACCGCTAAGTAGATGCTTAATAATTTTTTTTTTCTTTCTCTTCATTTTCACTAGCGATTTAGCGACTCTTCCTTAGACACTTTCCTCACGGTGACCACCCTCTTTCTTCTTCGCGATTGATCAATCGTTCGCACGCAAGATGGCCGTGTTTTTTTTTTCTTTTTTTTCTCGTTCGTTTCATTTCTCACTCTCGTACGAAATCCGAAATCGCAAACACACTCAACACGTTTTTTTCTTTTTTTTTTTACTAAGACACCTTTACCTTCACGTATCTATTTTTTTTTTCTTCAAATTACTTATCTCGATTATTAATTCACTGCATCTATTTTTTTTTTTCTTTTTATAACGAACCTGACTGTTTTTTTTTCTTTTCTCCCTCTTTACATCGAACGTCGCACACTTCTTTTCGAACTAATAAAATTATCTGTATTGCATCTAATCATACTCACAGAACGTTACTAATTTTAACACTCTTCTCACCTTTTCTCACTCACTCACTCACTCACTCATTCACTCTCTCTCTCACTCCCACTCTATCCTCACTCTGATTTATTGTTTCGTTCTCATACTTTTTCTATGCTTTTTCCTTTTTGATTCGTCCTCTACGCGTACAATATTGTTCTCGATGGAACGGACAAAACTATAGAGCGTGTAATTTGTGTTACAAGAAGGAACGAAGATTTTGGCTTCATGATAATTCGTTTTTCTGCGAAAAATTCGTAAAATTGTTCTCTCTCTCTCTCTCTCTTTCACTCTCTTTGTCTCTGAGTAGCGTCTCCGTTGGAAATATCAACCTTTCTCGATGTCATGTTCATTGCCATAACAAATGTATAACAAATTGTGCCACGATCGAACCTTGCAATACAAAATCACTTAATGCGGTATATCGATAAAGTACGTTAAATTAAAAACAATCGCTATTATCGTGGAAGCAGCGTGTGTGTCAACTTATTCAGTTAGACGTTAAGGGGGATGGTTTCCCAGTTGTCGAATCACCGACTCAGAGTTTCGCTTGTAGAAACGATTTCTCGTTTCACCATGTGGAATCGATCGCTCGAATTCGCTCGAATTGGTCGTACGAAAAATGCGTAACAGACTTGTTTACAAAAAAAAACGGGGGGGGGGATGAACAACCTCCTAACAACTACGGTGTAAATCGATAATAATGAAGAAGGTAAACATGCATCTTAAAGCCTATGAGATTTTTCTAACATTTATACTCTTATCAGTCTCCGCCGACTTTTGGATAGTCATCGAATCGCTTCTTCTTCTTTTTTTTTTCTTTTGTGTGTGTGTTTCGATTGTTTCTCTCTTCTTCTTTCGAAACGAATATGCTACATTCTGATGTGTATATCTATGTACAGTATATAATAGAGTTTCTTAGACCTTAGTATTTTGATAATCGTGTCGTTTCGATAACTTTCTCTTTTCTCCTTCTTTTCTCGTATTTTTTTTTCTTTCTTTCGTATTTTTTTAATTCGTCGGTAATTTCATTCCTGAATCTCCCGGTCCTCCGCGTCGTTCCTCTTACCATTCGTACCTCGTTTTAAATTCGTCTACCATTTTACACTATACAAAAGATATACATAAGAGCCAACGGTACGATATATGTAACATATGTATATATTTATGTATAGAGATTTGTATAGTCTAAAGTTTTGGCAAGTTGTTGGATCAATATAAAACATCGTTAGGTTCCTATGCTGTGCTATTTTGTATATGTACATACAAAAAACTCTATAACTTTGAACGTCGTCTTTCTTTCTCTCTCTCTCTCTCTCTCTCTCTTTCTTTCACTATTTTTTCTTTTTCTTTTCTTATTTCTCCTTTCTTTGTTTGCGGCGTAGTCAATATACACATGTACAGATTTATTACCATCTTGTCGAAGAACTATGTTGCATCGATGATGGGGGATTGTCGACCATGTTAACTAGTTAATGTAGTTCTTTCAAACTGAAATTAATGGCAGAAAGGAGTGTGCAACAAGATTGGATAAAATAATTTTGCAAAAGGTATCTGTAACAGCGACAACTTTTATTTAACAAAGTTTCTCTTTGTTCCGAGCAACTGGCTCTCTCTCTCGTTACTTTCGTTACGAATTCACTACCGTCGGCAATAATAAGAAACTATACAATTTAATAGAAAAACGATCGCTATACAGGTATAGAAAGATCTCTACATTGAGAAGGGAAATGAAGTTTTGTACATACGTACCTATTGCTTCCCTATTTTATCCAACTTGATTTCTCTCGATGAAATCTTCGAGCTTAGTTCTTTAGTTAAAAACGAGAAGCTAGAATATATATATATATATATATATATATATTCGTAACTAGCGGTAGCATAAAGAAGATTTCTAAATTACAAAATTCAACGTCACATCGTTCAACATTAAATTGCCATCACTCGATCACTTTCGTATTCGATGTTCAATCCGCGAATATCGCGAGTACGACGACGTTAAGGTCAAATCAGAAAAAAAGAAAAAAAAGAAAATAGAGAGAAGAATAAATGAACGTCATACTCACGGTGGAAAGATTTTAATATCGCGTTGTGGCAGTCTTTGATCCAGAAGCTCTCCCGTAGACTGATAATCAGCCACTTCTCAAACAGAAACGGATTAAACAGCTCGAACAAGTTCAAAACCGTCGAGTCGAATCGACGATTTCGACGGATCAACTATGCTCTGTTTTCTCTCGTTTTCAACTCGTCGTCTTTTAGTCTCTGTTCTCTTGTTAGCTTAGTATACAAATTGCAAATCGTGAACTCTCTCTCTCTCTCTCTCTCTCTCTTTCTCTTTCTCTCTATTGCGTTATCCTTCTATCTATTTACAAATGATTCAGACGTAAATGCAAATCTTATCACAATATTATCAGTTAATTAGCAGTAATACGAGCGTCGAAAAACGATAGACGAGATCACGAAATGATTGGCAGTGACATGGCAAGACGTTCCATTTCGATTTATCCCATTGAACAGAGCTGCCATATATCATCTTTCACGTTCATCACGAGTACAAACACAAACAAGTTTTTGTGACTCTCGTCACAAAATCTCGGGGGAAAGTATCCTCCCTCGTTTTCGTTCTTTCGTTTCGCCGTGTACGAGAGTCGCGTGAAACTGTAATCTAACCTATGGAAACAAAGCTGGAGAACTCTCTCTCTCTCTGTCTCGGTTTTTCTCTTCGACGATGGGCAAGCAGCGTCGGACGTTTTCGATTAATAAAGCAACGAGGGTGGAGGATCGGTGAAGGCAGTGAAGAGTTTTGCGAAGCAGCGCGTATTTATCTCTATATCGGTTCGAAGCTCAAACGAAAGCGAAAGAAACCCTCGAAAGACGCGAGGCGATAGAAAGATTCGTCGAAACTTCGTTTAAACTCGTTTGTCAGTTCACAGAAATCGTTACTCGCGATATTCAGATCGAATTCACGCTTGACAAGATTCGAATTAGGTTGTCTCTCTTCTCGATATGATTAGCCAGATTGCTTGAATTCAGGTTTTTGCAGCGTCAAATGATCTCGAGCAATGGTGCGAGCAACTTGAAACACCTTAACCTGGCGTGAACCTGTTATTTGCTTGAACATCGAGCCTTTCAAGCCTTCCACTCTTGTTCTTATTAGTCGAACCACTTCAAGACTAACTCGATTAATCGTAACGGAGAGACGGAGGGGAGGGGGCGAGCTTATAGGTAGCTGCAACTTGTTAAACGAGCTGAAACGCGAGGCACCATTGTACACCGATCTTTTAACGATGAGTTCTTTCGATCGTTCTCCCAACGAAATCAAAACGATATCGTTTCTCCACGTTAATTCACTTCACCGCGCAGCGACGCCTTCGAACCTTCGCTTAATAGAATCTTAACGCGCAACTTGATGAGAAAGAACTTGGAAGAGAAATTAAACGGACAAAAGAAAGGTGAAAAATAAAAAAAGAGAAAAACTCCGTGTAGAAAGAATTTCTCTACGAGTCTCGTTTGAACTTCACCCCGCGCTTCACTTCTTCGTCTCTCTCTCTCTTTCTACTGGTAACTAGCCTCACCGCTCTGACTGGTCTTGGCGTTGGCCGGCTGGGACGTCGGCGATGCCCTGGTGAAATTGCCGAAGTTCTTGGTCGGCGAGTCGGACGCAACGTTCGCGAGAACTTTGTCCCTTGGCGGTGGTGCCGAGCTGATGCTCGACGAGCTCACCCCGGAGTCGCTGGATTTCTCGCTGAGGCAGCCTCGCTGGCCCAGGCCGGTGATGTTGCCGGTACCCTCGAGGCCAAGGTCACCGCTACCGACCACGTATTTCACCATGCCGCCGAGCTTCTGCCCGCTCTCGCAGGCGTCCTCGATCACCACCGTCTCGCCGAAGTTCCCCCTCTTCGCGATGAATCGGACGTTGCCGCTGCGAAGCAACGGCGACTTGTCGAACTGGCCTTCCTTCTGGCTAGCTGCCGCGCCCGTGATCGGTATGTTCGGATGAAAGTCATCCTTGCTGTCAGCCACGGTGCTACCTTCCGCGCTGATGCCGCCGCTGACGCCGCCGCCGCCGCCGCTGACGTTCTTCGAGGAGGCTGTAGTCGCGTCGAGATTGTTCTCCCTGGGCAGCTTGGCGGCCGTGGTCGATTCCGGGCTCACGGTTCGCCGGCCGGTGGAATTCTTGTGAGCATCGTAACAGCCGGAGTCCCGCGGGAACTGGCGACGATTAAACGGTGAACAATGGCCGGATGTCTGGCCAGAGGTTAAGACCAGCCGACTCACCTCGTCGCCCTCCGAGCTCGAGGCTAAATCGCCCTCGCTTCCGGCTATTAGGAACAGAAGAAAGAAAACCAACCGACCTGTAGTTTCGGGGATTTTCGCCATTCGCGCGATAGTTTCGCCGTTAGTTTTAACACTATTCCTACCGATACCTCACGTATACGTATTCCACCGCAACCGGTCTTTAGCACAACTTATATTTTTGAACATAGAATGAAGATGAAAGCCAATTTGACAGTATAAAGATATAGTTTCTTTCACTCGGAAGTATAAAATGTACGTTTCATTCGTTTTCACCGCATTTTTTATTTATTTTACAGTCAGATAGTAGATAAGACGGTGTAAGAAAATCCGAGGTTCTGGACCACTTCGGATCAATCAGATCAATAAGCAATGCGAGGCCGATATTCGAGCGAGAACTGTAAACAATTGAAAGTACTGTAAATCAGTCCCTGGAAGGCACTTTTCGGCTAAAATCATGCCACAACTGCATTGCTTTTCGTTTGTGAACGACTTTATAGCTTTGGAATCGAGCCCTTGAGAGAATATTATTACAAAAAGATATAAATCATTTTACCGGTCAAATGACCGGTCGTGGTAGGTAAGACAAACTACAAATTTCTCTCAACAAATAAACAATGAAAAGAGAAGTGAATATTGGAAAATGTATTATACGTATATTGGAGGAAAAGTATCGTGAAGTTTAAAGTCGATTTAATTACGTTGTACATAGGAAATTCTAATCGAAATTTTAAAAACCGGTCATTTGACCGGTCGTGGTAGGAATAGTGTTAAATCGGCAGCGGTCATTAGCCGTAAGCGATACGGACACTTTCGGGGTGAATTTTGAATCGATTATGTGGATTAACGATGAACTGATCTGAGCAACTGATAACGTGTAATTTCGTAGAATCCAGCAGTGAATTATTTGCTGAGGCATGTTTTATAATTAAAAAACAAGAGAAAGATGTTACGTAGCTGTAGCAAAAAGTTGTAACAAAAATATAAAAATTACAAATTTATTCAATTGATTCATCGGTATTCAATGATACGCGCGAAACACAGTAACATGCTAGTAGCAAACTCAACTTCATCCAACACAATTCAATATTGTCATTTCGATGCAACATTAAATAAGAAGCCAACAATCTATAATTTTTTATATTTTTGTAATTATATTTGTAATTATATTTTTCTCTCGATAAAAATGAAATAAGTATAACCTGTGTAAGCTGTCGTGTTAAATCAAAAGAGCGTATTTGGTTTAAATTTTTTCTGGTAAGTATGCATAAAGATAGTTTTTATATATATAATTATACAATGGTTCATACGTATAATTATTTTAGATTATTAAATAACAATTATGTAATATTTTATATATATATAATTTGGATTGTTAAATTCTGGAAGTCTGTTTTTCTAAATCATTCGTTCGACCACCTTTTTTAATCAGACACATCTATTTGAATTAACACGAAAGAGAAAAATTATATATATAATAAATTATATATATAATAAACCAAATACGCTCTTTTGATTTAACACGACAGCTTACACAGGTTATACTTATTTCATTTTTATCGAGAGAAAAATATAATTACAAATATAATTACAAAAATATAAAAAATTAAGTCAACTTTTTTTTGTCTTTATTCGACGTAACGTCATATTTCGAAAGTTTAAGCTTCGTTCTATTTTACGTTAGAAACGAAAATTATGTTATATCTCTTCTATTGAAATTAACTTTCTCGATTTGAACCATTTTTTAATATATGTATATTATTTCGTCCAGTGCTAAGTGAAAGGAAATTCGAAAGACAAACGATATTATTAAAAAGAGGAGCTAGATTCGACGAGAAAATCCAAGTAATAAACAAATGAATAAAATCAGAAAACGAATTCGTATTCCGATATTAAGAAGAAATGAAAAACGATCGGGATGTGTGAAACTCACATTGAAGGTCGTTCAACAATTGCACGGCGGTGAGTATTTTCGCGCGGTGTTCCGGCTGATGTATGCGCAAGTAATCAAGGTCCGCAGCTTCAATTTCCCTGAAGAGCTCCAAATCCTCGTATCCGTTAAATACAAACACGGGAATGTGTTCCTGGAAAAAAGCGGTTCATTCAAAACTTCGAATGTTATTTTGTTCGCTACGACACGCTCCTCCACTTCTTTTCAAGATGTCTTAAATCTCATCTAATTTAACACGAGATCCGTAAAAGACGACGTATGTATTTTAATCACCTTTTCTTTTTTTTTTTTTTTTTTTTTAAAGCTGCAGCGGATTTAAATCTCGCAGCCAATACAAATCTCCTTGCATCCGCCGAATCTCCATTTGACGAAGAAAAGGAAAAAAAAAAGAAGAAGAAAAACAAACCCCACACGTTTATCGCTAAAAACAGCGACCAATAAAAAAAGGATAAAGAGAGACGAAGGAGAAGAGAGAAACACGGAATCGATGCGACGCGGATAAGGACGGCGAGTGGAAAAGATGGACATATATAGAGAGAAAAAAAAAAAGAAAAAAAAAGGAAGTGTCAACGAAAAAAGGAGGGAGAAAAAAACGGAACACGCGACGTTCCGCTGGTACTGTGTATTGTACGCGATATAAAAGATGAACGCAAAAAGAGAGAGAGAGAGAGAGAGAGAGAGAGAGAAACGAAGAGAGAGAGAGAGAATGGGGCCCGGGTGGGCGAAGGTTGGATATGGATGAAAAGAGAGAGGTCCAGTGAGTAAAGAAACGAGTATAAAAGCAAGGTTCCCCTGCTTTGCATTCGAAGCGATGCAAATGCGAATCAGTTTGTTCGAGCCGTGGCAAGATATTGCTCTCTACCTGAAGATTCATCCTCTGCAAGAGCTCTTGAACGGAACCAGGCTTCTGCCTGTACCTCTGGCCCCACTTCCCCCGGCCTTCGGGCTCGCCGCGCCTTGGAACCCTGTCGTTTAGTATCTCGACGTTTATGAACTTGAAGTGGCCTATCCTGTTGTGCAAAACGCCCTTCCACAGGCCGCTCTTGTTCATTTGTACCACGTCGATGATGTCTCCCTTCTGCAACACACAAAAGCCAACGGTGTCTGGCGATTCGCTTGCTGATTCTTCCGCGTGAAAAGGAAAACAAAAAGAAGAAGAAGAAAAAAAAAAGAAAGAAAGAGAGAAAAGAGAAACACTGAACAACTCTCTTACGCCTACTGATACGAAGGATTTCGCCCAGCAGATTCGACTCGCTCGGCTCACTGTGTTATTCGTTCGCGCTGGTATTATCGTGAAGTCATGCACGGGTCACGGGCAACATCGACGAAAAGGAAGAGATAATTCTGCTTCGCAGGAAATGAGAATCGAGAGTTTGGGGGAGTAATGGTACTTTATAATACAGGCAGACTTTCCTCTTCAATCGTGCGCTGGTGTACGAATCGATCGTTAGATTTTTAGCTCGTGTTTTATGCGGACGTTCCTTTCTTTTTTTTTTTTAAATTTATTTATATTATTATTTTTTTAAATATATATATATATATATATATATATATAATAAATCCCTCTATTTATTTGTATTATTGTTATTTTTTAATTATATATATTACAAATCCCTCTATCTATAATGCATAAATTTAAAATATAATGCATAAATTTATATACAATGTATGCATTATGGATAGGGAGATCTGTAATATACACGCACAAGTTGATACAGTGTTTGAGCTGTTTGGTAATTTAGTGAAAATATGTTTTATACATACGGTAGAATTTCGTTTGTTTCAACTCATAAAATAGATAAATAGTTTACACGATTTAGCGATTTCAAATAGTTTACAGAAATTTGGCGATTTTCCCTATTGTCTATGATTTTCTTTCCAATAAACCTGGAACTCCACTGTAAGTTTATTTATATCGAAGCTTGCTCGCCGAGCATACGTATGCATATGTTATCGCAAAAAAATATGTATGATTTTTATCGATGTAGTTTCTTTGAAATAAACGTAATTTTATCGAAGATTGCATTCTTAGTCATTCACCATGAAGTTCATAAAGCACACGGGATTGGTCAACTCGTCGCCGTATGAAAAAAACTTGTCCCTTCGTACAAATAAATTTTTTACTTCGTTTCGATAAATTTATAGCATGTATATCAAATGAAATCTGCATATTTTTATGCTGCAGAAGCGTTTGTGAAATTGTGAAGAAAATTGTTAGTTGTGAACGTAATATAGAATTATCATTCCTGGTGAGGTAATTAGTCATTATATCCAATATTTAATAGTAAAGATGAAAATCACTGTTTTATGCAAAATTCACGTGGAACCTTTTAGCTGTTTTACCGCTAACTGACGGTATTTTAATGCATGGGAAATCTATAATTCGTCGTTGTACGGTGTTTGGTAATTTGGTGAAAGCATGTTTTATACGGTAAAATTTCATTTATTTAAATCTATAAAGAGATACATCATTTATGTAATAGAAATTCAACGATTCTCCCTATTATTTATGATTTTCTTTGTAACAAACGGAACTCTACTCCAAGTTCATTTACATCGAAATATTATCCCTCGGGAGTACTTATCCATAAAAGTTTCACGAATGTCTTTGTTTCATAAAAGAATTGAGTTCAACAGTATCGTGGATTGTACGATATAAGGATATAAAAGGGAAAACATATACACCGTGGACCGTGTAAATCGTAGCACGAGTTTCTACGATTCGAAATAGAAACAATAAAGTTAGAACGATAAAGTGGCGTTGACCAATACGCATCGACTTACTTTGGATATTCTATATATTTTTATTCAAAAAATTTAACTTTCAACGTTATTATTTATTTTTATTTATTGTTACTATATTCAGTATTACATTTAACATTGTATTATTATTAATTATTTTTATTACTATTATATTCTATTATGTTTATTTCTAAAATGTTACCAGCCATTGTATCTAGAAAGTTATTATATTAATATCACATTTAACATTATACTATTATTATTTTCATTATTCTACTATATATTCATATATGAAAATTTATAAAAAATTTAATGTTGTTATTAAATATTACGTTCAACATTATATTTTGTATTTTTAACATTATATTATTAATTATTTTTATTACTTTCATTGGATTTATGTGCACGTATTGTATTCATTGCCTTTTTTGCATATATTATAATACATTATTAATTATTTTTATTATTATTACACTCTATTAAAAAATTACCAGCCATTATATTTAAAAAGATTATCGTACATAGTATCACATTCAACATTACACTATCATTCTATATTTTAATAATTTCAAATACACTTATATCCAAAAAGGTTATATTTAACGTCATTATTAAATATTACTATCAATTATTAAACATTATTATCGATATTATTATTTTTACTACCATCGGGTGTCCTAAAAAAGTCACCAGTGTACGATTATAGAACGTAACTCGACGAAAAATGAACGGAAACGGCCGACATTTTCCTCGATCGAGAGTCGCGGTAAGAGACGACCGACGAAATAATAATAATAATTTTGCAAACAAACCTTAAACTTCAGCGCTTCCTTGTCATAGGGGCTGGGCGTGTAATCAACGAGTGCTCGGGCTCTGCAGAGCACAGGTCCAATAGATGTCGGGCTGATAGCGTCCCTGTCTTCGCAGGATATCGAACTGTGATTGCTTCCTGCACGCACAAGTGCCTGCGTGCTCGAGCCACTTCCGCTCGGCAGGCTCTCGACGCTGCTCGCGCTGCACGGGAACGCCTCGGATGACGTGCGATCCTGACGAAGCCTCGAGATCTTTCGTTGCACGTCGTGCCTCAGGTTTCTCGCTCGTCCCGCGATACCTGCCCTCGTGTCACCTTCGAGCAGCGCGCTAGCTTCCGACTGGAAATTTCAAACCAAACACGATGTTGCACGACGCTGCTGACGATTCAACAGTAACAGCTGAGAGAAGAAAGTCGTGTTTCAGCCGACTCTCTTTGTGCTCGTACCGATGGAAATGAGAAGAAAAAAAAAGAAAATGAGGAAACTCACAATACGGTAATACACGGTGAATCGAATCGAAGAAGGATCTTACACGAAACGAAGAAAATCTCTCTCGTGCACTTTCATTCCGTGCACACTTCGACGTGCACATTAATTTTCGTGAAAATTGCGAAATTTCGAAATGCTTCTCTTGCTTTCGCTGGAACTGTCGGTTTTTATTAGTGTTATTAACAAGTCGTTATCTTTCTAAACGACACGGTTAGAGATTGTGATTTGATACATGAGAATGAAACACGTTCATTTATTCGTCGATATCGCTAATTAAAAGGTGAAGTATCACTCTATGTAAGAAGCACGCAATTTCTTTCTTCAATTTCAATTTCGTTTTTGTGCCATAGTGGATCGCGGAACGTATCAAAGTTTATAAAATTCGATCAAATTTATGACGAAAATTGCAAATCAGCAATAACGATCAATTGACACATTTATTTATTGGTCATCACTTGTAGCAACTACTGCGCATAGACAATCGAAAATGATACTCTAACCTAGAATAGATAAAACTGCATTCTTCGATTTATTTTTACTTGTTTACTTTAATAAGCCTTGAATTGCTCTGACAAATATGTGCAAATATTTGTTTTCTTCTCTGCGACTCTCTCCAAAGAGCAAAAAAAAAAAAAAAAGAAAGAAAACGATCGAATCTCTCAGTTTATCGGCTGTCCATACGGCTGTCCAGTTCAAATGTCAATCTGTCAATGTCAACATTCGTCGAGACGACAGTTCGTGAGAATTCGATAGAGCACTTCGTTCCGCGTAGTCTCTCCTCTCCGATCGATCCTGCAAAGTCTTGCCGATGAGAAATCTTTTTACAACAGGGACCGAGAGATATCTGGATCACTTCCTCGCGATTCAAACGATTGCGAGTGTGTGTGTGTGTGTGTTTTGTTGCATGGTGGTGGTCATCGAGAACATGCAAATTACGATTATGCGTAAGGCATAAGACCTTAGTGGAAGATGTTCACCATCAGAGGCTGACGGAACCTCCGGTGCTCGGCTGACGTTGTCGTTGTCGACTTGTCGGTGGAGTAGACGCACTTGTTGTGTCTGTATATAGCCTTGATAATGTACAAAAGCATCTACTTCTGTGTCGTTTGGTTATGTGTACGTCTTTGACGCTCTACTACGCACAATGCACACATCGGGTATAAAAATCGCGTGTGTCTGACGGGCAGGCAGTTCAACGAAAACGAGCGGCAGGAGAAAAGAGAGAAAGAAAGAAAAAAAGAAAAAGAAAAATGGGGGGGGGAAGCATCGCATGCAATTCGTTCTACTTTTTCGAACTGGCATCGGACTCTCTTCACCTGGTCTGGCTTCGAAAATTTTATCGGCGTGTCTGAGAAAGGCGCGTTTACAAAAATTACATAGAATTCGAACATTTTTTTTTTTTTTTCTTGGAGAAGTGAAAAACGTGTGACGAATCTCTACAAGTGAAGCTCGTGTCTCTGAAAGACCAACCAGATAAGTGAGGATGAATGTTAATGACAATTAACGAGTTACTTACCCCCACAGGACAGACAAGATACAAGAATTAAGGATACATCCTAGATTTCTATATATACAGCGAGTGTTACAACAACCACAAAGAGTGGGCTGAGTTGGTAGAGGCGCAACGTCGGTTTTCTTTCTTCTCGTACGGGTCGCCATTACAACAAAATTCTCTCGTAGCAACATTACTTTGCAAACTTTCTTCACTCGTTTCTTTCCCCGATATTTGCTCGATTGAATTTTCCATTTTCGTTCGTCGGGAGTGCCCCGCGACATTTCGTCAGCCCTTTTCTTGGCAACTCAACGAAATTCATTCGAAAATTGCGAGGCTGCGTTATTAATTCGGATTTCTCGAGCAAGAGCCGAAACTGTTTCGAATCAATGAAAAATGAAACGGAGCGACCTTCCTTTCACGTGACTAAACCGACGTGACTTTTCTACGAACCCAACGCTGCATGCGACACATTCACCAAGATGTGACCATCGCTAGGTTAGTATGATCTGGCGCACATTTAAAGGGGGAGAAACATCTCGTCTACGTACAGGAATCATCCATGAATCATGCAAACACACACACACACATACATACACACACACACACACACACACACACACACACACACACACACACACACAGATTGATGCGAGAACGAAACACACGAAGACAAAAGGGCAGAAAAATTCGAGAGAAACAGAGAGAGAGAGAGAGAAAGAGAGAGAAAGAAAGACAGAGAGAGAGAGAGAAAGAAAGAAGAGAAGAGGAGAGACACTTTGTGAATGGAGGAGTTTGTATTATGTCACGTACTGTGTGTACGGCGGCCGAGTGTTGATTCTCAAGTTCTTCCTGATCCTCGTAGTCGCTGCTCTGGCTCGGCGATAGTCCTTCCTCGCCGCTACTCCGGCTCTAAAATGTTGATACTCGCAGAGACAGTTCTAATATCTCACGGATACGTAAAGAGGAGAAGCGGGCTCTAGTTTGGTCTAGTAGCACGTAAAAATGCTTATTAGAGACAAAGAGAGAGAAAGACAGATAGAGATAGAGTGATAGAGAAAGAGAAGGGAGATCAAGTCGTCATGGATTCAGAAAAATGAAAGAGAAAAAAAACCAAAAAAAAAAAAAAAAACGAAAAAAAAGAGTGAGAGAAAAAGAATGAAGAAATAATGAGAATGCTAGTTCAAAATCAAACGTGTGTGTGAAGATACCATGTATAATGTATAAATGTAAGATTAAGAGTAGTACAGCGAAAACAGTATGTGTCGTGAAATGGAATAATTAATATAGTTGCTATACGTGCATAATACGAGGGCCAGCCCAAAAGATCTCTGCTGCATGCCATGAGCTTCGTAGAAGATCAAATCAGATCACATTTAAGTTGTCTGTGTCGGTTTGTTTCGATGTATATTCCGATTAGCAGAGGGGGGCGGGGGGGTTTACCGAAGGATTTGCAACAGGTGGATCGGAGAAAGTTCCCCAATTTTTTTATATCATTTGATATAACTTTCACTCTAAAGAAACATATTGCATTAAAGGATAATGAAAAGATACAGTTAACTTCTGGTTGCTAAATGGAGCCCAAAATGGAACTATCGAAGCGATCGAAACGATATGAATTCGATTCGATAATTTTGACGTTTTATTTTGTTGTTCGTGTAAGTTATTCTGTTGTAACGCCTTCGAAATCGCACGAAACTGCTTCGTTTCATTTAAACGTTACTTTCAAAACGTTACGTTGCGAGATGAATTTGCTTTTTTTTTATTTAAAGAACTCTCTCGCGTAGAGAAACAGACGTGAGCGCGAGAAAACGCGCATTACGTTGATAAAATTCATCAGATTTCCATCGAGACGTACCCTCGAAGAAAAGGTTGGTGGCGAAGCATTCTTTGGTGAATTACGAAAGTACGCCCTTGTGTACAAACTCCTGGTGTAGATATAGATATATTGTTAATAACGCGGGAGGGAGGGGAGGGGGAGGCGTAAAAAACTTAGGCGATATAAGACATCTTAGTACGTAGCAGAAACTGAGAGAGCAGCACGCTAGACGTTCGAAAACTTTGAATTAAATTTCTGGAAAAGTTGCACTCTCAGTCATTCACCGTGAAGTTTATGAAGCACACGGTTGGTCAACTCATCGTCGTATGAGGAACACTTTTTCTTTTTTTCCTTCGTCAAACACACGTACACACGTACACACATATGCGCACAGATTCTACTTCGTTCAGCTGGTAAATTTGATTTGGTACCAGACGGTATCTGTATGTTTGTACATTGCAGAAATTCTTGTGAAATCTTGTTCAATTGTAAAGAAAATTGTTAGTTGTGAACGTAATATACAGGGTGTCCCAGAATGTGCGAATGGGAGATGATTGTCGATAACGAAGGCTTCCTCCCTTTTTCGACTCATCTTTTCACGTAGAATCATCTCTCACTCGGTTCTATCACTGAAGAACACATCGAATTTTATCTATGGAATTATCTATTATAATTCTTAATGAATAACAAAGACAATATGATAAATATCTTTACTCAAAAAAGAATGCAACGAAAAGTCACAGAAAACCTGACTCTTTGGATTGGACAGATACATCGAACTTCGAAACTTTCAATCGACGAATTCACTGGGAAAATGGGGTGAAAATAAATTTTTTTAGCCGTAGGAAAATATTACAGTGTAATTAGAGTAATTAGAGATCGTTTTAATCCCGAGAGAGAGAGAGAGAGAGAGACAGGGTTAAACGAGGAGAAAATGATAACGATTTCCTACATTTCCACTTGATACCGCCAATTTGCGTGATTTACATAAGTAGCTTGTAAAACATGCGTAGCTGCATCGTCTGATGCAGTAAAAACTGTGGCCGGCCATTTAGTACGCCTAATAAAAAGAAATTGCACGTTACAGAAGTAGCAAGTGCAGGCCACGCATATCTGCGTGGGTTAATGATACAGTTAAGTACCTGTCGATGTATGAGTATCACGTGTGAAAAGAAATTTAATAGAGAATAAAGTTGTCGGAATAAGAGGCAAAAAGACTAAGACGCTTCCACGGTCAGAGTTTTACTTAATAAATAAATTGAATCATATTCTTTTTTATCAACTCCGAAGACGAAATTATTATTATTTAAATCGAGCAGCGGGGAAGCAGTGTTTAGAGTTAAAAACTTCGGCTTGAAGAGTTTCAATTGCATTTTGCGATACAAGGTGATTGTTCTTTAGTGTTTTCACATTCAAGAATCCACTCAGAATTAAATTCAGAGTTAAAAACTTCGGCTTGAAGAGTTTCAATTTCATTTTGTGATACAAGGTGATTGTACTTTAGTGTTTTCACATTGAAGAATCCACTCAGAAGAATCCACTAGGTAATATTTGTGCTCTATAGTCCTTAGAGAGTATTTTGACCTATTCCAAATCCAAGGAAGAAATCCATGGATTCAATGCACCATGTGTTGAGCACATGTGATATGTACAAGTGTTGAAAAGGGCAACGAGCATTTTATTTGCGACTTTTGTTTCGTTAATTGAGATATACGTACATATATTTATATGTTGAAAAAGTTCAAATTATACAGTAAAAGTTTCTAAATTAGTAATCAACATAATTTTTCATAAGACAGAGCAAATGGAATATCTTTATTAAAATTGTTGAAAATAACTGTTTTACTATGTTCTAATGAATAAAAATAAAAATTTTGAAAATATATTATATTTTATCTGTTTTTATAGGATTTTACTTACTCCTATGGGATACAAAGCCGGATTTTTGCACAGCTTCAGAAAATTTTTTTCCCCACGAGTCAAGCAATTTCTTTTCAAACAAGTTTGGTCATTTTCTTATTGTATAAAGTCCAATTAACAGATTTAGCCTTATGCTATATTTTTTTTCTTTGCCATCCGATTTTTCGTTACGAAGCTAAATACATTAGACATCCGAGTTGACCCTACTTTCTCCTATGTTGCGAATCACCATCATTTTTCATCAAGCGAAATTATCTGTAAGTTACGATGTCTACGTGAAAAAAAAAAAGAAAAAGATTGAGCGAACGATACTGTGGCTTATTCCCTTTTACAGGTATTTCAATAATTTACTAAACTTAAACCGAGTACACAAATATAGAGAGAAACAACTGAACTTGAGACAATAACCCACGTGCAAGAATACCAAGATTTTCACCGAGAGAAAGAAAATTTGAGGAGCGATCTCGCAACATTTCAGACTCGTTCGATTCGTTGTGCTCGGTTCGTTAAACGAGAGGCGTGCTGCGAGGAAGGGTATCGTACGGTATCGTACTGATTCGCATAGATACATAACGTAACTGTGTTAGTTTGCACAGTTATCTATCTGTACGTGAATTCGAGACAGAGATAGAAACAAAGATAGAAACAAAGAGATATAGATATAGATGGATAGATAGATATAGATAGATAGATAGATAAAGAGAAAAAGAGAGAGAGAGAGAGAGAGAGAGATTTGTTAATAGGTGGTACTAGCGAGACCACACTAGAGACGAAAGACGGGGTGCACAGCTAACCAGTAGGAAAAATCCATATTCATGAATACCAGAGAGCCGCCTGCTTAGCTATGCGTCTAATCTGGAGAAATCCCCGTGATTCCACAGACTCCGAAGACTGTTGATGTTTGTTCCGCGGATGTGTGCGAACCGGTCGCGTAAAAGCACCGAACCGAGCGCTCGAAACCTATCCGTAAGTTTCGACAATGGTATTGCGTATACGAAGCAAATGGGAAGGCAGTGTGCAATTTCTGCTTCAGTTTCATTAAGTAAACGAGAAGCTGGTACTTCCACGGGCAGAGGAGAAGGAGAGGGGGAGGGGGGGAGAATGTAATCACGCCCCGATATTGGGAGAATAGCGAATCTTGAAATCATCCTCGGGGCTCCCTCTTTGGATCGAACCGAATTTTTCCACCCCCCCCCTCCCTCACCGTACCGCCATACCACCGGTTTGTATCTGGACTGAATTTCAAATCGGGACGGAACGTATTGATTTTTAATCATGTGAGGTTTATTGTTCGTGTCCACCGACACAGTCGACAGTTTTAATACTCGTACCCTCCCCCAGAAACGAAGGATCTATCAACGATATGTTCTTACCGGTGAGATGAGAAACTGTTATCATACGGTGAGAAGATGTTATTATTATACTTTCTGATCTACCACTGTTTCAACGCGGATCTTTGATTTCATTCACTCATGAACAGTGATATCTTTGAATAAAACTGGACAGTGACTTTAGAATCTCCTTAGGGAGAGTTAAAAAATCTTCAAACTTTCTTAACCCCTTGCGCTGGCAGCTGGCTTTCACGGGCCATAATTAATCCGTGATACAATAATTCGTCGCTTTCTCTTTGAACTCGTCGGTATGGTGGAATTTACTGAGAAGTAGTGAATTCATTATTTGTTTTGCCTGGGTTATATATTTAAATATATACTTGAAACCAATCGAGCAAATTACACGTATTTGCGCGATAGGCAGCAATAGCACTGACAAATGAATCTCATTTGATCTCGTTTGATCTATATTTCAGGATAATCGAATTTGCTTTTATTCGTGATCTCTATGTTTAGTCGATTCTGCTCGTCTGATGATATACAACAGAAAATAGAAATTTTGAGAAATGACGGAGACGTCAAGGAGACTTCTTTCCTCGAATTTTCGATTACGAGGAGTGCTTATAATGTCTTCACGTCCTTCGCTATATACGTGGATAGTTAATCTACATCCTATAAAAAAAAAGCTACTTCCACTCGCGACACAAAAATAGTTATTTTTTCAAAATTCTGAAAACGTGATTCTTAATTCTTGTTATATTCTTTATTTACCAAGAATAAAGTGAAAATAAATAATTTCTTTGTTACAAATGAAATTACAAAAATTCTCGACATCCCTGAAGAGGTTAAGAAGACCATTTGCGGCATCACCAGCTACGTACACACACACACACACACGTATATGTGTGTGTGTGTGTGTGTGTATGTATATATGTATAGAGTGCTTGAACGTCAGAGGGTTCACACCATTTATTGCTGCGATAAGACTGTATGCGGCTATCTTTCGAAAGGGGATTTATGCGAATTTTATTTCTTTATGCGAATTTACCTGGACGTCGCTGCTCGCGTAGTCTCCGCTCTCTCGAGAGGCTCTCGAGTGCGTAAGTGGTATGATAGCTGGTGGATTATTATGACCTTGAGGCACAATGAGACCTCGCATTGTCGAGGTTGCACCTTTCCTGGAACGATCTCGCGGCAGACTGATGTCACCGGCAGTTCGAAGCGAAATGATCCCCTCGCCTCGGTTCTCCGGCCTTAGATTTAGCGTGAAACATACTCTGAAATAAAATACGAGTGTATTTTTCAATCGCAGAGAAGATTTCGGTCAGTTATTACTATTTATACAAATTAAATACTTTATACAAACTAAAAATTATAACATTGTAAGAAAGAAGAAATCACATAACAATTTTTTTCACTTGATTTTACTTTATACGTAGAGAGAGATAAGAATAAGAATAAAAACGTAGAACCTCTTGCGTTCGACAGCGTTGAGTTCGTTTTTTCTTTTTTTCGAAGATCATTTTTCATCGTACAATGAATGGGAAAGTAAGGGCACTTCCTTCACGAAAATTCGAACGTTGAAAAATTTCTTTCGTGACTGGACTTTCTTCCTGTCATTGCTGAACAAGCTTTTCGAACTTTATATACATTTTTTTTTTCCGGCAATTTATACCGTTAAATGTGAATATTAAATGTCAGAACGTTCAAATGGCGAACGTTCAAAAAATCCTAATGTTTCGCCATCTGTTTGAAGTTGGAAAAAAAGTCGAACTCTGCTGTTTTAAAGTTCAATAAAATGATGAAAAAAAGAAAAAAAGAAGTTGAACAGCGAGTTTTGAGAGATCGTCGCAAAATTCCAATCTTTAACTAGAACTACCGACAGTTAAAACGAAGTTATTTCTACCAAGATTATTTTGATTTCTAATAAATAAAAATAAAATAAAATTCATTATATTATTTCTTTAGTTATCACTGTAAAAGTCATTGCATCATTGCGGGGAAAAAAATTGTAACATAAAATAGAAATTTTAAAATAAAATTGTAAAACCAGTCATTTTGACTGGTGTGGTAGTTCTAGTATTAAGACCATAATGGTCTTAATAATCTGATCATTAAAAAAAAATATTTTTGCACGACGAGTCTTCAGAATCAATCTTCGAAAAGAATGAGAAATCACAGTAGAGTCGAAGTAGAGGTTCAAAAACAGACGAACAGCTTTTTACGAAGTTTTATTGTCGACAATTTTTCACTGTCACTGATACAGCTGTACCCTTCACTGCACGATCAAAAATATGCTTGCAGGCTTCACCTTCCATTTTGAATGGTCGCTGTTGGCACTGGTCCACCGCTGGCTCCCATAAGGAAGTCCTCAGGATCTGACTCATACGGTGGTTCGTCGTACCAGTGTTGACCTCCAGGACCCAAACCAAGTCCACCTCCGCAACGTGCGTCCTCGTCGTACATGTAAGTGTCGTCTGGACATTAGAAATACAATTCTCTCACTTCTCTCATATATTTCGAAAGTCTCGAAACTTCTGCTTTAAACATGAATTTCAGATCGCACGCTTCGCGGCATATTAAAGCATAATCTGATAATTATACAAACATTTACGATACATCGATCAACTCTGTGTTGAAAATTTCTTTCCTTTTACACGAATACGAGCACATGGATCCATTTTATCTCGAGATTTTCTAATACTCATACTTTCTAATAAATGATATTTCTTTTTCAAGTAAAGGATATTAATAATTAATAATCTAGCTTGAAATTTAAATCGCACGTTCTTAGAAATGTTCAAGTATCTGACAGTTATATGAACACTGATCGACTCTGTTTTATCTTGAAATTTCCTAACATTCGTGTCACCTTTTCCTTTTCCTTTTTTTTTTTTTTTAATAAACGACTCTTAAAAAATCATTCGCTTCGAATATCGAAGTAGCCGCAGTCAGAAGCAGCCACCACATTGTTCAATCATGAATTTTATTTCGAAAATTTCCTGACAATTCGCGTCATCTTTTCTTAATAAACGAACCTAGTTTTTTTTTCTCTGTTAGAATTAAACACTTTGGATCGAGCAACTGATGAAAAAAAATAAAAAAGGAAAAGAAAAAAAAACGGAGCTTCTCAGACGCTTCAAATATAAAAGTTCAGTTCAACCGGTTTTAACTTTCATTACGCTGCTTCCAATTCCATTCTCGCTCCTTGAAGGAATCATCAGCATCGACGTATCAAAATGGCTTTCATCGTTTCGCGAAGCAATAGAGGATGGTGGAAATTCCTCAAACAGGAGAAGGAGGAAATTCCATGGCGTTTCGTTTGGTAAAGCGTGACATGGTGTTAATGCGTGGTAATTCGAGACGCGAGAAGACCTCGAGTGCCGCGGCTGGCGCGAAAGACCGAGCGAAATCAAGCGTCTGAGGATCGCGCACGTGCGTGTGGGCGCGAGAAAAAAAGAAAAAAAAAAGAAACGAGGGGGATCGGGAAAGCGGAGTCGACGGAGAAAGCAGTCGACGGTTGTTGACGATAACGAGATTAGCCGGGACATAGAAGGGGCTTCATAGCTTGGTACCATTGCCTTCGACGGCTACGCGATCGCAAATAAAACCGTCCCCGAGCCAGCGATAAATCGACAAATGCGAAATTTAAAAGGATCCGTGGAAAAACATTTTACTTTTAAAGCCGATGCTTTATTCCATTCCATGCTTTATTCGATATATTTTTATGGATCGATATTTCGTGTATATCTCTCTGTGCCCATCGTAATTGAGCGAATTTATCATCCAGTTTGAGATCTGTCGGGGATCGACTAGTGAAATAGGACAAACGGATGATGACACGTTTCGTTAAGTTTTTGTCAAGCTGTTAAATTATTACGTACAATTTTTTTCGAATAACATTAATCGTCTGAAAGTTAATTACTTTTAATCGAATCACTTAGAATAATATTAATAATATTATATTATAGTTATAGCTATCTGATTAAATTGTGATTAAGGTGTTGGAATATGATTTGTTTTGTTAAGTAACATTCAATTTTTTGAAGTAATTGATTAGATAGTTGCAGTTATGTAAGATAGTTATGATTATATGACAGAATAGATAATAACAAGTTGTTGGAAGATGATTCAATTTCGTACAATTTCTTTTGGAATAATAAATACTATAGTTATAGTAAGTAATAGCAACAGCTGTTGGAAGATGATATGCTTTGTTGCCATTACATGCAATTCTTTGTGGATAATAAATACTACATTGACAGTTACTATACAAATTAGAAATTAAATACATGAAAAAGGACTTTTATGATCTTTACGATACGAATTTAAGAACGTTGAGCATCGCCTTAACTTTCTTAAATTCGCTCGAACAATTTGATTGATTTACTACGAGCTACTTGATACGATAATATCATCTTTCTTAGAAACAATTACAACACACTGTCTGTTCGATCATTTACTACTCCGACCCCCTTCATCCAGTTCTTAAATTTTCCACTAATAACAATTTATAAAGTCATAAATCGATACAAGAAAAATAATCGAAGAACCCGAGAAATTACGCAAGTTATCACGCAGAGCCAGCAAGAAGATCCATCACTTTCAACATCCCAGAGGAAGATTAACCCGGCGCCCTAGTCTTAAAGCAAACAGAAGAAGCCTCCCTCCGAAACTTTCTCTCCCGTCCGAGAGAATTTTTGTCTATCGGGGCAATTTCGTTTCGGTGCTCGAAGAGATTCCCGCGAAAAGAAGGAGAAAGAAAAAAAAAGGAGGTGGGGGTGGAGGTAAAGATAGAAAAGAAGGCATCGTGGAACGAAACGCGTTAAATGAGTCCCAGGAGGAACAGGGGCGAAGCGTACGAAGTGTCAGGCGTTTGCGAGTCGATTCGCAGAGTGGGCTGTGGCACGTGCAAGCTCTCTGTTCAATGTAGACACATCGGTACCCCGGAACAGGGCCACACGCGCACACGAACAAAACCAAGGACGTGGCCCGGTGGCTGGGTTCGAACAGAGAGCCGGTGCTGTAAGTTGCAGAGAGACAAGGCGACAACTAGCTAGAGGTTACACTCCTTGAAGTACTCACCTCCAGGGAGCTGACCCCGTCCTTCCCGACCAAGCTGCATTAAGCCCTGCCGGATGTCCCTCAGTATCTGAAATAGGACAATAACGAGGACGTGAATGAATCTCCGTTCGCAGTCACTACGTGATTAGAATCTACATCTATTCCCTCTGTTCGAAAATATGGTGTACATTTTAATATTTTTCTATTAACATTTGCGAGAAAAAATCGAATAAAACTGAAAGTAAATATAAAAGGAATATTAAATTAAAATATTAAATAAAAGAAATATTAAATATTAAATAAAAATATTAAAATATTTAATAAAAGAATATTATTAAATAATTATATAATATATAATTATATTATTGTATAATAAGAAAATATCAAATAAAAATATTAAATGAAAGAAATATTAAATTAAAATATTAAATTTTATTATCAGAATATAACTAAATACAAATAATTTCAGTGTAATCGAAATTTAGTTAAAGTGAGATTTAGCCTTGTTGAACGCTTCTTCTGAACATATATACTTTTCAGCTAATCGACCCTCGCGACGATGTTTTACCTTATTTATATGAGGTGTTTTTATAGGAATTTCCCCTTCCTGTCAACATAATTGATTCCATACACGTTTGTAATGTTATAGAAACGTTATCAAGAGTATTTCTCTCTAATTTATTAAATGCATCTTCAACACATTCAATCAATTCATTAATAGCACCGTGTTCTAATTTTTCTTTGTTCTTCATATTGTAAATTCACGTTATTAGGGTTAAAATTTTCCATTTTGAAATTACAGCGGTGAATATTTTATTTTTCTTAAAAAAACTAATTTCTGGCCTTCAAATTTCAACTTCATTCAAAAGCAACGCCTGTCGAATATGCTAAGTTATTTAGCTATCAATGTAAACAATACCGATATAATGAGTATCGCCAGTTGCTTTCGAAAGTCTAGATAATCTAAGATTTTCTTTCAAATGTGTACCATATTTTAGAACAGAGGGAGTACTATATTTTACAATAGAACATCGTGTGTGTGTGTGCTGTTCGTTTATAAGATTTTTCTTTCTTTTTTTTTGGATTGAACAGAATTGTACGTAGGAAGAATTATCATAGAGAAAACAATAGCGGATGTTGCGTATACAATTTCACGTCAAAATGTAAAAATAATTGAAACGGTGAAATATAAGCATAAGATTTCTTTTTCTTCATTTGTTAAACGTTTCCCCGTTATGAGCGTTCGCTATCCATTCTCTGCAAATTTTGTTGCAATTTCCTGTAAACGCATAAATATTACTATACGACCGTGTAACTCCATTAAACTCAATTACACGACGAACGATTGTCCCTTGCGAACTATGTAAATACATTTGCGAAAAGTGTCCAAGTGCGGATTTGTCGATTCGTTAATGCATTATTAATGTATCGTGTACAATTTCTAAATCGGTCATATTGTAGAATTATGAATATCTCTCGTGACGAATATAATACATTTCGACATCTTTCGTATCTTATTTGTATTCTATGCTCACGATGAAGAGCACTGTGACAATGATAATAAAAAATTGTCATAATAATTGAAACTAGTATAATTTCGTAACGATCCGCTTGGTAGTGGCTCGTTTTAAAGCTACTTTGCCAATCGTGAGTTTGTCTTTTCTGAAGATAATTTTACACAATGTGGCAGATAGGAAAGCGAGGAGATACATTTTTCTCGAATCTACAATTCAAACTGTGTGTGAAAATATTGAAAAAAACTTTCTTCGCGACCAGATTCACCGCGATCTTGAAGACCGAAAATTTTCTCTTCAGAATGTTTTCTTCAAACTCGCTGCACGAATTTTTCCCCGCCGTTTCATTGAACTTGAAGCGTCTGGGTTAAATAATGAAATTTCCTCGAATTCGAAAGTTTAATCCTACCATTCGATGAAATGATAAAAGAAAAGATCGTACATCGAGTTTTAAGAAATCGTTAAGAAAGGAGATGCTTTGCTTCAATCCGAAGCAAAATGATGGATCCACTTGCGAGGAAAACTTTTTTTAATCCTTGAATTTTCAAAACTATCTTCGACAAAAACAGACTTCGAAAGCGTATCGTTCTACGATATTCGTTTTGCAAAGTTTCAACATCAGTTCTAAATCGTCAACGATTGTTACTACATTGTTGGTACAGTTGTGCCTTTCGTCGTGCAACTGTATTGCACGCGGCGGCTTAAAATAATCTAATTAAAAAAAAAAAAAAAAAAAAAAGAAAAAAGAAAAGATAAAAGACACGAGGAGTATAAAATTCAGTGTACACACACTCCGCTGCAAAGAAACGTTAGCAAAAACGTTCGTTCCGAGGGAATGCGAGGGAACAGGATGTCGGTAACGAGGGGTGGCCTGTTGTATCGTGTCTAACGTATACACACTGTAGACACGCGGTGGGCAACCGGTCCGAATTTTAATTACGCGAAACTGGCCTGATCCCATGCCACGCACGCATACGCGAGAAAAGTTGGCCGGGTCCTTTCTAGAAAATTGAAGGGATTCAAAGAGGCTCTCCCAGAAATTAGCCGAAACTCACTGGGCTTCGTCCCTCCACTCCCCCCCCCCCCCCCATCTGGGCCGTGCTGGGTGCTGGCTACTCAAACAGGCAGAAAAAGACAGGAAGAAATAAAACGGAGAGCCTTTCCTTTGAGGCTGCGGAACAATATGGAAATAAAGGTCGGTATCCGTGTAAAAGTTTTAGTGTCACTTCTACCTTCGAAGGTTTACTGCTCCCAAGGGAGGACTACCTTCTCTTCTTTTCTCCCTCCCTGTTCTCCCTCTCCGTGCCTTCCATTTTCTCCGCCGACCGGTTGACTTCTCCTTTGCCACGCGAGCAACTGCGGAATAATCCCGTGGGCGACCACCTCGTCAACTATCCTCGTCATCGTTTCCACCCTTCCTCTTCACCCCACCAGCGGGCTTTCGCCTTTCTTTCCTTATTCGAAGCTCGCGCGGCGGCGTTCTCAGACTTCCAGCTGAAGAATTCAACTTCTCCGCGAACTATCGCGACGAAATTTTTTTTCCCCGACGATAGATTCAAAAAAAAAAAAAAAAAAATTCGATAAACCGAAAGAAAGAAGGACGTCGCTGCGTCGTCGGTGTTGTTCCGCGCAGCGAACGATTTCTTCAGCGATATTTCGCGTTTCATTTGTTTATCGAGATCGAACTCTCGATAATGATTTAAATGATAGATTTAAAAAGCACGATGTTACTTTAATAACGAATAACTTCACTATGGCGATTGCCGCGAAAGTTGGACTTTCACGCGGACGATTTTTCACTTTTGCGTCATCTGTTTATCGCGATAAGATTTTCGACAATAACTCAGTATATTATCTTATATAGTGTTATTTTGTACAGTGTTATTTTGTATATATTATATATTATTATAGTGTTATTTTGTATCAATGTAGTATTATATATATTATATACAATTATTTATGTTATATTATATTATTATATATATTATGTATATTATTATTATATATATTATATACGATTATTTATATTATTATATTATGTATATTATATACAATGTAGTATGTAGTATTATATATAGTAGTATTATATATATTAGTAGTATTATATATATTATTATAGTGTTATTTTGTATCAATGGTATAGCGATCGATAACGTTGCAATTGTTAACTTTTAGACACGTACATCCAACGTTTGCGTTGATGTTTCGTGTCATTTGTATCGTTGTGACAAAATTCTCGATAATGGTTTAAAACGAATGAAAAAGTACGATATTACGTTTTTATTATTATAAAAAGAAATTGACAACTTCACTGTAGCATTGTGTAACGATTATCACGTTTAGAAACATGAATTCAATTTTGTATCATTCATTTATTGCGATAAGACTCTCGATAAAAATTTAATAATAACTGCGATATTATAATACTCGCTTATTATAATTTGACATTAACGCCACGACAACGAACGACGCACATAACTTTCATAGCGTAAATTTGCAAATTCTCAGCGGAACTTATCGATCCTTGGTGAAAAGTCATTTTCAAAATACATAGCTAAGTTGTTCTAATATTAATTCTTGTTAACTATATCAATAGATCGTGAATTAACTTAGCTAACAGATTAGATTAATAGATCATGATTGGATTAACAGATCAATGAATAAACAGAATTGAAATAATAAAAAAGTGAAAGCAGAGATTATCAATGTATCTACAATGTAAACGAACACGAGAAACAGTAAGAAACGAGCTCGATGGTAATTCTCGATTATAATCCCTTAGCACCGGTCATACATATGTGATTCGCAAGCTTGATGATCATGCTCTCACGCATTGAAATCACGCCTGTGTGAGGAATTCAGGTGTTGGAACATAATTAACCTGTTAACTCGAGAATTACTTGATCAGAAACCACCCTTGCGCATGCAATTCCCAATCCATACGGAAACAGTTTCATCAGTCCGTGATCTATTACTGAAATAAACGACGATAATATAATTGATATATAAGATGGATAATGTCGAAAAGATAAAGTAAAATACAAGGCCAATTTGGAAATGATTAAATCATCAGCCACAATCGCTATCTTTGAATGAGCGATGACGCAAAGAAACATTTTTCACGTAACGTGAATGGTATCGGAGAACTCAAGGTCATTGTTTTCCGGAGTTTTCAAGGTCAATCGTAAAAATTCAAACGTCTGTAATAGTAATAATAATAATAATAAAAAAAATTGTTTTCATGACTAAATTCATCACAGTCTTGAAAATTGGAATCTTCTTTTTGCAATTCTCTGTACGATTCTTTTTTTACAATTTTATCGAACATTGAACATTGAACATCAAGACTGGACGACGAAATGTTCAATTCAGGGATCCTTTGAATTCTCAAACTTGAATTTCAATAAATTGAAAAACAAATCGTGCACCGTTTCAACTTCAGTCGTTAAAATGATGGTGGATCCTAGTTAATAGAAAAGAAAAAAAAAAAATTTTTTTTTCAATTCTCGATCAAGTGGATCGTCAGATGATCTTCTTTCACAAAGTTGTGCAACTTTTACGTTGTCATTGGTACAATTCGCAGACCTTTGAGTCTGTACGAGCATGTAAATAAACATGTTTACTATAATAGTATTTTGTATAAGAGTATAATAGTATAATAATAACAACAACAATTTTACGACAGCAAAGTATGTACAGATACGTGTTGAAGACGAAGAAAGAGAAATTTACAGAGAAAGTGAAAGTGAAGTAGAATCAGCCGAGTCGTTGAGAAAGTCAGGCAGTAGTATAAAACACAACAACACGAACTTAATAGTAGTAAAGGCGAATTTTCAACGGATTTTATCTGAAATTTCGGCCGGTGAATTGGATGACAAACTCTGCTATTACGAAGCGGCTTAGAAACTTTTGTCGAATAATCCCGGATGATCCAGTTGGCCCCCCCTCCTCACGTCGCCTCGTTCCAAATCTTGACCGGTCCTTCCTGCAAACTTCAACGATACGATTTCGGCTTGCCTCTCGAGCTACGAGGTCCTTTACGAGTTTCAACTTCCTTCCACACGTGTTTCGTCTGTCTCGCTTCGGACGAAGCAAGGGAAAATGGGACTCGGTGCCTTTGAAAAAAGTTGCCAAGAATTCTCTTAATCCTCTGCGAGACTGTCCTTATTGCATCGAAGCGCGCGTGGACGTCAATCCACAGCATGCGACAATATCGACCGGTAATTATCGCGGTCGTTAATCGATAAGTTCCATGATGGCTTTGTGACGCCATCTTGGCCGGCAATTTGATCTGAAATCCGCTCTGCTTTCAAGCTAGATCATCCTCGTTTCAATAATTTCATTTACATTCGTTTTAAATAGTATCGATTTTTCCTTATATCTTCGTCTAATCTATTTCAATGATAATAACCTCCGTTAGTTTTTGGAGTTATGGTGAAGTTTCATTAACGAAACGAAGAGAGGCACATAATGATCCTTGAAAATAAAACGGACACCGGAGATAAAAAAGATATTAATCGTACGTGTATGTCGAAAAATTATTAGTATTGGAAGATTGTGCTGAATAACTTTCAGTATCTTCAAACAACAGAAATATTCGAGGACGAAGTTATTGGATCACTCTCATTGTTTAATTTATACGATCGCTCTTTAACGATTGATTGCTCGTCAATCAATATTGACCATACTTAATAGATAATACTAAAAGTAAAGCGCGTAATACTTGGAGAGAGAAACGATATAATTTCTAGGTTATAAAGAGTTTGATAAGTTTTTTATCATGCTTATTGCCCTCGTTCCGCTTCCTTTGTAAACGTACCCACTTCCCTTCTTCGCCATTCGTATAAACAAAAACTCATTAGCAAATTAAAAAAAAAAAAAAAAGAAGAAGAAAAAGAAGAAGGAAAGGAAAAAAGGGAAGAATGAACTTTAATTTATATTGCACTCACCTCCTCGTGTTCTTTATGAAATCGCTCCTTCTTTCTCAGCGCCTCTTGAACTTTCAACTGGAAAATACAAACAGACGAAAAGATTTCGCTATGTATAATATCGATACGATTCGCTACTATAATATCGTAGTTGAGTATAAGGAAGAAACACGCGAGCAAAATGTAGCAAAATTTTAGAAGAAATTTTTTCCGCGAAACAAACGTAAACGCAAATGCAATTTTTTTCGACGTTTCTAAACGAACAGATTACGATGAAAATTGTTAAATTTTCGAAGAAATTTTTAATTTCTTCGATTATCTTCGATAAATTGAAAACTGTTTCGTTTACAAGTTACAAATATGTTGTAAGTATAAATAAAAAATCGTACCCTGTGTATCGTTTCCTCGAAGCTGTTCGGTTGGCCACCATTCATCTGCAAGTATCTTAATCGATCGTAATCTCTCGGATCCACCATCGAGCGTAAAATCGTGTGACCCATGTCTGGCCCCGGGCCCAGTCCACTTTGTAACACGCTGTCTGGCGTGTCCACCTGTAATCAACAAACGGAATAGCTTAAAATCATTGACCACAGCAAATTATTGAAAATCACTTGCGCCTAAATTGCAAATCTCTTCGTGTATCAACCGAATAAAAATTATAAATTATTCGAAGCGATGAAGATAATTCCTAAAAAAAAAAAAAAAAAGGTAAAAGAAAAACTCGAAAACAGCAGCACAGTAATTGCGAATGGAATATAACTGGGTAATCGGGTTAAACAAAATGAAACAAATGACAATTGCAAAATAGAAAACGAGAATTCGCGAGGTGTAACAGAGAGAGAGTGAGAGAGAGAAAAAGGAAACATTTTCACGTAAAGATTATTATCTCGCGGCTGAAATTTAATTAAATCGCGTGGCATTTATGTTAAACGGATTAAAGCCATTTGTTTGCGTTCACAGGCTGAACTTCGCAAATACAGCGGCGGAGTGGTACAATCTCTAACACCGAATAATTCCAAGAGGCAAGACTGAGAATTTACGTGATTGTTCCCTGTTTACCGGTAGCTTGTTGACTTTTATCGTACACAATAGGATTCAGGTGAAGGGGAAAAAGTGAACATATTAAACCAGCGCTCCATCTTCCTAAAGACTACGTACATCAAGCGGTGCAAATCAATACTTGATAAAACATATCTGATGTAATATATATCCCGCTGAGAAGTTGCAATTTATACGTACCAATTTATTTCATACTCTACATGCTGTTATAAATTATAAATTTGTAAATTTATAAAGAAATTATTTCATCCTGTACATACTATTGTAAATTATAAATTTGTAAATTTATAAAGAAATTATTTCACATTGTACATACTATTATAAATTATAAATTTATAAATTATAAATTTTTAAATTTATATCCCGTTCATTTTCTACAATTACAAAATTTTGTATTACAAATTTTGTATTATTATATATTTTATAGTATCATTGTATATATAATTATATAATTAATAATTAATAATCAATTATTAATATATAATATATAATTATATAATTAATAATTATAATTACAAAATAATATATAATTAATAAATATTATGTATTTTTATAATATATAATTATATATTACAGAAACATATAATTCTATAATTCTAATTACAAAATTTTGTATAATTACAACATTGTATCAAATTCGAGTTTTTATTAATGCCATGCGTAATGTACTGTTTGAAAGACTTTGGAAAATTAATGCAGTCTATCTGTTTTCGTTGGTCTATGTATTAAATGATAAATATTATTATATTAAATGAATGGTTCCCTTTAATTTGTAACTTGTGCAAGGACGCTTTAATGACGAATTATAATAAACACGAAGATTTCCAATAATAAATCTCCGGGCGTGCAAACTCGTACTTTAACAGGCCATTTATTTGTATTTCGTTTATTTCTATTTCATTTATATATATATATATATATATATATATATATATGTGTGTGTGTGTGTGTGTGTGTGTGTGTGTGTGTATACTTATACTTTATATAATTATAATATTATATTAAATTCTGATTTTCATTAATGCCCTCTGTAGAAAGAATTACAAAATTAATGCAGTTCATATTTTATGTATTACAGAAATAAATGTTAATACACACGACGCTACGAATTTCGTGAGAGATTACAAATATACAGGAATTCTCTCGTGAGAAAGCTCGTCGTATTTTAATACCGTAACACTTATATTTGTATCTCTGTTTTATAAACTCGCGAATTTATATAATCAGAATGTTATGTTAAATTCAAGTTTTCATTAATACCACGCATCCTGCAGAGAGAAAGAGAGAGAGAGAGATAATCACAAAATTAATGCAGTCTACGTCCGTTTTATCACGTTTCCGTTATTTCACACGTTAAAAAAAAAATAATAATTATTACACATAACATAAATATACGAAACGGGCGCAGGGACAGTTTCGCGACGACGAGTCACGATGAGATACAAAGATTTCCAATAACAATATTTCCCAGGCGTGCGAAAACACGCCGAATTCAAAAGAACAATTCGAATTCGCCAGTTTCCACAGCGAGAAAACTTTTCCGGATCATCCGGCAATTTTTTACGAGTTCTCGGTACTTGAACGGAGGACAAAAACCAGACGCGTTGCCGGGGTTGCTGGTTTATCATGCGGCCATTTCAGAATCCATCAACAGGATAACGTCCCCCGTATAAATCCGTCATAGACGTGAAACGCCACTAACGTGCAGTTAATTCTAGGAACTGCGGCCGCAACCGGATGAAAACCACAAGCCAGTAAAAATCTCTTGTACGAAGAGAGAGAGAGAGAGAGAGAGAAAGAGCGTTTCTCTTATTAGCGTACTTTTGGCGGGGATGTTGGTGGGCGAAGGGTGGGGGGGGGGGAGAGGGGGGAAAGAAATTCATCTGCTGAACTTTTGGACTCTTGGAAGTCGACAAACCCTTCCGGTTGTTACGAGTTTGTAACAACACACCTGAAATTCTTCCGGCAGAAATTTATTTTATTATCGAATCGGGAAAGGAGGAGGAAAGCGGAGAAATCGGTCGGTCGCGCAATATCGAAGCATATTTAGGTTTCAGCGAAGTTGATATTAAACTTATAAATACTTGGCAACTTTTCATTTTCTGGAATTCCGCTTCCGGTTCACTGTTTGCGATTAAATTGGCAAGACAAGCGGCCGATGGAGATTACGAGCATGCGCGCGTGTTGTTAAATGTTGCTGCAGCGAACGAGCGTGCATGCACGACCACGTACAAATGAGAGAAAATCATCAGAAAAGTCGATAATTGCAAAAAGTAGATCGTCTAACGATCAATGGTCTAATTTTCAAGTGCGACGGACTCTACATCGACGGACGTGAGTTTTCTTTCAGGGATGGCTTTACATCATGCAGATGTAATTGAACAATTTTTTTTTTTTGGTTAATTGGTTACTTTGGACTTTTTTTTAAAAGTATAACTGTTGAAACTGTTGAATACTAGAAAATCGAAGAAATCCTAACATTTCGTATAAAAGAAACTTCCAAGCAGCAACCATTGTTCATTTTATTTCATTCAATGAGAAAGTAACAAACCGAGAAATAATTACAGTTTCACTCTAATCATTTCAATTGATAATTTTCCTAATTATCGGGCAGAAAAATACGGCTCTGCCCGTATGATATAATATTATAAAAATATTATAATATTATAATAATATTAATATTATAAAAATGTTACTCAATTGCAGTTAACACTCAAGTTCGCGAAGCAAATTTATGGTAAAATTCGTTTTCATCTCATTTCCTCTTGCGATATATTTCACAACGGGATACAACACCGAGATATGATAAATATAACAAAGATGGCGACAATATTCTTTGCTCTAATTTACAATTACCGTAGTTATACCGGCGCCTAGATTATATTAATCCAGAGACAACGATAATGCGAAGAACAGTCCATAAATCTCTCTGGTACGTTTAATTTCAGCTGGTGCAAAAAATATACGTACGTATATATTTTTTTATATCTTTTGTTCGTTCCATCGAAGTTAAATGGTGTAACGCGCCATTACGACGGGCCATTACGATGTCCTTCGCTGAAAAATTTCGGACAGAGTGAAAGGATAAAAAATAAATTGTCCTTATCCAGTGAACGAGAATTCGAGAATTGGAAACTATCGAACAAATCATGAAAATTGAATCGGTTGAACTGATTTACGGAAAATTTCCAGTCCTCTCGATTTGTAGGTATTTTTTCTTTTTCCCTTTTCTCTTTTTCTTTAAATAAAAAATAAATTCATAAGAAAAATAATTCACGAACTTTCAAGTTTAATAAATTGTTCACTGTAATAAGAGGGATTATACACGCAACGAGGTTATGGAAAAAACCGGGGCTGGCAAATTCAAGATTGGATTCCACTGGAATGTATACTTAAGTCTAAGCGTGTGTTCTTCAATATTGGAAGCTGGCACCGCAAAAATTCTAGTCAGGGATCTAGGATAAAGGTGCTTTTTCAATAAAGAATCCCCTAAAGTTCCCCTTCATTGGTTATTGGGTATTGTCCCTACAAACGAAACAATAGTTTCACAAACGGGATGTCCGCTCGACAATTTATACTATAGATATTAAATTGCATCGAAATACAATTTCCCAATAGGTCTCTCATTCTTAAATACAAGTGCAACACTGTCTTCTTGAAGATGTTATTAACTTTACGATGTTGTATAAAATTTATTGAATTCCGGCAGCGTGAAGCAATTATTATAAAGAAATTACGAATTTTATTATAAAATTTAGAACAAGCAAAATATATATTTGTCGATATTATAACAACCATTTAATATTATGAAATTCGGAACAGGCAAAACATGTGCCGGAATATATTTATTAATGTTACATCGAAATGTTGGAATATTTCTTAATATTATATAAAAGATTACATACTTTAATATTGTGAAGTTTAGAACATGCGTTCAATATATATATATATATACTTCTCAATATTACGTAAAAAATTACACATCTTAGTGAAATTCAGGCGGTGAAAATGTGTTCAAAATAAACTGAGTTGAAGTCAAACTTGCAGCAACAAGAGGTAGCATTATTATTATGAAACAATCAGGCTGAACCATTCTATCGAGGAATACGCCGGCGAATAGAATGTTGCTACACGAAAATTTTCTTAGAGGGACACGTTATTCGAGGCACGCGGTTTCCAGTGCAAAATTACAAAAGCAGCGACCGCACAAAATGCACGTCCTTCGATATCCCGGGCAGGTATTGCAAGAGGGGATTCTGGTCACGAGCCTCGACATGTCACTCAAGTAAAAGCGTTTTACAGCGAAGAAATCTGTGGCTTCCTTGAATCTGACGAAGATATTGCGACAATGTTGTAAATTTCGCTGGAAATTGCTGGTAAATGCACGTAGATGAAACGTCCTTTCTTCCTTTTTCTCGTCATCTCGGAAAGACACGATTAATTAAAAAAAAAAAAAAAATAGTGCGAGGACTCTCCGAAATTTAAAATTCTTTCCTTGCGAAAAGATCGAACAAAGAGGCTTGATAATCATTGAAAAAGTGGAAAATTTATGAGACATAGATTATACAGTCTGATATAATGTAATAATATTAATAATGAAATATATAAATAAAATGTAATAATAGTATTATTTTCATCGAAAGTATTCTATCTTTCTTCTCTTGCATTAATTGATTTCGTGAATAATCGATTAATTAAAAAAAGAAAAAAAAATAGTGCGAGGACTCTCCGAAATTTAAAATTCTTTCCTTGTGAAAAGATCGAACAAAGAGGCTTGATAATCATTGAAAAAAAAAAGTGGAAAATTTATGAGACACAGATTATACAGTTTGATATAATGTAATAATATTAATAATGGAATATACAAATATAAAATGTAACAATAGTATTATTTTTATCGAAAGTATTCTATCTTTCTTCTCTTGCATTAATCGGTTTCGTGAATAATCGAATAATTAAAAAAAGAAAAAAAAAATAGTGCGAGGACTCTCCGAATTTAAAATTCTTTTCTTGCAAGAAGATCGAACAAAGAGGATTGATAATCATTAAAAAAAGAAAAAGTGGAAAATTTATGAAACACAGATTATACTGGCTGATATAATGTAATAATATTAATAATGAAATATATAAAATATAATAATAGTATTATTTTTATCGAAAGTATTCTATCTTTCTTCTCTTGTATTAATCGCTTTCGTGAATAATCAACTCTTATTGCCAGGGTCGAATAATTTGCTTCACAGTGTAACAAATGAATCGTTGTATTTTTCGGAGTTGCTCGCATAAGAGGAAACAGCTTCAATAACTCGGGAACTGCGCGGCTGACTTCAATATTTCTGGAGTCAAATTTTATAGGTCCTAGGGGCCTTTACATATGTGTCACGGTTGATTCATATTCATACTCCGTTGGGGTTGGAACGAGGGTCGACTTACAAATTTCAAACGGCAACCTATATAAATTTCTTTATAAATACCACGTTTTAATCTTCCGATTTGATCTTGCATCAACGTATATTACCGAGCCTCTGCAATTTATGCGAGAGACGATGAAAGAAATGTTTCAAAGTATGTTGTTCAACGACAAAAAAAAATTCTTCATTTAAATTAAGTGAATTAATGCGAGAATTAAATGTTTTAACACGTTTTTAAATATTCTTACCACGAACCATCAACAATGTTAAAAACACGAAAATCACTGGAATTCGGGAATTACGCATATTAAAAAATCAGGGGATGAGATGAGATATTTTCGTTTTGAACAGTGATATTACTTGGTAA
Source organism: Tetragonula carbonaria (assembly GCA_032399595.1). Classification (NCBI taxonomy): domain Eukaryota; kingdom Metazoa; phylum Arthropoda; class Insecta; order Hymenoptera; family Apidae; genus Tetragonula; species Tetragonula carbonaria. The sequence continues at coordinate 8,064,089 of JAUCRC010000005.1, read as the reverse complement.
ATATATAAAGATCTGCAGAAATATAGATATTTTATAGTATTTTTAGCGGAAAATATAATTGAAAATCGATAACGGTGAAAAATTATCGATTGTTTAAACTGTTATAAAAGAAAATTATGTTAACAAACCACACTAAAGATCTTCACTTTCACAACCGTGAGTTTATTTCTCTCAGAAATCATTTTACATTGTGTAATAAGTTTTTTGCTTAAAAATTGTAAAAGTTCAAACGTCACAAAAACATTTTAAATATATTAAATATTGTAACGTATTAAATTATAACGTATTAAACATTATAACATAATGTTATATAATATATTATAACATATTAGATCTACAATCATTTCGAAGTCTCTCTCCTTTGTACTGTTGAACTTTAAACATTAAATGAGTTAAAATTCAAGGAATCTTAACACAACCGACCAGTAGCCTATTAATCGGCTACTATTTACCGCTATCGGTCGGTAAAGTGTTAATGTACAAAATTCGATAAAACAGCGAATGAAAATCGTACGGACAAAGAGAAAATATCACACTTCAAGATCATTGTGACTCTAGTCACGGAGAAAATTTTTTCATTACTTTTAGACGTGTTTCTAATTTTCATAATTGTCGAGAGACAAAAATATCTTCACTTTCCTACTAGCTACACGATGTAAAATCACTTTTCGAACAACAAGCAACGTTGCCAACATCACGAAAGCAAAGTGTTGTTTTTATAAATTTATAACAATTTTAATCATCTTCGCTGTACTTTGTCGCATGAATAGAAAATAGATATTTAACTTTCTTAGAAAAAAAATATATTTCTATAAAAATTGAAGATTGACGAAACAAGTGAAGAAATCGGCTGTAGGAATAAAAGTGGTATATGAACGCAAGGTGTATGCGGTTATAAAGAAACTAGAAAACTAGCCTGTGGCGGCAAAATCGTGACGGTGGTTTCTGTTTACCAAAAGGATGGGGGAGGAGGGGCGCGTAATCTCTGCAAACGTCACCGAAACTACGTAGACGTCGAGGACTATGTGTGTATATCGTAACTACCTAATAAAACTCGAATCTACGACGTGGCGTCGCGACGGCTCGCGTTAATGTCTCGCGAGACAGGCGACGAGTTAGGCTACGTGACATTGACACGTTGCGGGGAGGGGGAAATCGTTGACGCGGTGAACGCGGAATTTTCACGTGATAAAACGCGGTATGCACTATACCGCGAGCAAATCCCTTATTGAAGAGTGAAAATTTTATTTTCCTCTCCGCGGTGGAACAGTGATCTTAACATTCGTTCCCCCCCCCCCCCCCCCTCCCGGGGAAAATTAAATTCTTCGTGATGTTAGAATGTTTCTGGAGACTGGTGGTTGACTAGACGTCTATTGTTCGTCTTCCATTCTGCCACCCTGTGTTTGTTCCACACGCAATGTGATTGGAAAAACCTGAGAAACGTAAGCCTAAGTATCGAGGGGAAATTGGGACAAATGGAATTTCAATAAAATGTTCGAAAACGTCTGGAGGAAGTATCAAAACGTTGGAGTCTAAGAGAAGAATCGAGGGGAAACTGGGCCAAATGGAATTAAAAAAAGAAAAGAAAATTTAGAAAAAAATTTAAGACGTTAAGAAAAATGTGATGAATCGAGGGGAAATTGGAACAAATGAAATTAAAAAAAGAAAAAAAAATTTAGAAAAAAATTTCAAAATATAGTCTAACAAGCGTAAACAAAATATTAAGACTGTCTTAAGACAAATTAAAAAAAAGAAAAAATGAAAGAAAAAAATTTGAACGTCTAAATGCAGTCTAAGTAAAATATCAAGACTACGTTAAGAAAAATGTGATGAATCGAGGGGAAATTGGAACAAATGAAATTAAAAAAAGAAAAAAAAATTTAGAAAAAAATTTCAAAATGAAAAGAATGGAAGAAAACCTAAGAGAAGAATCTAAATATTAAAAAAAAAAGAACAAAAAAGAACAAAAAAAAAAGAAATAAAATAAAAAAGATGGAATTCCAGTAAAGATCGTTTGAATATTACTGAAAAATTGCTTCGAGTTATTATACTTCGAATACTTCAGATATTTTTGCATATTACACATGTAGTCCGTGCATCTTCAAATTTTTCGCGAATGAGTAAAAATCCAGAGATAACTGTGAAATATTATTTTGCTTTTGAAGAAGTGGACGGTCTTCTTGCGATATCGCTTTATTAGATAAAATTTGTATGTACACAGATGTGTATACACATAGATGTTGTGTGTATATACTCGCACACATAGGTATCTTTCGGTCGATGGAGAATCGTTCGCGATACATCGATGCAAATGAAACAGCGTGGCTCGTCGAAAAGAGCTATGGTTCTCGTCAAAATGTTTTACGCGATATGGAAGATATATGTCATCAGTATGCAATCATATTTCATGCAAATTTAGCAAGCCGTCCCGCGACAAGTAGTTCGCAATGCCGATTTCACTACATTTTGCCACGACAATTGAACGGATGATACACATATCCATTTTGTCGCTTTTCATTCTTTCCCTCTGTACGAATATATCAATGAATTTGTATGAAATATAAATGTGATCTTCTATTCGTGAATTCGTGAAGATAATGTTAGATATTTCTTTTAATGTTAAACATCAAATGTTAAATAGTTTTGCACCTTTTCTCGTCTGTAGAGTTTTGGAAACGAATATTGATGAAAAAATATTTTTAGGATTCTTTGAAATTTACTTTGGTCTTATTACTGTTTATTTTTGATTTTAATTTGTCAACGAATATTGATAAAAAAATATTTTTAGGATTGTTTGAAATTTACTTGGTCCTATTACTTGGTCGATTTTTTGATTTCAATTTGAACGGTGATAGTTTCGTTTGTTAAAAATAAAATACACTACGATAATAGAAAAATGAATAAAAAGTCAATTTCACAAAAATAAAATTCGTTTCATGAAAAGAAAATATTTCAAATAATTTCACTACTGTACGAAAGATGAAATAAATAGATTTATCCACAAATTATCAGACATTGAATACATAAAAACAGATAAAACAAAGAAGATTCATTCGCAGATCATTAAAGTTAAATGTATAGAGATATCTTGGATAAGATTTATCCACGACTTGTCAGACATTAAATAGACGTAGAATATATTGAATAGACGGTACAGTGAACAAGTAGATTTATTCACATTTATTCATATTTATTCAAGTTCATTCACATTCATTCACATTTATTCAGACATTAAATAAACGTAGAATGTATTAAACAAGTGATACAGTGAAAAAGTAGATTTATTCACATTTATTCAGGCATTATATAGATGTAGAATACATTAAACAAGTAGATATATTCACAACTCGTCAGACATTAAGCAGGTATAGATATAATCAAGCAGTGATACAATTAGTAGATTTATCCGCGAGTGATCAGACATTAAATAAATGTAGTGTGAACTATATTGTGAATTTTATGAACAAGTAGATTTATCCATAACTCATCAGATATTAAATAAATGTAGATATATTGAAGCAATTAGTAGATTTATCCACGAGTGAGCAGACATTAAATGAATGTAGTGTAAACTATATTGTGAATTTGATGAACAAATAGATTTATCCACAACTCGTCAGACATTAAATAAATGTAGATATATTGAAGCAATTAATAGATTTATCCACAAGTGATCAGACATTAAATAAATGTAGTGTAAACTGTATTGTGAACAAGTAGATTTATCCACAACTCGCCAGACATCAGATGTACTGGTGCAGCGATAGAATCAGTAGATTTGTTTGTAAGTGATCGGACAGACATCAGGTAAATTTAGTACAAATTATACTATTTCGTGATTCTTAATTTTCCATTGTACAACAATAATATACGTTCTAATATTTCATTTACAATTCTGTTACGGATTCTGGCCATTGTTCCAAGAAACATAAAAGATTAATTTTGACCGTAAAACAAGAAGTTTCATACACGAGTATAGATCGTCGCAGTGGCTGCAACTCGTTTCAAGGCTATTTCTATGCCGGCAAAACAGCCCTTTTAGAATAATATACGCGTAATTAGTTGTAACCGATTTAATTAAAGTTGAACCGTTTAAACGGCACGCTTCCCTCTGTGAAACTCGCAGATAAGCGAAAACATAGTTAAGCCAAACAGTTGGATGACTAAGCGTATTATCATTTAGGTTCTTTATAACTATAACTGTTTGCATAACGTGGCAAACACGGTAGAACTTTGATTGTCAAGCTGAGGCGACAGCCTTGCGCAACGACAGTCAGATGCTGTCGTGAAGATCGAAGAATGATCTGCGTATTTGCACATCGATGAAAATTTCTATTCAACGTGGAAGTGTCATGTTGTAAAAATTTAGAAAAAAAAAATATTGGAAAAATGAATTTTGGGGATTGAAAAAAATCCAGAAAATAATTGACGCCAGAATATTTAAGAAAAAAATTCATTTTTAATTAACATTCAAACTCCGATTTTTCTTCGAGTATCTAGAAAATTATTGACTTGTTAACTTTAATGATTTCTGGAAAGTCTGAAGATTTCTGAAAAACTCAGCGAAGACATCACAGAAATTCGACAATCATCAATCCGCCACCATTCAGTGTCATTTTCAAAGTCGATCGAAGCGACTTCGAGAGATCGGATTCGAGGAGAAAGGGAAGTTCAGCTCGCGGTTGCAGAGCATTGTTTCCTTTTTTTCCACTTTTCGGCAGCCGGTCTCGCGAATTTATTCGCGTGTGTGCATTCACGGGGCGACAGTTTACAGAGATCAATTCTAAACTCTGGGCTCTGTGCACGCGCGCGCGCCTGATCGATGCGCAACGTATTTAAATTGCGCGTAATTCAGTAATAAATTAACGCGTTGAATCTCGACTGTGTAATTTACGCGCAACGGTTCATTTTCGTTTTACGCTTTTATCGTGCGCCGCGATCAGCGATTTTGAGCGCGAGGCAGCGGGAAATGCACAATCAACGAATTATTCGTCCGAGGTGCATTGTTCTTTTGTTTTTTTTTTTCTATTTTTTCTTTTTTTTTTTTTACATGTTAATGATGAGCACCGATTCACCCCGATAACGATTTATATTATAATATTAATTATCGCGCGTACGCGTGCGATTCGTCAACGCTCGGTTCGCGCGCCGCCTGTTCCCCTTAAACAAATAAACGCCGTTTAAATGATGCTCGCGAAATAAATTTACTTACTCTGCCGGCGTCTGATAAATTCGGCTACTTTCGTTTAAAAGCGATATTTTATCACTTATCTGTGACAACGAGTCACCCCAGATTTATAGACCAGGGCGTTTCTATGGCTAGGACGCTTCTCATGATAATTTCCTTGCCACGTTCTCTTGATCGTTCGTGTAATTACCGTCCCGAATGTTGAAGGGGCTGGCTTGTTAAAATAAGAACAAGTTGATCGTTGTACGCGATAAAAATCTTCATCGATGATTAAATTCTTCCAATAATCGCAGTTAACGATTATATTCCAACTGCGTTGGTTGTTAATCGTAAATTAAAACGATTTAATATCTTTGTTCATTGAATACCTTTTAATCGTTAAGATAATTTCTCTAATTTAACCATTAATTAATAATTAAGTTACTACTGGAATACCTCGCTAACGATCAACTGCTGAAATTTTTTTTACAGTGAAACTAAAGTTTTCTGAAATAATATTAATGCCTGACTAACATCGAAATAAAGTTTTTTTTTATTACTTTGAAAGTAAGTTCAAAGTAAGTTAATTATGGTTGTAGACTTCTCGACCAGTATCGAACCAGGAATATATTTTATTTCGACTAATTGCAAGTATCTTAAATGCTTTATTACGATTCAAATGAAATTATAGCCAAATTCGATATAACAAACAAGAATTGACCAATTGGCGCTATTAATCGATTAAGTCGAACGTCGACTTTTTTTCGACGACTAATTCCCGCCAATGAACGATCGGCGATTAATTTTATTTATCGACTAAGTCAACCGCCGATTTTTCGACGATAAATTTCCTTCAATGAACGATCGACGATTAATTTTGTTTATCGGCCAAGTCAACCGCCGATTTTTCGACGATTAATTTTATTAATCGCGAACGTTGATCAAACCGCGAATTTTAATCGATTAAAAGTGCCGAACGTCTGCTGTACGCCAGCTATTGAGCATCATAGTAGACAATATTAACCCTTTGCCGTCAACAAACTTTTCTTGCATCGGCTGCCAGCAATTTATTTAGAAAACGTAATTTCAAATGAAAATAAAATGATACAGCATTAGGAAATAATCGTTCAAATGGTGTTTAACACGAAATTGACTATATCTTTCCAACGTGTGTTATCGTTTAAATTTAAAGCAATCACCAACGTGCATCGTGCGTTTGCTAGAACAAGTACAATGATACACAGTTTCAATTTCTGGAAGAACAATATTTTTCAGTATCTTTTCAATTCTCGTACGAAGCAACAAGAAGCCCAGTTTACGTAAATTATTCCGACGAGTGCCAATCTTGAGAAATTTCTTCTTACGTCGTAATTAGCAGCTTTCTCTGCAGGCTTTTTGTTCAGATTTATTATACTACTATACATCGTATTAAACAACGTGTGCCAAATGTATACGTTCATTATAATTACCAGCAAATTATAAAAAAGCGAAAGTGTTGGCTAGATTTTCCCTTAGAAGAGACAGTGAAAAGTGTTAGGCGGTTGTATCTTCTCGAAAGACAAAATCAGGTATCAGAAATAGAATCTCTTAGATTCTAACCATTTGCACTTCGAACAATTTTTGATATGACTTATCAGCAACTCCGAGTCATTTTTACTATCGGCTAGCAGCTACTCCAGACTATTTTTGGAATATTGAAAATCTTGCTTTGTCATGAAAAAAAAAGAAACGTGAATACATTTTTAAAAATATGTTTTATTAATACAGCATAATTAGAAAAATATACGCATTCTTGGCTTATCAGGACAAGTATCGCAGCATTCACTCGTTAACACTATTCCTACCACGACCGGTCAAATGGACGTTTTTAAAATTTCGATTAGAATTTCCTATGTACAACGTAATTAAATCGACTTTAAACTTCACGATACTTTTCCTCCAATATACGTATAATACATTTTCCAATATTCACTTCTTTTTTCATTATTCATTTGTTGAGAGAAATTTGTAGTCTGTCTTACCTACCACGACCGGTCATTTGACCGGTAAAACGATTTATATCTTTTTGTAATAGTATTCTCTCAAGGACTCGATTCCAAAGCTATAAAGTCGTTACAAACGAAAGGCAATGCAGTTGTGGCATGATTTTAGGCCGAAAAGTGCCTTTCAGGGACTGATTTACGGCACTTTTAAGTGTTTTTTGCTCGCTTATCGGCCTCGCGGTGTTTATTTGCCTGATTAGTATCCGAAGCGGTCCAGAACCTCGGATTTTTTTACACCGTCTTATCTACTATGACTGTAAAATAAATAGAAAATGCGGTGAAAAATAAAACGTACATTATATACTTCTGAATGAAAGAAACTATATTTTTATACTGTCAAATTGGCTTTCATCTTCATTCTATATTCTAAAAAATATAAGTTGTGCTGAAGACCGGTCATTTGACCGGTCGCGGTAGGAATAGGAATAGTGCTAGAGGCTTCAGAGCAATTATCTCAGAATCAACCTTTATCGTAATATATCGTTGAACACCGTGTCGATAAAATAACCAATCATGTAGAATTTACTCGCGTAATTGATGCAACAAAATCGTTCGTAGCAACTGTTCTCTAAAAACATATATTTTATCAAGTACGTACGACAGAATCTGTGGGAAAATCGCCATCGAAAATGCCTTAACGCATCATTGTCTGGCAAAAGTTGGAGGACGTAAGTGACAAGAGTAGCGGAGCGAAAACTACAAACGGTGCGATAAATCGTTACATTTCCCAAATGTAAAATTACTAAATCTCATTTGATGGAATTTTACTGCATCTACTAGCAACGTGAAGCTCAAAAAATGCGGTGAAAATGAATAAAATGTACATTATATACCTCTGAATGAAAGAAACTATATTTTTATACTGTCAAATTGGCTTTCCAGCATTTGACCTGTCGCGGTAGAAATAGATATACGTGAAGTGTCGGTAAAAATAGTGTTAAAGAAACAATGTTTCTTTTTGCTGCGGCGACAGCGGAGTGCAAAGGGCTAATAAATAGAATGATTTCAATGTTTCCAGTCGTGGGAACAGTTGGATTTAGAAGAGAGCAGCGATAAACTTGGACAGTGATGTTCTGGGACACGCGCGTGTTTGTTTGGTGTTGTAACCCAAATTGTATCTGCTGTTCAGCGTGTTACGGCAACGACTCGAAAGGGCAAGAAAATGTATCCTCTGTCTTCTTCCATTTACGCGTCAAAAAAGGCCACGCTCCGATAGCCCGCGCCGCGACAGCAGAAATCCAACCGACGTGACAGGCGAGTTATCGCCAAGGGAGAGGGCGATCATTAACAGGCTCGCGTCACTGTGTCTAATAATTTCCACAGCTTTCAATTTTTCTTCTTTCTTCCTTTTCTTTTTTTTTTTTTTTTTTGGCGCTGGCTCGGCGATGAAATTCACGCGAACGCGAAAAGATGGAGGCGGGTAAAGTCCGAGGAGGAAAAAGCAGAGAGCCCAAGAGCATTCAAATCAGGCTTGAAGCAACGCGAGGATAGAAGTGGAAAGAGAAATATTGAAGGAGAAGAAAGAAGTCGTCATTAAGGAAACGAACACGTGGAAAGGAGCCGTGGCTGAGAGAGTACGGGTCTTGAAGAGTTCGGCAGAGAAGGCTGAGAAGAAAGCAAAGAAGGACGTAGCGCAAGAAAAAGGGCGAGAAAGGGGCAATGGGGGAGGGGAGGGGTGAGGGGTGGAGGCGAAGGAAACGAAAGGATTGAAAAGGATCTTCGCCGGAGGCCCTGAAGGCTCGCACTGATATCTTGTTTAATTAAGCAAGACTCGAAAGTGCGGCCTGGCGTCTTGTCCTGGTAAGAGGCCGATCTATTGTGAAACACAAAGCTTCCATCGGACGGCACTCGCCACCAAAGAAAACCACACTACACCCGCCCACGTCTCTTTCTTCGCCACTCCTTTGCCTGTTCTTGGTCATCTCGCTCAACGAATACTCGCGCTGAGTCTTCCATATCCAGTAGTATCCAGTGGTAGCGATACGTACATACGTACGCAATGATAATAAATACGATAACAACGATATTCTTTTTTTCTTTTTTTTAAATCTTTTATTGTACAGTACCTTTGATTGTACAGCGATCGATGAAAGTCTTATGATAATTATTATATAACGTCGTTTATTGATGTTACATGTTATAAATATATATCACATCAACGTCAGTATATTATAAATGTAATATTTACATTTCTATGTGTCACGATAAATGTAACGTGTGATATATTACATTATAATCGTTGAATTTACACAACGAGGATAAAGTGTATGTTGACGAACTTCTCTTGAACAACGAATTTTTCTTTGAATTTAAAATTCACACTCCTGCACGCCGGATTCATTGAAAAGGAGAACAGAAGATGTGCCAAGGCGGATACTCGCCAGAAATTCTTCAATTTCTTTGTCAGAAAAACGCTCTGTCCGAAATTCTTCGATTTGTTCACAACGAAATTTAATCAGTTGAGAAGGAAGAAAGGAAGAAAAGGAAAAAAATTGTTAAAAGGAACATCGTCTACGTACGTGACGTGTGTATATATTTTATATACGCGCGCGAGTTTCGTTAAAAGTGGTTCATTAAAAGCAGCCTTGTAAACTTGGCCATGAAGGTGGCGGGAAATGGGAAGGATTGGAGGGTGGGGGGGAAGGGAAGCTCGGGCTTCTCCCCGCAACTTTCACGGAAATTGCTTATCCGCGCGGCGCTTTCTGGGCTGTCCATTTTCTCCGCAGGAAAACCGTTTATCCCACACTTTTCCCAATCGCTCGTGCTCCACCTCCGACACGTAATCAAGGATCGACACTTATCCCTGCACACGTTTCTAGCAAACTGGCCAGCAGCGAATCGGTATTGGTCGTTAGCGCTCGCAGCTTTTCGTTAGTCGTTTTAATCATGCCGTTCTGTTGCCTGCAGGTGCTAGCACCAGAGACAACAATTTCTCGATTGGAACGTGGCTTGCACGGTTCCCTTTCCCTATTGTACTATTTTTCGATGATAATTATTTTATCGCATTTTTGTTTTTTTTTCTTTTTTTTTTGGAATTGTTATTCCTTTTCTTTTCGTTTATTTGAAGTTCGTTTGGATTTGTTTTCAATCATTACTTCGTAGAATATTTCCTTTCGAAATTAATATTATCATATTTATTTTATATTTATAATATTATTATATTTTTATTTGTTTATTTACAGTTTATTGGGATTCGATGTTAAAGGGACAATCTTCGTTTCGTTGACTGCAGGTCATCAATTCCAGAGACAACAACTTTCAAATTAGAAAATGGCGTGTCCGCTTCTCTTTCCATTGTGTTATTTTCCAATCATTATTTTGCAGAATATTTTCTTTCGGAATTAATATATTTTTTATGTGTTATATTTTTTATGTGTTTATTTATTCAAGGTTTATTGGGATTTGAGTAGATTTCTAGATTATAGATGGAATATTCGTGATGGAACAGCCACTTATTGTTTACTTTGTCGGTGTACTAACACCGGAGACAACAATTTCTTAATTAGAAAGCAGCGTGTCTGCTTTTTCTCTCCATCGTGCTGTTTTCAACAGATAATTATTTCGTTCGTATTTTTTTAATTATCGTTCAAATATTTCGCTTGTTCAAAGTTCATTTAGATTTTTAGTAGATTTTCAGATCGTCAAAGGGACAGTCTTTGACAGAAGGGTTTGAAAAATGGAGAATAGCTTTTTTTTTTTTAAATTTACACAGCCTGCTGGCTAAAAAAGGTAAGCCTCGATGAAGCAATTTAAAAGATAAAAAACGAAAGAAAATGACAGTCTCTTCATTCAGAGACACCTTGTTCGTCATTGTCACAGCCTAAAGAGCAAACTTTGATGAATGAACTTGGGAAAAAAAAGAGTAACACGTAATACCATCGAAGGAAGTAATTTTTCCCCGAAAAATGATGCGAGAATTTTATTTGAAATTGCACGAGAAAAAAGGAAAAACGACCCTAACGCCCTGCGTTAGGTTTTACAACGATGCTACAGTTTGCTGAAGATTAGAATGAAGATCTTGTGTGCGGAGATGAATGATTACACAGGCAGAGCAAGGAGACGCGTGGCCGTCTAACTCGAAATGTTAGATTCTTGAGTTTTATGCAAGCAATTACCGACCTAACGAGCCCCGTTTTTCATCCCGCAACGAAACGAATACCGCTAAAAGTTCCCCTTTTCGACAAAGTAAATCGCCCCTGCGCCGGCAAGATTGTGCAAATGTATTCGTGTACAATTGCAACGTTTACACAGTACCATGGAAGCTGAAGGGATTCGCTGAAAATTCCCTCGTCGTGCGCTGAAACGGGACAAAACTGCGCGCGTGTAAACAAAAACCGAAGAAGAAGAAGAAGAAGAAGAAGAAGAAGAAGAAGAAGAAGAAGAAGAAGAAGAAGAAGAAGAAGAAGAAGAAGAAGAAGAAGAAGAAGAAGAAGAAGAAGAAGAAGAAGAAGAAGAAGAAGAAGAAGAAGAAGAAGAAGAAGAAGAAGAATCTCTTGTTGTCCATTTCGAAAATAATTAACAAAGCAAATATCCAAGAAAATATCCAACATAAACCTTTTTCTCGTAGAAAAAGGAAATCCGACATTTTCGCACGACGTAATTAATATTTGAAAACGGTGTACGAAAATTTTGCCCAGCTGTACACTTAGATCTACGCGAAATGCATCAAACTTGCTCCTCAGACTTTTAACGATGCAATTATCAAGATATCTAGGAAAACCTGGCAGACGATCGGCACGTCGTCGAGGAATGCATCGAGCATCTTCGCCAGCATTATTGTGCATATAACGCGTTCACGATCGTAAGGAACGTTGGTGGGAAACGCGTTGGATAAACGCGTACCGGTGGTCATTAGGGGTGGCTTTGTTGCCCGGCCACCCTAACGAATTTAGGGAAAACTCGGTTTTAACGCGGCCACCAATTTGTTTCGCTGATGCGATTCGACGTCGACGCGCGCGTTGAAAAGAGCACGAGCGCGTTCAAACGAACCGTCTAGACAGTCCGCAATCGATCAACCCCACTTTAGAGAAATCTCGCCGTTGGAAACGACGTCGCCGCGTGAAACCGCGTGGCCGCGTCTGCCTGTTTGGCTGCGCGCGCCAAAAACGCGGCGCCCCACTTCGAACGCGCGTCGTCATTCCTTCGACGTTTGCTTCCTTCCATTTTCCTTCATTTTTCCCTTCATTGCTGCTGCTGCCGCTGCGTGTGTTTCGCGTTCTCTTTTCTCTTCTTGCTCCTCCATCGATGTTCCATCTGGTCGGGCACATTTACTAATTAGAACGAGGAGGGCAGCACACACGCCTCCACGCGGTTTCAGCTCTGCACACGCGTCACTGCTCAGACAAGAAAAATTACAGGGACCGTGACATTGAGACTTTCATTGGGACGCGGCAGCACCCGCAACCGTGAGGGGGAGGGAGGGACGAAGAGGGACGCGTTGCCGGAGAAAGGATTGAGAGATAGAGAGAGAAAGAGAGAGAGAATTATTCCATAGGCTCGGAAAGGTGACGACGAAGACCCAGCGATCCAGGGTGAACGAGGACGGAGATGCAGAGAAAGGGAAGAAAAGAAAGGAAAAAAGAGTTCAAGGGACACGACGGCGAGGGTGATGTACTATATCGATCGCACCTGAAAAACACCACCACCCACCTTTTGCTGCCGCGGTCTGGTTGCGTCGCTTTCCTTTCCGTCGTCTTTTTTTTCCCCTCCTCTCCTCTCCTCTCCTCCCCCCTCTTCTTCTTTTTCCCTTCCCCCTCGCCGCTTTCTCATCCCCCACTGCATCGATAAAAACACTGGAAGCTAGCGCGGATCCTCTTAGCACCCTCGTAGCATCGACCTATTCCTCGATACGCCATCGATGTTACGCGATCGTTGCAGCGAGCAGAGACCACCATCGAGTACAGTTCGATCATCGAGTTTCGATACGCTTAATCGATGTACGCTTAACCTCTTGATCGCCGCATTTTTTTTTTAAGGACCGCGCACCAGATCGCCGCGTATATTCAATTTTAAGAAAAATGTACTCTTATTAGTAAATAAATAATTTAAATATTCTTTGCTTACATGATTGGCGAGCCACAATCAATTAGGATATAATTTGCACTTGACTTTCACTAGGATTGGCCACACAATAGATCAAATACTAAATATTAAAAAAATTAAAAAAAGTTATATGCACGTTTGTTAAATTCGAAATGTTATAAACCTATAGTCTAAAAGATATATATTATACACAATGAAACTAATATTTATTTATGGTGTGGTATTATGCTTGGAAGTAAATAGTTGGGCAGAGTGGGATTTTACAGTTTTCTCGCACGCGAATTTTGTTTCTTGCCTTTGTTTTTGAATAAATCCAAAATCAAGGAAGAATATATTTATTTTTCGATTTTTTTTAGTGATAGAAAATGATTCTATATGTCACTGTTGAGAAATCGAAATTAATTTCGCTTTTATTTAGGGTATAGGGATTGGCGCGTACTGATGCACGCAAGGCGATCAATAGGTTAAACTCTTGCACGAGTCTCCGAGAAGGTTCATTCTTTCGAAATGAATGCTATTGATCTGGCTAGGTTGATCCTTTGATCTTTGGATCTTATTATGTTGTATACCGGAAGATCGGGGAAAGTTTTTCAAAAGTTTCAACAAGTTCTCGCTTCATCACGTTTGCCGTTCATTTCAGCGAGAACCAGAAGATTTAATTTGCCTCTGCTCTCTGTTTTCTCTTGAAGTTTCTCAATCGAGCGTTTCGCGGAACTAATTTATTTATTTCAAGAGAATGCCGCGAGTGCATCATAAATTGCAAGAGAATCCTTAATAAGCGACTTGAGATAATTTTCGAGACAGAGACTGGTTGATCATTGATTGAAATAACTTCAAGATTAACCAAGTTCGAGATTAATCTTGACTGATTAATCGTTGATAACTCAGATAACTTCAGGATCGTCTAATCACTGACTGAACTAGTTTCAGAATTGATTGATTAATCATCGACTGAAATAACTTCAGGATTGTCTAATTAATCATTGGCTGAAGTAATTTTCAAAATTGATCAATCAATCATTGTCTGAAATTTTGTTTAATATCAAGATTAACTAATTAACTAATGCAGTCACTGACTGAAATAATTTCAGAATTGATTGATTAATCATCGACTGAAATAAATTCAAGGTTAATCATTGCCTGAGGTAATTTCAAAATCGATTAATTAATCAGCTATGAGATTGTTTAATTGATCCTTGATTGAATTGATCACTGACTGAAATAATTTTAGAATTGATTGATTAATCATCGACTGAAATAACTTCAAGGTTAATCATTGCCTGAGGTAATTTCAAAATCGATTAATTAATCAGCTATGAGATTGTTTAATTGATCCTTGATTGAATTGATCACTGACTGAAATAATTTTAGAATTGATTGATTAATCATCGACTGAAATAACTTCAAGGTTAATCATTGCCTGAGGTAATTTCAAAATCGATTAATTAATCAGCTATGAGATTGTTTAATTGATCCTTGATTGAATTGATCACTGACTGAAATAATTTTAGAATTGATTGATTAATCATCGACTGAAATAACTTCAAGATTAACTAATTAATCATTGACCGAGGTAACTTCAAGACTGATTGAAATAATAATAATTTCGATTAATCATTGACTGAAACAATTCCAAAGTTGACTAATCAATCATATGATTAATGATTAGTTAGAATTATTAGTTATATTAGGTTAGTCAGACTAATTGGTCAGAATTGTGCCATTATTCATTTAAAGCGATTAATCATCAATCAATTGTTTCAAGTTCTACGCCGATTTTTACATTTAATGCCTTGATGAGAAGGGCTAGGTCTGATAATAGAAATATATGCATCTTACTCCTCGTAAATGTAATTTACTTAAAAACATGTAAAATATCAAACGTTTATGTGTCGTGTCTGTGTGTTGTTTCTTGTTCTGAGATACATGTATATCACGTGTCTATCACATTATTACGATATATACGTATCTGTATGTAGTAAAAAAGACCACATACGTATCACATCCATCGTATCATTTTTACACATGAATATATCAACAAAATAGAATTTCATTTCTTACAAAATACCAACTTTTCTCATCGAAAATTTCGAATAAAAAGACGATGTTCTCTTTGACGTATTCATGCTTATTAAGAATCTCGAGTAATCTCTCCTCCTCTTCCTCCAAAAAAAAAAAAAAATAAATCAGATCACTTTTCACAATGCAACACACACCGTGATGAATACCTGACTTAAAAAACACGAGGGAACCAGCCGGTTCTCCTAAAAGCTAACACGACTCCAATCAATATGACTATGTCGAGCAGCTTGAATTATTGCAATTAGTCTGTTGGCAGCAGCGATCGTACGCGTACGGTATAACGATCGCCGAGAGAAACCAGGCAAGAAAGACCAGGAAGGCGAGGCAACGGCGATAAAACATTACGATGGCGAATGGCAATGGCGATGTCCGACCGATAAGGCGAAGAGGCTCATGCATGATGGTAGCGGTGCGCGGCCAATGAATATGAAACAGTCATTAGCACGCCAATCCGGAATCACTTAGGAACAGCAGCAGCAGCAGCAGCAGTCAGAAGACAGGGAATCAGGCGCGTAGAGGTTGCTGGTAGAGGTTCCATTGAAATGCATTGCCTCGAGGCCGAGTTCGTGGACATTAGACGCTGGGGCCATTCGACATCGTGATTATCGCGTCCTAGGAATAGCGAACTTGGCCGCGGGAACATCGTTCTCTGCCATTTCTCGGCCCATTTCGACAGAGAGAAAGAGAGAACGATCTCTCTTGAAACGATGTCGAATCGACGTACGACGGTTTGCGTTTCGCAGTTGCGTTGTTTGGCCACGGTTGTGCATCACCGATAACGCCAATTCACAATCAGAGATCGCATATAAATCGCATCTTATCGCGCTGCGCGAAGACACGCGCGTCCAAGTGCTTCGTTGAGACTAAACGCGATTCGAGGGACTAAACGCGACTCACGCGTTTCGTTCGACTTCAATATTTTCGTTTTCACGAGTAGAATTCGTTTCAGGTTCGTCGAACCATGGAACGATGGAGCTTGCTTTGAGATTCGTATATCTTACGGGGATTCGACGTAACGATGGTTGCTGAATCGAAGCGAATTTGGGATTTGTAAGTCGTGTCGAACAGAGATTCCGTCCATTTATATTTCGAAGAGTAACGAAGAATTATCGATCTCTGTTTTTTTACACAGATTTCGGAAAAATGATCAGAGCAGGAATAGTTTAATATTTTTTTTTTGATTTTGTAGGTAGTATGTTTAATCTAAAATTTTACATACGATATTAATTAATTTAACTTAATCTCTTCAAATCTGCAACTTAAAATTTTATTTGTAACACTATTATTAACATTATCGATGAAATTGTACGAAATAAATATAAATCAAAATATGAAATATGAAAACGGATGAAAGTGAATTAATTTTATTGGTTTTAAAATGAATGCAAAAAATTATCTACATATCCCGTCCCAATTGCGGAATTGTGTGTGTATCAATTAATTAAAATTATAAGGTAAGAAGTTCCGATATAATATAAATTTCTTTATTGAATCTCCTTGTGGAAGATGTTCGTGGATCTCGTAATACAGCTTCACAGGAAACTGACTGTGATTACGATTTTCTAGACAATTTTCCGCTATGTGCGCATGCACGCGTGCATTGGAACGTTTACGCCAGTAAACCATCAATAACCGAGGCTTCGATGCAACATTTTCGGGAAATATTCCCGCGATGTAATACCATTAGAAATTACCGGGAACGTGAAATTGATTTTTCGATTATTTTAAAGATCCCTCGATTGAATTGATCGTTATCAATTTTCAGTTTTCACAGAAAATAGGTTGAAATTAATATTATCAATTCTCCAAGAAACAGGACCGATGTACCTTATAATATATATCTTAATCGAATGCAAAAATTGTAAAATGAAGTCGACCGATTCGTCGCACGACGAGAGAGAAATAAATAAATCAAATCTTCTCGTCCAGCTTTACACGCGAGAGGAACAAATATAATAAAATCAATCAAAATCGGTTCTTCGTTTTAGAAAAATTTCTGGTCGAAAGGACCAGAATTTCTTCTCGAAAAAGATCTATCCAATCTTCTAAACTTCTATTTTAGATGAAAACAAAAAAAAAAAAAGGAAAAGAAATAATAATAAGAAAAAAAAGAGAAATAGTATAAGGGCACATTTCATTGCTAACTAATTGCTACTAACAAAAATTCGCCGCAATGGTCAGAAATAATATTGATAAACGAGAGAAAGAGAGAGAGAGAGAGAGAGAGAAAGCAGAAAAGAGGGAAGTAAATGGCATCGCTAAATAATTCCCACTGTAATTGTGATATAGTGACAGCTGGTATAAAACGGCCTTCGAGGCGCGTTATTTCGTGCATATCAGCTACTTAACTGAAACGTAAGAGAGAGAGAGAGAGAGAGAGAGAGAGAGAGAGAGCCCCGTGAGAGTATACACGTCAAGAACCCAGAGGAAAGAAATTGAAGTGTAAAGCATCACTAGAAATACTATGTTTAAATGAAGGCTCTCATTAGAATATATAAAGAGACGGGGACAAACGGACTTTTATTCTAATGGCGTTACACAGTTTTACACTTACTCAGATAATTCAATGGACGTATCGTACAACCGTACAGCCACACAGATAGTTTCCAACGGGGAAATTGATGGGCGTATTTATCTTGAAATTGATGTAAATGACGTCGAACGTCAGAGGAGAGGCCATAAGAGAGATCCGTTCAAAACGGTATTAAGATGTACAAGCGACATCGGCGAACAATAGCGATCATTGAGATTCTCTTGCTCGGATCAGTGTCATATCGTTCGTATTGCGAATTCAATTATCAATAGAAGTGAATTTTCCCTTCAGCTTAATCTAATTGTATCTCGGATGTATTTCAATTTCGGATGGATTTTCGGGGAATAAATTAAATTAAGATTCGCTTATCTGTAATTTAGCTTCGTCGTGTACGGAGTATTTTTCAGTGAAAAACTTTCTGACAATTCTGACGATCGAAACTCAAGGAAATTTAATTACATCGAATTTGTTCTAATAATAAGTACGCGGGAATACCATATCATCGTGATATACGTCTTTTTAATGAAAATTTGTAATTTCAGTAACTGCGTAATTTTTCTGGAATTCATTGAAATTATGAAACTTCGTTAACCGTTAGATTGATCGTTTATAGTTGCTTGTCGAGGAGACAAACACGATTGATTGAGAGAGAAACACTCAGAACATGGCAATATGTGCGTACATTTCATTTGACTTTAAATTTTATATTACTATATTAATAATTATATTTTAATTTTATTTTTAAATATGTTTAATTTTATTTATATGTTTTATTTTTATATATGTTATATATGTTTTATTTTTAAATATTTTTAATTTTATTTAACGATTCCTGTATTTTGTAATTACAACTGCTATTATGATTGAAGTTTTAGTAACTTTTTAGTAACTTTTTCAATATATTTCGCAATATTCATTTTCAACTTATTACGTGATAAATCAATTCAAACCACACCGTTACCCTAAATATTCACAATTCTTTTTTCCAATTAATTTCAGTTTCGCACACGAGAGCGGAACAGCCGAGAAACAGGAACTCGGCGTGTGAATTATTTAACGATAACTCAACGGGGATCGACAACAGGGGCTCTTAAGACAGTCTGAGCGTTGCTCTGCGTATCAATCCAAGTTTCGTTGTTTCAACAAACTGTTTCGACGAACAGTTCGTTCGAAACTGAAACTCGCCCGAAAATCTCTCCTTCCGCTTCGGCAACACCCAAGTGTAGATAAACTACGAATTGACGAGACGATACACGATAATGATCCTCGGCCGAGTCAACCGAGTTTTATGGCTACTATATATAGTCAATGAAATCATCACGAGAGGTCACGTCGATCTAAGGGATTCAGTTGCAATTAGCAGCAGCGAGAAAACTTGGTACTTCGAAGAACGGATCAACGGAAACGGAAACGAACTTGTTTCTGAAGTAGAATAGGGATCAGTAGTATTAGCTAAGCACAACCAATCGACGAACACAACGAAGCTCTGTAAAGACTCGTTAGCTCGCGAAAAGGATCCTTAATGGAATCACAGACCTCGGTTCGAAGAATCCCTTGCTATCCCTTTTTCCCTTTTTCTGGACTTCGATCTCGACGATCGTTCGATTAACACTCGAAACTCGCGAGATTTCACCACCGTGGATGTCAGAAGGTCATTCACATTCTTGGAAACATAGAAAAGTAAAATGGCACGAATGAGAATGAGAGAAAGAATCTGCTTAATTTTTGTCTCAAAACGTGAGTTCGACAATTTTTGAGTACGTTTTTCTCCCAGGATCACTCCTCCCCCCCCCTTGAAAAAATCGTGTAAAATTCAAATTATTCGTGTCCAACGAAAATAGAAAAATTTGTTTTTCACGACTAAATTTTCTCGTCACAGCGAGTCCCGCGCGATTTTTTCTCCCGTCATTTTGTCGGGCGTTGAATATTAAGCGACAAAAATTCAAGAAATCATCTCGTCGTTTAATTCTGAGGTTCAATAAAACAAATCGTGCAACGAGCTTTGAGCTAAGGATTTTTTAGTGCTTTTTCATGCGTTTGAATTTTTACAATTTCTTCACGCTTTAAATGTGATTAAGTACATCGTTATACGACGTTTCCTTACGAGATGACATCAGTTTAAATTATCAATAATTTTCCAATTTGCCATTGGTACAATAATTATGTTCTTCATCATAACGTTGCAAATTCTAAAATCACAAATTAATCATTTTCATCGTTTCGATCGTTCTAGCGTTAAAATTTTTCTTTCTACTTTGTGTATGCTCCTTCTTTTTTTACTCGTTTTCAAGATAAATTTATTTTTCATTAAATAGCCCCGGTTTATAGCTCGTTTGACATTGTCAAATGTTTTCATTCCTCGATTTCTTTTCCCTGTTTTTTACAACTCCTCTGGAGATAAAAATTTCTAGAGAAAGCAGAAACCTCTGACTCACACCTGGTGGACGTTATTATCATAATACGTTTATCTTGTTAACAATATTACCGTCGTGCACTTTACAGAAATAACACGAGTTTCGTATTCTTTTTGAAATTTCAAAAAATGATTCGCTGACTTAGTTAATAGACTAACTACCGACAGTTAAGACGAGGTTATTTCTACCAAAATTATTTTGATTTCTAACAAATAAAAATAAAATAAAATTCATTATATTATTTCTTTAGTTATCGCTGTAAAAGTCATTGCATCACTGTGGGGGGGGGGGAATTGCAACATGAAATAGAAATTTTAAAATAAAATTGTAAAACCAGTTTTGACTGCTGTGGCAGTTCTAGTGTTAAAATAATAACGATAAAAAAGAAAGATAAAAACAACGTGGAAGACGCGAAGTGTCTAAATTACTTTGACGCTTCGAACTTAAATTCGATTGTCAAATTAAATGGCGCGGCGTTAAATTTTACGTCGCGAGAGATCGAAGTCGCTGCGCGACTTTCTTTGTTATTCAAATTGCTCTTGTGTCTGTATTTCGAACGGGGGAATATCTTAACAGAGGCACCGATTCGTGCCGATGCAATGCATCGGGTTAGCGGGTCAACAACTGACACGAGTGTATTTCACGCCCACGGACCCCATGGTATTAGCATATAAAACGTTCCCAGTGCGTTTCATTTCACGTCTAAGTGAGCTGTTTCATAAATTTTTTAGCTCGAAAAACCTTTCTACGCGAGCTTTTGTTTCTTCTGCTATATTCAGCGAATAATTCATCTTCCACCGCGTGAAGAACGAGTAGAAGAGCAGCGGTTTAGAAAACATGTTTGACAGACAGGAATATTATCGTGATAAAATCATATAAATAAAAAAAAAAAAATGTCTCGCGTAATACGATGAATTAATCGTTCCTCTGCGATCCCGCGATATTCATACGTTCTACTACTGTAACACGTTTTTCGAAAAACGGCACTCCACTTTTGATGATATGGTATTACATTTCGTTTGAATGCTCGCTCTTACGGTAGACACCGGAGAAAAAATAGTTTGAAATGATTTCCACTTCTGAAAACTTTCGCGCTGCTCTCGTCGTCCCTTGGTGAAGCTACTCCGTCATTTTCAGAATTAATGTCGAGCTAATGTGCTCACGAGGGTGCATTGCAACAATGTGTTAATAACAGCAACTTTTTATTTAACAGCCGAGCATTTTATTTTCGACAGCGTCTGATTCATCTTGGAGAAATTATTGTTGGATTCTGTTGCGAAAGATTCATTTAAACGAATGTCGTCGATCTTTTGGAAAACAATGTACAGAGAAATTGGATTGATTTCATATTATTCTGCAATTGTTACGTTAAATTTGTAATAAATAAAAATCGCTACAGGAATTCGTCTCTGACGTGAATTTAATTCTGATTTCAGAGATCAAGAAGTAACGAATTATAATTTACATCGTGCGCTAACAACGTGTAAATAATAATAACAAACTTCATGCGTAACAGCTGAAAATTTATTCCTGTTTGTTTTCAAAGCGCCCGATTCATTCATAGAATAGAAATATTGGATTCTGAATTGAATTCAAATAAGCAAGAATTTTAAACTTTTTTCTCTTTAATTCTGTAATGATATTTCGGATCAAGAATTAACGAGACAATAATTTTAATCGCGTAAAACACGTCAACACAATTTCGATCGTTACAAAACAAACGAGGAAAATCCTGCACGCAAGTGTGATGCTAAATGAATTATATTTGTTTTATCGTACAACGCTCGTAAGAACTGACATTAATTTGCCCGTGGTAATTAACTTTCCAATTACAGAAGTCTCTGGCCATCATCAGGTTAACGCTCACCTGTTAAAATTGCCAGCGCGTATCAAGTTTCGATAACAATACGATTTCAATTACCCCCTCACGCTTTAATGCGAATCAAACAACAAATCGGGCAACATTCAGCTGTAAAATACCACGCGCGTCGTTATTATTTAATCATTTTCATTTTATTTCTCGACGTTTGCACGTTTCGCGCCGGGCCGGCGAACAAGGAAGGGCAGAAACAAATAAATAAAAGAAAAAAAAAAAAGAAAAGAAAAGAAAAGAAAAGAAGAAAGTTATTCTTTGGCGCGGTGAATTGCAATTGCTTCAACAATACCTCATGAATTTAGTAGTATTTCAAAGGGTGATTCACGGTCGCGTAGAATTTTACCGAAAATTTCACAATGGCGCCGGGCGTTCATTGGCTTCCGCTAGCGCTGCTTTGCACAGAGCGTTGTAAAATATTAAGCGCGCTCTTCTCGATGGTAAACTTGCGTTTTAAGTTTCATGAAAAACACGCCGCGCCGACTTGGATAACCCATTGAAAATTTACGGGGCACCATTAGCGGCGTTTGCAATCGCAATTACAATTGGAATTATTTTCCACAACGTCGAAAGAGCATCTGATATCATCGAGTCAATCCCGTTTTAATGACGGATTGTTAAATCAGGCGGTTCACGATCAATCGAAACGGTTTTCGAAGATTTTTCCAGGCACGTGGAGAAGATTTGGAGCGCTTCGAAATTTATGAGTAATGAAATTCACCTTCACGAGTTACACACGTAAATAAATGATTTTCATCCAAAGTTCCAAATTACACGGTCCTTTTATCTCTAGTCGGAATCGAGAATCAGCTTGTTTGAATTTTTAACCCAATCTCGAGTGTCCAATAATCTCACGTAAATTTAATTTAATTTTGTGTTTCTTTTGAATTTTTTCGTAAACTTTCGTACAGAAAATGATTTTCTCTGAGGACTCCTCTTTTGCAAAAATTATTTTGCTAAGATGATAACAGTATCAACATTTAATTTCGTCAAATAAAATCGTGGCAATAAATCGCGTTGTTATTTTTGAAGCTTGAAACCTCTATATTCAAAATGCATTATTCAATTTATTCTAAGATGTTTTTCACGTGAAGCAAATTACGTGAATAAGCGTTCCTCGAAAATGTGAGAACATTGAACAATTTTCTTCATCGCAGAGTCTACAATGGATTTGAAGCCTCATTTTTTACAGCTCCAATTTCCAAAAGTTCGATGCGATGATCATTTTTCGCCATTTCATTGAATTTCGAAACATTAGCCTCGGATAACGAAAATTCAAAGAATTTCGTTCGTTTTTGTCTGAGCAACTTCGACAAATGCAAGGTTCGATAGATCGATGAAAAAGGAAAAAAAAGAAAATCATACAGGAAAATTTCAGAGAGTTTCAGAGGACGTTTCAATCGCGAACAAAATTTGTTAATTGTTATACACTATTGATAATCGTAATAAATGACAATTTATAGCAACTGAAAAATTGTGCTCACTTATCCACTCGCCAATTCGTACATTCATAATTCATAATTCATAATTTGTACTTGGAATAAAATAATACGAAAATGGAACGTTTGAAAGTTTTTTTTTTTTTTAAAAAAGGAAAAAAAACAGTCTTTGTTCAATTTGTACGAAATTCGAACAGTTCAAATATATTTTACATCGTTTCACCTCGTATAAATTTTACTCTACTAATCTTCACATAGAAAATGACAGATCTTTCTTTTCACAGATCAAATCTTTCGTCCGCAATTGCGAGCAGATTTAAAGAAAAGAAAAAAGAAGAAAGAAAAAAAAAGAAAGAAACAACTTCACCCTTCTGTAACAGACAGATATATTCTAGGGATTTACAACGAAAAGCAAATGTACATTTTGTCATTAGATGTCCGCGGTCGTCATCAAGTTAGTAGCAGCAGTCAAGCCAAAACAAGACGAATGGCCTATGTGTGGTCAGTGGCGTGGACAAGAGACGAGCGTATTACTGTTGACAGTTCGCGATATTCTGTTCCGGGGGTCAGAATCACGGGGTCAGAATGCACGTATGCTCCTAGAGAACTCGTCGGTTGCCTTCCATTGCAGCCTACCAGGACATCCTGCCAGACAGCGAGACGTAGCGTCGACTGTGGTCACGATAGCGAATTTATACACGGGTTGCGGTTGCCCTGGTTATACGCTATTCACGATAATGATGCAGATTGTATAAACGCTTGTCCCAAGCTAACACGTATACGAAAGGAGTGTATCTCTGTTTTGTTTGTTCGTTTGAAATGAAACACTCGAGACGAGTGTTTCGATCTCTTCTCAGATCATTGTCAGCTTTACAGAAGGCTTCTCTGTACTATCGAAATGAATTCTGAAGTGATCGACACTTTGATGACACTTGACTTTGATTGGTCAACAAACTATCTATTAACATTGGAAGAATCGCATCAAGGTATTCTAATATAAATCATTGTAATTCAAACGATAATTAAAGTAAATGATTATAGAATTGTGCTTTTTATGTCCAAGCAGAGAAATTAATATTAAATTTCGACAAGGATGTTTGATCTTTTAAACATGTGGTTTTAAACAGTGAAATTATTTGTAAAATTTCTGTAATGATAGTTTTGTAATAAATAACACATATTTCTTACAGACAACTGTCGTTTCAAATATCCCGAAAGAATTCCTTCAAACGAATGACACTTTTTAGTGAAAATAATCGTAAAGTATCAAGTTAAGGTTGAGATGCTTTGAATTTTGATCGAATTAGATTAAAATTTTGGTTCGAAGAGTACATATATATAAGTACAAACGCTGTGCAACTTTTTTTCCAAGACTGATCCACAGTACTTCTTTTCCTTTCGATCAAAAAATGCCAAGTAACGATCGAATCACCCGTGCTATCTTAAAAAATGCAAATAAATATTTTACAATTTGCTATATCTTAAGCTGCGTCAGATCGTTCTCAGTACGAAAGAAAAAGAAAACGGGAGAAGAAAGAAAATATCACTCGTCGGTGGATATTCAGAAAATGAAATTAAAAGTGAATTGAACAGAATGAACGAACGCGAAACGACAAAATACTATATACTTTATGGTAAATATTATATACTTTATGGTAAACCTATGGTCGATCAACTCTAATGCATCAAAGAAGAATATTTTATAACTCGTGATACCTCGAACTGCTAATAACTCGAATCGTTCAGTACAAGAAAAAAAAAAAGAGAAAAAGAAATATCGTTGGCAGATTTTCAGAAAAAATGCAAGAACGAAGTTGAAAAAGTAATATGAACAGAATAAAACGAATGAAACGAAACAAAATACTATATACTTTATGGTGAGAGAAACCCATGGTCGACCAACTCTAATGCATTGTCCGTTTTGGCTATTCAAAGAAGAATATTTTATAACTCGTGATGACCTTGAACTGCATCGGATCGTTCAGCACAGTGACGTGCAAGAAAGAAAAAGAAATATCGTTGGCAGATTTTCAGAAAAAAATGCAAGAACGAAGTTGAAAAAGTAATATGAACAGAATAAAACGAATGAAACGAAACAAAATACTATATACTTTTTTTTTTTTTTTGAAAGAAAGAAAAAAAAAGAAAAAGAAATATCGTTGGCAGATTTTCAGAAAAAATGCAAGAACGAAGTTAAAAAAAAGTGAAACGAAACGACAAGTCTCTATAGCTCTACGACAGGAGAAACGAGTCTGACCGAACTCTAATGCGTCGCCTCCTTTGGCGAAACCGCACTCTCTCCTCTCTTACGGCTTACACCGCAATTCCTCCTATCATCCGCTCCATAATTCAATTTCGCACGGTAATGCATAATCATAGGCGAATTCTTCTCTGCACTAAGTCGTGGAATTTGTGGCCTAGTGTAGAGTGGGCCTTGCTGATCGTGGGATGGTCAGCGGTTTCCGAGCTGAGAGAGAGAGAGAGAGAGAGAGTCGAAAACGAGCCTCTGCTCGTGTACGAGTGCTTTATCGAGGGTTCTCGAGGAAATTTCATTCCAAGTACTATCAGGGGTTCGTGATACTTTGTGCCAAGGTCAAAGCGAGAGGAATGTCTTTGAGCAGCTGGCGAAGGTGTGCGAATGACCTGTGGTGCGCGAAACCGCATGACGTGTGCCTGTCGTCAGGGTACTTTAGTCACCGGGATAAAAGGAACCTACAGCGCTGGGGGAATACTGGCGAAGAATGGTGGTTCGTTGATTTTACGTTAATTGCTCGAAAGCAGGTATAATAAATGCTCGCTAGAGCAGCGATCGGTATTCAATTCCCGAGCAATCAAGAACATCGTTCAAGGTGTATTTTCATTTCGAAATACGTTAATTTCTTTTTGATATTCCAAGTTTTTATTGTATGTAAGTTTTATTGTCTCGTTGTTTCATCAGAGCTCGTGCATTGTTCCTTCATTTTCATGATTTAAGAATAATCTAAAGGAACACGGCGTCGGATCTTGAATATGAATCTTGTTGAAAGCAATTTGATTATTTTACTGAACAAAGTTAATTCAATTACTTGAACGAAATGTAATTTTAAGAATAACTCGATTCGATTATTCTCTTCTGAAAGTGAATTCAGAGGGAAGATTCCTGCACGTTGTTTCAACAGATCCCAACGAGAGTTACGTCATCGAGAATTTCGACGAAAAAGTTAGTTCCTGTACCTGAGAAACGAATTAAAATTTGTATTTGGGAAAATATTCTCTTTCGTCGAAAATACGAGCTGCTAAAAGTTTTCTGTAAAATAACGTTCATACTATTTTCAAGGAAATATTTCATGACTCTCGTTGAAAATTCTCTGCCTGTTTCGACAATGTTTCAACGTACATAATTCACCCAGCGTGAAATACTGCAAAATTCAGCTGAGAATTTTTTTTTTCGCAAAGCAATAGTCATTATATTCTATCACGAGAAAATATTTCACGAATCTTACATCTGAAATCCTCTTGAAATTTAACATTTATACTATTTTGTAATACAGCATAAATCTTCCTTCACGATGTAGCTGACAATTTTTTTTCCTTTAAAGTAATGTCCATTTTGTTACGAAGAAAATATCTTACGACTCTCACGTTTGAAAGTTCTATACTTATTTCAAGAATATTCGCAGCGTGGAAATACATAGGTAGATTCAAATCCGACCACTTAGAGAGAGAAAGAGAGAGAGAGAGAGAAATAAGAATAGCGTTGGTAACACTCGAGTAACACATAAAGAACGAAATAGGTGAGTTTTATAGCTGTTTGAGTAATACGATTTCAATTTTTGAAACTAGTTCGCCGACCCACTTCGCGATTCTGGCAAAGAACGCGAGCTGGAATTTCATATGTAATACGATAAAACGCGTTCGATTGCTGTTCCCATGTTTCGGTTATCTTATTTATGAAAAGCGGTCATAGTTCGAAGCGAGTGCTTCGTAGACAAATTCAAACTGTACGTCTAATTGAGTATTCAGAATATTTTAATACAATATGTCATGGCTGGAATGCGGTTGTTTTTACGTGTTTGTGAAAAAATTGGGAGTTGCCAAAAATCTGTACACAATACATGTAATATGCAAGAACATTTACATGAAATATAAGTGGAGTATATATTACAATGGAGAGATTATAATAACCGTGCTGATGAAAAATTATCGATCATTTGAACTGACCTAACTTCGTAAAAAATAGGTCACTTGATTTTATTTTAAAGCCTGAAGCTTCTACTTTTTACAATTACTTTTCATAGAAATGATTTAATATCATGTAGTATTAACGTAAAGATACTATTTTCCCTTTGAAAACTGTCATAAGTCTGTTTTTAAAACATTAAGAAATTTCCCTCGTAGCTGAATTTACCATGATCTTCGTAATTGGAATTTCCTCTTTACGACTCGTTAAAATTCTCTTTAAAATACGATTTTTCTTTCGCCGTTTCATCGAACTTGGAACATCAGGATTGAATTTCCGGATTTTTTTGAATTTTCTCGTCGTTTCAATTCAACGTTCAATAAAATACTAAGAAAAAGAAAAAGATCCTACAGCAAGCTGTTACGAAGGGGAGACTTTGGTCTTTAAAATAATCATCGATCCAGTCACGGAAAAGATTTTTTTAAACGTTTTCTACGCACTTTTGGATTTTTAAAATTCTGAAGAAAGAAGTATCCCATGATGCACTGCATGATGTAAAGTCATCTCTAAAAAAAAAAGAAGAAAAAAAAAATAAAACGAGATAAAATCGTTATAGGATCTCCTTTTTTTAGAAAGTTACGTCAGTTCAAATCATCAAATTTTCTTGATCAATTTTTCATCGTCGTACGTGAAGCAAATTCTTTTAAAAAAATTCTATTTCCTCAGCGACGCATCTAAAGACTTTAAAATGCAGGCGAATGCACGTTATCATTAAATCCGGAAATCCGTGGTTATTATACAAATATTATACACGTCAAAAGTTTCAAAAAGTTACCTCACGCACGAGAAATGAAACTCTACGTAGTTTTCTTAAGCATCTGCAATTTAAACTGGTGGAGTGAAATGAAATTAAATAACGTCGGCGTGGCATCGACGGCTCGTATTCTCTCAAGAGTTAAAAATCACGTCGCGGCGTCGGTAGGATCTAGTAAATCGCCGGCACATGGGAAATCTTGGAAGAATCTTTGGTTCTCAGAGGCTTCGGTGTTCGTCGATGCGCATCCCCGGTTTCTCTCTATCAACGAGCCGGAAGTAACAGATATTCGGACGCCCGGAGCGTGCAAATGCACAGAATAATTCTCAACCTCCCCTGTCGTGGGACGTCTTTAAAACGATCATTTTACGCAAATCAACGAGACTCACGTTCGTGCATTGTATAATAATTCACGTCGCTTGTTCTGAAAACATCGAAAAATAAATTTCGACCGAAATCGCTCGTTTTATAAATATCTTTTATAATATCGCGGGTTGATGTCGATAGCATGGAATGAAATTGCAGGGTAGGAGAGAGAGAGAGAGAGAGAGAGAGTGAAAAATTGGCGAGAGTATAGAGCAGAACGGATACAAAAGACGGAGGAATAACTGCGTCGTGCAGGCTTTAATTGTGGAGGCAATCGGTTCTGAAAAAGCGAATAAAAAAAAAAAAAGAATTACAAGTTTCAGCGCGCGGCAGGCAAATTACTTGCACAGTAATTTGCCGACGTTTGATTAATGAAAGGGACGCCGATGAAAATTACTGGTTACCGCGATAAAAAACGTTTAACGTTTCTCTACACCAGGGAAATATATAGTATTTCGGGATGGGAAATGATAAAGAATAAAACGGTCGTTCGAAGAAACACGATATTCATTTTGCGAATTTCGTTTATCTCGCTTCATATATATATGTATTTATAGTCGCGTAAAATTGGAATAGATATAGATTTACAAATAATAAAATTCCTCTGTCTCGTTAACGAAAGTAGCTAGCATTTTAAAAGAAAAGAAAAGAAAAGAAAAAAATGTTCACTTATAATTCTAAGTGATCGATCTTCTTGCTTTCTGAACGGGAAATTATCATATTTTGCAATTTCAATAATTTGTTACGGGTAACGTAATGTTTCATTATTTCACGTATTTTGAATATTCTTGTACCTTTCGCGGAAAGACAGCATATAATTTTGATAATTGAGGTACAATCCGGCAGGTGGTTATTATCGATAAATATTGACAATTTTACGACAATTGCTAATCATGCAAATTCGTCGATATTATCATTTAATCACCGATCCTACGTCATGATGCGGATTGACGTGTACTGTCCGTGTTACTGAACATTATTTATCAAACGTCGGTAATGAAGATCATTCTCTGCGATCTGTATCATAAATGTACGAAAAATTACTACTGATCTGATAACGAAATGTGAAAGTCTCTTTTAATGTGCTCGGAGCAAGATTAGGATATCATAATTACAACATTATCGTGGCAAGTATCATGGCCAGGCATTAGCCTGAACACACGAGTCCTTTCAACCGTAACGAAACCATTTCACGTCAACTGCCTGGCATTCGATATCTGACGATTATCCGTTAACTCGACCAATTCATGGATATCTCAGCATCAATAATCGTGCCCCAAGCAAAAAACAACTGCACGTCGTTAGTTTGACGAGAATATCGCGTTGCAGCGTGCTCAACAGTTTCACTATATTTAGGTAACGTTGCCTATTATACCTGTCGCAGAAATAGTTCGAAAAGATTGAACAGATAGAACATAGAGGAAGATAGCAAACGATAGTGTCGCGCGAAATAAAAAAAAAAAAAAATTACTTATTTCAACTGAATTTACATTTTTCAGTTTGTCTCGTCTCGACGAGGAACGAGGTAAATTTAGCGAAGTTAGATAATTAGATATAGAGTGACGAGCAAAAACTGAACGCACACGTGGAATTGTGAATAATACTTTATTGAGTATTTGCACGTAGAGAACACAAAGAGAGAGAGAGAGCAAAACAATGTGGTGTTTTGCAGGGTGCTTTGGCTTTTCCAAAAAAAAAAAAAAATTTTACCACCGTCACTGTTCAACATAGAAGCTTTACGCTTTAAAATGATACTAAGTAGACCCTTGCCATGATTTTTCTATTAGTTCCACTGTATCAAGATACTCCTCTCATTGAAGATTTAAAAATTCATTTCTCCGATTTGCATTTTACAAAATTCGTGTCTCGCGCCGATGCAAGCTTATTCAAAGTTTGATGAATTGACGAAAAAAAAAGAAAGAAAGACAGAAGCATAGAGAGCAAGCTCTGAGAGGTGAATTGCAAAGAGGAGGCTTCGAAGAATTTCTTCAATATTCTTGAAACGAAAATTTGTAGAATTTTTGGAAAGCAAAAGCGTCTTCACTTTCGCCAGCCGCTAAACAGTGTGAAAATATCTTAGAATAAAGTAAAACGATGCACTTCGAAAGTAGAGGCCTCGTGCTTTAAAGTAAGCTCAATTTTATCACTGTGCGATTTTTATTATTTTTTACAAAATTACAGCAGCTTGAATATTAGTGACAGTCCGAATATCACTGACAGTCACTGTATATTTATTTCTAATATTAAGTAATCTATCAAATACAGGCAAAGTAAAATACAGGCGGAATCTGCTACAATGATCATTAATATCGTTTACGCTCGCAAATCACGAAATTTAAATGAAGTTTATTTATTACAATTTGCGAAATTGTACGTTTCTTCGTCAATCGAAATATCGATCGTTCAATAAATAAGATTGTAGAAACAACGGACAACGATTTCGGATCGTCGATAGTAACAGTTTTTTTCTGGTTTTTGGTGAAAAGGCGTCCCGATGCGTCGGAATAGATATATAAATTTCGATTTTACGGCTGCGTAAATATAAGCTATTCGCGAAACGGAATTAAACAGAGCCGCCGGCTGGCGTTTTGCAGCAACTTCGTAAATATGTAGAATTACAAATGCCAGCTTCGCGATAGAAAGAGAGAGAGAGAGAGAGAGAGAGAGAGAGAAACAAAAAAAAATTTTTTCGGAAACAAAAAAATAGCGAATTTTTGCGAGAACAACTTTTGTTTTACATACTTCGCGGTAGCTATTGTTTTGAACGAAACACTGGCCGCCAAAACTCACCGGTGATCTCAAATGTTTATCACTTCTTACTTCATTTTTTTTCTTTTTTTTTTTTATAACGCAATTCGAATTTCTCGACCAAAATATTGAATTCTATAAAAATTCGATTCTACCGAATTGTTTTCAATTTGTCCAACGGAAACGCGTTTTAAAGTTATAATGTAATTTTAATGTCGTTAAGGCGTGAATGGAAAAAATGTCTGTTAAGAAAATTTAATTTTATTTCATTGAATGTATTCGCGAACGTATTGTTCCTGAAGTTCAATTGACTAATAAATAATATGAAAAACGGAGGATATTATGATAAACTTAATGATAGATTTCTATGGTTTCAATTAAATATAATAACTGCGTTGATGAAAGATTGTTTCTAATTTAAACTGACGTAACTTCGTAAAAAAAATTAAAAAAAATCATGTAACAATCCCACCTGATGTCATTTCAAAGTGTTGAACGTCTACTTTGACAGTCGTGAACTCGTTTTTTACATCGAATAGCAGATGGGAGTGTAAAGATATTTTTCTCTCTGTATGAATTCAAACCTATGTAAAAGAAGCTCTGTCAAAAAATATTTTTCGCAATTAGGTCGATCATCAAGTCTTTTCTTCACAACTCGCTGCAAAGAGGAAGATTCTTTTTCATCATTTTATTAAACTTCTTTCTTTTTATTGATGTTCTTTCTTTTTCATCATTTTATTAAACTTTGAACAGGCCAATATCAGACGAAACGTTAAGATTACTCGAATTTTCACCTTCGTGTTCAAGGTTCGATAAAAAACGATGGAAGAAAATTGCACAGCTAGAGAATAGGATAATCTTCAAAACAATGGTGGATTCAGTCACGAAAAGAAATTTTCTCGCGCGCGCTTTGAATTTTCACGAAGTAGAGACTTCACGCTTTCGTGAAGTGTATCAAGTAGAGACACGACTACGTGACATTCTTTAAGTTACATCACAATTTCTCATTTTCACTCACGCGATCACGCTCTTTCCCACCAAGACTGCATTTTCCGAATCGATCTGATTAATTGACACGATTCGATGCGATTGGAAAGCCATTCGATCAGTTGTCTTTTACTCGATTTTACACAATGAGGCACACAAAACACCTTTTTTCGGACCACCGTTGTCGTTTGTCGCCAAAGTAACCACAGTCGCCCGTGAAAATGACAAGCCTCGGTTGTGCAACCGAGGTAATGAAGTCGTTACGTTGCGCGAAAACGGTTGAAATTGTTGTCGAAGGCGAAGAATACGCGGGAAATCTGAATCGACACAGTTGTTGTAAATAGCTGCATCCCCCCGTGTGTCACTGGGAAGAGTGCGATTATGGCTCTGTACACAGATGCACACTTACTCTTTGTGGTACGCCCATTCTTGCGCGGCCGTGCCTCGGGGAACCTTGAGCTTGCGTTTGTTTCTCCTTCCTGTGCGTCTTTAATCCTCGAAGCAGTCGCGAAAATGTTGTCTTCTTCTTGCTGGTGGTTTGCCCTTGTTCTGAAACGAGAGAGAAAACGTGAACATAAATGTATCGACCAGCGACATTGTTTTTCAATGTTTTCAAACATTGAGATCGCTTTCATTGACACGAAGTGTTTCGCAGTTTCATGGCTATTTTAAATAATACAATTGATGCAAAGACTGATGCAAAGCTCCATACTTTCTTTTTTTTCTTTCTATTGTACATTAAAGGCTAGAAAGGCTGCGGACAATTACAAGCATAGAAATTTAACAGGCAAGCTTTTATTTATACGTTTTAGGAAAAATCTCGACTATAGACTAATATGACTAATAATTTCATTTAATTAATTTCAATGGGGGTGCAAAAGTTTTTATTTATACATTTTGTGTGAAAAAATCGTACAAGTCTGTCATAAGTATATAAAATTTCTATGGAGAATTATAAGCTGGCCATTTTTGGTAGTTCTAATTTGATAGTTCTAAGTGTTAAATAGAACGGATATAGTTTCGTACTTGACTCGTGTATACGTGAAAATCTAATAAAAATAATAAATCTAATAATTTGTTTCGTTCAATTGATTTTTTGTAATTTTACATTTCGTACATTTCGTTCGGAATTTTTGGAGGAACAACCCCGTGTATCCTTGAGAAATCGTAAATATCCTTGCGGAAAATTTGATCGCGATCTTGTAAAAATATCCGCCCGATTCTTCGAAGTTCGCTTCACGAATTTTTCATCGATCAGAAGACTGGCCATACAGAAAATTGAAGCTGACGTTCGGTAATAAACTGTGACAAAATTTCCAATATACACCAAGAAAATTTTTCTTTCTCTTCGACAAGTAATGTCTCCCGCGAGCTTCCGGATCTCTTATTCACGAAATGAAAGTTTAGAAAAAGATGAACAATCTTTCATTTGTTGTTGTCGTACATTTGAAGAGAACGTAAAATATTTTGAATGAGTTGCACAATAATCATACGGCTAACGTAAAAATTCGCGATATTATCACATTATGGTTTTTTTTTTTTTACAGTTCTATCGTTATAAAATAATTATAATAGTTTAAACTATTGTAATTATAAAATATTTTTATAACTAGTATATAATATAATGCAATTATAATACATCATAAAATATATTTAAACTATTATATAATATAATATAATTATAATATATCATAAAATATATTTAAACTATTACTTTTAAACTATTTTAATTATTATAATTATAAAATATTTTTAAACTATTATATAATATAATATAATTATAATATATCATAAAATATATTTAAACTATTATTTTTAAACTATTATAATTATAAAATAATTATAAATATATATAATTATTTTAAAATAAAATATTATAAAATAATTATAAATATATATAATTATTTTAAAATAAAATATTTAGTTAATAATTAGTTTAAAAACGAGCGTCCTCTGTTTATAATTTTTTTAATTTTGTAATCTTTTTAATAACATTCCGCTATTAAATGCAGACTAATCAAAATCACTAAGCGTGACAATTCTCCGCCCCCCGAAATTTTTATATTTCTCGCATTATTATTATACTACCTTTATAATTCATTACGCAGTGTATTAATGTATTTACGAAGTAAACTAATGAACTAATGTATTTACGAAAACAGATTTTGCCAATGTTAAGATAAAGCTAGCCAGTGTCAATGTCAAAATTATAGGATCGTTCGGCCAATTGCAAGGGCGCGATAATATCGATATTGGTAATCCGGATTTTATCGACCGTGAGTTTGTATACTGTCTAACACACGTTCCGCTTGTATTTCTCGACGCGCAATTGAATCACCTGGCTGCAATCAAGTGGAATTCCACTAACAAAAAAAAAAGAGAAGAAAAAAAAAGAAGAAAAGAAGAAAAGAGAAACCGAGAGGAAAAGAAAAATCGACTTGCATACCATTACGGAGCGGCCACGGTAACGCGATTTACCGAGTACGATTCGCAAGTTTCCGTTATCGCACTGTTTGGTGACGCTGCAGCGAACTATTCCTCTTTTTTTTTTCCTCTTATTCGCATTGTAATTACTTTCCTACGGAAAGTACGAATGTAACGCTGTTGTATAATATTGTTCAGACAGGTAATCGTATTAACTCTCTCTCTCGCAATCCAGTTTCCCCATTTCTTCGATTCGCGCGAAATTCTCGTTTCGATTGATCGTCGTTAATGGAACCGCGTGTTCTTTCCAACGTTGTTAGAATTCCGAAACACCGGTGTAAGAATCAGTTTTGACGAGATGTATTAAATATTGCCGAATACTGAATTAATTTCAATGAATAGGAGGAGTAACTTTACATCATCAGAAGGCGCAGCAACGGATACTAATTAGCAGGCTGCCGATTTTTATGCAAATTCCTGTGTTCAAAAAGATCAAAACTCGCGAGAGACGTTAGAACCGTATGAAATATTGTAAAGAGCGCTGTACTTCCGATTTATTTTTCCGACATTTTTCTATATTACGTGCTTCTCGTGCAATTCTGCGCTTTCAAATTTTCTAAATGCATAGAAATCCGCCTGTAATTATAAATATATATAAAAAGTCTAATAATTGTGTCGTATTTTGTAAGTTAACATTCATGTCGGGGATCGGTTCGATCGAGTTTCAAACTGATTTTCGTAGACATAATTGTTTGTAACAAAACGAATTGAAATCGAGCCTCGCTTCAAGTCAGAAATTGTCACTGTCGCGCGCTGTTCATTTGAAAACAATACATCGCATAATCACCAAGTTTCACTTCCAGAATTACGCGACAATTTGCAATATATATATATATATATATATATATATATATATATATATATATATATATAATTTTACATCAAACGATCGAGCATAAGTGTAGTATCGAAATTATTGTGTGCAGTTATATTTTTAGTTACTTTTACTTTTAATAGATGATCTCGTCGTAGAGTTCATTTTAAATAAATTTACGGCGCCAACTTTGTAAAACTCGTAAATAAGAAATCATGTAAGAAATCAATATCTTAACAAAATTACTAAGGAGATGTTTGTTAAATAATTGTCAAGGATACATAACAAATTGACGAATACATAAATAGTAGTTAAAAAAAGAATTATAATATACTCTAAAGTCTACAGTCAAAAGTCAAAGTTCATAAACTATAATTATTTATTAAATAAGTAATTAAAAGTGTACAAATAATTAAATTATAATTTTATTGTTCGTTTAAATAGTATTGATCAATAGTTATTAAAAAATATTATTAATAAAGTATATATATATAGTTATTTGTAGTACAGTGATTTTATTATTTACCGATCATCGTACCTACAGATGCGTGAAACGAAAAAGTATGAATGTGATATGAGAAGCACAGCGTTGGCATTGAGCGATTCTCTTTTTGAAAAGAGGAAAGTCGCGCGAGTGAAAAAACAAAGTCGGCAGAGAGTCGAAAAAGAGCGTTGAACGAGTGTGATCAAAAGAGTGATCATTCGCGTTGTATAAAAATTAATTGTGTCGTTTGAGTTTTTTATTCGAATTATTGTTGCCTGTGTTGTCTATCTTGTATTTATTATTTGTTGTTTTGTTTGCGTTTTCTTTGTTATTTCATATAATAAATCATATAAATTACATCGCTACATAAGTTGCATAATTTATCATGTTAAAAGAACGCAGCTTCCGTGCCTACGTTCGTTCGAAAATTGATCTATATTCTTCCATGTCGGCTGCATACGAGATGAGCGCTACGAGTAATGCAAGTATTAAGGTCAATCGAAGATCGCCGACATTACACGGAATTATTGATAACGATTTGAATCGTAAATGCACGGCCGCGATATTTTCCAGGGCCAAGTACTCCAGGGGGAACGAGTAAAAAAAAAAAAAGAAATTAAGCCTCCTATATTGAAGAAAAGACACGATCCATAACGCGATAGAGACGATAAAGCGGTATAAGCTTAACTTTCGAGAAGGAGGAGGAGGAGAAGGGTGCATCAATCGAAGATGGCGGTAATAAAAAGATACGGGTATATGCTTTTAACATCATTCTTTGCCACTTTACAGCTCGTGTCGCTCGCCTCTCACGTAAGAATCATAAAACAAAGCACCGCAAATGAGAAAACTTGGCGACTACTCGATGCTCTAGTAAATTTTACTTTGCAAGTAATACCGGTTTCTTCACTGCGAACCCCCGTGAGATTCGAGAGAACTTCTTTCTTTCGGTGCTAAAGAAACCGGATGTGACGTGTTCCTCCGTGCTGTGGCGCAACACCGAATAGAGTTGCTCCACGGAATAGAGTTCGTCGGGATTGCAACAGAACGCTCTGCGAGGTTCGCGATTATTTGTTCCACTTTTTGTTCAAATCTGTCTTACCTCTCGGCGAACAGAAATATTCCCAGTTCGAGCAAATAAATTTATATTTAAATGATAAATTTAAATAATTGTTTAAGTAAAATAAAGCAATTTACGAGTAAATTATTTTCGCGACAAGCGAGTCATTTTTGCCACGGTGAACATCATCCATTTGTTAATTTAGAAACGAATACGAAATATTCTCGAATTAAATGTTCAATTTTTCCAAGTGTAAGTAAATTATGAATGTAATGCTGACGATGAACAGGATGAAGCAATTGAATTTATTGTATCAATTGTATTTATTCGAGTATTACGTATTTAATTTGTTGCAGTAAATTATAAACAAACAAACAAGAGTTCCCGTTGAGTTTTCAATCTTTTAATTGTAATATAATATTTACAATGAAACACGGGGGTGAGCGTAATTTAATTTATTGCACTACTTGCATGTAATGAAACATCGTCCTTGTTGAGTTTTCAATTTTCTAAATGTAACAATGAATAGGCGTGAACAATACAATTCATTGTATTTACATAAGTATATAACAAATCATAAACGAACACAAGAGTGTTCTCGTTGAATTTTCAATTCTTTTAAACACAAGTCACGAATATAATATTTACCACGAACAGACGGGAGCAATTTAATTTATTGCAATCACTTGTACATATGCCGAAGTACATTCAATTCACACTGTGAACAAACTATGAACGAGTCGGAGTATTCACATTTTCAATTTTCTAAATTATAAACACAGAATGCAATTCCATCTTCGAACTGCAAGTCAAATCTCCTTCCTCTTCAAAACCTAAACTTAAACCTAATTCTTCCGGTTGAACTGTCACGAATTTTCTAAAATCGATCGTACTAAAATAGGATCGGACAGATTCAACTGCAATTTCGTACGCGATTATCAGATTATATGAGGAACGCGAATCTGCCCGACACAATTCTTATCCATCAACAGATAACCGATACTTTCCCCCCGCTGGCTGCTGGAACAGCGTCCAATTATCACGAATTCATAATTAATGTCGGCGGATCGGCTGACGTTTCATCTCTTTGGCTTACCTGGCGTAATTTCTCTATTCTCCTTCTCCTCGCGTTTCTCTTTCTTTCTCTCTCTCTTTCTCTCTATCTCCGTCGTCCCTTGCCCCGGCATAACAATACACGTATGCAAATCGCGCCGGCTTAATTGCGACTGTTTTGCATGCGTGGGACATCCGGGTGACAATCGTCGTATCGCGATCGCGCGCAGGGACATACATATCTGCATTCCACGCGATTTTTCATCGTCTCGCGTGACTCCGTCCCGAGAGAGGGTGGAGAGGGAAAAAAATGAAAGAGGGAAGGTATGGTAGAACGAGAGCCGACGAACGAGATAAGTTGCCCGAGTCTTTGCGTAATTGCACGGTTGGAGAGCTAATTAGGCCGACGACGTGGGCCGTGGATCGTGCGACATGTATTTTTATCTGCACGTTATTGGTTTCAATTAATTTTAGATAAGCACGGCGCGAGACGTTCCACGTTTCGCCTGCGAGCAATGAAGAGATACCCGTCGACGGATAACTCACTTATCCAGGGATCTTTTCGTTCTTCAACGAGTCGTTTTCGCTTCCACTTGGAAATGGAATTCCAACGTACGTACTCTCGCGTCTCTTCGTGTTCGCACGATTAACCCAGTTGCATTCCAACTCGATTTGTTTTCAATGTTGCTGCGCGCGTCCGTTTGTGTTTATTTTGCGACGAATTAGATAAAATTCAATGCCACCTTATTTAATTATTTTTAATATTACAATGTAATTTTCGGAACGATTTATATAAATTTATAGCAAATACTTTGCAGATTACAAAGTTATCGATGTTTGGTAACAGTATCAGTTTACTACGAGATAAGATTGGTCGAGCCTTGCTCAAATGTTCAACCAGAATTGATTTTCTCGAAAACGGAGCGACGAAAGAATTTTATTCCTTTTTTGAACTTATTTTTTCCTCGTAGAATCATCCTATACCTGATTGCACCGCCAATTATGAACCATCGTGTATATATCAAGAATTTACATGGATTAAATTTTCAATTATTTTGTTCTGATTCACTGCTGCGAAATTACAACAGTATGAACATCGTCAGTTCTTTCGAAACGTTGGAAATTCAGTGCGCGTGAGTTTTGTGCAGATATTTAGAGAGTTGTAAAATTGTAAACGTTTAGAAAATAATTTTCAAAGACTATGTAATTTGTCAATTTGCTGGTATCATCGATTGATAAATTATCGCGCAAGAGAATCCAACAAACAGATTTAATATACCAAAACAGATTCATCTTGACACAATGTGTGACAGTGCCGATTAAAAAATGAACTAGACGAACACAAAAGTATACTCTCAAAAAGTATACTATACACATTCGTTCAAACTTTCGTTCAATCAGATATTAATAAATTTCGAATAAATTTTAAGTCTCCAAAAAAAAAAAAAAAAAAGAAAAAGAAAAAATATTCGTCAAGTGAGAAATACGTATAGCGAATTGTTGTCGAGCTGAACGTTGAATCCTTTAACACATTCACTCAGGCAAACGTACAGCCTCCAGGACGCGAAACACGTTGATACTGCTACTAATCACGTAACAGCTTTTGCAATGAGTCGCGCGCGAGTTCAAAGTGGCTATTAAATAGAAAGAAAGATGAAAGATGAAAGAGAGAGAGAGAGAGAGAGAGAGAAGGTACACGAGCGATGGAACAAAACCGAGACAGCGGCAAAGAGAGTGAGAACTAGACGCTTTTCACTCCGCGCGAACTCGTGACGTTACACTTCCGCATAGCTCACAAGTGCTTCTTCCCCCCGAGCCGACGACTCCCTCGCTCGCGCCGGAATAGGGGATGAAAAAAAAAAGAAAGGAAAAAAAAAAGAAAGAAACGCGCCGTTCATGGCTACGTACATACATACAATGGGTCGAAAAAGTTTCTCTACGTGTTACTCGCTGTTACTGCATCGCCGGCCTTGAATCGAGAACAATCGGCTAAGCAATTAATTGGCTAAGCTAATTGGATATATACCCGGCCCGGTTAATTAAAGTGTGAGAATAATTTTGCACGCGGGATAATCCGAGGTGTGATTTTTTTCTTTCACTTTTTAAATCTTGTTTGTTTTGTAGAGACGAAGACGTAGAAAGATTATGCAAGAATTGTACACGTTTGTTTGGAATAATTATAGCAATCGCGACAATGCACAATAGAAGGGTGAAGTAACTTTCTTCGAGCAATAATTAGTTCGAGGCGAAAGGGATCACAATCACATCAATCACGATGAATATAATCAATATACGTCGAACAAAGTTCCTCGAGATTACTATCAAAAGTATCAGAAAATTTTCAATCCAATATTC
Source organism: Tetragonula carbonaria (assembly GCA_032399595.1). Lineage (NCBI taxonomy): Eukaryota > Metazoa > Arthropoda > Insecta > Hymenoptera > Apidae > Tetragonula > Tetragonula carbonaria. The sequence goes on along the minus strand of JAUCRC010000005.1, from coordinate 8,023,176 downwards.
GCGAAATTAAAATACCCCTTCGAAAGCCATAATATAATTTTAAAAGTTACGCGCCCAATGCAGAAACTTTCGCGAAATATCCCTCGTTCGATTGGAGGAAGAATTGAATTGTGCATCCTCCCTCGCGCGCAACCCTTTGCCCTCGTCGACCCTATCTTCGAGAGAATTCCGCTTGAATTCCTAGCCGAGGAATTTCTTTTTTTTTTTTCTTTTTCTTTTCTTTTAAACTCCATCCTCGTGGGATGGAGAAATTCTTCTTCGTAATTGGAAGCGATGCACGACGCGTGATGCGTCACACAACGATTCCTTTTTCTGACCCACTGTATATATATGCACGTATGCACGTAGGACGTAGACGGCGTGGTGTCGTCATGGCAACAACACTGGTTCACGCGTGATACCAGCCGCAAAAGCAAAGGCGTGACAAATAGGGAGAAGAATAGACAATGACGATGCTCCAGTCTCTCGACGGGACTCTCAGCCACGCCGAACTGAGATCGTTCGTGCCTGTAACATTATCCGTTCGCATGCTTTGGAGTTTCATCCATGTTTCGCTCTCGCTTCGTCTCACACATACACACACCCTCCCTTCCCCCTTTCAACCCCTGTTTTACTTTCCGCTACGTGGAAAGTTAAACGTCAGGTGGCACGGAAGGTGTTCGTAAAATTTCGAAATTACCGAGAATCCGAAAAAAAACAGAATAACAAGGGGGTGGGGAGGGGGGAAGGGGTGACAAAATGAAGCTTGCCTCGCGTCGATGAACTCGGACTTTCTTCCTCTCTCCCCTCCCAAAAAAAGAGCGAGATTAAGTTAAAACATTTAGAGAAACTTGACTGTCAAAGAGTTGAAGAGCAACTTGAGTTTTCAGTCGAGGGGAGCTCTGTGTGTAACTTTCGTTCAGATATTGAGAAGTAAATCACACGCTATGAAAATGTTAACTCTAAATTCGAAGAAGAGGTGGCGGAGTGGTTTGATGATGAAAGAGAGTGATACGTGATAAGAATTTTGAATATAGTTTTTGACAAGAGGAGAGATGAGGAGAGTCCAGGCTGATCAAACTGGCGATTGTCCACATATGTGTGTGCGTGTGTGTGTCATTTTCCTCAAGCATATACATGTATATCTTGGAGCTCATCTAGGCTTCACGCCCACTGCTTTCGTCTACCTTTTTCATTTTATTTCATTTTACGTTTCGTGTGTGTTATCAACACTCCCCTATATATAATTGTGTATTTTTCAATTAGTAATCAGAGACTCAATCTTGAATTTAAAGTGAATTACCACGCCATAATATATTATCAACGCAGAGCAGAATGCGAAGAGCATAACTGTATCAATGACAATGAAAAATTCATATAACTTCGTGAGAAAAGATCAGGTAACAATATATTTGGTATTTTCCAAAAAGAAAAAAGAAAAATAAAAGCAAGTTTTAAGGAATTGTCGTATAGATTTCTTAAAAGAAAGAAAATTTCAATCTTCAAGATAATGGTGGATTTCAATTATGAAAGAATAATTTCAATGTTTATATACACGTTTGAATTTTTACAATTCTGAAAACAGAACATCCTTGTTTTTCCACCATTTACATGATTTAAAATCATCCTCAAAACAAAACGGAATCAGAAAATAGAAGCTTCACGCTTTAAAACAAAACCAAATGCATTGTTGTATAATCTCTTTTTTAACGAAATTGTATCAACTGAAATTATTGATAATTTCTCGTCAGTCATGTCTGCATCGTATTGTTACAATCTCAGTATACAGGAGAAAATGAAATTAAATATGGAATAAATGCGAAATTATATATTTATTTAATCATATTGTATGTACGTATTTAGTTTTAATTTGAAATTAAACGCAAATACATTTAATTTAATTTTATTGTATGTATGCAACTGTAATGCAATATAATAACATTAGATAGTCTTCGTTGTATAAAGTATGTTTTATTTCTATTGTATTTAATTATATTGCACGTATCGTATTCATCGCAAATACAATAACTTATATCGTATATACATGCGATTTATACTTTCTCGCGTAGCTTATATTGCAAATTATCCCATTTGTTGTATATAATTTGTAATTTATAGTTTACCATTTTTATATTTTATACAAATAACAGGTCCGAGAAGATCTCTGAGCGGGGGCGTCACGATCCGAAGCATAAATTCTCATTAGGAGAACAAAGAGAGACACGTGACGTGTTTGGTTCTATGCTGTTTTAAGAGTCGAAAGATTTATGGAAGATTGGCAACCCTGCCTCGCCTACGTGTTAGTCTAAAGCAACAATGTAACTAAAACTATTTCCCTGCATGCCTTGGAACTCATCCAGCTTTCACACCCTCCTTCTCTACTGCACACCCTCACCACTCAACTTCTACAGCTCTTGCATCCTAAGTGTCACGTGCTGTGACACCCACGCTGCGAACTTACCGTGTACCTACTCGCAATCCAAACTATCCTGTTAATAGTTGCAACATCAACGGGGAATAACTTGCCAATTCGATACCGTTGCGCAGGACCATTTATAGCTACTTGCATTAATATTCGAACTTGTTCGCACTTTTGTGTAAAAACCAATTATCGAACGACGACGACGACGACCTTGAGTCAAAAGCTATTATAAAATTGGAAAACATGGAACTTTTCATTTTATTCCAAGAGATTTTCACGTCACGCAGAAAAGTGAAACTACTTTTTATTTTTCGAGAATTGCCAATATTCAAACGTTGAAAAATTTTTGCTATGGTTTTGATGATTAAAATCTTCCTTTCATAACGATCTCCGAAAACTTGAGCCTTTCGATCCTGTTCTCGCTGTTTTATTCCATTTTATTTCGAATATCGGGGCGAAAACGAGTATAACGAAACGAAAATTTCGTCGTTTGAGTCTCGCGTCCAAAGTTTCATAAAATGGCGGAAGAAGATTGTACATCAAGCTTTATTACGGGGTCGCCGTAAAGGGGAGGCTTTAATCTTCAAATTTATTGCAGGTTCAGTCGTGACATACTACTATTACAATTTATATATAACGAATTTTTGGAAAGGAAAGTGTCCTTATTTTTAGAATATTTTTCGAATGATGTAGCTTTGAGCTTTAAAACGAGCCTTTAAAATTTATTGTTCGACTTGCGATTTTCTTTTGCAACTTGTTTTAATATTTAGTGTCCAAATATTAATGTGAGCGACTGTATATAATAACAATACACATTGTTATTAATAGAATTTTGTAATTTTACCACCAATAACTCGTTATTCATTTATTATTAATTAGTGGAACTTATGAACTTTTATCTATTTTTACGTTCTTGAAATATCTCATATTAAAATACTTCTTTCTAAAAATTATACAACTATTATACAACAATTATACAATCATCAACAAGAATAACCATATCGCTATTCTATTCATGTGATTTTTTTCATTTTCAATGAAACAGAGTTTGAACAGAGTTTCGTTAAAAATTATTAATTGGTACAGACGTACTTGATGAATTTCTAAATTCGCTAACGATTTTCTCGCTAACGAAGCATCTCAAAAAGAATTTTATTTTATTTACTTTTCCACGCAGAATAATATATATAATTATTCCTTTCTATCATATAATATATATAATAATTTCTATATAATATAATTATTCTTTTCTATCATATTAAGAACTAATATCTAAATTTAAACATGACACTTGATAAATCTTCGAACTCGATTTCCTAAAAAACGAAGGTTCAAATCGAGAAATCTTATTCTATATTTTCTTTCTTTTCTTTTTTTTTTTGCGTGGTGTCTGCTTTTATACATCATCATTCGACCCTATAATTTATTAAATTTAATTCGCAAGAGAAAATTATTTTCCAGATAATCGGCTTGGCGAAGATTTAAAACAATTTGAGTATCATGAATCATCATCGCGTTAATCGAAATGCAATAAATCGTTATTTATTACGGAAATCGGAAAGTGTGTAGCTTGCTCTTCTTTGCACCACCTAAAAACAAACTATTCGTCGGTCAATTTAGGAAATTTATCGCGCGTTCATGCTAATTCAATTGATCAACCCTCTTGCCTCCTCCCCCTCGATCTCCTTGAAGCTCGAATCATTTTCCACGAAATCTATCGGCCATCATCGTACATTTCTGCTGATTATCGCGTTATAATTAATAGCGCGATTTCCACTCGGTCGCCGTAGTAACGCCGCGGCGCGATATCGAGAAAGTGAAAAATGGATAGTCCGATAATATCGACATACTCTCGTCATTTATCTCTCTGTTCATTTATTCGGTGTCGTTAAAGCCGGCCCGATTTTAAGCCGATATTAATCTGAAACTCTCGCCACGGTAGGTCGACGAAGTCCTTAAAAAACAAAACTGCTCCATCGATGCATTCTGTCGTTGTACACGATCTCGGTGAGATCGGTTGCGAGTTGAAGTTTCGACTGACGACGAATTGCAGTCGATCGGCCGAATTTACTTCACTCGAAGTCGAAAACGATATCTTTGTCCTTTGTGAAACAATCCGAAATGGTGATGATCGGCGTCGATCGAGAGACGAAAAATTAGATCCCGAGAATTTGGATTTTCAGGAATTTGAGAATTGATAATAGGTTGTTTCGAAGTTTGTCTTAAATTTTGTGGAAATTTGGATAAATTGCTATATTCGGAGCGTTGCCGAGTGTCGTTCTTTCTCGTATTAGAGTTGATTCAATTAAATTAATTTCCTATGTTTGCTCGTTATAAAAAAAAAAATCTCTCTCCTCTCTGTGGAAATTTTCACTACCGAAGGATATTAACTCTGGCATCACCGGCGATTAAGTAAAATTTTCATTAGTAGACTTTGAAGTAAAGTTTCACAGTGAAAACTTTATAACGCAGCGGAGTACAGCGAGCTTTAATTTCTATTTTTTAGTTCGCTGACTAAAAATTTTTCGCCGTCCGAATGTTTAAAAAAACGCATCACGTCTAGAGAGTGTTCAACGAAAATTATAAATTGGCCATTTCGATCATTTTGGTAGCTGGAAAAAATATTCCGTCACACGATTTTTTTTCATTGAGACTTTTCAACAAGATGGAATATTTAACTCGAAAAAAAAAGGATAAACTAACGATACAAAACGCTTCGGGCGTTGAATAACAATGGAAAAGATAACAAACGTGTGAATAATCTTCCCGAGAAGATTTCTGTGAAAATCTCATTCGATCTCCTCGAGGATCCAGAGATTTTTACAACGCGCGCTTTCAATCATCTGATTATTCAATTCAACGATCGTTGAACGAATAAGAGGCACGCGGAAGCCGAAGAAGAGATATTGAAAATAATGAAGCGATCGAAATGACTCACCGGTACGGCATACTTTGTCCCACACGAACGGCACACAATTTGCTAAATTTGCATAAGCGGAACATGAACAATCTCGAAACGTGCGCGCTGATAATGCGGAGCTCTACAAGGAAGGAGGACAAACCTGTTATGAAAATCCTCGAGCGGGCGAAAGAGCGGGGTTATAAGTATGAATAAATAAGCGATATTAAGATTAACTTTTTTTTTTCTTCTCCGCTCGCGTTGCCGCGATCGTTTCGTCGCAGCGTTTCCTTCTTACGTAGACACAAGAGTTCTATTACTTCACGGTCGGTGTAATGCCATTCCTCTTCTCCTTTCCCCTCCCCTTCTCCTGCCCCACCTTGACAATTTACTTCGTTTCGCGGCGCACCTTTATCAGAACCTCGGGCTACCTCTCCATTTTTGCTCGTTTTCTTTCTTCCTTTCTTTCTTTTTTTTTCGCAGACGTTATTCATACCAACATCAAATGGACGTTGCTTCTTTTCGCGGGCAAAAAAAAAAAAAAAGAATTCGAGTCCTCGGGAAAGCTTGAGAGACGCTCGTTCTGTATAATGCGTGTGCAATACCTACGTTGGGAAAGTTATTTTCTTTTTTTTTTTTTTTTGGAGAAATAAGTTTATTTTGAAATGTCAATTGATTGTATTGAAGTATGTATGAGTATCAAGAGAGTAATTATTAGGAGAATAAGTGACTTTTATCGATATTCGAGCCCTAGGAATTAAGACTGTTAGAATTTCGTAAAATAAAATGATACGATGACAAAGAACTTTTCGAGTTCGTTTTCAAGTCTTCAAACTTTGAAAATCCGTCGTTCGTTTTTATTCTCCCAAGATGCGGGGAATATTCTAAAACGAAGACATTTTTCTTCTTGTATTATAAATTGTGACAGTGAAAACATTGGAGAAATTTTTACCTCGTGAAAGTTGATGCACGATTTTCGCCATGCAGTTGAACTTTGAACCATCTAGGTTTGGACGACGAAAATTCACGAAATAACATTCATTTTCGTAAAAGTCAAATAAAATGGCGAAAAAAGGTTGTTACATAAGAGAGAGGTTTCTTCAAATTCATTGTAAATTTAGTCTTAAAAAAATTTTCTTTCGATGCTTTTACATTGTATGATAATTAATAGCATATTTCGTGAAGAAAATTATTTTTACTTATTCATCCGCTATGTGATTTAAAAACATCTTGAAATGAACGATGCTTCAAGTTTTAAAACGAGTCAGGTTTATTATGATTTTTTAACGGTGTAAAGATAATTTAAATATTTAGAGTCCGAATATTGTCATAATTAATACATTTATAGTTACATTAATACATTTTTAAACTCTTTTTCTCCAAAGAAATATTTTTGATATCCTAAAATTGGTAATTCTCCCTTTAATTTTTCAAATAATCTTCGCGCACATAAATTTCTTCAAAGTTTAACAAAATACAAATTGTTGAAAATTAATATTTAGATGCTTCGTGTTTCTTACAAATAAATTCTTTGCTTCGGTTTTTACTGCAACACGTTGTCAAACTGTATCGATTCTGCGAACTTGGAGTTTCTCAAAAGTTACGATCTAATATAATCATATCTACAAATAATTACCAAACTATAGACAATTAATATTTCCGACAACGAGTCTTATTCTAAATAAATTCGAAATAAATTCGAAACCAAATTTTCAATTCTAAACATTCGAGCACAAGGAACTGATCGCTTTCTAATTCCGAGTTCTTGCTTCGAAACAACGTGCGTTTGCAGAAAACGCTTCTTGACCTCGTCGTTCCGTCGATCTCGCGTAAGTTCGCCACCGGTGCAAAACTTTCTCTCGCTGCGGGTTCCTCTAAAATAATTCAGGAAACTTGCTCTCGACCTTGCAAAAAGACAGCGCGAAACGGAGCGAGAGAAAGAGAAAGAGAGCGTAAGAGAGGGAAAGGTGGTGGCAGAGAAAAAGGGCAGAGAAGAGCACGATAAGGTTTAATAACCCGTTTTCGTCAGCTCGTGGGATTCTTCTCGCGTTGAGGTACAACGCAGAAAATCGAGAACACGGCGGTGAAAAGGGCGAACGAAACTCCGCCCGTAATTTACGGAGGAACGTGCCGGGGGTCGAAAATTGTGAGCAAATATCATTGCCAGCTTCTTTTTCTCTCCCTCCTTTCCACCGATGGTCCAGTTCATAATCAAGGGTATACCCATGAGGTACCAATTGAATTTCATCGCCGAGTCATCGTTCCCCCTATCCTCTGCCCGCTGTCTTTTCTTCTTTTTTTTTCTTTTTTTTTCTACCGATGAACTAATTATCGGAGTTTCGGTTTCATGTGCCGGTTGCTTTTAATGCCGATTCGAATGAAAAGGCATTCGTTCACTACATGAACATTTTTCTGAAGTTTCAACGTGCTATTTCATAATAACCTGAATTTTTAAATATGTTTCGAGCAATTTGTTAAGTCATCAATCAAGTAATTATTAAATAATTTCGCGCATCGTGGCACGAATGGAGGCATGCAAGTCGAGAAGAGCGATTTTCGAACTGTCACTGCGATGAAAATGTTGCACGGGCATTCGTGTTTCCTTTGGCCAATTGTGAACATTTTTTTTGTTCGTTATTCTGTGAACGACACTTGATAAATTTGATTTCCTCGAAAGCGAAGGTTTCAATGGAAAAATTTGACTCTTCTTTGCACGCGGAATCGCATTCACTGGACAGCGCGCTGTGTTCTACAAGTATACTTGTTATGAATTTTGTCTTTATCATCTTCACTTGTGAACAAATGCATGTTGATATAGCAAGAAGAGCATTACTTTGAATTGCGTCGTTTTTTCAATTGATGAGAAAAAGTATCTAATTCTATTCAAAACCCAGTTTCTCCCAAAAAAAATTTTTCGAGTTATGTCACTTTTCTCGCAAGAGTGTCATATTATATATGGTATCCTGCCAAACCATACATTTGTTAAATATTCAGTAACTATATACATATGACATTCAATGCCATTGCTACATATGTAAGAAATTTAAAGATAAGTCGAAACTTTATGCAAAAATTGTGAATGTCCAAAGTACAGTGATGATTAGACTGCAAGCATTTATAAAGATAATTAAAAAAATTAATTCAACCTATTGAATGCTACAAGGAGTGTAGTCTTTCAACATTTTACATGTATTTCTGCATCTACGAATTTTTCATGAATGCATAAAAATCCGCAGTAATGGTTAATGGGCCCAATATTGGTCGTGGTATTTAATACTAATTCTCTATCTAGTACACAATATAAATAGTGCATAATAATTCTCCGTCTGTAGTATTTAATATAATAATTTATAAATAATTCTCCATTTAGGTTTCATTTTTTTCAATCACGAATTTGTTGCAATCTATCGAAATCTCATGCACGCGTCGGAAAATCAAAACGGAGCGATAAATCAAGCGAAACTCAAGCTCGCAATTAAGTACAATCACACACGCTACCGAGAAATCCTTATTTTACAATACTTGTTATTATTTCGCGTTTCTTTTTTTTCTCTTTTCTCTTTTTTTTCATTCCTCTCTGCTCTTCTTCTCTTTCATTGTCACGACTATCGCCGCAAGTCGCGCAATTCGCGGACGTCGTACAGGCGAAACAATACTAAGGAAATTCACGCCCACGCGGTGTGAATTATAGGGAATTTCTTCGGCCATTACTCAAGAAAATGCGTTTCGCACCTCAAGTAGGGGAATCTCTGGGAATTGGATAATTTTTCACTCAGCAACCGCGCCGCGAATATTTTCGAATGCGGTAACGCGGAAAAGTTCGGCGCCGGCCGAGACGAGACGAGACGAGAGCTGGGTAAAGGTGCAGAACAGAAATAGAGAGAGAGAGAGAGAGAGAGAGAGAGAGAGAATCGCGAAACAACAGAGGAATATGAAGTCGAAATTCAGAAACGCGCGACCAACTCAGCCGCTGTATTTGTCTTCCTGCACCCGGCCATTCCACGGTGTCTTGCGTCTCTTCCATTCCCGATTCCAACTTGTACTTTGAAATTTACGATATATGTACGTCGCCGGGGCTCGTTGTATAATATCTTTCCTCGATGAACGATTGAAAGTAACATAGATTTCTGTGCATTTCTATTTTACGTGTCGCCGAGCCCGAGCGAAGAAACGAAATTTCAATGAATATTTCGTCTAAATAATTTTATTAACCCATTGCGGTCGTATCGAGTATATACATAGGTGTCACGTTGGTCGGAATTAATTTTTCGTTGAACGAACAGTGATACATAACGTGCAAGATTATGAAGGAAAAACAAAATTTATTAATTGTTTTTTAAACTTTAGATATATGTAACACAATAATATGATCTAATTATATGTAAAAATTATATTTCATAGTTCTCCATCGTGTGGTATTTTTCAAAGCAGTCCACTCCAATAGTTTTCGAGAAACATGTTTTCGCAAAAATAACTAGTTTGGCGTCTTTCGCCCTTAATTTTTCTGTTTGAACATACAGAACGATCTTTACTCTTTACATCTTTACAGTGCTGCAACACTGTATCGGGTTGGTGCATAATTATTGCGCATTTTTTTCGCAACTTTACATCTTCACAGTGCCGCAGTATGGCATAAATGGCATCCGTTTTGCCATTTTAGAGTATTATTTTTAAAATATTTCACGAAGCGAAATTGCCTAATTACACTTAAACACAATTTATAAAGTATTATTTCGTATTCTACGTATTTCCGAAGCTTGTCGACTTCATATAATATGGATCAATATGGTTCTTTGTTGTGGTAGCAAAGAGTTAAAATAATTTTATCTAAATAATCATGAAATTACATAGTATTATTTTTTTCATGTAACATATTATATTATTATGTATATTATGATAAATGTAATTTTGATTTTTATTATTAGTTATCGTAGTATAGAAATTATTAATTACCTTTCACATTGTGTTATTACTGTAACATTATATAATGCACATTAGTAATATTGTATATTATTATAATATACACGAATGGTTCGCGAAAATTGTTGTTCACCTCGAATAACTCTTGATAGATACGCGTGTAGTATAGAAAAAAAATTTTCTACGAATATTGCATTGCATGGTTTGTAGAAGCACATTCTACGATCCATATATTTCATTTTCTGTAGATGGAGAAGACGTTTCGAAGATTTCATCTTCATCTTTTTAAATGGGAAATATTTTCTGATGCGTATATATTCTCTGTGAAAGAAAGTACTAATCTATATACGTCGAGAATATGATTATATATAAGAGATATTTTCTAAAATCTAGCGTACGAAATACGAAATCTCTCTTCTTCTTTTTTTCGATAGATTTCACAAAATTGAAGTTAAAAGACTTGTTAACCTCTTAAAACTTATTATAACGTGTTACACATCATGTGTAATTATTTATCATTGGACGTGATTGAAAGTAACATAATTTGTATTTATCAATCTTTAATTCGAAGAGCTAAAATTGAAAATTCAAATTCATATTCCGCGAGACTACAATTTGCTTTCTTTTCTTTTTTTCAACATGAAATCATAACACCAATATCACGAGTGTAACTCGACATTAATAATTCAAAGGGTTGAACTGATCATTTTAAACTAATAATAAAAAACGTGAATCCTATATACACTATAGTTTATATATATTTTTTCATCCTTGTATATACTTCGTACATCACACAATTTCGCGTGTTTTTAATTATCTCGTAAATGTTTTCAATTATTCGGTCGAATAAAACGTTTAAAAACTTCGTATTTTTAGATTAACTTAAAAATCTTTTATTTCGTATTAAAAAAGGTTGAACTGATTATTTTAAACTAATAATAAAAAACGTGAATCCTATGTACATTATAGTTTATATATATTTTTTCACCCTTGTATATACTTCGTACATCACACACAATTTCGCGTGTTTTTAATTATCTCGTAAATGTTTTCGGTCGAATAAAACGTTCAAAAACTTCGTATTTTTAGGTTAAATTAAAAGTCTTTCATTTCGTATTAAGAGAGAATTATTATTAAACAGAGTATGCACCGTTTTGCTCGATAACTTTTCGCCATCTTTTAGGCGAAAATAGTCTAAAATACGCAGGAAAATAATAACCAGTTAGAAAAAACACACGTAGAGTAAAAGTTGCATTGCATTGGAAATTGTTCCAAATACTTGCTGATTATTTGACGATTACTTTTTACTCGATATAATTTAAACGCGCGTAACCTTCAACATCGCGTTTCATCGCGTATCGTCCCGCAGAAATTTCACTATCTGCTCTCGCGCCTGGCTTGCTCTTCCACGAGTAAGAGCAAATGTTCTCACCTAACCGCTTTACAGCAAATTTTTGCCGCATTACCGAAAAGAAGGCTGTGAAACGAGAGCGTTGCAAAGAGCCACGGCTGCGATGAACAGGCTCTCGTTAGAAAAAAAATTACGTCAGACTGTGCAAGGCATCATCCGCCGTTCGTTTTGCTCTCGCTTTCTGCCCACCTTTATCCTTAATCCCTTTTCTTTCGCTCGGTTTAAGAGTTCCTTTCACCTTTGATCTCTCGTGAAATTTCTCTGCTTCTTTCTCCTCCCCCGCCGTGTTAATTGTTACTTAACGTCTCGAAGTCTACTCCGTTTTTACGCAACGGCGTTCTTCAAGCAGCGCCTTTTCAACTAGACTCGTTTCTTCAGTGAAACTTCGATGCTCGTCTAGCGCTGGTTTTGTTGCAACTACGATAAACGAAATCGTGCACAGTGAGTGACTAAGATGTGACTTCGATCTTGTGAAATTTTGCTGTATCCCCTCAAATTTTTGACACTTCGAGATGACAGTCGGTTGTCAGAAAGTCGAAACTCGCGAGTCGAACTGATGGCCAAAACTGATTTCTAAAACTGTACCGAATTTGAAAAGTCGTTCGTTTTCACTTTCATTCGCTTCGAAAGTTCTTGGATGTCAATATGAGGGGAAAATCGTTGTCAAAGTCACGCGGATTGTATTTTGTTTAAATATATTCGAGGAACTGTCTCTGAGAAGATGCCACGTGGTCTATCACACGCTATACTCTTGGACATAATTTGTCCTCCGGTTTTAATAAGACAGCAAAGCCTTACTCCTCTCTTAAAAAAAAAAAGTGGCGCAAATCAGAACACAGCTCGAAGTTCCCGACAAACATTTAATTTTTACTGCTGTCAAAGACCTAACCTGACCTAAACCTAACCCGAAGTGATTGTAAAAGTAGGTTATTTCTCCATTTTGATTGCTCAGTCTCTTCTATCTTCAAGAAAGAAGAAGAGAAAGCGAGCCAGGGAACACAATTTTCTCTGTTTTCTCATCCTAAATATGTTATATTATTATATATTATTCAGGACAGAAGGACAAAGGAATTTGGAGACAAACTACTTTTTTTTATCCATGTTCTCTCCAGTTTAGGATCACAGAAGATTTCTTATTGCACAAATCTTCGAGACGACTCTGTGAAGTAGCAGAGGGGAGTGAAAAAATTTTATTTTCTGAAGGGTGAACATACACCAACACGTTCTCATAAATACATTTAATGGCGTGTGCTTGTAGAGAACACAGTAATGGCGAGATACGGGTAGTGATTGTTTCACTTTCGCAGTGTCCCGAACACCTTCAAATTAAGAGTTCTCATTTCGAGAGAGAGAGAAAAAAAGAAAAAGAAACCTTCGCTTATTCCGAGACATTTCGCAATATTAACACTAGAACTACCACACCAGTCAAAATGACTGGTTTTACAATTTTATTTTAAAATTTCTATTTCACAATTTTTTTTTCCCCCACAGTGATGCAATGACTTTTACAGTGATAACTAAAGAAATAATATAATGAACTTTATTTTATTTTTATTTGTTAGAAATCAAAATAATTTTGGTAGAAATAACTTTGTCTTAACTGTCGGTAGTTCTAGTGTTAATCTCTCGGATTGGAACGTCGAAAGAACGTCCGGACAGAGGATCAGTGAATTAATAAGATAAAGAGAAAGAAATCGAGCGATTTTATCGCGACGAAGCTGTGTCTCGCTGAGCAAGCAGACTTCATCTCTCACGCAACTCTCAGAGATTTGATGCACGCGTTCGTTCACGTATTTCTCTCAGCTTTTCCATTTCCCTTTCACCCTGAACCGTTCCTTCCGTTTTGCCTTTCACATTTCCTTCACCCTGTGTTCCTTGACGTCTCTTTTCTCTCGCGATGCGTTGCTTCTTTCCCCTCCCTCCGGCGATAAAGAAAACGATATTGGTCCCCCTCGCTTCCGGCGGGCAGGTTTATTTTTATTCCATAGGATTCATTCGATTGGACATGACTTGTGGTTACAGGCACGGCTATATATTTCCGATATTACGAGTCGACATTTCCGAGTCGCGGGTAGTCCCGCGAGCCTCCTGTATTCTTTACATCCCGTATCGTTCTTCTGCGTCCCTCTGCTCTGCCTGTTCGCCATCCACTTTGGTAAAAATACGAACGAGTTCGCCATCCTCGGAATAGCGCCGGGGCTTCCTAGCTGAATTTGTAAACCGGCAGACGCGTATCGAGGATAGGTAGGTCGATCTCGCTTGAAAGATTAATACACGATCTCTGCGAAGAGTGAAGTTCGAGTACGTTTGTCAACGATTTTTCTCATTCGTCGAGAAAATATAATATACTGGAAGCGGAATTTTTTTACAGAGCCAGTAAATTAAGTACAGATCGGACAATTTTAACGGAATATGTTTTATTCCGGGGATGTTCGGACAAAAAATGTAACGAAATGTGCAACGAAAACGCGTCACGCTCTCGATCAGGAACTTGGAGGAGGAGTGTGTCACGTGATTAAGGAAAAATAAGTTTACGAGCGATGTGTAGATGCTGTAAAGGAGTGAGGTGTTAAGCTTGTCGTGACACAGATGATGGGCAAGCGGGATTGTGAGGAAAATAAAAAGTAGTTAATAAAATTATAGTTATCACCAACCAATTCTGTCCATGAAAAATTGACAGGAATAAAAATAAAGCAAAGGGTGTCAAGTTTTATTTCCTTACAGAAATGAAGCCAGACAAGATATTCTATGTGACAGGCTTTAAGGGCGTTAAAGCCGCTCTTTTTTCTTTAAAATATTGTTATTCTGGAAATCAATAAAATACAATTTTTATAGTTTTCAATTTTAATACATTACCATATCGAATTATTAAATAAACTCCTGCAGTTACTAAAGTTGAAGAATGAACTAGAGATGAGACTGGAGTAGGAGCTATTGCAATCGGTAATTACACAAAGAAAGAAGATTGAGCACTTTTTGTAAATATCATAATTAATAATATAATTATTACTAATTTATTTATCTTGTAAATAATTAAGTTTCATCTTCCAAATATTTTAAGTAATGAAATAATTATTAGTAATCTTAAATCACCTGGCCGATTTAAAATAATTGTTATTATCCCTGAATTGAATGAATTTAATTTATTATAATAAATAATTAAACAATAAGAAGTCAAACCTAATATATACCTCTTCCTAATATAATTATTAGTTAACGTGTTTAGACTCAGAGTTAATAAAATTATTGAAAACAAAAATATTATTATTAAATAATAAAAACGTTTCAATAAAAAATTATTTAAATTTGTATATTCAACTCTATGAACAAAAATGATCGAAGAAATAAATATAACTAAAAAAATATATAATAAAATTTTATAGTTAATAATAACACGATACACGTTTTCTTCGAAGAGTGAAGTTGCAATTTTATTCCAAGGAGATTTGTAAGGAATCGTCGTTCGTCGAACAAAATGTTAGAAATGAGTTGCAAATCATTAGATTAAGTAAGCACAGAGTTATTTCATAAGAGTAATTTCATAAGAAAAAAATTTGTAGAGAATAGTAGTTCATTGAAAAAGATATTAGAAATGAACTATAACGCAGTAGATTGTATCAAGAATAGATCAGCCACTTTCTTATATCTATAGTTTATCAGTGAATTTCGTGAAAAAAATTAATGCACGTTTGTCACGAGCAACGGAGTTATATTTACATTATTGCACCTAAATTAACGTTGCAGTTTATCGAAAAATGTATCAGAAGTGAATTATTGCCCTGTAGAAGGTATCAAGGATAGATCAGACAATATCTTACAGCCGATTTTTTTTTGAAAAAAAGAGTGTAGTTTCTATTAGAAATAAATTCATCGAAATTCATATTTCAAGAGTAAATCAACAAAATTTCAACAGAGTATTCAGTTTACTTTCTCCTAAAATAAAAGTTAAATTCTAGTTTATAAATGTTCGTTCATAATGCATAAAAACGTGCGCGAACAAAGAGATGAACCAGTTCCCTCATAAAATTTTCACAACGAAAAATCTAATGAAATTTTCAACGATAAAAATATTATCAACGTATTCTAAAATACTCTCAACAGTTACGCTCGAAAAAAAAAAGGAACACTAGAAGGAAATTAAATTTGTACTTGGCTCCATACATATTTGCCGTAATAAAAGCAAACAGTGTTTTCTAACCATCCGCCCGACGAACGAACACATAAAAACCCCGATGATTTATTTTCCGTGGCAGATCCGTTAAATCGTATATATATATATATATATATATATATATATATATATATATATATATCTTTTTATTTTTTTATTTTTTGCACGGTGCAATGATCCTCGAGGCGAAGCTAGACACATTTATTATAAAACTATATCCAGTCGACGAGTCTGCAACAGAGCTGGAAACAAACGATTTAAGGAGCATAAAATTGCTCTGACTCGAAGTTCCTCACCGATTTGTTCACCCGCAAGTTCCCCCTATACCCTCATTAGAGTCTTTGCAACGGTAATTTGTAATTTGCGAAATACGCGCCTTGATTATCACACACCGGAAGCGTGTTCATCTGTTTTCTCGCCTCACAGCGAAAAATGCAAATAAGTTTCGCGAAGAGCGCGCGCCATGGATTCTGTTAATTAATTATTCTATCGCGTCGCGTTTGAAAACGAACGTCACGCCAGAGATATCAAAAGGTTCGCATTATTACCATTATTAAAATAATTCGCCAGATGTTTTGATTTTGCATCTGTACGAGCTCACAGACGAAAATAATAATCACGCGTACGTTACAACGAACGTACGGTTTTCTCGAACTCTTGTGATCCAGAGATTTCTTCAGAGGAATTTTGAAATGAGAAGTCGTAATCCTTCGTACTTTACGCCGGTGGGAATTTGAGGAATTATTCCAACGATGGAAGAGCGAAATTGAGTCGTGAGAATAATTCGAGGAACGCGAAAGGGTTGGCAATTACAAAGACTAATTACGAAGACGAGTAATCTGCGACAAGTTGCAAGTTGCGATATTTTCTAAACTATGGCAACAATTTTCTTAATACCATCGAAATTAAATACCAATTAATGCACTGAAATATTATCGATTGTATCGATTTTTTCCTACCCAAAATACTGACATCGATCGAACTCTGGATTTTTATTCACTTACAAGAAATTTAACGATGCGAAACATATATGTTCCAAAATTAACCAACTCCAAGAAAAGAAATTCGATAGGCTGATAAACAGTCTGAGTTTGTTCCAAATCCAACGAAAAAAAAAAAAAAGAATTTAAACCAAAATCAACCAATCTAAAAATTCGACAGACTCTCTGAACGAAGTTTGTATCAAACTGAGATGAGTTTACACTGCTCGAGACATCAACATCATTGTGTGTGTGTGTGTGTGTGTGTGTGTGTGTGTGTGTGTGTGTGTGTGTGTGTTTAGCCAAGTGTTCTCATGTACGCGTACGTTGAATCAGGCATTTTAGATGATCGGATGATCGGATGATCAGCATATGCAATGAGAATAGGGTATTACCTAATTACACGGTGACTGCTACATGACAAGCAATTACTACTAACGTATTTGACCATTTGACCGGAACGGATAATTATGTCGATTGGGTAATCAAATGAAGTAACAGACAAGTAGGAGTACAACAGGCTTCGAGGAGAAGTGTATTCTGGCGAGTTAGCTCGACGATGAGCATCGAGTCGGAAGCATGATAATTCGTTTCAGCTAACATTCACGGTGCAAAGGTAGCTAATTAGGTGGCGCTGTCGTCGCTGCTAATAAACGGATGTGTTGACGTTAATACAATATACTGTCGCGGCGTAGAGAGAGAGAGAGAGAGAGAGAGAGAGAGAAAGGTAGGATGATAACGCATGCCTGAATTATCCATTAATGGATAGCGATGTTGCGGCCAACTCGGATTCATTCGATTATTTGCGAGATCGTGAGTAACGATTGAGCGGCTCTGCCCTTGAAACTGATCGCCACGCGTTGAAAATCATACGACGGGGTGAAAATGAAAAAGTTTTGTTTCAAAGAGGAGTACGACACAGATAGAATGTAAATGTTAGATTTTTACTATTTCTCTATTTTATTCAAGGAATAAAAAATATATATATATATGTATTTTTTTTCGCATAACTGTTAAAAAAATGTCACTGATCACTATGTCTTGAAAATCATACGATGGTTCGTTACGTGGAAAAAATTTTATTTCAAGATACAAATAGAATAATTAAATTTTCATTATTTCTCTATTTTATTCGTGGAATGGAAAATATTTATATTCTCATGTAATTGCTAAAAATTGTATACATGCCAAAATAACCTCACTGACTGCTACGTGTTGAAAATCACACGATGGTTTGCTACGTGGAAAGAAATTCTTTTTTTTTTCGAAAAAAAAGTCTTATGGTATCAAGATATGGATGGAACGCAATGATTAGATTTTCATTATTTTTCTACTTTATTCGAAGAGTAAAAAAAAAGAGTATAAAAAATATATATAAAATTTTTATATAAAACGACATCACAGTAACGTCATTGATTATTACGTTGGAAATTACAGGATTGTCTGTTACGCGAAAAATTTTCAGAATATGACTAGATACCTAGATTTTGATCATTATTATTATTACAATTATTGCTTTTTTATTTTATTCGAAGGATAAAAAATATATACATGCTCGTGTTAATTTGCGATTAATCACGACTTAATATATAAATATTAAGAGAGAGAGAGAGAGAGAGAGAACATTTTTTTCGATCCACGGTTCTGACAGTGTTGAGTGCTCTTTCAAAATAGAGTACCTAATCGTTTTTTTGATTGACATGGTTACGCCGGCCGTGACGAGGTCTGCATTGAATTTTGAAAACGTTCCTCAACGGTGGGAGGTGGTTTATAACAGCATTGTTCCACGAGTCGGTAGCCATGATTGCCCGGCGTGTGTGGAACAGGTTGAAATTCCCCTTAATTTCGAAGTACGGATGTTCACGCTGGCGCTGTGTGTCAAAAACTCAAATTAAGCTTCGCGCGTACTCGGACACCGGTGCGTACTGTGAAACTACACGTAATTACGTAGTTCGCGATTTCCAGAAATCGTGGAAAGCTCTAGTCTCGAATAATCTAGCCGCGAGTAATCGAAAACGACGGAATAATCGTTTTATTTCGAGAGGAAAGTAGATCGCATGAAAGACAGATCAAAGGCTGATCGTGCTTCCTCAAAAGATTAAACGGGAGAAAAACCGAAGACGAGAAAATAATCGAAAAGGAACCTTTACCAACAGAGAAGAGAGAAATATATATATATATATATATATATATATAACCGGGTGAGTGGTTTTCAATGGATCGTTTTGCAGAAACGATGAAACTTCCGATCAGATCGATATATAAGTCGAGACAGAGATCACAGAGAACAAAGAAAATTACACTCGCAATAACAGTCCCATCGACTTTCGCCGAATTTTTTTTCTATATATCCTGCGTATGATTGCTAAGATAACGAGTTTGCCAGAGGATTCTATCTGAAACTTTCAACTATCACCGTACGGTATTATCCCATTCGACGACGCAAAATAATTCGTTCCATACGTTCGCTAAAATACGGTAAAAATAAAATCAAATCTTGTGTTCGCTTCTATAATTATAAATTTTATATATATATATATTATTATTGTTGTAATATAATTATAAATTATACAAAAGATTGTATGAAGTTCAAACCGTAATAAGCCACGAATTATTCGCATATAATATATATATAATACACTGATAAAAATAATTGGAGGATTGTTTTCCATTTCTACGTATAATTATAAATCGTATTAAAAATTTCGAACGAAACTATAGTAAACCACGAATTATTCACGTATAATATATCGACCAAAATAATTATCTCCATATCATCTTAATTTTTATATTCTTCTGTATATTTTTTACATTATTTTCTTTTATTATATATATTACATTTTTAATTTTTATATCCTTCTATATTATCTCCCATAGTATCTTAATTTTTATATTCTTCTACCTATATACTACCTATATATCTTTGGTCCATTATTCTTAATAATTGTCACAAAGTGGATCATTAAATTTGTTAATGACAGGACTTCAGGGCTGGGGTTTACACGTGTAATTTTCGTTTTTGTTTTTCACTTGAATTTGGTCTGACAAACGAACTGTGAATCTTTAGAAATATATATATAGTTGGCAAATTCTCGCGTTGCGCCAGGCTTTCTGTGAAGATTTCCTGAGTTCTCAATAGTTCTCAAATTGACATATCGCGCAAGCAAAAAAAAAAAAAAAAAAAGAAAAGGGCCGATAGAAAAAGAGAGAAAGAAGGAGAGAGAGAGTCAATTTTTTCTGACTATGTCTGAATTTTTGGAAGAAACTCTCCTGACTCCTCATTGGTTCGTTCTATCAACTCGAGAGAGACTTTTTTTTACACAAAGTATATATTTTCGCTTCCCTCCGATGATGGAAGATTTTAAAAGCGCACGAGAGTCGAGAGGAAGAGAACTCGAAAAATTTTCATCGAACTTTGAACGAGCATTTCGAAGGGACAGTAAACTTTGCTTCTAAAATTTTTCTTTTTTTTCTTTTTTTTTGGACTCGTGTCTATCTATCTAACGTGACAAATAAAAGTGTTTCTTCAATTCAGATTCGGAGATTCGCCATTCAAACGAAATTTACATAATTACCGATGCTACTTCGAACAATGCAGTTCTCTACCATGTCAAAGTAACGTTTCAATTCTACTAAAAATCGTTGCAATCGAGCACACGAAATCATTGCCCGCGCAGCAGTTAACCATCTCTTGGATCCTTTGGTTAGAATAAACATCTTGTTCTGTCACGGTTGAAGCATTTCGCTCAACAAGCAAGCGAGCGAGCGAGCGAGTAGGTAGCTGTGTGAACGAAAGTGTTTGCGTACTCAGGTAAGCTCCGCAAGTTTTGGGTTAGGTCTACGCTTGAATTCGATAGCTGGTTGTACTCGACTGACAGCAGCCAAGAGCTGTAACAATCAGACATCGACGCCTCTTACATGAAATTACTGTTAAACGTGTACCATTTGGAGCACGTTCTTGATCTAACCTGATTTGTCTTTGTCGAACTGTCTACGTGAGAGTGAAGCAGAACTGCTAGACTGTCACGTTCCCCTCCCGGGGCTTTCGAATCGTTTATTATTCATTCGACGAGTCACGGTATTTAAATTCGTGCTGAAGGAGGCTTTGTAAAAATTCCACGATGTTTGATAATTAAAAAAATTAAATTTGTTTAATTTTATGTCGTCTGTATACAAAAATTCTTCGATTTATTTCTATCGGGTAAAGTTCACTTCTCACATTGTTCACTTTTCCAGTCTTTTCTTTTGTTATCGATATTTAATTTGATAAACGCCAACTACAAGCGAAGCTGGAAACATACGAGTAACTCGATTTTTAATTCATAAATGCCAATTTTTACTTCACGACATTGATCTGCAGAGTAACGAAATTGGTTACGAGTTTGAAATTGAAAACAAATTAAAGATTATTGTAGCTAAATAGCTGAATTGAAGTGAAAGAAAACCTGTGTGTGTAAAATGGAAATAGAAAATGTAGCTCGCGAAGGTAATCGAGCACAAAACCCTCTCGTGAATAGGTTATTACATCATAAATACATTTTGAAATACCATCCGAGTACAATGCTAAGAGATATATGTATAATTTCGCACTTATAGTACGTTTAAGCTGTATACTTCATCTGCTGTTCACGCTGTATACTACTTCTGCATTAAATAGAATGAAGACCATAATTATACCAATGACAATGAAAAATTGTCGACGATTTAAACTGATATTATTTTGTAAAAAAAAAAAATTTCAAACCATAAATTTTCTACTTTAATAGTCTCTTTTCTCGAAAACTGTAAAACGTCAAAAAATTTTTTCGCGACTATGTCACTTCAACGGTTTTGAAGATTGAAGTCTTCTCTTTGCAACAACTCTTTTAAACTCGCCGTACGATTTCCCCTCCCCCCCATTTTGTTGAAGTTCGAACACTAGAGGTTCAGATAACGAAACGTTAGAATTCCTTGAATTTTTGTCGAAAATATTTTCCAACTTCTATATACCTGTTCAAATCAGTTCAAAATTGACTAATATGATATATCTCGTGGCGCAGATAAAATTTGAAAATTACGTAAAAAACCTTTCCTCGTGTACAAAATTCTTTCACTCGGTTGTTCCCGATCTCTGCGCAAAGAAGCGGAGAATGTTGAATACTTTCGTGATCGACTGTACCGGCGAACAGAACGAGAAGACGTTGCTCTTAATTATATATTCATAGCGATGGAAATGGCGAGGCGGTAGGGAGCGAGGATAGCAAGTAAAGTCAATAGAAATGAAATATCAAAGCTAACCTCGTTGGCTCGCGCGCCAACTGCCTCTCCAATATGGGATCTAAAGTGTTTTTCGATATCTTGAAAAATTCCAATGACACGGCGCGGCCATTTCGGCCTTTTCTTCTTGATTTTATTTCCCGTGCTCGATGTCTACCTTCGATATTACTACGTTCCAAGGCGTTCCTTCTTCCTGCTGCGTCCCGTGGAAATCGAGTGTGGATTGAAGAGTTTTTATAAAATTTCGCCTGCGATGATAAGACGTTTCTTCCGCTCTTTTCGTTTTTTTTGTCCTTTTTTTCTTTTTTATTTGCTCCTCTTCGCGTTTCACCGATCCATCCTCTTCGATCGTTCCCCACGGTAAAATATTACGGCGAGATTATTTTTGAGATATCTTCGTAGGCGATATCGCGAGATATTGCCGAATTTTCCACGGATTTCCACTCGAATCCATCGCGTTGTTAAAGTTTCTCCTAATTTTGATTTTAATTTCATTTATCAACGATTCCAATTTTATTCGAACTTTTGTCCATATTTAAAACTTATATTTTGTTCATATGTATATATATATATATATATATATATATATATATATATATATATATATATATATATATAGGAAGTAGAATAGTCTTTTCCATCATAGCAGAATTCATCTCATCTAATTTATTCAAATGAACGGAGAAAATCCGAGAAAAAGAAGGAAGAAAAAATAAAGCGAGAGAGCAAATGCCAAGATGAAAAACCAAGTTCATATATAAATACAATAATAATCACAGTGATTTATTTATTCATCTTCCGTCCATTCGTCTTTTCTTCTCACGTATTCATCGATTAAGCGAAGATGAATTATAACGCGATAAGCAAATTAATAGGCATCTTCGCTGTGGAACATTCGGAGCCCGCAAGCGTATCGCTTTAATAGGTTAGCCCTAGCCAGAGGATGGTATTATAAATCAATGTACAGTTAGGTTAACGGAGATAATTATATAACCAGAGCGTTCCCCCTTGAAACCACCAGATATCCAACAGATTGAAACTTCTGTTATAGTTTGTCGCGTTAAAGAGCGAAATACGTACGACGTATCGCTTCTAACGGAGGAAAAAAATTGTTCTCGACTGAATTTTGCAAGAAATTCCAACGGGAATCCAGAAAGTCACACAATCAGATTTGATTGGACACCGTCGAAGAAGATAGTGTCCATGTTATGTCGCGTGAAACTTCCCCTCTCTTCTTGCAGAACGTCGAAGAAAATCCTCTCTACCCAATAATTTGAAAATCTCCGTGCATTCGTCTTCGTGTTGATACGCAGGGGCTCGTCAGCTTTATGAAAAGTAAAATTCCACTAAACTTGTATCTCACGAGGAACGTGTCAATTGTGCATTGCCAGTAGATCAATCTTTGACCACCATTTGGCCTCAGTCGCGTTTGTTACAAAATACAAATTTATCAGTATTCTTCTACTGTGAAAAATGTGCCTCGTGTGTTTTAGAGTGTATTTTCACGATCGACAGCGCGTCGCTTGAATTATATAAAAATGAATTTCAAAACCGAGAGATCAACGAACATTTTCGGCACAGTTCCATTAAAAGCTTGATATTTTTTTGGTTTCGATAACGCGCCTTTCAATTCCTGAACATTTCAACAATGAGCGTATTTAATTCTGCGGTGTTTTAACAATCCGGCATATTTCCGATTTACCTGTATTTCCACTTATGTGCTAAACTAAAAGGAAAAATATCTCAAGTTTAAACGAGAAAATTCGTAGATTGTGCTTTACGTTAAATAAGCAATCTTTTTAAATAAATCTTTCGCTGAACTGAGTACGACAATGCAGAAGATTTTGTATCGTTAGCTATTCTTTTTGCCAATATCTACTAGTTGCACACATTAAGAGCAAAAAATCAAAAACATTCATCTGAATCGTATTTTATATTATCATAACATCACCTGTTCTTTTTATCAATATTGATTGTACGTGTTGAGATTAAACCGGAAAGAATAATTCAGAAGTGTCCAAATATTTGTACACGGTAGCATATAACGATACTTCCCTGATCCATAGTAAATTATTTATTCCTTTCATCTGCTAATATCTACTAATTGCACGTACTAACACTAGAACTACCGACGATTAAAAAAATAGAGATTTAAAAAAATTAGAAATTAATGCAAAAAATAGGGAGAAGATTTGTAACACTTTCATTCATATTACCTGAACAAAAATTCGAAACTCAACATTGTAAATCTGCAAAACTACTCTGAGTGAAATTATAAGTTACAAATTGATATTTTAATTATTTTCGACCAGTTCGGTAGTGTTGAGAGCAAAACGAAAATACTCATCTGAATGACATCACCAATTCTCTTCGTTAATATTCATTATAATTAATATCACAATCATTATAAATACTCGTCTGAATCGTATGGCATCACCAATTCTCTTCATCGGTATTTACTAACTGTACTAACTGTCAATATTAACCCGTGAAAGAATCGTATCTCACGTCGAAATAATCCGAAAACTTATTCCAAACACGCGCGCCACAAATGGTGTGCCAATATTTTCCAATATTCACGGCGTGAATTATCTCGTAACGCCTCTCGGACGCGATTATAAACACGTAGGTTCGCTGCGTTCGCATAATCCGCGAAGAACAGATAAGATAAGATACAGGACATCATTGTTGTCCGTAGAGTAAAGACACGCGAGGCATGGGGGATACACGGCGGAGGCAGCTGCACGCATAAAATGGACCGATCTTCGCCGAGCAAGCGGGGAATTTCAAAGGCGCGTGGCAAACCCCGCATAACGATGGAGGTCTCCGTGGATGGTAGCCCCAGCCACCGGAGAAAGAAGATGGCCGGTGCAGCTCACCATCGTGAGCGCGCTAGCCCATTGTTGCACCACTTAGATATATTTCATTGGGAATGACGTGCACGAACGAGCAACGTTCCTTCTTGGAATAAGCCCCAATACCAGGTTCGGTGAATGCATGCACTCGGTGGTGTAGAACCTTAGTCAACGCATTAAATAACCTCGGGTCTGCATTCAGATACACCAAATATACTCCCCTCCCCCGCAAAAGGGGGGTTCAGTCTACTCTCTCGCTCGCGAGCATCGCTCGTTGTGCTCCTTATACTGATATTCATAACTGCTTGCTTTACAATGCCCGCCGCGGATTATGCTGTTCCCTATTAAAGAAACCAATCTAAATTGAAAGGTCAGCCGGAACAGGGATAACATTCTGAAATAAATCGTGCCATTCTGCTACGGATATGGCCACGGGCATTCGATTGTATGGCATTCGCTCTTCAAACCTTTCGCTTCGAGCGCCGGATATATACGTCGTCCGCGCGACGACTTGCGAGTACGAGCGCCGGATACATCCGGCATCCATATAATGTGTATACAAGTACCATGTAGTCAGTGATAAGGTCTTCGTTATCGGCAGAACGTTTTTTTGTTGATTTTACTGACATGTTGGATTAATCACGTGTTAAAACTACTGTTTGTTGTTGCGAATTTAAAACGATCGTTTACTGTTTCATTCCAAAAAATCTATCGAATCCATTCGACAGTGAAACGATAGTTCATGTACGTTTTTCTACAAGAATTAGGAATAGATCGGTTTAATTATATTAAATGTTTAATCGTAAAGTCTTGTAAATACCTAAAAACATGTCAACTGTAATTGGTCTAATGTTCATAGATTGTTCTAATGTTTCATAGAATAATATAATTTTGTATAAGACCTTTCGTATTAAAAATGTAAACTATACGTGTTATATTAGAGAAACGATTGTTTCATTAAGCACAGTTGATATTTAAGACAGAAAAACGTATATACAAAAACCACGCGCACTGTGCACATTTCTGGCGCGTGCTTCCGGTCTGGATTGCCGAAGCGAAATGGTTAAAGGGAGACTTTGAATTTCAATATGGTGCTTTTTGAAGAGAAGATAGACCATCTTAATTCTTTAAAAAAGAGTGATTCTGAAATCACTTCTAGAAAAAAAAGACAAGTTGCATAGGTTAAGAATTATGTGGGGGGGGGGGGGGTATAAATGACGATCAGATAACTGACTAATAGATAACGATCTTAACGGTATTTAATGGACAGCTTAACACTTTACCGACCGTGTATTAGCGGTGAATAGTTAGCCGATTAATAAGCTACCGGTCGGTAAAGTGTTAATACACTTCCGTGGTTGCTCTCTGCTGGCACAGAAATCCTGCTGTACGTTTTTTTTTTTTAACGAAGGTTTCTATTTTCAACGCTAAAATCACCGAAATGGCGGAAACGTATGATGAATTTATAGATTAAATATTTTACAGATGCCAGAAATAGTTTGCAGACAGCGTATTTTTAGAGACTTATGTATCTTATTACGAAATTTTTTCATTTTTCTTCTTCTTCTTCTTCTTTTTTTTACTTTAGTGTCTCTGATGGGAATTTTGTGCTTCAAACATTTGTCATTTTGTTTCATATGGAGCAGCACGTGAATTTTGAATAATATCATCTAATGGATGTTTGATCGTGGATCTTAGACGAGAATATTAAGAAATAACAGATTGAAAGTGAATAATGTATTTTACAAGGCTGGAGAAGCCTAAATCGTATTTTTACGATTCCTCAATGCCAACTTTTTTATTATACCTCTCTCTGCATCGAATAGATATTGATAGACATACAATACAGGGTAAAAAATTTTACAACGACTAGTCGCAATATATTAGAATGGTGTGCCAATTTTCAATGTTTCATACACCAAGAATCGAAAAGAGTCTACTCCATGCGAGCGCATGTCGCGCATAAAATACACTAAAAACGTAAAACCGTGGGATTTACATTCGTCAATGCAACGACGAATTCACTGACGCAAACAAATTTCACGAGATCGCGCGATGGCAATCGAGATGAAAAATTAAAAAAAAAAAAAGAAAAAAGAAAAGAAAAAGAAGAAAAAAAGCAGTTTATACAGAGCGCACGATCGTTATTGGTTCGATTGTTAAAATTCATTCACGTGAAGATCGAATCAAATCGTGCAATTGTTTTTCCAAGAGGAACGTTTTCTTACAACCGCTTCGACTCGATCGCTCCTTGTCATAGTTGAATTCAGGAAAAATACTGGAGATACTTCCTATCTTTCAATGCAAGAGGTTTCTAATTTTGTAAATATAACAGCGTTGCAACATAAAATTCATTCCGTTTTTATTTTATTGTATCAAACAAGGTAGATGTTCTACAATTCATACATCAATCAGAAATAAACGCTAACTATGATAATTAATGTAACTGCAATACCTGGCGAGCATCTCAGATATGTATTCCTAACATAAATTAACGTAACATAATACTTTTTTTATTCTATCACCCAAGGTAGATATTCTACAACTGACACAGTTTTATCATACTTCAATCAAAGATAAATGAAATTACGCTCCAATTATACTGCAATATTTGGCGAGCAATATTTCCTCAAATATCTCAAACACACTGATACCGAAGTATCTTGGAATATAATTAAGAAGAGCAGACTATACTAGAGTATACATCGTCAAAAATGACAGGCCTCACAGCTTGTGAAAAGTTCGTTGTTATCATTAGAGATTTGTCAGAAGTCAAAGTGTTTCCTTATCCTTTCGCGTACGTTCTCAAAATTCCTCGTATCCTTAGCTAAGAGAAATGAGAGCCCTCAACCAATTTATGCAACGATAGAAACAGCCTGTTAATAATATGCTATTCTCATCCTTGGCTGCTTGTCTTTCGCTAAGTTCAAACAACGAACACGCCCTACTTTTACTTGGCGAATGAAAGGATGCCGAGAAGGACTGCAGAGAAGTTTTCTCTCGCCGAGTCTTCTCTCTTTCTAAATCTTAAAAAACAGTGACAAATGAACCAACGAAGCAACCATGCAACCCAGCACAGACTTACCGTTAGGCGGGAACTCGTAGAACAGGGCAGACCTCGGGCTCAGACAACTGGAACAGAGGAAAATTACGGTTAAAATATGCTAACAATTAAAGCGGCGATAGCTGGCTGCTGCTTGTTAGCGTCCTAGTTAGTTTGTTGCTAGCAGGCGGCTAAGCAGGCACCAAAGTTTCGCAATTTTCGTTTTAAAACGACAATCGAAAACGGGGACGTTGGAAAGTTCCGCCGGTTCCTAAACTGCGGTAACGTTCGATTTTCCCAGCGATCGATTGCCTTTGCTCCAATTGGTATACACGGTGGCATACACGGTGTGCCTCGTTTTCAATCTATTATTAAAGGTCTATTCAGAGGGAATCTTTCACGCCGTTTACCCTTGAGAACAGAGTACTAATCTATGCGCGTCTTCAAAACTTCAAACTTCAATTTTATAGAATCTACACTGGTGAAGAACGAAGACAGTGTGAACATTTTCTCTCTTTCGTACGACGAACAGTAAATTACTATTATCATCGAATAGGAAATAGGAGAAATTGCGTTCGAAACAATTTTCGAACAATTATGAAAATAATTGCTTTTGTAGATTAAAATGAGGCACCTGTGTGCAAACATGAATTATATACGTATTAAGGGTACCCATGAGTAATGTCATTTTCTTGGAAATTTCATAAACATTGCCGTCTAGTGACAATAATTTAACTTCATGGCATAGCTTAATTAATATCATAACCTACTTAAACTCATAACATAACCTATTTAATATCATAACATAACCTACATTCTAATTAAATATACTGAAATATATTTAGTGCTTATGAAATATATTAATGCTTATTGTTAAATTATATTATAGATTAAAATTGTATAAGCTCCTGAATGAAATGAAATTTTGTACAGTGTCAAAAAACGATATTACCTGTGGGTATCCCTAATATGTTAGAACAATCAAATTAAGGTTATCAAATTAGGTTGATTAATCGCTTGCTAGTTAGAATCAAAGTATATACAATATACGAAGAAGAATCTCCATTAAAAATGAAGAACATGAATGAAGAATTTATATAAAAATACCTTTGGAGAAAAATATTAAAAAAAAAATTTTGCACACTGTGTTTCTCCATCAAACTTCAATTTTCTGATAACTTTCTACGAACAAACTATACGAAGTATGAATTTAAAGTCTAAAGTAAATTCCCGACGCAACGTGTATACACGAGATGTCATCGCGTTTCGCAATTGTATATAAATTTCACGAAACCTAACATAAAGAAAGAAAAAAAAACTTGGATACTTAACAATTTAAAGATATTCTTAAATATCCAAGTAAGATATTTAAAAATACTCTTTAACCTCTTGCCACGCATGTCGAGAACGTTTTGTCCCAAAATTGCAACGTTTTCTCAATTTTAAGTATATTCAAATACAATCCGAAGCAAATAATAAATTTATTACTTCTTAACAATTTCTATCCAGCGATATCACACCGACGAGTTCAAAAAGAAAGCGACGAATTATTGTATACAGCTCGGTCACTCGTTATGGTCCGTGAACCAGTTGCCAGCGCAAGGGGTTAAAAATCCCCCCCAAAAAAATTTTTTTTTATTAAACAACCAAACAACTTTCTTTGACCTGTCGTTTGCTTTTCTGATGTTCTTGTTTAATAAAAAAAAAAAAAATGCTTCTTTTTTCAATCGCTACACATTCATTTTGAAACATCCACTGATTTTTGTGAGCAGTGTATGACGCGGTGAGGGGGTGCAAAGCTGACACGGCGCGAGAAACAACAAATGGCGGTGTTGGCCGTGGTGCAGAGGCTGCACAGGCCCGGGTCTTGTCCTCTTAAGCCACGGTATTTGTCCAACTATTCCAAGTACTCGGCAGAGAGTAAAGGGGTCCCCCGTTGGGATCTCGAAACGGTAGATCACGCTGGAATGCGCGCACAATGATTTCCGGCTAGCGCCAAGGATCGTGTTTAGCAAGACTAATCGTCTTATTGGCCTGATCGACGAAACTGGTCTCCCTCGATTCCATCGATCGTTTCTGCAAAGCGATCTATCGTTGGGAACACACGGGCCGGGTAGGTCCCGTACGAGGGCACGTATCGGCTGAAGGAAAGGGAGAAGATGGAGAGGATCGGCCGGGTCGACAGTTCACATGCCAGAGAATTGGTAATAGATAGGGACGTGGGGCATTCATGTATCCTGATACAACGTTCTGTAATACTAACCGCATACTAATAGCACCCTTTGACGAAAAGCTAACATCTCAACAAACAAACCATGTTGCGATTCCTGTTCGGACCCCTCTTCGAGCCTCTCCACTACTCTCTCTCTCTCTCTCTCTCTCTCTGACATCTCCTTTCTCCCTTGCTCTTCTCTCTGTTCTCTGTAGCCTCGTTTACTGTCTCTCGTTCTCTCTCGAATAGAGCAAGCTGCGTTCGATATCGTTCGAGTGACTCATTGCTCGAGTTGTCCCCGAATCCTTCACGTGCGAACCAACAATGTTTGTAACACGAGTCTGGAGTATGCTCTGCTGGTATCTGATCACTGGATTGAGAATTTTTTTTGAGTATGCGCCAATATGATATAAAATTATATCGACCTCAGTCGAATTTAATTTTTATCGCTTGTCAAGCTTTTCAGTGGTGTAACAATTGAACGCGCTTTGTATGATTGGAGTAAAAGAAGAAGCAACATAACGCTGTGGACGGTTACCATTTCTTTTTTTCAACTGATATAATCGATATGTCGTGTCGCTTCAACTATCATTATTATCATTGCAATCTATCATATATTCTGCCTCTTCAACTGGTAACTTTTTTCGATAATTTATTCTTCTAGTTTCTATAATTTCCAAATCATCCAAACGTCTTTCTTATCACACCGCCTCATTCCACGCAACAAGATTTTCGCTGCTAATTCTTGACTCTTCAATTTTTCATTTACATTCGGCGCTCGATTTTGTCTTTTTTCTGACAATACCAAACGCACTGTTCTTTATTTCGATGAATAGAGATGAATTTCGATAGCGATTGTCGGTAATTCCTCTGAGTATATGCGGAGTATAGTATTAATACTCAAACGGTATTATACAAGTATCCTAAACTCCTCGTACAGGGATAAATATTCACAGTCCAGCTGTAAAATTTAATTCTGTTTACAGTTTTACATTGTGAAAAAATCCACCAATAATTACAATTAGGTATTTACAAGTCGTAACGTAGATTTCGAACGAGATTTCACACGAAATCCACGATGAAATTCTCGTTTTAATTAAACATTCTCGTTGAAACTCACTGCGTGTGTACGAGTATTAATTGAAAAGAAGAAGACAGATTTTTTTTTTTTCGCTTGACGAAATCGATAAAATTTTTGTTTCGAGAGGCGGAACGAAAATTTTCCTCGGGTAGGAAAAAATTTACAATCGACGTACTTGCATTTTTTTTTTTTCGCTCCCCGACGGAGAGAAACCACGTGCGTATGGGTCTATAGCAGCGCGGGCATGACATTCGGACATAGGGACGTAGAAACGGCACGTATTCAATATGCTGCATTAACGTGATTCGAGTATAATCACGCGCGATACATTTGTAATAGCGGATGAATTTACGCATAAATCGTCCAGCTTCCATCATTACTTCGTTCACGGTGCAGACGGATCGTTCGTGGAATTCCCGACGATACCACCGAACGGTTATGGTCATGATAATCTGACTAACGAAAGAATAATGTTTCTAGATAATTTTCGCTGTTAATGAGAGCAAGGCCGTTATTATATTTTACACGGTCGTCATCGTTATCAACGTTATTTTATATTACTCGCGCACAGAGTATTCAATTATCCATTTGGAAAATTCCAAAGGATTTATTAATTTTATATCTTGTCACGCATGAAGGGCGTTATCCATCAACTTCGTAAATAAGAAGCTATACTTGGAAGGTACATCCATCAACTTCATAAATAAATAAAAAATATATATATATATAATGAATAATAACGTCGGAAATATTCCTTTTTAATTCGGGGTCGTCGCAACCTGTTCTGATTTTAAATTAATGACTTAGTACTGCAATTTAACAATTTGCGATTTAATTAATCGTTTAATGATTTATAATTTAATAATTTGTAATTGTAATTTAATGAATATTATGTGTCGACGTTCGTTATTCGAAGATTCATACAAGGGTGTCCCGTTTAAACTTTGCCAGTGTGACGAAAATGTTATTGCAGCGAAAAGTCGAAAAAAAGTTATAACAGAAATGTGAAATATATGTGTTGGATGCAACGCAAGATTGATGTGAAAGCACTATCGACTATAACGAGATTTATCAATTTTATCAAATTTTTTCACACGCGTTTCTGATACTTGTCAATCAGTTCCTTTCGCATAAGTGATAAATCTTTACAGATTTGAACATAATTTTAAAGACAAATTCCTTTTTTTTCATAAATAGAAATCTGCAAATGTAAGCTTTATAATGATTTGGCCAAAAAAATTCTTCAACGACTAATCAATCGTTCAAATTGCTCGTATTGATCGCGTTTATCACGTTTACTTTTTTAACGAAGCATTTATAGTCTTCTTGTTACACGACGTTTCAACCTGATTTTTATTTACAGAATACACCAGAAAGCTTCGAACACACGGTATAATTCAAGGAATTATTTATTTACCGATTCCACGCAAAACTGAACGCACAAGCATTAAACTGGAATTGAAAGTCCACCAGAGGGACTTAAAATTTACAACGTCATCTTGAAAATTTATCGATATCCGTATTCTCTCCGGGAAGAAACTGGAGATTTACCGACTCGTTTCTTGGGAATTGTGCGTGCGTAATAAATTTGAAAAAGTAGCACAGGAGAGAAAACAGAGTCGGACGTTTTAATTTTTTCGAGGAGCTCGCTCTCGAAATATGGAAGAAAGTGGCGAAGAAGAAGAAGGTGCAGCGCTTGCACAGGATCGAAGCGAGAGCAGGTAAATTCCAAGTCTCCTACTGAATAGCAATTATCATATTGTAATTTCATAGTTGGGAGCAAGAACTGAATGCACATGGCGGCGATAATGGATAATTTCCAGCGGGGAACTTCATAACTACCAGCATTTGGACACGGGGCATAGCTGAACTTTAATGGATAGATGATCCCAGAGGGCGTAGATAATGCGCTAAGAGAGACGCCCCCCCGCCCCTACGAAAATTCATAACTTTTCTGGATTGGACAGTGAATTCCACCCCGCTTAATAAAACTTTTGCAAGAACACATCCAGGGCGGGCGAGCGAATTACACAACGTCAGGGAAAGAGGCGAATTTATCGTCGCTCGAGACGTTTCTTTTTTTTTGTTTTTTGAACTTGTTGTCCGCAATTTCCGTGGATTTGGAACTTTAGTCTTTGCAAAATTCTAACACCGACGAAACATGGGCAATTTATAATTTTCAGACACTTTGCAGGTGTATTTTTTCTTTTTTTTTTCTTTTTTAGAGAGATTTAAATAATTTCTCGTAAAATGTATAAATGTGCAAATTTTGTGCACTGTATAAAAATTTATAAACATTACAAAGTCATAAAATTTTTCTGCTTTCTGATGGAAACCGATGGAAATTTTACATTATAAAGTGTGCTAATAAATGCAATTTCTTTAATTATCGGAGAAATATCAAATATTTCACGAACTTTATTTATCGCCGTTTTCATTTTATTCATTTTATTTCGTTTTATTAATTTTATTTCATTTTTATTTATTTCATTTTCAGTTTACTATTGACCGTTAGTAGAAATCGAATATTCAAAATGACCGGTTGCAAATCAACTTTTGAAAAACGTTTTAACGAAATTTAATCTCTTAAACACAACAAAGAAACTATTGTGCAATGCATCATTAACCACGTGACAAATGATCTCACCCTCGTGTCTGCAACCATAAATTAGTAAACGGAATCTATTCGTCAATGGAACATGTTACATCGAATCTCACGAATCAAATAAAATAAAATTTGAAAATGTACGAGATAAATTATCATTTACTACATACTGTATTTGATATTGTTGTTTAGAGAATTCAGAAATTAATATTCGGAAACCAATAGGTTTCAAGAAACAACAGGTTTCAGAAAACAACCTAACCTAAACCTAACCTAAACCAATAGGTTTCAGAAACCAATAGGTTAACTTAGTAATTAATTAACTAGTAATTAATTTCTCTACAGGTTTTCGAAATTCGTGTATTTTACAGATAAATTTACAGTTGTGCAAATACTGTGTAACAAAATACGGATCGTTAAGTGACATTCAATAGCTGGAGTATTTTATTGATCGAGCAACTTCGAACACCAGCATCAAAATTTTGAAAGACCTGATCCCTTAAAAATTTAATTTTTCGGCGTTGAAACAGCTATATTTTAAATAATTATTTCTATAAGGTGACGACATATCCCATTAATATTGGAAAAATAACTATCCGAATTGTTGCAATTTTGTAAAAAGAAATCATATTACGTCAATAATAAATTTGAAGCTCGAAGACTCGATTTTCAAAATGCATCGTTCATATCATTTCTAAAATGTTTTTATCGGAGGTGACAATGAAGGCACGTTTCTTCTCGAAAACGCTCTAAATTGTCATGGCATGTAAAAACATCGAAAAAATTTCTCCCATGATTTAATTTTGAAGACTCAAGCATCCTTTTTACAACGAAAACTCTCAAAACTTGCCGTACGATTTTTTTTCTCGCCGATTTACGTACACTGGGATTGAATAACGAAAATTCAATTAATTTAGGATTTCTTCAAAGTTCAATAAAGTGCTGAAAAAAAATAAATCATGCAGCAAGTCGAGGACTCTTTGTAAAGGGGGGACAGTCGATCTTCAAAATCCATCGTTGAAAAAGTTTTTCAATATTTTGATAATTTATTAACATTTTACAATTCTCCAACAGTTTGCAACATTTTCGAGAAGAGAAGTATCTTCGCTCACACACTCTAAAGAAACATTTTAGAGTGAAACAAACGACTGAAAGTAGAAGCTTCAAGCTTTAATCTAACACATTTAAATCCAAGTTTGTACGACTTTCTTTTTTTTTTACAAAATTTATATTCAATAGTTTCAATATTTAGTATCCGAACGTTCAATCGAGATCACATTTGACGCCTATGACGTCGTTGTGATGAACTATGCATATAGCGACGACCACATACAAAAGCACGAATTTGGCGCGACGAAATATTTCGTCGTGGCTAGATCAAGGGATTAACGCGATCGATTTTTCGGCTATCGTGCACACGTGTAATAACAACGTGTAACATTCATGGAACGAAGGATATAATTAATTCAGTCGAATGCTCGTCAGTCGATCGTTACCCGGGAATAATTAATTTCACGTGTTGCTTGCGCATAGGAATTGGGTAAGCTCCGATACTCCACTTATATAATTATTCTACGGAATAGCGCCTCGCGAACGTTTATATTTCATTAACTCGTTAAATTAAAAATACGCCTCGGCAAACCTATGAAAAATTCGCGCCAGGCTAGATCAAACATTAATTTATTTTAAATTAAAGTCCACCGGGGGAGTCTGTACAAACTCGTAAGATATTTACTTTCGCAGCCTGTAAACAATACGTGCGCGTGAATTTTTGATTTTTGAAATTTTTCTCCCCGGGATTTATCGGCGAAATAGTGCAATCGTCTCTCTCTCTCTCTCTCTCCCTCTCTCCAGATGCGATTCACAACGCATATGTATGCACGTGTAGTGCGTGTACATGAGGGACTAGGGACTAGTATGAATATTTCAATGTAAAATTTCGTTAAACGCCCGAGTGGAGAAATCATTCATTGATTATGTATATAATATTCAACGGAGCGTAGAAATACAGATTTAATTCCGTAAGCAACTAAAAAACGTTGGTCGATAAAAATCTCTGTGGACGAAGTTATTTAGCAGGTACAATTTGTTTATTAAAAAAAAAGAAGAAGAAAAGAAAAAGAGGAAAAGATTCTCTTAACGCGAACGAAAGGAGTAAATTTAATCAACAATCAAAGGATGTAAGAACAAATAGTTTGAAAACAATTCGATTTGTTTAACATTTCTCTGCGGCAATCACGTTTTAATTAAAGTTCAATGAACTGCGACACAGGAATCGTTCAATATTTTTAATCATTCGCTGCTCTATATTTTCTTCCAGTTGGTTCCAAATTCAAGCGAGAAATAGAGCAAAACTTTGTTCTTCCCTCAACATTTTTTTGCGCAACAAGAAACAAGAAAACGAACGAGGTAACTGCACGTATCAAAGTAATCGAGTAAGCGAATTTTAACCTTCACTTATTCACATTAATGTTTGAACGCTCGAATAAATATTTAGACTGTTATAACTTCGTGAAAGAAAATCGTACAACGATCAACTTCGATTCACTTTGAAGTTCGAAACCTCTATCTTCGATCTGTGCTGTAGTGAAATACATAGCATGTATTTTATACTAATAAAAGATTTTTATATAGTGGATGTAGAAGTGAAGATATTTATTTTTTCTCAAAAATGTCACGATATCTAAATAAAATTTGAAAAATTGAAAGATTTTTTCCATAATTGAATTTACGATGTGTTTGACAAATGAAGGCTCCATTTTACAACGAAACAAAACTTGACCTACGATCTTTTTCTCGCCATTTTTTCGAAATTTAAATAGAAAGCGAAACAAATCTCTTTGAATCCGGCATTCAAAGTTATAATAAAACGATGAAAAAAATTGCGGGGCTCGTTGCAAAGGAGAGGCTTTCATTTTCAAATCGTAAATTTAGCCGCGAAAAAAATCTTTTCGATAATGTTAAGACCAACAGTTCGTAATATTTGTGACACGAGACAGTTTGTTTCAAATTAGAGATTTTTGTACATTTCTTTCTCGTTTCTCGCGTGTAGACAATCTTAATAGTCAGCAAGGCGAATAGTCAACGTGTTTATAACGTATATAAAATCTGACAAATCTTCGCGAGGGTGTCAAATCGTTCGGATTTATCGTGATTCAGCAAAGTTTTTGAATTGTCGTCGGCTTTAGCGAGGTCATTGCAAAGAAGAAGCTTCAATCTTGAAATCCATCGTACAGTTTCTCCACGAAACAAATTTTCCGATACACAGTACAGCGTGGTATGGTTAAAATAAGTATTTATGACAGACAGAGCTTGTCAAATGAGAAACATTTTTGCATCATTTCTTTTCACACTGCAGGCAATCTTGATAGTTGGCGTGGCGAATGTTAACGTGTTTATAAAAAAAAGTATATAAAATCTGTAGTATACAAATCTTCGCGAGGGGTCAAATCGTTCGGATTTATCGTGATTCAGCAAAGTTTTTGAATTGTCGTCGTTTAAGCCTGATGTTCAAAGTCGTATCAATAAAATCGATTTTTGACCTTTTGCATAGAAGAAGCTTCAATTTTCAAATCCATCGTACAGTTTCGCCACGAAACAAATTTTCCGATACATAGTACAGCGTGGTATGGTTAAAATAAATATTTACGACAGACACAGCTTGTCGAATGAGGCATTTTTGCACCATTTCTTTCCCATTTCTTTTCACGCTGCAGGCGATCTTGATAGTTGGCGTGGCGAATGTTAACGTGTTTATAAAAAAAAGTATATAAAATCTGTAGTATACAAATCTTCGCGAGGGGTCAAATCGTTCGGATTTATCGTGATTCAGCAAAGTTTTTGAATTGTCGTCGTTTAAGCCTGATGTTCAAAGTCGTATCAATAAAATCGATTTTTGACCTTTTGCATAGAAGAAGCTTCAATTTTCAAATCCATCGTACAGTTTCGCCACGAAACAAATTTTCCGATACATAGTACAGCGTGGTATGGTTAAAATAAATATTTACGACAGACACAGCTTGTCGAATGAGGCATTTTTGCACCATTTCTTTCCCATTTCTTTTCACGCTGCAGGCGATCTTGATAGTTGGCGTGGCGAATGTTAACGTGTTTATGAAGTATATAAAGTCGGGCAAATCTTCGCGGAGGTGAAGCAAATCGTTCGGGGGCTTATCGCGGTTCAGCAAAGTCGGCGAACTGCCCGGGGTAAGTGTAGCTGAAAGAGAGTCGCAAAAACACGGTTATCGCGGCGGCAAGAAGGGAATAATACAAGCTCGCGGAGGCTCGCGCTGAGCGCCCGGTGGTTATTCGCGCGTGCACGAAAACAGATAATGCCAGCGGCAAGATAATGGAATTTAATAACGACCCCCTCCCTCCCACCTCCACCCCCTCACTTTGTCTCTTTCTCTATTCACGATTCTCAACTACGGAAAATGGGGAGAGCGGCGGCAGTCTGTTGGTTAATTAGCAATTAAATATCAAGCAGCCGGCGTAAAGGTGCTCACAGATGGTATTTCGGATCAGGTAAGCCACTTAATAATAGGCAATTATGCATAATAAAGAGGCTGTATCAGTTAAGCATTGTTCGTGATTAGTTGCTCGGATGAACATTCGGCTAATTGAATCTGCCGTCGGTAAACAAGTACTAACAAAACACACGGATTCTCGATTTTCGTTGAATCCTCTGCGAGAAGTATCAGCGAGGATCATCTTAGCGTAGCAACACGATGATTCGCAATGATTACTTTGACTTCATTGAAGTCACTCTGGACTCTTAGCAGCGCACTTTTATTGCAAAAAATATACAAGAGGATTGCGTGCACATGTGAAAGTTGAGTATCTGACGTTTAGTCATACTTTCAGGCGTAGTATGAAAATTATATACGAGAATATTTCTCGACAAGTATATCGATAATTGAGAATTTATTGAAAAGTTATTGCGAATTAATTTTCATGCATTCGTTGAGGAACTGTAGAATGCAAAGGAATTAGACTTGTTCCGATGTTCAGTACTTTTTCTGAATCGAAATTCGTTTTCGAAAAACTAATGATACGTGCGCCAGAATTATACATATCATATATAATTGATGGAATGGAATTTGATATTACTAGTAAAGATATGATTTTTATAAAATTTTATAATTCACTCGATGAAAAATTGCCGACATTCAAACACTAATAAGTTCGTAGAAAAAAAATCGTGCAACAAATTTTAAGATATCGTTTTAAAGGGGAGATTTTAATCTTCGAAAATCTACAAAAAAAAAATTGTTTCAGCGTAAAAATGTCTGAATTTGCAAAATTTTCGTGGGAAACCGTGTCTTTATTAACCTCATCCAAAATGATGCAATGATGAAATATAATTCAATTTTTTATAAAAATTCAAAATATAATCATTCAATGTATCCTGCGTCTACTGCAATAACATTGAATTATGCCCTCATATGTAATACTTAATACTTTTTTACTTGTTTCTACGGTTGGAAATATTCGTTGATCATTGAAAAATTTAGAATGAAAGTCGTACGTTCAAGGAGCTTTTGGTTACCGTTTGCAATAAAGAAGAAAACGGTGAAATAATCGTAGCTTACCTCTGATAAGGCTGTTGATGTCCGCCTGGCGTTACTGCAGTGGTGTTTTGTGCGGCAAGAGCAAGTTTCTGTTGTCGCTGTTGAAGCATCTGCCTGCTGAATACTCCGTATCCAAAGCCATAGATTTCGTCCTCTTCCTTATCGCTCAGACAGCTCGAGGGCTGGACAAAAAGAAAAAAAGAAAAAAAAAATAGAGGGCATTCTTTAGTTTTGCCTTTATCTATCTCTCGTCTCCCGTCCGAAAGAATTTTTGCTCGCAGCGATACTACGATTTATACGCGAATGAAAAGAAATTCAGCGCGAAACAACCAATTTTAACGCTTATTTACTTTATTCCCTTCGTTACTTTATATATTATTTGTCTATTTAACACCTTGAATTCTATTTGGTGGAAAAATTAAGAAAAAAGAGAAAAGAAAGAAATGACATACGTTTTCGGTATATTTTAAATTTCTCATTTCAAAAATAAATAAAACGGACGATTGTCGAATGTACGAAGATCTTTATTTGTACTTTGCTAAAAAGTCTATCTAGTTAAAAGGTAAAAATAATTTCTGTACACGTTTGTTGATTTAAATTTCTCATTAAAGTAATATGGATAAATTTTCGGTAAAACACGAAGATATTTCATTGTATCTATTTATACTGCTCTAGTCTGGTTTTTTACTTGGTTAACGAATAAAAATCATCTCGCGCACGATCTGCTGATTTAAATTTCACACAGCTGCACGATAATTTGAGAGGCAAACAAAAAGACAGCGAAAGGGATGATTTCCGGACGCGCGAAGATTTCATTGTTAGTGACAGTTAATTACTTCGTGAGATCATAGCCCTATATAGATCTTTGAAAAGATTAACCTT
Organism: Tetragonula carbonaria; assembly: GCA_032399595.1. Taxonomy (NCBI): domain Eukaryota; kingdom Metazoa; phylum Arthropoda; class Insecta; order Hymenoptera; family Apidae; genus Tetragonula; species Tetragonula carbonaria. The sequence continues at coordinate 7,982,890 of JAUCRC010000005.1, read as the reverse complement.
AATCGAAAATCGATGAAGAACTCGATTAAACTGCGCGGGAACCTTGGGCATCGAACAATAACTGATTTAAAACAGGATCAATGGATCCACACGGTTAATCTCCTTAAACCAGTTCGGCAAGTTGCCCCCCCCCCCTGGAGTACTTTCAATTCTCCATGATGGAAAGTGTTTAGTTCTTGTGAACTACTTACCGCTAAATCCCCCGTACAAAGAACTTAAATGCTCGGCAAGTGGAATTTTTCTTTTCGGAATCTCTTTCTGTTCCTTCATCTTTTTCCTTTTTTTTTTTTTTTTTGTATTCACGAATTCTATTTTTTTATTTTTTTTTCCTTTATTTACGTGATTCTTCCCGCTATGCCACGTATAAGAATTTTTTCATGGGGCAAATATTCATTCCTGTTCAACCGATAATAAACTACGCGAGTATTATCGACTAACGGTAATAAAACGTTCAATTGGAAATTAGAATTAAATGCCAGTTGTACTATTGTGAATGACTTTCATCCAGCGTGAGAGAATTTAAATATGAATGATAACATACATTTGCCTTAAATTATTTAGTATTTTTGAAAATTTCAATTATACATACAGTCGGTAGCATTAATCTTCGAATAATTAATGCAAGAATAAATCTGGCTATATTTTAGGGACTATATTTTTTTAAAATGCATCGTTGATGTAAAAAATATTCTTCTCCTCTCGAAAATGTAATAAACTGTCACAGCATTAAAAAGTATTGAAACATTTTTTTTTTGTGGCTGAAACTATAATGAAGTTGAAGATTGACGCCTCTCCTCTTTAACAACTTTCTAAAAACTTGTACTATTTTTTCCCCCTGCCATTTTATTGAACTTTGAACATTAGTCTTAGAAATCCTAACATTTCGGATATTCAAAATTCAATAAAAAGGCGGACAAAAATCGAGTTTCGAGGGGTTGTTGCAAAGAGGAGGCTTTAAGCTTTAAAATGAATCCTAGTTTATTGTTGTACGATTTTGTTTTGCACGAAATTGTAACACTTGAAGCATTTAACTGTTCGAATATCAGTGTGAGTGACTCTATACAGATTAATGATAGCATTTCACTTTTTTTTTTTTATATAAATAACAACACTCAAAAGACGGTTATTTTATATAAGTTACTACTGTAAGAAATTTACTTAACACTCGAACTATCGATACTAAATTATAAAAAAAATATTATAACGCAATAAAGAATACAAACTCTCTCATTCGTAGATTTTACAGAAAAAAACCACTCAAATTTGTAAAAAAAACGCGACACTGTAAATCCGCTACTCGAAACTACTTGAAAAAAAAGAAAAAAAATTACAAACTGGTCAGTTCTGATCAGTTTGGCAGTTCCAGTGTCGAAACTGTCCAATTCTCTATGTTGTGTGAAATCTGCTTCGAATATTTTAACTAGAGCGAATATCAACGTTGAACACCTTTCGTTGAACAATTTCGGCTTGTCCCTGTGCGCGTGCAACGATGAAATTGTTGCGCTATATACGATGTAAAATTATTGCAACAAAGCGTGAGAGATGTAGCGGTTAGCTTTTCATACGCGCAGCGCACAGGGTGGCAAACCTATTAATTTAGCGTGCAACATTCGCAATTAGAATCGCGGACCGGTGAGCTTAACTTGGGATTTACAATCTCAAATGTGGAAGCTAACTCCGTCGTTCGACTTGCAACGTTACAAAGGGAATTCCAGTTTCCGCGTTATGCGAATCTGTTTTGCTGGTAAAAAATTTAGCAGACAATTTTGGTCGTAAATATTTGAAAGATAATTATTCTCTTCTACCTACGCGTTACACGGTCATCGACAAAATTAATTGCACGAACGAGAGCCGCTAATTTTCGACAGAATTTTTTCGTATCGATAATCGAATGTCAATTAAGTAATTAAATTGAGAATTTCCAAGCACGAGCAACTCGTGGGAATACATCATCATTTTCGCGAGAAATTTAACGGATGAAACAAATTCGTTTCAGTTCATTCAATCGCAAAATTATGGAAACGCATGAAAGTTTGTACTCTGATAATAACTGAAAAGAAATCTTACAGAGCGCGTCATAGTATGAGAGAATACAGATATAAAACAGAAAGTATTATGCTTTAACTTTTAACTCTTTCGGAGTCTGGAAAAAGTGAAAAAGTAAAGTGAAATTTGTTTCAACAATTTTTTTTCCATTAAATGAAGGAAATGAAACAACAAACGGAAACAAAAAGGAAGTTCAAAAATATTTTATTGTTAGTATAAAAGTTACTGAAGAGTTGTTACATCCACGAATGTTGGAGACACTGATATCGCGACCGGGATCGACATTTCCTCTAAAGAAAGAAAAACAAAATGGCGGATCTCGTTAATGCGCGTTTCTTATTATATCATGATCATCGAAGAGTGTAGTTGATTATTCTTTTCTCATTAATATTAAATATTGACTCATTTATGTCATCGACACAGCTACAATAGTCCAAACAAGCGGAATATTTTCAACGATTTTTCGTAAAGCTCTTTCGCTGAAACAAAATGCAACAAGGTTATTACGTGGATAAAAAGATACTTTTTTCGTACGAAGCAGCCGAGTAGAGACAACCATTTTGATAAAATTCGCGCCATTTATTTCGCACGATTTTATGTAGATTTCGACGAGAACAATGGTGACAAGGACAAAAATTAGAAAAAAAAAAATTACAAAATCTTGTGAATTCAGATCAATGTCCGTGGAAGAACGCAGAAATATATTTCCTTCATACTGTTACGATTTTTGAACATTCGGATGTGATATTTCTTAAGCTAGGCAGGTCGGGGCATTTCCCGATCGAACCGAATTTTCTACCGATGACTCACCATTTTTTGAAATTACGCTCTCGCAAAATGCAAATCCTTCCAAAAATCCGCGTCTCGGCGCGCAATGAAGTTAATAGAGAACGAAGATTCCTCAATACGGGAGCTAAAGCCTCGTAGAATTGGTAATAGAGTTGCGAAAGTTCGAAAATTTCTCAGTTCACTGAGAAAGACGCGTTTAGCGAGATCGTCGAATCAGCGAGATCGGAATGAAAAACACGCGGTTTAGCCGGAACACTATCGCTCTATCGAGGGCGAATTCCTTAAACAGACTTCAACCGAAACAAAGGACACACGGCCGAATTGTTGCAGAAATAACGCAACAGGTGAGTATTTTCAGCTGAATGACTAAAGTTCGACTGAATTGCTTATTGGATTTTGACAGCGTTTGTATAATGCAACGCACCGCGCACGGAATATATACGATGTACGCATTAAGGTACACTAATATACATTCGATTAGGCGTGTTGCGTCGCATGCTAAATGCGTGTGTGCGTGCCTCGTGCGTAATATCGTTGCGTTCAATTTAATTGCAAGCCTAGTAATTACTCCAGGAAGATTAATAATGGCAAAATCAACGACTCTAGAATTTATTCACAATAAGTTTTATAATGTATTTATAACAAGTTTAGTAAACAGTGAGAATTCAGAATTTATACATTTACATTTGCCTCGTGCGTTCAATTTAATTGCAAGCCTAGTAATTATTCCAGGAAAATTAATAATGACAAAATCAACGACTCTAGAATTTATTTACAATAAGTTTTATAATGTGTTTATAACAAGTTTAGTAAACAGTGAGAATTCAGAATTTACGTTTGCCTCGTGCGTTCAATTTAATTGCAAGCCTAGTAATTATTCCAAGAAGATTAATAATGGCAAAATCAACGACTCTAAAATTTATTTATAATAAGCTTTGCTAGCAACAGCGAGAATTAAGACTTTATATATTTATGTTTGTTTACATTGTATTTACAGCGAAGTGTACGATTGTACCGATGACAAAATTATTAAAATTCATTTATTTCATTAAAAATTCAAACTGGCGCAATTTAGTGAAAGAAGATCTGATGGATCTCAAAATTTTAAAGTACGAAACTCCTCTACCTTAACAGTCTCGAATTCATTTTTTTTTCAAGGATAATTTTACATCACGTAGTGGTAAAATTATAGAAAAGTGAGGGTACTCTTTTCTCGAAAATTGTAAAAATTCACACGAGCGTGGAAACGTTAAAAAATCTCGAAGATTAAAATCTTCTCTTTACCCGTTAAAACTCGTGCCATTTGTTTCCACCATTTTATTTAATCATTTGAATGTTAGAATTGGATGACAAAATGTTGGTTTTTTTTTTGAATTTTGTTGTTTAATATTCAACCTATTGAATTATTCAAAATATCGATAAAATGGTGAAAAAAAATCGTACAGTGAGTTTTGAAGGATCATTATCAATCTTTAAAATGACGGTAGATTTAAGTCACGAGAGAAAAATTTTTTAATATATTTACTCGCCACGCGATGCAAAATTATCTCGGAAGAAAATGGATTTGCAAAAAACAATAAACATGAATTTGGAAAACAAAATAAATTTTTCATCGTAAATTTGCAAAGAGAACTTCGACGTGTAACTTTGGCTTCCATTCAAGAATAGCATTTTCATATAACACGCATAAAATAAAAATAGCTACGTTAACAATTTTGAAAGTTAATAATAAAAAAAAAACTATTTTATTCATAGACAAATTATTATGACGAAGATTCTTTCAAAAATAGTCAGTGGTTCTCGTTCGTATATATAACTACGTGGGAAAAAGGAGGAAGAAAGGAAAAATAGGGGATCATTTTTTATCTGGTGACGTATGCTTAAGTAAATCCAGGTATTTGCAATGCCAGCGACACGGGAAAGTGTCGGAGATATAAACCAGTCGCGACACTTCGATCCCTGGAAGCCTTCGAAGAACGAGCCTTTGAAGATTTGTGCGTCTTTTAGTCGAGCGTCCCCTTTATGCTTGATCCGTATCACTGAATTTTGGACAGCGAAACTACGCGCTTGCGCTACTCGGGTACCTACACCGCGTACACTTTCGAGAACTTCCGAGATTTCTTTCAACAGATTAATCACACCGTAAAGATTGAAATCTCTCGAAACAAAACAAAGCGATTCGTTGGCGATTCGTTGAAAATCCAAATCACACGCGAGGTTGTGCGAAAAAAGAAATCAAATCTGTTTGAAGAGAAAAAAACTGAGATCTTGTTTGCCGTGCAATAGTCTCGCACTTTGAGACGTAAAAACTACTAGGCACTTTGAAAACCGGTTATAATTAACGGCGAAACGGGAAGATAGGCATAATTACGATGAAGTTTGCAACCAGGAGAAGGAAGAGAGCGAATTCTTACAAAGTGAGGAGACAAAAGGTGAGAATTGGAAGGGAGAGACGGAGAGGGTGGGAGGGAAGAAAAGAGAGAGAGAATGGTAAAAAGATAAATAGAAAGGACAGGATGAAAATCAAGACGCGAAAGAAAGAGACGGATTTACTCACCGAGTATTTCCCGGGCACGTAAATGGGCTGTGAATGACTGGTAGTGAGTTGAGTGTTGGGCATTCTGGGAGAAGCATTTGTTTCACGGCGGCGTAGCTCCTCAAGCGGTTCCAGGACGTCTCCGTAATGCGTTCTGAAGAGGTCTGCATACCTTGAAGCCAGTCCCTCTAAGTATCCCCTCTCACCTTCCTGAAGCAGCCATTCAAAAAAAAAAAAAAAAAAAAAAGACGAAACATCAAGGAGGGTGCCTTTACAGATCCACCTGCGTGATACACTATAATTCTTACGAGACTATAATTTCCACGAATCCGGGCGGCCGTCAAACTCGCTTCGAAAGTCATTCGTCATTCGTGAAATTTGAACTTTCCAATTCACCCGCGAATTCAGTGAAATATTATTTTTCGAATGTTACACTTTCGTGGTGAAAAGACGGAATCGAAGTTTGCTTGAACACTAGAACTGCCGAAGTGATTGAAACGACCAGTAAAAGATAATTCCAAGTTAGAAACTTTATAGATTTACTTTAGATATTTAAATGTTGAACGTACTAGTTGATAAGTAATATATAATAGACAAAATAATTAAATGTTTAATTTCGTTAAATATATATCGACAAGAGCTCGTGAACTTTGTTTGAATCATTCCATGTCCCTAATAGAAATTTCATGCTTTCGTCTTAATCGTGAACCTTCGAGGTTAGAAACTTCTCAGCGCAAATCGGTAGAAGTTCAGTAGAAATTGGAAATCAAGATACTTGATTCCTATATTTATTGTAGAACTTACAACCACGAATTTTCAAGCGTTTCAAAATTTTCACGAACGTGTTCGAAGAAGCGTAGCAACTCTATATATATATATATATATAGAAATTTTCTTCGGATATACATGTTCGCACACTCAACACTTTTCTGCTCGTCGCGGTTTTAACGAAAATTCACGTGAGAATTTTCGCCATACGCTAATCGAAGCCATTGTACACCAAAAGTAATACGTGATAAAGAATTTCTCCAGCTAGATGATCGATTTACAAATTCATTTCTTCCGATGGAGCTTTCTAAAGAATGCACACACACACACACACACACACACACACACACACACACACACACACACACACACACACACACATATATATTTTTGGCGCACGTGGAAAGCCAGCAATATTCGTTGTTCCGCGTGTCGGCATGTCATGCGATAAGATGGCTGTGTGTGCAGCGAGCTGCAGCTCGGGAAGAAAAAAAAAAAAAAGAAGAAAAAAGGAAGAAAACGTTGAAGCACGTTGAGATAGATAGAGAGAGAAAGAGAGAATGGAAGGGAAAAGAAAGAGAAAGAGCAGGTAAAAGCAGAAGAAGAAGAGGAAGAGGAAGAAGAAGAGCAGAGGATCAACGTGCAACGTGCTGGGAGGAAGTCGCATTAATATTTCACAATTCCACTTTTGCTGGCTCTCGATTTGGCTTGCTACCGTCCATTGAAGGTGGCTCTGGCTATGTCCCTTTCCTTTCACAGGTTTAAGAAAGAGAGAACGAGAGGCGAGAGGAGAGGCTGGAAACGCCGGAGAAAGAGACGAAGGAGAATACTTTGTCTGGTGTGAGCCTCCTTTTATTTACACTCGCAGCGTCGCCATCCATATGCCCGACGTTGTCGGGCTATTCTCGCGGACTTACTAGATATTCCTTCTCCGTTATTGCGGCCATTCCCCGCGTTTAAACAGCATCTACAGCGTATCAATGATATCGCGAAACCTTCTCAGATCGTCCCCTCGCGTTCTCAGTTCGGATTTGACGCGGTTTTTGTCGATTCAGTGGAACTAACGAAATATCGCAGCGCGACATTAAGTGATGCTTCCTGCGATATGAGAAATATCTGGATAGTAATACACTTCGTTTTTAAGAAAAAGACTTTTTGGAAAGAGGCGTGGAAACTTGAAATTTTAGAATCTTCGAGTTGAATATATGATGTAGATCATTCTCAGGGTTGGTTTGTCAATTTAATGTTTGGAGAAACACAACGCTTCGGGAATATGACCGATCACACATTTTTTTCAACGTTCTAAAACATGAACGTTAAAATTATAATGTTATACTACTGTGTAAAAATATTACGTTCACCGAAGATTGTTGTACAGAGTAATTAATAACTAACTTTTTCATACACGTATTATTGAAAAATGTAAATTGTTTGATCGAAAAATATTCTGTATAAACAATCTTCGGTGCATCTAATATTTTTACATAACAGCATAATATTATAATGTATTTTATAAAAAAATTATTAATTATTGAAATATATATATATATATATATATGTGTGTGTGTGTTTGTGTGTGCCAGAATATTTTTATATTTCGTTCAACTTTTCGTCAGTATTATTTTTATCAAATCTTTCTCTCGGTTAAAACCGGGTATTAAAAAAGAAAAAGCAAAAATGAGAAACAAAAAGAAAAGAAAAAAAAATACTTCGATAAGCACGTTTTTGAGAAACATTCGAATAAATTGTACCGTAGTAAAAGATCTTGACATTTGACACTCCTGTGTCTGACGAGTTCATTCCACTCTCTCGATTCCATCGAGCATTCCATAAGCCAATATGTATTGCACACGGTGTATAACGGCCTGCAGATCCCATTGTATGCATTATTGACACCTGCGTTTATCTGACAGTACAGTAACGATCATAAATATTGAAGAGGGTGGATCTTGATATTTTGATCTGTCGTTTTGATTGATTCAGCATCCGAGCAAAACGAAACGTGCTCGAAAACTGCTTATACAATTCCGCGTTTGTATCCGATACTTTTGTTCCCGTGTAGCACCGTCTGGTTTGTCAGGCAAATATGTTTCAATTTCGGGTGAATTCCCGGTTTCGAAACTGAAATCTCGAAATCATTTTCATTTTATTCGTCAATGTAATAAAGGATCGTTATTGATTAAATTAACGTGTAATAAAAATTTCTATCACAATTTGGTGTCTTATTCACACAAATTTGCCATTTGTTTGAAGGTTTCACATCGTTGGATTCGTTTATTGGATCGTTTCGACAGGAAATTGTTAATAAGATCATTCTCACAGCACAAAACGAACTTTTATTCGAGGAAAATTTTTTATTCAAGAATTGTTCAAGTTTTTGTCATAATTTGATGCTCTCTTCTTTTTTAGATAAATTTGCCATCTGTTTGAGAGTTTCACATCGTTGGATTTGTTTATTGGATCGTTTCGATAGGAAATTGTTAATAAGATCATTCTCACAGCACAAAACGAACTTTTATTCGAGGAAAATTTTTTATTTAAGAATTGTTCAAGTTTTTGTCATAATTTGATGCTCTCCTTTTTTTTAGATAAATTTTCCATCTGTTTGAGAGTTTCATTTCGCTGTATTTGTTTACTGGATATGTTAATTCGAATTTTTATTTCGAAAGCAGGAGAAATCCTCACTGAACAGTTGTTCAAGTTCTCTGGAATTTTCAGTTTACAAATAAAAAAATTACAAATAATCTTTCGCAGATAATATACCATCAGTTTCAACAAGTTTCACTTGCACTTGAAAATTCAAATACAAGAATAAAATGCAGATGCAATAATTTTAATGTGTCTGTTGCGTACATTCGCAACAGTAAGCTAAGCAAATTCAATTGCAACAATTCTCAATTATTTGCAAGACTATCCAGCCGGGCAGTATCGGGCAGAAAGTAAGCGATCGAACGGCTCGTCGATTCGAGTTGGAGACAAGTTTGGGACAAGTTGAAGAATTAAAATGGCGGACGCCTGACGAAGAGGCGTGAAAGATGAAAGGCACGGGATAACGAATTATAGTTGTGCCTTCTTTCCTTCCTGCTTCATCCGGAACTCTTCTCTCGTCTTTATCTATAATCTGCGAGTATTAATTAGAATTCCAATCTACCGGTTTGATACGACGAGCCCATTGCCTCGTACTTCTCTCCGAGCTCTTGTTCCCAGTCCCTCTGCGCCTCTCCCTCCCCTCCTTTTCACCCTCTCTTGGTTTTTCACTGTTTCCCATTCAGTCGACGTCGGGGGCTTAACGGTCAAACTGAAACTTTCGCGAGGCGCGAGCACATAAAACGGGGCGAATTTTCCGCGGCGGCGTAACCCTTTGGAACTTTCCTGCCTCGTAAATTAAAATTTCATCCATGAACGGATAATCGAGGGGTGATTAAAGCGTCCGTTTATCAGCCGCCTGGCCGATCTTCCCCAAGCGGAACGCGAATCATTCGATTCTGTTTCACGTCGGACTGCTGTTCGAACAGTCTTTCATACGTTTCATCAAGCCGATTCTCGAAACCCCTTCTGAAGAACGCCAAGAACTCGATTCCTTGGATGAATACTTTTCTTCCTTTTTTTTTTTTTTCTTTTTGAAACGGCCACTCAGATGTGCCTTCACCTTGAAAAGAACGCACACAAACGAGGAAGAATCAGAGGCAATTTTTTTTTCTATTGCAAATGTTGCCTCTGTCCGGGGAATGTTTGGAGATAATTTATTAAAACAGCTGAAAGTGCCATTCAAATTTGTTATATGTACGTTGATTGATCTTTCGAAGCTATTTGAACATAGCGATAGCTGATGGATTACACGGTAGATTGTGTATAAAAAAAAAGAAAAAAAAATCACTATAAATTATATACCCAGGGTCGAAGAAATTCATCTTCGTCAATTTTTCTGGAATATAAATATTCGAATAGCGACGACTGATAGGTTTATTGCTTTATTAGCAGACTAATGTGTACTTTCGTGAAACAATTTTCAAAAAATCGAGACTCGTTGTTAGACAGAAGTTTATTCAGTATCGAGGGAATTTATTTTCGTCAATTTCTTTTGAAGCTACGCGAATAGATTTTAACAACTGATAGATTTATCATTTTGTTAGTAGACCGTATATTTTCGTGAAAATAATTTAAAAAGAAATTCAGACAGAAGTTATTTTAAACTATACACTCGATTTCAAAATTTACATTCCCTTATAATTTTCTCACTAAATTTCTTTTCAAAGGCACGACGTGTGTTAGAAATGGTACCGCGAGGAAGCTTCCGGGGCAAGTGCTATTCCTCACAATCCTCTTACCAAAAACCTATATCGCCGACATCCCTATATCGAAGCTAGATCCTTGGAAACATTTTTAGCAATATGGCCGCGATAGAACGATCACCGTCTCAAAGAATCACTCCATCTTCTGCGATCGTCCTTTCGAGAAGCTTAGTAATACGACACTCTTCAATAAAATAATAATTCGCAGCAGAGTTTTTTTCTATGCAAATTGATATTTTTATTCGAAATAAAAATTGTCGTTTTCGTCTCGTAAAAATAAATGTTCAGATAAAAATCTGCAATTTGACAATCAATGATTGAAGCAAAAGAAACTGATGGTTGAGTATATTATAATGATTGAGTCTGACTCAATATCAGAGTGACTTTCCATTAATGCACACTAAATATTTAAAACGTCGTAATTCGTAAAGGAAATCGATAATGGGTTCACTTTGAAAGCTTGAAAATCTCCATCTTCAAAATCCGTCGTTCATTTTATTCTGACAATAAGATGCTTTTACACAATGTGCGAAGAGAAGACACATCTCTTCTCGAAGATGCTATAAATTGGGATAATATGTAGAAACAGTGAAAAATTTCTTCATAAAGAATCTGAATTTATTATGGATTTGAATTTATAACGGATTTGAAGATTTTCATCGCAAATTTATTGAAATTCTTAAATATCAGGCGAAAGCGACAATATGACGACAAAAATTTCTTCAAAAAGTATTTGAATCTGCTAAGAGCGTAATAGATTATAACGAACTATGTAAAATATTATTTATATCGTCAATATTAATATTGTATATTATTAAAGAATATGGATTTTATCAGTTCATCTCTCGAATGAGAAAAATATGAAAATCGAAAATTTATTTTTATTTATAAAAGCAAGGGAAACAAACGCGAAGGATAATATTGGCCACGTAACGTTGAAGTAAAGCTTTTATTCTTACATCTTACGTAAAATACACTGTTTTACAAAATTTCGAAATTGATCATCCCGACGAATTTTGGCAGTTCAAATATCAAGTGCATTAAGTACATTATCGAAGAACACGAATTTTGTTAGTTGATATCTCGAACGAGAGAAATATAACAGTTAAAAATCCAGGGAAACAGAGGAAAAAAAAACAAATCTAGGAGATAAAAATTGACTAGGCAACGTCTAAAACATATGAAACATATTTTTTCTTTACTTTGATTATTTGTCAAACATATGTTTTTTCATTGATGTCAAACATATTTTTTTTCTTTTTAATTTTCATTATTTGTAATCGCGTCAGCCGCTTGTATGGGCTATTAGCGAACTCAAAACTAAATCTTACAATTTATCATAAAGTGCATGAGAAAGTGTATTAATTTTACGACCGCTTTTTTTATCCTTTGTCAGTCAGGGAAGGATTTATGTTCAGTTGATGTCGATTCGCAGTGTATTTCCTGCGACAATGATATATGTTCCACTGTCGATCTTTGCACAGATCACAAATTAAGGGGAAATCTTCTATGTTGAGGAGATACTGGATACCAAAGAAACGCGATAGAAACCGTTGTCGGAATTTTTCGAAATATATTACCCGCTCGAGGGTAAATCAAGCGCCATTGACTGGCGGTGATCGTTGAAATCGGCCGAAAATCGGGGAGCAGAGAAGTTGGAGGAGCAGAAAAGAGGGGAAGAGAACTCGACGATCGAGTCAAAAAGGAACCGATTCGCTGTCGAACATTCGCTCGCTCGCGAACTTTCAACTTTATCCTTCCTTCTCTTTCTCGTCGTTTTCATCCATCCTTCCCCTTTCGCCGTCTAAAAGTTTCGCTTTATCATCTCGCGTCTCTGTCCATCTTCTCCACCTCTCGTCGGTCGTCGTCACGCACGCTTCTCATCAAAAAGTTCCATCGCGTTTATACATGCGGCAGTGATTGCGCGCAATGCTGCCGCGAAATGCTGTTTTCCGTTCAACTTAAACTGGCGATTCAATCGAAATTCCTTCGACTGTCGTCGCCGAATTGGGCGCGCGCAAGTTTCCGTCGATAATGAAGAAATTGAACGAAGAAACACGGTGAAAGGCGGCCGTGTTACGTTTGTTGCGTTTCGCGGTGACGGCCGAGAAACGGGAAGAGAACTTTGTTGTTGTTGAATCGAAACTGTTGTTTCAGAAACTTGAATGAAAATTGACAAGAGAAGGCGATTGTACGATTCTTTCTCGAATTGTAGAAATTCCAATTTTTTCTCATCAATAAATCCATCGTGGTTTTGAAGATCGAAACCTTTTGTTTGAAATTTCCTTTATACGATTTTTTTTTTTTTTTTTATTAAATTAGAAATAGGAAATGGATGACCAAATTTTACGATTTCTTGAGTTTTTAACCCTATTATTCAGCGTACAATAAAATGATGAAAAGAAAAAGAAGAATCGTACATCGAGTTTTAAAAAGGGAGACTTCAATCTTCGAAATGATGGTGGATCCAGTTCACGAGAAAAATTTTTCACACGAGTTTCAAGTTTTACAATTTTCGAGAAAATATATTATCGCTTTCTCATCCGCTGCATGATGTAAAAATCATCGAAAGAATAAGCTGTCAAAATAGGAGCTTCACGCTTTAAGATTAAACGAATCGTTATATGATCTTTTTTTTACGAAGTTTCATCAGTTTAAATTATCAGTTTAAATTTTTCACCTGTCATTGGTGAAAATAATGTTCTTCGTCGCGTATGTATAAAATATCCAACTATACATCGTAAAATGAACGAGTATTTATCTAAATATAAGATATCAATTAAAAAAATATTTTTACCCGCCAGTGTGGATGCATTTGCCTCCCAGAAAAGGCTCGAACGTCCATGATGGGAAGCTTTTCTTGCGTTTCAGCTTTACATAATGTAAAATATAACTGCGGAATACACCTGTGCGTTATCGCCTGTAAAACGGTTCAGCCTGCGACACTTGCCCGGTACACCAACTAATAGAGACCTAAGGACCACCCGAATTATAAGTTTCGGAACTACTAACAACTTTAGCCCATGATTAATTATGACCACGAATAATCACCGAAATCTGAAACTAAACGTTGTTGGATCTAATCTATATGATAATTAAATTACAACTTTCGGTATGAATTATTTGACGACCGGAATCCCGTCGAGTCGTTGTACAACTGCACCTCGTTTAATACGCAGCTTGAAAGCGAATTGTCTTCGGTTCTCGTGATATTTAAAAAAAGAAAAAGAAAGAGTCTCAACGACGCGGCAGATATTTTTCGAAAAAAACACTTTCACCAGACAGTAACCAAAGAAGATAAGAATAAAATGAAAAGTGAACAAAAAAAAAAAAAAAAAAGAAAAACTTAAAAGCGAACGCGAGAAGTTTGGCGAGGGCGAACATCGATCTCTCCTTCTTCTGTTCTCTCTCTCTTTCTCTCTTTCTGTTTTCGTCAAGATTTATCGCTGGCCGCATTGTCTAGGGACAAGCGTCGCTTTTCATTTGCTTAAGCCCGAAGCGCAAAGTAGTAGGTAGGCGTTTCACGATAATTGGGCGGCCTGAGAAGGGGAGAGAGAGAGGAAGGGGGGATTCTCCTAGGTAGGATAGAGGACGGAATTATTTTCGGGTAGCCCTTCAACGGCCGTTGCACCCGCCATTAGTGCAGCCACAGCTACCCCCTCGAACGTATTCATTCCCACCCTCATTATTTACATATACTTCATTTGCTCGACTCTCTGCTCTTCTCTCTTCCTCTCTCTCTATCTCTCTCTCTTTGGTCCCCTCTCTCGTCAATTACGAAATGTAATTCGCGAAAATCGAGGTGAGCCGAAAATCGAAATCTTTCGCCGCCCAGACGTCGTTCAAATTCATTGTTAATCACCGGCCGGAAACAACGAATAAACAACGGGCTTCAACGAACCGTGCGTTTATTATTTTTTTCTCGCTTTTTTTCCCCTCCCTTCGTCGACGTCTCGGCCTCTGTCGATTTTATTGCACGACAACACCGGGGCCACCGCCAGGAAGTGCTTTAATGGGACGAGACAGGTGGAAAATCGAGACCGGTGATACGTGCGGCCAAGTTTATGAATACTGGAGAAACTTGTTTCGAACTTCCAAGCCGGTTATTTCCCTTTTATGAATCGTAAAGCGTACGCCGCCTGTCAAAAATCTGCCGAATCCCCTTGCCAGGGGAACTTGCCCCTGCGGCTATTTCGACGTTACGATTTTTCTTGGTTGGGGGGGGGGGCCTTTGTTATTAATAGTTATATAAGTTGGACGATAATGGCGCGTCAAGCTTGAACAGGGAAATTCTCGTTGCTTGAGTCAATTTCTTTGACTTCTTTCAGAGTTATTTTAGTTGTATATGTGTATATATATTACACAATATAATATTATTGTACGTTTAAAGTGAAATTTTAATACACGTAAAATATATATATTAATACAACAAAAAATATGTATGTATGTATTAATATAATAATAGTTCTCGTTGTTTGAGTCAATTTATTTGTCTCCTCTGAGAGTTGTTTTAGTTGTGTATATATATATTACACAATATATTATTGTATGTGATACAAAATATTGAAGTACGTTTAAAGTGAAATTTTAATATACGTAAATAAATATATTAATACAACAAAAAATATGTATGTATGTATTATAATATATGTATGTATTATAATATAATAGTTATTAATACAACATTTATATAATAATAATAATTAATACAACAAATATGTATATATTAATATAATATAATGCTGCAATAATATTAATGTAATAAATGTATTAATATATTTACTTGGACGTATGTATTATTACAGTACATAATATATAGTTTCAAAATAAGTACTACGTTTAAAATATATAGAAAAATTCGTTCGGCTAAGAAAATCAGTATCATATACATGGAAGAAACTGTACTTAATAGCACGAAATGAGCAAACTTTAGATATTCACATCTATCTATATTAACGCGTTACAATTCTCCAGTGTTCCACTTTCTGCCACGCCGAAATTCTCGACTCTCGAAACTCACGCGAAATCACTGAAAGATGGTTCCTAAATTCAACAAACGTGGACCAATGTCAACATGTTCCGACGAAGAGAAACAATTTTTTTTCGAAACATCGCATCTCCGTGCAACGAACCAAACAAATCGCGATCCACGATAAATATATATAACTGTGACGACTGTTAAAGCTGTTAAAGCTTTTATTCCCATTGCCAAGCCGTGATAAATATTTCTCTGTGAGAAACGCGGTGTATAGAATCGCCGGCGTATAGAATTTCCGCGTTATTCAAAAGGCCGGCGCGGTAGGTATTTCAGACGCGGAGGCCATTAGTTTAAACGAGAACGGCCGGCAGTCGTGATTTTTGGCAGCAAGGTGACACAAGGTGAAAGCAGAGTCGGAAGGGTGCGACGAGTTAAGAGGGCAGAGATGGACGCGAGTAATGCGAGTCAGGGAGAACCTAGTCTGAGAGAAGCGCACCGTGCAACGAAGGTCGTAGGTATTTCATTCGTTTCCAGCTCGACGAAACGCCAGCCGCCCCGCGACGACGACGACGCCAAGGATTTTTTTCGGCGTCGGTTCTCGACTTTGGAGTGGCCCGCCTTAAAATCTCTACCAGCCCCTCTGTGTTCTTCCAGCAAATCTGTCTTCCACCTTTCCTTCGTTCTTAGGCCCTTCTTCTTCTCCTCTCTGACCTCTTCTGTTCCTTGTGTTCTCGTCTCCTCCTTCATCGTCTTCCAGCTCCTTTCGTGTTTCGTCAACCCCTTCACAAAGCTTCGAGACCTCTCTCTCTCTCTCTCTCTTGTCTCCTTTTCTTCAAGTTTTCTGTCCATAGAAGGCCGTTGCGCCGCGTGTTTGCGAAACCTGCTGGTAGTTTTTAAGGATGTTCCGAAAAAAAAGAGAAAGGAGGAAAGAGAACAGAGAAGCAAAGGCGAAAGTTTGCTGATGCCACGACGCGATAGAAACTCTCGCCCCCTTTTCCTCTTGTACCCGGGAGATCCACGGAATCTGACACTCGCGTTTTTAATCAGAGTGTCACGTTATCATCTTCGCATCCCTTGAGACGTCCCTCGAAAACATACCAACTTATAGATTTCTGTTCTGTTTTTTGAAGAAAAAACGCGTTCGGGGGATGTTTGCTTGTCTCCGCGTAGTAATCTGTTAATTGCGGTATCATCGTTGCGGCGGGGCATCGGATTGATAGGAAATTTTGGAGCGGAGGAAACGCGTGTATTAGAATATCTATCGTGTTGTATTCGATAAGATGTCAGGCATCAGATGCTCGAATATCGGTAATGGAAAATGTAGAAGAGAAAGGATTATTCGGAATGACGAATGAAGCGAATATATGCGAAATATTTGGAAAATATAACGAAGAATCTTGATGTTACTGAATCATCAGAATATTTACAGTATGAGTCCCTGTTTAAGAATCTTGGAACTGGAAAATTGAGATGTATTAACACTTTATATGACGAAGAATCTGTAAACAATTTTATTATAAAAACGCACGTGCAATTTAAAATTATCCATGATAAGTGTGGAAGAGTTTTAAAGTTGAAAAAAATTTAAAATTTATAAATGACCTTCCATGGCCTTGAGTGACCTTTGGATCAATGAATTCATCATGGAACGAGCACGTTCATTTGAATGAAAACATATATATGTATTATAGTTCCATTAAAAAAAAAAAAGAAGATCATCCTAAAATTGTTAGAGGCACGTTCGCCTAGATAAGATTTACGACCACCATAAGATACCGCCATCTGAACAATTTGAATTTTACTTGAAAAATTTCTTTCGCGGACCATCTCAGATGAAACAGCTTGTATAGGAAACTCTATTATATTATACGAAAAAATGATTGATATAAATCACTTAATAAATAATTATCACGATACAGAAGCGATCTAGCGAATGTCTTGAAATAATTTAACCATCGACATGTGGGTTGAATGGAACACTCTATATGTAAAATTTACTATATTACGTATAAGCTCATTGCATGTCAAAATTTTATTATAAAATACGCGGAAAAATGATCGATACGAATCACTTAATAAACAAATATGACGACGCAGCGACTGTATTGTGATCTAGAGGATTTATTGAAATAATGTAACGACCATCGACACGTGGGCCACCTATATGAAACTCATCGAAAACTCTATTACATTATACACAAAAGGAATGATCGTTACGAATCACTTAATAAACAGATATCACGATACTATCGGCTACATCACGGTTTAGAGGATTCCTCGAAATAATTCAACGAGTATCGACGCTGTCGTCGGATCGGGGGACTCCGTGCAACAGAATATTTTATTCAGCGACACCTTCGAGCCGCGGCTCGAGACACATACACACACACACACACACACACACACCGCGATGGCATCGTTAAACTTTAATCAGAAAAATGCATTGGCCATTGTTCGGTGAGTCGCTTCGAAGATAGGCTTCTCCGGTTCCTCACCGCCGGGTGCTGAGAAACTGTCACGGGGTTTCCGCCGTGCGCCGAATGGATGAGCCGCGCCGGCTGAAAGCGCGAGCGAGCGTGTACATACGTACACGCCTGGGAAGCGTGGGTGTGCTCACAGAAGGGACGTGCGCCCGGTGAATGGGAAAGGATAGTTTGGACGTGTCGTTCGCGTGTACGCAACTGCGAGGAACGATTGTTAAGAAAAGGGAAAGACAGCGGGGGGATGAGCGGGGGAGGGGGAGGGGTGCGAGAGAAAAAGAAGCAGTGAACGTAAAGCTAGAGAAAGCGGCGTCACGCGCGGGCGTGGATTGTAGCATTGTTAAATGTAGCAGCGCACCTTTTAAGAAAGGAGAGAAAGAAAAAGAAAAATGAGAGAGAGAGAGAGAGAGAGAGAGAGAAACGCGCTATTGTCAGTTTAGCGCTCTCTCGTTCCCCTATTCTAACCGTGCTAACACGTCTACCCCGTGCATCCCAGGAAAATTCTTTTTCTCTGCCCTTCCCTCTTTTGCCTAACAGCTTCGCGTTCACTCTTTCGTTTCTATCCTTTCCTCGCACTTCTATCTCTCTCTCTCTCTCTCTCTCTCTCTTTCTTTCTCTGTTCGCTCTTTCGCGCCGGTTTCTTCCATTCTTCCATCCTCCTCCTCCTCCTCCTCCTTCCGGTTTCTCGCGCTCCCGAGATTTCCAGCATTGTAACTTCCTCGGAAGTGAGTGTCCTGTCGCGACACGATAGTTCCGTGCGACTGGCCCGCGCCCGCGCTCGCTCAAAGCCCGTTAATACCAACTAAAAGCGACGCCAGAGGGAAAGAGAGAGAGAGAGAGAGTGAGAGAGAGAGAGAGCCGGCCCGTGTCCAGAAACGCGTCATCGTCGGATTTCTTGCCTTCTCGTCCCTTTCCCTTCCGCTTTCTTGCGTCTCTCTGCGCGACGCGGGTCCGTCACGACGACTCGTCTGATCAAAAAACTGTCACACGCCGCGACACACCGTCCGGGACGCGGCGATCCCCGGAGAAGAACAAAGAAGCTTTTTTAATTTTTATAAGTGGCAACGACGGACGAAAATTTCGAAACTTTTTCGGCGATCCGGCCGAGTCTGCCTCGGCCGGGTACGCGATGAAAGCGTTTCTGCCTCTGTTGTTCCGCCTCGCGCGGAGACGTTTTTGAAAGAGACTCTCTCTCTCTCTCTCTCTCTCTCTCTGCTCTCCTCGGCGTTTCCTCGTTCTATCGTGCTGACGCCTCTTCCAAATAAAACGATGATCGAGGACAGAAGAGGACTCGCTGATCCACTGTGCGTGATATTGTAATTGAAAATACCTAGAAAACGCTTTACACCTTCTTTCTCTGACGTGTCTTGTATAATACAATTTAATATCACAGGTGGTGTGATAAATTCGCATCGTTTCAATAACGTGCATTCTTCGGTTCGAAATGATTAATGAATTTTCGTATTTTTATCAAAGAAAATTGTGTGCAATATAATCTTCGTATGTCTCTACGTTCTTTGAATTGTATAATTACCTGTGAAGAACATCGTTCGTGTATTGAAATGATTAATGTTCTATTGTTGAACTCGAATCGTTCAACAAAACCGTAAGTTCAATATTTGCTGTTGTGACAGATAATTCTTTTAATATCTCGATATTGTCAATTATATTTTCAGTTTCATGTTTGTACCTTAAACCTCTATTTTTATCGATTTCAAGCAGTACTTATCAATATTGTATCGCTCTATTCAGCCTGGATAGATTATGTATATTCTCCATTGAAGAACAGTCTTTGTAATATACTTTAAATATTCTGAAAAACACGAAATGATGAACGAATTTATTACACGATCCAGTGTCAAGTACACAGTTACCCTTGTTTATTTTATTCGAACTAGTCGAAAGTCACATTGTCTAACTCAATAGTCTTCCCTCGTTTTATTTTCGAATTTACTATCATTTAAATTGAGCCATTGAGCGAACCACTAAGTAAGTATTATAAGTTTCTCTAGTATCATACTGTTTCTCAAGTATTAAATATTAATCATCAGAATATACGATCACGTACGTATGATCAGCATACATGCATGCGTGTAGCGAAGTTCAGAAAATAAAAGAAAAATAAAGTTGATCAGTCTGGCTTTCGAGAGGCTTATTCCTAATTTTATTTACTATCGTTTAAATTAAACTACTAAATATGTACTTGTTTCCCAAGTAATAATATTAATCATACGATAATCTAATATTCTAATAATAATCACACGATTATATACGATCACATATACATATGTGCATACACATAATCAAACCACACAAGCGTGCAACAAAATTAAAAAAAAAGAGTAAAGTTGATCAGTCTGAGTTGATCTGGCTCTTATTCTCAGTTGAATTTCAAAACATCTCAGAAGCAGATTCAAATATTTCGACAGCAACACCTTAACTACTCTAACGCTATCTTAGTCAGAGAAACATTGTAGTTCGCCGTAATCTTCGTTCGCTCGTGTTTCTTCGAAGGAATACCTTCACTCGAGGCATTAATAGGAATTCTTTTCGGTCTTTTTCAGCAGAGGAGGTTTCGATGATTAAACGTCGCAGGAGCAGATAAGGATTGGACGAAAATGCAATTCGGAATAGAAATGAAAATTGAACCAGCGCGTCGACTCGCCTCGCAGTTCGAATGCACCCTTCTTCTTCTCTTCGTTCATCTGCTTTTAATTCTGTCGGCCGGAATATGAAATTAGTCGCAACGCCGACGTCGTCTGCCGGCTCAGAAATTGATCGCGTTAATTATGCAGATATTGTTCGAAGCAGCCAGCGGCGTTCGAGTGTCGTTAAACCTACGCGTGAATTTCTATTAATCCTTGCGAAATGCCCCGTTTCAATGAAGCCTCCGATATTACCGCGGGACTTGGCCCTCTCTCCTCCGAATCCAGCTAATCCGAACCGTCCTTTCTTAATGTATTCTATCACGCCTACGAAATTTTACGAAAGTACTCGTCCCGCTCGTGAACTTTCCACAAGTTTCCCCCCCAAACTATCGGCGGCAATTCGGCGCAGTTGTTCTTCGACCGCGTTGGAAATAACAGCGAGAAGCGTAATCGTTATACAAGCCAGTGACAATTTAGACTGATACAACGTCGTAAAAAGAACATGTAGAGACTTTTACTTCGATAGTCGAGAGTTTGGTTTTTTCTTTCTTGGGTGAAGAAATAAGGATAACTTTAGTCTAAAATTCAAACATCAAGAGATATTTTTTCGAGAGTAAAGTCTCTCGTTCATAATGACTCTTTAAAACTGTACAATTTTTTTTTACCATTTTTTTTTTTATCATTTTATCATTTTACTAAACGACAAGAATTCAAGAAATCCTAATACATGCTTCGCCATCTGATTCTAGCGTTCAAAATTCAATAGAATGGCGAAGAAGAAAATCGGCGAGATTTGAGCGGTCGTTGTAGAAGAGAAGATTTCAATCTTCGAAACCATGGTCGCAGGGGAAATTTTTACAATTCAGCGTTTCAATTCTTACGATTTCCGAGAAAAAGAAATCACTTCTCCACTCGTTCACGTGACGTGAAGTCACGTTTCGTTGACCAGTCGGTGGAATTTCGTTCGTTTCGGATTCATTTCGCGAAATTCACGCTTTAAAACCAAGGCCAATTGCGCAATCTCTTTTCACAAAAAATCATATCAGATTCAATCGTGAACAAATTTCTTTAATCTTTTGACGCATAATTTTCAAGAAAAGAGCATCTTCACTTTCTCAATCATCTCCAAAAAAAAAAAAAAAAATATCAACTCACGACTGTCAGAGTAGATAAGATGAGATCAAACGGATCGTTTTATGATTTTTTTCTTACAAAGTTACGTCAGTTCAAAATTATCGACAATTTCTCATCGTTATTGGTACAGCTATGCTCCTTCCCACTGATCGCGAATGGTACTCGAAAAATCGGAAACTATCAGGAACTGCTGGCGAAATTAATCGAAATTTACGGAAAATTTCTTCGCAGTTTCGAATAATCGACGATTTAGCGATCGCAATATCACGGAAGCAAGCGCGTAACTGGACAACAATCTGGTATATTCTTACTCGCTGGGCAAAATTAATACTTTCATCCACCCCTGAACTATCGTACGCCGCGACTTCGAAATTGCCACCCTCTGCGTGTAACGCGCGCTGCACGTATAGCAATAACCATTATTACCAAAAAGAAACGGAAAGCGAACTGCGTTTGTGTATTAATTAAAGAAATCCCCCCCCCAAAAATTGTAATGTCTGTTTTATTTGTAAAAGTCCACCGATATTTGGTGTTTTCCATCTCTGACAAAAACGATCGCCTTCGATTAGGAAAATAAGTATCTAAGAATTACATAAAATCTCTAGTTCCAGTACTTTCTCTCTCCCTAAATAGGGGAAAAAATTCCCAATCCCAACGTACGTGGTGTTGCGTATTTGAACGCTGAAACATTGCATTTCAACAGTGTTTTAAACAACATCGAGAGACGCAAAATACTGAAAGTTAAATATCAATTTAAGCAGTTAATGTGCGTTTTACCCACAACCGTGCACGATCTGCTATTGGATTAACGTAAAACCCTTGTCGAGCCTACACACGTGTATACACACACACACACACTCAGGTACACGTACACATGTTACATACGCTGCTTCACAGTTTAAAAGACCCTTTGAACAATTTCTATAGCTCCCAGGCACTAAACCATATAATCACGATTAATCCTTCCGCAAAGCGAAATTGTGAAATTGCACATGACGGCGAGTGTACAAGTGACAAAAGGGCCGGCGAGGTTTTTTTTTTCAGTTACAGGAGGTTACGCTCGATCGTTAATCTAATTATCGTAATTGATCGTTCGGAAATTCGTGTAACTTCTCGTTCACGCTTGATCGCGTGAAAAACGTAAGCGCGAGGCTTAGCTGGTAATTTTAGAAAATTTGAGAAACGAAAAACGAAAGGTTTTCACCGTCCCGTTGAGGACAATTTCACACCGCAAACAATCGAACCATTGTGCTCGATCGACATGTTACACCGACGATGATTTCAGCTTCGATCGACACAGAAAACAGATAACAGACACTCTATTTTTAGTAGTATTTTTTCCTATTATGTATTGTTATTAATCCGTATCTGTACTAGTATATTAATACTATAATGCTATACACGAATACCATATATTAATTATGTATTGTAATTAATTGTATCGTAAATTAGAGAGAATTGTTACGCGAGGATCATCAAATCAGTACTTAGACTTAGATTATTAAGAATTTTTGCAATTTTATACTATTTCTGAAGTTGTTTTCGACACGGATCTTTCTCTCAACAGTAATCGCATTGACAATAAATATATATATATATATATAGCAAGCACAGTTTGTAGAATAGATCGTTGCCAAAGTTAAGAAACAAAGTCAACATTTCCGTTCAGATTCTAGATAAGTATTTGATATCATTTACAAGACCAAATTGTCCAAGGGAAAAAACAAAGAGAAATAATTTCACGGTTACACAGTTTTCTGCATGTAAAATTACCGGTATCGGACATCAAAAAAAAAGAAGAAAAAAAAGAAAAAAAGGAAAATAATACAGGGGAGAGTTTCAGCGCGAAGCTGATATTTTTTTCTTTTTTTTTTCTTTTTGTCCTTTTTGCACGGTATCAGTGTATAAAACAAAATTGACTGTTGTATACAAGTGACCGCACGTTCAGTGGACATATTGTGTGAAATGAAAGCAATCCACAATGCACGTACGCCGCCATCAAAGGATATGGGGATGCACAATAGAGGACAACGTGCTCTCTGACAGTGTTACCGTTGTTGTCTGGTTCCGGCAACACCGGCAATTTTATTGAATGAGTAATGAAACAAGGCGTTTCGACGCTGTCGTTAGCCAGCCACGTCAATGAAGACGTTAATTCACGTGTTCACGCGTTTAATCCAAAATTATCTCCCTGCTACTTCTGCTCTGATGCTCTGACGCGCGAAATATACGGTGGATCAGGAAAAAATGTTTACACGTTTAGGTTGTTTTTTTTTCGCGACATTTTTGTGGAAAATATCAAAAGTATTAATAATTAATAAGTAGCAATGATTTCCAATAATGAGTTTGTTATTAATATAAATTCGAGAGTGAAAAAAGTATTGACATATGAGAGATTTCTTTTTCTTTTTCTCGTAATGTAAAGTATTTTTAATCGTTTCCAATAATGAGTTATAAAATAATAGGAATAACATAAAAATTCGCGAATTAAAGAGGCATCGGTGATGTGAGAATTTTTTGCACTCTGTATTTGAGAGAGAAAAGAATATAAAATGGTCTTAATGGTTTCCAATAATGAGTTGTACAATAATAATACAAGTAATAATATAAAAATTCGAGAATCAAAAAGGTATTAGCACATGAGGGTTTTGTTTTGCGCTTCTATCGATTGAACAGAATATAAAATATTTTTATATGATTTTTAATAACGTTACACAATAATAATATGAATAATAATATGAAAATTCGAGAGTCAAAAAAGGTATTGATGTATGAGAATTTTTTGTATTTTTGTGTATTTGAGAGAAAAGAGAATGTAAAATATTTTTCATGGTTTACAGACGATATTCGTTATCGAATATCATTCAAAGAATATTTGAAAAGTAAATTGTAATTCCAGGAAATATCAATTCGAATTTCAAATTTAACTCCTTCGAACTGAACTATTGTTAAATAAAAATTATGTATAATGTTTCAATATTTTATACTTAAAATAATGTTGCAGTTTCAGTGAATGGCGCTTATCTGAAAAATTGAAAAAAAAAAAATAATCGCAAAGCAACGTATCTGCAAGTACAGATTACAAACACTGATATTTTTTAGACCCTCGAATTTTTATATTTCTTATATTGTTGGAAATTGCTACCGTATACATATTACTTTTGCACGTAGCGAATTATTTATCGAAACAAATTTTGCTGATATACATGCCGTTCGTTTTCATAAAGATGTCGCCAAAATTCTAGACGTGCCAATGCCCAGAGTAGCAATAAATTCGTAGCAATAAATTCGTCCATTTGGAATATTTTCGTTACGAGCAGCGATATTTAAAAAGATTGTAGCGAATGTTGGGCTGAAGCTGTTTCCAAATATAACAATCTGTAAATTTTCAATAATCCAATAAAGTGAAAGGAGAATAATATAATCCGTAAATCCAATAAAATAAAAATGATAGTCAATAAATCCGATAAAATAAGAAAAAAAAAATGGTACGAACGCAGCATCCCGACGAAAGGGATGAACGACGTATTGATTCTATAAACGTTCTATTGTATTTATCCTTAGTCCGTTGAATATCAGGCAAATATTTCAATTGCCTTGAATTTTTGCTGACTTTTATGCATTTATAGGAAACTGCAAGATGAAAAAAAAAGAAATATATATATATAAAATATCTAAATTAAAACAAGTAGTTAAATATTATAATATTTGGCTAGATCCATACAAATCCATTTATCCATTTATTCATTTCTTTTTTCTTTTAATTCTATTCAAAAAAGTAGGAATTTGAATTTCAAAATATAAAAATCCCAATGTTCATCGCTTCTCATAACTTTAAATATTAAAAATTCAAGCAGCGTAAAAAAAGATTGTGTAGCAAATTTTAAAGTGTTGTTGTAAAGGGGATGCTTCGATGTTCAAGGTTTAATAAAAAGAAACAATTCTTCAGTGTTTTTTCAGATACGTTCGAATTTTTACAATTTCTTTGAAGAAAAATTCCCCTGTTTTTTTTTCTCATGAAAAATCGCTACGCGATGTTAAAACTTTGAAAAGAATGAAGTGAAGATTTCTCGAAGTAGAGATTTTGGAACGAACGGAACTAGATTGTCGTTACGATCCTTCTTCTCTTTCTTTTTTTTTTTTACAAAGTTACAACAATTTAAAATATCGAACTGCGAACTTTGTACATTTGTAAGTAATTTCGTACAATCTTTAGAAACAAATTTTCACTTTATTCTGTTCCAGTGTCTCTTCCAGAGTTTCTCTAGCTTCTACGTTTTCATAGTTCTGGTCACTTTTATAAAAATATAAATTATAAAAATTTTTTCACTTTATAAAACTTTTATAAAAATATAAATTTATAAATGCTGCTTACGACATTTCTGGCTTCAACAAATCTCTAATCCAGTTACGATCAGCCAGTCCGCGTATTCGCGATTTTATTCGCAACTAGATAAATCTCTATCCTACCATTTAGCCATAGTAAGAATAGTTTGCATTCGCGCGAATATTTGTTTCCGAAATCTATCGGTAGAGAAAGTTGGCCGATCAAACACGGGGTTTAAACATTTAAAAACAGCCGAGAGGTCTCCAAATTATAAAATATATTTGCAGCTGTGTTTGCTTACAAAACACGAGGGAACAAAGCTGGCGAGGAAAACAAAAAAAAGTTTGAAAAAAAAAAAGAAGATGAACGAATTGAATTCGCTAGTAGGAAGTGTATTTCAATGTTTTCGAACACTATCGAAGACTGCCTTTAGCTTTGATCGAGGAGCTACCGATTCTTGGGAAGAGTGTGTCTCGGTGTGTCTCGGTTGGATTAATCCGTATTACTCTATACGGTGACGCGTAAGGAAGCACTTTGGTCTCGTAAAAGGAGGGGTGAGAGAGAGTTGCTGGATGACACTCTCGAGATTCGAAACGAGCACGTGGATCCGTGTCACTGGTGGATCCGGGCAATAAGACGGAATTACGAGTGCCGGCCAGATAATTAGGCTACAGGCGCGAGTATAACGCAAACATTAATTAACCTACACAACGAGAATTGTGTACGCGTCATTACCGTTTGCGCGGCCGAGTAACTTGAAGTACGGCGGCTGCAATCCTGCGAGTAGATTGCACACTTCAGCCAGTGACAATAGGATCGTTTCGTTCTGGGACAAACTGTTGTCAGCCGAGGACACAATACGAGTTACATTAGACAATTATGTGTAATTACGTGTTTAAGCCAGGCCGAGGCAACCGTCTGTGTTCGGAACCGAATCGTCGATCGTAGAACGATTTTTCTGATTTTTTCTTTTTTTTTTTTTCGAAAGACGTTCTCAAGAAAGACGTGGCGAGTCCCGACGAGAACAGACGAACAAACGTGCTCAAATATTAGAGTTTTCGGACGGAAGACACAGGTAAAGACGATTTGTTCGTCGATATCAAGAATATTTCACGATATTTATAACGAATATCGACGACGAATAATATTGACTCGAACATGGAAATGAATTTTTGAATCGAACGTTCCAAAATAACTTGTTTCCATGGAACGTTTATATCTATGGATTCTGTTGTTCTTGTTCCACGAGGTTCAAAAGTGTAACGTTCCTTTTTATAAAAATTAAGAGACAGATACATTTTTTTTTAACACGACGATGTATAATCTTTTTAAAAACGGGAAAAAAGAGCCTGTTAATTTTGATCTCTGATTTAAATTGCGTTTTTTCTGTTCGAGCAGTTATTTAGATTGTTCCAATGTCTTTTTCTTTTGAAGACCGACTTCATGATTCCCAATTTTTCATACGATGTAAAAAGAATCACTATTAATACCAAAATCGATATTAGAATTGGTGTTAAAGTATTAGGAAAAAAAAAAGAAATCCTTACGTAATGTTTCCAAAAAAGAAATTTAATACTGACAAGAGCAGTGAAAAGTATGTCGACAATTATTGCAGATAATGATTTGATAGATCTTGATAGTGATAGTGACGTTCTGTTTTCTATACGAAAACGTCCAAAACAATTAGTCATTGAAGACGATGGTGACCTATAAATTGCGGAAACAAGTGGATTTGGCAAGTGGAAAATAATAAACTATACAGAGACACGCTAAACAAAAAAAAAAGGTCGAAATATTAGGCCAGTCAGATAAAAGCAACAAAGAGTTAGACGTTTTCAATATAATATTTGACGATGTAAGGTATACACGATTGAACAAATTCGAGTGTGTGGTCGATTTTTGTTACTAGAAGGAGATTACTTCAAGAAAAATTCTGATCAGGACACCAGTACAGAGAACAGTCGTCAACGTATTTCTGATGTCACAATGAAAGAAAAACGCGATTGTTTCACTGTAGTGATCGGAGCTTGTCATGATCGGTGATTCGTCATATAAAAAAATTAAAGTGTTAACGCGTAATACTGGAATATGAAGATACTGAGGAGGTTCGACAATGACTTGGTTTCTTATACAAGTTGTTATCTCGGAAGTTCTTCCAGAAAAGATAATTTTGATCGTGATACCATCACCGACTTGAATCACAACGCAAGGTGGTTAACATCGTTCACTGAACGCGTGCTCGCGTACGCGCAATTGAAAATGTTTCGGAAACATTCTGGTCTCGGATGGTGGACGAGCACGGAGATGCAAGTTCCAAAGGAAAAACTGATCGGATCCGGCTGGGTAATTGAAACGTTCGATGGCCCGATGGAGAGAGCGGGGGGTGTGTCGGGGGGGGGGGCAAGAGAAAAAGCCGGGGACGAGCGAGAGAAGAGAGGCTGCGCGCGGTAGACGCGACGTTGGAATTGGATTGGTTTTTTACTAATTAAAATTTCAAACTTGACACCTGAATGTGCCGTCTTTAATGAGACGCCGTCTGGCCGTGGGTTTCTCTCTCTCATTATTCTCCCGCGGGTGCGGGTTACACACTGCCGCCCTGAGGAAAAAGGGGGAAACCCTCCCGGTGGGAAGGAGAGGCGGCGCGCGAGGGACAAAGTACGGAAAGGGACGAAGATGGAAACGGTGTTAGTCACACAAAGTAATTTTGCGCGCGTGCCTTCCTCGGTTGAAATTCACTTGCCGCCGCCGTGGTTGGTACGATCGAGCAAGAAAAGAAAGAAAGAAAGAAAGAAAAAAAAAGAAAAACAGGAGAAAAAGAAAAAGGGAATACACCCCTGTCGACTACCACTGTGCCGGATTTCTGTTAAGCTGTCTGAAAGATTATTACTTTGGAAAGCGCAAGACGTACGCGGCTCGTACTTTAAATAAACCGCGGTGTTCGTTTTATTTATTTGATTGGACGAACAGATGTGGCGAAATGCGAATTGCGAGATAATTACTTCGAATGTGAATTATTGTTACGAAAATTTAAACGACGTTGCACATTTTACTTAAGTTTGTCTCACTTGCTTTGTCAACCAGAGATGAGCTCTCCTCGACAGTTACAAACGCATCAATTTTTTTCAAAGTTTCTCAAAATCGTACAAATAAAATATCTTTGTCGAATCGTAATGTTAAGAAAAGAAATTACTAATTAAAAATTACTTACAAAAGGTTATGTTAATTCAATGGTCACCCTTAACGACTTAAACATATATTGTAGTATCGTAGTTATTATATTTTCAATTGTGTTTAATTATAGATGGCCTGTATTATTATATGTTTGCTGATCGTAGACGAATGCGTGAAAAAGAAGATATGAATGTGGCCGCGCAACAACGTTGGCCGATGGGGTGTTTTTCTTTTCGAAAAAAAAAAGGAGAGAGCGAATGGAAAATAGAGTCGATTGGCGTGAACGCTTTAACGTTGTTAAAAAAGAATTGACTGTTAAAATACAGTTTGTTCGAGTTACCACTGTTACTAAATAAATATCATTTATATTATCATCGACTATCAACATTCGCCACGAATTCTCTTTCTCAACTGACAGAAATAATTCACGATTGTTTTATTCCCGTTGAATCCGCGAAACCCTGTATGGAAAACCTTTATGACTCGACGGAGGTCAGAGGGAAAAATGTTTGCAACCGGATTACGAGTCGGGGAAACGACTCGTAGTAGCGTGAGTAGAGTTGTCGCGAGTCAATGTCTGCCGCGACACGTAGACACTCCTCGTATCACGATCCACCGTGTAAAGAGAATAAGATCAAGGCGCTAGGCCAATACTAGGAGAAGACAAGGACACGACGACAGGATCAGTCGGAGTCGGAATCGAAGCGAGAAGGGGAAACACGAGACAAGGTGGTTGGAGGCGTAGTGCACACGGCGAAGATGTTGAGTTTGGCCCGAGACGCGATACATATCAGTCGACAGTGCAGCGTTATTCAATTTGCAGCTCGGTCCTGTTGATTGTGCACGTAATGCCATTACCACGGTCTGGAATCCGTTTTCCCTGGCGGTGTTGCGTTCAGACAATGTATTTACGCCGGGGCGACATCGCCAGGATTTTAACGCGAACACGCGAATAATAATCAATCCGCCACGAACTGCCACGAACCCCAGCCTTACCTACCCAGCGAGTTTATTTTTGTTATTTTGTTTTCAAAACACGGGGCACTGCAGCAACCAGCAACCAGCGACAATGAGAAATTGTCGGCAATTTAAACTTTGTGGAAATATCACATAAATGAATAAATAAATTCACTTGGTCTCGTTTTGAATTTATTCACTTTAAACAAGGGATATTTTCAGCCTTCTTTTTTTTTTTTTTTTTTTTTAGAAAATTGTCGAAATTCAAAATTCCCGTTTCTGGAAATGTTGAGAAAAATTTCTTTCTTTTACCCCTTTGGAACGAGCCCTTAAAACTCGATGTATAATTTCTTTCTTGTTGAACGTTACAGTCAGACGACAAAAATTTAAGAAAGCCTAATGTTCAAAAATTCAATAAAATGGCGAAGAAAAAATCGTACAGTGAATTTTGAAGGATAATTGTAAAGAGGAACTTCAAGACTATAGCGGATTCAATTATGAAAGAAATTTTTCAACTTTTCTACATGCTGACAATTTATACATTCGAGAAGAAATGCATCTTCACTTAGTCGTTAAGTATAAAAATATTTTAGAGTACAACGAATGATTTTGATTTTGAAAGTAAGGCTCCAAGCTTGAAAACAAATCCAAATTTATTATTGTACGATTTTCTTTTACAAAATTATTACAGTTTAAATATTTACTTCCAAAAATTAATAAGAGTCACTGTGTGTGTGATTTTGCAAAATTAATCTTTGGACAAGAGGATAATTTTATAATCACACATGCGACTGGTAACTAAGTTGAATCACGTTAAATAATATAATCTTTTTTTATCTTAATTATAATTAAAATGTACATAAGATGATGATCAAATGAATTAAGTCCTTAATTTTGTGCAAATTAGACTTTATAATAATTTAATAGTATACAGTGAGTAGAGAGTTACTTTTTACTAAAATAAATCCGTAATTTTTTAATTACCTTTTTGTTCAACTTAAATTTAATTTTAAATAAATAAAATTAGTTTTTCTTATATTTTGATGTTTTATTTAAAAAAAATAGACGAGAAGAAACTTTTGGCCCACCCTATAGAATGTAACTTTACTGTGAGAGAATAAAATGAAAGAATAATGATTACGATAACATAATTTAGGAAAAAAAGTTATACTTTTTTTAGTAGTAAAGTAATGGCAAACTAACGAATAATCACGTGCCAATTATTCGCTTAAAATTAACTCTTATTTTTTATGAAGATAAAAAAGAAATATACGCAATTTAAATTGGTGAATGAAAGTATAATTGAGTACAATTGATATTTATTATTTCTGTAACTCATTTTCTTTTTTTTAATTTTGGACTTAGATACGTTACTCGACAGTCGAGGAGTTCGTATACATAAATATGAACGAGTACAGTCTTCAATTTCATTATTTAACCAATTTCATTTCATCAAGTACAAAAAAATATTACTAACGTGGATTTTTATTTTGTTACGAATGATGTTCGTTTAATTTGCTAAATATTTACTCTTTATCAACTTAACGACAGAGATTGTAAAAATAGAGGGAAAAAACTCCCAAATTTACACTGACGTAAATGTCAATGTTTGATTGGCAAATTCAATTAATAATCAATCACGTCCTCGTGAAATTTGATTCAGTGGTACGTTTCAACAAGCGAAAGTAATCGGTACAATTAGTAAATTAAGTACAATAAAACAATTAATTCGTTTGACACTTTAAACTAGCTCTAAGATGATTTTTACACGTACGTATATTTACGTCCCCTTAACTATCGAAATATTTTAAATGATTTCGAGTCGATTTCGCAATCCCTTTCACCAATTCCAAGGTAATTCCAATTTTGTCGAAATGAACGAGTCAGAAATGAACGACAATAACACGTGAGAACGATATCGCAAGATTGCATCGATGTACGAAAAAAAGATACTTCGCGCGTGGATTTTATTAATGAAACTAAATTCGCGCTGAACTGATGGACGATGATGTTGCAAGTGTAATTCAGAAGTTTGCTTGGCGGATCGAGTGAATGAGCGAAATAGGACTACGCACGAGAAACTGAATGGCTGAACGAGGGAAACAGAGCACACGTGTGAATGAACTACGTCACGTGATGTGCGTACTAGCACGTTGCTGCAACGACGTTGTGCAGATGCACTTGAATGAGAAGCACTTACGTCAAAAGTATGGGAACATAAGTATGCACGCGTGCTTTGTAATGTATCGCTACGTTGCAGTTATCACGTGCTGTTTTTATGGGACTTTTATGTGAAAAGTTGTTTTCATGCTGCCTACTTTCGACTTTAATCGAAACAGGCGAAGAAAAGAAAACAAGAAAAAATTTTCCTTTCCGAAGAGATCTTGATTTTTAAAAGCTTGCAGGGGGGCTCTGTCTCTGAACATTTTCCAACGGCGAAGTAAATGACGTGACGTGATTCCGAACTTCTGAAAAAAGGTGAAAATCTGTTCGAGAGATATGTGACGAATGGAAAAGATGAAAGAGAATATCGTAACCTAACTCTGAAAGTTTCTGTAGAGAAAAGAGTACGAATTTGCAGAGTATTGGAGAAAGTTCGTTTAGAAGAGAAAGAAAATTTCCAATTTGTTGGGAAATATTCTTTTCTGAATGTGCAGGATGTAATAAGTTTTTCCAGACATTAAACAATCTTCAATCGAAGAACAGCAACCGAGCAAATCAAATGAACGATTTAATAATTACATATGTATAAGTAATGAGAGGAAAGACACTGAAGAGCTTTCGATAGGAAAGAACTTTCAAGATTACCTCTTGACAAGTGTTATTATTACTCGTGACAAAAGATGAGTGTCTACACTAAAGAAAAGGAAATTGTACTGAAGATAAAATTTAGTATTTAAATCAGTAAATTGTGCAATTTAGTATTTAAAAGAGACGTACGTTATTATATATGGCATTGTTTTCCGAACTCGAATTTCATTCAGAATAAATACGTTATTAATTCGTTTCAATAAAGTATAGATATGTGTCAGCCGAGTAAGATATTGAAATATTTATCGTGCCAATTAATGAATTTAATAATAGATATTCCATCTCTGCGCGTTGTATAATTATACACAAATATAAAAAAATAAATGACGCCAATGAAATCTCACAGTAATATAGTAATGTATGTACAGAATTAACAGCAGTAATGCACGCATACTGAATCTTTTACCAATATTATTTTCGAACGTTGTTAGTTTGCAAACAACACAGGTATGAATATTTCGAAGCACGGAAAAGGAAAAAAAAGAAACTGATTTCTTCACGCTTTTAAGCTGTCAAAAAAAAAAAAAAAAAAAAATGTAAAATAGTTTTGAGCTACTTAACGAAACCTTTGCTATGTTACACTATCAATTTTTTAATCAAATCTCTAAACGATTTCTCGAAATTTGCTCCGAAAGATTCGCGAGTGAAATTTCACTGGGAATTATTAACGATCTCTCAACCAGTTTGGAGGTTAAAAATAAAAGGTGTCCTAAAATTTTTCAACGAATTGTACAGGGTGGAAAGAAAATGTTTGTTGAATTTAAAGGTAAAAAAAGATTATTCTTTTTTTTGCATTGTATTCTACTCATCACGAAGATAAAAATTTTTCGAGGAACCATAGGTCGCAATCCAATAGTTCTTTGGAAAAATAGCAAATAAGTTTCTTCATCGTGCGTTCTAACAGCGACTTTATTCTGGATTAGATTTCATTAACGCTTGATTTATCATAGTTGTAGGCATCGATGCGAGTCGAAGTAATCAAATAATAAAATTAACTGCTAATATTATTCGAAATTACATCCACGCGTTCAGAACCATAAAGTCGTTGTTAGGACGCACGCATCCGCAGCGTGAAGAAACTTTTTTGCCATTTTTCCTCCCAGGTTGCGACCTGATGATTCATTGGAAAAGTTTTATCTTCGCGATGAGTAGAATATAAATGCAAGAAAAAAAATTTTTTCGACCTTCGAAATTGAAGGTTAAGATCAATTTCTCGGCAGGTTTTTTTACATGTATTTCCATCATCTGTGATACGGACAAACTTTTCTTCCTTGATTTCACATATCGCAACAACATACTATGCCGCGTGATAAAGATACAATGATTACGACTTATGGTACATATTTAACGGAAGATCAAACGGAGAAACGGGGGAAACGAAGAAGAGAAAGACAGAGAGAGAGAGAGAGAGAGAAAGAGAGAGAGAGAGCAGAGCAGAGCAGAACGAGCAGTTGAACAGACATTTCTCTCTATTTTTCCGAAAGAAACGAGTGTGTCTGAAGGTTCATTTGTTACACGACGGGACGTTTAAAACGGTTAATTTTTACGGCCCGCGATTTTTGCTTTGCCCCGGTGTTCGTTCTTCCCATTGCGTCCCCGGGTCGCCAGTTTTAATGCGAATTTATTCCTCCGAGTTAATTACGCGACACTAATTTTTGCTCAACTTCGTTCGCTCGTACAACCCGCGGCCCCGGTCATCCAACTTCCGTTTCCTCCCTCAACTTTCCCACGGGTTCGCCTTAAACTTCCTTTTCATGTCTTTTCCTCCTGTTCGTTGCTCGTTCTCCAAAAAGAAAAAGAAAAAGAAAAAAAATAAAGAGAGAGAGACTTTTCACGGTCCTTCTTGCGAAATTTTAAGATTCGCACAAAGATTTACTGGATTGGCCAATTAGTGGAGCCGGCTAGCAATCTTTTGCTCTGTCGTTCGGAAGTATGGAGGTCTCCCCATCCTTCTTCCAGTCTCGTTTCTCGCGAACTTTCTCACTGACTTAATCCGTACGTAAGAATTATGAAATTATTGCTTTCTCGGAAGTTTGTTAAGAGAAAAGTCGAAAGTACTTAGCGAGGCTCCCTCCCCGGTTCGATGGATTTTCTTTTTCTCTTTCTTTTTTTTTTTCTTCAATGCTAACGAACTTACTGCTATTCGCGAGGGCGAAAGAACGTCCTTCCTTTGGTTAAAAACTTCGTGACGTGTGACGGTGCCTTTGAGATTTCATTTCTTTCCCCATTTTCGTTTTCCCGCTTTTACTCTACCGCCGAAATTATAATGGAAACAAATCGCTGATTTTTACCGACCTCCCATTTTCCCGCAAAAGATAATTGATCTCTACATTTTTACTTTCCATGGGAATTGAACTTTGTGATACGCAATGCCCTGCGCGATTAATTTTTATATAATATCTTGATTCATCGCCGGTGTAAACTTCGAAAGTTAATTTATTAAAATTATATCTTAGAAGAAAGGCATAATTTTCATTCCAAAAATAAATGTTACTCGAATGTAATAATAGAAATAAAATTTTCGATGTAACAGTTAGTGACGAAAAAAAAAAAAAGAAAAGAGGAAAAAAAGAAAAGGAAGATTTCGAGCTACTCTCTCATCCGACAAATATTTAAGTTAATTTGGTAGTTCCACGTCCAGAGAGGTGCAAAGCTTCTTCGTCAAACAATGGCTTCACAATGAATAATTACAAATTAGCTCGGTTGACGTGCTGCACTTAGGTAATGTTTCGACGCGTCTCTTCCACGGTCATTTGTCTTTATTCGGGGCGACAGAATCAATAGAACGAACTGGCTAAAGTAACGCTTTCGTAACAATGCACACACAGAGTAGACCACGTACACCGCGTGCAATTGAAAGTAATCACGCCTCGTTTAATTTTTTACAATCAGCGGGTGTTCGTTTCACTTCGCGCGTAAGTTTCGTTCGACGTAAGTTTTTAAGTCGATGGACCAGTTTCGCAGATTTAATCGATACCGTCGCAACCATAACACGGGAAATATTGTAATTCAAATGGCATGGTAATAACCTCGTTATATTCTATTCTAGATTTCAATGTAATTTGCATTGCGAGAGAGAAAGATTGAGTCGCCTCTTGTTGTTTGTAGCTTTCAATATTTCGTGTCACGTGTCTTACGTGTCGAAATGTTGGTAAAATCCGACAAATCGTGCAACAAATCACGAGTAAATTGAAATTAAATTCAATCACATTCATGCAGATCAGATTCAATTACATTCGTTCGTGCAGGTTCACGTGCTTTTTATGGGATACGTTATTACTGAAACAGGGGGTCTAAATTCATTCACCAAAGCTTCAGTCATCAAGTATTATATCAAGCACCGTATTTCGTGATTTTTGTATTTTGAACACGCTTTACCTGCCTTTTTTCCCCATAAACGTATAAACATTCATAATCTATAAAATTATATATATATATATATATATATATATATATAAAACATAAAATTTAAATATTTATCATTGTTATGTTATATTATCTATGTTATAGAAATAGAGCCTAAACAGCAATTTGTTCCACCAATAAATAATATC
Organism: Tetragonula carbonaria; assembly: GCA_032399595.1. Classification (NCBI taxonomy): domain Eukaryota; kingdom Metazoa; phylum Arthropoda; class Insecta; order Hymenoptera; family Apidae; genus Tetragonula; species Tetragonula carbonaria. The sequence continues at coordinate 7,946,399 of JAUCRC010000005.1, read as the reverse complement.
AGACATCAAAATAACAACAAATTATTACAATATATAATTATAAATTGGTATCAATAATGTTGATGACAAGAAATGATTCTTTCGAGTCAGTTTCATTCAAACGAACAAGAAATTACTTTATTACAAATTATATAAGTTACAACACAATGTGCCTAATGGTATCAGGATACAAGAAATGATTCTTCTCGAGTACCGTTTCATCCAAGAAATTACACTCTACGCTCGAATAATGCTACCGTTCCTCCATCTTTCAGACACAGCCCGCATAAACCATAATACAACGCCATAAAAATCCGATCGCACGAAACGCGAACAACAACACCGGGCCGGGCGTTTGTTTTTTTTTTTCTTTTCGGGGCACGGACGTGTTCCCGTGGAAATTCAAAAGGGAAACGAAAGCGCGCGGTAAACGGTGGCGATCTCTTATTTCGATTCCCTCGGCTACGGGGGTGGCTGCTCCCGGGTAGGTCCTTTTTTATAAAGAAATTCCCATCGCTCACGAATGGTGCACGTGTAACAGCGCCGATAAGCAGTGTCTGGCCATTGTGCACGCCGGTTATCGATTCGTCGAGTCCTCTTCCTCCCTTCTTCACCGTGCGGATATCATGCATTTTCAAGGCCTGAAATACTCCTCCTCTCTCCCTCTTTCCCACCACGCCGAGAGGGGGGAGGCGTGTGTACGTACATACACGTTCAGGCGTTGGTGCATTTTTCAGAATGAACGGTCTGAGACCGTTCTCGGCCTTGCACCGACCGGCCATTTTCGCGTCTGAGACGCGATAGCGAGCGAGCGAGCAACGAAGCAAACGGCGGATAAGATAGCGGAGGAGTGAAAAAGATGAAAATATGGGAGAGGTGGTCTCCGGGTCTCTTTCGTCTGTTCTATGGAGGACAGGGGGGGGGGTGAGCACAGAGAGTTGAAGAGGGTCGAACCCGGTTGCAGACGGGAGCGATGATACGTGCGTGGAATAGCCCCGGTGTTTTCAACTCCTCGGAGATTTGGTTTACCAAGCAAAGGCTTCTTCTCTTCTCTTTACCCTGCTCTCACTTCTGTCTCTCTCTCTCTCTCTCTCTTCACGACGCGCGTCTCGTTCCCAAACATTTTCAACTTCTTTCGATCCTCCGTCGCTTTCGGATAATTTTCGTTGCCTTTTCTTTTTCTTTTTCTTTTTTTCGGATGGGCGACGAAGGTTGAATTACGGGGATGAAGGGAACGCGTCGCATCGTTGAACGGATCGATGTGTACGCACGGTACTTGCGGAAATGTTTGAACGATATCGCGCGTATCACTCGAGAGATTTTTCACGTGAAAAAACGCGCGATCTGACGTAATCACGATGGTGGTAAACTTTGAAACGAATCCGAGTGGCGGAGATGTTGCAAGATTTTGATCGTGATACTGCGTATCGCGAGAATCGAGAAATTATTTGAACGAATCGGTTGTCATTTTCGTTGAACCACACTGTGAAACACATTATGAAACACCACGCACGATGAAATCGTCCTTGAAATTAATCGCATGTTCCAAGCAATCGTTCATAATATTCTTTGTAGACACGATATTAACAAACTTACAAAGATTGACAAACCTATAAACTTACAAATATTTGAAAAACCTATAAACCTACATAATGAAACTGTCCTCAGAATTAATTGTGTTTCAAGCAATTAATGCAATTCATTTTTTGGTCACAATATCAACAAATCTACAAACATTAACAAACCTATAAATTTACAAATATTTGAAAAAACCAATAAACCTACATAATGAAACTGTCCTCAGAATTAATTGTGTTTCAAGCAATCAATGCAATTCATATAGCATTCTTTTGTCACAATATCAACAAATCTACAAATATTAACAAACCTATAAACTTACAAATATTTGAAAAACCTATAAACCTACATAATGAAACTGTTCTCAGAATTAATTGTGTTTCAAGCAATCAATGCAATTCATAGCATTCTTTTGTCACAATATCAACAAATTTGCAAATCTACAAACATTAACAAACCTACAAACTTATATGACGAAACTATCCACAGAATTAATTGTATGTTCCAAGCAATCATTCCTAGCATTTTTTTGCAGTATTACAATATTAATCTAAAAACCTGGAAATATTATTAAACAAACTTACAAACGTAGAAATTGATTGCACGTTTCAAGCGATTGTTCGTAATACTCTATGCAATTGCAATTTTCTAGTAGATTTATAATTCTCGAAGACTTTACTAAATATAAAAGTTGCAATGTTTGGAATGAAATATATACTGTCTCATATATATAATGTGAATTTAAAATTTTAATTAAAATGTTAAAATTTTTTTATGGGACAATAAGACCCAGTTGGGAGGACTATTAAATTTGAATAACTTTAATTTCTGTGAACTTTGATTTAAGAAAAATTTAGTGATCTTCAAATTAAAATATCTAGATTAAATTGCCTTAGGGATAACAGCGTTATATTCTTTTTATAGGTCATATAGAAAAAAGTGATTACTACCTCGATGTTGAATTAAGATCAATTTTAAATGCAGGAACTTAATAATTAAGTCTGTTAAAAATCTCACATGATTTGAGTTCAAATCGACGTAAGTCAGATTGGTTTCTATCTATAAACATATTTAAATTATTTGTACGAAAGGACTATAATTTACAAATTATTTGTCGAGAAATTAATAAGTAAACATATTATTTTAGCAAATTAGTGCAATAAATTTAGAATTTAAATTAAATTATACTATGTCATGATAAATAATAGTGTTCATAATTATTAATATATGTAAGCGAATATTTTTCCAAGAATTAAACGAACAATTCAATCTTCTCTTCGTCGGATACTTTTCATTCCGAGAAAACATGCAACGATCATGAAACATTGTCCGAGCTTCATTTCGTTTTTTACATTCAGTCGCTGGTGCTTTCTTCGTCACTGCGCTCCCTCCTCGCGGTTTTCAGCTTCAGTCGGAGCACATTTTTGGCTGGTTTCTTAAGAATTGCGGTATCGTTGCTAACGACCACGTTTCTTCGTCGTTTTCTCTGACCAAGTAATTAAGACGATCGAAAAAAGGCCTGTTAAGTGAGACGCGGCGTTAAGTGAAGCGTAGAAACTGCGTGCACGAATAAATCCCTTCGAACTTGCTTGTGTGTTTTTTTTTTTATTCGCTACGAGTAAAACAACACGAAAATAACGAGCCCGAAATATCGTCGACTTTCAGCGCATTTATTTGTGACGTGAATTCAAGATGTTAAGGTGAAGGAAATCGAGTTGCTTTGAAATTTATATCTCGACTCATTTCGATTCCAGCTGAAATTTCAGTTTGATCTGAAATATATTTTATATTTGAAGATCCCGCGAGAAAAGGGTGGCAATTTCTTTAAAAAATTTTATCCATCAATATGTTGCATCACAGTCCTTCATATTTTCGAAATAAGTGTATTTTCGAAATAAATGTGAAACTCGAGCAATTTTAATACGCGACAGGACACAGCCAATGTTATGCTGCACACGTAGAATGTTAAACTCGAAATTTAGTAAAATTGATAGCGAACTCTTCGTACACTTTCTTTTACTGCGTTAGCTACAATGACACAAACTTTTACTATAAATTGTCAACAATACGAGAAAATAAAGAAATCATAATCGAAGCGCTCGAATCGTCATTTATTTTTATCAATGGAGTTCGAAATGGAATATGAAGAGTTCTCTGACAAAACAAAAGTTGTCAACTCTCGACATGAATTATTAACATTATTATTAGGATAATTATTACACTGCGAGTATAATTAACGAAGGCAAAAGAAAAAGAACTCACAAAATCACAATCGCAGGTGAATTGCGTGACTCAAAGCGCTCGACTCGTCTTCAAGTTTTATCAACGGGATAAAATACAGAAAATTCCCCGGAAAAATAAAAGTTGTTAACTTTTCAATACGAATTGTTGAACAACGCAAGAAAATCGAAAATCACAGTCAATGAAATCAGATGAAACTAACTAACTAACGTGACTCATCGGAGCGCTCGAATTTTTGTCCGAACGGAACGAAATAAAATTGGAATAAAATATGGAAAGTTCACAGAGTTGGCAAAAAAAAAAGAAAAAAACGAAAGTTTCGCACGATCGCGTGGCGCGAGCGAGAAAAAAAAGGAGAAAGGGCGAAATATTTGTAGCCGATGGTGATATTTAACTTTTCTTCTTTTTTTTTTTTTTATTGGAGACACGGTGCGTGCTGCACGAACGACTAACGCGCGTTTCGAAAGCTAGAGGATTCCCGATTCATTGATATTAAAATATGGAAAGAACGTATGCTACAAATACATGGAAAGATACGTATAGAAAATTGAATACATCGCCAGGCGGATGAAGATATAAGCCGCTTATACGAGCATAACTTTTTTACCGGTGCGGGGATTCGGCCAACGAAAATACTCTTCCAAACAATCAATAGGTTTCAACGTGACACTTATTTGCAGATTGTCATGTTACCGTGTTTGTCCAGGTTTTTCAAACGCGCGCTCGGAAACTTTAGCGAATCTGTCTGCTTTCTCTCTCTCTCTCTCTCTCTCTTTCTCGTTACGTCGCGTATTTGCTGGACTCGCGGATCTTCGCAACGCTATCGCCGGCACACGTGATTTAAAACTATAAATATTGAAACTGTGTGCACCATTCTCAAATATGATCCGCCGGTTTTCAGCAATCGTCACTTCTGCGGAAAAATATTTGCGCTCAAACATCGACGAGAGACGTGACTTGTTCCTTGTTCCTTCGTGTTTCTTTTTTTTTTTTCCTCGACAGCCGCTCATTATTATCTGATGGGTTTTCCCCCGCGTTCGCGGGAAATTTGAAAGTTCAAAAACGCACGAAACGCAACGTGCGTTAAAGGAACGTTTAAAAGTGGTTCAAAGGGTGAGAATTATCGTTCTCGTATTTAAGTGTCTCATTTTCTTAACAGTTATCACTCGTTATCCGTGCGAAAGAATTTCGACAAATTTATTCAACATTGTAATATTTTATGAAGAATGGTCGCATGAATTTCGTGACAAACGTCACGGATGTAAACGCACAGAAAATTCTCTTGAAGATTCCTCCAAACGTTCCGGAAAGCTGGTTCAACATTTCACGCGGACGCTTTATGCAATTTTATAATTTTTACGGAGATTGAGAAAAAAAAATGGAACTTGGATGAAAAATTACTAAATATCAGAACGTATGATACCTCCAATATTCAATACTTCTGTTCTTTTGTTTTCTTCAACTTTTCCTCCAAGTATTTGAAGTAATAATTTGTGAGAAAATTTCTCCTATATAACACTTGTGTTTGTCGCTCAAACTTTGCTTTCGAGCATGATTTAAAGAATCTGAAATAATTGCGTTGAATTCGAAACACGGTAGATTATATAAATGTTCGGGCGCTGACGCGAAACCGAGGAAGAGGAAAGAATAAAGGTGGTGTAAACTGGTAATCCGGGGCAAGTAAATTGAACGGGCATGTCGCTTCATGACAAGATTTCTGGGGGAAAATCAGGGAATCGTGGTGGCAAGCAAGCACCACGGCCAGGGGAGTTTGGCTTGTTGACCGAGTAAACTTGGTCTCAAAATATACACTTGAACAGCATATTCGAAGTCGATGTCGTGGTAGTCACGAGGTTTCTCGAGTACCTTTGGAAAATCGACGACAACCGCTTCATACATACGTTTCCTATTCAACGTGTTCCTGACGATTTCTTCTCCCGGAAAATATGAAGAAAAAGAATATATATAGATAGATAGATAGATATCATGTAAATCGTCGAGAAAGATTCATCCGTGTCCCAGTTTTTCGACCAAATTCCAGCGAATTTGTCGATTCAAGTCAGATCGTTCGAGTCAAGAATGCATTGGACTTATTTGTTTCTCAGAAACTGGTGAGATTCGTAGCCTAATTACCCGCTAATCTGACAGTAGTCCAAGTGCTTTGGAAATAGAATGATTAACTGGAGATTATAGAGAAGTCTGCTTGCCCCTTGTGTAACTGACTTTGGAAGTTTAATTGCTTCCGATTTCAACTAATTCTGCTTAACAACTTGAAATTCTCTTAGAGTGATGCTTCAAACGTTGGTTTGCGAACTATATCGCGTTTACAAATATTATTATATGACTCTACGTGAGTATGTGTACGTGTGTGCGAGAGTCATTGAATTCTTGCTGAAATTTAAAGAAGACATTTCCAGGATCGTTAAAATCCTCGAAAATTTTCTCGAATATCACCCGAACAATTTATATAAATATAAAAAAGGAGAGAGATTGGATTTAAAAATAATGATTTAGAAAACGAAGATATATTTAAATTTAAACCAGGGAGAGGGCAGGGGAAATCGTACTCCCCCTCCCCCTATCCGAGTATGAAATATATTTCATTTGCGCGTTTTGGCCAAGTGTACACAGGATGAAGGTGGACGAAAAAAAAAAAAAAAGAGTTCTTTCTACTACAAAATAACGGATACGCTGCCACAACCATATCATAAACGCCGTCAGCGGCAAACGGGTGTACACGGTGTACGGCGATGAATGATGGTGAAAATACATAGGCAAGCATGCATTGTCTGCCTTTTACGTTTCAAACTCGTTTTCGGGGGAATGCCGGCGTTTTGCTATAAAACGCATTTGTCGATTGCAAATGCAGTATTCCGCCGGTTTTGCAATTCTCCATTGTCCCCTGATAGGTGTGTATCTTTCTCTTTCTCTCTCTCTCTCTCTCTCTCTCTCTGGCCCGCGTGAAAACCTCCGTAGGGTCATTCGACCTGGCGCGTTAGCTATCCTCTTTTCGGCTCGTCCCCATCGACGACGACTCCTCGCGGTAGGAGGTGAGGGTTGGGGGTGAGATCCTTCGCAAAAGTTTACGCACCGTCGAAATAGATGGTTGAATTTCCCCAGCGGATTGTGTAGCGGAGAGTACACGTGCACGTTACTGAGCTGATCCCCGAGAGGCGGCGTGAAAGTGTCAGAGTCACTGATTCAACGGGAATCAAATCTGCCGGCCGGGCGAAGAATAAGGAAAATTTGATGCTTTCGACACAAGTGGAACGGTGATCGTCGTTGCATTCAGTTTTGCACGCGTCGAAATCTGCTCGTGGTAATTATAATCCTTCAAGCATCCACGACGTATCGTGCAGACAATTTAATCGTGCCAAATAATTGGTTTGTTTATTACTCGGAGATTCGAGGAGGGTTATATATATATAGGAGGGTTATTATAATAACAGGTGAATAAATAAGTCAAAAGTCGAAATTGTTTAAAAGAATGAACCCGTTCGTAAATCGATAATTTAGAAGGCATTGGAATTTAGTCTTACAATCGGTAATTAATCTTAGTAATAGATTCAAGTATTTTGTCCGTAATGGAATATTACACAAATGATCTTGCAGCCGAATAATAAAATAATTGATTAACTTATTGGACGTTCAAGAAGGACAACATATTACAATACAGTGAATTTTATCAAAATTGATATTGAAATTTAATGTTGAATTTCTTAAATATTTAATGTTGACTTTATCAAAAGATAAATGTTTAAAGATGACTTGCATCTAAATCTAATCTTATTAATTAATCGTCCACATCAGATATCATACAAATAATTATGTGATCAATAATAATATAATTGGTTCAATTATTGGACGTTCAAGAAGGACAACATATTACAATACAGTGAATTTTATTAAAATTGATATTGAAATTTAATGTTGAATTTATCAAAAGATAAATGTTTAAAGATGACTTGCATCGAAATCTAGTCTTATTAATTAATCGTCCACATCAGATATCGTGCAAATAATTATGTGATCAATAATAATACAATTGGTTCAATTATTGGACGTTCAAGAAGGACAACATATTACAATACAGTGAATTTTATCAAAATTGATATTGAAATTTAATGTTGAATTTATTAAATATTTAATGTTGAATTTATCAATAGATAAATGTTTAAAGATGACTTGCATCGAAATCTAGTCTTATTAATTAATCGTCCACATCAGATATCGTGCAAATAATTATGTGATCAATAATAATATAATTGGTTCACTTATTGGAAGTTCAAAGAGGATAATATATTGCAACATATGCTAAATGTTTATAGATGAATATGCATCAAACTCTAGCCTTGTTAATTAATCGTCCATATTAGAATATTGTATATATAATCTTGTAATCAATAATGAAATAATTGGTTCAGTTGATGATTCGCAATGAAATTCAAATGATAGTACAGTGAATAAATGGCTCAAATTATAGTATAGTGAATTAAAGGCTCAAAGTTATTGAATATTAATGAATGGATATAAAATTGTAGATTATATATTAAAGAATCTTGTTATAAATATTATTATAATAAAATTCCTCATTATTAAATTAATTCTTTAATATAATATTATTAGAGAAAGACTGAAGAGTTAAATGAATAATTTGTTTTTGTATACTATACAAATATTGTGGTGAACACTCTACACTTTAGATATTTCATCTGAAAAATTATCCAATCTGTGTTCTACGTTTTCGATATATATATATTTTTTTTTTTCATCAAAAAATTACTAACAAGCTAGAGTATCGAGATATCTGTCAATAAACAATAAATAAATTACTCATCCCGTCGATTTTTAAACTCAATGTTATATAACTCAAGCTTGAAATAATGGGATCCATTAATTTTCATACAAGAGAAGCTATCCATTGAAAATATCGTTTGGTATCGACATAGACTCGTTTATTCATTCTCAAAAAAAATTTCTAAAATTTCCACGTTCTCGTAACGTACGTTTGATAACGTTTGACGATGATCTTGTTGGAAAATCTTTACAACGCTACGTTATTCTGTGAAAATCTGTTTCCAGTTTGACGCTGATATATCGCAAAAAATCATCACGGACATGCTAACTGTTGCCGCAATGGCGCGATAAATCCAGTCGTATTCGAATCGGTCATTTATTCACAATCAATTATAATGGATTATTCACTTCACTTCAGATACACGTTCTGTCCTATTAGGATCAACTCAACCATGTCCAACGATTTGCAACATCATCATCTTTCCCATCTCTGTCGGTAACACGACTTACACGAATTACAGTCCGTCGTGTTTAAAAATTTCTTCCATTTCAGTCCCGTAAAAAAAAAATATATGTATATATATACATATATTTCAAAATTTCAAAAATGTCAAGTTCACAATCGCAGTAATTGATAATATTAGAAAGAGAAAAAAGAAACTTGACAGATTTAAGATTTGAAAACTCGAAATTACTAATACTACGATGTTTAACCTTTGAAATATAAAGATGAACATGTATGAAAAAGCATAGAATAAAAAAGCATAAAATATAGTGATCACAATAATTTGTTAACAAATGACTTTTAAACGACGATGTCAATTACATATTAATACTACGCGTTCACTACAAATACGACGCGTTTAACTGTAAAATACACAAACAAGGACACATTAAAAAAAAAAATAACGGATGGAGTATAGATAATCAAAAAGAATGAATGACCTGGTTCGAGATCGAGCTCTGACTTTTTTTTCTTAAGTAGCGTCGCGGGCTGCAGGCCATCGTGAAGATTGTCAATATCTTCCGAATGAAATTTCAATAATGTTCCGCTGAATAGAAGGGAGAAAAAGAAAAAAAAAAAGAAAAGAAAGGAAGAGAGGAGGTAGAAAGAGAGAAGATGGCCGTGTTTCTGAGATAAAATGGATTCACCTTCTTTCTGCCTTTCCATCTTGCCGACCGGTAAACGCTGCTAAAGAAAGAAAACGGTAACCGTGTCATCGATACTTTCCAACGAAATCTATCTGGAGAAGTTGAAACGTTTCGTTTCATCTCTGAGAGGGATGAAAGTTTCCCTCTCTCTCTCTTTTTCTTAATAAAAAAACACAAACACAGAGTGAGAGAGAGAGAGAAATTCGATATTCAGTGGAAGATACCTATCGAATACTTTCAGGAGAAATTACGATCAAAGGGGACGTTCTTGCGTAAAATGTCTGCGAAAGGGACTTTTGCTTTTAAAGTATCCCCGCTTTCATTGCCGGCCAATTAACGCTCGGTAATAAACCTTTTAATACATTCGTCCCGTGGTAATTGAATGTACAATGCACGTTGTGGGCGAAAAGCAGGAGGGGCTTGAAATTTGTACGAAGAATTTTGGGAGTATTTGGTATTCAGTGAGAGCGAGACTACGACGCTTGATTGTCGTGGAATTAAAAGCCAACTTCGCCGCCGTGGGTGGGTATCTAGTTCTAACTGGACGTTATTGAGAAAAACGGAGATTGAATACAGTTGCGTGAAAATGTCTCTGGCGATTTCGATGACGTGTCAATTAACATGACGTGTGTTAGTTAATGGAAATGAAAGTGCAAAATGGATGTGCAAGGAAGATGTATTTAATAAAAATGACGTGTCAATTAACATGACGTGTGTTAGTTAATGGAAATGAAAGTGCAAGAAAGACGTATTTAATAAGAATTTGTCAATTCCATTTCGATGACGTGTCAATTAACATGACGTGTTAATTAATGGAAATGGAAGTGCAAGAAAGACGTATTTAATAAGAATTTGTCAATTCCATTTCGATGACGTGTCAATTAACATGACGTGATAATTAATGGAAATGGAAGTGCAAGAAAGACGTATTTAATAACAATTTGTTAATTCCATTTCGATGACGTGTTAGTTAATGGAAATTGAAGTGCAAGGAAAACGTATTTGATGAGAATTTGTTAATTCCACGAAGTTTCAAAATATTTGGCGACGAAGTTTCAATTTCGAGTAATGTTTCACTTGAGATACGACTCGTTAGAAATTCACAATTTGGAGCGTATTTTCATTCTCGTTCGTGTCCGCGAAACTATGACAGAAACTAGTTGACTAGTTTCGCCTCTTCGGGTCAAGTCCGGTTGACTTTGTTAAATTATTTCATGCTACTCGCAAGCAGCCAAAACACCAGCAAAACAATTTTTCACCGGGGGAGCAAATCGTCAACTTTCGTCGTTCTCGCGTTTGTTTAACGATTGCTTCCCCATTAAGCTGGAACAACTATGAAAATATACAGCGTATACGGGGGAGACTTTAATGAATAATCTAACGACTTGGCCGTAAGCACGTAGGTACGTGCTATCCATTCTGGCCGCAACCGAGTCGCCTAGATAATCTGTTTTGCATATTTCGGTGCTGCGTACACCGGGTCGATGTAAATGCGTACGGTGCTTTGCCAAACGTTACACGGTCCTAGCCGAATATTCACCGAGAGAGAGAGGGAGAGATACTAATTAAGTCGAAATATTCGTTCATTTGAATGCAGCTGCAACTGAACGACGCTCAAAATGGGAATATATCTTAAACCGTGCGCGCTCGGCTAAAAATACTCGGCCGAAAAACGAACGAACTTGCGAAATTGTTTCACGCCGCTTTCCCACTTGTTGTCGGGAGAAATGTTATCGCGAATGAAACTTCAACGAACTGAACAGCGAACAGACGATTCTTTTGAGCATAGACGCACTAAGTTTGAAAATTAATCAAGAACCAACGACGTTTTTCTTCTGTCTGGTATCAATTCAGGCGCAGAATATTGATTTATTCCCGATAATAATCTTCAAGTTGAATCAATGTTTCTTTTTTCTTGGATTAAATTTCCACGAACTAAATAGCGAATAAATACGATTTTGAATGTAGTAAAAATATTGGCAACTTTATGGAAATGGCGGAAGAAAAGGTTAGAGATAGTTTTCTTAGAAATTCGAAGAAAGACGTTCGAGAAATTCTTTTCTTCTACCTAGCATCAGATTTAAATTCAGATCCACAATATTGATTGATATGTTCTTGAATAATTTCCAAATTAAATTAATATTATTTTTTTTAGCATTAAATTGAATTTTTCACGAACTGAACAGTGCAATTCTTTTGAACTTAGTAAAAATATTGATAACTTTGTGAAACTGGTAAAAGCAAGAGCTCGTTAGTTTTCTTAGAAACGTAGACAAAATATTCGTGAAATTTTAAAATTAATCAAGAATCAGGAAGTTTCCTTCTAGTATCGATTTAAATTCAGGATATTAATTAATATTTAATTTGTCATCGATAATGATTTCCAACTTAAATCATTGTTTTCTTTTTAGTATTAAATTTCCACGAGCTGAACAGTGTACAGGTAGAGTTTCTTCTTTTTTAAATGTAGTAAAAGTATTAGTAAATAAAGTGAAAATGGTGGAAGAAAAAGCTCATTAGGAGTAATTTCCCTAGAAATGTACGCATTTTAATATTAATGAAGAACCACGAAATTTTCTTCCATTTTACTAGAAATCTAAATTTAGATTCAAAATTGTTAATTGTCCCTCTAATTTGCTCTTGGTAACAATTTCCAAATTAAATAAATATTCTTTTTAGCGCGGAAATTTAATTACATTAAACTTCCACGAATTAAACGCCGAGTAAGTACGATTCTTTTTAGAATTAGTAACTTTGTGCAAATGGCGGAAGAGGAAGCTCATTAAGGGTAGTTAGCTAGAAATATTCACGTGCGAGAAATTTTAAAATTAATCTACTAGACATTTTCTTCTATATATCATATCAATAGACTGCGGAGTTTCATGCGTCTTCGAATTTTCACGAAATCGAACTATCGAAGTAATGGAACCTAGAAAATAAAAAAATTGTATTAATACAGTTCTCTGAATATTTAACACATTTTTGCACTCATTATGTGCATTTTTACGCGTTCAAATTTTCCAAAAGCGCCCCCCTCCCCCCTAATTAAATTATCAATCTAAATTCAGAAATATTAATATTGCTCCTTTTAATTCGCACTTTGATGATATTTTCCAAATCTAAATCGTCCTTTTAAATAATTCCCGAAATTTCTTCGGGAGCAAGCAACCAATTTCATTCGAATTTTTTTCATCGTGCTCCTAACATTCAATTTCTAAATTTTGAATTTTTTCCAATAAAAATAAACCCTTTTTGATTAATTTTTTTTATTAATTACTCTCAAGTTACACGAACGGCGCACAGTCGAATTATTATACACGACACGTGTTAATAAATCAGATCGATCAGATCGAACGATTTATCGAGGGCAATGTGCGTTCTGTGCACAAACTGTGCACTACTGCTTCATTATAATAATTAACTGGGGCAATCCTGACCGTCTTCTCGTGCTTTCACCTCGTGACTGTTGCTTTACGTTCGGCAACTCCTCGGTCTCGGGATTTTGTCTGAGAATTTACTCAGAGTTCAAACGTTAAAACGGAAACGACAACGCGGCTCGCGACGCGGTTCGCATTAACCTGGACTCTCTTCTTAACTCGGTTCACGCTGTTTGTACCGTCCCGTTATATTTCCGGCTCGCGGCAAGTTGATTGGATCCGTTTTAAATTAGCTCAATTATTACGGTGTTCCGGTTTTAACGCGCAAACTCACGATCAGCAGCGAGGAGCCCTTCGTTTCTGTTCTTCATTTCGCGTCGAAAGACTTCTTTTTGCGCGTGATTATGGCACGGAGGGAAATGAAAATTCTGTAACTGCTGATATTATTTATTAATTAATTTAACATAATCGTCTGGACAGAGAATTTACAATTACTTACGAATCTATTGCGAATGAGATCAAAATTATTACAACGATCACGATAGATTATTACGACAGTCGCGGGAGAGATTATTAGATATAACAAGCAATAAGTTATACGATTATTTAGAAAAAAATTACAATTACTTGCGAAATGCTAGCGAAATCAAAATTATTTCAACCAATCTCAATAAAATTTGAAATAAATATACTTCTTGCACGTTGCGTGCACAGTGAGATGAATAATCAGAGAGAGAGAAAAAAAAGAAATCTGTTATTCTCCGGAACAACGTTACCTGGATACAAATTTTTTCGACACGAAACTCGGTACTTCCTCTGCGAAGACAATGGAGATAGAATTCAAAATTCTGAAGGTGCCGTTGAATTAACAGGGCAAGAGCCTTGAGAGGTCAGCGGGATGTGGATACACCGCGCAGAGAGAAGAAGGAAGTTAGCTAGCGGTTCGTAAGCACAGAGAGGCAAGCAAGAGTGCCACTCTGGCTCGCTCTGGCCGAGCTTTACTACCTTTGATGCTTTCGAAAGTCCCCCCCGTTCTTTCAACTTCTTCGTGGTGGCGCGCGTTGACGTGGTGCACAGTACGGTAGGTCATGTCGTCACGGTTTTTCCCCGCTCCGTCAGGTTAACCTGTTGTGACCACACTTGAAGTTTCCGCCGGGGCCTTGTAATAATTCCTACATCCGCGAGAGGCGTGCTTGGCTTAACCCTTGGTCTTCAACGTAAACAGGGTACAAACGCAACGCGATGCAACGTAATGCAGGTCGAGTGACTCGTGCCTAAGAAACCTTGTTCAGTCATCTGGGAAATTCAGCGTCGAGCGTTTCGACTAAATTTATTATTCAACTATCAGGTGACTGTGGCCATTTTGGTGGTCAAGTATTCGCTACGTATTAATAACAACTTGAATCGACATTCGCCAGTTTTTCATACAGAAATTATGACTAAGAAATCGTTTGGTCATCTGGGAAATTCAGCGTCGAGCGTTTCGACTAAATTTATTACTTATTACTAGGTGACTGTGGTCAAGTATTCGCTACGTATTAATAACAACTTGAATCGACGTTCGCCAATTTTTTACGTTTTTTATACAGAATTGTGACTAAGAAATCGTTTGGTCACCTGGGAAATTCAGCGTCGAGCGTTTCGAATTTTATTATTTAACTATCAGGTGACTGTGGTCATTTTGGTGGACAAATATTAGGTATGTCAATAATAACTTGAATACAGATTTATTAATTTTCGTGTTTTTCATACGAATTTGTGCCTAAGAAATTATTTAGTCATCTGACAAATTCAGCGTCGAGCGTTGCAACTAACGAAAATTTGCACAATGGACTCTTTATTATTTATCAGTAACAATAACTGTGATTGTTTTGGTGGTCGAGGATTCCCTATGTATCGGTAATAACTTGAATCGACGTTTACGCTAACTTTTGTGTTTTTCATATTATTAATTATATTAGTAATCTTCAAGGGACGAGTGTCCTGATCGAGTGCATAAAACCTGATTTTTCTTCTACATGCGTACAAAGTGGCGATCAGTGCCACGATCTATGGAAAAGTAATAAATAAATATATTTTTTCACAGTACACTAACAGCAGAAAATCACACGACGCTATAATAACATCACTGTATAGTGTTAATATTAATATCAATATCGTTTGGAAGAATCTTTTCAGATATGATATGACGACGAAATGAGAATACGTTCCATTGCGACAAATGGAAATAAAAAAGAAAAATAATAAATGTATGACAGAATCTAAATAAAAAAAAAATAATAATAAATGTGTGAATCTGTTACAAACAGTCTTCAGGCTCCAAATACAAAATTCAGCGAGCAGAAGCGCTAGAAAAAGAAAAAGTTTTCGCCTGTTAATCACCTACATGTGTCGACTGTCCGTAAAGTCTCGCAGCGGTAGAATCCTCGTAATCTCGCGCTTAGTCCGAGAGTTTTATCGTGCCCGGTGTACAGGAAGAAATTCGCCGTGCAAAAACCGTGGTGGCGGTAATAAGACAGTGTCAGCAGTAAACTGTCTCTTCCATCCGGTGTAAAAACCGGCGTCTACTTCGACAGCAACCAATATTTCCGTGTTGCGAGTCTCGACGTGGAGACAAGTGACGTTTCCAGGCCGGGTTAAGAGCAGACATTATACCAGCGACATTGCAAAGAGTGTATGTGTGTGTGTGTGTGTGTGTGAGAGAGAGAGAGAGATATTTGCATGGGATTACATTTACATTAATCGAATTAATCTTCTCGAATTTTCACGATTATGTATGATGCGAATCATGTTTATCAATTTCGTGTAGCTAACTAAGATTTAAATTTAATGATTTCGTGTACAGGGTGGTTCATTTAAGCGAGGCCACCTAAATATCTTTACGAATGTCATGATGCAAAAAATATATTTTGCCTAACGTGAATCCAAAGATCAATAACTGGTAAGAATATTTTTTTTTTCAAAGTCATTCTTTTCAAGGATTTTTCAATGTCACTGATACTTTTTTTCTATATATAGAATATTATATATTTTTTTATTGTATCGTGTAAAAAAAGAAAATACATTCAGATACGTTCTGTTGCATTTGAGAGATATGAAAATATTCTGTTTCAACGAGAATTATCGAGGAGGCCACGATATATGATCTTTTCGGAGATTCTAAGATCCATTTTTTTTTTCCAAATGAAATGATATATTTTTTAATTCATTAGTCGACGTTCATACTAGGAAAAGTATGCATGCTGAAAAATTATCAGTTTAGGGGATATTTTGATTTTAATTCCCTGTAAAATCTGTTGTCTTTCGTGTTTTACAAGACAAACAAGCTTGAGATGGTCAAGATCAGCACACTCTGTGTAATTCGACGGATTATCAGATAGTTCAGTTTCCACGAATTTCAGGTGATTTACTTGTTATTTTTCCCAGCGGCGCGAGATCGTGGACGTAATGTCACGAAGATACCGCGCCCCGTGAAAAAGAATCTTTTGTCCGCGCGTTGCGAGTTTCCCACGTGTTTTAACGATCCGCGACTACTATCTGTAAACTATTGCACGCTGTTTTACAAATTTCACCGTCGTTTCTAGGAACGTGGGGGAAATTTAAGCGAGCATTAGCATACAATGAATTTTTCCAGCTTCTGAATCCAGCTATGAATTAATTTATTTGCAAATAAATGGAACGCGCGCGTATCGCTCATTTCTCCTATTAATATTAGCTTAAACTTAAAAACGGAAAAGACAAGAAGATACAACCAATACCTTTTTTTTCGAAACGAAACGATACAACACATTTCTGTAAATATTTCGCACGTACAAAATAGACACATTCGCAGAGGAAAACAAAAAAAAAAAATTTTTTTATATATCTTGCTTTATGAATAGATTAAGGGGAAATGTTCGAAGAATGCAAAAGAAATAAAGAGCCGAGGACAATGAAGGGGGGGGGGGAGTTAATATCGGCCACGCGTATGCCTAACGAATATGCCGTACCATTTCAGATACTCTGATAATGAGATTTTTATCCGATGCATCAGGCTCTTCCCAATCATTCTTTTTATTCTCCCATTCCGGCCATCGTCGAATTTATTTAACTATCCATAGATTTCTCTTCCTCCCATTGTTCGGCCAAGCAGACAGGAAACGACGACGACGTCGTCGTTCCCCCCTTATCCTTCACGATGTCTCGCATTATACCAGACGAGTATCTCTATCGATGGATTCAGATTACGGTGGAATAATAGCTCAATAAAAATGTATAAGGAGGCAAAGTTGTTGCCGGGTTTTGTGCCTTCTGTGCGGATTAACAGTCGCGGCGCGTGGTCGCGGACGAAAAGTAAACCGGGCACGAACGAAGAGACAGTAAACAGGATAATAAAACCGCAGTAAAGTCGATACTTGGTAAATTGATCCTGCTTTTGGCTTCGAGGTGACGACAGACGGCGTCCAAACGACGTCCCCATCGCCCCGGCAGCCTCCGCGCGATCCCGAGGGACACGCCGGGCTCGTTTAAATGCAAATCGCTTCGCCACCGGCAAAAATAACTCTGGTAATTCGGCAACGAACCTCCGCTTCGCCTCCGCTTGTCCCTTTCCTTCGCGTCGAGTCGCGTCGCGTCGAAAATTCTTTCTTACGATTGCGCGTGCGAGACTTCTCGCCGATTGTTTCGATTTTTTTTTTCTTTGGTAAACAGTGGATAAAGGAAAGATTTTTAAAATTTTTAGTTGCAGTCTCTTAACTCTGGCATTTTCCTTGACACGTTGACTTTCCGCGCGTTCCGTCTGTGGGGCAAAATATTTAATTATATTTTTTATATATAAAAAGATAAAGCCGGCTAACAGCCTTTGCCTCTACTTTCCTGATGTTAGTTAGCGCTACCCCCTCCACTGCATCGAGCCCCCCACTTTCTCATGCACGACAGTGGAGGGGGTAGCACTAGCGGCCAGAAAAGTAGGAGCGAGCCGCCAGTTAGCCATCTTATATCATGAGATGTTCTTTTTTTCGTTTTATAATATTATCTAATTATTTCTGTCATTTACAATTCTTTGTTAATGATACGCTTCTCATTTGAATTGTTCTGAAATGGATAATCATCGCTGACCATCGTACTAGTCAACGTGTTAATTATAATTTTACTTTTTACATTAATCTGTTGCTGTGTATCCAGTTTTGACTAATAGTAGAGTCTTGATTATCGAAATATATAGACGAGATGACAAACTGGTCTTACGCGCTTCAATTAGGGATTAATAAATCACTACTTGCGCACGTAAGAACCAATAATTGGAATCTATTTCTCACGTTGATAACAGTCATTTCTCTTGGAACGTTCCTGTCATTAATTACTGTTTGTTATTGCCAATAAGATTTTAAACATCAGAATACAAAGTACAAAATACAAAGAGAGTCGAAGCTACGAAATTATCAGGAACAAATAAATAAATATTCAACAATTAGCGAACAGTAGTGGCAGTGGAGCTCACGCAATTTAATGAAATACAGTTTTTATTACTTCTCGGGCAGACCGTGTATTTTTGTCGAATTTAACTCCTATTAATTCGTATTAAACTGCAGCCCAGAAGGTTCCCGTTAGGTAAACTAACGGGTATTCCACGGCGATATAGCTCTGCCAGTGGAGATACACCAGCTGATAGATAGGAGGTTACAAGGTCCACCACCCTTAATCCAAATTGCTCCTAGTGAGCGTGTGTCACGGGTTTGGTCCACGTTTTCCTCAGTGGCCCCTGGTGTTAGCTCGTACACCGGCTCGTAGAACGAAAGCTTACCCAGCAGCTCTCCGGTGATCGTTCGCCGCTGCCTCGTCCACGTTTGTCCGTCATTCGGGCTTCTATCGCTGGTTCGCGTTACGAGCTTATTCATAAACCGGTAAACGCAACTGTCCCTAACGACAACAATTAATTTGTAGTAGAATTATTTATAAAGTGTTTCTCCTCGTTACAGGAGAATTTCAATGTTTTATATAGCGTATAATTCGTAGTTTCAGCTTGTTCTTAATTCTAACGACAACAATTAATTTGTAGTAGAATTATTTATAAAGTGTTTCTCCTCGTTACAGGAGAATTTCAATGTTTTATATAGCGTATTATTCGTAGTTTCAGCTTGTTCTTAATTCTAACGACAACAATTAATTTGTAGTAGAATTATTTATAAAGTGTTTCTCCTCGTTACAGGAGAATTTCAATGTTTTATATAGCGTATTATTCGTAGTTGCAGCTTGTTCTTAATTGTTTTAAAAATTCTTTGCGATCGGAAGGATCAGAAAGATTGCCCCTTCATTTTGTTCTATTTTATTTCTTAAGTTATTATTCGAAAGACTCCTTGACAATAATTTTTGTCATGGAGTCTGTGATATTTTTACGTGTATATAGGGTGGGCCAAAAGTTTCTTCCCACTAATTTTTTTTTTTTAACAGAACATCGAAATCGAAGAAAAAATTGATTTTATTAATATTAAATTAAATTTAAGTTCGAATATGATTTTTTCATTGTGTTTTAAAAATTAGTTTCAAATATTGAAAGAAATATATGATAGAAGAATTGCGAATTTATTTCAGTAGAAAATGATTTTTGGCCCAGCCTATACCTCTGCGAACAGTACAGAAATAAAATAATCAATAATTCGAGTGACAAAATAAAGAATCTTTAATTCTGTCGTTTGCTTTCCAATTGTTATTATTATATTTTTAGAAATTTTGCGGGATAGATTTTAATTAATGATCACACTTCGTAATAGAGAGATTTGCAGCCGATGCTTTCTAGCAATGGCTCTTTAACTGGAAAGAAAGTTAACATTAAAGCCGTAACACCGCGATTTCTTTTTTTTTTCTTCCTTTCCTTTTAATGACATATTAATTTAGCCGAGCCACGAGTCGCCAGTGTGTTGAAAACTCGGCTTCAAAGAGAGAATGTAGGTTAAAGGTTTCACGTTTCGTTTCACCAAAGGCAACATTAAATTCTGGTGCTCTAGCTTTGACGCTGTTTCACGCCCCCGAAACACGAGTCACACTATCGAATACGATGCACGGTGTTTCATTAACATTCTTACATGTGCTCTGCGCTCTGTTTACACGCCCGCTCTGTTTAAACGAATGCACTTCGTTATCTTTTAAAAAGCTGCAGAAGAGCAAACTTTACTCGGATTAGTTTTCGAGGACAGTTAATTTTGCCTCGTTATCATTTCCCTCTCGTTACGTGAACAATATTGTCAAAATTATTACCTGTCGTAATTTCCATAACTCTATGAGACACAAAGTAAGTTAGGTACTGTTGAATTTTCATTTCGAAATTCTAACTTGCGAATTTTCACAGTCAGTTGATGGATTTGCGAGTCACCGTCCCGTCTGCGTCCCGAGTTTCTCTTTGACAGTGTAAAACGTTTACAACAAAAAAAAAAAAACGGCACAAAAGAAAAAGAAGAAACAGCGAGTCGTTGAAAAAATATGGCGAGATGTAATTGTTCCATAAAATAATTACGGGACCATTTGGAGACATGGATTTTACGAAAAAGAAGGGAAAAAAGGAGTTGCACTACATTTCATTAAATTACTTCGACATTTTCGCGTTATTACATTCCATTATTCGAGAGAGAGAGAGAGAGAGAGAGAAAGAGAAGCAGCGAGGAATCCCGTAAAAAAGCAGATTACAGAGTTTCGCTTTAACTATGGATTCTATCATTCCATTTCTTATCAACATTATCCTAAAGTATGGGAATAGAAATCTATATGGAATTGTTCGTTTCCTCTTGCAATATCGTTTTACAGCAAGTGGCACGCTCGTGACGCGAACTTCTCCATCCGAGGTAAACAGAGTTTTAGCGCACCGCCAGCTACTCGTAACGATCGTTCGACCGAAATTAAATCGAGGTAATTGCTAATTTACGCAACGAATTTTATTTTCTATTTTCTCTCTATTTTTTTCTTTTTTTTAACTTTTTTTTTAAAACGAAGTTTTTCCACGGGATTTCGTTCTACCCTTAACTTTGAATTTGTGAATTTCATGCGCGTGGTAATTAGGAATATTTTTAACCTTTCGATCCCTCGAAATCGTGCGATAATTCGCAAATTGAAGGAGAGGGGGGAAAAAATTATGCGTAACGCAAATATTGACTCGAGGCTTGGCCAAGTGTCCGTAATGCAAAGGTAAATTAACAGATTCCAGCTCGCACGGGTCGGCACGTTCTAATTCGTTTAATTATCTTAATGCAGAATTATGGTCTTGACACACGTAGGCGGGTGACTTACGAACTCGATCCTAGATTATTCTCGTTCACGCGATCTTGCACGTAAACCTTGGAATTTGTCCTCGATTCGACGACGAAGGCGCGCAGGAAAGAATGTGGAAGATAATGCCGCAAGTAGTGGAGGATCGCGAGTAGTCAGACATGCCGTATATTGGCCGTAGAATGATTTCAGTGCTTACTAATGGAGCAACAAAATATTATCTACGTGTATAAAATATTATCCAAGTGTATAGTATACTGAATTTTATACATTTTTGTTTTGTGCTATTTTTTTTTGTTAAGTAGTACAAGGTCATTTGTAATCAGACGTCCGATACCACATCTTACTATTTCATATTAATTCATATTTAAATTTACTTATATATTATATTAATGTATTTACATTTATACTTATTTACTTCAAAAATCAAATTTCTATAATATTTGTAATACACCAATATTTCTATCCATGTACAAATAATGTAATTGTACATAACAAACATACAGATATTTAATTATATTATTTGTACATGAAATATTTGTATTATATTTCTATAGAATTTGAATTTCTGATTAAAAATATCGACAATAATTTTGGAATTTAAATACAGATACTTTTAATTTTAATTTTTACTGTTTCATTTAATTTAAATCACTGGGGAAAATCTCTCGTTAAAATGAAAAAAAAAATAACAAGAGAAGAAGAAGAAAAGAACTGAATAAGAAAGATCAAGGAATATATTTGAAAGAAATGCACGTAGTGCAAGTGATATAAAACCATCTCTGGTCGGACAAGCTCCACAAACGTTATACACTGATTTTTCGATTCAGCGTATCAACGTTCGATCTTCCGTTGTTCAATTCTTCCACAAATTATACTCCACGACTGTAGAATTAATTAAAAAAAAAAAAAAAAAAAAAAAGAATGCTACCACAACAATTTTAAACGCAGTATAATATTTTAATATAACAGATATTCCAATATTTTCAGAGACTCGCCAATGGGCAACGGTTTATTTTGCAATGATATTTAAATAGAAATCATATCGTATCGGCTTACTACCCTCCGCCCTTTCTCTCGTGAAAAAAAACAGCAATTTTCACGGTGAAAAATAACGCTGGGGTAGTAGAGAAAATGTTTACTTAATTAAAATGTAATTCTATCGATATGGCATGTAAACTCATAGTGTACCCGCGGCGAAATTCGCGAAACGAGAAATAATTACACGGTGGTTCTGGGATGTAGAGTATTGGTTGCAGTTTTACGCGTATTTTTCAACATCGGCCAGTTCCAGTCGATTGACACAAGGGACACCGTGGAATCGATGGACGAACAGGCCATTAATGGCTTTGATCCGGAACGAAGTGCTAATAAAATGTTCGACTGTGTGTTAACGATCTTTCCATCGTCACGCGGTGCGTTTTCACGATGCTTTACTCGGGTAAACCAGTGTACCGATCGCGATGCTAGTTCTTCCTCGTTTTTCATATACATATATTATCGCAAGGAATTTTCATTGGACCATCTCTCTTAGTTTGTGTATTAAATAGTTTTTTCTTTCGCTTCGTTGTTTGCGTATTAAATAGTTTTTTTCTTTCGCTTCGTTGAGGTTTCTTACGTTGTTGATCGAGCTTCGTCTCTTCGTAGTCGCGGAATAAAATAAAAGTTAACGAAGATTAATTAGTTTCAGGTAGATCGATATTTAGTTCTCGTAATTTTGTTTTCAGTTTGCAATGAATGAAGCTTCAAATGAAGGTTATTCGTAGTTCTTAATAGTGGCTTTTAACAATCCAGTGGATATTAGGATATTATTGTGTAATAAATTCGTTCGCCATTTACGGTGTTGCATTTTTCAGAATATTAAATGTATCCATCGCAGAATATACATGATTTATATAAATCCAATAATGTAGATACAGTTGCATTATTTAATGACAAAAATGGAGATTTAAAGTACATTGTGAAATTCAAAATATAATCGACAGCATCAAACATTGAAAGAATCTTTTCTTTCTTTATTATGCAAGATATTGGACTTGGACATTGTTGAATGAATCAAGTTTACTGTGCTGTTAACAACAATATATTTATCATTTTAATATAATATGTATTCTTTATAGATAATTATATAATACAAGGAACGTAGAAATTTATTAAAATTTATTATAATTTAATATTATTAAATATTATTATTAAAATTTATTATACAATTGAAAGACTGTAGAAATACATAAATTATGATAAAGATAATTAAGTTTCGTGTGTTGTACATTAGGCGATTGAAATTTGGTGAATCTTAATTGCAGATAATTGTAAGTAATAGATATTTCATATTTATAATAGAAATTTTTTTTACAATTATAATAGATATATAAGTTTCGTGTATTCTACATTAGGCGATTGAAATTTTGTGAATCTTAATTGTAGGTAATCTTTGTAAATTCTACTATACACGGTTCAAATTTTGAGAATTTTCATCACAAACGATCTAAGTTTTGTGAATTCTACTCTAACCGATCCGAATTTCTACTATAGTTTATCATACCCCTCCATACCTTCCCATACCTTCCAATTTTTTGATAAAAAGGACGAAACCTTGAAAATTACCTAATCCTATTTACAAAAAATAATTAGCCAAACGACGCACGTTGATATCATACATCAGTTGAGATAACGCGAGCGAACTTGTCACACAATATCGAATATTACAAAGAGGACTAAAATTCAAAATTCAGACAACGATCTACCGGAGAATCTTCTGTTCTCGAGGAGAATAAAAACCAAAACACCACGTGTCACTCAGACGATTGCTAAATTTCCAATGTCAATCTGCGTCGATTTTTACAAAAAAAAAAAAAAAAAAAATCGACGCGATTTTAAGAAGACGCCGCACCATCGTCGAAGACTGCGATTGAGAAACGTCGAACAATATGAAACCTAACCAGTGAAGTAGATGTCAAACATAGTCAAGAGGGGGGGAGGAAACAGTCGCTCGAGTTTCGGAACTCAATCGAGAGGGATCGAGCCGTGTGATTGGAAGCCCGAAATGCAAACCTATGATCGTTATCGAATTGTAACCGTTCGATGGAAACGTTCGTCATTAGTCCAACTAATTCTTCAGGGTTTCTCATAGTTCCTTTGACACTCTCGTGCGCAAATCGAGAGGAAGAAAGAACGAAAGAAAGAGAGAAAGAGAGAAGGTGGAACGAGGACGAATGAAAATCAATGCGTTTAACATCCTGTTAAAATCGCTGGCAGTTCGTTGGTATACGAATGCATTAATAAACATGGGTCCTGCGCCTGTCTCGTTACACGACTCCCTGAGTTCATCTTCAAATTCTCTTTGAACTAGACAGCCGTTAATCTCATAATTATCGCGGTTGCCGAAATTCACGCTTCTCCTTTCCGACTCGACCGCCATCTTCCTTTTCGTCGTCCGACTTGCGCTTCAACCCTCGCCACCTCGTGAACAGAGCAAACGGAAATCGAATTTCAAATGTACGCGCGCATATGTTTATTTTCGCTTTTGATTATCCTTTCCTTTTTTTCAAGAAAGGGCACACGATGGCCGGGGGACGAGAAAGTTCGCCTTGAACGAATGAGTGCCGCCCGATCGAATCGAATCGAGTCGAGTCGAGTTTTGAGAAACTGTTGCTTCGGATTTTTGCTGGATACGATCCTGAAACTCCATTTGATCTATCGGAAAACTATCGGAGAGACGGTGGAACAGCGAACAAATAAAACAGACGCGTGTCTAAAATATCTTTCTCGCTACGTTGAAAGATATTACAGTTCGTTGCAAGTTTGTTTTCTTTCGATGAACGATATTTTTGCACAAAGGTGATCCTTGCAACTCATCCATGATTCACTCAATAAAATAATATGGATCTACGATATTCTATGTACATCAGTTTATGAATGAGTTATGAATGACAGGTAATTTTATTTAACGTTCATCGATGCATTGAACTTCTACTTTTCATTTAATATCGATTGGGCATTCAATATTGATCGAGGTGCACGATGTACAAACAAGAAAGGATTCAGAATGGATTTCAGACTATTCAAGAACTATCTGGTATCTTTTCAGCGGAATTCAACGCTAAGGTATGCGTAAGACGCATATTGAACATTCTCTTCAATTATCTGCAAGTCAGAAACTTACACGTAGGTCATACATTCGCGTGATATTTTTTCTTTTCTCTTTTTTTACATATTTCAATGCATAGATATTCACCATTTAAAATTCTGAACGAGCATTTCAGAATCATCCTGTACAAACGCACGTTTTCATAGAATTCCGCTTGCAAGATAATTCAACACTGAAAAAGGTACGAGAAGTCTATAGATTTTATGTACGGTTTCAAGCACAGAAACAAATTAACAAATCGTTGTTAAAAATTAAAAAAGAAAGAAAAAAGAAAATTTTAGGACACGTGCTGTTAGAAATTGAAAACAATTTCATCGTTGCATCGATTCGACAGTACACGCGTACATTCGGCTTTTAATTAAACGCGAACGAGAGTTCAGATTAATTGCAAACAGATAAATTTATTAATCGTTTCGTCAAAAAAATCCGCAATTTCTTTCGACAGATCGAACAAATGTGTGTGTGTGTGTGTGTGTGTGTGTGTGTCATATTTGCCAGGTGAATTTATCGCCACGATGTACATGGTATTGTTACATATAAATTCACACTGTTCTTTGAACTCGTCAGCGGCGGAACGTAATGAAAAGCCGCTACTTTCCGCGGAAACGAAATTTAACGGAGTTGACGCGGGAAGAATAAATTGGACGAGGTTTTATCAAGCGTCGGGCGTGCATAGAACATCAAAATAATATCGTGAAATCCGTGGAAAAAGATACAGACATTATACGTGTCCGCGCGTGAAACATTTATTTTAATTATTCAGAACCGAGAGAGCGTGCTACTTACCATCTCTCCCCACCCTCCCCCCATCCCCGACCCCGAAGCCGCGCTTCAACTCGCTGTTTTGCGCCGAGTGAACCGCACCGACTGTCTAGAACCGTTTTTCTATAAAACTATCCGCAGTCACCATTTTTCTTGATTTATTAATCCGCGAATGGTTCCCGATCTCGCTGCGAATGAAATTCAAAAGTCTTTGAATTCAAACACACCCGAGCGAAATGTGTATATATTTCGATGAACATGTGAAGTCGATGCTAATTTCAATTTTTAAAAAATGTTTAAAATAATTCGGAGGGAAATTCGAGGGAAAAGTCCAGGGGTTGAGATCTTTCGGGTGGAAATACTTCGAAATTGATATTTATTAATTTAATTGCCGTTTGCCGGGCTCAACGTTGTACAAGGTGGGCCAAAAGTTTTATCCTATTTTTTTTCTTTTTAATAAAACATCAGAATATAAAGAGAAAAACTAATTTTAAATTAATTCCTTGCACTCCGAATTATTTTTCAATTTTTTTTTCTTTTTTTTGACAATTTAAGAATGTCGAGAGTGACTGTGATAAAAACTGATGTCGAGTTATGCTCGACAAAGGAGTGCAAATGGTTAAATTTAGGTTTAAACATTTATTTTAGTAAGAAGTGGTTTTCGCTCTACCGTGTACATTTAATAAGTAATCTTTTATACATATAATCAATAACAAGTAACGTTCAATATTTTTATATAACAAACAATGTCACGATAACATCCCAATAATAAATAATGTGATACAACAATAACAACAACAAGTTATATAATACGAAAATAGCGAAATAATATCAAAACACGACAAATAACGCCGCACCGTGACGTCGTGCCATTCACCTTTTCACCCCCGAGAAGCTTACTCGAGAAATCTCCAAATTCGATTCTCTCTCGCGAGCGTACAGAAAACATCGTACGGAAAAAAGACATATTTCCTCGCGTCACTACATTTCCGATTTATGTTCGCGCATCGAGCTGTGCATCGCGTTTTCGAGATGCTGTGCGTACTTCGAGTACGAAGATGCGAGATCTACTCCCGAAGACGAAAGTTCGTTAGATCGAGAATCCTTGCGGGAGATTTGCCCGCCATTTTTCGTGCGGAAAAATCCTATGAAATTTTGAATGACGCCTGAAGAGCACGGAACGCGAGTGTTATTCCGCTGCGTTTCAAAATGCGACTACATCAACACGCTTTGCACGTGGTATTATCTCTCTCTCTCTCTCTCTCTGTGTCTCTCTGTCGTTGTAACACTACTTCTATGGATCATGGTTACAGTGGTAGACGTGACCCATTTGTTATTTACCACGAACGCGTCGCGGATTCGCGCGATACGCAACGCTACGCCACGGCTGGCCGAACGAACAATGGAAATTGCCATGGATCGAGGGAAAACAATCGTGTCAAGCTGTACGTGCACGCGCTCCACGTAATCGTGATCGTGTGTTGGGACCGGCTCGCTTTCTCAGTTAAGACCGATAAATCATTTTTGCATCGACGTTCGATTCGTGCATGCAGGCCGTGCGTGGCGCGGTGTAATTATTTCACGACTGGCTGGCTGGCTGGCCGCTCTTTTTCGCAGCTTCATTCCACCAGCGTTACTTTCTTTACTACCGGTTCCACGCTATTTTCGTTTCCGTTTCGGCGGAACGAAAACCGTACCGCGAATTTCCGTGCAATTTCATAGCCCCGTGAAGATAATTGAATCTGCTGTTTCTCCTCGTGTTTGCAGTATCATGCAGTAAATTTATAGACAGGTTATTAGTATAAGTATACGTGTGTACGCAGTTTTTAAATATTTCGATATGTGGCTCCTCTGTGGTGGTGTGCACGATCCGAAATGAATATTATATACCACGATTGTAACACAATATAACTAATAATATTTAATAATAGATATAAATATAGATTAGAATAGATGTATATACACGAGTGTATCTTTTTTTTTTAATATTTGATGTATAAAGTATCAGGGGTATAAGTAATATCGTTTTTCTTTCAAATTCAATAAACATTGTCGTATAATTTAAATAAAATTATTTAAATAAAACAAAATTTTGTACAGTATCTCTGTTATTATTAACACGTTACTTTTCAGGATCTAAAAAGCCAATTTAATTTAATCATATTGTATTATTAAAAACTCCTATTATAGTACATAGTAGTCATCAAAAAGCATATAGAATGTGTTTCTTTGAGAAAAAAAAAATGATCTTGCGAATTATCTCGTAGTTGGCTTACGTAAAGGAAAACTATTAGATGGCCCAAAAAGGTTGCATTACATATTATAGATACACACATATATATATACACACACACAATGCACACAAACTTTTTCATAAAGCAACTTCTTCTATAATAAAACTTATAAAGTTTAGAGAAGCATTCGTCGACGCGTTTATTGGAGAAGAGATTCAACCAGTTTCAAAAGAAAAATTAAATTGCAAGAGTTTCATTATTTACAGAGTATTCGAATCTGTCAAGAGAAGCCAGCCCTTTGCGTAGAAGATTGTTTGAAAAATTATCACAAATAAAAATATTCTTTTGCTTGTTGATTTCGAATAAACTTTGTATTATTATATTTTTATATTGTATTATTGTATTATATTATTGTATTATATTATTGTATTATTGTATTATTATATTTTCTGTTCATTTATTAATCAATTTTCTGCTCGTGTAAGCCAATAATGATTTTTTTTGTTCTCTTCCCTGAGGCTATCTATTCATATTTACACTGATACGACTACGAATTTCATCGTAGCTGCACAAATATGGCAAGTAAACAAACTACGAGTTATCTCGTAGTTGGCAGTCAACGTGTTAAAGAAGAAAGATATCTGGAGGCTGAGCAAACAGTTTCTTTCTGCTACTAACGACAGATATCACAACTTGACGTTCTATGTATTTTATCGCATCAATATCGGTGATACTTTTGTATCTCTAAATTTCTCCCAATGCGCGAAAATCCGCTCCATCTAAATCTAGTGGTCGACGAAAGAAGAAAGTTGTCTACTTTTTAATATAATGCACTAAAATCTCCATAATGGCGGGGAGATAGATGCAAATCTCCTTTAGCCGCGGAATTTGTATGCTTTTAATTTGCAACTGGTTTCTTTGGATATCGCTCCGTTGGGAAGCGTTTCATTCTTTCTCACAGTGTTATTCAACTGGCTGACCGGAGGGAGGTTTTGAAATTTCATTAGAACCGTAACACGCGTCTACGTAAAAGGAAAAAAAAAAAAAGGAAAAAGAAAAGAAAATCCCGCACTCTTTGTTTCAATAATCCAGGCAGAGATTTATTTCGCCAGTTGAAGGTTAGAAACCGGCAGCCATACTTTGAATAATTCGTGTATCTCCATGTATTATGCGCGCTCTCCGCATTGTTGCGCTTTGAAATTTCTTATAAATGCATAAACATCCGCCGAAACGAATGAGCAGCGAAACGAAATTACAGGCGAACGCTGCGAATTTCAAAAAGTCAAAAGGGGGAAAAAAAAACAAAAAAAAAAAAAAGAAAAAAAACGCGCGCAATATATCACGAGTTGGCGCGCGACAGCGAAATCGCGTGGAAAGATAAATTTTCCAAAATAGGGAAAAACCGGACGACTCAAGTATGCAGAATAATAAAATAATCTTTTTTCGGGTGTGCGGGGGAAGGTGAGTGAAATTTCAAAGGGAGACTCTCACAGAGAATTATTTATGCGCAGCGTACATATTAAACTACCAAAATTGTAATAACGTATCTGAAAATCTCGAAGACAACGAAACTGACGCGCTACTCTCACATTTTTGCAACAGTAAAATCAATCTTTTATTAAAATAGCAAGGAAAGAATTCTAGAAAATTATCTGTACAATGTTACCGAATCGTTAATTTTCAAATAACAGAATTAGCGCGCTATTCTCAAGTTCTTAAAATAATAAAATTAATCTATCCACAAAGTAAAGTAGTAAAGAAAAAATCCCGGAAAATTATTCGCACGAATGTGCATATTAAATTACCGAAATTATAATCCGAAGATTTTTAAGATTTTAGAAAACAAACGAAAATAGCGCACTACGCTGGAATTTCTCTAATTAATAATTAATCTTCTTCGAATTAATTTTTTTCACGAAAAATGGCAAAGGAATATTCCCTTTGATCGATCCGATCTACCACAGATCGAGAACGCCAATCACAGCTGGGGGAAAGATCACCGAGTGCTAAAAAATCATTTCATTGCAGTGGTTGATCTAGTGAGACATGGGGCTGGCTATAGGTGCACGATATTCGGCCAGCTTTCGGAACAGAATCCGATCCAAGTCAATTTCAATGGTAAAGGAAAATCGGTTCTCGAATGTCCTCTGACTGTTCAATTTTAAATTTTCGATGCAATCTACCGGCGAGGAAAGGAAACGACAAGGTTCATTTATATTTTAGGATCTGCTGGCTCCGCAATATATATATATATATATATATATATATATATATATATATATATAACACCGTACAGGGAATACAAAAACATAAAAGTAAAATGTCCGCGAAAATGTACGAGCGAAAAAGCATTTCTATAACAATAATCGATAATATTTGAAACGCTGTAATTTTCCATAAATTTGACACGGTAGATTCAAGCTTCGCTTGAACTGGATATTTTAGATTTTTAGATTGTCGTCGAACTTTATTTAGAAATTGAATTCTTTAAATTTCGCATACACAGATTTGCTCATCATTCTGCAATTTATGATAATTATTATATATAAATTATTCGTATTAGTAATATAATTTATATTTGAATATAAATAAAAATTCGTTTCATATATTCGAATAATTAGGTGTTCGTGCCTAAACTCTCATAAATATAACTAGAATGAATTGAAATACAACGTTTTCATAAATATAATTAGAAAGAATTGAACGATAGAAAATTAACATATATGAAATGTTATATATATATATATGTGTGTGTGTGTGTGTGTGTGTGTGTGTGTGTGTGTGTGTGTGTGAGCTATTTATTTTGAAAGTGGCCGAAACTCCATTTTATTTTCAAATCAAGATATTTAACGTGTTCTGTTTCTTTTTTAACTTTTAAAATGGAGTCTAACCTAAACCACTTTCAAAATAAAAATTTTCATCATTCCAATTCAACCAGCTCATTTCCCGTGTACAAAATCTTAGCGATTCCAAATATATTATTTGTTCTAATTCTTTTAAAAAAATGAAAGGATAACGTAGAAATGTAAATATTAAAGCAGCTAACTTGATTTTTTGGGGGGAGGGGGAAATGGCCACTTTCAAAATTTCTGCATTCCATGTAAATTCTTACCCGATGAAACCAATTGAAGAATCGCTCGGTCCGTCATCATTGATACAAGCAACAACGACATGAGAAAATATTTGCGACATTAGGCACAGCGGAAAGCTCGGATCGCTCCTGATAAAGAAACGATGAAATTCAGGGACTGTCTGGACGCGGTATGTTGATCGCCGTATATAAACCGGATGAAAGTGATTGGAAACGATTTCTCGCAGCAACGTCAAAGGAAACGTCCGCTCTCTCGCAATGAATTTCGTTTTCATATCGTTTTCGTTGCAACTATGCTACACCGGAAGCAGGAGAAACTTTTTCTTGCGAAGGAGGGGCGGGAGAGGGGGGAGGGGGAAAGGAAGGAAGGAAAAATTGCGGACGTAAGGACTTCATTCAATAAACGATACTCTCGGCTAGCAACTAACGGCTGTATGTATATAATATATACATACATATGTACGCATTAAGAAGACTCGCGGAGCGGGCAAAAAAGCAGCAGTTGGTACGCCGCGCCGGATTCCTGATGCAGGAAGTACGTAACAAAAGAACAGAAGGGAAGCCAACCGACAATGAATAATGGATAGACGAAATATGCTGAATCTCTAACGATATATATAAAGTCTCTCTCTCTTTCTCTTTCACTCTTTTTTCTCCTTTCACCTCCTCCTTTCACCCCTTCGCTTTCTTACTGAAGTCGGACTCGAAACTTTCGAAACGAGGCGAAAAACGAGAAGAAAACAAGAATGGGAAGAAAAAAGCTGGACGAAGTTAACATTAGTCACACCTGCGTGAATTGTTGTCGTTTCTGTCTTTGCATTAATTATTTCCCAATTCCACGTGGGCGTCTCATTTTAATCTTACAAATGTAATTAGCTGACGAAAGCTATTTCTCGTCGTTTGGAAAAAACGTCTCAAATGCATTTTTTTTTTCTGTTCCGAGGGGAATTCGGTACGCTTAGTTTGTGCCTAGGAGATAAACTAATATGTTTATAAATTCATTAAAATATCGATAGTAACAAATTGAATTTTCGACACGAAAGCCAACCAAAGTATCGTAAATCTATTTACTCGTACCTGTACACGACAATCCATATATACTTTTTTTTAATTTTATAGTACAAACGGATAAATTAATTGTCAAAAATATTGATCGATTTGTGTCTAGATAGACGCGTGAAGCGTCACTACTGCTTTTTTTCAAGTATATTAAGTGTAATTCTTTTTGCATCAGTCGTACTCTACAAAGAGAAAAGTATTAACCTGTTCTAAAATCCATTAGTTTAGCATTTCTTACAAAATCTGTGCATGAAAAATAAGAACAGAATGCAAGAATACTGCGCTTGCTCCTCCTCATCTTTATAAAATTAAAGTTATCTCCTAAACTAACAGTTTTTTCGATGTAACATAGGTTAACACTTTTTCTTTTACAGAAAATATCCTGCCGCGTCGATCTAATCTTCTTTGTTCGAAATTCTCACTGACAAAATATTCGCCATGCGAGGAAGATTTATCGTCACGATAAGGGTGCAGCGCGCGGATAAGTGACAGAAGAATACTGATAACAAGAAACATCGACGAATGCAAATTACTAGAAAAAAAAAAAAAAAAGAAAAGAAACGAAACGTTCGTAATCACTGAAACAGCGCCTCGGCCAAAAGGAGGAAAGAAGCGCGAAACGGGGATCGCGTGTGAGGGACTTCGTCGAAACTTAATCTCTTAATTTCCAACGGAATGCCGAAACGTCAACGACGGCGTCAAGAAGAGTGAGGTTCATTATATCTCTTTCTATCCATTTTTTACCCCCGAAGCGTACGCACGCGGGGGAACGGTTCTCGCCGCCGTGAATTCTTCTGCTCTTCCTGCCTCCCTCCCCCCTGTTCCTGTTCCTGTTCCTGTTCCCGGCGTCTGGTTCCTGGCCGACCAACGGCCGAATCTGTCAGCAGCGTTAGCTACTAATTAAGTGGCTAACGTTTTGCGCTCGTAGAGCGTTCGTTCGCCGTGCTCTGCCTTTTACCAAGCAAATGAGAGTAATTGGATAATAAAATAGCCTGCGCGACTGGGGACAATATCGGCGGATGAAGAAGAGAGCAGAGGGAGCAGAGGAAGGAATAGGAGAAGGGCAGAAACGACCGGGGTTGGAGGGGGTCGAAGGGAGAAAAGGCCAAGCGGAGGAAGAAGCGGAAGCTGGTGGCAAAAAATAAGAGCAGAGGCGGAACGAAACTGCGGAATAAAAGGATTTGCGCTTTATAATCGTGAGACTGTCTGGCTTGGGATGAATGAGCGGGGCGTTTAAAAAAGATTGGGTCTACTGGATGGTTGGTTGGCTGGCAATGTGCCTGCCACTTCTGCTCCTTATTCTCTTCTTCTTACTTTCCTTACCAATCTTTTTCTCGCTGTCTGTCTGTCTGTCTTGTTCGTCTTCTTTGTCTCTGTCCATCACAAAGCCCGATGGACATAATCGTTGCATCCAAGACTACTGCCATTTCCTAATGGAGCTGGTCAAGAGGTCGACTCTCGAGGAATACAATTAGTTCGATCAATTAATCGGAACGGGACAGCTGGCAGAGAGAGAGAGAGAGAGAGGGAGAGAGAGAGAGGGGCCAACTTGGCTCAGCAAGCTCGGCGATCTCTCGCTTTTTGTTGCTGGCGCGCTGACGCGGCACGCGATCGTTCTTTCGATTTTTGGGATCGTTGGCCAACGATAGCCAGGAGAGAGAAAATACGAGAGAGAGAGAGAGAGAGAGAGTCACGTGAAGGAAACACGTTTCCTTTCGTGCAGTTTCCTTTTCGTCGACGAGTGCTGAAAGTGCGTCTCGTGACTTGCAGAATCGAACCGCGGTGTATAAATTGGATTAAATCGGTTCGTTATAAACGTTCATTGCTATATTTACGATCTATCCTCACTTGACATTTACACTTACTGCGAGTGAATGGCAGATTGAAATTGTTCATGAGAAAAAACGTTTTCAATTTCAAATGTGACGATTTCAATTCACGTTAGAAGTCTTCCTGCTGATTTTCGCGTACACGACGAGGACAGAAAAACGTTTCAATAAAATGTAATGTTGCAGTTCTAGGAGATTTGTAAATCGAGAATACCAATTTCTATAGTGCAGATCCGATTTCACGATCAGCATGAGAATATTCACCCGTTCTTTGTAATTAATCCTCCAAGTGTTTCATTACATTTCGAGAACGTGCTCTCAAAATTTAAGCCGCGATGAAAATTTCCTAGCCGTTTCTCTCGAAATTGATATTTCGTTACAAATATTTATTGTATCACTTCGTCGCATTGTATTCGATAATTGCAATCACGCGCGATTACAATTTCATTTTTTCCCGTCCTAAAGTGTTCTGAAATACGTTTTACCTAAATTTTACTTCAATTTCAGCAAATGCAAATCCTCCGCGCGACGAATATAATATACATATATATACGGTCGAGACATGAACATTGAAAGGAGAAAACAAATGTCCCCGAAACTATTCGAATCACCATTGTAACTCCATTAAAAAAAAAAAAAAAGAAAATTATTCAGCTCCCTCCAACCTTTTTTCTACCAAAAATGTATCGCTCCTCTCCGTGTGAATCAACTTCCCGCGTAATGGCGGGCGCGCCGTCATCTCTTTTCCCTCGTTGTTTTTTCGTTGTTACCGACGTCGTTAACGCCGATCCGTACAGGAAGTTTTAAAGCTCCTTGAAAGACTCGTTTTATCGCTTTGCGACAGCGATGCGTCGATAAAAAAGCGAGCAAGAAGGATTGCAACAGCCAGCGGCTATCGTGAGAATCGGCGAGATCGGGAGGAAGAGGTGGAGGAGGTGAGGCTGAGGTTGGTCCACCGTTCGGAGCTCGTTGCCATTGAAACGGACGTCCCTGCCCGTGAAATCTTCTTCGTTTACGGGGACATGATAGATGCGTTTGATGCGCGCCAGTTTGAAAACACACACTCGTGTTGAAAGAGCGATAACGTCGTTCCTGTTTTTTTCGCCTCTGTCGGAATAGAGTGCCGTTCTCTCGATCCGTTCGATCGCACCCTTTTTACGTCTGACTATAATTTTCTGTTTCCCCTTAGAGGAACGCGCCATCATCCGCGTTTCATTCGCCGTTCTTTTTTTTTCAACCGTTTCAATCTTCGGCCGAGAGAACATTCTTTTCAAACGTGCCGCTGATAATCATTTTAACAATTTCAGCCTCAGATGAAATTCATAATCGCTGTCGTTCGATCACGGTTGATTGAAAATACCGCATTAATTTCAGTGTGTAATTCGCTCGAGAGGCGTGTAGTTCGTAGAAAAACAAGAGAAACCAGAAAGAACACCAGTTTCCGCAGATCTCCGAAATAAACGGAAAGAAGAAAAAAAAGGAAGCTTTGTCTACTGGACCTGGCCTTACGAAAGATCCCTCGTCTCGAGCGAATATCACGAGCAAATTTCCTCGTCATCTTCCCGAAATATCCAGAATTCCTAGAAACGACGAGAGGGTAGCAAACGCTACGTTAATTGTACCACATGTGACGATCTAACCGCGTATCCGCGATCCAGTAAGCGTAACCGTGAGCGGTGTGTGCTCATTAAAGGAACTGTCCGTCCGTAGAAGGTGCAGAAAGCCGGTATCAGAGACGGTCACGAGAGAGACAGACAGAGAGAGAGAGAGAGAGGCCTGTGGCACCGATCGATTTTCCCTTATTCGCCAGTCGCCGTGTACCCTGTGTCGCGTCTGTTGTACTTCACCTTAACATGGCCGAGCCCTGTCTATCCCTGTCTCTGTTGCGCTGCGCGTGTCACCCCTCGAGGGGTGAAACGCAGGAAGAGAGAGAGAGAGAGAGAGAGAAAGAGAGAAGGGGATGCCGGCTAGGAAGTAGAGGGGCTGGCGAGGAGCAAAGGTCGGTGTAACGATGAATACGATATTTCATAGAGCACCCCTCTTTCGGAAAAAGCCTCCGGGCAAGCTTTCGAAAGCACAAAGACGTCGCGGCGCGGTTGTCGCGCTCGTCTACACGTGTATTATATACGCGAAAAAGCTGGGCCTTCTCTCGCGCGACCTATGGACAAATGCTCTCTCTCTCTCTCTCTCTCTCTCTCTTACTCCGTCCTTTGCACTCGCTGCGTAGGACCAACCTACGTTGCATAGTTGGCGAAGGTGTGCATCGCGAGCAGAAAATAGGCAGGACGGGGGACACCATCGACATTAACAATGCATCGAGACTGCGAGGGTGACGGTGATCAAGCCTGGACGATCATCTATGATACACGAAGGCCTCGAAAGCGAAGCGGTTCTCTCCGCAGAGCAGAGCAGAGCAGAGAGGGATTTTTACGCATGCAAGCGTTGCGGTCACTGGTTTAAACTTTCATCCTCCCTCTCCCGTTCGGCGTTTCTCTTTGTCAATCTTCGCCCCCCCCCCGCATGACTTTCTAACCCGCTTCAATATTGCAGCTCTGCCGGCGAATCTCTCGATTTCGCGACATTCCTCTCGAATCGTTTCTCACGAAGCTCTGCTTCTCGTACGCTTCTTCTCTTCGTTTGTCGCGTTATCGTGGCATTCGTGACGTTTTATTGTTGCGATGACGCGAGAGTACGAGTTTTGGTAATTGATCAAAGGGATTTGATGTTGGAGGCACGCGAAATAATTGGAGGGCGGGTATGGTTTTGAAATTCCCGGGTTACGTGTCTTTGGTAAACTATATTGCGATTCTTCTGGAATACTCTGGAAAATAATTAACTTGGAGCTTCGAGTCTTTCTCGAGAATTCTCACAATCGATAGTATTTGAAAGACTTACTGAACTTCGTGGTAATATTCTCAAGATTATTATAGTTCCGGTTGCTTGGCGAAGCGAAACTTTCATTTTTTCTTTTCCTTTCTTTACCAGCAACAAAACGAGTTGAACATTCATGACGAAAATTACCTACATGTTCAAATTCGAACGGCTGTGGTTTTTTCAGAAAATTTATATTTTTAAAATCGATGCTTTTCTTGTAAGTTAACGCAAAATTAACAAATCCGGTGGAGATACACCTTCTGTATATTTAGTATAAATTCTTAGCAATTGCCAACTGAACAACATGTAATGAGATTTACGTATTATTTCTTTCATCTTAAATTTCCCTTATTTCGCAACCACTCGAAAATACGTAACCCTTTATAATTTAGGGTTCACGAAGCGGACGTTAGGGCCTCCACAGAGCAAAAATAATTAACAAAACAAGCTTTCCAGAAATTCTAACGTTCCAACAGCGAGAATAATTGCACGAACGACCAGTTGCTTTCGAAACTCTAAATAATCTAAGATTTTCTTTCAAATGTATACCATGTCTCTACACAGAGTGAGTAATTCATTTCAATACCAAATCCATTTCCTTGTTGCAAATACAAATCCAAGTGCAAATCCTTCAAAAAAAAAAAAAAAAAAGAATCCTTCCACTAAATTCGCCTTTGTTCTCGAGTTCGCAACCCGATCGACTTGGGTAACCAACGAAAAAAGGGGAGGGGTGAGTACGTATTCTCACGGTCGTTCATTGGAAATCATATTGGTAAATATCAGGGTCGATCGTAGGTGTAGAGTGGAGTCGTTCGAATCGAGCCGCGACTGCAGCTCGCGAACAGCTCTAAGTTTCCTCGACGTCACCTGACCTGCTGGGAAGATGTTTGCGCGGCCAGGCAACAGCAGCCGCTGGCCTAGCTGTTTGCCAACACGCTGGTAATTACTGATACCCGCTTTAACGCTTACTCTGTGTCTAAGTTACAGCGCGGAGTCACCGTCGCGGACTACAGCCACCGCAGCCTGTTTATATGGAAAACGGAAACTTCGTCTCCCGTACACGTTCCGGCTGACCACTATCGCGTACGTCAACGCGGAGAACGGATGCTCTCCCCTCGGATGCGAATTATTACCACGCCGGTTCCAGCTTCCCGGCGAAACCAGACGACCAACGTTATTTCCCGATTAAACGTATATCTTCTCAACGAGAGGACGAACTCTCGCGCGAAATGACTCTTCATCGAGGACATTTTCTTTTTTTCGATTCTTGGCGATTCTGTAGCTATGTTGTCGTTTCGATATCTTTGGGATACTTTTCTCTTCTTCCGAGAGATCTTTTTATAACTCCAATTTTGGGAAAAAATGAGTTACCTTATAATGAGTTAATTTTTATCGGCGAATGAAACTTCACGCGTTTGTATCTTAAATACATCGATCATCGAATTCGTTTACCATGTTTTTAAATCTAAATCTCATGATGAGATTTAACTTTCCAAAAGAAAAAAACGGCTCGTAGATCGTAAGACGGGAATTTTAGATCTTCTATTTAGAATTTCCGAGATCTTCGAAAGAAGGTGTGCCGCGAAGCTGTCAAAAGTATTATGCGTTGAATATTATCTTCAGAGTTGCTCTCAGCGGGAAATTTACTCAAATTAGCTTCGTGTTATACGAGGAATTTTTGACGAACAATTTTCAATGAAATTTTGTTCAACAACTGTTAAGCTCCGTTCGAGCAGAATTTAAATCTGGACGATGATAAAATTACTTTACTATCGAGAAATTCAATTACGCGTGTAATTACAATCACGTTGATCCACGGTGATTTCCACCGCGTGTACCGCTTCAATTCCCTGCAGCATAGCGAGCGAGATAAGACTCGCGAGATTCTTTCGATCGTTTCTTTCGAATTCCTCGGCCCCCCGGAAGAATGAGACCAAAACGACGAACGAGGCCGGCCATCGCGCGAAACAAGGGCTCGCTCCCTTGAAATTTTTCCCCACGACACACTTATAAAATTCTTCTTACAGCGGGAAATTACTATACTCGGGCGCGTGAATATTTCGCGTGCTTGGCAAAACAATTCCCGACTGACCGTGTAGAAGTATATACGCGTGCGCGCGTGAAAGACTACGGACGAATAATATCTGAAGGTTGGATCTCTCTCTTCTCTTCTCTTCACTCGTTGCGTATGACATATTTCGCATATTGGCAGGCAATCACGGCCTGCGCCGATCGTACACATTTCTGGCCGAGGTAAATTGGCCGGCCGATGCCAGTGGGGGCCTGTTATCGTTACGCATCGCGTCCCGATTGTATAGCACGGCCACGATCATTGTCAGAATCGAGGCACGCGGATGAATGCCTGAATGGCCGGGCGTGTATCTTACTACTATGCAAGTATTCACCAAGTAACAAACGCGCGCGCGTCGTGCCACTGGATGATACGGGATGGGTAAAATGGACACGCGTAAAATGATAGGCGAACACGTAAAAGCCACCGTCCGTGGATTACGCGAAAGGAGAATCAGTATCGCGTCGTGTTTTTCTCTCTTCTTTCTCGAGAGAGAGAGAGATCATTCGAGCATCGTGTGGATGATATCTTCGCGATCAAAAAAAAAAAAAAAAAAAGGAAAGAAAAATGGTAACTTTCTCCCGACGTGTTTTTCAGTATTCAAAGATAGCTGGACAGTCTGTGATTATGCAAATAGAGTTAAGCGTAACGTGAAACAGGTCCGTTTATAATGTTAAACATTGACGTCGATGCAGAGACTGCAGGGAGTGGTTCGAGTGAAAAATTCCTCGAGTGATTCTTCGAGCGTGTGTATCAGAAATTTTGTTCGATTGTCTTTCGTCAACGAAAAGTCGTTCGAAGAAATTGTCCCTTTCGATGAAAAAGTACAAGAACGATTTTGTATACTCTCGATGACATTTTGCAAACCAAATTTTGACAGTTTGTCGTAGTTTGTAAGCTTTTTCGTCATATACGTCGGAGCTTGCACAGCGTTTTTCTTCATTTTAAAAAGTTGTACAATGTAACGCGACGGATATGTTCCTTTCTGATCTTCCATTTTGTAATCGACACGAGACGTCTGTCTCTTCTAGAACAAGCTTGAGCAATCAGATTACGAATGAAGTAGGTTATATTTTGAAAGATATACATTCATCTCTTGGCAAATAGAAATTTTCCCGAATCTACAATGTGTATTTCTCAGAGATTTCTCTGACATTTTGTGAAATATATAAATTGCAGCTTGCGTGTTGCGCATATTTTTCCTGTTTCCTTGGAATTTAATTTTCCTGGTTATCGATAATTCTAATGCTCATTATTATTACTGACACTTTGGTGATGATGAATTCTAGCAAGTGAAATGTTAATCTTCATGAGGTGACTTGTAGGAATTAATTTTATTTCTGCGTATAACAGCGATGAAAAATTGTCGACAATTTAGACTACGATAACTGTAAAAAAAAAGTCAGATGACAGTCAATTTAATCTCGTTTTAAAGTACAGAATCTCTATTATACGAAATTATACGAAAATCACGTAACTTGGGCTCATTCTAAAACATAAATGCTTCGATAATCTTGAATTCGATTTTATCAAAGATAATTTCACATCGTGTATAATCAAAATAAAGATACTTCCCTCTCGAAAATTGTAAAAATTGTAAAAATGCTTCCTTTTCATAATTAGATCTGCAATCTCCTCTTTGCAACAATCTATTCAAACCTGTTGAACGATTTTCTTTTCGCCACATTCGGATTAAATGACGAAACGTTGGGATCTTTCAAATCTTCAAATTTCCAATGAAATACCGAAAAGAAAAAAAACATTGTACAACAATTTTTAACACTTGTTGTTGGAGACTTGGTTCTCCAAAATGATTTTTTGTCTCCACAATTTTCGAGAGAAAAGTAAGTTCAATTTCCTTGTGCGGCACACGATGCAGAATCGTCCTTGGAAAGAACGAATTCAGGTTTAAAACGAGATCAAACAGACTCCTATGAGACAGTTTTATGACAAAGTTTCAAATCGTCGACAAACATTTTTCGTCGTTCGCCAGTTTCGATCAGTAGAAAGATACGTCGATGTTCAGACATTCATCCCCGCTCACCGACAAAGTGCACTCGGTTTCAATCAAACTCGAAACAATTTCGGATCATCGTATAATAACTGAACTCGTAGACTTAGCAGGAAGAAAGCGTGCCTTCGGAATATAAATAGAAATAAGTCCACCGGAATTTCCTCCTTGACGCAGAGCAAATTTTAAACTCTTTCGCGATATAATTTCAACGATTTCTCCGTGTCGATATATATATATATATATATATATATATTTCTATCATCGAGGAGGAATTATTGCAGTCCTTGGGTTATTGGAAGCAGTGTCAATTCGAGCGAGACCTCTTGATCAAGAGAACGAAGAAGGCACGGAATGGCGGACTGCTGTGGCGGAGAGGAGAGGAGAGACGAAACCGAGCACCGAGGGGGATTTTCTCTCTCTTTCTTTCTCCTGAATCATCGGCGGCGTTGCTTTTAATTTGTAGCCCTCGATTGGTATACAGGGGGAGCTAAATAAACATTGACTGAATCGACGGATTCGAAAGAGGAGCCAGAAGAACCGGAAAGAGAGGTGGAAGAGGAGGGAAACGCAATCACTGTGACTGGATCTGGTCCGAAGTGGAAAATCGTTCCAGAAAGCTGCTAAAGCTTGTTCAAGCTTCTTGAAACTGATTATGTAACGAGTAGCGACCCCCCTTCCCTCCTACCCCCCCCCTTGTTATTGCAAAATTGATCGTGTAGCAATAATTTGGCAACGAGCACCCCAATCTGTGCACATTTCGAGACTTGAATTGAAAGATGAAAAGTCCCAAATGTTGACGTACACGTATTTCGTGGAAAATTTGATTTCATTTCGAGTGTTTCGTTTCATTTTGTGAATTCAGTGCAATTCGCGCGCTTAATTGTTGTTTCTAAACTGCGACGATGATATGTGTTATTAAATATATGTATTAAACTCAATAAAGCTTCTTTTTCTAGATCATATTTCGTCACAAGTTGCATCATTTCGTAAAAAAATTGTAATCACACAATTGACGGCAATTTGTTTTTTTTACCTTTTCTTGTCTGAAAGTAATCTAAAACGTATATTCCAGGATTACTTATGTATCTTTTATTTTAACTAAATTTTGCGAGTGCAAGTCTTTTTTTTTTCATTACTCGACACACGCATAAACAAGGTGTTAACAATGGTGTTAATCGTTCTGACGGAAGTTTCATACCGATGGGGAGAGGGGGGGGGGAAGGGCTAGAAACTCTTAGAAAGTTTTTGATCGTTATGGCTCTTTAGCCATTCTGCGGTAAGAATTCCAACAACTGCGCGGTTTAAACGAGTGGCAAAAACGTTTTTCACGAGTTTCTGACGAGTCTCGATTGATAATATCGCAAGAGAGTTCCATAGTCTTGCGAATATTACAATTGGACAACGTTTGACGATTTCCACGTAAAGTGCGTAAAGAGGAACGTTTGAACGCTTCTTCACGTATCACCTCATACACGCGCTCTGAATTCCAATTTTTCTTTATCTCTCTTTTTTTTGTTCCTTTTTCCCCCCCTTTCCTCCTGGGTCAAGAGTTATCGAGCAAAGTGCACTTCGCATTTTGATGCTGCTACTCGTGTATAATGCGTATCTCCATCAATCCATATCAAACAGCCGTGTTTCTCACGCGCGCCATTTCACTCGAATGAAAACCACCCATTGGTGAGGTTTGGTCAAGCTGGCTTCCACTGGTATCCATCCACGTTCTGCATAAAGATGTCACAGATACTGAATCGTTGTGCCTTGCTTCCTTCAGCTCTGGCTAAGTTATTGGCTTACCAATGGCTTCGCCATTTTAAAAAAAAATCCCCCGAAATGATATCGATTCTGTCTTTCGTTTCACGTTTTGTGTACATTTGAGGGATGATCGTGCGCGTGAATTTGTAAGCGTTTGATGACGAGAAGTGTGACGAGTCGCGTTTTTTTTTCTTTCCCTTTTTTTTTTTGGATTGAAATTCGATATTTCGTCGATTAATTTCACGTGGTGATTCGACGACCGACGATCGTTTCAATTGCGATTTAAAATCTTAAATTTCCCTTATTAAATGCTAGGACTATCAAAGTGGTCAAAATTTATAATTTTATTAATTTTATTTATTTCACAGTATACAGTATATATATATATATAAAATTGTATTTATTTATATAAATTATTAGAGTATTCTGCGTGATTACAATGCTGCGTTTTTTTTAGAGATTCAAAAGAGATTATTTTGTAAAATATATGAATAAAACTTCGTGTTCGTCGTATTATAAATTCTTTTCCTATGTCTTGCATTCTAATTTCCTTGACTCGATTTTTATACTTTAATCTTCGGTAGTTCTAGTATTAATGAGTTCACACTTTAGAAATCCGCTGATTCTCCTCTTTATCAATAAGTTTTCGTTCATATAGTAGGAGTCTAGATTCGAATAAGTGGATCGAACCAGCAAAACTTTAGTTCGATTTAAATATTTAGTTCGTGTAATTATTTGGTTCGTGTAAACGGGGTTCAATTGTAATTCGAAATAGAATAGATAGAACAGTTGTGACTAATTTAACCCTCCATCGGGCAATCTGAGTCATTCATGTTCAGTGTCGAATTACACTTTAGAATTCCCTCGAAGAAATGAATTTTCATTTCTGTTGATCACTTCTTTAGATACAGATTTGACTCAAAGACCGACTGCATATCGATGTATATTAATCTCGTACTAAACATTCTTG
Source organism: Tetragonula carbonaria (assembly GCA_032399595.1). Classification (NCBI taxonomy): domain Eukaryota; kingdom Metazoa; phylum Arthropoda; class Insecta; order Hymenoptera; family Apidae; genus Tetragonula; species Tetragonula carbonaria. Next base: position 7,902,234 of record JAUCRC010000005.1, on the reverse strand, counting down.
ATTTAAAAGTGAAAAACAGTAAGAGAATTAATCGTGATTGTAACCGTACAGGATTAAGAAATTTCATTCATTTTTTTCAAGCTGTTGCTTAAACTAAAAAAGCTTCGAGTTCTGATGGATTATATACTATCATTATTTATTTAAAAAAAATCTCCGAATTATGAGATATTGTAATTATAAGATAAGAAAAAGTCGAAAGATGGTAAATGACAGATATGAGATGATAAATTAATATTTAACCATTTGCCATGTTTCAAGACACGATCAACCGAATTCCTTGCGAATGAAATTGTCGTACATATTTCAAAGTCTCGAATTAAACAAGAAAGTGGCCAAAATTAGTGGTCCACAATCCTATACAATTGCTGAGAATTTCCTTCGTGTACAGTACGTGATAAAAATTTATTTTCAATCAAACTGAATAAAAATAAAAGCTCGAAGGGAAGAATCTTTCGTACCGAGAATTCCTCCGCGTACGTAACAACCCGTATCTAGCGTTTTCCGACGTTGATTGGCAACGAGCGGATCGATTCGCCACGGGTGGAAAAGGTCGAATTATTCAATTAGCTTAAAATCTGGCCGTGGCCAGGAACGGTGTGGTCTCGTTAGGGCACCGGGGAGCTAAGAAGATTTCCCGAAACGAAACGAAACGAGTAGCGAAGAACAGGGAAGCCGAGGGAAGGAAAGTGCAAGCGCGCGTTGCACGAACGACGAACACAGGCTTTCCCGCATTCTGGCCAAAGGTTAAGATTCAGATGCCAGGAAAGCAGCGACTTTGTTCTCCAACCTCTCCTCCCTCTCCTCTCTGTCTTCCCTGTCCTTTTCGGTTATACCCGTCTGCGGTAACTGGCTTCCACAGTTCCGGGATCCCTTATGTAAATGGTTATCACAATAGCTGCGAAACGAGAAAAAAGGAACGAACGAATGAACGAAGAAAAGAGAGAAAGATAGAGTGAGAGAGAGAGAGAGAGGAAAGGGTGAACAGATAAGAACTCTCGGGCGAGCTTTTCGAAATCGTGCCTACCGTACCGGAGGACTTACGGAGCTGCCGCTATCGCAAACTCCGTGTAAAGGGTGCAGTTAGAGTTTATTGGTTACGACAATCGTAAGGAAACGGGACACGGTCTCGAGAAAAGATTTTCCTGCTCGATCCACTTATGCCCGCGCAAAAGAGATCCTCGTTGAAATATCTTGGAACTGCTTGGAACGTATTCCACTTCGAGGTGCATTCGAGTCTCAGCCGTAGAAGACGTAAGTTTCTTCCTTTTCATCCCACCGGGAATGATTGGGAATTTCTCATTTCTCCGAACGCGATCCATTTTCATTGATCGTTTCATTCATTCATTTTTACTTCTGTTTTACAACTGTTTCTGTGCGTCAGAGTATTTTTCATTAATACTTACAAAAATGCACGCGAATGATTGGAAATTTTTCATTTTTCGAAGTGTGTCTGTGTGTGTGTGTGTGTGTGTGTGTGTGTGTATACGCTTTCTGTTTATTCGTTTATTTATTTTTACTTCTGTTTTGACTATGTATATCAGTTTATTTTCATTAAGTTGTCACACTAAAACGTACGTATAATTCTTTCACTGATAGTATTATTTGGAATAGTTTCTTATTTTTCGAGCATATATGTATGTATACTTTTCGTTTATTGATTTACTTTTACTTCTGTCTGACAATATGTGTCAACTTATTTTCATTAAGTTATGTCACTAAATTTCACTGATTGTATTGGAAATCTTTTATTTTCCGAGCATATGCATTCTTTCTTGATATAATGCGTGTTAATTTATCTTCATTAATGTCAATGTTTATTTCAATTTAATTTTCGTAATATTAATATTTAAAAGATTATTTCCCATAATTTTTTAAAAAATTTACCTCTGCTATACTAGTTTTTTTTTGATTCTAGATCATGTACTTTTCATTTTTCATTGCCATCATTCTACCAGATATTCCGGGGCTCTTCAAACAACACTCACGGCAATCGTAAATATTTTTTACGGCCAGCGGAATGTAAACGTACCTCGAAAGTGTGCAAAATTCAAAGAAAGTAGCATTTTAAAGTATCTCTTCGGTAGAGGAAGTTCTAGAATCTTCAGCCCGAGCGATCGAATTTAATTTTTCTAAGAATTTTAAAGTATTTTGAACAACACTTTCACTCGAAAAATACCTTCAAATGAAAGTAAATTTTCCTAAAAACTTCAAACTTCAAACTTCCCGCGTCGAAGAATTTCAAAATACTAGAATCTTCAGCCCGAGCGATTAGATTTAATTTTTCTAAGAATTTTAAAGTATTTTGAACAACACTTTCACTCGAAAAATACCTTCAAATGAAAGTAAATTTTCCTAAAAACTTCAAACTTCCCGCAGCGAAGAATTTCAAAATACTAGAATCTTCAGCCCGAGCGATTAGATTTAATTTCTCTACGAAACATTGACCCGAAAATTTGTGCGTTCCGACTGAACGCGCAAGTGGGATGATAGTGCAATTTAATTCGAGCAACACAACGAAACGGTGCAACTTGCGCTGAGAAACGAGAAGCTTCGCGATATCGTACGCGACCAGAAAGAACGAAACACCACGAATGAAAACGAATACAACGAAACGAATTGTTCGCCGAAACCGATCGAAGCGAGCAGCTTCTCTTGTTCGAAGAAAAAAGAACGACGAGAATTCTCCGCGAGAGAGATGATCAGATGAGAATTTCACTCATTCGATACGAAGGTAGAGAGGCTGGCGAATAATTATCCGCGGTTTTCATGCACGAATTTTCCGCAAACATTGCTCCGTTGGCTGCGGGAATACGATTTCGACGAGCGTATTCAGGTGAACGGAGCGCGTATATCGTAAACAAATTACCGAGGTGGCCGCGATTAAACAGGACACGTTATCGCGGTTACGGTCAATAACACGTTTCAAACGCGGCCTCCTCCTCTCCTCGAACAAGTATATTTTCTCCAAATTTCTCCGTGCACGCGAAAATGTAATTTCACGTGTCTGCCTCCACCCCCGTTCAACCTTACAGAGCTTCGATACTCGGCAAGATTATCAATCCAAACCGGCGCTAAAGCTATTCCACAATTCGCTCGGACGAGTTTTCCATTTCGATTTCGAATTTCCATTAACATTACTTACACACGTTTTCGACGTTGCTCGTTACGTTTGTCGAGCACGGTAACAAATCTAACTTAAGCACGTGTTTATCTCGTGTATCGTCGTCTGTCGTGAATTAGCAGTAAATTCAGGCACCAAGTCCACCAATGCGCATTAGCGCGTATGATGTTCATCGAGCGTTCCTTCGAGACGAGACGAGTTTTGAAACAAAAGTTTCCTCCCGACTTTGACGAGACGAGTCACGAGGCGCCTTTCTTTTCATTTCCTTTCTCTGCTTTTTCTTTTCTCGCCTCTTCTTTCGAAAGATTGCCTGTCGAGATTTGCAGAGTTCAATCTGTTCGTTGCATTTTCTATTTCCCTCTATTTCCCTTTCTAAAAATTGAATTTAGGCTCAAATTTGAGTCTCGAAGTCGCTACGATTCTTTTTTTTTTTTTAAACAACATAATCGAAAGTTGCTGAACCTTCCGTTTGGTATCGCGATATCTTTCGATCCGAGAGATTAAATTAAGCGCGAACGTTCGTACATAATGAATTTCGTTGCGCGATATTGCGAAATTAATTTTCGATGGGTTGAAAAAAAAAAAAGTAATTTGATCTTCTTTTGCCCGAATAAAAATCATCCCTCCCCCCCCCCTCTTCACCCGTTCGCCACCCGTTTAGATTTCATTTCGTGATACTCACCGCGTCAGTTTCATGAATAAACATTTTCATCCGCCGATAAAAATCGCCGATATCAAATTGAAACGAGCGGATACGAAACGTCGACGCGGTTCGACGCGTGGATCCGCGACGCTCGCCGGAAACGCTGTCTAAGGCCTGACGTTCGCACGAACGTTGAACGAACGACATTCTCGCGTTTAACGATGGTCGAAGGTCGTGCTGTTGAAAAACGTACGAGCATTCAGCCAGACGATGAGTTTGTGTACGATGCAAGCATTTTTAGCGACAAAATCGTGATCGTTGTTATAACGAGCGTTGCGTGCTATAAACGTACGAGTGTTTCTCGCAATTAGCTAAAACGCTGGGAACTGGGGTAGGAAATTTCATCAGCCTCTTAGCGAATGACGAGTACGCTCGTCACGAAGAAACGGCAATTTTTAACATAGAATATGTTTTACCGGTGGTGTTCGGGCAAAAAGCGTAACGAAATGTGCAACGAAAACGCGTCACGCTCTCGATCAGGAACTTGGAGGAGGAGGGTGTTACCTGAATTAAGTAGAGATATAAGTTTACGAGCGACGTGTTATCGGTGAGGTGTTAACGTTGTCGAGACACAGATGCCGATAATATTGTCTGGAGATGACAAACTTAGACTTAAAGTCAGACGACGGTCAAGATTTCGCTCAGTTCATGTATGACACGTTACAACTGAAATTGATGAACAGCAGTTACATACCAACGACAAGAGGTTGTACCACAATTGATGCCGTATTTGCGAGAAACATCGATGACTTACCGTGTTTGAATTACACGTCGTATTATAGTATCACCAACCAATTCTGTCCATAAAAAATTAACAGGAATAAAAATAAAGGAAACATACATGAAAGGGTGTCAAGTTTTATTTCCTTGCAGAAATGAAGTCAGACTTATTCTATGTGACAGGCTTTAAGGGCGTTAAAGTCGCTTATTTTTTCCTTAAGAGTATTTTCATCATTTGTCACCTGTCTTTTAATCGATTCGAAAAAAATATCGTTCCTCGTCCATAAATGTTTTTTTTTTTTTGTGTGTGTAACGACGAATATACTCGTCGTGCGAAAAAAGTAATTGCAGTTTGTCAGTTGAACGACAACATTCCGTGGAAGATAAAACGCATTTGTAAATTTCAGAGATTTTAGAATATCTTGAGAATAGATTTGGGTAGTTCCTTTTATATCTAGTTTTTAAATATTTTCTTGCTATTGATATTAATTGATTAATATTGACAGGAAGAAAATATTTAGAAATGATGTGACTAATTAATATTAGTTAAGTTAAACAAATTAAAATGATTATTGATTTGAAAAAAAATCAGCGTTGCTTCCTTGTAATTTAATTCAATTTTACTTGTTTTCCTTATAATTCAATTCAATTTCATCGTGTCGTTCTAGATACACAATTTTAAAAGCGGCCACCACAGCTAAGAGGTTAAGTAAAACGATTAGCATTGCGCGTTTTTCTTCTTTTATCGTATGTATACTTTACAACAGGAAGGTTTAGAGATCAGAACGATTAGGGGTGATTGCGAAAAATTTAGAGTGATTATTCAGAATCATTCTCGAATCACTTCGACAGTGGGACCTTTTTTTTATCGAATGGAAATGAACGTCAAGTATTGTGATATCTGAAGTACGGAGTCCGAAGTACTAGGTTCGAAACATCAGATTTGAAATACCATTTATTTATTAATTTTCCTAAAAAGTGGAAAATTAATTACGATTATCTCAAGAATTCCAAATTTCCTCTGACATCAGATAGGATCTCGTCAAATGCAAATTCGATCGCAAATTTGAAAGAATAGAATTTCGATTCGAACAAATAGAAAATTGTCAAGAAAAACAATCAAAAGTGACAAGGAGAAAGAACGTCCGAGAAGAATTCGAAATACTTCAATTCGAAAATTTCTATTATTTCTGTTGCCTCGGATTGACCGATATAGTCAGGTTTAAGAAAAAAAAGAACGACACGTTGCGAAATTTGCCTCACGTAGACGCGCTACGTGCTCAAAAATCGTAAATTGACGGAGAGCCGAGGCTGATATCCACGGCCGTGGAGTACAAACTCAGACGTATTCCATTTACTGGTATGCATAAAAATTCATAAAGAGCCGCGACTCTACATTATTCAGGCTGACTCTGGGCACCGGAGTGAAGGCAGGACACAGAAAGAAGCGTGGAATCGTTATAATTTCGGTGGCCGTGACATTCGTATGCCAGCGGTATGCCTTCTTTACCGTAACTCGCGACGTGACTCGAACCGTACCCTCTTTTTATTCCGTTGCGCGACTCCCCCTTTTTCTCGCAGCCAACTGGGGGCCAACATTCTCGGCCTAGCTTACCCATCTCTCCGAATAAAAATGATAACTTTCAATTTCACGCGAGCACTCTGTCTAACTCTCTCTCTTTCTCTTGTTTGCGTTTCACGAGGTAACAATTTTTCATTGTTCGAATTGTACGAATGTTCGATGCGAGTGAGATTATACACGCAGCATTTGCACGAGATATTCATATCTCACAGTATAGACGATCGTTGAACATTGAACGTTGACCTTCATTTGTTTTATCGTGTAATTTTCAGATTTCGTGTCTTCAAAGTTACTGTACTTCACGTTTTAATTAATACGTTATTACAAGTTCATTTTTGTTATTATTCTGCGCGGGATCATTCGATTTCGAATCCTTTAACATCTGTTTTACAATCGTCAGTAACAATTTTACACTTCTCGCTGACAACGTTGTCGTAAATTCTGATAATTTTGCGATACTCTATTTGCAACACGTTTTAACCCCTCAACGCTCACGCCTATGACAATTTTCACGACATAGTAGATGTAATTGCTGCGTATATGCATTGCAGTTGGATTCTCTATTGTACCATGCTTTGAAATTCATACGAAAATTATATTTCTAATTGTCCTTTATCTTCAAAAAAAAGTTTCACTGTTCGAAATTTACTCGCCTCCACTTTGTTTCGTGAAAAAAAGGCAGAAAAATGCAGAAAAACGTGTTAGAATATTCTCAAGATACGAACTTATGTGGGAAGAAACAATTCGTGCATTTTTGTGTACAATGCGTATGTTTGAAAGAAAATTGAGCGTCTACGGGGTTAATATTGCAATGAATAATCAATTCCTACGATCACGATTCGACATAATTACGAAATGTCCCAAGGTAAAGTCCCGTAACCTTCGAATACTCCCGCGAATAATTTCAACCCCCTCGATCGCGTAAATCTCGCCACGCGCCAAAACGTTCGTCCGCTCGTATTTCGTATTCTCGCGAGAAATGCAAGATATTTCGTCGGCCGCGAGCCGGTGCCGGGGCAGGTAAGTGGAAACGTAATCGGGAATTTTTCTACGCGCGGCGAGAAATCAACGAATTACCGACACGAAGACGAGACAGAAGGCGAAGCGTGGCGGCGGTCACGTACGCTTGTCAAATCTCGCCTTGGTAGCGACCGGCGTAGAAACCTGCAGAAAGAGCGAGAGAAAGCAAGAAAGAGAGAGAGAGAGAGAGAGAGAACGCAGGCGAAAACTGCGAACGAGGAGAAAATCCGAATAAGAGGAACGACGACGAAGGGAACAGGGTAGGGATTGGGCCTCGGGTTCTTCGCCACTTGGAATTCCAGACCGAGGGTGACCGAGCGAGTGAGCGAGCCCGTTGGAATTACATTTTGACGGCATCGTTTGTCAGAAGTGACCAAGATTATTAGGTTTACGATTGGCCGCCTTCGTACGTCCATCGAGATAACGATGTGGGTCCAGACAGCGGAATGGAAGAGGTAGAGAAGAGGCCGAGAGAAAAGCAGCAGCGGCGGCGGCAGCAGCAGCAGCAACAGCAGCAGCAGCATCAGTGGCTGGAAGGGAAGGAAAAGGAAGCGAAAGAAAGAGGAGGGGAGGGGGGGGGGGAGAAAGATGGACAGCTGGCTGGTCGAGCGGATAAGCTATTGAAGGATTTCTCTTTTGCCTTCCTTGCTCACTGCCGTTGACGTCCATTCGATGCCCCTCCACACGCTAAATCTTCCCGGCATTTCCTAGCTTTCGACGTTTCCTAGCTTTCGTCTTCTCTTTTATCCGATATCTCTTCTTTTCATCGTCGCACCTCCCCCGTCCACTGTCGTTCTCCCTTTTCGCCGGCAATTACCTCCTACTCTGGAAAGGTTCTCCCCCTCGCTTCTTCTGGACCTGGAGAATGATTACAGAAAAATTTTCGACCGTGTTCGGATATTTTTGAGAGAATGCCCTGTTCGCTCTGTCGTGAAAACTTTCTCGGACTTTTCGACGTTTTTGGACCCTGGAATTTCCGTGGATTTTTCAACAAATAATCTGCAACGAGATCGCAAATTTCACTCGAGAACCGAGAACATTTTCTGTACTGTACTGTGTGCAACAAGCTGCAAAAATACATCGTACCGTCGAGACACAGACAACTTGTCTGTCGAGACTCGTTTTCACGAAAATCTCTTCTCAAGATAAATTCCGATCGAAACATCGAATATCCAGTAAACTGTGGTGAAATCGATACAATGTACGTTTCTTAGTCATTTTTTAATGTCATGCACTGCGCTGTTCAGATTTGTTTCAGAATGCACAGGGTGGAAAGAAAAGTTTGTCTATCATGGAATTCTACACCTTCGATTTGATGCAAATACGTGTAAAAAACCTGCCGAAAATTGACCTTGAATTTTTTTTTGCATTGTATTCTATGTTCCATCATCGCGAAGGTAACTGTTTCAAGGAACGATAGGTCGCAACCGAATAAGAAGTTTCTTAATCACGCGTTCTAACAGCGACTTTATGATCCTGTATTAGGTTTCGCTAACATTTGATTTACCATAGTTGTAGCATCAGTATGATAAAACTAATATAGCTAATCTAATGTAATAAAACTAAATTATTTAATTAACATTATCCGAAATATAAATATTACATTCACGCATCCAGAACCGTAAAGTCGCTGTTAGAACGCAGCGATTAATTCTTTGCACTATGATTTAAGTCGTGATGGCGCGTGCCATATTCATAGTAACAAAAGTCGCTCGTACGTAGCCTAACACGCACACACACACAAATATATTATACATATATATATATATATATATATATATATATATACATACAAATATCAGGAACAACTGCTTCAATTTTGTAAATTCCCTGAGATTTATTTCGTTGCTGGAAGGTCATATTAAAACAACTTTGAAATATTAAATTTTATTAAGGCGACCCAAGTAGTTTATTTTGAAACATATGCATTGTTCAAGATCAATATTTCAAATTGAATGCAAACATTTGAAAAACAGAATTTCAGAGTCATTGAGAGATACCATACGATTCATCAGTGAATAAAAACGATTTATATAATCTGGATGCATAAATAATGTATCAGTGATACTTTATTTCAATTTCAAATAAATGCTTATTTCTTTTTAAGACAACTATATTGTCTTGAAAAGTCTAAATGTGGCCAAGATCAACGCTAATAATCAATCTGCACTATGAATCACGAGTGTGACTTGTGGTTCCTATGTTTGACTTGCATTCCTTACCACGAGTCTCGCTCGATGTTACAAGTGAAAGAGTTAAGAAACAAAATTTTTTGCTATTAGATTGCGACCTATGGTTCTTCGGGAAAGTTTTCCCTTCATAATGAAAACACAACGCAATGAAAAGAATAAAAATAAAAAATTTTTAACCTTGGTAATTCAAGGTCAAGTTCAATTCTTCGCCAGTCGTTTTTACACGTATTTCCATCGAATCGAAAAAATGTAGAACTCATCTATAAGGATAAACTTTTCTTTCCACCATGTAAACGTAAAATATATACTTGAAAGAATTCTTGGCGCTGTTGTCTGTCAACGGATCAACTACCGTACACCGTTTGGTCACGCGTAGCGGTGAACCAGTTGCCAGCGATTAAACACAGCCGTTGGCGCCTAAAACACGATTAAACGGGGAAAATCGGTTGTTCTTCGTTTTACGAACGTAGTTTAACGAACTAACCAGCGAGAAAGTCAGCCTCTGGACGCAACGTGTCAAAAGTTAGCCGGCCGCTAGTTTCGCGTTTCCGGAGTAAGAAAACGACGAGAGGCGCTGTCACCGTGGGGATCTGCGATCTCAACCGCCGACAGCGAATATCCTCCGTAGCCCTCCCGGTTCCACCCTCCCCCGCACCTCTTTGCTCCCTTGGTAGATTTTCTGAAAGCCACGCTGTTATGCCGCTGGTTATAATTCATGGCATTTCGGCCGCGAGCCGACCAAGGGACGGACGTCCGTGTGGAACACGGCTTCCGGTCCTTGCCAGAGCCCGGGCCGAGGGAGAGACCCCGGGAATAGAAAAGGAGCAACGTTAGGAAGTCGAATACGGCACGGAGGAACGAGCCTCGTGCAATCTTGCGGGGGTGTGTAATTTACCCAGATGAATGCAAAATTGCCCGCCCTGCCGCTTTTGCCCCCTCCTGTTATTAGCTGAAACTCTCAGTTAAGTCACGTTCGTCACCGAGCGATGGCGACGTTCTCCTCGAGGTTCTACTACTACCTCGATAGAATTACGTTGCTCGCTCCTTTGCTCATCCGCTTCATCTTTTTTTTTTCACGATTCGACCTTCGATTCACCATCCCCCTCTGCGTTTCTGGCATCGATCGACAAATCTGCTATCTGTTGAAATTTGCGACCTTTATCGTATCATCTTGCGGCGAAGCATTTCTTTTCCATCACAATTCATCGGAGTGAATTTCGCGCAGAAATTCGTGATTTGAATGATTTTACGCGATCAAAGATGCAAGTAGAGATTTGTATAAATATACATGTAGATATAGATATTTTCAGAAGAAGGTAATTTCAAAAGCCAGTTGGACGATTTTCAATAACGGTAAGCTACTTCCAGAAGTAAGAATCTAAACGAGTGACACCAGAAGAAGAGAGTGAAATTTCATAGAAGTTTTCTAAAATTTTCACTACACTGCATTTTTAGTGAATAATTATTTTTTAATAAAGGTAAAGTAAACGAACCTTGCGCTTCTTGCTCTGTTTTATTTTCTTTTTTTTTTCTATTTTAGTTTCTCCGATGCGAGTTTTACACCTCGCTCGTTGACAACTTCGTACTGTTGATTATTTCCTGTCTTTTATCGTCGTCGCGCCGTGCAACTTCCTATCCTTTATCGCTTCGCGTTCCTCGCGCGCCTCGTGTCTTAAAACGGAGAAATACCGCGGCGTAAAATTGAATCATTACTCGGTGGAATATAAAGGCGGAGATAAAAGGTGATAATAACAATAACAAGCAGAAAATTCTATCGGGAAGAAAGGAATGCTCTCCTGTGTTTGCTCGCTCTTTTTTTCCTTCCCCCCTCCCCATTTATTCGCCGATAAGACACTGCAATAAATATTCTCTCCTTGGCGCTGACTCTCCTCCCTCGATTTTGCATACGAGATACAAGGGAGCGAGCTGTCGAGGAATAGAGCTGTAACTGTGTGAACGCGCTATGTAAAGACGGAGATGGCCTGGATTGATTCGGTATCGTAGCATACTTTGTTGCACGCTTCCGAGTTACTTTGAAACGAGGAAAGGTATTACCCGCGATCTGAAGTCGCGTTTAATTAGACAAGGCGACGAGCGGAGCGGTGTCTCGTCTTGCCGAGGCTTGTCGGATTTGCGCTAACGTTCAAGCGATTTCGTTTTTACATCTTGGTCTTACGTCTATTTCGAATAAGCTAATGAGAAGAACGTGAAAAATTCGTGAAGTGTTATTGGAAATAATTAAAATATATAGGATGGTCTTCTGCGTTGTTAATAAGTATATGAAAAAGTAATAAATTATAAAGTAATTGATCGAATCTCTCGAATCGAAAATACCTCGAATATCTGATCTGTTTCTGGAAGCGTGAGCAAAATTTTGTTTCAATGTAATTTTACAAGATAAAAGTTGAAATAACGTTTAATAAAACATATAAAAAAAATATGTAATTCTATTCGCAAAAGTGAGAACCTCTTCAAAAAGATCATTATTGACGTATTATTGTTTGTGTCGAGTGACTTACATTAACAAACGTTCTTTGAAACAACTTTGAAATATCAAGACGGATATTTAAATTATTGGTCCACCCTGTACATTAAATAAGTACAAAAATCACTAGAAAAACATGTGAACGTTGTCTTTTTCATTTCTGTTCTGATCAAACAAAATTGACAAGTTTAAGAAGTTTTGTAAAAGCCAGAGACGTAGTTTAAGATTGTTCAAGGGGACGAAGAAATACACGACAAAAATGGAAAACGTTCTTCTCCACTAGTCCCTATAAATGATTATTAAATATTAGAAAGAGTCTGATATTATTAGTCTAATATTATTAAATATTAGAAAAGCTCGATGTATCAAAGCAACTACAATGAAACTTCGAGATTCAATAACATCCAACCCAGTTATCTGAGAGTTTTCACCACTGTTTTAGAAATCCCAACTATAAAATTCTCCAACTTTTACGAGGGAATATACCGAAGTGTGATGAAATTTGGCACAAATATAGTTTTTGACAAAATATTTGACCCGTATTTTCTTTTCTTTTTTTTATCGGCAATCGTCAATGTTGGAGCGAAAACTGCTCTCCAAGTTGGAGGTGTGGAACATATTTTGTCAAATATCTCGGAAATTATTGAAGATACCACTTTTGTTGGTAAAATTAGTGTTTCTTAACGAAGAAAAATCTTTTGTTTAAATATATTTAAAAAACCTGTATCTTTCATAAGATTTTCCAGGTAAATGTTAATAAATTTTCTCGAACGTTCGCTTGCGAAAATTAGATATTCAAACGCAAATTACGGATAAATTACGATCTCGATTTTCGCATTACAAGAGAATTAAAATTATTTTCTCAAATATTTCTCGCTGGAGTACACTTACTGTGCCCGCAACTGTTCATCGTCAGTAACGCTTCTCTTTATTGGAACAAGTATTCAAGTAGAACAAAGGCAGAAGAGAGAGAGAGAGAAGGAAAAGGAAAGAAGCTGCAACGCCGTACAAAGCTGTCGTATTGTTTCGCGGCCATTGAACAGGCGGGAGACGGGAAAATGGACACAAGTGTGCAGGGCTCGCGGGACCCGGGTTGGGTTGTATCGGTTGAACACCGAGGGCGAACGAACAAATTTTCATCGCGTAATGACACAATTAAAGTTTCATGCGGCAGTGTGCATACGATATCACGCGGACAACGCGAAGCAGAGGGTGGCTCATAGACGGGGCAGAAGCTAAGTGCGAACTCCGAGCGCGCAGTGCAGGCCGAGGCCGCAAAAGGGGGTGTAGCGCGCGGCCATTAAAGTGGAGAGGTAGGTCCACGTCGAAAATTAACTATAAACTCAATTAATCCGGCAAAGGGCGTCACGGGCTCTTGTACATTAACGCGGACGTTATTAAAAAGCCACACTTTTAAATCACTGTCAGGCCGCCGCGGCGCCAGCACGAAAATGGCGCTTTAACCTGGCGGACAACATTTACTTTTTTACGAAAAATCTCTTTAGATGCCCCATAATTGAGAACAATTATCCACCTCTCCCTTTTGTACAGGGGCGCCGCTTCTACTCTCCTCTTTTCTCCGCGCCACTTCTCTTCCTCTCCGCGCCGAGAAATTTTTGTAAATTTGCACCGCGCCGATGAAGCGAGCCGAACCCCCATCCTCCTGCCCGGCAGCTCTTCATTGAGAATGTCAAAGTAAAGGTTGCGAGACTTTTAACCCTTTTGTCATGGTTAAAAGCTCCGTACCATTTTTACAGCGCCTACATACATATACATACATACGCATGCAACGTGCGACGTATCTGCATCGAGTTCGCATAAAACGTGCAACGCAACGTGAAGTGTCTATAAAATTATTTTATCGTGCCGTGGCTTTGTACGTGTCGCTCGCACGACTCGACTCGAAAAAAAAAAACGTATGGAATATTTGCGAAAATGTTGCAGAAACAGGATCATTCTTTCGTTCAATTACGGAAAATCTTATTTCCTTGTCAAATTTGTCTCGATCATTGTGAACAAACGACGCGTCGCGAGAGATTGAATTTCGTTGCTTCTAGTCCAAAACCTAGAAGAGAAGAGCATACTTTCTCGACTCGTGTGAGAGAAAATTTAAAATTAGCGCGCGTAACGATGGCTCTTCGAGCCATTTATATTTCAAACTTCTTTCTCCTCGCTAATTTAAATATAAAAAAAAAAAAACAAAGAGTAAGAAGTAGAACGAATCAGTGATATTTGATTTTACTATTCAATAGGATTTCAAAAAGAAACACGCGGACGAAACGATTTTTTCGAAATTCCTCGGAATTACTTTCACGCAAATACACTCACGTTGACGTCGCACTCAAAGAAATAAACAAGCTCTGTATCACTTTTAATTCTAAGTATAACTGAAACGTGACGACGATTTACAAATGAAACAAAACAACCAGAGTAACGTATCATCCGTAATTTCATCCAAAATTGTAAGCATTCGAGACACCACGTATTTACGAAGATGAAATGTTGAAAGAAATTTCGAAGATTAAAAAATAAAATTAAAAAAAAAGAGAAAACGAATGAACCAGAAAGATATGATCTCGAGGAATATCCATACGCGCCGGTCGTTCGAAAATTCGAATTTTCACGCTGCCCTTTACATTTCCGCTGCCCTCCTCCTGCCCGGTTTTTGCCAGTGCACGGTTGCAACAGAGCGGTTGAACGCGCGCTACCGCATTTCGTCGACACACCAGTTATCGCGGAGGCAATATTTAAACGATAAGGGAAAGGGAGGCGACGCAGAGCGAGGGCAATAATGACGAGAAAATACGACGGCTGCGCTTACTAAACATGAAGCAGACGCTCGCGGCTAATACGTGTTCCGCGATGGCTGCACGGCCGATTATTCCACGCAGCGGTGGAGGAGGAGATGCCGCGCCGGTCGTTGGAGAATCGGCAATCGTTAAGTCGCGGCTCAAGAAGTGTTCTCGCGGTTTCAACCATCCCCCTCCCCCACTACCACCACCACCGCCTCGCCCCTAAGGCCACGAATGCCCCGCTAAGTTAATCTCCCGACAGGCAAAACGATTTTCCACTTTACACAAGATGCTCGAGCAATATCCAGTTGTTTTATGAATTAAGTTCCCCCCGGGGGGGATAGGTGTATAAACACTTTATCAGTCAGCTTTGCATATCGATATAGTGTTTATGTACTCTCTCACTCGGCCTTTGAGATCGTGGCTCGCTGGCAGCCGGGCAGGCGTTATTCGAGACGGTTTATTTATCGAGGCACCGCCGCGATTTCGTTGTTGATCTTCGCTCGGCAATGCACGACCCTCGCTGGTGTAATATTTATTTTATAACATTCTCGTTTAGGTAATTGTTGCAGTTTCGATGAACTTTTAATTTCGCCTCTCGGAGAAATTTATCCTGGATAAGATTTGTACTTTTTAGAAGTATTTTGGAAGTTTACACGAAAGGATCGTATTTTTTTCGACACCTAGAACTATCAAAATGTGGCCTGAAACGACCAATTATTTATGATTTTTGGAATTATAGAAATTTTCATAGATGCGAAGGTATACGTTTCAGCGTATTTTTTAGTGATTTGAATAAGTATTTTCGCTTGCACACTCCGTTGTACTATAAAGTTGCTCCATTTTCCTTCGACGTGTTCAATGTTTTGAGATTTCAAGTTTCAAATCGTCGGTTGTTCCAGTGTTCAAAAACTCTGATCCTTGTATCCGATTAATTTTTCGACGAAGGTGATACGTGATACAGATCGACGTTCGAGCTAATTTTTCATTTCAAGATTCAGGAGGCTTGCAACCGATCGTTACGTCGAACAACGCGGAATTGTTACGAATTTACGAGACACGCGGAAGCGTAAACGCGATACGAAATTGACGATGTGTATCTCGTTTCCTCCGTAGCTACGAATTAATATATACGCACGCGTGCTTCGAAAATATGCCCGTTTTCCCTTCTCTTTATTAAACACCACTTACCGTAGCAAACGACTGCGAGTATTTCATATATAAACATCGAGCCGAGTGTTTGAATTAAGAACAAATACAGTTTGAACGCTGTTCCAAGTTTCCGCGGCCCGATATTTTTATAAACACGCACGCTGCATCCAATCCCCCCTCTTCTCCATTTTTATATTTACTCTGGTTGGACAAATATCGGTAATCTTTCGAGTGTAGTCGAAAAAAAAAGAAAAGAAAAAGAAGAAGAATAAGAAGAAATCAAACGAAGTTGCAACAAAGAGCAACAAAACACAATTTATTTATTCTACACCTCCACGATTCATTTAAAGGACCCCATAAACATGCTGTTAAAACATGCTGCGATGCATGCATCAACTCTTAGGTTTCATGAAACATCAGATGATGCTTCAGAATCACACTACTTTCTTCAGATTCTTCAGTTCTTCGTGTGGCGCCAAATTTGAAACAAGTGCTTTAAAATGTCGGATCGTCTTCCAGCCTCCAATATTAGTGATAGTAATATCAGGTTTATTATCACTTAGAAAAAAAAAGAAATTAAGAATTAAAAAGAAATGGACGAAAATATGGTTAATCGAAAGAAATAGATTTTCCAATTCCGCGTTGTTAAAACAACTAAAAAACGAATGAGCCTTGTGACTACAAAAATTTATCCGCGTATGGACGACTGTGCCTTCTACTATCTGCTAAATAAAATTCGTCTAAGGATTGAAAGAAAAAAAAAACACAATAATGAGAGATGCAGTTAGTGCAGAAGAAAGATTATGTGCAACATTAAAAATTTTTAACAGAGATCCACCATTCGGCGTCTTTTCCACCGGCCACGCGTCTGTGAATTAAAGCGAATGAAGTTCGCTTTCTTTCCTTCACTTTCGCGAGATTAATCGCGTTTGCGACGATTAAATATAGTATTCCAAGTGTAGAGGTATCGATACCGGACTCCTCGTTCGATAAACGGCCTCGACTCTCGTAAACCGGATACTTTCGCCAATCCAGCGATAATTAATCTTCATCTGGCTCATATTAACGGCTAATACACTCAAACGAAACGATCATTCTTGGGGACAAAGAGAGGCGAAATAAATTTCTATTGGTCGACCAGTCGCTATACCAGGCCCCGGTTCAACGTGTATATATATACATACATATATATATATATATATATATATGTATGTATATATATATATATATATATATATATATGTATATATGTATCTATCAGCCCGTTCATTATCGGTCGTTCCGTCGCGGAGGTTCGCGCGGCACCGGCACTTAATCGAAAATTAAATTTTCAAACCGAGGAACTAAAACCGCTCGTTCTCCCTTCGGCCATGGCTGTGGATAGAATTCGATTTTACGCGCGAATTGCCTCAGATTTTTCGCTGGAAAGAGATAGCCGGCTATCCACGTGGGGGGGAGGGGGAGGGGAGGAGGACGCGCGAATAGGGGCGGAAAAAGCGAATGGACATATGCATACAGGATGTCTCGGGTAAAATAATACATCGAAACAAGAGAAAACCGGGGGGGGGGCTGGTGAATTTCGGCTAGTTTCGTTTCGTTTGCGAAGTAAATTACGTTCGTTAGGTTTTCAAATTCGCCTTCGTTTCACGCGGGAAACCCTTTTTCCCGGGGGGGGGGGAAGGGGGCGAAGGTGAGAAATCATTTCGTTGGAAATTGACCTCGGGCCACGACCCGAATCTTTTCATTTTCGCACTCGTCGCGAAACTGGTTTCATAAAATTCTCGCGACAGCTAGTTAGATCTCTGATTTTAAATACGCTTGTGTGATGAATAAAATGTCGAATTAACGTCGATTGCTAGACGAGAAAATACAAGATTCTGGTTTAACGCTTCAACACGTGTTGGAATATGGTATACTGATATGATAATTAAAACAAACAGATTCGCATAATTTTGTGCGAGCAATCAATGAATTTCGGCAATGATATCCGTATCTTTTAAATAATTTGTGAGAAAAAAAAACAGAAGATTTGAGAAATGATGGGTTTGGTTGTTCTAGTGTTGAAAAGAAAAAAAAAAAGAAAAACATCCTCAGGAAGAGTAACAAAAGAGTAACGAAAGAGTAATCGTGAGAACGAGAATTTCTACAATTGACCCTTAAAATACTATAACGTTGTCTTTCATAGCACGTCTTTTCCGGCGAGAACAGAGCTAGAAATAAACCGTGTCGTTCTTTTACGGCGAAAGCGACACGATTGAAAGAAAGAACGCGAATTTCGAATTATCGCCATAAAGATATTACAGAGATAGTGCTTCGCTGTGAAAATTTTGCTCATTGGTCTTGATATAATTTGACCGATAAGAAGAAATTTATATATATATATATATTTCTCTCTCTGATCAATGTGACAGCGTACTGCTTACTTTTGTTATAAACAATACACTCGAAGACGAAGGCTACAACGAAACGAAAAATTTGATTTCTTTCTCCTCGACTTTCTCCAAATCGATCGACCCTGGTACAAAACACACCTGTTATGACGAATATTCCGCAAAGAAACTCGATTGTGAACAATACTGGCGAAACGAGAGGTATATGCATTGCCTCAAATCGCCTTTTTTCCCTTCTTTAATTAAGCAACATCTGATCCTGTTTAAAAACCATACATATTTTCGCGAGGGAGCGACGAAATCCTGCTGAGAGACACCCTGTAGAGCTTGCAGAAGAGAGACAGAGGAAACGAACCGAGAGCAGAAGAGTGAAAGGAGGACAGAGAAAACGAAACTGAAAAGTGGCGAACAGAGAGAAAGAGAGAGAGAGAAAGAGTGAGAAGAGGAGAAGAGAGTAGAGAGGAGAGAGTGATGCGACCGAATGCGTCCCTTTGAAGGCGAAAGAGGGAAGCGCGACAGACCTTTCTGCCGGCTGACTGGTAGGTCTGTAGGTATATACCGGCAGTTCGTTAAGCTACGACCGCCACTGAATGAAGGTAATGGAGTGGGTCGGACCGGTAATCTAAATTTCTCATGTCGCGAACGTGCAACGTTTCGCCCGGGTAAATGTCGGGCTGTTCGCGAGCCTGGCAAAGAGCGAAGGCGAAAGGAGAAACCGAAGAAACGATCGGAGCCGTACAAGCATGCATGCATATACTCGTATGTTGTGGGTTCGCGGCTTGTGTCTCGTGTTAACTCCTTAACATATAATGACGTCTCTGAGAGACGTCATACGTTTCCTAAGGACTATGAATTATTAATTTGTTCTTTCATCATTTTTTATTAATTTTCTTTACAAGTACTGCGTTCATGGCATTTCTCAGTACATGTATAAGAGTATAAAAGTTATCTTTGTCAAGTTTACACAAATGTTAAAAAATGAAAAATATATATATATATAATTTTTTGGTTATATCGAATTTCATTTAATTCGTACGTTAAGGGGTTAACACTCACGATTTCTCTCACGAGCGCGCCGTCATCATCTTTCGTCTCGTTACATAACGACACTGTGTGGGTTCGCATTCTACAACAAACGGCGACATTTATTAATGGCATTTTAATGGTGTTTCAATTCGTGTCACAGAATCGTAAACAGATCTGTAAATAAAACAATTGCTTTGCTTATTCGAGGAGAGTTGTAAGTGTGCATTACGACGTGCAATATAGTATATTGGTACAAGTACATCGTAAAGTACATGTTTCGAGATAAATGTACCCTTAATTTGTCATACACTGTTCATTCAGTGTTATTAATATATACGATAAAATTGTGATATAAGATATAGCATAAAAAGTATATATATTTTAAGATAAATATAGTCGTAATCTGTTGTATGTTGCTCGTATAAGTATTATTAACACATATCCGTCCGGCATTATTTGCACCGCCATTGACCAAATGCCGGCATTTTTTAACACTATTTGTAGAAACGATATGCTCTATATAAAAACAACCTAACTTTCAAAAAGTCATACATTTTTTAGTGAAATTTTGGGAAATGAAATAAAATGAATTTGTATTTATATATACACACCTTTATTTTTTGATTTTTTCTTTCTGAAGTTAAATAAAAATTAAATCCACAAGAAAAGTTGAAATGAATCACTGAAAACATACTCGTTATTTTATTAAACAAAGTAAATTATTTTCGAAACTTTAATTTAATATCAATAATTAATAGTAATTAACACCAAAGTGCTTAAACTTTGAATAAACTTCTTCTATACGCAGTACCGACTAACTACGTTTTTAAATTAATTTTTTTTTTTTGCGTTTGTACCCTTATACGACGCAACTGAAGCTGAAATCAGTTTTCTTCGTAGAATTATCTCTGTTTGGTAAAAATTACGTTTCAATTTATTCAGATTTAATAAAACAACAATCAATTATTTACTGCAATATGCAAATGACGAATTTTCGTCATGCTGGACGGATATATATAAATCAATTACGATATACGACGTACTATGTTGAACAAAATAGTACACAAAAAGTACGTGTTCAAACACAAATTTAGTCTTAATTTGTTACGTGAAACATGTACTTGAACGTGCGATAATATCGATCGGATCTCGTTGAGCCTACCGTTTTGCGCCTTACTTCGCCGTTTTGCGGTTAACTTCGCGTTGTGTTGCGATACAACGTAAAGATAGCTACAAGTTGCGTCCCGAGTACTTGCTATCGATCCGTATCGAATCGAATAGCATCTTTTTAATGTTCGAGTGTCTATAGACGGCCGGGAATTTCACCGGGTACTAACGAAAGCAGTAAATCGTCGTTTATTTTAACCGCCTAGTACTAAAAAATTTAACGACCACTACAAAATATTATTATACGCGTAAAAAGCGCGAGTAACAGAGCTGAGCGAATCTCTCAGAACGCTGGCTCTAAGAACATCGATCGTCTGCTGTTAGCTTCGCATGTTTGGAAATCAGGTTGTCAACCTGGTTTTCGCGAGCTTTTTGCGACACGTGCCTCGACGTAAAGGCCCCCATAGACGTTGAAACAGCTACGATGCATGCATCACTGATACAAGCACTACTGAGAAGCAAGGAATCACTGATGGAGGAATAGACTTCTAGCATTAGTTGGACAAAGAAAGTCCGTTTCGGATTTCGCTATCCTAATCGGTACGACTGTCGCCTTCTCGTTCTCAAGTGCTCTTGACGCAAGAATCAGAGTCACGGTTCACAATTGGTGAGTAAGATCCCGAGTGACACTTAACCAGGAAATAAACAAACAGACGAGGATAGCGAAATCCGAAACGGACTTTCTTTGTCCAACTAATGCTAGAAGTCTATTCCTGCATCAGTGA
Source organism: Tetragonula carbonaria (assembly GCA_032399595.1). NCBI lineage: Eukaryota > Metazoa > Arthropoda > Insecta > Hymenoptera > Apidae > Tetragonula > Tetragonula carbonaria. Next base: position 7,881,159 of record JAUCRC010000005.1, on the reverse strand, counting down.
TTCCTTGCTTCTCAGTAGTGCTTGTATCAGTGATGCATGCATCAATTCCTAGGTTTCATGAAACATCAGATGATGTTTCAGAATCAGCTTGCCTCCACTCTACCGATTCTTCAGTTTTTCGTGTGACGCCAAAGTTGAAACAAGTGTTTTAAAATGTCGGATCGTCTTCCAGCTCCAATATTAGCGACAGTAATGTTAGGTTTATTGTCACGGACTTTCTTGTCAAACTAATGCTAGAAGTCTATTCCTGCATCAGTGATTCCTTGCTTCTCAGTGGTGCATGCATCGCAGCATGTTTCAACGTCTATGGGGGGCCTTAACACACGTCTTCTTCGATCACGAGTATCGCGTCGGTCAAGTAAGCGCACTTCGTGACAGGGAGAGGGGATAAGCCCAACTTATGGCAGAGCTGCAATAAAAATTCAGTCAGGTTAGCCATCACGCGACCGACACGCACCCGGCGTATCTTTATGGTGGCCCATAAACTCGCGTAATTGTGAAATATTGCTGGTCGTGGCAATGCTCTCGTGATGAAAAAAAAAAGGAAAAAAGAAAAGAAAAGAAAAGAAAAGAAAAGAAAGACGAAAGAGAAACAGAATGGCAGCGAAACAAAACCGGACGAAAAATATTCTTCTCTCTCCGGTGTTGTTGCTCGAGAGAAGCGCGAGACTCCCGGCTGGCGTGGGAGAGGAAAGAAATATTTCACTATCTAGCCGTCGTGCAAAGAGGTTGAATAAATCAAATTGTATTACACGCCGGGATAATGGCAGAAACTGGGAGAAGAAAATAAAGGAAGCAGGATGCCTAGAGAGGATGCCAAGCGGTGGATGAGCGTCGAAAGGAACAAATAAGATGTAAAAGAAAAGACAGAGAGAAAGATAGATAGATAGATAGATAGATAGAGAGAGAGAGAGAGAGAGGCAGAGGAAAAGGAAAAAATATGACGAGATAGCGGAGGGAAACGAAACTGGCGCGATGGCGGAGAAAGCGCGAGTTGCTGCTCGTTTGCACAAGTTCCCCTTTAACGGCCTCTACGCGAACGTGTATAACCTGGTGAATTACTACATCTGTTACCGCGCTCGCGTTATGCGCCCCGTATTTCTATATATGCTCGCCGCCGCCGTCGCCGCCGTGCACTTTAATGATTATTCTCGGGGAATACGTGCCGTATGAATCGCAGCTACGAATCGGTTTTAGGAAAACTACGTCAATCAACCGACTCGTCACATGCGGCGATGCAGTTACCATCGTTAAACCCGTTCCCGACAATCGAAATTATACAGGCGGGCGCGCGGCGTCCGTTCGAGTTCGAGCTGATTGTCAGCCTCGATATCGTCGAATTTTCCACTACGGAACGATTGAATCTCCCTTCTATACGCTGCGAAGCGGGATTAAGTTAATTTATTTAACGGCAACTAGAAATTAACGACACGATCGAAGGGACGATATTCGCTGCAATATTTGTAATAATCGACGAAACGATCTTTAGAAGAGAATTTAGAAGAGAGCATCGGGGGGAAAAGAATTTTATTTCACATTTGCTATAAATCTGGCAACTTGGAAATTCATTTGGTATTCAAGACACACAGTTTGACACGAAGCAGCGAGCCGAAGCAAGGTGCAATTTTTTCAAATAACGATGATTAGTCGACGAAACAACGATCACTTCGACCACGTTTGAGAACATTTCCCGAGCGGATTTCTCTTCGAGCTTCGAATTAATTTTCGAACGACTTTTTTTTACATTTTAATTAACACGGACCTCTTCGAAACCTCGTGATCAATTATTACACGTATTTACCCTCGAAGCACACTCGCGATGAAACCGCGAGGATCGAGCAGAGGACTCTTCGGATAAAGTGGTAAGCCGACGATCGTGTGATTCGTAGACCGGCCGGGATTAGGATGTAAAAACATCTGAAAGCGCAAGAATTCGAGGGGCGAAAAACCGGCGAAGAAGGTGAAAGCGACAAGAAGCTGAACAGAAGGAAAAAGACGATCGTAGGGGGAATTGTAGAAGGAATGCTCGATGAGGACGCCCGAGGGTCTTGCGAGCATGTTGCCATTATGCATACACTTTTCCTCGAGGGGGTGGTCTCTGGATTAGAAACTTTTTAGCCTTAGAAAAAACCACGGCCGTGAGGAAACCTCCAGCTGAGGAAACGGATTTCCAAGCTGATTCTCGACTTTCTCGCGCCGCCGAGAACACCGATCGACGATTGAAATTCGCGCGAAGTTTGCAATCGTTACGAATTTGAGGGATGAATTGCAAATCGTTACGAATTTTAGGGGATCGTTGCAAATTTACGTCGTTTTACGAAAAAACTTATCGACGAATATAACTCAATTTCTATTAATTTATAAATTTGTCAAAGACCTTTTTTTACGATGCGCGAAGTTTGAAATCGTTACGAATTTGAAGGATAAATTGCAACTGTGCACTCGACTGTTCCCTGAAGAAGGGAACGTCATATTTGAATTCAGCTAACAGCTCAAATTGTAAAAATTTGTTTACAATTGCTGGTAATTATAATGAACATAATAAGTATGGTGTTGCATGGTATAGTATAGTTTAATAAACATTGCCATCTAGTGACGATAATTTAAATAAAATGAAATTTTGTACAGTATCAAAAAACGACAGTACTTGTACGGGTGCGCTTATTATAATATAACGACGTGGAGGAATAATAAAATTTCGAAAGAAAAAAAATTCTTCAGGACAGTGGCAGTCGTAATTCATTGCCATCCAACACACTCGTCAAATTATTATTCGAATAATTCGGGATATAATTCACGTAAACTTTTTTTATTGCTTCTCGCTTCTAATAAAAAAAGTGAAGGAAATTTTTCAGAAAATTGAAATTATCATTCTGTATACTATACTTGGCGATTGCTCTGAATTCACATTAACTCACATACCACAGACATATAATCAACAAAATTTCATGCCAAATATCGTTTAAATCAGAATGATTTATTTCCAATGCTGTATCATTTCATTTGAATTGATACTTCACTCGCTGTTTCGTAAATAAATTGCTGACGATACAAAAAATATTCCCGAGGGCAAAGATTGACGTTTCAGTAATTTCAAAATTCTGTACGAATTCTCCAAAATGAAACATAGAATTCTGGAAATAGATCACTCTATAAATCAATGAGATTTGATTAAGAAGATGCTACATCTTCCAAATAAGTAATATTTCCCTGAAGAATCAAGCTTAGCGCAATGAGAATGCAGCTGCTGTTTTCAATTTTGAGAAACCGACAGCCTTACCGATCGATCGTTTTTCATTTTCGATTGCACACAGGGAAGATCAACGACCGTGTTAGATCTGTGTTACGTAACACAGGAAAAGAAATACTGAGATACGAATCTCAGTTTGGTTATAAAAGTAATACCTAGTGGTATGTGTCGTCTGAAGAAGTAACAACATGTGCTCAATCGTCGCTCACGATTTTCTTGAAATCGGATTGTTCGTTTGGTAATCTAGCCATCGCTCCAAACGTGACGACGAATGTTGACCACGATTCGTTTGCATGGTTGTTAGTAGGACTTCCACGTATCCGCAGCCGGGTTTACACTTGCGGTCACAGTTAGAGGAAGCACAGGTGCAACCTCGTAGAATTTCACGAAGCGCGACGTAGGCGTCCCCATGGTTAACCGAGTTAATCCGCTCTTACATCGATGTACCATTGTCAAGCAACAATATACACATACACACACACGTGTACTGCTCATCGAGCTGACTTTAAAAATATATTGTACTTTATACCCACCCACGACTCGTGCAAAACGCAATCGCTTTACGAGTGAATTTCGACGAAGATACTTCGGAGAAGGTGATGTCGCTAGTGAATATCGTTCACGATACTTACGGTTTAAAGTAATCTCATTTTTCATTCTCTCTGTCGCGATCTCGATTAATTGATTTCTTTCGAGATGAAGACGCTGCGTGTACAAACAGCATTTAACCCTTTAAAGCGGGTTATTTCATTCTGAGAACGTGCACTTGCTGCGTAATAAGACGACAAAATTTCCTGGTTGCTTTACCGTGGATATTCTATTGTGAATATAAAATTTCAAAGTTTTAATATAAAACTATTTAAAAATAGTAATAAAAAAAACATGTAAATAATAGAGTAATATTAAATTTTATTATTTTATTTATTAAATAATAAATAATTTATCTATATGTATATATTATTTTTCTTAATTTTAAAAAAATTAATGTATATTTTATTATTTATAAAATTAATTAAATATTATTATATAAAAATTATTAAATTTATCGTTAGGGTATAAACCTAATAGCTTAAATTAGCTTATTACATCAATTCATTAGATGTCTGATAAAAAGAATTAATTTTTTAAATTAAAATATAACAACAAACATTATTTCTAATAATTTAAATTTATTATTTAATATCTGTTAATTGCAAATTAATTGTTTTAGATTAAACTAAAATCCAATAGAAATTAGTAATAATATAAATAAATTACATATAAATATATTATCAAAATATATCTTTTTCAAATATATTACTTAATATAATAATGTATTATGAATATTTGTCATAAGATTGTGTTGTTCCATAAAAGTTTATTGTATAATTACAATAGATGTATGAATTGTATATTTACTATATAATTACAATTGACAACAATTTTATTCTTGCTCTGAAGTATCCTACCTACATCGTGTCAAAATTACGAATTACGTTTCTAGCTCCATGTTAGCTGAATGTTACTTGAATAGCAAATGCAAATTTTTGTCACCAGACAAAATATATTCGTCGTTGAAATAAGAAAAAGCAAAGGGTATCTTTCCAGGACATGAGCATCGAAACTAGTCAACGACTCGACGAGAGAAATAAAGATCACAGATTCTGTCTGCAAGTTACAAGATCGTATGGAAGAAACGATACGTCGAAACAACAACAACAATGAGTCAAATAATAATAATAATAATAACAGGATCGACGACGGAGAGCAGACAGCAGATGGTAATCCGAGTAAAAGGCGAGCAAATGGGAAACACGAGGCTCAAAGTGAACTTTGACGAACAAGTCTGGAAGCGAAACGTCGAAATAGCCAGCCAACACGAGGATCAGAGACTTTCCCCTCGACACAGATAGGCTTGTTCCCGATGCTCTAGAGCAGTTCCCAGTAATTCGGCGAGTACCGAACGTTTCCACCACAAATTACACGCACTCGGTTGCTGCGAGTGGCTGCGAGGAGAGCGACGCCGCAATCGGTCTCTCCTCGCCATCGTCTAACGATCTTCGAGCTCGCTCGTGTGTTCGCGCGTTCCAACGACACCGCAAGCTCATTATATTACGCGAATCGCCAGGCATCGTTTCCTGAAGAGTTGCTGAAATCTCCCGAATTTTCTCGCGTCGGATTCGACGTTGTATCGAGACTATAATCGGGGTATAATCTACTAAATCGCCGCTATAATCGGGGCAACGTTTTATCAAATGCGTGTGTTAATAGTGTTTGGAGAATTGGCCAGGCTAATGATTTGTTTCGTTACAACAAAGTATAAATTACTGATGTTAAACTCCGCGACGGTGCGAGTGTTAACACTAAAAGTGCCAAGCGGGGTCAAATGACACCTTTTCAAAATTCACTTTAAAATCGTACGTTCATTGTTATTTCTTTCGCTGATCTGACTTTCTGTAAATTCTGTATATTATCTGATTATTCAATTTCTCGCTTTCTGTTTTTCTCTTAGCTTATTCTTTTACCGAGAAAAATTCTTTGCATACCTTATGTACCGCGAGGGGTCATTTCACCCCTTACGAAATTTACGTATTCTTCTGACTGAATTTATAAATCAAAACCAACAAAAAAAGTTACGATACCAAGTTCGAGACATAACCACGCGTCAAAACCAAAAACAATAGAAAGCGAACTACCGAAACAATTATATATTGGCGTCGATGTAGTTGACCAAATGACGCGAAAACACAATGTCAAATCCAAATGCAATAGATAGCCTGTGCACGTATTCTTCAATATCCTGTATTTAAGTGGAATCAATGCATGGATACTCTATCGGGAATCAACTGGATTAAAGATATCAAGACAGCGTTTCTTGTTACAATTAGCAGATGAAGTAGTCACAGAGTATCACGAATTTCTTGAAGAAAAAAAGGAAAACCTACAACAAGGAACATCAAACAGCCCAAGCAATATTTCCCAATCACGAAGAAAATGTCAAATAAGATTGTGCACGGTTAATAAAACCATTCAAACTTGCATAATTTGCAAAAAATTTGTCTGCGGACAAATATACGAAGGAGAAACCAGTCATATGTAAAAAGCGCAATTAATTGGTTTTTCTTTTTATTTAAATAAAACTATACGCTTGATTATTTTATTAGAAATCAGAAGTTATGTTGCGAATTATTTCCTTTAATGAATTAAGAATTTCTTTCGAAAAATCAACGTTTATTCACAAGGGGTCAAATGACCCTTTTTATGGTGAGATAGGTATATGCCGGTACGTTTAGTGTTGAAGCGCGATAAAAAATAGAATTTAATTTCTAGTAAATTTCTATTTACTAAGAAATAGAAATTTGAAACTCTAATTAGCAGATTCAGTAAGTTTAGCAGTTTTCCAGTGTTTCCCAATTTCGCTACGCTATTTCTCTGTTCTTTGTTTTGCTCTTTTTGGACGATTCGCTGTACGTTCGTCCGATCTTCCGACATTGAGAAGCGTCTCTTTTTATTTAAACGTTTCATCAAAGTTCTAAAAAGTGAAATTAAGAAAATTCGCGTGAACTTTTGAAATTTATTCATCTGAGAATTATTCCGTTGATACAAGCTGATCGATCTTTCGGTAACAAGACGTTTCACCTTTGTCAAACTTTAGATCATACGTCCTATACGCGAACGTATCGTCATTATCGAATTCATTGAATCTTTCGATTCTGGCTGCCGAAAGCGAGTGCAACGTGCTCGAATAACCTTCAAAACATATATAATTCCAATGACCTGATTTCTGATTGGCTGAATTTAATGTAAAGAACACAATGTTCGTTGTGTGCATCCTCCCTCTTTGATGCTGCAGTTAATTTAAGAAAGTGAAATTGGGGGAAACAAAGTGAAAATTATACGAAAAACAGAAAATATAAGTATAACTAGCTAGCTGCTATGAGATAAAATGTAGCTACTGGGAGATCTGTTAAAGAAAGTAAAGATCGTCGACGTTGAAATGCGATGAAACGTGCGTGAAAAAAAAAAGTTGTTAACTCCTGTCAAGATTAATTATCTAATTAATATACAGCATGTTCGGTGAATTCAGATGCTGCGCGATAGTTGCCGAATTAGCGAACGTCGCGCCGGGTTTTCGCGTGATTACTTGGGGGAAGGGGAGGGAGGGAGGGGATGGTACTGTCTTAATGAGATTTGGGTGCAATGAAGAGCGTGATCATGCTATACATGATGCTGGCAGCAGCAAGCGAGACAAACATGCGACATTCGTGTTTCGCATTTACGACGACGAATGAAAAATTCTACTAACGATATAACAATCGAAATTCTTGTATTTTACGATAAATATTCCACGAAACCAGAGCTATTCTCGCTCGTGGATTTGTGAAAAGTTCTCTTGACAAGAATGAAATTCAAAATACACGACGAGTCGAGGATTCGTTCGTTCGACAAAAAAAGGCAGGAAAAGTATGTATTTTAAAAATTAGTTTGAACACGACTGCTTCGGTTCAGGAGAATGTCAAATAAAAACGAGAAGACTTTTGCCCGGGATATTTGGATATTTTATAAAAATCTCCTGTTCCCCGAAATTTTTCAAGAATTACTACCCGCTGAGTAGGAAATTATGTTCGTACGTACAAAAAAAAAAAAAAAAAAAAATAGCTAAAACTTTCAAATGGCAAAAATTCACGTGTCATCAACGAGGCATCAACTGTAGCATAAAATTCTGCACGATAAACTGTATACTTTCGATTTGTATGTACGCATGGAAATTTATAAATTTGTAAAAGTAACGATTCTAATTATATGGGACAGCTTGATATATATGGAGTGGGCCAGAAGTTTCTGCAGAATTAATTTTATTAATTTCAAGTTTGAATTTATGTTCAAACACGATTTTTCACTAGCGTTTCAAAAGTTATTTCTCTCGAATGTTGACAGAAGCGTTCGCAAATTAATAAAAGAATAGTAACGAAATTACGGATTTATTTTCGTAGAAAGTGATTTTTGGACCACTCTGTATTTGTACACTAAGTACGCAATACAGTTTTCTAGAGTTTGCGCGAGTTTCTCAACTTAATAAATTTCAGATATAAGTCAGTAGCTATTAACGAGGTAACGAGAGCTTTCAAGCAGCAAATGCGCCGATTGTAAAATACAACGATTCCGCAAATGTTAGCGTTGCGGGTGATCCACTGTAATCGAGGATGATTATACCAGGTACTTGTTCAATTATGTCTGAATTTATGTCCCGTTTGTTTTTGCACATCCCTGGGAACAATCATTTTTACTTGACACTCGCGAGTTATTTCCCACGGCTCCCACTTTTTCATTGCGGACTGCATCGCTGATACAAACTTGATGCAAGACAAATATACGCGTGTTACATATTTTTACCGAGCATGTAATTTGAAAAAATTGCGTTCTCGCGTTTCCACCTTCGTTATTACACAAGATGAACGTGACTTACTTTCGTTTCTTTTTTTCGGGAGGAATATGTAATAGAATATGTAGAATATTCCGGGGGACAAGTAATAATTTATACTCCCTCTGTCCGAAAATATGGTGTACATTTGAAAGGAAATCTTCGATTATCTAGAGTTTCGAAAGCAACTGGCAATACTCGTTATATTGGTATTGTTTTACACTGATAGCTAAATAACCTAACATATTTGACAGACGTTGCCTTTTGAGTTAAGCTGGAATTTGAAGACCAAAGATTAGTTTTTCTAAGAAAAATAAAATAGTCACCGCTGTGATTTCGAAATGAAAAATTTCAACCCAAATAACGTGAATTTACAAAGAAAAGATGGCAAATCGAAGCAATTGACTAATGAACAACGTTATGGTATCTTGCAACAGCTGTTATAGTATATGAAGAACAAAGAAAAATTAGAACACGGTGCTATTAATGAAGTTTATAATGCATTTAATAAATTAGAGAGAAATACTCTTGATAACGTTTTTATAACATTACAAACGTGTGTGGAATCAATTATGTTGACAAGAGGGGGAAATTCCTATAAAACACCTCACATTAATAAGGTAAAACTTCGTCGTGATGGTCGATTAGCTGAAAAGTATATATGTTCAGAAGAAGCGTCCAACAAGGTTAAATCTCACTTTAACTAAATTTCGATTACACTGAAATTATTTGTATTTAGTTATATTGCGATAAATTTGATTTTTTTCGCAAATGTATATCATATTTTCGGACAAAAAAATTATTAAAATGTATACCATATTTACGGACAGAGGGAGTACAATTAGGAAGCCCACAGTGATTCTCTGCTAGTGATTTTTAGAAATCCAGAGCGATTCTCTGGTAGTGACTTTCAGGAAGTTCACGCTGAATGAATTTTTCATCAAGCAAACGGAGTTCGCGTAAGTTTGTCACTGCAAATCAAAGGTATTGTAAAATCGAAATTTACCACAGAAAAATGATTGAATTCAAGCCAGATGATATTTCTCTTCCGCTTGCCGGAGGGAGGTGCTAAAAAAAATTCGCAATAGCCACGTAGCATCGTTGATTTCAACTAGAGAGTTTGATGGAAGGCGAACTCTAACAAAGATGGATAAGTATAAAAGCTGGGAAGCTACTGAGAAAGAAAAATCGAGAGAAAATCCATTTCTACATTCACGCGATGCCACATCTATACTTTCGAGGCGAGCGCGATGCTAAAGGCACAGGAGAGATTTGTGAGAATAGAGGGATCAACAAACAGAACACCAAAAATATCCAAAGAAATCAGCGAAAGAGAAGTTCGAGCGAAGACAAGAGGGTGAGAAATTTTAGCCACAATATATATAAAGAGTATACATTTTCTAGTAAAATATTTCAATGGAAGTTTTTTTTTTCAACCTAGCGAATACATTGCAATTATTAGTTCAAACTTTGAGCTGAAAGCTGAAGCCTTCCAAATTTATTAGCTCTCCCTCTCTCTTTTCGAGAAAGTTCAATTAAACTCACAAAGCAAAGTCGCAATTTGAAAAATAAACTTTCTGACTACAGTGTGGATCTTTACAACCCATACCACCAGTAATTTTCCACTCGAAACAAAAATATAGCGATCAATCTTTCTAAAAGAATGAAACAAGAGGGAGAGTAAGTATATCGATGTGCTAGAGTTGCTCAATTATTCAAGTATTCAATTATTGTGATCATTTCTGTAATCAATCACCAAATAGTAATCGCAATAGGTAACCATAGTCATTGATTAATTGATCATTGTTAATCTTGACTAATTATCGTAAATTGTAATCGTCGGCCAGTAATTTTCAAATCATCAAGCGATCAATTTATACTTTATTGTATCATTAATTTATATTTATATTGTATCATTAACTTATATTAATTTATATTTATATTAATTTATATAATTTATATAATATCATTTATTAATTATATTAATTTGTATTTTAGTGTGTTATTTTTTCCACATATTGTTCAATATAACATTGTTCGAACGTGTCAATCAAGGTTGTTCAAACTATAACTAAACTGTTATTATTAAGCCGCTTGTAGCTTGAATAACAGAGAATATTATACTCACGTATAATATTCTTAGCTGCACGATAGTATTCGTATCGTTGAATTTAGAATAGTTTATCAAAGTTTATAATTCTCTGCCTTCTGTTTCTGTTCGTGCAGTCTACGCGTGAAGATATATAGAAATAAATGGCGCCAGGTTTGTTTCGCTTGTGTCTGAAAATTCTCTCATCTTTGTCTCCCAATTAGTTCATGTAACATATAATTGTATTCGTGATCATGTAAAACTAACTACAACTAACTATATTCATAATCACGTTATATCACAGAGGAACCACTGCATTCCACTTCCTCATTATAATCTTTAATTATCAATCAGACTGCGCTTTGCTCGACTCTACTGGCACGCTGTTCGCAGTTTCTTTCGAAAGAAAGGAGAAAAGCTTGGACTGGTAGGCAAAAAAAGAGAACAAAAGGCAGCCGCTATAAAGCCATTGACAGAGGTCGTTCAAGTTGGTCGTTAATGGCATGGAAAAATAGCAAGTGCCGTACACTCTGCTTCGAATAGACGTTGCACGCTGTCTATAGTTTTTTTTCGCAACTGTCTCCTTTCCACCGTCAGAATCTCTTTCACCGTTCCATCCAATTCTGTTTCTTTCTCTTTTTTTTCTCTGTCAGTTGTTCCTCCTCTTCTATCGTTTCGTTCAATTGTTTCCTTTCCTTTTCTTTCTCTGCCAATTGTCCTTCTCTCTCTGCTTCTCTTTCTCCTCTTGTTCACTCAGTTTCTATCACTTTCGTTCTTCTTCCTCTCTCGCTCCACAAAGTTGGCCAGAACGTTGTTGGAAATTAGTAGAATCAGCAGAAATCGGCAAGAACGAACTTAACCGAAAGGTTAGCGCGACACTTTCTATAATACATCGATGAAACCAAGAGTGGAAGTCTCGTCTTGTTCGAATAAAAGTTCTGTAAAATCGTGTGTGGTGTAATTTTCAATAAACAACGTTAACGAGCAACGGCGATGGCATCTGAGAAGAATATACAATTATTTTAAACTTTAACGTTTATTCAAAAGCGTCGCAGCTCCTTCGACTTGCATAGAGTCCAATTGACTTTCGTCTCTACTTCCGTGAGTGTCATTTTATAGTCTTGTCTAAAGTAGGACCCTCATTCCTTCTACGGGTCTCGCAGTTTCCAGAATCCTTTGCCCAAGTATCCTTTTATGTCTGTTTCATGTTTTCCCTTCGATGCGAATTTTATGTACTACCGACTTCTTTACACATCAATTGGCAGACTGAGAGACAGAGAGAGAGAGAGAGAGCGAGATAGAGAGAGCGAGATAGAGAGAGAGAGAGAGAGAGAGTAAGAATTGGCCCTGATAGCGAGGAACGATCGAACTGCTCGGAAGAGGTTGAAACTGGCCAGGATGGCTGGAACATCCGGTTCCTCGAGCCGAATGAACGCTGTTAGGAACCGAGGCGAGGCGAAAGGTTTCGGAAAGTAACAGTTCCAAGTTGCCGGCGTATGTACACTCTTAACTTTCTGCCGAGAGCTTCCGAATGAGACCTATTTCAGTCCATCACCTGGACAGAGTGTACACAGAGGGTGAGCGAGGAAAGGAGAGAGGCAAGCCAGACCCGTTTCCTCGCCGGGTCGACGTCACGTCGGGGATCAACGTGCCGCGAGAAGAACAGAAGAAAGCTGAGGGTGGCGCTTTTCGACGCGGCCGCCGAGGAAGACACTGTCCATGACACTGCACTTCATTCAGACGACACCTATCCGCCCACGTGACCGGCCAATGAAAAACCTTTCCCTTTTTCTATTTTCGACGCTCTGACAAATCTTTCCCTTTCCCTTCTTCTTCTACTCCACAGGTATCGTACCATTCGCTTTACCATTCTTGACAACATTTGTCTGCGAACTGGGTTCAGAATTAAGCTAGCGATGCCGCTACAATTGATTTCTTTGATCATTTGATAATTTTTCGTTGGAAGGAGAAAACTCGATCAGTATCTCGCGATGCGAGTTCAAGTAAGAATTAGAAGCAAAGTGTGAATACGAAAAGCGAGCAACGAAGACGAGGCAACAAAAACGATAATCGAAAACAGTAAACGAGATTTCAAGAAGATAGAAATTCCAGCGTCTAACATTCACAGCAACGAGTATCGTAACACTCGAAAATCACGGAAAACGTTGTCGTTCGTTCGTTTTCCATTTAATCAATTACCTAATCGAGAGGAAGTCTAGATATAAATGAATCTCGCGAACTTTTCGTTGTTCGATGAGAACAATGCCGCAGTTCGTAACGTATATCCGCACGAATAAGACAATGTTTGACATCCAATTAACAAACAGACTCTAACCAAACACTATCGCTCGTTAAAGATGCACTTCGGATGGGAGCTATTAGCCTCGAAAACTGATGAAAATATTATAACGTGGCGCATAATTACGCTTGCATAACGTGAACGAACGAACGGTGGGGTAAATCTGCGCTCGTAATTTCCGTTAATAATAATTTATAAAGCACAATCCTCCTCTCCTCTCCTCTCCTCTCCTCTTACTCCTCCTCCTCCCCTCCCTGACGAAACGAAAGGTTATCAAGCGTCGACGAATCCCTGGGATAGCGCAGGCTTTCTCCGTTCCGTCGTTTTCGCCGATTTCCGCGGTGCACTCCCCTTTAATTAGGAGATTAATTACAGCGGAAACGTCAGGCGAGGATGTTTAATACCGCGGACGAACGCAATTATTCTCCGCGTTTTCTCGTACGAAATCGCGGCGAGAAGAAGGGAGAAAGAAAGAAAAAGGAAAAGGAGAAATAGCTCAGGAGCAATTGCAAATCGAGATAAAGGAGAGATAGTATGCTGTTAACATACTATCGACACTTCTCGAAACTGAGACTTTGTCACGTTTCGGTGAGAAAGTTGGAAAAAGTAGAATCATACGAAAGTTTGTTTTCAGTTGATTTTCTTTATATGTAAAAGCGCGTATAGATAAACAGACAGTGAAGAACATGACTGCACCAATGACTAAAAAATTGTGAACAACAGTAAATAATAAATAAATTTTAAACATTGTAGGAAAAGATCATATAGTAGGTAATTCACTTGATCTTATTTTAAACAACGAAGTTCTTTTCGTCTTATTTTAAACAACGAACTTTATTCTGACAGTTGTGAGTTTCTTTCGTTTCTCTTGAAAATGATTTTACACAGTTTTCTCGAAAATTGTGCAAATTGAAACGTATGTAAGAATGTTAAAAGTTCCTTTTCGATGGTGATTAGATCCACCGTCATTTTGAAGACCGAGGTCTTCTTCGTCACAACGATTCCCTGAAACTTGTTCTACAATTTTTTTTCTTGGCGTTTCATTGAACGTTGAATACCAGGGTTGAACGACAAAAATTCGAAAAAAACAAATTTCCCAACATTATAATGTTCCCTAATGTTCCAAATTCAATGGTAAAAGAAAAAGAAATCGTACAGCGATTTAAAAGGTCATTTCAGTCTTCAGAACCATGGACTCAGGATTCAGTCCTAAGAAAATTTTTTCAATGTTTTTTGACACGCGTCTGAATTTTGACAATTTTCGAGATAAAATGTGTCCTCAGTTTTCGCCACCCGCTACGCGACGTAAAATCATTTTTTCGTGAAGAACAAATTCACAACTGTCAAGGTACAAGCTTCGTGCTTTGAAATGAGACCGATAAAGTGGATCGTTACATGATCTTCTTTTTTTCTTTTTTTGCGAAGTTATATTCGTTCAAATTATCGACAATTTTTCATTGTCATTGGTACAGTTATATTCTTCACTGTAGCTGTGCTGCTACAGTGTGGCGAGTGTCTTCTCCGTTAAATTTCGCACTTTCGCGAAAATGTAATAATATATCCGTGTCCATTTACGCGATTTTCATTATTGAAACGCGAAACGCGTTTATTCTGCTTCCGTTTAATCTCCCTTTCGATTAAAACGTGTATATGTATATATATATATATATATATATATATATATATATATACATATTTTAATCAGGACGAAATCAAGAGAAAGAACTTGCTTGAGATGGTCATTAAACATCCATAATGACGGCATGGAATTTTGATAATAGAATTAACGAGCACCGAGTTTTGCCGCCGTTTAAATAACAATAATTCCGCGTTGTTTTTCCACGGCGTTGGAAAACGCAGGCCGCTGGCTTTCCTCGAGCGGCGCCATTGTTCTTGGAAATGTTACAAAAATGTATAAATACAGCGGCGCGAGGACAGTGAAATCGATTAAAAGAAATCATCGGCTGAATGCGTCATTTGAAGCATTCCTGTTGATTGCGCTTTCGCAAGTCATTTGAATGCATTGACCGCAGAGGAACGTTTAGCTGTTTATAAATTCCGCGCGCAACGTTTTGCCATTAAAGAGTCTGCCTAAACTTTGGATTTATTTTAGGCTCGGACGCTTTTGAAATTAATAATCGAGGAGGGATGTTGTACAGTTGCTAGCCAAAAAAAAAAAAAAAAAAAAGTGAAGAAAAAAAGAAGAATACAAAACTTTCAAGCTCTGTAACAATTGTGTGTCCAAAACCAATTACGTGGACGGTAATTATATAGATTAAGTATTCTTCGTCGATTTAAAATATAATATACATGCCAGAAATGTGATTTTAAGTAATTTTGCAATATCCGAATCCATAAGATATCCAAAGATATCTTTTAAAATTTCTTGCTGTAAGTTTCAAGTTTCGGATTAGGTTTGCTATGAAAAAATTTACAGCAATTATTACAAATATCCAAAAATTCGTGTTCATTCTTCATTTTATACCAGTTCACAACAATAAATATTTGAACAACAATATATAATATCTTTGGAATTATGTTTCGTCATCTTTCGACATAAACGATAACAATGTAATATCATTGGTGTAAGAAATTTCGAAGAGTGATCTAAGGTTTAGGTATGCAGTAGCACGTATCAGTCAATATTCAGCCAAAAGTATCCTCACTCAACCACGTTATAGTGCAATCGATTGTCGCAGAAATGAACACACAATCAACGATAGTATTGCAAAGAAAATAACATACGACGCGTGCAGACATTTCGTAAATTTGAACGTTTTCTAAGGCTAAGGTATTCAGTAGTATACGTCAGTAAATATTCAGCCGAAAGTATCCTTGCCACGTTATAGCACAATAGATCACAGAAACGAACGGCACGATAAACGGATAATTTTGCGAAGGAAATAACATGCAGTGCGTTCAGTACGTTCCACGAACTGAAACATTTTCAGAAAGCCATGACTTCACACGCGTGCGACAGCCCAGTGAATTAATTCAATAACGAAGAGAACACGCTGCACGCCAGTTGTTGCCAGCCTTGCAATCGAATCCCTCGGAGACTGTTTCGAAGCAACGTTACGATTCACGGACGTTCGTCGACGCAGCAGCTGAACAAATGAATTCCCACGGCAACGTTTCCTTTTTCTGTACTTTTTTTTCTTTTTTTTTTTTTTGCGATACGATTGAAAGCAAAATTATGAAGAATCAATTCGCTCAGTCTGCCGCGGAGATCAGGACGCAAGAGCTGGAAGTTTCGCCGAGGAAACTGTGAAATACGTCTCGCGTGACAAATCCTCTCTTTCTCTCTCTCTCTCTCTCTCTCTCTCTCTCTCTCTCTGTACCGACGACGAGACAACTGATTCCGAGGGAAAAACAAAACAAAAAAAAAAAAAAAGAAGAAAGGAAAAAAAAGGGGAGGAAAAAAATTGACGGAAGGCGAAGCGGCACGCTAATTCGTGTTATCGGCAATCCGGTAGCATCTGGGCGTAGTCGGCTCAGCGGCGGACACGACATTTCAATCCGCAAGCAGCGAAAGCGGTTTACCGCTTTTTTTCGCCGGGCGCGTATACACGAGTTCCGCGTGGATACGCTCGTAAAACGGTTATTCCCGAGTGAGCAGGTGGCGATGATGGCGACAGGGGCTGGAAGAGAGCTTTCGAAACGGATGCAAGCGGATCGGGTCACGGAACAAACGACGCTCGTGTGTATTTCGACAAAATCGGCTGACAAGAAGCTTTCTACCTGGCGCTCTGATGGACCATTTTCTCCTGGCGTCTGTACGCGCGCTCCACGAAAACACTTCGATCCTTATTCTTATTTATTCGCGCGCGCTGTGTACGATCTGACGAAGAGAGCAAGAAAAATGAGTATCCCGTAGTAGATTAAATTATCGTTATTGATATTATTCTGTATTGATATTCCAAGATGTTGAATGAAATTTCATTTCGAATATCCTGAGACTCGCTATACTCGTACGTTCAAGAGAAGGTTACCGATCATACGCAAATACGATTAATTATCAAAAACGTCTTTCAGATTGTATTCGTTGGAAAAGCTAGTATCAGCGACTTCGATCGAATTCCCTTGTACGAAAGATCTCAATGTTTTTGGATATTTTCGAAAATTTGGTCGTTTGGTCGCAAAACCTTTTGCCAAGGATAATATTGGGGTTAATGATGACGTTGTAGAGAACATAAGAGAGATTCGTAATCTGCGCAGAAATCAAAATGCAAAATTTGCATAAAGATTCGTACAATTTTTAATCTTCTTCGTTATATTTGCCTGCAATCCTTCCATTTATTACAGAAAAGTTATTTAAACAGTTATAAATGGCAGACTACCGACGAGGTTGTTTCACTTTTTTTTTTAATAGAATTTCTAGCTAACAACAGGAAGATTTACATATTCAATATTCCAGTAGGAATGTAGAAAACATTTGATCTTCAAACATGATCTATCAATCTACACAATCAAAATTCTCCTAATTACTCTAGTAGAACTATAGAAAATTGTCACGTTTGATCTTCAAATATAATTTATCAATAATCTGCCAATCTACACGAGCAAAATTCTCTGAATTACTCTGGCAGGAACGTATGAAATCTTCATATTGATCTTCAAATATATTCTATTAAAAACCTTCATACTGATCTATAAATATAACCTAATTTAACCTATCAAAATTTAACACGATCAAAATTCTCCCAATTACTCTAGTAGAGCTGTGGAAAATCTTCACGTTTAATCTTCAAATATAATTTATCAATAATCTATAAATCTACACGATCACAATTCTCTGAATTACTCTGGCAGGAATATATAAAATCTTTATATTGATCTTCAAATATATCTTATTAAAAACCTTCATACTGATCTACAAATATAATCTAATTTAACCTATCAATCTACACGATCAAAATTCTCCCGATTACTCTTAGTAGAACTGTGGAAAATCTTCACGTTTAATCTTCAAATATAATTTATCAATAATCTATAAATCTACACGATCAAAATTCTCTGAATTACTCTGGCAGGAATATATAAAATCTTTATATTGATCTTCAAACATATCTTATTAAAAACCTTCATACTGATCTACAAATATAATCTAATTTAACCTATCAATCTACACGATCAAAATGCTCCCGATTACTCTTAGTAGAGCTGTGGAAAATCTTCACGTTTGATCTTCAAACATAACCTATCAATAACGATCAAAATTCTCTTCAGTTACTGTTCCCTTTCTTACATACGCTGCCGGCCACAGAAATGTTCATAAACTTGGACGATCCACACCGCAACAAGAAACCCTTGCAAACCGATTGCAAAGCCCGAATTCTCATCAACCTGATCTTTCCGCTGGCTGAAATTAGCTCGCTTACCTCGGCTTACGATCTATCCCGCTGGTATCGGAATCGCTAGCGGCGATCCTTATTCGGCCATGCTCCCCCTCCCCTCTGCCCACTGCCCCCTTGTGTCGCGTCTATCCTTTCGGCGATCGGCCATCCCCAGGTTATAACCCTGACCGAAAATAACAACTGCAGCAATAAGCCGCTGCTATATCCGGTCTAGCTTTTCCACATATTAAACCTGGCTTTGCCGAAATATTTGCCGGGGCAGCGTGAAAAAAAAAAAAGAAAAAAAAAGAAAAGAAAAAAAGGGAAGCGAGAGATCGAGTCCCCGCTGGTGTCGAGTAAGACAGAGAAAGGAAAGAAAGAGAAGAAAATGCATCGAGAGAGTCAACGAGAGAGAGGGAGAGAGAGAGAGGGGAGTGGTTCGATTAGGTTCTTTCTCGGGTATACGCAATGCGATATTGAGGCGAGCACAGCGTCATTAAGCCATGGCGTTATCGGAAGGGTGGCCAAGGTGGGGGAGGTAGGCGATGGAATTGGAGGAGAGAGTGGGAAACCGAAGAAGAGAGGGGGGGGGTCGAGACGGGGGTAAATTGTCGAGAGTGGCAGTCAGAGGTAGGAAGGGTATGGGCGCGCGGGGTGTGAGGAGTGTCTGCTACGCGGTCGGAATAAAACAATGCCCTTCCTCGAGAGATGCCGCCCGACGCCGACGCCGACGCCGACGCCAACGCCGACGTCGACGTCGACGTCGTCTCTCTGTGTTACTGCTAGCTGGTAGCTGGCTGGCTGGCTGGCTGCTTTGCTGCTGTTGCTGCCGAAGCTGCCTTCTCAGGAGAGAGAGAGAGAGAAAAAAAGGCCGAAGTGGCTGCTCGAGACAGTCTATCTATGTATATGTACACGGACGGCGTGTATATATGTATCTCGCTCTGTCTATATACGTGTACACGGGCACTATGTACGCACTGAAAAGATTTTTTGGACATGTACCAGTGGAGGATCTTGCCGGATAATGCTAAGACGACAATTAGTCTGGGTGTTGAAGATGGAGTGGCACAGAACCGGCCGGCTCTCCTACCTCTTCTTCTTTGCAGTCGCGGACAAAGGTGTTTAGGATGAATCCTTGGATCGAGGCTCGGCGAGCCGAGTTTTCGTGAAAAACCTGAAGGAGGAGGAGGAGGTTTCGCAGATTTTTAGACAGAGAACGGACGTTCAATGACCATCGAGCTGCGAATTTTTATGCATCCTTGAAAACATCGACTTGTTTTACTTTCCGTCGGACAGGAACTTGCCCGATTTCTACGGCAATGCTGATGTTTATGTCCGAAAATACACGGCGTGACAAAGATGTGCTTGTAATATAAAGTATTTATACTAAGATGTACTTGATAATATAAAAGTATTTATAATACTATATTTGCGGGATGAAGTAATTTCCTTTCTCTGGTATTTACAAAAGCACAATCTCGCACGGTTTGTCAATTGTCAACGTAACTAGAAGAATCGAAACTTCGAAGAATCTCACTCGGAAACTAGTTCACACTTTCGCACACGTTCATGTGGATCAAGTGTTGAGTAAATGAACTCTATCATTGCGCTGTATGATCATTAACGTTATCGTATTAGTATTCTAATGTCTATATTAGCATATAAATATTATATATAGTTATGAAATCTTCAGAAAATTGTTAATATTCACGTGGTACAAGTCTTTAGCAAATAAATTCATTCAATTACACAATTATCGGTAACATCGTTAAACATTAAATATCAACGACAGGATCTAATTTCAGTGAATAAAGCGAAACGAGCGTTTCCTAAATAGCGATGAACGCGATGAATAATTTAGAAAACTAAACTCGTAAATTCTAATAGCCCCTCCCTCTCTCTTCGTGCAAATACTATTCCAATCCCGATATCTTAATATTATCTCGCAGAGAACCGGTCGAGCACTCGGCGTCGTATTTCCCTTTTAGCCGCTGGTAGCGAACCAATTTCGCGAATTCCGCTATAAAACGCGCGAAGATCGCGTACGCTGGGGGAGGAGGGGGGGTGGCGGGAGGAGAAGGGGAAAGAACGAAGATCGTATATGGGCGTCGTTGCAGACGATAATATCCGGCCCGGATTATTTCCGTGCTTAGAAACAGCCGGCACCGCGTTGATACCGCTGCAAACGGATTAATAGTTCCTCTTTAGCCAAAAGGAGCCTAAGAGACATTTCCCTTGTTCTTCCTCGGATATCCTCTCCTCTCCCCGCGTCGCGTCGCGTCACATCGCGTCCCGAGGATTCGTCGAATTGGCTCGTGCATCGGCCTTATTCCCTCGCCTTTGCCAGAGGAATTCACGCTTCTATCAATTCTGCCGAGAAAGAAAACGCCGCTGACGGAAACAATATTATTTCGTTTCGCAGGCCAAGCCATTGGCATGAGCGCGATCGTTTCCACCGTCTGATGTCGGGCATCATTCTTGTTTTATGTCGAAGAAACTTCTGCCGGCCCAGGATTATTGTGTTTGGATTTATACGTCATAAACGGAGTACATTCTTCGAGTACATTCAAGTGGTGGAGAATTTTATAGAAAATCTGTTTTCAACCTCTCTAACGACAAAAAACGTGACTGCAGGAGATAAAAAATATATAACTATGTCGAGTGGTTTGAAGATTGAAACTAAGCTAGGATTGGCAAAAATGGTCAGAACGACCAATTTATAATTTTTTCTTCTTCTTTTTTTTTTCAGAGCAGCTTCGCGTTCTTAGAGATTCTAATGATTTTTGTAAAATACACGAACGAAAGTTGTATTGTAAATTTCTCCTTACTCCGATTATGTACTTTTTCACTTACAATTTTTATGTTTTAGATTTTTATAATGTAATTTTTATACTTATAATTTTATAAATTTAATAATTCTTATAGATTTTATAATTTTTTTTATATTTTAGATTTTTATATTTTATATTTAGACAGTCGTCGGTAGTTCTAGTGTTAAGTCTGCAGTAAGTTTTTTAATCAATTCTTGAGTATCGTTTGAAAGCGCCCGGAGATTAAAGAATTCGATTCTCAGAGAAATCGTTTTACTTACTATTCGTCGCCGCTCGAGATCAAGAGAACACCACAACTTACCTGCAACAGACAAAACATGAATTTACGTTAGTAATTTATGTTAATGTACACGGTGTCCCATTTGAAACGTCTCATTTGTCATAGAAGAAAATGTTTCGAATGAAACTTAGTTTCGTGTTTCGAAGGGGGTCATAAATTTTGTTGTTAAGTGAATTCGAGATTTCAAGCTGAGTTTTGTCTCCTTTCAAATGAAATTATGTATTTTTCTCAGATGGGTATATAGTTCGTTTCAAGATGAATTTATATTGATATTTGTTTCGAAGTTATTCAAGGTTATTCGAAGATGTCATTATTTCGTCTTCCATATTCACATTATAATGACCATCTCGAGCGTCAATGCACTGATCTAGATGCAATTCTAAAGAATAGTTGCACCCTCTTCAATGTTTCAGGGTGTTTCACACCATAACAGGTCAATGAACTCGTCTGAAGAAAAATACACAGTTTCACTTAAAAAAAAAAAAAAATCACCTTGCAATCTCGGAAGCACTGCCATAAGATATCCTCATAAAATCGAAACACAA
The DNA here is from genome assembly GCA_032399595.1 of Tetragonula carbonaria. NCBI lineage: Eukaryota > Metazoa > Arthropoda > Insecta > Hymenoptera > Apidae > Tetragonula > Tetragonula carbonaria. The sequence continues at coordinate 7,859,128 of JAUCRC010000005.1, read as the reverse complement.
AATCTTTCTACAACGAATGGAGACAATTGCTATTTAGCTTAATATTTTCTTAAAAAAAGAGATCTTGAGAACTTGAGAGAATTTGTTGAGAAAATTGAAGAAGTGCGACGAAAGATCTGTCGAAAGAATCGACTTTTCATCACTCGTCGATCGGTGAGAAGTGATGAAAAATTATGCCAGCGGGAGAAGCTTGTAGTTTATTAATATAGCGTTTAACGACGTTTGATCCCGATCGCGGCCAGAAAACAGAAAAGCTACCGTGGCTTCCTTTGTGTACTCGGCCGAACGATTTCAAGGTTCCCGGTGGTGAGCGACAGGATGGCATAGACAATCTGACGGAGATTGATTACTCAGCTGTGGCTTGGTCATTATCTTTGGAAAAGGGACTCAACTTAGCCACCAACTTAGAAGGGAAGTACCACCGTGAAATTGCCTCAATTACACACCACCGACCGAGACAGCCATCGCGAGCCATGTTTCACACTGTCATTTTATATCAAAACTTTTGCTCTTCTATCGTTTTCAATTCACGTCATACTACCGTAATTCGGTTATTTATTATTCGTTTGGAGAAACTTCATTTGTCATTTTTTTTTTAATTCTCATTCAATATCATTATTATGTTCGTTTACAATGACTAAGAGCTACTTTTTGGGTAAATAAAAACATAATAACTTATTACAACTTATGATAAATATTCTTTAATTATTACTATCGTATATTTCATTTGTTATAAATATTTTTTCAATGTAACACCCTAGTGTCGTCATCTGCATCGATCGGGCAGACATTTTTTTTCCTTCGCTACAACGGTGAATGCTTCAAAGTGGCATAGAATATTAAATGATCTCTTCGAAATTTGTCGAAAGCAAAACTAATGTTATTCCACATAGGTCTATTATGGTTTGTTGCATTAGTACGTTCATTTCTTCATATCCATAATACTTATTTCATCTCTTCTTATTTCGATTTTATACGCATGAGACAATAATGCGAATAATACAAATAGAAACGTTTAAAATAACTTCTAAATTTTTTACGTTATTTATGTTACTACCTGTTCGAATTAAGACTCAGAATATTGAAACGTTCTTCTTCTGGGACACGCGCAGACTGTGACAATTTTTTGTTACACGAACACCCGAATCCGGATCTCTACTTAGAGCGAAATCTTTTAAGCACATGAAGAATTACCACGAATCGGTTAATGGCGCGTTACATGAAATCTTGATCGGCCCTTTTAATTTTTCTTTCTGCTTTCGTTCGCCCAGGGCCAGTAGAAACGACAGGGAAGAGATAAAGAATATTACCGATATATATATATATATATATATATATATATATATATCGAGTGATTGAAATATCCCTCTTAGAGACCTGTGGAATAAGTGTATCGAGTAAGGAGGAAGCGAATCTTCCTGGAGGAACGGCGCGCTCGTAGATTGGAACCTAAGCTCGTAATCGCACCAATTTTACGGATATTTGCCCGATCAATTTCTGAATCGCGAGAAGCTATATTTATCGTATATCTTGCGATTCTTACGGCTTGATAAAATCAAGGAACGAAAGGCTATTATTCAGAGAGCAACCGCAATACGTACCTTGCTCTTAGATTCTACGCGCTTTATCTGCCAGGTTCTGCTCACCGTGCTGCTCGCGATTCAATTTTTACTACCTTCCGGAAGCTGGCCGATTTTCTACTTTATCATCGGAGAGTATAGTCGAGCAGCAAAAATTGGGCAAAGGTTTAGGTCAGGTTTAACGAATAAGCTAAGCAACAAATAAATCGATTTTGTTTCGCGTAAAAGTACGATTCGTTATGTCACGTTTTATTTTCAAGGATTACTCACAACGAATGTTAAAAATTCTAAGACGTTGAGGAAATTTTCTATGACTCGATCTATCGTCATTTTGAAGAATGAAGTCTCACCTGTACAATGATCTCTTCAAACTTGTACATTTCTTTTTCCTTTTCGCCATTTTATTGAATGAAAGAGTTAAACGACAAAGATTCGACGAATCCTGACATTCCGCCATTCAATCCTAACGTTTCGAACTCAATGAAACAGTGAAAACAATTGTACAGGGTAGAAAAGTTGGTCCATGACTATCGTAAATGAATTCTTCGATACGATGAAAATATGTAAGGAACTTGAATTTCGACTCATCGCAAAGGCAAAACTTTTCCAAGGGATTAATAGTTTTTTTATAAAATGACAGAAATTTTTCTCAATCATTTAAACATTGCGAGTGCGTGAGTGCTAACAGCGACTTTATGGTTTCTGAACGTGCGGTTGTGTATTTTACGTAATTTTACGTAATTATAGTTGTATCATCAGTGTGAGTCTAAAATAATCAAATGATAAAAGTAACTGTTAATGTTATTCGAAATATAAAATATTACATCTACGAAAAGCATTAAGTCGCTGTTAGAACGCACGCAGTGTTAAATGATTAAGAAACTTTTTTATTACTATGGTTTCTTCGGGATGATTAGAATACAATGCAAGAAAAAAAAAAAAAATTCAAGGTCAATTGTGCGGCAGATTCTTTACATGTGTTTCCATCAAATCGAAAGTGTGGAATTCATGGACGAACATTTCTTTCCACCTTGTACAGCAAATTGTAGGGGCTCGTTGTAAAGAGCTTCGATGAATTCTACACTTTTGATTTAATGTGAAGAACCTGCTGCAAAATTGACTTTGGATTTTTTACACTGTATTCTACTCATCGCTAAGGTAAAGATTTCCAAGGAACTATAGGTCGCAACCTAATAATTTTTTTGAAAAATGGTAAAAAATTTTCTTAATCGTTGCGAAATGCGTACGTGCTAACAGCGTATTTCACGTAATTTCACTAAAATTTGATTTATCATAATTGTAGCATCAGCGTGAGTCTAAATAATCAAATGATAAAACTAACTGTGTAACATCATTCGAAATATAAATATTATATCAATACGTACAGAATCATAAAGTTGCTGTTAGAATGCGCGCGTCCGCACTGTCAAATGCTCAAGAAACTTTTTTGCCATTTTTCAAAAAAAAAAAAAAAAAAAAAAAACTATTAGTTCCTTCGCGATGAGTAAAATACAATGTAAAAGAAAAGTTTTGACTTTGAAATTCAGTTCGTTTCTTTACATGTGTTTCCATCAAATCGAAGGTGTAGAATTCATGGACGAACATTTCTTTCCACTCTGTACAGCGAATTGCAGAGGATTGTTTGACATCCTCACGTTCGAACTTTGACAAAAAAAAAAAAAATAAAATAAAATAAAATAAAATAAAAGAAAGTGATCTATGAAAGAAATGAATTCAAGACTGTCAAAGCGGAAGCATCGCGCCGTAAAATGAGACCAGCTGAGAGATCCTCTTTTGCCACGTCACGTCAAGTTTTTAAGTTATCGACAATTTTTCATTGTCACCCGGTCACTGGTTACGTTCCTCGGTGTAAGCGCTGCTCCTGCAGGCAGAATCCTCGCATCTCCCGTTCGATTGTTTAGCTTTAATTCAGAATACACAGCGTGGAATATATCCAGCTTCGACAACCGGATGCCGCGACGAACATCGCGCGGTTCCAAATCGGGCGTTAACGTCTCCTAATTCGTCCGCTCATTGTTTTCGACGATCGGGAATTGGGCGTCGATTATCTGTAATATGCTAATCGTGCACAGGCCCGAATCGAACACGCGTGAACGTTATGGACGACGCGGTTTCACCGGACGCGGTGATGTATATCCCAAAGGAAAGGGGGTGGGGAAGGCGAGGGGAAATATCGCGGAAGAAACGACGAGTTTCTGGCGCCACAGGCTCGGTCGAATCCATGAAATCGGTCGCGCCGCGGAAGATTATATATATATATATATATATATGTACATATACATATATACATATATATATATATATATATATGTGTGTGTGTGTGTGTGTGTGTGTGTGTGTGTGTATATATATATATATATATATATATATATATCGACGGTGACGAACAGCGCCGCAGCCTCGCGGCTTAATTTAATGCCGCGACGCGCCCATTTACAGCGACGCATTACGTCGAATTTCGTTCGTTAAGGTAAACATAATTACTGAGATTCCGCGGTTTTCGTAATTGGACGGTAGATAATATATCCACGGCGCGTGCCGGACGACGAATTTTCTAATTGCGCATCAAATGTCACGGCAATGATTTCACGGATATTTATCGTTCGCACAATTACCAGTGCAATCCTGCTCACCGTTGGGCAACTGGGCGGAAAAAAATTTATTAATTTCAATACTTTTCAGAGACATTTCCACGGCAGATGAAAGAGGTCAACTCGCGACTTGTGTGATTTGTTTATTTATTCCAAGAATTCTTTCGGGGTACAATGACAAAAGAGATAAAGGTGTGATAAAAGTAATGATAGAATTAAAACAGCGAGCACAATCAAGGAAATATTAGCAATATATCGAAGTTGAAAATAAAGACCATGATCAGACTGAGTCAAAGCAGCTATTTATTGAGTATCTAAAAAATAATAATCTGTCTGTCTGTCTGTCTCATAGGCTGTGATATAGTAGAAATGAAAGAATTTATTCCTGAGTTTTTCAATTTACTTATTTATTCCAAAGGAAAGACTCCCTTGAAGATAAAATGATAATAGAATCAATTAGTGATAACCCAATGATTACGATTTCACATCGAAGTTAAAAATTACGAGGATCGAGTCGAAATATTTATTAGTTGCTGTCTGAAATAAAGCCTGAGAAGAAGTTCAGAAACTGATGTGTCTGCGTGATGTAATAGAAATGAAAGAATTCATTCTTTTCAATTTATTTATTTACTCCAAGGGAAGAACTCCCTTTGACAGATAAAAATGTTTGTACTATTATAATATATGAATAAATTAATAATAGAATTAAAATACCGAGATCAATCAAAGAAAAATTAGATTCACGTCGATGATTTAAAGATCATGGGGTGACTGAGTCAAAGTATTTATTAGCTATTGTCTAAAAAAAAGACCCTAAGAGTAACAACAAGACTTCGAAACTTTGTGAACTGAATCGCTGCGTTCGAATCTGGTTGTTCATACAGGTGAATTAAAAAATAAAAGCTTTCTGAGTTTCAATACCAGAAGCATCGAAATTGATTAATTTTAGTAAGTCAAAATTAGTCGAGAAAGCTAATAATAACATTATTAATTTACATTGCACAGTTTATTTGTATGTTTGTTCATATCGTATTGTTTGTATTGTTACAGAATTAATTATTTAAAAGCATGGATTGTTGCGAAGTAGCCAATTTCACGAGTGTTACAGAATCATTATATAGAATATTTATATGTCATCATACATAGAATTCGCATGATATTCGTATACAGAATTTTGTGAATAAAAATATCGTCGAATAATATTTATTAAACGTTGACTTTGTGATTGAAATTTTCGATCAACATGTTCTCGTTGGATTCGAATATATTCACTGAATTTAAATATATCTTTTATGATAGCTCGTGACACCAATAGATTTTTAGGAACAGACAATTTGCCATTCACACGAAAAATTTTAATCGAAAAATTAGTATCCTTGGAATGTCGCAGGAAATTGATTGAAAATATTCTTGCAAAAAGAAAAAAGAAAAAAAAGAAAGAAAGAAAGACTAATTCGATCATCAAAAATATATTAAACGCACGCATTTGAATAAATAACTCCATTGAGAATGCTAATATCTCGTATTTCAAAATCGATTAATTCCGCGGATAATCTCCGTTTGAATTTATCTTCGCTGCGGAGGCGAATCGGGGCTGGTAAATGAAAATCAGATTCACTGCAGTGCCTCTGGCATTGGTAAAGACAAGTCCGATCGTTTGATTACACACATTCATATAAGAACCACGAGCCCGACAAATCCTCAGAATCCTCGAATACAGAGACGGAATAATCCCCACGAAACAGAGAAATTTAATATTTTGCAAAACAGAAACAACAACGTTGATCGATAAGCTGGCTGTGTATGTATGCGATTCCGTTGATCGCGGAAAACCGGCAATTTCGAACTTCATTTCCATATAAAATACGACTCTTTCGACAATCATCGTTATTCATCATCGGCGGTGTTTCGCGCGCAATAATCTTTATTATTCCCCCCAAAAAACCGTTTGACCGAGTATTAAACACGGCGAGTGACTCGCAACATAACGTTCAACGCGGTGTCTAACGAGAAAACAAAAAAAAAAAAAAAGAAAAAAGAAAAAAGAGAAAGAAAATACAGGTTTTGTAAAATTACAAAGTAGCAAGTACCCTCATTTCGATGAAATTATTGAAGTTGCATCGTGTAACACGATACAATGAAATGAAATACACGCTGGTGTGCCAGGAATCGTAAATTCACACCAGTGCAGGTCGTACGGTTTTATAGAGCAAATCGTTAAAAAAATTTCTCACGTTTCCGCTGACCGATTAATTTCGAAAAAAAAGAGAGAGAAAGACAGAGAGAAAAAGGGAAAAAAATACTCGAACTCGAGGGCGACAGCTGCGTGAGGGCAACACCCGGATACTCCGGACGCATGCAATTTTGTTTTTCGGATTAATAAGAACGAAAATGTGAAAATTTTTACGATATCCGGGGAGGGAGAGGGCCATTTCGGGAACACGCGAAGGGTGTTTCATTTACTTAGGATGGCAAGTTGTTTACTCTGCTTTACGATCACGCCGGCACAACAGAGTTGTTTGTGTTAAATCAAAAACATCTGCGCAACTTTCATTTGAAGCCATTATAAAATTAATGACCAAGAAAAGTTATAGCTTTGTCAACATTATGTCAAAATGAAGTTCATCTCTACGAATGAAAGAATTAGCTCCATTTAAATCTATAATGTTTATACATATATATGTAGGGAGACTTATTCATTATAAACTGTATAAAATTTTATTGTTTCATTGGATTTATTATTTACAATTTCATTATTTTATTACAAACATTTATATTATTTACAATTCTATTATTTCATTACCATATTTATCATTTACAATTTTATTACAAATTTATTACTACTATAATGAAACTGGTTCGGTGATATCGATGTCAGTGGAACAACTAAACGATTTCGGCGACCAAGAACACTTTACTCACTCAGCTTAACTCACTTCACATTTTGCACTTTTTCCTTACTGTTGTTTAACTACGCTGAGTTGGACTGTATTGTACTGACCTGCCTGACCAGTCGATTTTCCAGGTATTTATGTTCACGTGTCACTTAGCCTATTTTCGAGTTTTGTCTATTCGCAATTAGACACCTTGCGGTGCTCTGCGCCTAATTATTTCGACGCTATTTGTCGACTCCTCGTTTACATGCACATTCCAACATGTTATTATAAAAGGTATATACAAAATTTTCATTTTCATAAAGAAATATGTTTTATTAATCCTATGAAAAAAAATTATTGCAATATTGGATTTCCTTTTTTTATCTGAATTTTATTCAAAATATTACCAAGTAGCACAAAAGAGGATTAAAGTCTTCCCTTTAATCTGTTACTCCATTTCTTTCTTTTTTAACCATTTTGTTGAACATTGAATATTAGGATCGACAAAAATCCTAATATTTCGTCATCTAAAAATTGAATAAAATGGCGAAAAAAGAAAATCGTACAAGTTATAAAGATTTCAATCAAATACTATTAGGGTGGCATTTTATCTGAACTTTAATATTTCATAAAATCCATACATAGTAGACAATATGAAGACAATACGTGCACAAAAGTATCAGATTTTAAATTTTGTAATTTTGTAAATTTTACAAAGAATTTAGATGAAAATATCTCTCGATATACGCAGGTTAATATTTTTTCTTTTTTTGTTTTTCTTACAGAGAAATATAATAATTTGTATATATATATATATATATATATGATACAAATTATTATATATATATTGTATTTGTATATGTATATTGTATTGTATTGTATTGTATTGTATATATTGTATTGTATTTGTATTATATATATACATATATGATACAAATTATTATATATACATATTGTATTTGTATTTGTATTATATATATATATATATGATACAAATTATTATATATACATATTGTATTTGTATTGTATTTGTATTTTATATATATATATATATATATATATATATGATACTATATAGTATCTATATATAATATCTATATTACTATTATTAATCATGTGATATTTTTTTATCAAGTTGCATCGATCCGGTTTAAAAAAGTACGGGTGATTTTCACTTAATCTCCACGCGCTTGTACAACAGATAGTTGACGAGTAACTTCGGCATCTATAGATTAAAATCGATCACTCTGTACGTAGTGTAGTAATACGTACGTGTAGTGGACAATAGCGTACGGGTAACGCGCAAGAAGTAAGTGGCGAACGTGCCGAGCTTATTACCTTGCGGAATCAAATCTCCCGGTGAAACGTGCCCTATGTTAATGCAAGCCCAGTAACTCGTTAGCGGTTCATTCTGCGGAGCATTGAAAATTATGTGCCGCCGTTCCTAACCATCCGGTCGTCTTGGTTAAACGTACCTATTGCCGCGTTATAAAATCCTCTCGGTTCTCCGCGTCGTTTTCTCAATACCGAGCAGCGTCCGGAAAAGTTCTTGACAAAAGGTTTCGAACATTAACAGGCTCGCCACAGAGAATTTTTACGAATATTTCTATGTAAAAAATATTCATCGTCAATGCATCGATGAAAATTTGAAGCCAATTTGAAAACGCGCCTCGCTTGTTCCCCGAATTTTTCGATCAAGCAGAAATTGTCCGGATTGTTGAAAATCGTTGCACATTCGTGAAACAGAGAATTGCGTGATATTCTGGCTGATATGATTTCGAAGCTTGAAATTTTTCATCTTGCAATCTTGTGGTGTTCAGCTGGCTTCATCGAAATTTGTACATCGGGCTCCCAGGAACGTGCTTCCTCTTCACGAGGATCTTGTAAATTCAAAGTTCCTTTCAATTTCAGCAGAATCCACTACAGATTTATCCTCTTGTGCATGATCATTACATTAAAATAATTAAATAATCAAAATATCGTGCGTGACGGAAAAACTAACAAATGAATACGAAGCACCACACTTTACATTGACAACGTCAGTGTATTAACGAAAGCTTGTCACATAAATATTTTACACATAAACATCTCACTTACACGAAATACTATCTATGAATTATGACAAATAAGATTTTCAAATATATTGCTTTTTCGATTGATCGTTCACTTAACAGATAAATCTCCAATTCCCGTTACTTTCGCAAAAAAAAAAAAAAAGAAGAAAATCGAAACGATCGATAATTAACCCTGAGAAACGTACGTTTGTGAGTCGCAGATTTCTGCAACCCCGATTTTCTAAATGTCGCAATTTTATCAGCGAGCGATGTCCGTGTATCGCGAGCATCGAAGCGCAAGAATGACAAAAAAAAAAGAAGAAAATCGAAACGATCGATAATTAACCCTGAGAAACGTACGTTTGTGAGTCGCAGATTTCTGCAACCCCGATTTTCTAAATGTCGCAATTTTATCAACGAGCGATGTCCGTGTATCGCGAGGATCGAAGTGCAAGAATGGCAAAAAAAAAAAAAAAAACTGTGAAATGAGGAATTTAAATTTAACGTGCGTTGCGCAAAAGTTTCGAAAAACCGGCAACTGAACTGAAATCCTGTGATTGCAGAAGTTGAGCCATATCAAGTGCAGCGGCTCGTGAATTCTTACACGCGGGCTCAAGTGTATAGCCGTGCACACATTACTATTAGTGACTTAATTGTAACCCGTGCGTGTGTGTGCGTGCGCGCGCGCGTGTGTGTGTACATGAAAGCAAGCTAATCTGGGAAAGCATGGCTGACAGTGTTAATTTCAGATGATAGATACCGAGAGTCTAGGTGCAATGCAAATGAGTCTCACGCGATAGCTTTGTAGGCATGCAAACTTTGCATCGCTGCCTGTATTTACTATTAGCGGGCCTTCTGTCTTCCTTCTCTCTTACGTAATTACCGCACCACGAAAATTCACCACCACCGTGTGATATATATATATATATATATATATATATATATATATATATATGTATGTATGCGACACATACGTGCACGTGTAACGTCATTTGTTCATTACTTTCTTCAATATTTTCCCCTTTCGATACGATACGATACGATATCGGAATAACAGCGTTTCACACTTGGCCAAGCACCGCGTTGAAAATGTTTATTACCAAATAATTATGCTCTTTTGCTTCTTCGCGCGTGAAGTTGATCTTTAACATCGGATGCACATAGCGGGTCAAAAAAAAAAAAAAAGAAAAAAAATACTGACACGCTTTCGACGAAAGTTTCCTTTGTGGAAACGAACGCATCACGCTAGCAAAATTTGTTTCCGGAAATAGTTCAATAGCTACGGTGCAAAAGTAACGTGCACAGGGTAGAAATTTCTCATGAGTTGCTATATACAATAACAATGGAAGAAGTATGAAAATTCTAGAAAATTCTACTTGTAATTCTACTTGTAGTGCTTAATCTGTATTTCGCTTCACGATTTTCTTCCCAAAACTTCGCTGTTTACCGAAATTGTAACGTTCTTTTAAATACAAAGTATTCAAAATTATATGTAGCTTTTATCGAACAATGTTCAAAGAAATTAAATTTAAAATTCATGCTTTTTCTTTCAAACCGAAACTATTGCACTTATAGCATGAGTACATACGATATTATAAGACAAGGAATTAATGGCTATTATTTAAAAAATTATGTCATTATTAGTATTATTATAGGATGGGCTGAAAGTTTCTTCCCACCATATTTTCTCTAATAAAATATAACGAAAAACAAATAATAAAAATAAATAAATAATAATAATAAAAATAATAAAATAAATAAATCTATTAAAATATAAGGAACAACTAATTTTATTAATTTTAAATTAAATTTAAGTTTATTTGAACTTCATCATGTTTTAAAAATCTGTAGAGAAAAAAATTGAAAAAAAAAATATATATATATAAAATGAAAAAAATTATGGATTTATTTTAGTAGGAAGTGATTTTTGGTCCGCCCAGTATGTTATTATCAAAATTATAAATTATACATTATTAGCATGTTATCCAATGATATCGCGCCAACATTAGGAAACAAACAATTAAAAATATCTTGCAGTTTTAATACATGTCAATATCTTTTTGACTCTCGGATTTTTACGTTACCTGTATTATTATTCTACAGCTCGTTATTGGAAATTGCACGTTGTTTTCGCGTACAGCGAACTATTTGTGGAAACAGATTTCTTTTCACGAAGACACCGCCAGAAAACTGGACGTGCCAACACTGCTTTGACGCACTGTCAATTTTTGGAAACGTTCGCGCGTTCTTCGACAGCCGTGCCGTAGATATATCGGTGAAATTTTGCCTCATTAACCGTGAAATGATCAAATCAGTATCGTATGTATCGTAGAAACGAAACAGTTGATTTTCAAATGATCAATTTTAAATTTTGACAAATTGAAAATTTCGTATAACACGTGCATTAGGGTGCGATAGTACCTGCGCAAAATATTGGAAAAACTTTGCGCATTTCATTCGTCAAGTGAGAAGCATTTTCCAACCAGTTTTTCTTTTTTCGAAACTGGCGAGAGTCAATTCTGTTTCCTGAAACTGAAGTACGCACAATGAAGAACTTTCGCTTTTATTTCCTCTTTTTCTTTTTTTTTTTTTTTTTTTTTTTTTAGAAAAACTTTCTAGAAGAGGAAAAATAACGTTCGCAACGGCGGCGAATTTTTTGGTATATTTCATTATATACATGAAACGACACACTTGCGACTCGCGTTACATTGTGTTATTCACTCTGAAAACTGAAACGACATCTGAACAGCTTCGACCCGAGCGTGCAATATTCGTTTCTAAGATGTAATTAATCGTATACACGTTCTAATCGAGCGTATTGCATATTCGATCGTATCGTACGGCGTTTTACTTTCAAATTAACTCTCGAAATCAATTATTAATCTATCGGGAATTTTTTCCAGGCCGACAGCAGGTTTACATAAATCCCCTGGCAATCGACGTATCGTCGAGAATGTCTACGAACAAAAAAGAAAAAAAAGAAAAAAAAGAGAGAAAAAAGGAATAATCTGGTTCGACACCTCGGCAATTTTCCCTGTGCGACGTTATGAATATTCCGTGCGATTTAACAGGTATTTAAACACGTTCGCGTTCACATAAATTAATAATAAACGGTTCACACCCGACTCGTGACTCTTCGCTTCTATTAATGGTTCTTCAAAACCAGATTGAAGATAAAATGTTTTGTTGGCAGAGACGATACAGCCAAGTGCTCGATTGCGTTCGATTGAACGAAGAAAGCTTATTTCAAGTGAATAACGAGATAAATATCGTTCAGGCATTTACGTTCAATCTCGCGAGTTGATTGAATGTTCAATATTGAGAGAATTACACGTAGACATGAAAATATAAAGAGGAACACGACGATTTTTCGTTCATATAATTTCGATTGTATCCCGAGGGCTAATTGCTAACATTCAAAATAATCGTGTTAAAAATTTGGCAAGGTACCTGTCGGAATTTAAAATACGGTGAAACAGTCTCCAAAAAAAATTGCAAGATAAAAAGAAAAGTGACTCAAATCCCTAAAAATCCATTCCTGTCGCAGGTCAATAAAATCGTCACTGGAAAAAAACAAAAAAAAAAAAGAAAAAAAGAACTGATCCTGTTCTGGTATCGTTCCGGCAGACATCGAAAGTACAAATACTTATATTCTTCGTTCGAACATTTCCAAAAGCAATTATCCGAAAATTTGCTCTACGTTGCCACGCGCGTGGGTGGGTTTAGCGTGTTGCAACGCGTACACAGTATTAGCTAATCACAAGGTTGAACGAGTTGGCTTATTTCTCGATTGTGCAAACACAAGTTTCGACGAGACACCACCGTTGGTCCTCCAGTCGCCATGCTTCGGCCATGTGTACCCGCTTGTACGATTTTCGCGCGTGTGGCGAGCCGGTATCGCTTAGGTCGCGCGTTGCAGGAAACGCTGCACACGCTGATTTCGATCAGTTCGGCCAGGCCACGGAATATTCGTTACGCCGGAAATTACGGGGTAGTGCCTCGGGAACGTTGGAATTATGATCCCGAGGAACGAGGCTCATAGAATTTGCATGTATGGTAATTTTACCGTGGACCCTATCGGGCCCAACGTGCACCGAAATTCCGTATTTGTTTCGAATGTTAACGAAAGGAGGACGTAATTTGGTAATTTAACGACGTCTTACGAATCCTCGGGTCGATCGAAAATTTATCGTTTTTTCATCCATGTGTCGTAATTGGAGGATGCTCAATCATAATTATAATCATCTGGTGGCGTTTATATTTTGCTTAGGTTTTTTTTTTCTTCTGAAATCGGCCACCGTGTTATTCTACATTTAATGGTGGAACGCTGCCGACGATTGAAATCATGAAATTTCCATCAGAGAGATTAGAATAAAAAAAGAAAATAAAGAAATTTTATAATACAAAGGATTGTATGAATACTTTCGTTTGTGTATTTCACGAAAAATTATTTATATCATATAAAATATCCAACGAAAATTATAAATTGGCCGTTTTGATCACTTTGGTAGCTCTGGTGTTAAAAATAAGTCGAGAAAAAGAAGAATAAAAATCTTTCTATACGATGCTCTCGTTTTCCAGAGAATCGAATTTGAAAATTTCATCAGGTATGAAAGGCTTGAATTTAGCGAAACGTGACAGAAAAGAATAATTACACAGGAGGTTTCTATTCTACGTGTAACAATAATAAAAGTGAAATTTGCTTCGTGCACGAGAAAATCGAATGTGAAGATTTATCAAATACAAGACAACTTTCTAACGAAGCATATTCAATCTATTTTCTTAAAAATGAAGCTGTAATCTTCAAGCATGTATCAACATACTCGACCAATGACCCGATCTAATGGTTCGAGAATTAAATGTAGAAAAGTAATATTCTTCAGCGAATATGAAAATTATGATTCGTTGCTTTGAAACGTGTCCTTTAATTGCAAACGAATTAAGTGTTCTGAAAATTAAGAATATAACAAATTAAGAACAGATTCATTGCAAGGAAATAAATTATTATTTACTTGAAATAGAAATTAAAAATTGATATTTTTTTCTATTAAAATTTCAAATTATGTAAAACATAATATTCGTAAGTTAAATCGGTAAATGAAATAAGTATAATTAATACTTACTATTCCTACAATAAACTCATATCTCTTATTACTAATTTTGAAGTTGTGCATCAACCGAGGGGTTCATATCATATCAACGAATATAGTCTTCAGTTTCATTCACTTCATTGAGTATAAAATATTTTATTAATGAATCTTCCTATCCATTTTCATTTTTCCTATCCATTGCGAACGATGTTTATTTAGTTTACTAAATATTTGTTCATTTACCAATAACGATAGAAATCGTAGAAATAGAAAGAAATTGAGAGGCTCAAACGTACGTGACGCAACATGAGTAACTTCATTAATTGATCGATATAAGAACAATAATTTTCTCATTTTATCGCCGATTATCGTCAGTACATTCATTCTCCAAAAACCGTGATTTTACAATGATTCTAAAAATTTTAATTCCAACTCATCTTCATCAAGTTCTTTGATCACGTATCTCGCATTTCACGTTTCAAGCATTTCAATTGCAAATTTTGCCCTTCCTTCGCGAGAAACATAACGCAACCATAATTGCTCGGAAGACGCACGTAGAGTAAATCAATTTTGGTAATTCCGAGCTGAAGACGAATGGCAAATTGATCGGTGCAAAGAAACGTGACAGATTCACCGTAGCGATTTGAACAAAAATTTTGTTCATCCATCGAGCGATTCGCCGATGTCAGCGAGTCGGTAATATTAAGCATTTCATATTAAATTACACGCGAATAATGACCGCCTTGTCGAAAATATTCCGAGCCAATCTTCCGACTGCAGGCGTTCAAATGCAAGCTCGAAAAGCGAGCACCGTTTTCCTTTATCACGCTTAAAAGTGGCTCGCAAATTTCTTGAATTTATTTCAGTGTTTCGCTTCTGTCATACCGGAGCTCGTTCATTCAAGCCAAAAATATTAAATTTGCTTTCGCCGCGGGGGGGGGGGCAAATTAAATCTTTCCATCGTGTTTTCTCTCCACGGAGCCAACCTCCTTCGTAAAATTCATACTATTCACCTCGCTGATGAATGGTTTTCCTTTCCTCTTAATTTCATCTCTTTTCATTTTTTTCTTTCCTCCTCGAAATTGCACCATTATACCGGCCCTCTTTCATTGTTTGGATTCGCGGATTGTGTTTTAAAAATGCACCTCGGAGGTTTTCAATTGGACGTTCAATCGAACGATATCTTTTTATATAGCTACGTTCTAGAATTCACAGTGCGAAAGCAAGAAGACTCTGAACGACTATGAAACTCTCGTAGATTTCTAAAATTCTTAAGAAATCTTTTCGCAGAGTAAATTTCCGAATTATCGACGACAATTATTTTTCTCATTGACAAGAATTTCGTTTGAAATTCGTTCGAAATTATAATTGCAATTCTGCCTGTGATATCGATAATTTTTCGAAAAGAACTTTAGATTGTTTCGTAAGTTTCGTCTCCGATCTTCTCACCGCACTCTAACGTTCTCGTTTAAATTAACAATGTGTTCAACATTTTCTGGAAAACGAAGACTCCACGTTGAAACAATTTTATTCGTACATTTTCCACAGAGTGGAAAGAAAAGTTCGTGGCTCTCATAGATGAATTCTACACTTTCGATTTGATGTGAAGAACCTGCTGCAAAATTGACTTTGGATTTTTGACATTGTATTCTACTCATCGCGAAGGTAAAGATTTCCAAGGAACTATAGGTCGCAACCAAATAATTTTTTTCGAGAAATGGCAAAAAATTTTCTTGATCATTTAACGCTGCGAACGCGTGCGTGCTAACAGCGACTTTATGGTTCGTATTTCACGCAATTTTCATATTAGCTTTCACTAAAAATTTGATTTATCATAATTGTAGCATCAGCGTGAGTCTAAATAATCAAGCGATAAAACTAACTGTGTAACATTATTCGTACAGGATCATAAAGTCGCTGTTAGAACGCACGCGTCCGCAGTGTTAAATGATCAACAAACATTTTTGCCATTTTTAAAAAAAAAAACTCCTTCGCGATGAGTAAAATACAATGTAAAAGAAAAGTTTTGACCTTGAAATTCAGTTCATTTCATTACATGTGTCTCCATCAAATCGGAGAGTCTAGAATTCATTCATAATAACCACGGGCACTTTTCTTTCCACCGTTGTACATTCTCGGCACCGTGAAATTCTGGCTCTTTATATATAAGATGCTACATACACTACATCCTGTGCATACACTGTTGTAAAATGTTTGACTTCATGCGGCAGGAAGTTTGACTCTTACGTCGAACGCAGTAAAAAGCTAGGCATCTAAGAGATTTAAACTGCATGTGGAAACAGGCTTTGCCGCGGTAAGCAGTTTAAATGTATGCGTCGAATGTAGTAAGAGGCTTACCTCATTTGACATCGCCAAGTTCTGCTTCTTCCTCGATACCGCGCCGCCGGAGTAATTCTATTATTGGCTGTCGATGCACTCTTATTCTACTTAGTGGCCCGTACCACGCTTTTCGTAGAAGAATTTGCAAACGATACTTGGAAGTGTACAGTAATGTAGAAAAGTATTACATACAGACAGATTCGAAAAATTCGTCTTTTTTCTTTCTTTTTCTAGTTTAAAATATTCGTTCCTTTTCTTTTAACTGATTTAAAATGCGCAAATATATAGTTATATATAGTTATCGTCGGATAATAACATCGTAAAAAGATAATATTAATAATAAATTCTTGGTAATATATAATATTTACAGTGAAGAGCACAACTGAAGCAATAATGGCGAGAAACTGTAACTTCGCGAAAAGAAAGAATATGATTGTATAGTATGAAATTGTCTTTAGAAAAAAAGAAAAAAAACGAATTCAAAATTGTGGAAATAAAATGAGACCAAGTGGATCGTTATATAATTTTCTTTAACGAAGTTACAACAGTTTAAATTATCGACAGTTTCTCATTATTTGTTAGTTCAATTATGCTGTATATATAACGATACTTGGAAGTGTACAGTAATGTAGAAAGGTATTACATACAGACAGAGATTCGACAAATTCTTTTTTCTTTTTTTAATTTAAAATATTCGTTCCTTTTCTTTTAACTGATTTAAAATGCGCAAATATACAGTTATCGTCGGATTGCACGTTTATGAGTATTATTCGTGATGACAATAATAACATCGTAAAAAAATAATAAATTCATGGTAATGTATAATATTTACAGTGAAGAGCACAATTGAAGCAATAATGGCGAGAAATTGTAGCTTCGCGAAAAGAAAGAATATGACTGTATAATACGAAATTGTCTTTGGAAAAAAAAAGCGAATTCAAAATTGTGGAAATAAAATGAAATCAAGTGGATCGTTATATAATTTTCTTTAACGAAGTTACAACAGTTTAAATTGTCGACAGTTTTTCATCATTTGTCAGTTAAATTATGCTATATATATATATATATATATATATATATATATATATATGTTATTATAAATTTATGTTATAAATTTAATTTCACTCATAAATTCAAGCTTTTATCAACAATGTTGAAAAAAGAAAGAAAGAAAGGAGGGAGCATTATCTAGGAATTCATTTCCTTCGGCGAATATTAGGGCGAACACTTCGAACATTCTTCTGCCAATATTTTTCTGTCGCGGGCATCGGCGATCTATCCGCGACAGCGGATGTAACAAACGACCTTCGGTTCGCGATAATAATCAAATTACACCGTAGTTTCAGCGGGATATTAATTCGCGCGAGCGTAAACCAATCCTTCCCCCCCCCCAAGAGTCTATTGCGGCAATTCTCGCCGGCGCGGCGAGGACGCGGAATCGAATCGATCGCCTCGCCTAATTTACGCGAGAATGATCGTCGAACAGAACTTTTCAGAAACCGAGCGATTCGCGCCGTGAAAGACCTCTTCGATCGCTGCCGCGAAAAAGAGAGAGAGAGAGAGAGAGAGAAATTCGACCGAATGGAAAAAACTGAGGGAAATGGGGAAATTGACTGTTGGATGGAGACGGAGGGAGAAAAGAGAGAGAGAGAGAGAGAAAAAGAGAAAGAGAAGCGAACAAACAATGTACACGTACGATTGAAGCGAAACGGGGTGGAAGAGGAAGAGGAAGAGGTTGCACCGAATGGTTTAAACTGGAATTTCGGGTCAGTCGTCGTCGTCGTCGTCGTCTATGCGACAAACAGGGGAAGAGAGCGTGCAAACACGTGCTGATTTATGGGTCAGCGCTAGCTAGTCGAATGGAGCGGAAAGAACCAGAGAAAGAAGGATACGAGTAAAAAGTGAACGCGTGAAAATGCCGGCAGGAAAGAGAAAAAGCTAATTAATTGCCATAGTGGTGCTGAAAAATGCGCAGGTGCACCTAACCGTCTCTTTCCCTCTCTCTCTCTCTCTCTCTCTCTCTCTCGTCGCGTTCGACGTTGCCCTCACGTTCGTCCTAGTTCGACTATTTTTCCCCTCTTTCAATCGGACTGTTGTACTAATAGCCGGTTTCGATGCAGCAACAGTTCCAGAACACACGTGCCCACACATATGCATGAACACATATACAACGATAATAAATGCATATGTAGGATCGAACGATCAGTGGATGTACAACGATGAGAAAAATGGATTTTGAACATTAATAATATTTATATCGAGTGTTTGCTCGTAGAATAATAGAAAAAGAGCGAAATGTGTGTGTGTGTGTGTGCTGCTTTGTGGGATGTTTTGGCTTTCCAAACGAAATTTCATGATCCTGTTATCGTCACTATTCCAACGAATATCAATTGTTTTTGCACCGCGATTAATTTAACCGAAAAATTGTCGATACTTGGAAACTTCGTTAAAGAGGATCATAACAATAGTTTTCTGATAACTTCGTTAAAAAGGATCATAACAATAGTTTTCTGTTTTC
Organism: Tetragonula carbonaria; assembly: GCA_032399595.1. Taxonomy (NCBI): domain Eukaryota; kingdom Metazoa; phylum Arthropoda; class Insecta; order Hymenoptera; family Apidae; genus Tetragonula; species Tetragonula carbonaria. The sequence goes on along the minus strand of JAUCRC010000005.1, from coordinate 7,840,058 downwards.
ATCACTCTGAATTCCGGTTTTTTTTTTATTTTTATTTCTAGAATATTTTAACGTCAATTTGCAGCAAGCGTTCCTTTCTTTGGAAGAAAATTGTAAAAATTCGCGCGTACGTAGAAATACTGGAAAATTTTACTTATGACCAAATCCATCACTGTCTTGAAAATTAAAGTTTCCCGTTTACGACAACACCGTGAAACTTGCGATTTTTTTTCCGTCGTTTTATTGAACTTTTGCGTTAAACAATACAAATGGAAAAAGTCTCAACATTTAATCTAATCTTATTGTTCAAAGTTCAATAAAAATCGTTTTGAGGCAAGTTTCGAGGAATCGTTGTAGAAAGAAAAAAGAGAAAACTTTAATCTTCAAGACCATACGGTGGATCAAGTTATAAAAAAATAACGTTTTCAACGTTCTTACAGATGTTTGAATTTTTACAATTTCTACGAATAGAAATATGTGATGTGAAAATTTCCTTTCACGAAGTTCTAACAGCTTGAATTATCATTCTTTCACATTTTTCATCATTATGTGTTCAGTTCCTTCATGTTCTTCACTGTGTATTATATATTATATTATATTATATTATTTTAAAATCTCTTGTCATATGTTTGAAATTTGTTCAACAAAGACCATTCTTATCGTAACTATTTAACAGAGCTTCGAAATTATACATTGTGTTATTCTTTTCATTATTTATACATACAATACCAACGCGTATATTTTTTCTTATTATTCATGAGTTTAAACCGTGTATATCTCATTTTAATATATATATATATACATCTTTCTCTGCTTCGAGTATTTATTTTTTATTTTATATTATATCTGAATATGAGACGTATGTAGAAATCACGTTCAAGCAAATAAAATGTCATTCTACGATAAACACTACCAATCAAAAATACCCGACTACGTACTCCATCAAATTTAAAAATCACAAGGAAATCTCAGCTTATTAAATGTCGAGGCATTTCCAGATACTCATGTAAAATCTAACAATGGTTTCTCGGGAACAATATGTTCCATTATTTCTTTCGAACGATTGTTCCGTATCGATCGTTCATTCCATTTTTTTGGAGGTTTTTAACCCTGTCGATTCGCGGAGAGATGCAGAAAACTCTGGGTCTCTACTTTAGAAAATATTTTAATATCTGAGCTTCATTTCTTTGACAAATTCATGATATTTATTTCATGATGAAACAACAGAGCGAACAAAAAAATAGTTCTTTCACGGAAAATTGCATCGACTTGAATTCAGAAAATTGATCTTGAGTCTGCATAAAATTTCGTGCGAATAGCGTTTTCATCAATGCAGGCGTCGAATTGCTGTTCAGTCGGCTGTTCCAAAATCGTACACAAAATCAATTCTTCTTTTTCTTCCTTCTAAATCTTTTCTAAAAGTGTCTTTATATTCACGCAATTTTGCTACACTTCATCTCGGCGAAAGTTTTGCGAAAAATCGTTGATAATATCGTGTGTATATAATCATTTGCTTCAGCTATCGAAACTTTTTTTACCGAATTTTTGAAATTGCTTTTGTCTTGAATTTCATTTTCTTCGTGTAATCATAGAAAAAGCTAAGAAGATTTGATCGCTTCTTGCTTAATGAAATAGACTCAGTTAATAATAGCGTTTTGTGTTTTGAGAAAAACGACTTTCATTTTTTCAGCGTGCACGAATCGCACACGCACAATTGAATATAATTTTTGCTGCGCTGGCTTCGAGATGTTAACTCTCGTAGGCAATACTTTATTAGCATTTAGAGAATAATAACTGAAGAATAATAATCTGTCATTTTGGGAAATCTCGTGGAAACTTCGTTGAGTAACATCGCGTATCGTTGTTCGATCTTTCAGTTTAATTGATTTTTGTACTCATGCCGATATTTCACCTTAGTCATTTTTATCGCCGCGCGTTATACGCGTTATTGCGAGTTTGTATAAAATTTGGAGGCACGGGTAATAAAATGTTTCGAAACTGGATCGATATCGTATTCTATTTCGCAAAGCTATCGCAATTCTGCTTGTCACGTTAGTCCAATCAGTGTTAAATGGTTTAGATACAGTATTTTCTATTAGCATTGAAATCTCTCGCGTATAGTGACTAATGAAAGTATTGGAATTTTTATGGAGAACTTTTTGAAATGGAAATCGCTTTGAATTTTCATTGATACTTGTTGGAAGATTCTTACAATTATTTATGAACATTGCAAACCAGTAAATTGTAATATTTAATGAGATTATATTCAACAGATTCTACTTGTGTGATACACTTTTCACAGATATTTCCGGTCGATATTTACGGTGAATTATTTATAAACTTTTAGAACCATTCTCGGATTGATTCCAAAATCCAGTATAGCCAACATAGTCGCGATACTTGTGTCTCATCACAGAGTCAATGAAATTTCAAAATATTCCATGCGACAGACATAATGCAGAGCGAGTCACGTTTTCGTTGTTTTCGAAGATGTGAAAAAACTTTGTTAACGAAAATTGTTTGGTACAGAGGGATTTACGATGCGACAGTATTAGTAAATTCTTTTGTAAGTGAGAGAGTTCAAGATCATTTAAAGATCGCATCTACATATTTAAATGGATTGATATAAATTTTTTGATCCATTGATCGATGTAGCTCGGCATCTTTCATTTAACACTAGAACTACCACACCAGTAAAAATGATTGGTTTATACAATTTTATTTTAAAATTTCTATTTCATGTTACAATTTTTTCCCCGCAACGATGCAATGACTTTTACAGTGATAACTAAAGAAATAATATAATGAATTTTATTTTATTTTTATTTATTAGACATCAAAATAATTTTGGTAGGAATAACTTCGTCTTAACTGTCGGTAGTTCTAGTGTTAAAAAAAAAGATATTAGCAATATTAATTGGTGTATGTTTAAAAATTATTAGTTTAAGAGATATTTCAATCTTAATCAATCGTACGAATGACGAGGAAAGGAAGTATTCTTGCGTAAACGCGCAGATTTGACTAAAAAATTAAGGTTAAAACATCTCCTAAAACTATTAGAAATAGATCAATATTTTTATACGAGGGACAAGAAGAGCTGGATCGATTGATGTGTAAAAAGATATTGAAAAATTTCCAAAACTCCTCCGAACGACGAAGAAATTGTTACTTTCTTATCATGGCCCCCTTTGTGTACTCAACAGTTGTTTTCGTATCTTCCGAAACAACGGAGATTTACTCAGGCTGATCAAATTACCCTGGTTCACCCTGTATAATGTTGTCCGTTCAAATTGTTCGAACACTTCCCGGACGACAGAGTCTCTCTCGAACGCTATCATTCTCGTCAGATTTCCATCGACGACTATTACACATCTCTCTTGCTATAAAAGCCGTAACTTCGTCGGGCCAAAACAAATTCCGTCGGATAAAGAGAAACTGAAGTTCGGAAGTTGTTTGTATATCTCTGATTACATATATATGTGCCCAACAGAAAAAGAAGAGAAACCGGAAGACAGGGAGGGTGAAAAAAAAAAGCGGCGGAGGAACAGGAGGAGAAGATTTTCTAGCGGGAATACAAATTGCACTTTTACGAGAGTTAATCCCAAGTCGGTGGCGCCAAGACGAAATCAAAAAGTTTGCTGATATCTTTTTCTCGGCGGCTGAGAGTGTACGTTTCGGGAGGGGGGAGGAGGGGGAGGCGAGGTATGGAAATATACTTTCACCGCGGCGGCGAACAACAGCGGCGCTGGCAATGCTGGAAAGACCTCTCGAGAGGTCGAGAGGTCGAGAGGCCGAGAGAGTGCTGGCAGAGACGTCGTCTTCCGGTGCTTTTCCCTCCGGCTGTAAACGTCGCTGACAGAATCCTCGTTTGTTTCTACTTCCCGCTTGCCTACGTGTCATCGTTCCTCGCGAAAATTCCTCGATATTCTAACGCGCGCAGAATCTCGCGCGTTCCCTCCCTCGCGTTCCACCACTCGCTTTCCCGCGACAATTAAACGAACTCGAGATTTTTTTGAATCGAAGCTCAAGCTCTGAAGATCGGCGTTTGCAGTTTGTCATCGCGTTGAATTTTTCGAATGTCTGAACTGAAGGAAAGTTCGTTGCCCATCGAAAGAAATTTCCTTATAATTTTCTTTTCTGACAGATTTTACGAGAAAAAAATTTCATATATGTAAACGAAAGTTGCAACATGTTGTATAAATAGTTCCTTCCTCTTCGCTCATTTTTGTCTTTCTTCGCATTGCAGAAAGAAGTGAGAAATTGCCAGTGATTCTTTGAACTTTAAGAAATTTTTATTTTCAACGTTTAAATATATATCGTTTCTCCTGCTTTTATATACCAATGATCGATGCGCTCGGTGCGACGAATAATTATTAGTCGAATCAGAGGAAGAAAGGCAATTCTAAATCAAGCAAAGAAAAAGAAATTTGTGAACAGTCGTTAATTAAACGAGCAAAAAGAAGAAGAAAAAAAAATCGGGTCAGTTCAACTTCTAACAATCCAAACTAAAAAAAAAGAACACAAAGACTTTAGAAAATTCAGAATATTCGAATATCATTGAAATTTGAAAATTTTCAAGCGGAAAGCAGTTTTCTCTGTTCCGCGCGAGACACACGTGAAACACATCGTCGCATCGTCGCGAAACTAGCAGGAGCGTGCATCCGGAGGGAGCAATAATTAATTACACGCCTAATTACGTAATTAATCGCGCAGGAATATTCCATTAGTGTTGATGAAAAAAACGGCTGCGAATCACCGCTCGGTAGGAGGACGAATCGAAGTCACCTTGCCCGAAGACCAGAGAGGCCTTTGTGCAATAAAAAGCGGTCGGTCGTGTGAACAACGCGGCAAGAGAGCCGGACGGCGAACAAGATGAGGGTCATGCTAGGTAAGCGAACAAAGAACTGAGACTACAAACTTCCACGTTAATTAATCCGGTTCTTTTTATGGCGAACTCGACTGCAGAGCTGCGGACTTCCTTGACTACGCTTTTTTCCTACCCGTACGAATCCCCTTGAAATCGGCAGCTGGATGTTTCAGAAACGAAACATCTTATTTTAAGCGATCGATCACATGTTTTATTTATCTTATAAAAAGAAAATTATTGCAATATTGGATTTCCTTTTTTCATGTGGATTTTATTGAAAATATTACCAAGTAGCACAAAAGAGGATTAAAGTCTCCCCTTTAACCTGTTGCTCGACTTTCTTTTTAACTATTTTGTTGAACATTAGAAATGACAAAAATTCTAATATTTCGTCATCTAAAAATTGAATAAAATGGCGAAAAAAAAATCATACAAGTTATAAAGATTTTAATCAAATACTATAAAGGAGGCATTTTATCTGAAATTTAATTTTATAAAATCCATACGCAGTAGACAATATGAAGACAATACCAGCACAAAAGTATCGGATTTTAAATTTTGTATCTTATTTTAAGCGATCGATGACACGTAATTGCTGTTAGTATAGCATTTGTTACTATATTGGTCTATCAATTATTGGCAATTTATACATGTGAATATATTCTGTATTTTGTGAATTATTTTAGCCAGAACTGTGCCAATGAAAGATTGGCCATTTCAACTATTGCCAAAGTCATCTGACACAACGATTCGTTTGGCCTCGTTTCAACATTAGAACACTGCCGACGATTAAAGCATTAGAAACGTTGAAATAAAAGCGAATTTATATAGACAAACTTCCATTATACAAATTTTATCGAAAAATCATTTGAATCTCTAAAAATGTCACACTGTCCACATCTTTTAAATGTCTAACGAAAATCGCAAATTGATCATTTCGACCACTTTGGTAGTACAACTGTTAAAGCATAAAGATAATAGAATGGCGGGAAAGGAAAATTGCACACAATTGGACAAGTTTCAAACGTTTTCTGCCATTTTTACACATTTTCGAAAAGAAAAAGATTTCTCACTTTTTCGACACGATGTGAAGTCATTCTTGAAAAGACTGAACAGAGAATTATAATAGAGGATTTATGCTTTAGAATGAGCTCAAAAATGGATACGATCGTGCGATGTTCTTTTACGAAACTTCAACAGTCCAGATTGTCGATAATTTTTTCGTTGGCGTTCGAGTATGCTCGTCGCTGCAAACAATTGAATTTCGCGAGCGATACGTGTGATATACTTTCTAGAAAAAATACTTTCGTTAATCGAAGATCACCGATATCGATATAATCGTTGTGCAGAGATTAATTTTTTGGTTAGAAGTCGTTCTGGAATGAATTTATCTTATTCATCGCGATTTTTCTCAACGTTCGAATTGTCTTCGAACTCGTCGTATCTTCAAGTTTCAAAATCGACACGCGACAAGATTAGGCACACTGCGTGTGCGTGTGTGTGTGTCTGTAAACTGCACGTACCGCGTCGCGAGTCTATAATATATCGATAGCTGTCGGAAATGAAAGAGCATGACGTAGCTGGAGTGCGTGATTGACAGGAACGTGAAAGTTGGCCAACAGTCCCGACGTCAAAGCGATATTTCTCTCTCCTAGCGCCATACGCTTTGTAAACGCCGCGAACGAACATAAATTTAAATTTTCCACGAGATGTCTGTCTCTCTCTCTCTCTCTCTCGATGTATGATGCCTCGGCGAACTTAATTTCTCGACGATCGAGCAAAGTGAGGGAAAACACAAAAAAAGAGGGAAAACAGAAATCTCGAGCGAAATAATTTCATCAAGCCAGATTCAGAGTGAATATTTCAGACACGCCGCTGTTTATCTTGAATCAGGATTTTAGCGAAATGTTTCTCGGCGAGCGGATGGCCGCATCTGTGTGCCGTGGCAGCAAATTTCGCAGGAGGAAAAAACAAGGAAGCGAGCATATTGCAGGAAGTATAAATGAAATGCAAGGCTGCTAAAGACAGCTGCAGTGCGGTGTTCGCTTGTATATCGTCGTATACTAAAACGTAACCGGCAGACCGCCGTTTTTGTTAATTCACTTCCCGTGGGGAGAAATTCGCTTACAAAGCCTTATCTTTGGGTCGGTCAGTTACTTAGTTAGTTAGTCAGTTAGTTAGTTAGCCACAGAGTGATAATACAGAAATTGTACGACCGAAAGAAAGATGCCGTGCGTATAACAAAGTTTCTTTGCTCTATATTTTATAAACGACTTGAATTGAAATTTTCATGGGACCTTTTTGAATTTTATTTCTAAATTTCGCGCGAGTATACCGTTTTTAATTTACCATTCGTAGGAGACGAAATTCGTTTACGAGAGTTTATCTTTGAATTATTTAGTTGTATAGTCGCACAGTAATAAAATAAAAATTGTACAAAAGGTACTGACGAAGTCTCTTCTCTCTATATTTTATAAATAACCAATTGAAATTTTTGTAGAACCTTCTTGTTCCTAAATTACGCTAGACCGTTGTTTTTGTTAATTTATTGTAAGCTTATCTTCGAATCAGTAGTTATTTAATCACACGGTAATAATACAGAAATTGTACAATTACGTGAAACATGCACGAAGCCTCATTTCTCTAAAATTTGGTATTTCGCAATTGACAGGCCAGTTGAAATTTTTGCGAAATTTGTTTGAATTTCGTTTCTAAATTTCGCACGACGTATACTAGACTGCTGCTTTTGTTTAGTTTACTTCTCATGGAGTACAAAATTCGCTTACGAAGTCTTATCTTTGGGTTATTTAGACTTATCTTTGATTTTGGTTATTTAGTCACACAGTGATAATAGAGAAACTACGATCACAAGAAAAATGTTGTGCACACGACAAAATCTCTTTTTTCTATATTTCATACATCGGCAGACGAATTGAAATTTTTGTGGAACACATCTCCTCGCACGAGTATTGTTATATATTACACCGCCGTTTTTTATTAATGTTTACTCCTAATGGAAAACAAAATTCGCCTACCAAGCCTTATGTTTGAGCTGGTTATTTAATTGGCTATGTAATAATAATATAGAAATTACACGATCGCAACAAGGATAGTGTATACACGGTGAAATTTTTTTATACATGCTTGACCAATTTGGAACTTTTGTGAAATCCTCTTAAACTGTTTATCAATTTCAACACAATGAATCATGCCATTGTCTCTAAATCATATAAATCGATTTTCTTATCATCCAGGAAACAATTTCGATTCTCACACGGCAAAAGTTGAATCGAAAACGTTTTACATTCAAGCTTAAAAAAAAGAAACATGTATATAATTAATTACTCCTGTGTAATTCCACGGGCTAATAAAACGCGAATGTAACTTGGAACATAACTATCCCATCACAATTAATCCTTCACCCCGGCCACGTTTTTACAAAAGTTTAATAGATTTACGTCGCTCGACTCGCGGTCGAACATGAACGAACGCTCGCTTCGCAACGCTAGTATAGAGTTCAGCTTTTTCTTTCAGCGCTGCAGTCGCTGCGCTGAGTTCATTTTCTATTACACACAGGCCATAAGCGAGTTCCGTTACGGAATATAACAGAGAGCCACTGGTTAAGAATATCTCTCCCAAGGAGAAATAGTTACTTTTTTTTATAACTGGAACCTTATCGTTCCGAGCACTTATTACCGGGGCAGAGGCCGGCCAATCGTACACGAGTTCCCCGCCGTATACGATTTGTTCGCGTGTTCGCCTTTTCTTTTGCGCTCCTCGTACCGATGTTTACCGATGCGTGCACAACCAAGTCAAAGAAACAAGTTTCTTTCAGGATATACGCCGGGAATATTCCAGCCTGTGGCGTGCACACACAGGGAAAAACGGGGGAAAAAGGAACCAGGCATTTGTCTTTTCCCTTCGCGAGATATTGGGAAAACAATTGCATCACCGCTGCATATTTGACTTTCTGTTTTCTCCATCGAATTCGTTTTCTCTCTCTCTCTCTCTCTCTCTCGCTCCTTACTCATATATATACATCGCGGAACCACGAAACGAAATATCGTAGATTTATATAGTTATTATTGCCGATACGCGTGATTTTACTCCAATCATTCGAGGTTAGGGATTAGGAAGTAGATTACGGCATATATAAAGCGACGTTTCAATTGATAAATGAAAATTCGAATTCCTTAAACCAAGAACATAATTGTTTAGTACACAAAGTTATTTCTTCTGTGTTTATTTGTCATCTTTCACATTATCACAACTGTGCTAGAATTTTTATATTTACTATCTTATATGTTATGTTGTTACATTGATTATTGTTATGTTGTTACAAAATTAGAACACGGTGCTATTAATGAAGTTTATAATGCATTTAATAAATTAGAGAGAAATACTCTTGTTAACGTTTTCATAACATTACAAACGTGTATGGAATAAATTATGTTGATAAAGAAATTCCTATAAAACACCTCATATAAATAAGGTAAAACTTCGTCGTGAGGATCGATCAGCTGAAAAGTATTACGCTAAAATTAATTGTATTTAGTTATATTGCGATAATAAAATGAATTTAATATTTCTTTTCATATTTACTTTCAGTTTTATTTGATTTTTCTCGCAAATGTATACTATATATTTTCGGACAAAAAAAAAAATATTAAAATGTATACCATATTTTCGGACAGAGGAAGTAATATTTAAATGAATTTCGTAATTTTGAAATACATAGAAATCCATACGGTGTAACGTAATGTCGTAATTCACAAATTCTGTGACTTTGTTGAATCGTCGCAGAAAGAGAGAATTGGTCAAATTTCAACTGTGTTTGCTTGACGAATCGAAAAGCTTCGAATCTATTTTAGAGAACAATCGAGAGTTGGGGGAGAAAAGAAGAGATAATTAAGATATTATTTTCGCGATGTACGAATTTAGATAATTTGTTATTGGCGACTAAACTGGAGGATAGTTAGAACAACGTTTCTCAGCAGGAGATGCAGATGCAACGGATAGACACTATAACGATAGGGCGGTCACGAGACCACTGAACACACGGATTGGTTATTAACTAGTTTAATCATTAACCAGTAATTGTGTAGTCGGAGTATTAGACTGAGAATCTTAGGTAGTGTTAGATAATTAATCGGTTGACAATTAATAATCATCGAGCTAACAATCTACGATCAACTAGCTAGAAATTAGGGGGATCGAATTAGTTCGATTATCTTTGTCGCAGATGCGATTACATGTTACTATAAACAGTAACACCGATCACAGCGTGGTATGTTAATTCCAAGAAAGGACGAATCTCCATGAGTGTATCAGTATCATCGGGAATTAAATCGCTTTAAAGTAGTCTCTTTTTTTTCGAATATCGAGGCTGCGAAAGGAAATCCACTTTGAATGCTTTCGATTCTACAATCATCGTCGATTCTTGAACGATTTAACGAACTATTAAAAATTAAAGTTGTACCTGTAACGATAAATTGCTCCGTTCTTTCAAGCTTCTAAGTCTCTTTTGTTAAATATTGAATTCACTTGGACTGTTAAGTTTGAAGTTCGAACGAAATTACCGGGGAAAGATAGGATCGAAGGTAAAAGTCTAGCCACGGGGAAATGATTTTTCAATGTTGTCCAGAGACAACATTGTTCGCAAATTATCTTCGCAAATTACTTAGTAAAAATTTTGGACTGTCGAAATAGAGTGAAACAATCCTTCTTAGAGATCTAATCCTTCATCGTTGTATGAAGGCTCGTGCCATACAAGGCACGTAACATTTACCTCAAAAAAAAAAAAAAAGAAGTTATTCAAGTGCACGACGCACTTTGTTTCACTCGCGCAAATTCGACGACACATCGGCAACAAAAAGAAAGCCGGAGCGGAAGCTGGCAGACGCGATAAATAAGAACGAAAAAGAAAAAAAGACAAAAGAGTGGGAGGGGGAAACATGATCGAATGATATCGAAGGAGAGAGAAAAAGCGAAGAAAAGGAGAGCGATGCGGATAAAAGCACGAGGAGGAGAAGTTAATGAGGAACCCGTTTACGACGGATGATACAGTTTGGGGATTGGCGAGATCGACGGCGGTCGGGCTCCTCTCTGATCGCCAGCGACCGAACCGGAAGAGAGTGGGGCTGTCGCCAATTAGCCGGCTAGCTAGGTTTATTGCTTAATGAGCTAATACCCGACCTAATGAGCCGCGATTATCTGCAACAGCATAGGGGGGTAGTCAACGTATCGTGGTTCCATCCGAGGCCCATTTTTTCCTTTCTCTCTCTCTCTCTCGTCTCGTCTCGAACAACCGAACATCAACCTGAAAAGAATACTCGTTGCCAAAGCTGGCGCTATTCAGCGACTGGGCATGACTACTCGCGCATAATTGGGCACCGTCTATCGGAGACGCGTGCTTAATTATGTTTCCATCCAGTCGAAAGTCTCTATCTTCAGTGGGATTCTTTTAGTTTTTATCTTTGGCCGAAGGTCTCTATTTTTTTTTAGTGGAATTTTGGATAGCTGACGTTTGAAGATTGTTCACGATTTTGTTGATATATTGCGCGTGTTAGTTTCTTAACGAGTAAATTCTAGATTTATTCTATTGGCGAGGTGTTTCGATGATTTGTAACAATCGTGTAACTCGTTTCTAGCTAAATTAGCTAGTAAATTTAGGTTAGGTTTGTAATAATGTGCTCTGAGTATCAGTGCATGAATAATGTAAAAGTATACGATACACGAACACATTTGTAACTGTTGGAAAGGTCGAGGTGATTTTTTGCTGTTGCTAATTCGTTTATTCGTATTCATAATAGAGCGTGATTTATAACATAACGAGATGGCTTTTAACATAGTCATAGCGCAATTGAAAAAAATTTTAAAGAAAAATTGCAAGATTTATTTATTCAATTACTTTATTTACAGGTGCAATAACTTTCGATAGAAACAGAGATTGTAAACGAATTGTTTCTCGAACAATTTTGATATTTCTATTCTAATATAATGAAAATCCAAAAAGGGAAAAGAATGATGCAACTGTGAATAACACGCGACAAAAATACGAAAATACTGCTATTTTTTAAGTCATTCATCTTCCTCCTCTAACATTTTTTCTTTTTTAATCGCAAGAGAAGATTTATGATTTGTTCCAGTTTCTATTCTGCGTGCATACATATCGGATGAAAGACACAGAAACAAATCGTGAAACAATGAAGCAAACGTTGTACTCGAAAAATAATTTCCTAGAAATTATTCTTAAAAATTTTTAGAGTAATTTCTTAAAAAAAAAAAAAAAAAAATCGAATTGAGTGAAAAAAATTGTTTTAACTAATTAACAGATACATAAAATGAAGTTATTATATTAATGTCTTCAAAATTTTATGAATGAAATTTCCTTTTCTCAGATTACGTCTTATTTATACAGAAGCTACTTTTACAGTACATTTTTTCAGATTATGCGAAAGTATGTTTTTTCACACGTATTTTATGGAATTCATTATCCGTTACTGTCTCTTATCTGCAAAACGAAAGAAAGAACGAATTGAAATTTAATATAAAATTTTGTTGGCAAATATTCATGTCAGACGATCTGCGATCGTAATTGCAGTAATGCCAGTTGAATCGATCTCAGCGGATGATGCGATATCTTACTGTGAATTACTCGGTTTACGTTTCATTATCTATGCAATGATAGGTTTCGAATATTAATAATACGTGTTGCGTACATGTATGGATTTCTACATATATTATACTAATCTCATTTCAATGAATACGAACTACAGCTACAATACGAACGACTAATCGATAACGATGCTTGTACGTTACCAATTTTAACTAATATTAATTCAAAGTAAATAGTAATTCATAATAAAGATATTTGAACGAATATTTGATGAGAAATTATCGATACTTTTAAACAACTGTTACAAGTTGTTTCGTAAAAAGAAATCATATTCTACCTTTGAGTTTCTTTTTTTTTTCTTCTTTAAGATATTTTAGCATCACGAAAAAGTGGAAAAGTGGGTGTACTTTTTTTTAAAAAAAAGTTGTGCAAATTCAAACGTTTGCAGAGCCACTGAAAAATTCCTTTCATAACTGACGGTATTAAAGATTAAAATCTTCCCTTTGCCGCTTAAAACTCGGCTGTGCGATTCTTTCAAAAATTCAACGAAATCAAAAATTCAATATTGGAATTTTCTAAATTTCTGTCGTTTAACCCTAATCGATCAAAATTCAATAAAACTTAAATTAAAAAAAAAAATGATACAGCAAGTTTTAAAGAGTCGTTGCAAAGGAGAAACTTCGATCTTCAAGATCGTTTCAGAAAAAAAAAAATTTTCCATGTCGAAAACATGCGACAATGATACACAAACAGGGAAGGAAATGTAACAAAAATTTCAATAAAAAAAAAAATTCGTGATTTTTCGCCCGACAGTGAATAATCTAACGTACGAAATTGACTGAACATTTTCAATTTCAAATGAAACACTCGAGTAATCGAGAAGTCAATCGTCTACGCGCCAATAAACGCCGCAATACTAATTTCCATCAGAAGATGAAATACTACTATACAATAGAAGTTGGAAACTGCGAGAAGCGTTTTGCTTCAGCAATTTTTATCAGCGAGCGAATAGAGGGACGTGCCGATATCCTGACAAAGGAATTTGCCAGCTGTTGTGGGCGGAGGCGCAGGATTTGTGGAATCGACATTCCTGAACTGCTATAGAAACAGTCCTTACGTTGATTGCAGGAATACCTCTCGGCCTGGTGGATGCTGCGCGACAAAAGTCTCGGACGATCGTCACACACAACAAACATGCGACAAGAATTGTACGTTCAAGCACTTGTATTCATGGTCTACAATTTGATGATTCGAACTTCATGGAAATTAGTTAAAATTTTTAATAAAAGTACTGCGACTGTGAGACAACGTTTTTTCTAAGAAATTGATAAAGATAAATTGTATTAAAAATACTTAAATATTAATTAACCTTTGAGTACGAGCATTGATCGCACAGTTGCACAGTTATAAAATGAATGCACGTTACAAGAAATATAATAACAACATTAGTAAAATACATTTTTTCCCTTTAACACTACAACTGCCAACGACTGAAACGTAAAATTTCCATCAGAGACATGTTAAAATAAGAAAAAAAGAAGAAAAAAAAAATGTGAAAGCTTTATAATACGATAAATTGCATACACTTCGCAAAAAAATCGTTCAAAGCTCTAAACACAGATTGTCTCACGTGTATAAAATTTCTAATAAAAATTGTGAATTTCTGACCACTTTTGAAGTTGATCGAACACTAGAACAGCTTGAAAGAATTCAAACATTTCACAAGAGAAACGTACATAAGAAGGAAAAGAAATACAAGTACTACTTTTGAAATCTGACAGCCTGCTGATGAAAATCGACATTTCGATTTTCGATTAATTTAAAGCGGGCAGAGATAGGGAAACAAATCGAAGGGTGAGATTTTTTTATCGAGTTTTACGATCGAAGGTCTATTTGATTATCGGCGCGATATTCATCGTAAACAAAATTCGCTTTCAGCGAAATTTCATTCACGCCGGCGAGAATAATCACGAGCGATAAGTCAACAAAGCGGATGGAACGGAGAGAGCAATAACGAAAGTGATACAATAAGCTGTATCAGCGCAATGAAAATTGAAAAGAAAAGTTCTCGGGAATCGTTTCACCACCGGGCAAGTATCGACACTTGCCGCGTTTTCAACGAAAGTTTTCTACGCTTTCTTTCGCTCGCTTCAACTTCCATCGACTTTCTCATCTGCTTTCTTTTGTAATTAAGGAAGTCCCGCGGACCAGTCGTCAGGCTTTAAAGTGATTTCCTTTTCTTTCCCCCCCCCCTCCTTCTCTTCGCGATTATACTGTACAATCATCCCGGCACGGAGAATCAAAGAATCTCCTTTTTCACCTCTGTTAAACCTTTAAATAATAACAACGACGCGAGGATTATGCGAGCTTCGCCAGAAACTTGCAAGTAATTTTCCTCAGTGAAAATTAGAAATTCAAAAGAATCGAAACTTGAAAGTTGAGAAAAACTATGAAATCTGTGCAGAGAGCTGTCGATGATTGTTCATTACATTGTTCTGAGGTAGCACAAATAATAATAATATTAAGTTATATTCCACAAGTTCCATGTAAAGTGGACGATATAATTCGAAATTTAGGAAGAGGCTAGAGAAATATCGAAAGTTCTAAACATGAAACTGTACACAGACATTTAAAGAAAGCGAGGATGGTTGTAATTGTTTGCTCGCAATGGAAAAGAATCAGAGATGAAAATACGCTAATCAGAGATGAAAAGTGGATTTTAAGCATAACAATCCCCAGAGAAAACGAACTCGAAAGAGGAGAACAAGTTCAACAGTGTGTTAAAATCAGGTGTAAAAGTTTTGCTCTCTGTTTCGTGGGATTATCAAGGAATTTTGTTTTCCAAATTGCTTCTGCTGGATAGTCGAACAACGAATAAACTAACAATAAGAGAAGCAACAGCAACAAAGCTCACAAATCTTTGTCATGATTAATGCTGGACTACTTGTGGCACAGACGTGCAAAAAAAAAAAAAATTGGAAATTTGAAATTTTATCACGCCTGTCCACATTCTCCGGATATTGCCCCCTCGGATTATCATCTATTTTTAGCCGGCAAAAAATATGACAATAATCGACACTATAGAGAATGAGTTCGAAAAATATTTTTAATGAAACGCCAAAGAAAATTTTACACAGCGACGGTATTGTGTCTTTTCTAAAAAGACGGGAAAATAATTGTAGAACGAGGGGGCATGATTACACATTTTCGCATTTCACTTGCAAATTTTATTCGCGCAAGTAAAATCGTATCTATAATTCAAGAAAAATTCGAAACAAGACAAATTTTTGAAGAAACAAATTTGAGAATGTTTCGGCACGCTCTTGTAACAAACCAAGTCTAAAACATAAAAAATAATCTTCAGTGTGAAGTGAAATAATTATAACAAAGATCCAATATCCTGCACCAAAGTGCAATAATTACCGGTCTTGCTTCGCAAATCGTATGCTCGTGTCTCGCTTGCGAGCGAAATCGAATAACATCGATTCGTCGCGAGACTTTTTCGCCATTTTGACATGTTTTTCAATTATAGAAAGATATACGGGCCCCGCGTCGCTCGAGAACAGTTTCGGTTTCAACTTCGGACGTACGTACAGCTTTTCTTTCTTTTTCGTTTGTTTTTTTTTTTTCTTTCCTTTCCCTCCCGCTGAGAGCAAAAGCAGGAGGCAAACTGAATATGCCACCGCGAACCGGCTTACTCAGGACATCGACCGTTGGCTGCTCTCGTACCTGTACACGATTTCGCGATTAAATTGACTTTGGGCAACCGCCACCTGGAATCGAGGAAATATGGCCTAATATCGAGCCGACGTCGAGGGTTCTTGATATACGTACATTCACCAATGGATGTGTCGTATTGACAATTGACAATTTGTAGGTCCGTTTCGTACGACGCGTTTCACGATTTATAAATGATACAACCGGTATCGCTATCCGGTCGTCGGCTGTTGCGTGAATTTAGGTTTAACATCGAAACGAAGAGAAACCGATGTAAAGATTTCGTGCTGCTTTATGGTTAATTTGTAATTTCAGTTTCTGCTTGATGAAGTTCGAAGTCTCTTAAGGAAGAGCAAAATGATTTGAAAACTTGCAAAAGCAATTGCTGGAATTACTTACGCGTATGTTTCTTAATTATAAATATAATTATTATACATTATGTATAATTATTTTAATATGTAATATTTCATGTTATGTTATTTTAAAATCTCTTCGAACCCTGCTGATTTGATATTTTTGAAATTAGTCCGACAAAAAGTATTTTTATCACAACTTTTAACAGAGCTTTTAACAAAGCCCATGCATATATTATGTTTTATTATTCATACACAATAATTTCCATTTTATTCATACTCGTACGATATTCTGAAATGGAGTTTGAGTAGAAACGTATATATCTGGATTTTGAAATATCTGCGTCGAGCATTTATTTCCTTCGAAGACGAGACGTACATAGGGAAGAAACTACAGAAAACCACCCCTGTCCAAGGGTTAAAGTAAATAAAATGTCACTTTACGACATATACTACCGTTCAAAAGTTCCCGACCGCTGCGTACTCTATGAAACTTACGAATCACAGGGAAATCTCAGCTCGGAATTGTATTTCATCAGAAAGTTTTCAAGTATGCCAAATCTACCAAAGTAAAAGAAAATCATTATACAGACGACGTTAATTGCGAATTAATTTAGCAAGAGAAATAGCAGAAAACTTCGATTAATTTTTTTTAAAGAAAAAAAAGGTAATATCGTTGGTGTAAAATACAAATTTATATCAAGTGAAACGAAAATGAAAATATTCGATTCAGAGATTAGTTTTCACGAAAACTCGACTGAAATGGAAGGATAATTGCAAACTCGATAAACCCGAAATCTTTATGGTATCCGACGGCTACCATTCGATAGCGAAGAGAAACGGAGCAAAAGTTGTTCCAGAAAAAATCGAAACAAATAAGAATGAGCGATAAATTTTTGCAAGCCTTAGCGTGACAAGCCATTTGTCACGAAGATTGAAATTTCTTTCATCAAACCGCCATGAATCTTTGGTGGTACAAAAGGATGGACGCTAAGACGTCGGGGAAACCGTGTCGGCGGAATAACTTCTCTAAATTCTCGGCGTGGACGAGAGGGTCATAATGCCTGGACTAAAATAGGTTACAATTGTCGAGGACAGTGGGTCCTTTCGTTGGACACTGAATTCCGTTCGATATCACGATGCCGAGTTCCGTGCACGTCCCTCCAACAAAACGCCATCCCGTACGTGGAAAGTGTCGACTATAAAACTGTCAGGATATCTCAGAATGGGGAGCGGCTCTTTTCCGGTGGGACAGGAAGTTGTCGAATCCGCGCCGCTCCCCTACAAATAAGTCCCGCGACAGATAGATCTACGAGTATCGAAGATTTCTCTCGATATCCCTTCACATCCCGTGATTCTCATCATACGCTTTTATGTTTCTTCAACAACTGTGACACACTTTTCCCGCCAACTGTTTCCCAACATTCCAAAAACTGTACACACGTGGACGTGTAATTGTGTTTCAATTTCGAAATTGCATTATATCGCGTAAAATACGCATGATGCGATTTGAAAATTTTTTATTTGCTATGACGAATATCGAATAATTCGAAATAAAAGACTCTCGATGCAACGATATGAGAATGTTATCATAATTCGATAGATACAGAAGTGACATAGCAATAGTAGAAACTTTGACCGAGGAAGAAAATTAAAAATTCGACATTTGATACAATCTTTTCTTTTTATACAATTTCTCGTTAAATTAACACTTTACCGACCGGTAGCCTATTAATCGTCTATTACTTACCGCTATCGGTCGGTAAAATGTTGATATCGTATAATAATATATTTATACATTTTAACACTTTACCGACCGATAATATCGTATATTAATATATGTAAATATATTATTATATGATATCAACACTTTACCGACCGGTAGCCTATTAATCGTCTATTACTTACCGCTATCGGTTGGTAAAGTGTTAATAACGACCAATAATAACGATAATTATCCTCAAATGTCAATCATTCTCAAAGAGTTAGGAAAATTTTCGCTATTAAAAGTGGTATTGTAAAAATCCCGCATTGAACGTCAATTAATTAAAACATAAATGATTCAACGGTGTACGATTTTCGCTCAGCATGTAGCGATTATCATCGCTGCAATTTTTAAATCGAGAATTGGCGGTTTTTTGCTTCCGATACACACATCTTTCCGCTTTTCATGTCTAATGTCAATCATCGTATATTCTAATTGAAACACTATATTGATCCACGAAAAATAAAAAAAATAAAAAAACAAAAAGAAAAAAACACTGGCAGAAATCATGAATAATCTCGTTAACGGTGCAGCCTGTTTATTAGACGCAATTGAAATCATCGTCAACACCGATCGATACGCGCGTATATACTACGACGCCGGTATTAATTTGCAATTTAAACGACGCGTTTTTCTCCTCGATTTTTTCCTCCATCCCGCCCCCTCTCTGTTGCGCGATAAATCTGCTGGTTATTCAAATTCCCGCGAATGTTAGCCGGCATCGGCGAAAGCCGATTGCGTGATTTAATTCTAGATCGAGGTCAAGGTACGTAATAAAAATTGATAACGATTCGCGCTCGTTACAAATTCCCAGCCCGTGAATATAAATGAAAATGCGAGCGCGGCCCTCGCACGATCTCGTTTCGGAATTCTACCGTGAAAAATAAAGAGAGGGGGAGTGAGAGAGAGAGAGAGAAGAAAAAAGAACCGAAACGACGATCGCGTCTGGGACCGCTTCGGGACAGGTTTCGCGCAATTCTGAAAATAAGCTCCCCGGTATAAGTGCCAGTTTCGGTCGGTTTAGCCCGCGTTTCCCGACCGGTTTTAATACCGTGAAAAATCTACGGAAAGCGAGTATCTCTGCTGATTGGACGATCGACGCGAAGCAATCGAAGCCGAAAGTATTTAGCACCCATGCAGCAGTTAAACGTGGCAGCAGGGACACACGTGTTCGTGTTTCGCGGCCATTTACGCCGCCACTCTTCTCCGCCTTCTCTGTATCGACACACACACACACACACACACACACACAAGTGGAAGGCCCGGGATCAGCCGCGAGCGATGGTAATTCTAGGATAATTCCAATTTCGAGTGGCGATTTTGTTGCGCAATTCGTGTCGAGGAAGGAATACGATATCACGATAGCTGCAATGGTGGATCGTCATGCAAGCCGCCCTCCACTGTTCTTCCGCCTCGTTAACGACGTAACTGAATTTTTACCCCCCTTCCCCGTTTTTTTCGCGTTTTCCACCACTTTTTCCCGCGCGTGCAAGACGCGACTCGTTCGGAACAGAAGAAACTCTCGTCGAATTCTCCATCGAACACCGATTTCTTTATCGACTAATGAACGCGAGTGGAAACTTGCAACTACCTTCAAGTCAAATCCAGTCAATTCACTATACTCGGGCTATACTCGGCTCTAATAAACGTTTGCCGCACTAGTGTCGGCTACACTTCGTTAGCTTGACGTGCAGCGTGTCGAGGAACGTGGTTGAAATCGCGCGACGCATCGGACTTGGTAATTCGCGTCACGTTTTTGCGTTTAACACTGTTGCAAATGAAGGTGGGCTCGAACGGTGAGCAATCGATGTGAAAATACGCTCGTAGTGAAAATAAGAAACCGTCTCCTTGCTAATTTTACCGGTTTATTTCGTTTATCACTCGAGCGCCGCAGATTTTTCAATATTTACTTTCGAAAGAGCACACTTGTTTCTCGTGTATTACATTTTTAGTTTAATCAATCGTAGACTGATATGGCTCCGGTAGGATTGAATAATTTTCGACTCGGGATTTCGACGAAGGATTTCAAAAGTTTACCCGATGCCGATAAATATGTCTTGGTACTGACACAGTCACGGGACGCGAAACACTTTTTGAAACTTATTTGGAATCGTAAGTTTTATGCGGGATCCACCGTTCTTTCGAAACTCGATACTCTTTTCAGAGAAAGAAACTAAACTCGACTTTCTGAATCCGAAACTGTCTTGGGATTCGATACTTATTCAAGACCCTAGACTCGATGAGAAACTCATTTGAGATCCAATACTATTTCGGGATGAGAAACTTGAGTCATTCAGGACTCAATATTCTTTCGATAATCCGATGCTGTTATGAAATTCGACACTCATTCGAGATCTTAAATTCGATTCGAAAGCTGAAAGTTATTTGAAATTATACTCCTTCGAGGCCAGAAACTCATTCGAGATTTGATATTCATCCGGAGTCCAAAACTATTTCGGGATTCGGTACTCGTTCGAAACTCTGAACTCAAAACTATCTCGAGACTCGTAACTCATTATGGATCCGAAATTTATACTGGACCCGAAGCTATTTCGAATAATTAATATATTATAATATTTCGAAACTTGCAAGTACTCGAACGTAAAGTCTGGTAAACTTTGGGGATCCCGCTCTATCCGACTCGAGAATACATACACACTCTTAATAATTACCAATCATAATCGTAGTCTTTTACTTCTGCCACATGTTTTACTTCTAACAGCATTAAACGCAGTTAAAATATACGAACCGTACGCAGAATCAGCTGCCGCATGTACCGAGTAAATTATCTCGTAACAGATTTCTAATACGTTTACAGATGAAGCAGTGATTGCTCCTCTACCGTGGTTCTCTTTTTATTATACTGTGATCTTCAATTCGTTCGTTAATTGTGCAAAATGCAATTCTCCACTGTTCGAGATAGGTAAAACGAAAGGCATGAAATTATTTTCATACTGAAGTGTCGAATTCGAGGAAAATTGAAAATATTCGAAATTACTTTAGAGATATTATAGACTCGCGTCTCTGAACAAGACAAACTTGCTTTTTCTCTAATTCAAGCTTCTCTTCTTTACACAAAAAGTGTCTCTCTTCTTTTTATTTTTTATAAAGGACTGTTTTTTACAATAAAAAAAAAATCGTGCATTCTTTTGGAAATCTACATTCCTTTGAATGGTCTACTCTCTCTCCATCTTTGTTCTCGCTTCTCTTTGTCCTCCGTCACACTTTTCATCCTAAACGCAACAAAATGTTGACGCATACTTGTACAGGTCACAAGCCTCTCAAAAATTAATTGCTAGCACGAAATTGTATAATAATTCACGCACAGGGCCGTTACATTACGGTCTGGCGAACGCAGCTCAATGAATGTAGGGACGAAATATGGCAACTGTTTTACACGTACAGTGCCGGAAACGTAATTCGCCACCGCCGAAAGAGAATCGGACGGAGAAGTTTCTTCTCGATGTTCCACGTGAAACATTTCAATTAACAGAGACGTTTTAAACGCATTTATTACCAGGCCCGGACAATGCTAATTGTTATCTAGTTCGCGACGTGACTTCTTCGCGAGGAAACTTTCAAGACGATTTTCAAGAACGAAAGTTACAATTCGCGTTCAAGCGATGGTGCCAGAAGCTTTGTAACTCGCGACGTAAAGTTTTACAGTTCCTAACATTTCGTTTTTTTTTTTCTTAATTTCATCATCGACGATAAGAATTTTCGAATGTTGGATTTCAAGCTTGAAATTGTGCGGAATTCGCGTCTGTTGAAGAAACAGAACTATAAAATAAGAAAAAAAAAGAAAAAAAAAGAAAAAAATGGTTTTCAACCAGGAAATATCAATTTCAAAATACTTCTTAGAAATTTGTTTTAGAAACAGACGATTCACCGAGCCAGTTTCGCAGTTCGATTAACATTGTATAAATTCGGCGTGAAGCCACGAAATCACTTTACAGCTCTACTCACCGCCACTTAATTTCCATGAATGAACGAAGAGAAGACACTTACCTGAAACAGATAAAAAGAAAAAGAAATAAACGTTCCAATGTACGTATCGGTATAATTCACGCGTGGTTAATCGATATCGATAACAAACACGAAACGTTTAAATGCATCGGAATTAATGTACCACCACTCGAAATACTATAGTTGATTGAACGAAACAGACAAGACGAACGATAAGTCGCAGGGGCGCGGGGGAGGGGGGGGGGTGATATTTGCGCACCCGTAGCTTGATGCCTGAACGTATCAGTCTAAAGGCTGGCGACAACCTATTCCCAAATCAATTTCAACTACAATGCAACCACATCAGAAGCCTCTCTCACCCAGACGAGGGGGAGAGAGAGAGAGAGAGAGAGAACCCTCTCAACGGGCTATAACGATATCCCTCATCCCTATATTTTGAGACATCATCTTGTTGAATTTCTGAAAATAAAGTTAAACCACTCGCTCCTCCCCCTCCCTTCATCCGCTGCCTCTTCTTCGAGAAATTGCCTGGCACGACGACTATTTAAATGGAATCAGATCCGCCTAAGCATTAAACCCCGTTGATACCAGCGGATCCCATTAGAAGACCGGGAAGGGATACGATCTAAGTAGCTGCGGGTCAAGAAGCTGTCTTCGACAGTTGTTGCTTCGTAATAACGTGTTAATTCCCATGCATTTTCCGCCGGCAGGGAAGGGAATTTTCGATTATTTTCTTAATTACAGATCGAGGGGGAACTTGTTCGCCTCGACGGCGAAGGCGATGAGGATTTCGAAAATTTTTGGGAATTCACGTGGACGCGTCAGTTTTGGAGGATTTTAACTCTTTTGCACTCCAAATCATATTTCAATTATTTTTTTTTTTTGGTAATTGGTTAATTTCCATGCATTTTCCGCCGGCAGGGAAAGATTTTCGATTATTTTCTTAATTGCAGATCGGGAGAAACTTGTTCCAAACCATTTTTCAATTATTATTACTATTATTATTTTTTGGCAATATAATTGACAATTTTAAAATATCGAGTGTGAACAACAAAGGAGTTCCTATGATAAAAATTGATGTCGAGTCGCACTCGACAAAGGAGTGCAAAGGTGTTAATCTTAAATACGCGAGCAATAGCACTTCTATCGAGTAATAGATATCGATCAGAGATTTTTCTCACTTGACACACGAGTTAAATGAAATTCGATACGATCAGAAAATAATGTTTATTCCTTTCGTTTTAATGTTTGTGTAAGCTTGACAAGGATAATTTTGTCTAGGGACAATTTGTACTTATATATTTATATTTCAAAATACCATAAATAAGATACTTCTGAGCAAAATTAAAGTAAAAAAAAAAAAAAAAACGACGAAAGAACAAATTAATAATTCAATAGTCCTTTGAGAAACGCGTGAGACGTCGTTGTAACGTCAAGCGGTTAAACACTGAAATTCGAACACGCTTTCTGCATCTCCTACGTAATTTCTTACAACCTTCGAGGACAATAATTGTCGCTTGTCTCGAGTTTTAATCCGATCGATGTCCAACCCCTCGTCAAATCTCATTACGTTACGTCCGCAGGAACGTCCAGAGAACGAGAGAGAAACACGAAGAGGCGGACGAAAGTGACGTTGCAGAATACGAAGAAGACTGCGAAAACAAATTCTTCTCGATGATTAATTGCTCGATACCAATTACAACGACGTGATTCTCCGTCGGTAATAAAAAAAATCACTCGTCCCGAGATGAGACGTTAAAGGAATTAATCGGTCGCTGGAGAGGGAGGATGATCCCAGTCGAGGAAAAAAATCACAAATCACGTTAACACACACGGGGAAAAAATGAAAATACGGAAATCGGCCCGCGGACAGCTGACGCGGTCGAGCAACGATCGCCGCGTGAATTCGCGATCGGCAAACAGGAGTGGAGTGGTGCGAAGGGGGGGGGGAGGATGGGAGAGCAGTAATCAGGAGGAGCGCGATCGCCTGAAATTGTTTGAAACACCGTGTGCGTATCGATTTATTTGCGACGCTGCGATTAAAAATTCAACGCCGGTTCTCGCGTTATCGCGCATTTAGAGTGAAAATACGGGACGCGCGTGTGAGAACCGCACCTTCGGTGAGCCATGAATCGCAGATAGGCTATCGAT
Organism: Tetragonula carbonaria; assembly: GCA_032399595.1. Taxonomy (NCBI): domain Eukaryota; kingdom Metazoa; phylum Arthropoda; class Insecta; order Hymenoptera; family Apidae; genus Tetragonula; species Tetragonula carbonaria. Next base: position 7,815,642 of record JAUCRC010000005.1, on the reverse strand, counting down.
TAACCGGCAGCATTAATAGCTAAAACGGCGCACTACTCCCCCCGTTAACTGCTAATTGTTCAGCCCGGTAATCTCGATTGTTCGCGACAATGAGGCCGAAAAAACCGTGCGCAAACCGTTAAGTAAATTTCCCAATAGTAACAGTACGGTATCTGTGTTAGATATTTACGCGCGATTGCACGTAACACGCGTTTGTAGTTCCGCGTTACGCGGATCGATCTAATGGCGGAGGGTAGTGGCGGTGGTGGTGGTGGTGACTCGGTTTCATTCGCCAGCCAGAAGAAAGCAATATTGTTTGAGAAACGAACGCGTGTTTGGCCACGGGTGAAACAGAAACTGAAAAAGGGGGGGGGGAAATGAAAAAAAAAAGAAAAAAAAAAGAAAAGACAGAAGCCGAATAAAATAAAAGTTGAACGCCGCGCGTGTATGAATATCGATCGATAGTTTTCAACTTGTATGTGTGTGTGTGTGTGTACACATACGAGAGACGAACGGTATAGATTCTGGAAACGCGCGCGCGACGCGCATTGTTGTCTGATGCAACGCGTCAACGATGAGGACAGCCAGTGAAGAATTAATCTCGGTGATAGAAGACTTTTCCCGGTGGTTGGGAAATATACGCGAGAAGAGAAAGAGAGAGAGAGAGAGAGAGGAAGAAAAGAATAGAGAGAATAGATAGAGAGAAATAAGCGGATGACTGGATGGGAAAGAGGATAGATACGGACAAATATGGACAAATTGATAAATCCCGGACGAAAGAAGCTCGGGGAAAAATTGAAAGTAAGTTGAAATTGTTGGAATTTGTACGGGGATTCGTAGCAGAGAGATTGGAATTTTTTCGTTAACGAATCTCTGGTGCAACAAGTCCTCCCAATAGTATGTATTAATCTAAATAAAACAATTTAATATATTTAACGTATATACATTGAGGATAGATAGGGAGGGGGGGGGAGAGAATTTATTGTTAAATAATTTGCTTGAGAAAAGAATTTAATCTGATTTGCGTATTTCTCCGTAATTACGCGACACGCGGTGATGGGCAATCGCGCGCGATGGCACGGCCATTTTCCGAATTCCGTTTCCGCTATCAGGCTAACAGTTTTACGAGCGACTGCACTTTCGCCGCGCGTCTGCTGGGAAATCAGACCAGCCAGAGAAAGAGAGAAAGAGAGAGAGAGAGAGAGAAAGTCCTCAAAGAGAGGATTTTATTATTGTTTCCTGACTTCGGTGGCATCGATATTTAATCAAGTGTCGTTAAACAGCGGGTCTTCGAGATCTTACTTCTCTTCTTCACTATTTGCCATTCCAGTAAAGAAAAGTTCTAGCGAAAAATTCATTCACGACTGGTTCGACCATTTTCTTATGAAACGTACCCGTATAATCGTTGCATTCGGCCTCACGCGAATACCCTGGTATTTTTCATTTAAATATGCACGATCCGAATTTTGTAAGTTTAATGCTAGAGACTCGGCATTAAAAGAATGAAAAAAAAAGAAGGCAGAAACCGACGATGCATTATTACCGGCGCGTTACTCGGAACAAGCGTTTTACTGTTTCATTACACACACGCTCACGTGAAATTATGTAAAATGTAGACCGTCAGGCAGTGACCATCCCTTCCGTGCTTTGTTTCCCTCTCTCTCTCTCTCTCTCTCTATCTCTTCCTCTCTCGCTCGTTCCCGCCCTTCTGCTCTCGCTATCTCTCTTCGTCGTTTCTTCGCGCCCTCTCCGTTTTTCTCTATCTCTCTAATACGTCTGTCGTAACATACGCGATATCGTGGACTACGAGTGACAAAGAGGAAAAACGACGAGAAAGAGAGAGAGAGAGAGAGAGAGAGAGAAACGAAACGAGGCACAGCCACCTGTATAATTTCCTGCGTTCCACGTAAAATATCCCACACGGCACACGGGCGTGAGGCGCATATTATAAACGCATTTATAACCGATCGCAATCGACGTTAATTGATGCCGCTGGCAATGAGATCGCGTTCTTTTCTCCATTTTTTCTTTTTCTTCCCTTTCTATCTGGCCTAGTCGCTCCTTTCCTTATATTACATTCTTCCTGCTCGCTCGAGATCATGACATTCCTTACTCCTTTACTCCTCTCTTCTCTCTCTCTCTCTCTCTCTGTGTCATAGTACTATTACACTTTTATGGTTGGTAAAAACGATCAAAGAAATTTCCAAAGGCATCCGCATACTTCACAATCCATGTAATTTCCTCGTCGTATTTTTCGGATTCGTGTGATTTTATTCTCGAACGAGCTTCAGTTTTAGACTTTTGGCGCGACTTTCGAAATCTTTCCGCGCGAGGCGATAAGCACTCCGACACGAGTATACCTCCGAAGATTTCGGTTAAATCTCGGCGGATCTCGGGATATTTACGATCGCCGAGAGTGTTCGTAAAATACAATTTTCACGAGCGTGCAGTTTCAATATATTTGCATTCATAAACGTGTAGAATACATCCGTATTTCGGATAAATATGCTTCGTTCAACTTCATTACCGCGAATTCGAGCAACGCGATGAAAATATACGACAGCCAGTTTCTATGGAGACCTTAATCTTCATTGTTATTAAATGGATAAGAATCGACTGCAAAATGAAAGCCTTTAGCCTTTTAAAACGTGTATCTCTTTTGGAGATTATTTTCTTTCTCTGAAGCAGGTACCCTATTCGTAGAAATAATAAGAATTCATGAAAGTAAAATTAAATTTTACAATAATTACGAAACTTTAATTATTATTAAATGGATAAGAATTTCAAATTCAAAATGTCTGGAACTTCTTGACCTTTAGATATCTTTCTTCTCTGAAGTATACTCTATAGAAACTATGAAAGCAAAATTAGATATTTAAAAATTATGTATATTTTAGTATTATAATTTATCATTCTTCGTATTATTTATAATTTTAGTATCATAATTTACCATTCTAATAAATTAGATACTAAAATAAATTTAGTATCTAATTTACCATTCTAATTTACCATTCTAATTCCACAGAGCTGCACGATGAAAATATATGACCTGTTTTTATGAAAATATGGAATCTCAATCATTATTAAATCAATTGTATAAGAATCAATTGTCCCAAACTTCGTAACCTGTAGATATCTTTTCTACTGTGAAGTCTTTCTATTTATAAAAAGTATGGAAGCAAAATTAAATATGGATAACAATCCAATTTGAATGATATAGATCCGAAGAAGAACAGTAGGGTTAAGACAATTACAGAGACAAGAGGATATCTAAAATATTATGAAAGATTTATTGACTACGTATTGTGTAGTCAAGAACACTTCGATCTTCTCTCTTTATCATCGATTGCGATTCGATAATGCAAAGCATTACGGATATATAATATATAATACACGCACGAGTACTCCTTAATGGAATGCACAGAGATGCCTTTGATGTTTAAGAAACTTAATAGTTCTCTCTAGATTGCTAATATAACGCATTCCTTCCGTGAAATTAATCATCCCATGAGCAAACTGTTCAAACATAGCTTCGCGGAATTTTGTCACGTAAATCCCCGTGTGAATCAAAACAATGTATCGCTGTGCAATTTATGAAAAAATTTATCTAGCAAACATAATAATTATTATATAATGCACTGCACAATGCACTCAATTTTTATACTTTTCTCTGTCATTAAATGATTTAGTTCCTAATGAAAAGTTCTAGTGAAAACGTCTTATTTAATGAAAAGTCTATGTAAAATTATATTCACAATCTTTTGGCCGAAAAATTGAACAATCAAAGACAAGTGAAAGTGCCGCAGTTATCAAAAGTTCACATTGGTTAACAATTTAATGATATTCTTAATTTAACTGACGTGACATTGTTATTGTTTCATTCAATTCATATTTATTCGTGTAATTAACACTATCAGCTCCAAATTTCTTTTCGAAAAATTTTCGTAACAAATACGCAATGTATTATGATTCCAGACCAGCTTTACGAAAAACAAGTACACTTGTCAGAAAATTATAAGAAAGCTGTTTAACCCCTTGTTTCGTAATATCGAGTCACGAATGATAGTTTCGATTTAAATGAAGAAAAAAGAAAAAGGAACATAATTGAAATTTAAAATCTGTAAATTGAGCGAATAATACAGGCTTGCGATACGATGTGATGAATTGCAACAGTCAACGCTTCCCTAAGAGGATTGAAAAGACAATCGCAAGTCAAGGGGGGGGGTCGATTATTGGAAAATAATTATAAAACTGTCTCTGTGAAATTTCAAGCAAGTAAACTTCACCAGTTTCGTGTAAAATTCCAATGTGTTCGATCCTTCGGCAAGTTTATGAAAGCGCAACTTCCTGCTCGAGAGCAAAAGGGATCGGGAGGGGAGAGGAACGCGTCTCTCTCGCGCTATTTGCATCCCCTATTTTCGTGTCTACGCGGTGTTCAGTTTTAATGGGTCGTGCACGATCGTGCAACATCAAAGAACTAGCTAGACCCCGAAATTCAATCTTAAAATATCGACTCGGCGGCGTATCAACGTCGAAGAAGAAGTTAGCCGTGGAGCGTGGATACAGTTCCTTATCTGCTAATTAAGGCATTCCTGTTAATTAAAATTTTACGCTCGCAGCAGTGTACACTTGTTTTGCACGGGCGACGGGTACAAAGTTATCGGGACCGGGTATCTATGGAGTTACTCCCTGCAGTTTTAATGATTTCGCCGATAAGCTTCTGCTCGCGAACTGTCAAAGCAGGCCTTGCTTCTTTCAACTTGCCCTCTGTCAACGTGCCCTCCCTCCCTCCCTCCGATGAAAAATGAAGAACGAACGCCTATTTTCGTTTCTGGAACGAGCACAAACGAGTCATTCGGTAGACTACAGAGACGCCCGTTAAGGTTACGGCAGAATTCAGTGCGGCAAAGTTTCGGCAACTTTATATTTTACGAAGTTGCGCGAGCTTGAATGGAAACGTAGGCGAAACCAGAGTCAAATATTTCGTTGCGATTTAATTGGTGTAGAAACGTGGGGAGAATAAAGAAACGAGCGAGGAGAATAAAATCAGACGAAACGTTGAAAATTGGATGAGAACACTGAGATATAGTTCAGATGAATCTCGAATAATATTCACTGCGTTACGTGATAACGATATACGCGTGCAAGGTTAACAGCAAGGTCTCATATCTGAGAAAAAAGAAAAAAAAATAGAATGGACACGAGGCGAAGAATGAATTCAGAATTCAGAATTCAGAAAAAACGAATTTCGAATTCATTTGAAATTCACTAGAAATGTGAATCTTCCTGTGGGTTCAAGAAGAATTTATGCAACTGGAAATCAGCAAATAGCAAGATCTAACAATGAACTGAGTGAGCTTTCAAAAATTCTAAAAAAAAAACCGTTGTTACTCCGATATTGACAATCTTATGCAATAAATAATCTTCTTGACCCACCGTTTTCTGATTTCAAAGTTACACGGCATTACAGAGGATTGAGATGAAAGGATAAAGAGAAAAATCGGTAAAAACAGAAAAACATCCACGAGATAAAGGCAGATCGAATCGAACAGGATATTCGATTTCTTCAACTCTGACCGACGAGTGAATTTCTTCCGTCTCGCATGTTAATTATCTTTCGATTAAAAATAATTTATTAAATTAGATAGCACTATTTCGAAGCTTTCGAGGGAAGCTTTTGTTTTAATGCAAACTTTTGCAAAACCGGCGAGAGAAACGCCTTTAATACGATTGGAATAACTTCGCTCGGTGGTTGCCAGGTGAACGAGAGCCTAAAACGAACGGATGAACGGGGTGAGGGAGGAAGTTAATCGACGCGCCATCGAACTCGCTATTGGACTTGAATTATCCATTTTTCATGAGAATTCAATTAAAATGAGTCGTTTGATGGTACAGATTTTCGAATCTATTACAGATAAGGAGCCCGGAAGAGTCGTCGATTAATCATTCGGTTTAGAACGAAGTTAAGACAGAAGTTCATTTATCGAGTCGCATCGATGTTTCCCGATGATTTAAATTTCTCTGTAATTGAACCTTTGTCACTTTTTTTTTATTCTTCTTCTTCTTCTTCTCCTTTTTTTTAAATTGATATTAAACGTTGTTTTGTCGTTCAATTTATTATTATTTGTCGTTCGGTTTTTGTCCAACACCTTAATCCTGGCGAAATTAAATTTCACATCGTCGGCGTCATTACTGAAAAAGAACACATTTAAAATGCAAATGAACGAAACGAACGGACGTGTGAATTTATTACAGTAGTAGTCATTCGATCCTGGGGCGAAATAAAGAGAAAAAATCGCTCGTGGAAAGGAATTCGTACATCCGTTCACGGCAATTCGTCATAACATTCGTCGAAGCAACACAATTTCAAGTTGATCGCGATTCGAAAAGATAGCAATGTCGCTTTCGAATGATCAGAGGTGAAAAGGAAAACTTTCATAATCGTCTCGCAAGTTATTCAAACTTATTCGAACTTCGATCAACGATCGACAAATTTTCGAAACTTCTAGCCCGAAGGAAATGAAAAAATTTTCCCATCCGGCCCGCGATGACAGCCAGAAAGTGGTAGCCAGTGCAAAGCAAGTGCGACGTATCGTTAAAGAGAGGAAAAAAGAGAAAAAAAAGAAAGAGGGTTCTGCAGCAAAAGTTCAAATTCGTATCGTCGTCCGAAAACTTTTCGCCGTGACGGCATTATAAAGTTCAGCGGCGGAGTACCCAGCGTTCAGGGTCATCCGTGAAGTCCGAGGCAAAGGAGAGAGCCGAAGGAGAGAGAAATCGACCCCTCTCGCGGCCGTAAGACTCCTCGGCAGCAGCCGTTCGCCACGATAGAATTGCAGAATTCCCGTGGGAGACACGATGAGCTAAATGGAATGCTCCTCGACTGGAGCTGCGCGAAGTTGAAAAAAAAAAAAAAAAAGGAAAGAAAAAAAGAGCAGCGAGATCGACGATAGCAGCCAGCGGTTAACCCCTCAACAGCTCTGGCCAGTTAAAACTCGCGAACTACGCCGCTCTGTTGTTCATCACTTTCGCCAATGTTTCGACCATATTTTTTTTTAATCAACCTCGTACCATAGTTTGATTACACGTGCTCGCCAAGGGAACTTCATTCCCAAACGTGAAATTATTCGCACGGGATAGAAATACAGAGAGAGAGAGAGAGGTGAAAATTTTAGAAAAATTCGAAATACGAAATTACATGAAGGATCGGCGTGAATATGAAATCTCCTTTCGATCTTGAAATAATTTTTTCGTTACTTTCGAGTAGAGAGTTCGTTCGTCGTGAGAACGACGATACGACGATGTGGGTGATACTTGGTGTTTCTCTGTTAAAAATTCTCCGTTCAAATTATTTACGAAAATTCAGGCACTAGAAAAATGGAACAGCGGAATTTGAAGAAACGAGCGAAACTTGGCGGGAAATTTTAATTTATTCCCCTATTATGCAAAGTGTCGGGGAATTAAATATGCTTGGCGTTAAAATATGTACGCTCGTGCAGCGACATACTTCGCGGCACACGCTACGTAATATACCACGTAGGTAATAATCCAATTGGTTCTTATTTCTGCTTCTAGGCAGAATAAAAATGAGAACTACGGGAGAGAAATGGTTCAAAGCCAACCGTGCAATCGTGAAAAATCTCGCTTGGATTATATCGTATTGCTTGACAAGCAATTTCACATTCGTTTCGAATTTTCCAGCTGCGAAATCAAATTGTACAGTAAACATTGCAATATATTATACTTGTAATACGTTTTCGTTGACAGATCGATTCAATCAAATGCACGATCCAGTAATTCCTCCATGAGAGGATGATACTGTTCCTAATTTTTTGCGCTTTGGCGAGGAAACTCAAAAGTCGAATTCGGAAGCTCGCTCAGGAGAGGAAGGAAGGAAGGAAGAAATGAAGGATGAAAAAAAAAAAAAAGAATGATTTTCCAGTCAACTTCGGAAAGAGGATCGAGATGAAAACTTTGTAAAAACTTTCACATCGCGGGACGAAAATTGCACGGACGATGGGAGAACGCGACGAGAGAAGGAGAGGCAAAATGAAAGCTGAAAGCTCGTAAAAAGAAAAAGAGAGAGAGAGAGAGAGAGTAACTCATCCGCGTTTCCGCTCGCTCGCCGGTTGTCCTTAACCATCCTTTTCGCTTCGTCAAACTCGCCACGCATTCTCGAACTCGAGAATGAGCTCGCGAACTCTCGAATCCGATATTTCGTCGCGTTACGTACTTCACTGGAGACTTTACATCCCTCCACGAGGGGGAGAAAAGGAAAAAAAAGAAAAGGAAAGGGAGAGAGAGAAGAGAGAGAAAAGAAAAAAAAACCCACTCACTGAGCTCTGCCTTGGCTTTCATTTATACCGTTAACCACTCGCAGAATTTTGCGGTCAGAGAAAGAACGTCGGAGAAGTGGAAAAAAAAAAGAAACGAAAAAAGAAAATAAAAAAAAAAAGAAGGGTGGAAGGACGAATGTCGTTGCCTCCTGGATTAAAACCTGTGCTTCTCGCAGTAAACGAGCACCTCGATTTATTTAGTAACAGCCAGATTCTCGATTTTTCATCTGTTGAAAGGCCAGGCCTTCGTCTTGTGCGACGCAGAAAAGAGAAATTTTCTTTACGCATCGCAATGTTGCTGGTTTGCAATGTCATTCGCGGAACGTGACGCCAAATTTTCGAGAAATTATTTTTGCTTTTATAGATGTAGAATCGCGTGGTATTTCAAGAAATCTACTACTCTAGAAGATAGTCGAACAAATTTGTTAAAATTGTTCAAACCAATCTGTTTGAAAAATAATAGAAGATGAATGTACTGAGTGAAATTCTATTATTATTAATATTCACGAACGAATTCTATCAAAAAAATTCTATTCGTTATCTATCTGTATGATTTATCCATATGATGATATAATAGATGATCTATTTATATGATCTATTTATATGACTGTATAATAAATGGATACATATGTGATGACGATAATGATAATGATATACATATATATATATTTTTTTTTGAGGTTCGCATTGAAGTCGTATCAGTTGTTGAGTAACGAATTAATTCCATCATCAACCAGTTTAACCAAGCCTATCGACGAAACCTCCGCAATTGTTTCATACGACTCCGACGCGAAGCTCGAAATAAATTCAGTAACGATTTATTCATTAAACCTCGAAGCCTAAGCACTCGTTAAAAAAGCGTGACGATCTAGCAAACGAAAGTCAGAAGCTAATTTACCGTCAGCGGCGGAGACCAAGTGACAGACGCGTCAGTCCACGCCGGGCTGATTTACTCACCATCTCGACAAAGGTCGAAGAAATCAGCAATTTAGCAAGAAGCCTAATTGCGGTGGCCGTCAGCGGGTGTAATGCAAAATAGTAGCGTAACGCGGTTTGGATAAGAGATGAAATGATGGAAATAAAGCGGAGGAAGTAGCGTTCTTCCGGGAATGTTTTTCCAAGCGTGATCCCGCGTCGCTCCGGTGTGTCCCCGCGACCGAGATAAATGAGCCAATTTCCCAAGGCTTAAGAGTCACTAGGCAATATTGCGAGCTGCGCGCGAAGCACCGTCCTCTCTTAGATCGGTAGCGTTTAATGCCTCGCCGCGACATCACACGCGTGAAATCACAAATGCCAGCTCGCGGCGTAATCCATGCTCGCCTGGAGCGCGAGGACGATGAGCGTGGGATAATGTTGCATGTTTCATCGGGGGCACCTGAGTCACGTTACGCTCGAGTATCGGCTCGCAACAACGCTTTGTCCCGCCATTTGTTCTCCACCCAGCACTCTCGAGGACCTTTATTTCAAATATCACTCGCTGCCTACATACTTTTAGTTGCTTCCGATACTCCTTCGCCGCGTTTTCGTTAGCTCCTCTGTCAAGTGACTTTTTTTTTCTTTTTTCTTCTTTCTTGTTTTTATTACGTCGACAGGTAAATAAGTGGAAAGAAACGTTTGCAGATGGCTATCGTGGATGATCTACACCGGATTGATTCGATGAAAATACACGTGAAGAACCTGCCGCAAAATTGACCTAGACTTTGAACTTTTCTTGCGTTCACGAAGATGGAAAAACTTTACCAAGGAATCGTTAGGTCGCCTAACCTAATAGTTCCCTTGAAAAAGTTTCGTAATTATTTAATATTGTGGACACGCGCGTTCTAACAGAGACCTTACGATTCTGAACGCTACGTTCACATTTCGAATGATGTTAAAATAATTTGACTTACTTAGACTCACACTGATGCATACAACTATGATAAATGAAATGTTAGTGAAACTTAATACGAATATTACGTAAAACAGACATCCACGTGTACAGTTTCCCTAATTTCTCCCTGAGCTGTGTAGCCAAGTATCTCAGACTGCACGTTCTGTATCTCCATTCTTGCACGCGTTATCAGGAACACGTGAGACACTCCCAACAGGTTCACTCCCCGTTCTTTACACTCTCGTTTTTATCTGCGAAATTATCTCCTCCCGTAAATCGTCAGCAAAATTCCTGATTTCTAGCCTTGCAACGTTTCTACTCTGGAAACTGCTGGCACTCGTTTATCGCGTCCGCAATTGTTACAATCGCGACGCAAGTTGATCATCAACACGAATCGAATAACCCATCGAGGAAGGAAATCTACCTATTTTATCTCCTTCTTGCAATCGAGCTTGCTGGTTTCTTTGGTAAATTGTTAGTTAAATTCTCGGCTTTTCTGCCCCGAGTACGAAACTCGATCTCGGATTTATTACGATCGATATAGGTGAACGAAAAGCGCTGGTTAGCCACGTCCTAAAAACGAGAAGTCCCGAGTCGAAACGATCTTGCTTTATCTGAAGCGGGGCAGGTTTCCTTTTAATAAAATAATATGAATTGCGTTCCGTACGTTCCGCGTCTCTGGTTATTCCATACTGCAATTTGTTCGCTTATCTTTCCACTTATCTCGAGAGAGAGAGAGAGAGAGCCCGAGCTCTTCGTTACGCTCGTACCACGTTTTGTTTCGCACAAGGATTATTATACGGCAGCGTTCGCTTCTCTCGAAACGAGAAGACGATGAGTGTTGAATAATGTTATGAGCTCGTTGAATCACCCGAGTCACGTTACGCGGTACTTCACGAATCACGGAGAGCTTTGTTTTGCCGCTTCGTTGGATCGCATTTTCAACAATTTACTTCATCGATCTACCCTCCCCAATCCTTGCCAGCCGCCGGTTCGTTCGGTTTCGAAAGAAAAAGAAAAAGAAACGAGGAAAGATGCTGTTGCTACTTTCTTTTGCCGCATTTTTTCATACCTTTCTTTTTTTATCAGTATTTTTGGAATTTTTAGTAGTTTCTAATTGCTACTAATTTCTGGTCTATAATAGGTTATCGTACAATTGCACAGAGTTTCTTCTCATCAGAATACAAGAGAAAGCTTAAATTTTATTGATTTCAAATTAAATTCAAGTTCGAGCCTCGATCTTTTTCGTTAAGATTTGAAAATTATTTTATAATTTTCAATGTTCGCCGAGAAGTTATCTGAACGGTGAAGAGTTCCTTCAAACTACGGGAATAACAGAACTTGACGAGGATATGAAATCGTTCTTGGGACTTTATTTTGTCGAGAAAGACAAGAACTTTAAAGTTGCTCAAAAGTTGGCCGATGTATTGTCCGATAAAGTTTTTGTTTCTCGCGAAAAATTCGCACATATAGACACGTACACGCACGCACACACGAAATGCAGTTACTTTCCTTTTAATTAACCTAATGTAATACACAGTTTTTATTACAACTAACTAACTAAATTAACGTCTCGACTTTCACCAGTTAGTAAACTAGATTCCCTAGGATGGGTTTCGATAAAAGAAAAAAAAAGAAAAATGAGCGACTTTAAAGCCTGTCACATAGAATATGTCTGACTTCATTTCTGCAAGGAAATAAAACTTGACACCCTTTCATGTATGTTTCCTTTATTTTTATTCCTGTTAATTTTTTATGGACAGAATTGGTTGGTGAACTGTAATACGATGTGTAATTCAAACACGGTAAGTCATCGATGTTTCTCGCAAATACGGCATCAATTGTGGCACAACCTCTTGTCGTTGGTATGTAACTGCTGCTCATCAATTTCAGTTGTAACGTGTCATACATGAACTGAGCGAAATCTTGACCGTCGTCTGATTTTAAGTCTAAGTTTGTCATCTCCAGACTATATTATCGGCATCTATGTCTCGACAACCTTAACACCTCACCGATGACACATCGCTCGTAAACTTCTCTCTCTACTTAATTCACGTGACATCCTCCACCTCCAAGTTCCTGATCGAGAGCGTGACGCGTTTTCGTTGCACATTTTGTTATACATTTTTTGCCCGAGCACCACAGGTAAAACATATTCTATGTTAAAAGAAGATCTCGCGCGGAGAGAAGAAACGTCAAAAGAAGGATATAAACAAGAGGGGAAATATTCGTCACTGGGCGAGGGAGCCACTTAACATTCCTCGATGTCGCGGTTAGCGTCGGAATTCCCGTGAATCGTCAAGTCGTTTCACGTAGAACTCGATTTATTTCTCTCATATAATCGAGCCGCGTCGAGCCGAGCCGGCTGCTGCCAGCATGTAAAAGTGCAACGATGGGGAAAGAAGAAAGGAAGGAAGGAAGAAAGGAAGGAAGGAAGGGACAGCGAAGGCAAAGGACGAACACACAGGTGGAAGGGAAAACAAAGTGGAAAAGGTAGAAAGCGAGTTGGCTGAGATTGGATCGAGAGTGCGTCCCCGATGCGTACGTGTTGGTTCACTCTTTATGAAAGGCGAGTAGCTAAACCGCTTTCGATTTGTAATCCGGACAGAGACGCATTCGTTCGTAGATTTACAGGCGAACTTCTGCAAGTAAGAGGAGAAGATACGGCGCGGCGAGAGAGAGAGAGAGAGAGAGAGAGAGGAGAAGGAGGGTGAAAAGTCAGAAATAAAAAGGTGGAACGTAGCTGAGAGGGAAGAAGCGTGGATCAGCAACAGAAAGAACGATCGCCGCTGGTATTTCGATTCAAAGGAGCAATAACGCTCGAATCCGATTTGCGCTCGCTGTCTCCGCCTCTAACTAGCTCTACCTTTATCGCGTAAAATATTTCATCTGCTCGTGCAGTAGTAAGAAACAGGGCAAGTCGGACAGTGATGGCCCACTTTTGTCCTTTTCTTCTCTTTTTAAGGATTATTACATCTTAAATATAATCGACATCTAAAGGTATACATTTTTATTTATATCTATGACGTTAATAATATTTAATTGCATTTAATTGCATAACTTCTCCGAAACTATTCGTCATTTAAAAAATGTCTCAAATGCATCTTTCTCTGTCGTGAGAGGGCAGTAATTTTTACTTAGTTTGTTTCTAGTTAGACGCGTGTAGGAGGCATGGAAAGTGGTATAATTATGTAACTTTTTTTACGTCAGTCGATGCAGCAGGTCACTTTCTGTAAAAACGTATTAACCTAGAGACAAACTAAATGTAACAAATTACAATCATTATATATATATATATATATATATATATATATATATGTATGTATGTATGTATGTATGTATGTATGTATGTATGTATGTGTATATATATATATATACATACATACATACATACATACATACACAGATATACAGGATATTTCGTAACTGGTGGTAAAACCGAGCACATCCGAATGATTCTACGTAAAAAGACGAGTCAGAATTTGTTCGTTAAGGACTTAGTTTTCGAGAAAATCGAGTTTGAAAATTCAACTGCCTCCACGACATTCAATTTTTCTAAATATTCGGTTGGCATGATTCTCTAGAAAAATATTTATTAATTATTAATTATTACACGTAGTTTCGTGATATTTCATTATATATGATATAGCGTATATGTGTGCAAGTGTAACCAAATACATTTAAACACACTTTATTCCGAAAAAAATCATTATTTTATTAATAAATTATAGTTTGAACAATAAGCAGAAAATTTTTGAGACTATTCAATTATATACACGATTATCTTATTTTTCAAATGAAAATAAAAAGAACGGTTAACGTGGCTTGTAATCAAGACACAAAGTACCACTGAAAAAAAAAAAAGCTGAAAATTAACGTTTGATATAATGAGATCGAGACATCTCACCTATATTTCCATGTAGACGGATACTTGTACGTGTATGCGCGGAGAATTTCGCGACAACGGAGATTCAATAAATGGAGAAAATATAAAGATTTCGGCACGACGTTCAGCAGGTGAAATAAATCTCTGTCGCTGGGCTGTAATCGTTTATTTCTGCTGGCGAATATATGAATTTACACGGACATTCACCAGTACAACAGTATTACTTAAATTTATGGTCAACCTTATTATTCAAACGAGCGAACGCTGTTTTTTTTCTTTTTTTTTTTCTTTCTCTTCAAATCTTGGAATTAATGGTAGTGAGTCATTTGTCCATCGAGAATCGAATATTAATCGGATATTTGTGCGAACGAAGTGGAAGATATTAATAAAACTTATTTTTGCACGTTCATTGGGAACATTAATTGACTCGTCTAACGAAATTGAATAGATTAACAAATCAATAAACATTGGATGGGTTTTGCTCTTGAGAAATCTTCAAAAGAGAAGGAGCATTCGTTTAACACGGTAAACATCGGAATTAAACTATACGTTCATGCTTTTGTCCACGACGATCATTCTTTCAGGATGGAAAAAAGAAAACTACAAAAAACTACAAAAAAAAAGAAAAATAAAAAAAAATAAAAGAACGCGATATAGTTGCATGATATTAAATCTTGATGGGACGATAGCGCACGTCAGTGACATAAAAGTTTTTTCAACGTACCACTATCACGGCCTGGTCCTTCTGTGAATTAAAATCTCAGACGTGAGTGAGCTTTCACGCTGGATAGTATGTGCACTCCACGCGTCAGAGATGCGCATCGCACCTAGACCAAGTGTCATCGACGCGTCGTGTTATATGTACGTCTGGTGCATTCAGTTGAAACTATATCGTAGTGCTGTTTGTTTTTTTTTCTTCTTTTTTCTTTCTTTTCATTTTTTTTTTTTTTACGGAATATTTTTTTTCTCTTTTCTTTTTTGCTCGAAGGAAACAATCGTCTCGACATTTTCCCTCCGGTTACGTTTCAACAATCGTTTCGCCCTCTCGATTGTCGAATCTTCTTCGTTCTTCTGCGAAGAAACGATTATTCCGATATATAACGTTCAAGTTCAAGGTCCTTCATTTTCATGAATTACAATCACAATGAGAGAGATTGGAAATTTTATATGATTGAAAATGAAGATCTGAGAAAACGAATGCGAAGTTGGCGTGCAATTGATAAGAATGCGAAGAAAAGATAAATTTACGTTTTCCAATGCAGGTTTAAACCGATTCTTTTGAGAAAATTCCGCTACAATTTCTCTTGTAATTGAATTTAATGCTTAAATTTCTCAATCCGATAAGATAGGATTTCGGAATTCACGTAAGGAACCTACGTGACATATTATTAGTCGAAAAACTCGATGCAACTCGATGCAAGCAGGCAAGAATCGCACTTCCTGATACCCGTGACGTGCTTTAAAAAAAAGCGCGCGACTTTCAAAACCTCGAACCTTTGCACGTGTGCCAATTTGACGAGCAAAGATAGGGACGATGAAAAAGGGGGGAGAAAATCATGAGAAATACAGCTAACCAGTCAGAAGATGGAGATGAAATGCATGAAATAGAAAAAATAGGGAGAGAGAGAGAGAGAGACAAAGAAAAAGACAGACAAAGAGATGAACGCGTTACGTGGAGTAAAACGGACGGCAGACAAACATTAATCAGAAAAGACAATGACGCTGCACACGTTCGCAAGGTGTATAATAAACATCTCGTTTAACGATTCTGTGCCACGTTTCTCCATTTTCTAGCATGCACGCCGTTTTGTTTCGAAATGCAACAAAGCGACGCGACCGGCTCGTATTTCAATAACGTCTGGGAACGAGACGATATTGAAACGATGATTAATTAGGCGATCTTGTTGTGCAGAATGTTCATTTCATCGATAATTGAAAGATTAATTTCGATTTTGAAATTGAAGAAAGATGACGAAATTTGATTATTATAATTAATATAACGCATGAATATAAACGAATCAGTGAATCTGTCGTTAGAAATAATTTGCAAATAGTTTAATCGTTATAAATATAATTATCTATGACATTATCTATATTGTCTATATTATTTATATCGTACAGACTGTTTTATGGACCAAGGATTGTCGATCGACGAAGAATGTGCTTGAGCTTTTGAAAGCTTCACTTTCGACGCAAGAATCTCGAAAGTTCACCGCTCAAAAGGATTCTCGGGACAATGAAGTAACGCGGAGTTGATAAATGTGGCGTAGAACATCAACACAGGTTCAAATGTAAAAATAAGAGTGAAAGTGTTTTCACATGGTAAACTGAACACGAAACAGCTTTTACGTAATCTTGCGCAAGCAACGCGAAAGCTATCAGTAATGAAAATTCGTAGCGGCGCGCGGGGAGCAATAATTAGCACCAGCAGAGGTTGCAACTTTGAAATTAAGTGTCGTAAATTTTAATGAACTCGGTTTCGCCTGGCTCAACTCACACACGCACGTGACTCGTCGCGCGTCTGCGTTTGCGCCGGTATCTCGAAAAGATTGCTCCTCGAGACGTGGAAGCAGACGTGCCACGTTGAATCTGCCCCGTGTCTCGCTATTTCCCCGCCTTGTTTCTCCCTAGCTTGTCGAACATCTGCGAACATCATACTTCGCGATACTTCAATTTATTTCGCTTTCTTTCGTCTATTTTCTAAACGGTAACGCGATTCATTTCGGGTGTTGATTGATTTTATTACAAAATAAATCAGTAACGAATCGGCACATGAATAGTAATAGAATAGAAAGTCAAAATAAATCGGTAATAAATCGGTATTGCAAATATCATCGACTACTACTTGACTCGAGTCGTTTGCAAATCGTTCGTCGATTGCGTCGAAGAATCGGAACAATTTTTCCCTCTAAATATATTCTCACGACTATAGATACGACTTTCGTACATTTCCGTGCCACTATTTCACCTCCTCGATTTCGCCGGTCGGTAATCAAATTTTTTTATCTATCATTCAACTCCGGTTTACCAAGTACTTGCGCCGCGGCATCGTTAATATTCGATCGAGCGCGCATGATCAAGCAGCACCGCGCACTCAATTATCTTCACGGTAACTTCATTACCGATTCTGTTACACGCTTATAAAACGCACGCTTTAATAGTGTATGATTCGCGCTCGGATCGTTCGTGCCGTTCGATCGAGGCCGATCTATTAATCAAAGTTGGCGTAATTAAATTTCATTGGGACGTTTTTCGAGAGGTTTGCCAGAACGCGTTTCTGGCGGATAAAATCGACCAGTTTCCATAGCCTTTAAGAGAAGCATCGCGCCGATAATTATGGCCTCGAAAGTCATGGATTATTGCACATTTAGCAAGCGCAGGCTACTTCAGGCTATTGACGCGTCGTAAACTCGAGGCCTTGTCGCGACAATTAACGAGCCTATTAGTCACGTGGGCACCTGGGCACCAATCGACTTCTGCGGTGAAGAACACGTATTGTAGATCATTTCGATCGATAAGAAAGACGAGTACCTTCGTAGGAAGTTACACTACTTCATTTTTTCGAGACTTTATTGATTGAAATTATTATTATTAATTGAATCAAAGTATCAAACTTTAATGTTCGAATAGAAGGTGCTGTCTGATTATACGTGTCTAATTCTACTGTCGATAGAATTGCTCTTACGAAAGATTAAAAAATTGAACTTCCGCTCGGTAAAACGTGCGTTCAAATTTCATAACGATGAACACGAATCGCGCCTTCGGTTTGCGAGTGGATTTTTATTTCACTTTTGTTTCATTTTCCTTCGTATTACGGGCGTTTAGAATCGAAATCCTCGAAATTCTCGATCCACGTGTAACGAGACACGATACAGCAAACTATTCAGGTTCATTTCTCGAGAAAGCTAATTGCAAAGAAGTGCGGATTTTCAAAATATCAAGCAGGTGTCCAACGTAAATAGTCGATCGATCACACGATCAAACGATCTCACCGTGTTCTTTGATCTCTCTCGTTGTCCCGCCGTTTGTTTCAGGGGAAACACGATCGAATATGCAGAAACGAAGAAACCACGGGAAACGATTTGCGTCGCGACGAATATGCCTCGCGGCGAGAAACTCCTCGTGCCGTTCCGATCGATCGATTATCAGCCGGTGTGTGTATGTACAAGCGCGCGTTTAATCACCGAACCGATTTATGAGTCGCGGTCATGCGAGGATCCGGGATAAAACGATAGGAAACGCGCGTGTTCCGCGCGAGTATATCTCAGCAAGCGTACGCTTCGTTTTTCAATGAGGTTTCAAACCGGACTCGACCACGTCGCTCGATTTTAATTTGCCTGCCGATTCGACTCGTCGATCCCCCCCCCCCGCGTTTTAACCTCGTGTCAACGAACAACGATTTCTTCGTTTCCATCAATTACCGATTCGGGTGCCTTCACATTTGCCTTCGCGAGGAAATACACTTCGTTGTCGTTGCATTCGATCCTAAACGAAAAGTAAATCTGCAACGTTCGTGAACGTTCGAGATCATCTGCAACTTTTTTTCCCCCGATTGATTTGGATTTTAAAAATCGAGCTTTTTATCGAGACAACGAGAGGGCGTTTCAAAGATTCGTTCAATATTTGTTTCGTCATTGCCATTATCATTTATCTAGATCGTAGAATTTTACGGAACTTCGAGAAATCAAAGTGTTTGGAACAATGCGATCAATTATTGTTTGATCCTTAATGGAAGTTAATATTTGACTTCTTCCGCATTCTGCACCGTAAAATATTCCGCGGGTAACTCTCGAGCTATTCACCGTGCTTAATCAAACATCTATTATGTGCATAATTACAAGGCTTTGGCAAACCTTCAATTTTGGCAAATCTTCTATGTTAAAACCTGCTACAATTGAAAAATAAAAACATCTAGAACATTTCCACTTTGAAACTGAAGTATTTATGTTTCTTGACATTCTTCCAATAATTATTTAGTCTTCCTTGGAATTAACTCTTTCGCTACGATAGTTTGCTCTGCCAGAGTGCTACCACTGAACGAGATCCCACGTCAAAAGTGATACACATTGATCGAATCATTTTCACCGTTTTGAATTTCCCAGTACCATTTTTCTTTTTTTTTTCATTTTGAATAAATCCTCTAGTTTGCTGATTTGCCTACCAAGCAAGTGGAGAGATCGATGCAATGGTGGGGGTAGCGCTAGCGATCAGGAAAGTGGGGGAAAGGCACTTACACAATTCGCCAGTTAGCCACTTACACAATTTCTAGCACGCACGTGTTTACGACATGTCAAACCTATGATGCGGAAGACTTCGTTACATTTGAAACTGATCAAATTTACGGGGCGTCTGGAGTTTGGAGTTTTCTAAGTAAGTGCTCAAATTTAGGTTTAGAAATTCCATGTCACAAGTGTTACGTATATCATTGGCCTTCACACGTAGATTAAGAAAGACTTTCTATTCCAATAATTTCTTATCGTATAAATATCCCACTGTCGAATAGAAAGAAATAAAGAAAGCTCGTCTCGATGGTTAAAGTGTATTTTTAATACGTGATTATTCAAAAAAAAAAAAAAAATAAAAGAAAAAAATGCGTCGATAGATGGCGTATATATCCGGCACCTCGTAGCGAAAGAGTTAAACGTGAAACATCGTTAGCTTGTAACGCACTATTCGGCGTGTGCCGAATTCTTTCGTCGTCCATTGTACACCAGCCGCGGGGTGGGAGAGGGCGAAACGACGAAAGCGCTCAGAACAAACACAGCCTGGCTAATAGCCGCGCTTCCCGTGTATGCTCTTTTCAAATGTCCACTCTCAAAATTATCCGCGAACAAAGGTCCCCCCTGCCCACCCCTTAGGAAAATAGTGGAAAGAGACGCGGGAGAGTCTCTATCTCCCATTTCGGCGAGCATCCGAGTCGCCGCGGACTCTGTGTTTGAACACGTCGTTGACCCGTTACAAACCACTCTCGCGCGGAGACCGCGCAATAAACAAAACTGCAAACGAGACTCTCGACTCGGCCCTTTTTTTCTCCTCGCGACGCTTCCTCGCGCTCTGCTCGCGAACGGGAGCGGCACGAGCGAGCGAAAAGGAGAGCTCGCGGAAGAGACACGCTGTGTATATCGAGGATACGCGTACGCCCACACACGCGCTTGTTGCCTCGCGTCTTTCGTGTCACCGTGTAAATTAGTACATTCCGAGCATCATCGTCACAATCAGTTTGAACGAGGCTGCACGATGAGACGATATCACTGCGGATGGGACGTTCGACGCGCGTCGAATTTCCTTCACGGGAATTTGCTCGCGGGCTAGGATTTTTGCTGCGGTGACGAGCGATCAGCGGAATATCGCCGATAGTTTTATTGAAGAATTTTCTCTTTGGAAGTGGCAAGAACTTGGCGATGGAATATCGGAGGTATCTTGTGCTGACTTCGATAAATTTTTCTTTTTGGATTTCTAGGACCTTCGGGGAGAAGAGGGGGTGGGGAGAGGACGCGGAGAGGGAAATAGAATTTTCGTCAGAAGCGCGTTTGAGGTGTCGCTGATATTTCTACTGAACGATTTTCGTTTCGGAAATGACGGAAGAATTTAGAAGGAAAATATCGAAGTATCTTGCGCCGTCATCGATAAATATTTCTTTTCCTTTCCTTTTTCTCTTTCCGGATCACTAAACTTATTTCGGGAAACGATTTTCGTTTCGCAATATCAAAGTATCTTGCATCAATAAATTCTTTTCTTTTTCCAAGACTTTTTTGAGGTAATAGAATTTTGTCACGAACATGATTGAAATATCGCTGGTATTTCTACTGAATGATTTCCGTTCAGGAAGTGGCGAAAATTTTTGAACAAGTATCGAAGTATCTCGCGTTGATTTCAATAAATGCTTTTTCTTTTTTTATTTCTAGGACTCTTCGAGGAACAGAATTTTGTCAGAGACAATAGAATAATTTGACGTGTTTGAAATATCACTGATACTTCTACCGAACGATTTTTGTTTAGAAAATGGCAAGAATTTACAAGAAATATCGAAGTATCTTGTACTGATTTCAATAAATATTTTTTTTTTTCTTTTGGATTTCTAGAACGTTTTGGGGAAATGGAATTTTGTCAGAAGCGTTTGAAATATCGCTGATATTTCTACTGAACGACTTTCGAAATGGTAAGAATTTAGAAGAAATATCGAAGCATCTTGTATCGATTTCAATAAATATCTTTTTTTTTTTAAATTTCTTTTCGAGAAGATAGAATTTTGTATCTGACGCGCTTGAAATATCGCTGATATTTTTATTGAAAGATTTTCTCCTGAGAAATAGTAAGAATTTAGTGTCTTACAGTGAATTCGATCAACTTTCTTCCGAATCTCTACGATTTTTTCCTGAAATAGAACTTTATCTGACCTGTTTCAGATATCATTGATATTTCCACTGAAAAAAATATTTCTCTACTTAAGAGTGAAAATATCTATATTATATATCTATAATATCTATATTATATATCGTTAAATCAAGTTATACTTCAAATTGATATAAATTGAAATATATATATATATATATATAATGTAATAAATGAAAAAAAAATATAAATATAATATAAATTTAAATCATCTTTCTCAAATACTTCAAATATTAAGAAACTCAAGGAAACGCGTCATTTTCATTTCTAAAGATATTAAATTTAGTTTAGCGCAGATAATTAATATGCGTTTGAAGCACACGAGCTTCATCGAACCTCTAATTAACAATATACTAATGATGTGCTATCTGTTACTCCAATCACGTACTTCTGATCAATTTTAATTAACAGATTCTTTTGTCAGGAAATCGTATGGACCGTGAAAACGAACATGTGCTGTGTACATTATACAACATCGTATAATGAAGTGTCAATAACTTTGTTTGATGCTACCTGGAATCAATACATGGAAACAAAATAGAAAAAGTGAAACATACATATGGAGAGAGAATAATTTGTGTCCTGGTTTCATTACGAAAAAAATATTTTTTTAAGACAAATAATTTCGTAGGAAGAATGTTTCATTGATAAATATGATCGTATATTTTATTTGTAATACTATAATAAGTATTTCTTTTGTTATCGTGTTCTAGTTTTCGCGTTATTCTGATAATCAAATGATTCAAACTAAATTTGTTTTCTATCTTTAGTACGATAACTTTCACAGAGAATTGAGACTGAAATATTTTTCTTTTCATATCAATCGTTTTCGAATATAAATATCTTGGTACTTTCTTACAGAAGATTAAAATTAAATTCGTTCTGACAAAATTTCTTCCGAAGTATTAAAAAAATCCAAAATCATCTTATCTTCAATCACGATGAAAAGCAACATTAACCTAGAACTAGAATTACCAAAATAGTCAAAATGATTTATAATTTTTGTAAATGTAGAAATAATTGCAAACCACCTAATTGCAAGCGTAGATTCCGGAGATGACGATATATCCGCTTGAATGATTTTTCGTGAGATATACCTATAAATTCATTCTTTCTATAAATTTCTTTCAAAATATTAAAAAAATTAAAAACAATCATATTTCAATTTCGATAAAAAGAAGCAACGCTAACTCTTTTAACAGTTGATCAAAATGAGCAACTTACAAATTTTTATCGAGATTTCTGGAGATTTAAAAGATTTTCCACAAAAGAATATATCAAACAAAATCTCGTGCATTATAAAGTTTCTCTTCTAAATTTTCTCCACCTCGATCACTCTGATTAAAAATTTTCCGCTTTAATTGTCGGTTTTATAGCGGTAGCTGTCAAATACAAGCTGCGTGTTGCCAAAAGTTACGAAAGTGCGTAGCAAATTTTCGTTACAGTTACGCAGTTATGCGTTACGGATCGCTAAACAAGACAACAGCCATACTGTGCACCGTTATTTTTCAACAACTTCATTTCGTTGCGCGCCTCTGCACGCGAGGCGGTGCCTCTGCTTCCTTCCGCCTTTCCTCTGTTTCTTTGTCTTTCAGCCGAAAACAAGAAATGTATGCTAAACTTATGCGGGTCCGCCGATAAATTTGCATAGCAGATACTAGGTATTCGTAGCCGTGGAATAGAGCAAGCTGTGCGGTTACGATAACACGAGGCTACCGTGGCGGAGATATGTGCGATGTCTACATACGTAAACGTATGGTAACTCTTGCCTCCTCGATCGACATCGAGGTATATAGACTGACTTCTGTTTTGGCACCGGCGTTTTCTATCGTTTCGCCGATTTCGATTCACCGGGCGTTCAACGAGCCGCCCTTATCTGCGTTAACTTTACCACCGTGACGTGGTTTCGCTTCGCAGATCACTTGTAGAGTGTCGAGCAAACGTTCCGCCGCGCGACGGTGGAAAACTGTAATTACGAAACCTGATTAATACAGTGATTAATTGTGCGAACAATGATAGTAACGAAAGATATTTCAATTTCTCTAAACTGAAAATCAATGTCGATGTTTTAAATGAAAGAAACGCGAAACAATTAAAAGAATTAAATTCACTCGATTTTTGGAAGGGTTGAAAGAGAAGTTTGTTCGTGGCTGTTATAGATAAATTCTACCATCTTCGATTTAATGGAAATATATGTAAAAAGCGATATTGACTTAGATTTTCTTTTTTTTATTGTACTCTATTTACTGCGAAGATAAAACTATTCCAAAGAACCATAGGTCGCAACCGAATAGTTCTCTTGAAAAATAGCAAAAAAGTTAACACTGCAGACACGTGCGTTCTAACAGCGACTTTACGATTCTGAATTCGTGGATAATTTTCGTATTCAGGTTTCAGTAACATTATTATAGTTGCAGCACCTGTAAAAGTCTAAATAATCAAATGATAAAACTAACTGTGTCAACATTATTCGAAATATAAATATTACATAATATAGATATCCACGCGTCTAAAACCATAAAGTCGCTGTTAGCGCGTCTCTAACTTTTTCGCCATTTTTCAACAGAACTACTAGGTTGCGTCCTATGTTTCCTTGAGAAATTTTTGCCTTCGTGATGAGTCGCAACCTAATAGTTCTCTTGAAAAATGGCAAAAAAGTTAACACTGCAGACGCGTGCGTTCTAACAGCGACTTTACGATTCTAGAACCGTGGATAATTTTCGTATTCAAGTTTCAGTAACATTTGATTTATCATAGTTGTAGCACCTGTAAAAATCTAAATAATCAAATGATAAAACTAACTGTCAACATTATTCGAAATATAAATATTACGTAATATAGATATCCACGCGTCTAAAACCATAAAGTCGCTGTTAGCGCGTCTCTAACTTTTTTGCCATTTTTCAAGAGAATTACTAGGTTGCGTAGGTATGTTTCCTTGAGAAATTTTTGCCTTTGTGATGAGTAGAATACAATGCAAAAAAAAAAAAAATGTTAACCTTGAACTTCAGTGTCAAGATCAATTTTGCAGGCAAACTTTTCCACTCGAGAAGAGAACGTTGCTTAAATGAAAACGCGTTACAATTCCGTTAATACGTGCAATTATATCTGTAATTAATGATCGCGAAGAACGTGCGCTCGAACGCAAAACGGGCTGGTTTTCAAATGAATTCTTTGTGAGACATCGAAGAAAAACGTGCGTGGGGAGAGGCGGCGTTCCGTCGAAAAATCGCTGGTAATTCGCTTACGTTCGAATTAGTTTGGCCGTTCAACAGCTATCGGAGTTAGTTAAGCGCGTGTAACGGCCGGATATTGGAAATTATATTTTAAGACCGCAACGATAGGTACTATTAATTTGAGCGGCAAACAGCCGTATTACATTACGATTAACATTCATTAGTTATCCCGTGCTTCACCTACCGACTAGAAAGTCGCGCGCGTTGTTCGCTATATATACACGATGATACCGATGGTGTTAATTTATATCAATTAATTTCAAGTATTGCCGTTTAATTATTAATTTAATTAACAACTTAAACGTAGACTCTCGCGCGCTCTATTAAACACACGACAACGTCAGCAAAGACAATTTATAAACATTTACATTTATTTATTCACAATTTATGTACATTTTGTTAATTTATGATTTAATAATAATGCAGCGACTGAAGATGGATTAGATTTAAGTTTGGATATTTTAATTATTGAATTTTTGGATAAAACATCTTCGACTATGTCTGGTCACATCATATAATATTAACATTCCAGAGACGCTCTTGATCAATTGAGAATTTTTATTTCTCTTTGAAAAATTTTTGCATTTCCGTCGTCATCGGCGAAGGGAAAATTGTTAGTAGTTTAAACTGATGTAATTTAGTAAAATCGAGTTACATGATGATCCACTTGGCCTCATTTCAAAAGCATAAATCCTCCTTGATAGTCTTGAATTTGTTCTCTTCAAAGATGATATTACATCGTGCATCGGGTCGGAAACTGAAGGTACCTTTTTCTCGAAAATTGCAAAAACTCAAATGTCTGTGGAAACATTGGAAAATCTTTTTCGTAATTAAATTTAGCACCATTTTGAAGGACGAAGTTTCTCTTTTACAATGAATCGTGCTGTACCTGATCTTTTTTTCAACACTTCGTTAAAAAATTTATAAAAAGACAAAAATTCTCCAAATTTCAGAGTTTCGTCGAAGTTATTCCGTTGAATCGAAGAAAACTCGTAGAATATATTTTAAGAGATCGTTACAAAGAGAAGATTTTAGTCTTCAAGATCCAGTTTGGTTTCGAATGGCAGGAACAAAATTTTTTATTGCTTTTCGGAGACGTTTGAATTTCTACAATTTTCGCGAAGAAAATCTTCATTTTTACTATATCATTCGCTACATGATGTTAAATCATCTGCAAAAAGAAACGAACTCACGCCTGTCAAAGCAGAAGCTTCACGCTTTAAAATGAGACTAAGGCCATTAAATTATCGACAATTTTTCATTGTCATTGGTACAGTTCTTCGCTTTTTACGAAATAATCTCAAATTCACATCGTCGTCAGTATATATTTTGTATAATTGTACATTATTGCAGTGCAGATTTCAATAAATCTGTCTCAGTATTTGCTATTCTACTTTTCTATTCTTGGAATTTTTGATTCTAAAAATCTGAAATCAAACTTAAATTAAATTGATGCAATCTATAAAATTAAATGTTCACAAACGATCACAATACATTATCTATTATTCCATATTAGAAGAAGAAAGATAAACTATTCCTCAAAAAAAAAAAAAAAGAAGCAGGTCGAACACCATCACTTCTCTCTCTATATATGTGTGTGTTTGTGTGTGTGTAAAGTTAACTATGTTTCTATTGTTAGAAGAAACTGGAGAGGAATGAAGATTTCAATGGAACAATGGCGCGGGTATCGTAGATATTGCGCACGGTCAGTTACCGAGGAAGTTCGATACCATTCGGAATATACGATAATGGCGGACGAAACAAGCACAACGAACATAAGCGGTCGGATTGGATAAGTGTACGAATTCACTGGGCCGTTCATGATTGTCACTAAGTTTTGTTCCTCTGGTTTGGTACGGTCACGGTGTAACAACGTTCGTGTTACCACGAACATCTCGTGCAGGCTGTTCATTCTCGGTTTGGTCCTTCTGCGGGGCCATTCGCAAGCAGCTTCTAAAATTGTTTTGCTCGAAAACGCGGCCACTCACGCGGAACATATTTGCGATTCGTGCGGCGCTCAAACGCGAACCAATCGGAAACATTTTGACACTGTTGGACTTCTCCCGTGTTAGAAAATTAATACGAGATATATTGTTTAATTTGTTTGTTCGAAATGAATAAATGTTCGAAAGGATAAAACGATGGAAACTTGAATTAATATGTATGCCCTTCCCCCGCTCAGAGATCTCAGGTCAAGTACTGTGTTCGCTTTTAGAGAGTAAAAAATGGCACGATAAATGTAAATTATAAATTACGCAGAATAAATATAATATTTACAATATGAAAGTATAAATTATATGCGCACATTGTACAATTTATATTGTATATAATCATATGATTTATATGCATTGTACGATAAATATAATACGTACAATGTAATTGAATACAATAAATATAAAACACATTTTATATAATAAAAACTGTTAATACATCAATATATTGTATTATTATTATATCATTATATATATTGTGTTGTTGTATCATTATAACATTGTATTTATATTTTATTATGAAATATACATACACGATAAGTATCGAATATTAAAAATAAAATTGTCCTAAAAACTTTTGAGCAGAAAATTTCAGCTTGAAATGCAATGGCTTATAAATAATTTTCTGAGAGATAAGTTCGAGGCGAGATGGGTGATAAAATTTCCAGTTGAAAGTTCTATTACGAATCACCGACAATAAACACAGAAATGAATCGTGTGTGTAGCAGGTGGCGAAAGAAATCGGAGGTTTAGTCCACCCTACTTCTGGCAGCTATAGAATTTCTAAGAACATAAGCCTTTCGCCTGAATCTTTCAGTTAACGATAAGCTTTCAGCTAAGAAAGAAATATTCCCGCTATTTTTCGCCCTTCGCTGTTTCTATTTTAGACCGAGAAGGCAAAACGAAAAACGATTAAGAGAAATGTTATGTTATTCAAATTTAGTTCCCCTCGAAACCGAGAATTATTAACTTCACGATGAAAGTTAAATAAAATATCGTCAAATTTCGCAGAATTCAATCTACGACGATATTTATTATAATTATATTTTAAATGAATCGTTGTGTATTTCACAAACTGCTTCAGAATTTCAAGAAAATTTGATCCGTAGCAATACTTAACATAGTTATAATTCACGACAAAAGTAAAAATTAAAAATTATATTTCACAACAAAAAATCAAATAAAACATTCTCAGCTTCACAGAAATTTCGCTTCAGAATTTAGAAAAAGAAAAATCTGAAAAAATCTGATCTGTATCAATACTGAACATATGGAATTATATTTTACGAAAGTTAAATAAGACATTGCGAATCTCGCTGCAAAGTTTCAAAAGGAAATTTGACCAGTGCCAATACTCAACATAATGGTGCGTTTCACAACAAAAAGAGAACACTCCAAACGTCAGAGAGATCACGCTGAGAAATTTGAAGATGAATTTCACCTGTGATAATATCCCGTACATACATACGTACAAACCGCTTTGCTTTTCCATTTCACGACTTTTTACAGCTCATTTTTACAGCGGTTGTAAAATATAGCAGCGGCGAGAGAGCCCGAGAGCGATTTTCAAAGGATGATTTATCACGGCTATATTCCAATTTCGTTGGACGGCTATCAAAAGGAAGGCTGGCGACACAATTGGAAGTAGGAGCGAGGCAATTCATTTTCCAAACGCGGAGAACGTCATTCGTCAACGCAAACATGTTCAATTTCTCCGGCTCGTTCCGGCCGTAGGAGGACGAAGATTGGCAACTGGCAATTCCCGCCCGATTTTCATCGTACGTTACAGCTACGAGGAATCGCCAATCGAGACGGAGAGAATCCAGTGGCCGATTCCGATTTCGCGATCAGCCGGGCCAAAGTCGATCGAAATGCCACTGCCAGCTGCATTGTGCTTTCGCGCTATCCAGGTACCACCTGTAATGATCTACCACGGATACCTGTCAATGATCTACCAACAACGTCACTATATATCTAATAACTTCAATAAATGTTCAAAGAATTGAAATTTTTATCATTTTTTTTTTTTTTGATTTATCAATAATTTTCCTGGAATTGAAGGAAGCCAATGAATGATTCTTGCAATAATTGAGAATACTGCTACTATGGATAATGAAAATGACCTACTATCATGTAAAATGATATCTTAATCGATGAGCTGGATAGTAAAATTCTTGTTAAATTCAATTATTAGAATATTAGAATGAATCCAATTGATGGTAAGAATGAGATAATAAAAAATTAATTTTGATCCATGGTATGTAGCTAATCATCTAAAAATTCTAATTCCTGTGGAAATTGCAAATACACACACACACACACACACACACACACACATATTGATGCAAAAGAAATTATATAATTATACTTGAACAAATAGTAGTGACTTTCATATCTTCTACGTCTCTTTCTCAAAGCGCAAAAAAAATGTATTTGAGGCATTTTTTAAATGACGAATAATTTCGGAGATCATTGCATTTATAGATTAAAGTGGGACACCCTGGGTGTCATTATGGAAGAAAATATTTTTCAATCGTATGTAAAATATTTATTTGATTTCATTAACTTATTAGTGAGAATCGATTCCGATCGAATCTGAAATTACCAGTTTAATTTTTAAATATTGCAGGCGGAATATACAAAATTACAAGTAACCAAAGAATTATCACGTTAAATTATTGTGAATTACGTAGTTCTCCAGTTGACGTTATCCAATAATTATCATTCCATAGAAATTTTCGAAATTAACAGAAAAAATCAGAACTAAAGCTTCCATTAAATTAAAACGAAATTTACTCGATTCATCGCTCGTCTATCTTACGGGATAGTTCTTCCCGGTAAGCTGCTCGATTATCTTTCGAAAGCCACTATTGCATCCTCCGCGATACGACACCGGCGCACGTAATCGGCAAAATTTCTCAATTTTTCGATGCAAAGAAGCGGGGGACAATTAGAAGAAATGAAAAAAATTTCGCACATATCTGTAACTTTGCAAGTTATGAAGACACACACATACACACACACACACACACACAGAGAGAGAGAGAGAGAGAGGAAAAAATAAACTGGTTTCCCAGCGGTGGCATCCTCATCAATCAACGACTCTGCCAAAGTTTTCTATCCTCTGGCACGAAAGAAGGGGCGCCAACGTCGGCTGAAAAAGGAAGAGGCAGAAGAGGGTTAGAAGCTGGTAGGTAATTTTCCAGGCAATCGTCGGAGCCGCCGTTGGTCGAGGCGCATCGGAGAGTGAAACAGTTCTTCAGTGTCACTCGGTTGATCCCCTCTAGAGTTCAAACAAGAACAGGAGATGAATCGAGGTGAAACGTGATATCTCTGTCGCCGACGAAGCAGAGATTATTCATGGTTATCGTTCGCGACATTGCAACAGTGATACGAGGAGGGGGGAGGGGAGGGGAGGGGAAAGGGCACCTAGGCAGGGGCCGACTATTTGGCATGACAAAGGGGTTGGCCGATCTCCGAAGACAGTCTGTGATATACGATATGATCGGCGGAGGCATCGTCATCGATAGACCGCGTATCCTTTTTCATTAGTCACTTTGCGCTGCGGCAGTTGCCTCCGGAAATTCCACGTGTGAATTTTGTCGAGGAAAGACTAGCTGTTGGATATTTTGTCTATCGATGGATTCGCGCACGATTTGGTTCCTCGACGTTTTTCTATGGTGATCGGTATGGAAAGATTTCTTTTAAAAAATACGAGAATACTAGGAATCGTCAGTACGAGAATACAAGGATTGTAATGAGATCGTAGTTTGTAATACGAAAATCTCCAAAAAGATTGCGATGATTTTTAACTGCGAAAGAATTTTTCATACTTCGTAATGAATTTAATTTGCGAAGGATTGAAAAAAGAATATTCTTCAATAACTTTACCCTGGATTGTATTTTTCGTCTATATTTGTACTGTGAATGTAGCATGATATTTGTGTCTATCGAATCACGGTGCTTTCAACTTGCATCAGGATGTAAAAGAATATTTTTTAAATAGGATGCATGGAAGGATGCATGGAAGGAATATTTTATAATAAGTTCACAGTTCGTTGTCAAATATTATGATGATTTTATGAAAGAATAAGAGACAAACTTTTCGTATGAAAGAATTTTTAAACGCGAAAACTTCTTCCTCGCACTTTATAACGATCTAAAATAAATTATTTTCTAACTTCAAAAAAATTGAAGAAAAAATACACTGCAACAGAATTTTCTTTTTAATTTTTCGTCCATCAGTTATATCTGTATTACGAATGTAGAAGATCTAGTTCGATATTATCTATCGATGGATTCGCTGATCTATCGTCTAGCTCGCTAGATTTTTAAATACAAAAATTGTAAATACAAAGAAGAAAGAAGTATTTTATAGTAAGCTCATTTGTTGTTGGACGATTGGTTGAGAGACAAACGCGAGAATCTCCTCGCACTTTGTGTATAAGCTCGCAATCTAAAATGAAGCTCATGAGAAACTTTAGAAGAAAAATTAGAAGAGGAAAGAAACTTTTTAAGTGCAACGATTTTTTATACATATTTCCTATACATTTTCCTGTCTGTATTAAAAAAATATCTTGTACGATAACAGAAAAATTTCTCGACAACAGCCAATGACATACATCCACGAATACGACAAAAACGTACGAAATACACAAATCATTAATTAAACTACATTTCATTTGCCATTAAAAATGGCAAAAAAGAAAAGATTCTAATTATACACGAAAATTTTATCGAATTACCTACCATTTACTTTATTACACTGTATCAGTTCCTAATTTCCCCGATAATTTTGGAATTGGAATTCATTCAAATTCGGTCGAATCTGAAATCTCTCCTGCTGAGTAAAGTCAAATCAGTGATGGCGGTGGCGGTGTAGGGATAGATAGAAGCAGAAAAGAGAGGGAAAGGTTTGTCGATTCGATTTCCACAACTCCGGGTCTCTGGAATCTCTTTCCCCTTTTAACCAGGACGATCAGCCAGGTTATATCCGAATCGTCGATGATGGTATTGGTAGCAGAAACTCAAGTCACTGATTCGTTTCGCCCACGCTGGCCGGCACAGCCAGAGGCGCGTTTGATTACCGCGGATTTAACGGCTGTGCCCTGAACACCGGGGGTTTAGATTACGTTTAGATGGCTCAGGACGCAATACTCTTCCCTCGAGCTGGCCGATTGCGTGGCAGGATATATCGGTGCCCGGCAATTTAGCCCTCGAATCTAGATTAGCGTCCACCAGGCGGGTACAGGTGGTTTCGCATTCTGACTGTTAATTCTTCGGACCAGCACGGCGGGGATATCTCTCTCTCTCTCTCTCTCTCTCTCTCTCTGTCTGTCTCTTTTGCGAGTCGGCCAGGTTCGAGGACCCTCCCCCCCCCCGCCCCTACGATCGATCGATCGATCTCGACACCAGGTTCGAGCCAACCCAACAGAGGGAAAAATTGACAACTCGCTAGATCAATTTGCCTTTTCGCCGCGTGAATTTACAGCCACCGGTCGCCATAATAGAATTTCCGCTTATTCCATTCGACGATTCCCGACTCTTTCAGCGACGATTCCCACTCCACCCCCTTGGAAAGGAGAGAGAGAGAGAGAGAAAGAGAGAAAGGGGGGAGCAGGCTCTTTTTTAATCTTTTAACTAGACCCTGACGATTCTTGAAAAGCGCAGAACTATATCTGATACGTGATACAATCGGATGAGAGGATATTTAGGGAATAAGCTCCTTTCGGACGCCATTGTCGGATCGACTTTAACTCTCTAGCTTTGTGCCCCGCGGAAGATTGGCCGCGCTTTGTTAAATATCGCCGTTTGAGATTCTTAACTTAATTTGATGAACGATCGCGTCTCTTTGAGCAAGCTTATTTAGCAAACGTGAGCTGCATGACACACACACACACACACACACACACACAAAAGTGCTTATATATATATAAGCACTTTTTCCATACGGTTGCTGAATGATCAGTTAGGTCTGACAATATTGACTCAATGCCAACACTGATTATGAGTCAGTAATCGTTCACTTACTCATAGTGTTCGTAAATTCCAATAGTTGGTCCTTTCCTCCCTCTCGTCGAATGAAAATGACCGAGAAGAGAAAAACACTCTTTCTTACATCAAGCAGACCTTGTAACATCATCCTTGACCACGGTTGCAACGTGGAGCAAATCCCCTTGGAATTTTGAGAAATGTCGTTTCATTGCGCGGAATCCAACACGGTGACAGGCAAACCAGAACGTAGAAGAAGATTATACTTTGCCAGACACTTTCGCGGAGATAAACGTTAAACGCTAGTCTCTTTTAAAACGTAGATCGATCGAGAATTTAAAGAGACGAGAAAAAAAAAAAGAAAGAAAAGATTGATCGCAAGAAGAACTCCCCCACTTATCATAAAGCTAAAGTTTTCACAGGACCGAAACGATTCATTTTTGTTCCGGTTTTATCTCCGGCTGAAAACAGAAGATCAATAACACCGCGGATGGGAGAAAAAAAAAATCTCATCCGGCCACGAAAATACACAGTTAGCGTATAACGATGGATGGCGTCGGCGTTACTTCCGGTGGTTTCGGCCCTCCACAACGAGGAGAACGCTGGAGAAGGCGAGAGAGAGGTGTGCGTGCGTGCCACTCGCTCTTTTCGCGTATTCAATCTTCGGAGTCAACGCGACGAGGCGAGTTTGCGGCGGGGCTTGCTCGCGATGGCAAAAGTCATGGAAGCTCGAGCAGTCCAGGATCAGAAAGGAATCGGACCCCGGGGGAGCCGGGGAGAAGATATTGATACGAGAGGGGGTGGAAGGTAGCGCGAGAAAGAGAGAGAGAGAGGCAAAGCGAAAAATCGCAGCATATTGCCGAATGCGAGATCAAGAGAGAACTGAATGTGTGTGTAGTATGTGTGTGTATGTGTGTGTGTGTGAGAGAGAGAGAGAGAGAGAGAGAAAGAGAGCGTCCTTATTTTTCTCCCCGCGTTCTCGACGTCTCCCGCTCAAGCGTTTCCTATTTGCTCTCGTAAAATATGGATCGTCGGCAGTCCTACACCTCCTTCCACCTTTTCACGCAAACTCCATTTCAGCTTTTTGCGCTTGGAAATCGCGGCGATATACGAACGCGGGATAGACAACACATACACACACTCTCTCTTCTCTCTCTTTCTTCTCGCTTTCAACCTTCTCGTTTTCTTTGTGGAGCCACGGTCACGTGTCTCCGCCGTTCTTCAGTCGGTAACCGGATCTACCCTGGCAACCAAGAGACTCCGTGTTTCCGATCAGCTGAAGAAAACTGTTCCATCCAAACCGATAAAGTCCCCTCTATTACGGAACTTTTGCCTTTTAGATCAGAACGGACTTGTCAGTCTTTTTTCTTTTTCTTTCGGGACAGCGCGTTTGTCGTTTTTCTTTTCTGCTGTGTAAAAGGGACGAATGATGTCGCTGTGTTGCGATAAACAACTCGAACGGAGCACGTTCTTCGGTAAATCATTTTCCGTTACTTTGTTAATTGAAGAAACAACTAAGAAACAAACTACGTTTCAAAGTCGTACGCTTTTTATCAGATTTTGATAAGACTCCGAGTTAACCTTCCTTGCAAATCGAATTCACTCTTTTGTAAGTTTACCTTGTGGACGACGACACAAAAAAGTGAAGCGATACAATTTGTTATTTCTACCACCATCAGTTGCCAACGATGAATTTCATTGAAGAAGTTTCTTCAGCGATTAAATTCTGCGCAGGGAATACTTTCGCTGATGTCGAATGAATATTCAGTGGATGTTAATGACTTTGTTGCAACTATAACTCCTACGTATTGTCGTAATTATTATATGAATACGTATATAAAACTATCCCGCGCAACGAGAGGCGAATCGTTATAAATAAGTATTATGTCAATGTCAATTAAAGTATTTTATTTTTTGTCTATAATTTTACCTTGGATTTAATTTTTATTACTGGTTTTATTAATTTTTGTTCATAGTTTGAGAAACTTGATTTGGAAAAGGGTGAATTTAAAGTACAAAATATGAAACCTATATATATATATATATATTCATTCACAATAGCAATTCATAATATTTAAAAAATGCAATAAATCAGGAGTAATATAATAATAATAATGATAATTTTTTTCCAATATTTTTATAGCGATAACTCGAAATTCACGTCTTAAGTGAACGACGTACTTATTTTTAATCTTTTTCGTCAATTCTAAATTTCCTTTTTTTTTATAATTATTTAATCGACACGGATATTCATATTGTGCTTTCTATATCTGTATAATTCTATTTATTTCAATACTTTTTGACACGTGTTAAAGTGTTAAACTAGAATCTGATATATTTTTTGTGTAATAATTGACGTTTCCATTTTATCAGTTGGACATTTGAGTGCAAAGAAACAGAAATATTGAAATTCAATGATTTATTATTGCAATTCATCTATCGAGTGACAGAGTTGCATTTAAAACACTAGAAACCATTACATCCGTGAGAATTTTATAGAATTATAGTTGACACAGGAAAATGCAGAATTACAAGAAATGTGAGAAAATCGATGGAATTATCAATTAGTCAAACTAGAGAATCAATAATGAAAACTGACTGGAGAATTAAAACAATGAAACTTCTCGATGACGGCGCATATCAAGTAGCAAACATCTTCAAACACCTTTAAATTACTTTTAAATTTCGCTAATGCAATCGCGATGCAGTCGCAAGATGGTTCAACTTCGTTCCTATAAAATAAAATTCAAACACTTTCACAAGCCGGTCTAATATTTACAACATTAGACATTATCTTTTCGGCGAAGCAACACCGAAAAAGATCGAATTATTCCACGCTGCGATATCTGTTTCGCGTTATAACTCTATTCTCGTAGTAACCGCGGTGATAAATTGTCGACATTTAGAGATTCAATTCTGATTCGCGTGACAATGTAAATTGGGAGTTACGCAGTCAATGGCATCGAGCAATATACGCGAGGCCAACAAATTCTTGCCAACCTGTTTTGATCGCAGAATTGTATTTATCGATTAAACAGCAAACAGAGCTCGTCGCCCGAATTTGCACGGGGGGCCGGGGGGGACAGACGTAAAACTAATACAGCCGCGTCGATCAATTACGTATAATTAGCATTAATGCGTGCAGTTACTAGGAAATAAATTCATCGTTAATAATAAATCGCCAATTAATAACCTATGATCGCGGCCCGATGAAAACGATAAATGTTTTATTGACGGGCACAATGACGCGGCCGAGCTCGTTAACGATGTCTGTTGATTAATGCAAACTGTCAAATTTCCTATGAAAATTCCACCAGTTAACAGATCTCGCTGACATTTCGTTTTCGGCGATGTTCGTTCGCAGAAAGTTTCAAAAATTTGCGAGTAACTCGGACGCGGAGGTCTCTCTCGCGTCGAAATAAATTCGAAATAAATTCGAATTCTAAACTAACGCGTTTTGGACGAGAGAGAAATATTCTCGTAGAATTTTTCTAAGAAATAAAAACATCGCGATATTTCGTAACGCTCCATTTGAAGAATTACAGAGGAATGATATTTATCGGAAACAGAATATTCGTTTATTTAAGGTGATCGTTGTCCTTTTTTTTCGAGTTCTAACGTACATAAAATTACAGAGGATTTGCCACACTTTTTTTTTCAGAATGAATTTTCGGTAGAACAACGATCGGAGTTCAAAGCGAGAGGAGAGTCAAGAATAACAAAGTTTTCATCGAGAGCGTCGTTTTCTTTCTTCTTTCGTCTCTTTTTTCGAGAGAAAAGTCGGGGTAAATTGAAAAAAATGCGTCAAGTGGAATTTGGTTAATTCCTCTATTTGGCTGGACAGGAATGGGTAAGTCGAAAATGTAGAATAATATTTTCCGCGGATAATGGTGAACTATTTTTCACCAGCAGCCTCGCTTCGCGCTCTTTATTTCGCGGAACGAGCGGAGGAACCACGAGGAAAAACTCAGGTGTATCGACGTGCCCACCTGCGAAGAAATATCCTGTGACAGGATAGCGCAGCTCGTTAAATCGTGGAAAACTTTCTTTTACTCTCTTTTTCCCTCCTCATCTTCCCACCCCCCTCCCCGCCCCTGTCTTTGCTCTCGAACCAACCCATTTCACTCGCAACGGATCATTATTCCTCGCGTATTCCTGCATGCATGTACATAAATCCGCGCGTGTTATATGTATTCTTACACGAAAATTCAGTGGGAGGCACGAACGTTAGAATAAAGTGCAAGGGACAGGTAACGTATGCAGGACCGAAATATGTATTCTGAATGCTGGGAAATTTACGAGTGGGCGACACGAACGAAACGCTGCAAATTTTCGCGTATCATAAATTAATCTATAAAGTGATTTTTATATTTAAGAAAGATATATCCAGACTGTTCGTCGTTCGTTATACATTACCGAAATTTATATTCTCGCACGGGAATATAGGAAAATGACTTGATAAGGAGATAAGCAGAATTATATATAGTTATTTTTCCTTTTGCAAGTATCTCCTGTAGATATATATATATATATATATATATATATATATATATATCACATCCTCTTTTTATACTTATCGTAAAACTTAAGCTTGACGAATGCCTCTCAATAGTTCGAGCTGTTTATTTTCTCCTTTGAACAGGGCTGGGGATACTCTCTCGTCTAATCTCATCAAAGACAAAATTCGGGATCATTTCTGGCAATATTTGCATCGCTGGCGCAAAAACACGCGCGCACATGCTCGTTATGCACGCGTGCATAATGCTTTCTGAATTCCGATGTTAAGTAGCTTTTAAACTATTAACCGCCTGTATGTAAAGCTATACATATATCATTCAGAGGTTCAGCGTGTTTCAAGCGGTGTTGCTGCACAACAGCTTGAATGTAACGAGCTTGATGCTCCGATGCATCTCTTGCGAATTCTCGTCTCGTATAATGGGGACAATTTCAAGAATTCCAACCGTTTTTAGGCTCGCTCTCCTCCAAACAGCTTGTCGAATTTTTAACATTCAACGTCAGACACGCGCTGACGTTAATTTTTTAATATTATAACCGTAGGAAAGGAAAACACACACACATACAATCAAAGTGGTTTAAAACAAATACAAACATAAAGTTTATTAATTTAAGAATTAAGGAATACTGAAAAAGTATTAAACAGATGCTCTGACTTATTAGAAAAAGTATTAAAGATGCTCTTACTTTCGAAATCTTCTTCGCAGACTCACACACACGCGCATACTTTTTTACGTCTGAAGACTTGAGCGGCTAAGTCAAACAGTGGCAAAGCATGGCCTTCTTCGTCGCGACAATTGACCGCATAAGAAGAAATCCCGAGCAATGACAGGTTTCCGCGCACATCAACGAACGAAATTTTTCAATATCGTTGATGTAATTTTCGAACGTGAAGCGAGATTCAACGAAGCAGTGAACATCGTATTCTTTCCACGTGGCAATCCGGTATTTTCGAAGTTTGGGAAAAAGAAAGAAAGAAAAAAGAAAGAATATAGATACGAAGAATCAATAATAAATATAAAAAAGTGCTGATAAAGAAAGAGTTGACAGAAACAAAAAATAATTAATAGATACTCGTGTAATGAAAGTTCAAAAGGTAGTGCAATAAAATTCACATTAAAGGGAGAACATAAAACAGACACAGAAGATTCTCGGATCTTCCAGGAACTGCAAAATCCCTATAACCGAAGACTCTAGATGAGGTAATGATGGAAGTCAATTGGATTCTATGCGAGAATGCGGCGCTTCTGAATAAACAAATGTATAATTATACAATTGTATATTTTTTACACTCGCTAGTTGCACGTTTAAACGTAACAGAAACATTCGCTCGAACACGACGTATCGATGGACACGCAATCGAATAAAGAAGATACGCGCGTATCGCCGTATCTATCAAGAGAGCCATTGATATTCTCCTATTGATCGCGAATAAATTCAGCAATCAAGAGCCCGTTTCGCGGGCCGGCGGCTAAATCGACATTTTTAAATCAACGTTTCAAGTCAATATTATCGATACGCTGCGCAATCGATACGCGACCGAGGCGCTTTTCTTTTTAATTGTTTCCTCCTGTGTCGTGAATAAAATCTGAATGAATTATCCCTGCGAACACGGGGTAGCTGTGGTTTTCATCTCGTGTAACATCGCGAAGGAAAGCACGAGGAGGGCAAGGGGAGGAGGGGAAAATAAATCAGGGGAAGAGGGAGGAAAGTGCGTCTCGTCCGAGAAGATCGCTCTAGTAGAGTCATCGGTAAATCGATCTATAGTTCGCTACCCCTTTCGTTGAATCTGAAGATGAAAACGAGGACCGAATGACGACGAGTGTTGGAGAAAATCAACGTTCCTTTTTTGATAGAAGGACTTGATTGGCGAACCGTAGAAAGAAATTCTACTGTTCTTGAACATTTCATTGGAACGTTGAAACGTTACAAATTGCGGCTAATTTCTTAACGTCTTTGCTGTGGTGTCGCTTTTAAAAGTGTCGCTAGAACGACGCGATGGCGATCAACACAGATTATATGCAGCTGTTGTAAAATTGAATTACATTGCAAGGAAATGACACTGGTCTTCTTTTTTTGTTTTAAAATCAATAATTTTAATTTGTTTAACGTAATTAATATTAATAGCAAGAAATGATGTAAAAAGAACTAGTCAAGTTTAATCTTAAAATATTCGAAAGTGTCTGGAAGTTTACTTGAATATGTTTTATTCTCCAACGAAAAGTTGCCATTTCTTCGTGAGGTGCGTACTCGTGGAGTGGCCAAGAGGTTAAAGTTTGTCGAATAATTAAACTACAATTCATCTTTAAACGGCTCTTCGTTGTATTTTCCACCCAATTTTGTTAACAAATCACGCATCACAAGTTCCAAATGCTACATTTCTTTACCATTTTTACATTCCTCTGGCTCGTGATAGTACCCACGATGTTTCGTCAGCCCGTTCGATCGAGGAAGCAAAGTTTAAAACAACACCGCACTTTCGCGAACTATCAAACAGAAGCCCCGTGGTCCTCGTTCAAACGGACGAGGAAAAACTGTCTCCGATCTCGAAGCGGAAAAAGAATCCGCGAGAGACATCAACCGTGTCGCGAGCGAGAACTCATTACGAATTATAATTGTCAAACTGCTGCCTGGATAAATTGACGCACCGTCGGACACCGCAGGCACGAAAGATAGATAGATAGATAGATAGAGAGAGAGAGAGAGAGAGAGAGAGAGAGAAATGAAACAGCGGGGAAATGGAAAAATCCCGGAAAATCGGCAGTGGACGTAACAGTGGTATCGGACAAGTGAATTAGCGGAATAATAGTGGGAGAGGGGGGAGGCAGTATTGACAGAAAAGAATATTGTTAACATTTCAACCGGCGATAGATCTGAAGAGCGCAAGGGGATCGCCAGGGGAAGAAACCAGACCAGGGGAGAGAGAGAAAGAGAGAGAGAGAGATGGTCTCGACTGTATGGTTATTACCATCAATAATGGCAATTTGGTTTGCAAATGGCTCGAAACGCCGGGCAGAGCCGTTCCTACCTACAATTTCCCTCCATTTTGTGGCAGGAGAGCACTCGCCCCCCTCCCTAACCCCTCCCCTAACCCCCGTCCACCCTCCCCGCCCGTGCAGTTAGCCACATTGAAATGCCTTGAGTCAACATTTGCCTACGCTCCTGCAAATTGATTTTATTTAAATGCCAAGTATGAGAGCAGAAAGGCGCCTTCATCCCCCCTCTCTCCCTCCGATCCCCCCCCACCACCACGGCCAACTTAATTGCGTTATCGCGATTCCTTCGTGATAACGATCGATTTTCGAGTCATAAGAGGGAGAGAGAGAGAAAGAGAAAGAGCAGGTATTGGCGTGGAGAAAGGACACTCGGACTTGGTGGAACGAAGTGAAAGGCAAATGCATACTTGCGGCGTATGTGTTCCACGCTTGAACGACTTCGTTCGATTAATACACGACGTCTCTGCTCGACGTACGCTGCCGAGGCTTGCAGATTAACGATGAAATCATATATATAAATCGTTAGCCGGAGGAAAGATGGCTGAGACCGGCTGTCTGTGACAGTGAGTGTCGATTGATTTTTCGTTTCTGACGTGACTGTCAACGGCTACGAGGCAAAGACGAAGACCTGAAGACCGGAAGCTCACAGCTCGGTCACAGACTGACCGCGTGGCATCGTAGT
Source organism: Tetragonula carbonaria (assembly GCA_032399595.1). Classification (NCBI taxonomy): domain Eukaryota; kingdom Metazoa; phylum Arthropoda; class Insecta; order Hymenoptera; family Apidae; genus Tetragonula; species Tetragonula carbonaria. The sequence goes on along the minus strand of JAUCRC010000005.1, from coordinate 7,774,771 downwards.
TCTGATACACGTTTCAAACATCAAAAATCCAACGATCGCACCAACAGACATGACTAATCGTGACGGACATATTCAACGTTCGACGTTCGCAAATACGCTCTCTCGCTGGAATAAAATTCCCCCCACCCCCTCACCCATCCCCCGGGCTCTCTGCTTCCTCTGGTTTCGACTTCGCTCTCGCGGACCGTAAGAAAATTTCCATTTTACATGGCGACTCAGCTCGGCAGTCGTCTCCTTACGCTGGCCCACATTCCGATGATCTAATTTACCTGATCGTTTCACGGAAAGCCAGGCGCTCTGCTACTGTTTGCACTGCTGCTCGAAAGGTCGACGTCGTCGTCCCCGTCCTCGTCGTCGACGTTCTATCCGGTCGAATGGTTTTTTCGTGGGGAGGGAAGCGCGCGCACCAAAAAAGACTCAACCAACCGACCAGAGTGGAAAAAGTGGAAGAAGAGCGGGACCCTGGGGAAAGGGTGGCGAAGAGAAGTCGAAGAAGAAGAAGGAGGAAGATTATAGGTAGGTGTGGTATGGTTGTAGGTGGTTTCGCAGTGGTTTCAGCTTAACGAACCTCCGGAAGCAGACTCACCGCCGTCCCAATTTCTCGAAAGGTCTCGAAAGGATACTAGCTCGGCTTCAGGCTTAATAAGGTTAAGGGGTTACAGGAATCGAGAGCGAGCGAGAGGAAAAGAGATCGAGAGAGTGAGAGAGAGAGAGAGAGAGAGAGAGGGAAGGTGTAAGTGCAAGGCACCAGGCCCCGGAGTCGAGTTAATCTCACGTGTTAGGAATAAAGTTAGCGGCCGGGAGCCGTTTACTCGGTGCACAGGCACAACCGAGCCATTTTCACTAGGTATCCCGATCTCCACGGCCCTTGTAAGAGAGAGACCGGCACCACCAGCCGACGCTTTAACCGTCGGTTGCGACAGTTATTTGCCGCTTAACCATGCCGAAGACGCCGCAGAAACCTCGGATAAGAAACGCTGCGGCTGTACCCAAGGTTGATCCAACGACCATGAAACGATTAAAACGCTTCGACGATATCCGGGCGGGGGCTTACCGGGCTAACGACTTTCGTAGGCTTCGAAGCTACACACAGATAAGCTCCCGGTCGAGCGTAACCGTTCCGCGGAGAATAAATTAGAATGTATAAGAATGTGGAAGAAGTTTCGACGGAACGGGGCAACTTTCGCCTCTGCTCGGGCACGAGCGTTGTTTAGCAGTGGCGCGGTGATGGCAGCTTCGGGACTCTCTGCTTTTCCTTTTTCTTTTAACATAGAATATGTTTTACCAGTGTTCGGGCAAAAAATATAACAAAAAAATGTGCAACGAAAACGCGTCACGCTCTCGATCAGGAACTTGGAGGAGGGGGGGGGTATCACGTGATTAAGGAGAGAGATAAGTTTACGAGCGATGTGTCATCGGTTGTAGATGCTGTAAAGGAGTGAGGTGTTAAGATTGTCGAGACACAGATGATGGGCAAGCGAGATTGGATGAGGAAAATAAAAGTAGTTAATAAAATTATAGTTATCACCAACCAATTCTGTCTATAAAAAATTAACAGGAATAAAAATAAAGCAAACGTACATGAAAGGGTGTCAAGCTGTATTTCTTTACAGAAAATGAAGTCAGACATATTCTATGTGACAGGCTTTAAGGGCGTTAAAGCCGCTCTTTTTTTCTTCTTCTTCTTTCTTGTGGCAAGTTTCGTACAAAAAAATTGAGTTTGATGCAAAGAATTCTACCATTTTCGACCTTTCTTTTTTCTTCTTTAATTAATTTCTTCGGCGACACGTGGCCGAGTTTGACTTGCTTAGTGTTCAATGATGACACTATACGTCTATAATTTTTATTGTGCAGTGAACCGTACAAGGTCTTGTCTGATTCGCGTTATAATAAATTACACTTCGATATTACTTTCACTTAAGACGGGAAAAACTAGGAAACAACTTGATGGCGTGAAACTCTTCTTGATTATCGAAGATGGAGACAATTTATTTTTAATCAACGACGAAGGTAGCCTTGAATAACGGAGACCTGTTTTGTACGAACTGGTTTGTCCATTCTGGCTAATCGTTTCTACAAGGTTCAAGGTGGCTTGTTATAAAAAAAAAAGAAACATAGGTTCACGATCGTCTTGACATACGTGAATAGGTGAACAACAATATATGTTGCCTTGATTTGTGACGTTTTTGTGTTTGAATTATCAAAACAAAGTGAAGAACTATTTCATTGAATCCATCCACTACATTGAAATTTCCTTGCCATGCATTAGCTTCAATTTGTTGATTTCCCTACTAAGCTAGTGGTGAAAAAAATGCAGTGGTGAGGGTAGCGCTAACGATCAGGAAAGTAGGGGCAAGGGCCGCCAGTTAGCCACTGCTGGTCTAAATCATGACTCAACACTCACTTATTAACAAATTAATAAGATTTTAAGTTTTTGTTTGAAGTTTGTTATTTAGAAACTAAGATTAATTTCCTCGATTAATCGCGATGTTCCATGAAAAAATTGATTAAAATAAAACTAATCTTTTTCTTCGTACTATTTAGTTCCGATTTTCCAAGAAACTGCATTCTTAGTCAACAGTCGAAAAAAACAAGAGAAAAGTATAAAACTGCAAAAGTACAAATTTATCGAGGAGAAATTTTATTATTGCGTTTACTCACACGACTGATACTTGCACGTGAAACAGAATCAACCGTCGCGACTTACCTGTAACATAAAAATAATTTTACATTAGACACTTCAGTATAAATCACGTAAATTTTATTACGAATTAATGACACTAATAATAAATACAGAGGTTCAATTGCGAAACAAATTGAAAAACGGAACGGAGAAATTTCGTTGTTTCGAAACTCTCGGTTTCCAAGGGTGATGATAGGGGAAAAATCCTCGCGACGTTATTTTATATTTTTTCTTCTTTTTTTTTTTTTTTGGTCACTCTGTGAAATTTCTTCCTTGACGAAAAGTCGAAAAAAAAAACGTTGCCGCATCAAGTGCGCTTTGTTCGCGAAAAGGTTGTTCCGCTCGTGCCAAATTGCGAGAGAGCATTAACCTTTAACGACCAATAGTAATCGACAATCAACTTGTTGGAGCGAAAATGTTGTTCCGAATTCGCCTTTAATCAGTGCGATACAGCCAAGTCATTTAACGATCCAGCAACCGAGGAACTTACGTTTCAGAAACCGTTGCAATTACGAATTCCATTAGAGATTAGAGATTAGAATTTCGGGGGAATGCACTTCATTATTTATACTTCTGGCGAATCTGACAGGACAATCAAGTGTTGGAATATGTTGCTACTTTGCTCGCAGAGAAATGAAGATTAAATTTGATATGTGAATTAAAAAATGCGTCGCTCGATTGTAAGTAAAAACGAGATTGCGTTTGCAAAGTGTCGTTGACAATTTTTCTTTCTTTCTCTCTCTCTTTTTTTTTTCTTTTTTTTAGAAACAACGAAAAGATTCGGACGAACGTGGTTGAAACGAAATAACCAACATAATGAGAATACCGAAGTGAAACGAGAGCGACCGCGGACAGAGCGCCGCATCCGGTGATTTAGGCGAAGGCGTCGAAGCCTATGAAATTAAAAGGGGTAACACAGCCTCGATCCTCCAAAATCCTTTTGCTCGAAACACTCGAAACTTGGCGCTAGCGAAGTTGCCAGCCAGTCCCTTATGCCTCGGTAACTCCATCAAAAAGCTTTTAATCCATGGATAGTCGAGTGTGCCAAAAAAGCACGCGAGCAAGACCCGAACGCGTATCGAAAATTCTTGAATTCGCGTAAAAATTTTTTCATCGTTCACCTCTCGTCTCTCCCCCCCCCCTCCTCTCCGCCCCGTCGATCTTTCACACAGAATTCGAAGCGATCCAATGGCCTTTCCTTTTAATTGCGTCGCGTGAATTCTACCGAGAGGCTGAAACGGTAAATTTTCAGACATTTCGGGAAAATTGGACAAAAATTTCATCTTTTCTCCTACGTAATGCAAACGTTTGATTTCCCCCTTTTAAATTTGATCGAAATGTTCGTACGTACGTCTAATGTAACAACACGATTGTAAATAATACTTGCAAGTAATTCGATATATCATTGATTGAGAAAGAACTAAAATTTATCAAGAAACTATTATAATTCTATGATAAAATTTGGAAATTTGTTGGACCAAAATTCTGTATTCGCGACGTAAGGTACTCAGTCCGAATGGTTGAAAGCAGAGTATTTCTCATGAAACGATTGTTGCTTGTAACACAATGTTGGTATGGTAATCAATTTTCGTCGAAGATGTTTAACACTAGAACAATCAAAGTGGTAAAAACGATTAAATTTATAATTTTTTAGAGTAATTTTGTAGACTTAAAATGTTGCGTTTTTCTAGCGATTCGATTTCTGTAAAACATACGAACAAAAGTTCGTGTTCAATTATCGTAGTATAAACCCTTTCCTATTTCTTGCATTCTATCTCTTTGTCCTCGAAAACATTTTTTATATCATCTACCAGCGATTTATTTACGAAATAGCGAGTGAAGTATCATTTCAAATAAAATGGCACAGCATTGGAAATAATCATCCTGTTTAAATGGTATTCAGCTGATGAAATTTCGTTGATTATATTTTTCTAATGTGTGAACTTCGTTTAAAGCAATAATCATCAAGTACAGTACACAGAAGTTAATGTACATAATTGAAATCAGCTGAAAAATTTCCTTCGCCATTTTATAAACTTCCGGAACAAGCATTAAGAAGTTTTAGTTTATGCCGAATTATTCGATGATAATGATTGTCAATTGATGACACTATCCTCGAGAATTTCTTCTTTTGAAATTTTATTATTCCTCTTACGTCGTTACACGATATTCGTACCTACGTTCGTTATAATTATCAGCGATTGTAAAAAATTTTATAACTTCGGCCATTAGTTAAAATTTCACTCGGACAGCCGAGTGAAAAGGGCTAATCTCATTGACTCGATTTTTATACTTTAATTCTCGGCAGTTCGAGTTACGAACTGAAAAAATGTCCCCTTTCGTTTCGCGGACAAGCGCAGTTGTAGATAATCAAAGTGTGTTGGTGAATCCGAGAGGCATCGCATTATCACGAGGAGAAAGTATTCCTCGCATAGGGGAGATGTAATAAAGTCCCATAGGAAAACGCACCGTTTCCCATGTTAGAATGGCCCAATGTTAGAGAGAGGAGGAGAATGACTTCTCTTCTCTCTGCGCTATTGAATTATGGCACCTCCACGTCGTCGGCGCTATTACATCTCCCTTTTCTTCCTATATATCACCATTAAAAATACATGCTGCAGTCGTTTTCGATCTCCTGTTATCACCTCATTTCACGTGTGATATATAGCTGTTCCTCTTTCACGCCAACGATGACGCTGCGTTTTCTGAAAAATGAATTGACCTTCGCGTCACTTGTCGCAAAGCGTCACATTCTCGCTAAGTTCCTGGAAACTTCATCAGTTCAGTTCGGTTTCTCTCTTTTCGATCTTTGGATTGTACGAAATTAATTTTTCTGCAGTTCTGATACATTGCGGAAGATGCTTGTAACTTTCTTTATTTGAGAATCGAGAGCTTCTACGAGTGATTCACCAGATTAAATGATTTGCAATTTAAACTGCATGATTGTGTGATTTTCTAATTGTAAAATTCTAATTGTAAAACTGCAGTCTATGTATCAGGTCAGTCGCCTGACTCGTCGAAAAGCCCATTTGTCCATTTTCTTTACTTCTACGTGTGTGAAACGAAAGGGCGCGATGATTTATCCTTGTCTGAAACTCTATTTTCATTGCTGATTTCATTGAAACATTTCTACCAATTAAATTTAGTAAGTTTCAATACCAAAAATTGTAAATCACTATTAGAAATGCGGATCTTTCACGCGAAACCATATAATTCAGAACGTAGAATATCGGATATTAAAAAAGGCACTTTGAGTGTTTCATACATTTTTTTCACATTCGTACAGGATGATCAACTTGCACAACTGAAATGACTTTTATTATACGCGTCTAATGGAAAATTGTTTAATACAAAAGTAGTATGATTTCAAGGGAGGAGTAATTTCCATCTTTAAATCTTGTTTCATCACAAATTGGAAGTTTCTTTTATCATAAATCGCGTAATTTAAAATTTATTTCACGTATGCTGCGTGACTCACCCTGTATAATTCTGTAGCTTCTGTGTCTTCGAATGGACAAAAGTCCGCGATAATATATTTACAATTTTTTCGGAGACAAAACTTGCGAAACGGCAGACTTCGTCGAGTAAAAATTCTCGTCGTTATCATGCACGAAGGAATCTCTGCAATTCTTCGAGAGATATTCTAAACGTCGAAATCTCTCCGGGCGGAGAGGCCGCGAGCCGCGTCGTTATCAACGAGAGAAGATGGCCAAAACGATAGCTGTGGGGGTATCACATTCGAAAGCGTAGCTTGTTGAAATTCGCGCCACCTTAGGCTCGTACAGTTAGTCTTGGCGGCAGTTTTGAACGAGTTTAAATTAGTTTAGTTTAGTTGGCAACGAGTTTCGCCAACACCTCCGCGCCACGATTAATCCGGCGCACGCGGATTTATGGTTTTGGCCTGGCCGGTCATTTCTCTTCGTCAGCCGCCTACAAACACAGACCACATTCCCACATTTGACTGCGCGTGCTCGCCGCGTGTGAGTTCGCTCTCCATCCAAGTTTCATCCTCCCGCGACTATCGCCGCGTTAACTTTCTTAACACTTCCTAACGCGCGAAGTACAATATCGAAGGTGAGGTACACGCGAGGATAATTGAAAGATCGACGGGAAACAATGATAAATGAAGGACTCGAGGCGAGCGGATGTTAGCGAACGGAGACACGCGTAACGAGTGAAAGCGTAACAATTAAATGGGACTGCGAATCTAAACGGTTGGTGTAAGCAGAATTGTAATAATCTCTCGAAAATTGAAAGTTAAAATTAATCGAGAATATATTGTCAAAAATAATTAAGTGTTAATCAAGATTCGAGATTAATATGTTATTATAGATTCAAAATCGTCACGCGTCATTTGCGTAAGAATTTCCAATGGCGTACCTCCTTGGGAGGTACAAAAATAATATTGGGAAGCGAAAAATAACATCGGTAATAACGGGAAAAACACCAGAAAAGAGAGTTAGAATAAAAACTGAGAAACAAAGTTATAGAATTTTGATTTCGATGAAGGGAGACCAATGCTGTATTTATTTGCTTCGTTTCTTCTGTTATGTTAGGCCGCTATTATTATAAAAAAATTGAAATAAATTGTAAAATACAAAATGAACAATAAAAGCCTGCAAATATGATTATTCAGTTGTCTAAGAAAATTTAAAAAAAAGAAACAAACGTTTTTGAGGGATGGGCGGAAGTTTGTGAGATGAAGACTCATAAAGCCTAAAACATACGGGTATGGAAGAGAAAAAAAAAATTGGAAACCGCTGTAAAAATATTACAGATTCGAAATTGTCACGCAAGGAAATTTTCAATGGCCAGTTCTCCAGCGTATTCGAAGCTTTGCGAATAAAACAACGCCATTAATATTTGCAATTAATGCAGAGCTGTGATATTTATTTTTGTCTACAGGTGTTTAATTCGTTTTGACACTGTCTCCGATATCTAGAGAATAGCAAAACGAATTGGTCGCTGTTTCAGTTGGAAATACTCGTTCGGTGGATTTGAATATGAAACGCGGACTGCAAGAGATGCAACGAGTTGGCACGGTTTCGAGTATGCAAAAAGCCGGCACGAATAATTGAATTTCGTCGTCTTACTGTAACTACGTCGCAAATTAACTTCGTTTACGAGAAGGCGCTATTGCTGCCACGATGTAACGAACGAAACATTTTTATGCCAAGCATACACCTCGAATTTCGAACGTCGTTCTATCGTCTGGTCGTCTTAATAAAAACAGAAAAGTCTTCTTTAAGATGGTTCATTGTTATTTTTCTAACATTGAGAATGATTATTTCCCGATTGAGTCTTTATTTCCTGTTGACAAACGTCACGCCACGACACATCGGAATAATATTCGTACATCTGGCAACAGGCGCAGAAAAACAAAAGAACATTCGAGATTCGAGACTATAATGACAGATAAAGTTGGCAGGCAGACGATCTTTTTTTAATATGAATCTGCGTGCTTGACAGCAGATCTAATCCGTCATTGCGAAGTTTGTCTAGACAAAGCAAATGCAAAGCGCCCGGGGCATCATCGACGACGAACATCTTGCTTTGTCCCTGGAAATCTACGATTTCGTTACTTTGACTGTCACGTTTCGCGCGAAATATCGCCATGAAATATTCACGACGAGTGAATGGAAATTCTTCGCTGAATTCTGGAGGAAAAATATAACATTTAACGTTTACAATCCCACAAAGTTTCACGTTTCAATCGCGAGACTACGAACGATGTTGTTGAACTTCTTACCCTGTTCTATCCTCATTTAAAGTTAGCAAATGAAATTGAAAATACTATTAAAGAATGTGAAAGTTGTTTTTAGTAAACTATGGATTTTTATGCACTTATAGAAACGATATATTGAAAATCTGACTAGAAGAATGAAAAGTTAATAAACGGCGAATTTATAGGAAATTTAAGAGTGCAAGAATCTGTAGAATATACCAGAGACAGACAGTTTCATGAAATATTCAAAGTGTAGTGGTCGTCACAAAATTTAATAATAGAAGTTTTTACTTAAATTATACACATGATTAATGCTTAGAAAAAGGAAAAAATTAGTCCACCAGTGTATCGTCAATAGATGTTTCATAATTTACAAAATTGCTGTTTATATCTTTGTATTTTCAAATTTTCATTTGTCAATTACATCGTTATTTTAGTTCGAGATTTTTGTTCGTTTATTTGCATTTTTATTTGTTTAATTGCGTTACTGTCAGTATTTCAAAGTTTGAACTACTAGAATCTATTAAATATGTACTTATTAAATGTTAACCTTTGCAGTCTCAAATTTTCACTTGTCAATTACGTTATTATCGGTGTTATAAAAGTTTGAACTTACTAAAGTGCTTACGATTGCCCTGACGTTTTCGTACCTTTGTATTTTCAAATCTTTCATTTGTTAATTACACCGCCTGTCAGCGTTTTAAAGTTCCACTAGAACCACTAGAAAAACTGATTACTGATCACGACTTCAGTTCAGAAGTAAAACTCTCCCTTGAAACTTAAACTCGTACCAATTTATGGCACCAATAGCGCGTTTCGCGTACAAAAGAGAGGCCCTCTCGTCAAGCAACCAGCATTAAATCACACGACGCGTTAAAGTATTTTCCCCAATTCTATCCCTTCAGTCAAGCTTTTAATGATCCTTCAGTCGTCACGCGTAAAAATCATGCAACCCTTTCTCAGGCTCGCTCTCCCCCTCCCCTCTCCTTCTTTCTTTGTCGTGTCTTCCTTTCTCATTAAGAGCATCCATTACCCGCATCCCCTATTTCGTCAATTCAGACGAAATCAAATACGACACGCGGACAGACGGAAAGAGAGAGAGAGAGAGAGAGAGAGAGAGAGTGAGACGACAGAAAGGGGAAGGAAACGAAGGCGAACGAGGCCGCCGGAAAGGGACGAGAATACGAAATGCGTGTAGACGTGATTCCCCAGCCAAGGACAATTTGTTTCCATTATGCACGCGGGGTAAACGGCCACCCTGGCGTGGAGGAAGCAAATAATCTAGTTTGGCTTCTCCCTCGCCCTCGTGGCGAGAAGGAACAAAAAAAAAAAAATGTTTTTAATTGGAGGAAAAAACAACGTGTCTGAGAGAAGCGACCTTTCTCTCTCGGGGTGTTCGAGAAAGTGGGATTAGGAACAACGAACGAGGATGTTACAAAGTTTCGAGTCGTCCGTGAGTGTCGCTTGAGAGATTTGCCACAGGTTGTTTGCAATAGTGGCAAAATACGAAAAGGAACTGGACCCGATTAATTCTAATCTTAGTGCATTTTGTCAATTTGTGTCCAAGCAGTACACTGCAAAGAATTGCCACGAGAGCATCGTCGCGCAAATGAACTTGGTCAATTTTGAAACCTGTTTCAATACTCAGAGCACATTGTAATCGTAAGAGATTGTGTGAGTAATTTGGTAAGATAAAAAGAAAAAAGAAAAAAAAAGATTTGATTACTTGTTTCAGTGCAGTTTATCAATTTGTGCAGAGATTGTTGCATTATTGCGCGAATAAACGTTTAATTTTGAATCTTCTTTCAATACTCAACAGCACGCTCTGTGATCGTAAGAGATCGTTCGAGAACGAGTGAATACTTCAAGATGACCTTAAACTCTAACGAAAAGAAAGTAGTTTCAAAATGTACAACAATTTCCTGACACGTCTTCTCCTCTCGATCTTTTCACTTTGCAAAGACATGTTGCATACACAGTCGGGATACATCTTCGTCCAAGTCAATTACGAGGAGAACCGCAACTTCTCCTCGAATAATCCATCATCTGCCTCGCGCAATTGCAAAGCTAACGTTTCAACCGAGCCGTATCCAAAAGAGAAATAAACGAGATTTATCGGACAAGTTTCGCGCATTGTAAAATCCGGGCAATTTTCAACCAAGCGCCTCCGCTCGCTGCGCGCGATACTAACTCTGCGAAGCGAACAAATACACACACAGTTGCACCGCCATCGTGCGTGGAAACGGCAAATGTTCGTTTATAATCCCGTATAATGGAAACGTCTCGGCAGACTATAATTCGCAGTATTATCTAATGCGTACGCGAGCTGTACGTGGATTCGCGGCAGCGATCGTAAAAATAATTCTCACCTTCGAATAAAACGGGGAGAAAAAGAAAAAGGAAAAATAGAAACGGAGGAGAGTCGGAATAATTTTTCGCTTCAAAGAGCAGAACCTGCGCGTCAGACCTGGAAACGAAATTTATTTCCAATCATAATTTGCGAGCAAATTTTTGAAATAATATTCCTTTTGATATTTGGCAAATAATGGATTTCAATCAATGGTATGTAGCTCATTTAAGGGAACTCGAAGATATCCAAGTAATTGAGAAAATGATTAAGTGAAAAACTGATTACTTGAGAAAATAATGTTTATTTGATAGTTGAAACAAACGTCAATGAAGCCAAAATTTATTTTCTAAATCAAAGAAAAAATAATGATCAATGAAAATTGAAAGTTTATTTGTGCGTGTTATGATGGCAGAAATTTGTCTTACAATTAGTTAGTTGTCTTCTTCAAACATTCGGTCAGTTGCAAATGAGAACAGTCTTTTTACCGATGACAAAGGCAAGAAAGAAATATTATATTTTACAAATATTTGTTTTATTATATACATATTAAATATATATAGTCATAAGAGCATAAACTTCTTCTATCGTCATCAGAAAATCGAGCGATATCCATTTCAACTTTTGTTCGATAGATAAGCGTAGTAATACATAGCCGAAACAGTAAATACAAACATAAAAAAAAAACTAGTTCTTTCTATCAAAATCAAACGAACAAACATAGATCCTGGTAAACAGTAAATAACTTATTTCAAACATAGATCCTGGTAAACAGTAAATAACTTATTTCACGGGATAACAAATAAATCATTCAATTGGATGAAAAATAAATTAATCGAATTTCCATACGAAATACTATAATAACATAAATTCGTTATTTTGTAGATAGATTATTTCTGAGATAATTTTGAAAAGTTATTTAAAAATAATGTTTTATAAATAATTATTCGAAAACTTTCCAAAACAGCCCAGGTCCGATGCACACTGATACTTTCGTCCTTTCGTTTCAGCGAGATTGAGACGCGAAACGCGTTTCAATTAATCAGTGTTAATTAGTCAGCGTGTTTCACTCACATGGCAGAGAAGAGGCCACTCCCTTCGGTACAACTGGTTTACTCTTCGTCGGTCGGAGAAAATTTTAAACAGTTTCTCCCCCCCCTTCTCTTCCCACGTAACAGCAGCCAGCCTGGCTCTCACCTTTGTTCGGTTATCCAAGTTGAGAACTAAAATCCGAGTAAACTTTCCACACGCGCAAGCTGTGTTCCAGTTAACCTTCTCGCGTTCCTCCCCCTGATAACTTAATCATTTCGCGTGTACTCCTTGGTATTCGTTATCTGCGCCTAGCCCCGCGTGTGATATTCATTTAACGAGAAAAAAAACAAGTTCCCTCCCCCCTCCCTCTGCTGCGTGTGCAAGCTTCGAATTCATCAAATTTTCAAACTTCATTCCCCGCGAAACGAACCGGTCCGAGTCCAGTTCCCGAGGAACGTTCTGTACAAGCACAAAAGGAAAGGAACTGTGAATTTGGCAGTCGCGGAGAGGAAATTTTTTTTTATCTCCGAGAGAACACGCCAGGTCATATTTTTCTAAATCGACGAGAGAGGCACGTAGGAAAACTTGAAGGCATTGGAAGGTGTAATTTAAAAAAAAAAAAAAAAAAGAAAAAGACAATACTAGGCAGAGAGATCGTATAATTATTGATAACTTTCTCGACACTAGAACTATCGACGACCGAAGCATAAAATTTCACGAAGGCATTAAAGTGGAAAAAAAAAGAAAAATGGAAAAGCTTCATCGTAACTTGCACAAGCTTCCATCTATATATTTTGCAAAAAAAAAAAAAAAAGAAAATCATTTATTATCTCTAAAAATGCACTGTTTCGTATCTACCAAATTTTTTAACAAAAGTTATAAATTGATGGTTCCAGTGTTAACCAGTACTAATTAATATAAAATTGAACTGAGAAAAAAAGGAATAAAGAAAGAAGAAATAAACAACCCCAAGCTGTCAGGATTAAATGTCTGACTAAGAAATTCTCGAGATTACTGAAATTTTCTGACGCGTCAAATTTCAAAATACGCGGCGAATTTCGAAGTGAACGGCGATAATAATTAAAGAAAGGCCGAGTATATATATATATATATATATATATATATATATATATATATCGGGCCTATATGAATGATAGGTTCTCGGCTTGGCAGATTTCGATGGCTGGGCGCGCGCCACGTTCACCGATGAAAATTGATCACGTTTGTGGAATCGTTAGACGCGAGCGTGGCACGCGTGTACGCCGATGATGTAAGCGGATAATTAATCGATGTATTATTAATGCGATTTTGACAGAGAATCGGATGCGGCCCGCGTGTAAGTACGTTCGTTCGTACGTATCTTCGGGGCCAGCCTGCCTCCGTATAAGCTGCGATCCCTGAATATTTTATGAGTAACGCCATTACAGTCTCTTACGGACAATGTGTTAAGCTCAGAAACCACTAAATCTATGAAATTGCTGGCTGAGTCGCGATCGATAGAACCGTGTGGAAGGCTGACACTCGCGAGAAATACCCTCGGAAATCAATTACGTTCGAAAGAGATTGAGAAAGGGAGAAAGAAATTTTATCTGTCCATATATCAGGACTAGATTAAACTAAATCAATGTAAACTCGGCTCGTTGCTTTCCGTTACGATGGAAATTGCCGCCCATATTGAGATTTTAACATCTATCTATCGACGCGTTAGTTGCACGGCGATATTACGAGAACAACCGTTCGCTGACCAATATTTATACAGGAAAAGTCATATTTTTCGGCCCGCTAATATGGATGAACGTTTCGGGCGTTGTTTGCCGTGATAACACGCGTATTTCACGCGTACGTTGGAATCCGCTTACGAGCATTTATCCTGACCGTGAGGATTCTCACGCGTACGTTAAAGATACCTGCAACTGGCCCTGCGATGCATCTCTTCTTCAACTCGCGTTTCAAAGAAATTCTCTCCCAATCGAAACACGTTCCGCGAATAGTTTCCATCAGAGAATCGGCAAACGACGTTAAGTCGTCTGAATTCCAATCCACGTGTGTATCCAGCTAGTATCTAACGTTAGCAAGCGTTAGAAATTCACGTCGTCCTTCATCGAGATTTTTATTGAAAATTGCTGAACACGACGAAGTATATCTTCAGTATCCTCTTCGGTAGTAGTGATCTTTGAAAACGTAGTAATTTCTCAACAATTTGATTTTCGGTTAAAATATTGTTTTCTTCTTCTCAGTTGAATTTCTCATTTTTTCTTCACCTGGTTGAAATGTAGTAATTTCTCAACAATTTGATTTTAACCATTGTTCTTCTTTCTCAGTTGAATTACTCCGCTCAATGACACACTTTGTCTTTCGCCGTGATTTTAATTGAAAATTGCTGAACACGACGAAGTATCTCTTCAATATCCTCCTCGGCAGTAGTGATCTTTGAAAACGTAGTAATTTCTCAATAATTTGATTTTCGGTTAAAATATTGTTTTCTTTTTCCCAATTGAATGAAAAGTATTGGATCCTTTTCTCACTTTCTCTTGACCCGGTTGAAATGTAGTAATTTCTCAACAATTTAATTTTAACCACTGTCTTTCACCGTGACTTTAATTGAAAATTGCTGAACACGACGAAGTATCTCTTCAGTATCCTCCTCGGTAGTGGTGATCGGTACTTTTGCTGGCGCGTCTGAAACGTAGTAATTTCTCAACAATTTGATTTTCCCTTTCACAAGCATTGTTCCTTTTTCCCTCGATTGGACGTTTTCTTCTGGCGCCGAGTATAGAGTAGAAAATGAACAAGGGAAAACATGAATCATCCCGATTGGTCATATCGATCAATCAAGTTATTCTGACCTGCGTCGCGTCCTTGAACTCCCGGATTTTCGATTTCGGAACGAGACGGACAAGTGGAGGACCAGTTGGCAAACTACCGCGACAAGGAACAAACAACGAGAGAAGAAGGAGAAGGTTTCTCGAAAGCCAGGGGGCAGCAAGGAGGAGAGAAATCGAAGCCGGCGAGAAATCGCTGCGGCAGAGATAGGATAGGTTGAATACTTGATTTGTGGCATCTAAAGCGTGCCGCTGTTGCGAGGATTACTCGCAGTTTCTCCCGGCCATTGATTTGACATTTGTTAATGCGTTTCTGATGCCGGATTACACCGCATGTCGCCGTCCGATAAGAATGCTTGCTAATTTATGCGCATAATCGAACGATCCTCTCTCTCTCTCTCTCTCTCTCTTCCCGTCGCCAACGTTTTCCAATCCGATTCACCGTCGCGGATACAGACACGCGGTGAAAATATGCGGTCCCGGGGCACAGGAGAATCGCCACGTGAGAATCTGAATTTTTTTCCTTCAAGGTGTCGGTGTCATCTTGTACGATGAAATTAATTCAACGGCCGGCGACTGTGGCAAGTGGAACGAAAAAGTGAACGTTATATTTAATATCCTCTCGTAACGAACGTGTCGGAAAATATGATTCCCCGTTGCGAGTTTTCTTTCTTTCCTTTTCTTTTCTTTTTCACATGGAAGCTCGAACGTCGTAGAGATTTCACTTTCTGATTGAATTCTTGAAATTTTGAAGAATTTGTCACCGTATTTGTATTTACGAATGACAGAAAAACTTAAATCACACAACTGATTATTGTTACAGATCTCGCAACTAACTATTGATTACTCTTACGGATCCAAGTAAGAAAAATTTAATTTCTAAATTATTACCCAGACTTGGCCGACTCTGCGGAGAATGTAAGAATACAATAATTAGGAGAGGACAGAAGAGCTCTCGAATTCTTGAAATTTTTGAAAAATTTGTCCCTGTATTTGTATTCAGAAAAACTTGAATCACACAACTAACTGATTACTCTTACAACTCTCGCAATTAATTATTGATTACTCTTACAAATCCGAGTAAGAAAAATTATGAATTATTACCCATACTTGACCGAATCTGCGGAGAATATGAGAATACAGTAATTAGGAGAAGACAGAAGAGCTCTCGAATTCTAAAAATTTTGAAAAACTTGTCCCTGTACTTGTATTCAGAAAAACATAAATCACACAACTAACTGATTACTCTTACAACTCTCGCAACTAACTATTGATTACTCTCACAAATCACGAGTAAGAAAAATTTAATTTCTGAATTATTACTCAGACTTGGCCGAATCTGCGGAGAATATGAGAATACAATAATTAGGAGATGACAGAAGAGTCTTTGAGCAAAGAATGCACGAAGGCCTTGGAACAAGGGAAGCAGCAGATATCCGTAGAAAAAGCAGAGCGAGTATAAGATTTTTAAGATACTGTCGCTCTTTGTAGAGACCTGCGCAGGACTTAACAACATCATCGGATGAAAGACGTTCGCAAGAATCGCGCGGGATGCTCGAGCCTGCAAGAGAGCATACTTGAAATTCCTATTTTTTTTTTTTTCGAGCAGGCAACGTTTCTTACAGGCGAGCTTGGGCTCGCACGAGTTAGAAAAGACGCATAAATTAATGAGAAACGAAGACGAAGGCGAGTTTCCTCGTTTCAATCGACATTTCGAACGCGCGTGCTCTTCCCACCGCGTTGTTTAAAACTCTGCAAGGCTGAAAGAGACTGAGACTTGAAAGAAAGAGAATCGTCTCGTTGGCAAGTTGGGCTTCGAGGCCCTATCGGCGTACGCGCAAACAAGAGAGAGAGAGAGAGAGAGAAGAGAAGTTTAATACTCTCTCGGCGTATCTACTTCGCCTTTGCGATCTTACGTCTATCCGGCCAAGTTTTATGGAAAATAAAAGTTCACTTTTGGCATAAACCGCACGGAAGTAGAACTCGTAAAGAGACTCGTAAAAATTACAATATGTCACAATTTCTATGGAAAAAAGAGAAAGGGAGAAGAAGAAAGGAAGGAAGGAGAAAGAGGAGTGAATGTTGTTTCGTTCGAACGCCGTTATAGATTTACAATCGAATGGAATCGTTCGTTCTGCATCTCGGATGCTCGATCCACAGATTTATTCTACCGATTTTTATCGCGTCCACGCATCTTCCAAGGATTCTTAAATTACGAGCTATGATACTTGCGTTTCCCCTCCCCCCTTGTCAAATACAATTGCAGATGAAAATGTTCGAAAAGCCCAATATAACTCCGACGAGCAAATGATCCGTGTCTTCGGTAAAACTGAAAGCAATAGAAATAGAAGACTAGGAAAAAGCAATAAAATATAAAATATTACGACATGTTCAACGAAGTTACTGAACATGTATACATATATATATATATATATATACTTGAACGTGATACTTGAATGAAAATCGTAGCTTCTCTTATTCACGTAAGCAACTATTCTGAATTCACAATTTTGTTTCAGAGCGCGTTTTGCCTCGACTAATTGTCCATATAAACATTTTTAACCGTCTGCGCTCTCGGGGATTATTTTCACATTTCCTTCCGCCAACTCGATCGTGATAAATACAATTTATCACGAAAAATTTCAGGACGACGTTTTTTAATTGAATTGAAAAAAAGCACGAAACAAATCAAAATTTATCGAGGAAATTTATAAGATTTCGCATCTTGTGTCTTTCTACGGTCACCGTTTCAAATAAGTCTCCGAGTTAAATATACTACTCGAAGAAGGAGCATTCAGTGTCATAAAATTCGGCGATCGCCATTCACTGTTTCGTGCAAACCACACATGTGTATCTTTCAGACATGGTTGATTCGTTCCCAGAACGAGAAAGTCGCGCTTCTGACGATACGAGTGAAAACGAGTGACGAAAATAGCGTCGGCTGCAGTGTTCGCGAAGAAAAATGGCTAGATAAAATGGACCGTAAATGGAACACCAGCTACAGTTTCTGCGACTGAAACGATCTTTGTATAACCGTATATATAGCTTTGGACAGCGAAGGCTGGATAATAAGACGCCGAATGATCGAGTAGAACGATCTTTGGACTACGACCGGAGCAACGCGAAGCTTCGTATCTGCATCGTGGATTTCAAGGCGGGAAAGAAACTTTGCTTATTTAGCCAACCGAGATAGTCGAGAGAGTTAAGCAACTGTCTTCTGCCAAAAATGACTTCCACTTACGAAATTTTGCAGCAGTCTTTGGTCAGATCGGCGCGGTGCATTCGTTACATTTACTGCTTACGAGTTCAACAATACACGAATAATCGTATGTGCTTTGCAATATCTACCAGATGCTTTAAGGAAAATTGAAAATTACGGACAGCTGAGAAATACTAAAAAAAAAAAAAAAAAAATAAACAGAAAATAAAAATGTAAAAATATGTTGCTTATTAACAAAAATTTAAGATATTGATCCTTTTATTAGTTTTATAAATTCATAAAAAAAAAAATAGCAGTCGATAATTTGAATAAATTTCGTTCGTTCTCTAAGCAGCATTTCGATAATTCAAGATCATGTACGTTTTTCCAGAGTTGTGAAACCTCAGCAAGCAATGCAGCAACAAAAATTACAGACAGCTGAAAAATGATAAAAAAAGATACTACGTACTAAAAAAGAAGAAACAAAAACGTAAAAATATGCTGCTTGTCGAAAAAATTTGCAAGACGTTAAACCTTTCATTTAGTAGTTCATTAAAAAAAAAAATATGAATTTCAAACTCAAGCTGGAATTTCGCAAAAATTAACCAATCAGTAAATTTGTTCAATCTCTAACCAAATTTCAATAACTCTAAGAATTGTATACGTTTTCCAGATTTGTGAAATCTCAAGTCTTCTTTTAGCGAGCAATGTTCATCGTCTCACGTAAAGGGAAGAAATTGTTATTAATAAAATTTTTATTTAGATTTTTAACAATTCTTCAACTGATTCACCAGTAAAAAAAGTAACGGAAACACGATATCGTTCTAGTAGCAAAACTATGACACAACGAACTATCGAGACCAGCCCATCGAACGTTCGTAATCCAGGGAATTCCCGTGACACAGTAAAGGAGAATCGAGCAGATTATTCCGACACGAGCTCGCGGCCGCAAACAGGAGAGGATTAATGGCGCGGGGTTAGGTGTTAACGCACGGCCGTGTGTTTTATAACGCGAAAGAGGCATGCGGCTTGTCTTGTCGCGGGCTCGGGCTCATTTATTCCCCGTTCGAGAACCAATGGCGAGAACCGGAGAGAAACAGGAAGATGAGAACCGAAAGTTTACGTGAAAACAGCGTCGCCGTGACACCACTTAAGTGGCTATGCTGCATCTCGTAAACGAGAGAGAAAGAGAGAGAGAGAAAGAGAGAGAGAGAGAGAGAGAGGTGGCCCCGACCGGCAATTTATCACTAATAATAGCGAGCTGTGTATCGAGCTTTAATTTACCGTCGTGTCGACGTTAATCAATTTTATCGGGGCAAGATAAACCGAACCGACGCTTCCTTCCGTTCGTACGCTCTCTGCGCCCGGCCGTGGATTTTCCTAATAAATCAAGTTCAGGTTCTCGTTTGAAGGAACGTTCGTTGCCAAGAGCGATGCCGGTATTCAATTTTCCCCTAACGGAATCAGTCGCTCGCGGCTGACTCTGCGGACGAATACGGAAAAAGATCGGTGAAACTTCATTGGACGAATTAGATCGCGGAATTTCACGGCAAGCGGCAACGCTTTTTTTGAATTTTCGAATGTTCTTCTTTCTCTTCGTTAAGAATGTCGACTACGTGACTTGTTGAATCGACATTGAAAATATTGTAAAACTTGCTGTCGATCTTTGGATCAATTCGTGAAATTCCAAAATTAAATATATATGTTTCACACTTTCTCGGCGGGATGCTCGCGTCAAAAAAGTGTCATTTGTGTAAGAACCATTAGGACCGTAATTGTGTAAAGAAGTTCCGCGAATGGCTGTACAATTTTATTATTTTCAACATTGTAGCAATCTTTTCGAAAAAAAATACGAATATTATTCGACATTTCTGTTCGGACAGAGAAGTAATTGTGTAAACTTATTTATTTCAATCATCGTTCAAATTTGTGTGTAGAATATTCTGATATGACTGTCTTGGTATAATGGTTTCATTTAATTGGATAACCAAAGTCAAGTGCACGTGTCACATCCGTCGTGAAAGTGTTGAAAATCTTACATCGTTGATGTCTTTTCTAGCGATAACAGTATCTCTCTTGACACGCGCTATGGAAGTAGAAAAATAATTCTAATTATTCCGCGAACGTGAGAACGCGAAGTGGAATTATTAAAAAAAAAAGAAAAAAATTGCGACGATTTAATAAGGTCGTTTGAAAATGATTTCTATGAGCCCTTTGGCTCTCGTAACGTCGAATAAATGACCTTGGATAACCTCGTTCTAGGACAATGAACTCGCCTCAGACCGAGTTGAGCGTTTGACTAAAGAGAGATACATGACAAAGGTTTTCTCGAAATCTCGGCGGCGCCTTCGCTTGCAAACTTTAAAGAAACTTCTTAAACAAACTTACAAACCTGTTAGACAAACTTTGCATCCATTATAAATTGTCTCTCTCGCGGAGCGGAGTAACTTTCGTTTCGTTCGAAACACTTTTCTTTTTCTTCTTTTTTTTTCGAAAATAATCGTGCGTGAAAACCGAAGCGATGGAAACCGCTCGCAAATTACCGCACCATTCATTAAAAAATCCACCGTCACGTTTCGCTTGAATTTGAATTTGAATTTAAATCTGTGTTTGAATTTGAATTTTTTACTTAATTCGAATTTTCGAAACCTGTTATACACTTCGAACGTAGCCAGCGAATGTTTAAAAGATCCGACGATGGAGGCAGCATAAAACGAATAAAAATCGAATAATTCATAACTGGTATCGGATCATGCGAATGACAAACCAGTTGGATCGTAAAGATTCGTAGAACGAAGGGTTATCACGAAACAAGCATTGCAAGGTAACAAAGTCGATAGTTCCGATTGAAACAAGGTGATAAAGGCGATATTCCACTCCTCCTTTGCCTTTCTCCAGCAATTGTCTGTTATTGTTCTATCAATACAGCCATTCCTTCCTTTATTTCCCTCTTTATTTGCCAAGTTTCTACATCGGCACGATATTGTCCCTTGGTAACAAAATTACTTTCATCATTACATCTTCATCTGTCGTTTACATTCCACTTTTGCATTCGCTGGAAATTACTACGATCATTACTGTAAATGAAAATTATTATAGCAACGAACGCGAATCTTACTGTTATCGGTCTCTTCACGAAAGAAATTGTCAATTTAATGCACAAGATAATAAGAAAAAGAAATTAGATTTCTTCATTTTCTTTCTTTCTCTCTCTTTCTTTTTAACAAGAGTTGAACGAATGAAAGAAATAACAACGAATGCAGAATTTTAAATCAAATTCTCAAGCCGGTCATTTACCGACCGAGCGTTGGTACTTAAAAAAAAAAAAAAAAAAAAGAAAAAGAAACAAAGAAAGTATTGGCACGCTCATTTCTTTTTGGCGACATTTTCATAAAAACAAACAAAATATATATTAACGAAATCCGTTTCCACAAGTATGCGCGACGAACAGAATGTTCTCAATGTTCCTTTTCATAGAGACACCGCACAATCTCAAGGAACTAGATGCGTCATACAAAACACGCGGAATGACCGACGATGATTTACCGATGATTTTTCATCCTTCTTCCGTCTGAAGTGCTATCGGTAAGAGATTTCTTTGCACCGGGATAAAAATATCCTACACGCCGCAGACCCACGTCCGCGAAACGTACGTACGTACGTACGCTCTAAAAAGAAAATCTGAGAATATCCTCCTCGACGAGGATGTTCACCTGAAAAGGATTCTTCTCCGCGTCTCGGAGCAGGTTGTCTCGGAGCAACCGGTAGTTTCAACAACAAAAATCCGCGCACTCCACTCACTCCTCTCTCGTTTCACCGTCTCTTTGCACAGCGCCTCCGTCTCTATCGCTCATCCATTAGTCGGTTCGCACGATCGTGTTTATCTTTATTACTTAGGCTGGCGGAGTTGTGGTGGCGGGGAAGGGGGGGTCTTGTTCTTGGGTGGTGGCAACCCTGGGTGCACCTTCCCTCGCAGTGCAATTATCAACTCCCTTTCTTGCGCGAGGCTGCGCGCCACACGTACACACAACAACGTCCATGTTACACCATGAGACAATGTTTACAGTGCAAACACGAGCCACTCGAGAATTTGAATTCAATTCCAGTGCCGGGGGTTTCTAAGGTACACCTGAAACGAGCGCGGCCACACGTTTTAACCTCCGTCTTGCCGCCGTAGAATCTCGGAAAGCCTTCATTATCGTTCCACAAAGGGAAAGAATATAGCTGTCTGGATGTCTGACGAGTGAGGAATTCTTTATTACGCTGGTAAAGTAATTTCCAAGGGGGGGAGGAGTGACTGACGAGACAGATATACGGGGAGATTTGTCCCGGAACCAGTCACCCTCCCACGCGTTCCATTCTTTAGACACATCCGCAAAGAAAGGCCGGTTAAAAAGAAAGAAAGAAAAAAAATAGCATCGCGATAAATCACGCGAATCTTTCTGATAAATAGTACTTGGAACGACGGTGTTTTCGTCGCTGAATATTTGGGACGACTCTACTTCTGTGCTCTGATGTCAAAATAAATTCTGTAAAAGAACTTCTTCTTTTTTTTGATATAAAAATTTTTTTCAAAGGTGAAAATATTATATCATCAGATAGGGGATAGTTATCCCTCGTCTTATGATTTTTTTTGTTCTGAGTTTTTGAAACAAGCGTCACTTATTGAAATTGTAGCATTGATCTAGAGCATTGTTCAAATTATCGAAACATTGCACATAAGTTTCATTTATCAATGTTCAGTTTCAAGAAATTGGGTTTAAAAATTGAAAGCTTTCAAACAAGATACGATTGATAAATATGATTTGAAGAGTATTGGTAGAACAGCACACTTTTAAACGGTGAAGATAAAATTTGGAGTGAGAAGGATACCTCGAATTTCAATTGGAATACGCCTACGTAAGAATTGAACGATAAAAGTGTCGATTTACAGTTAAATCAGATATTCCGAGAATTTCAATAATTTCCCACTCTTACTCGCAAACGAACGTATTAAATAACATTGAATTTCAACCAGTTACGTAATGATGTCGCTTATCAATTTATTGAAATTAACTCGAATCATTGGACGCGATTCGTCGAATCTAGACGCGCGGGAAAAACGAAACGAGGATTTTTATTCCTCTAGACGCACGTCGTTTCACACGATCCTCCACGAGCAAATTCATTTAGATTGGACGCATTGCCCGATACGAGATTTTTACGTACTCGGAGCGCTCGCTAAGAGAGACGATAATTGAATTCCAGCCGTTATTTATTTTGTTGTAAAAAAAAAAAGATAAAAAAACGCCGCTACACCGCGTTACGCTTTTAAATTGAAGCGTTGAATATTGCGGAATAATGTTGGAAATAATTGATGTTATAGGAGAGCGAGGCAAAAAGAATCATGAAATTATTACGCGGCAACGATAAGTTCACAAATACCACCCGGATAATATCGCCGATATTATCTTGAATTTTAAATAATAATTAATCTACGCGGTTTCTCGGTTTACCGGCAAACCTTTACTATCCGAGCGATAATTATTAGCAATAAATCTTCAACGCTGCGTAAAACACACGGAGCAGATTGTTCTTGGTAAAATCAACATTCATACAGAGATGAATTAAGTTGACCTATCCGGTAATTAAATTTATTTGCCAGTTCTCATGAAACACGATTCAACTATGTAAATACATGAATTTATCAGGTTCCATTAAACTATGCAGTGAAAGCCAAACTTTGCCCCGTAGTTAGGTGTAACGCGTTTAATGGCAAATATCGATGGTCCTCCACGTAATCTCTCTCTCTTTCTCTCTCTCTCTCTGGCTAAGATTAATCCTTTAAATGAAGAAAGAACTTTATAGCCAAGTGGCGAGCAATATTCCGCTCGAGATGTAATTTCCTATTTATTGATTTAAATAATTTCTAAGTGCGTCTACGTTCTTGAGGATGTTGAAAGCATTTGTTTTGAGGAGAATGTGGTGGACAATACGCATCGAATATAGTACAGATAAATTTACTTTTAATTGTAAACAGAAAGAAAACGGACACTAAAAATATTTCAGGCACAATATGAAAAATTGATAATGTAACATACAATATTTAAGATGTGAAAAGAATCGCTTATTATTCGAAATAATATTGGACTTGTATGACGGATGAAACGATTTAAATTTATGCTGAAATATTTATTGCACTATTAACAATGTTGATCATCTCAACGAGTAACTACATAATTCAAAGACCGTATGTTAGAACGTACGTATGTTACGTACGTGCAATTTCTTAATAAAGAGACTTCCAAAGTTATTCACAAAGAATAATCAACCAAATATTTGTAAAAAAAAGAATCAACCACATAATAACATTAATTTCATTAATGGACTTATTATTTACGATATTATTGTCGTAAGAAATTTCTTGATCGAAACATGTTACACATTAATGTTAATTTAAAATATATCAATATTAATTAATATATTATACGTGTCTGCGAAATACCACGGATCCTAGATCCAAGATTCCTGGCATATTGTCTAGAGTCTCAAAACGACTAGTTAATATTTCAACGTAGGACACTAGGGATTCTATTTAAACCTGGGAATTCGTCGGAAGACTGCAGCTCGCATAATCGATTCGACGAGTTCATTACCTGCCTCATTCCTGATAGATAGATAGATAGGAGTTCGCGTTAGTTCGAATAAATAGACTCAATGGCCACTAATTAAAATTTCGTCACCGACAAATGGAGTTCCGCTGTACGACCGAGCAGCGCCGATCGATCGATCATCCGCTCGCCGAAACGATCATCGAAAAATTCCGAACGAAATCCCGAAAGTCCGTCATTACCGCCGCATAAATAATATAAACCCACCGAGGCGAGGATGTACTTTCTCGCGATATATTTTCCGCGAGATCTCACACGCTGCGCGTGCAACTCTGCATGGCTGAACTTTCATGCGTTCACCGTTGTCGAAACGAGGATTTTCAATTAGGGAAGAAAGCAGGCAGAGGGCGAAGCTGGTCGAGTGACAACAAAGTTGTCTCGAAATTTGTGAACGAAACAGAGTTTTTTCTTCTTCTCCCTATCAAAGACGCACCCTTATCCGAGGCCGAGGTCGAAAACAACAGGAAGTTACCTGTTGACGCGAGATGGCTTTCATTTTCGAACGGCGCGGCCATAGTAGTGAAAGTGGGACACGACTAAAGGCAGCGAGTGCCGTGCAAGTGGGCCCGAGTGGGGCCTTCGTGGGGCAAACGATCACCTGGCCCAGATGCAACCTGGCTCGCAGCTGTGGAACTTCGATTTAAGGGGGTTGCAGCTGCGAAAAACACGACAATCCCGAAACGGTGTTTTTCGATTCTTCTCTCTCTCTCTCTCTCTCTCTCTCTTTCTCTTTCGAAGCGATAGCGCGGCCCTTGATAGCGTGTACACCTCCTCCATCGCTAGATCTCTCCACGGTGCCAAATGCTAAAACCTTTTTTTTCGCCCTTTGCTTTCTCTCTTCCGCTCCATCGGCGATTTTTTTCGTTCCTCTTCTGACTCTCTCTCTCTCTCTCTCTCTCTCTTTCAAGGGGTAGATTGAATGGAGCTACGAAAATAATACCTGGTGTTCTTTTATATATATATAGCTAGTTGTGACTTACAAAGACAGTTCTTTGATCGTCGACTTTATAATCCCCTTTGATGGTCAAAATTCCAAAGCGCGTTCCACTTAACGTTGTTTGGAAATATGTTAACTCTAGAACTATCAAAACGGTCAAAATGACCGTTTGAATATTTCTGTTTGATATAAAACAGTGTATCTTTGGATACTTGAACGACTCTTCGTAAAATGCATAAATAAAAGCTTGTGTACCCTATTATAAAGATTTTTCTGTTTCCTTGATGGAAATTTCACGCTTTTGCCGATGATAATTTTTAAATCGATTATTTGGAGTGTTATTGCAATAAAGAGTTACTAGTGGAACGTAAATGTTCGTGAAATTAAATTCTTTATACCTCGATCTCTATATTGAAATATAAATTTCTATATTTTTCATTTTGCGTTAGATCACAGATCCAGCGGTATTTTGTTTATTCCAGAAAATAATGTTAGTCCTACGTAATTGCAAATCTCGCAAACGTTAGAATTTTTGAAGATTTACGCACGACTTACGCGTCTCTCACGTGCGTGCGCGCATTTACGAATGAAAGTCGCACATCCCCGTGGGCAAACGGGAAGTAAATTCAATTTGGAAATGATTTCAAACACTGCGAAACGTACCACGTACCGAACCAAATCAATGTAAAAGCATTGGTTTAGAAGTTATAAAGCGGCCGCTGTCGAATGTTCGCTGCGCATTGATTTCGACATTCTTGGTTCACTTGGAGTATGTTAAATCTCGGCCCGGTCGAAACTTGAGTCTATCGATCATGGATTCCAACTTCCTGTTTACACGGAGCCGCCACGACGCGGTGAGGCGGATGTGATTGATGAATGCTATTGCAGTTGTTTACAATGGTCAGTTCCAAAAGCGGTGCGGTAAAGGTAGAGAACTATCGGCCCATTTAACAGCCAGGCCATTTGCCAGGTTTGAAAAATGTCAGTGCGAAACCATAGTGCTGATCGCAAGATCTCTCTACACGTCCCCCAAAATAATCGCAAATTACGCCCGCGTTCGTTCGTATATTGAACGTGCAAGTTGAATGAAAATATTTCACCTTTCCTCTCTTGTGCTGACAAATTCGCGACGGAATGCAACGGATTTTCGTTGTAAATTCACGTGTATGTACACTCGTTAATCGGATATCTGACGGTTCGATAGGTATATCAGTTGGAAATTCTCCCATTAACTTAGCGCGAAAGTCACAATGGAAATTTCACGCTTTGACGGATTTCAATCGTGTTATAAATATACTGATTAAACGTGATACAGTGAGTCGAAAAAGTAGTGGCACGTTTAGTTCTCTGGCGACGTCTTTGCGCCGCTGTAAAAAATATTTGGAAAATCTCCGGAGCAAAAAATTGGAAATCTCTGCAATTTCTCCGCGTCAATCCTCCTCGAAGAGAATCGTATCGATTGGCGTATCGTAAAATCAAAGAATGAAAAATCAGTGAGTAGTCATTTAACACTAAACCTGCCAAGCAGGGTCAAATGGCCCTTTTTTTAAAATTTCGTTTAGAATATCCTGCATACGATGTTATTGCATCGCCATTTAACTTCACGACTTATCTTATATCATACGTAGAATGCATTTTTTAATATTCACTTGTTTTGAAAAAAACTTGTGGTCTGTCTTGCCTATCACGAGGAATCATTTGATCGTATTTATATTCTTTGCATCTTCTATTATCTTACATGCTATCTAAAGAAAATTGTTCATTCGAGTGTATGTCTAGCAATTTTCTCGCTACATTATAAATACGCAACGTTACAAAAAAAAAATGGGGTTCAATACTATGAGCAGAAATGACTACAGGAGTTATAAATCGACACAGCCAGCCCTAAGATAAATCGATAAATTCGTCTTGATTTTCGAACATTTGGCGCAAATTCATTGAGAACAAGTCCAACTATAACCTTGTTATAGACCAAGGTTTATATTTATTTCAATTGAGAGAAGAGCTTGCCACCACAGCAGAAACAATCACAGATATAACTACAGATTCATGTGACCGGAAGAAATGCCAGATAAGATTTTGCAAAGGCAATAAGACGAACAAAATCTATGTAAAATATGAAAAATACGTATGTGGTAAATGTACAATCAAGAATCCTATAATTTATAAACAATGCGGCGAGACTGAATAAAATAAACGTTACTTATTTTTAAATATAAAAAGATATTTTGTTCACCATCTAATTGTTTATAATTTTCATTCTGTATTATGAAATGTGTTTCTTTTTTAAAGTGGTCATATGAGCCCTGACGATAGGAATATGTATACATGAAGGCTCGGTAGGTTTAATGTTAATAAGCGTCTTTCATCATTTTGTTTGGTATTTGTCGCTTTTACAACTTTTCAGGATTTTCCCTTCGGTTATGATGAAAATATTAATGACTCGTTGTCAATTCAATATTTATCTTCTATTTTATCAAAATCGCTTCAAAAATGATTCGCTACAATCTAACGAGTATTGTCCTGTTTGTGCAAGTTTCTTCAAACATCGAGCAACTTGCGAATACGTTTCCAAAAGCTCACTCAAGCATCTTTATTTCTCGTACGGTATTCGAAAACTATGAAACACCGAACTAAACTCTGATTCGAAATTAAGTGCACGTCGAACTAAAGTTGCTTCAAACATGCACAACAATCTAGCCAATTTGCGAAGGTTTCTTGCAAACGTCAAACTATTTATGAATTTTCGAAACTTGTAATTATTTATAGATATTCTAAGCGTATCTGCGTTCATAAATATTACAAGTATCATAAGTATTGTTATAAGTACACGTGCTTAAACATTTCTCTGATTTCAAAGCAAAAGTATACACACGTGCGCTACGATCTGTCTTGCCTTGTCAAAGTTTTATACAAACGTCGACCAACTTAACCGTTTCCAAAAGACCTCGCTCGAACATTTTTACTTTTCGCGTAAC
Source organism: Tetragonula carbonaria (assembly GCA_032399595.1). Taxonomy (NCBI): domain Eukaryota; kingdom Metazoa; phylum Arthropoda; class Insecta; order Hymenoptera; family Apidae; genus Tetragonula; species Tetragonula carbonaria. The sequence continues at coordinate 7,746,398 of JAUCRC010000005.1, read as the reverse complement.
GTTTACGAAAGCCATGAAACGAAATGTCGACATACTGAACTCCGATTAAACAGCAAGTACACTACGCTAAAAGCTAAAATCGCCTCGAACGATTGCCATTAAAATCTAGCGAGTATCGCCTATTTGCGAAAGTTTCACGCCAAACATCGAACTGCTCGCGAATTACAGTAAAGTAATTTGACCCTGAAACCTTTGATCATTTACTCGAATATTTTCATCTTCGTAGCGACGTTCGAAGGTGGCGAAACGAAGCTCAGAACATCGAAGTAAACCATGAAAAGTGATTCGCGAGTAAGTAGACTCGATCCTGTGAGCGCGCATTCGTCGAAAGGGAGAGTGAAACAAATGGCACGAGGGGTGGGTGGTGGAAGGCACGAGAGGGGAGGCAGTACAGAAAAGGGGTGGAGACGGTGAATCCTTTGATAATTTAGGGCACGTTGCAAGAAGGAATAGCAAGGGGGCGGATGGTATTATTACGGTAATGTTATTAAAACTTCGCTTCTTCGGCTCCGGGTCTCAGCCATCTCTCTCTCTGCACCGCCATGCTTTCGTCCTTAATTAACGAGTTAAGGACGAAAAGTTAGGACCTGTAAACCTGGAAGGAACAACGTGGCAGAGCCCGCGGGATGCGACGAATGACGAAATTAACGACTCGTCCTTTCCACTTGAAGTCTCCTCGCACGTGAGCTAGAAACTTTCGGTCAACTTCGCTCCTACCGCCGGAGACAGTCGGCGGCCCTTGCCTTTCGGAATAGAAAAAGTTCACGCTAAATTCGAAACGGCTCTGCTTAACTTTCCTTTTCTCTCTCTCTCTCTCTCTCTCTTCCACTTTTCCTTTTTCACCGACGAGTTTAACCGAGTCCATCGGGTCGCGTCGGTCGCGCAAGACAAATACCGGGTCGCGTCTATTTCATTGAACATCCGTTAACTTATTACGGGACCAACGAAACGAAAGTTTAATCCACGAGTGCTGCGGATGTCGTATGTTTTTTTCCTTTTTCACGCGCGAATTTCTTTTCCTTTTTTTTTTTTTTGTCTTTCTCCTCTACGTGGAATTTGAAAACTGTACAATCACAGTGTCATGGAATTCCACGTTCAAGTATTAATCACTGCTCCAGTGATCATTTTGTCTCGCGGATGGTATATACCTGGGATTCATAGAATTTCGTGGAATTTTAAAACAATTAATTGAAACAAATTTTCCGACAAGAGCAGATTGTAGATTGTATACTGAATTTCCATGCATCAGTTAGTCTAGTTTTTAGTATATTTCACTGAATTTATATATTAGCTAGCTCCTCCGAATAAATCTTTGACACCTGTTTCACGGTTTATTACCTCGGCCTTTATGCAATTATTTAACTATTATTATTTATTAATTGATCACTTCAGATTTTCTCTGTTACTAATTATTCACTATTCATTATTCATCCGGATAATATATTAGTTGGAGATTTAATTTTCTTTCCTCATTTTTTTTTTTTGTTACTATTGATTATTCTTATTAATTTGCTTTCTCCGTTTTTCGTTACTATTGATTATTCATCCGGATAATACATTGGTTGGAGATTTAATTTTCTTTCTCGACAGAGAAAATCTCAACGAGATCCCTGCTGAAGTATCCTGTTCCTTGTCAGTTGCCTCGGGAACGCGAATCTTTTCAAACGAATCTCCAAAGTTCACGTGGGAAGAATGTTGTAACAATAATAAGGGCTCTTTAAACGGTCGATGAAACTTTTAACTACTTCGCTGGTAAGAATACACCAAGTATGGTAAGTTCTCTTGCGCGTTAAACATCGTTAATTGATAATTAATGATCGAATGAAATTGTTCGAAAGTACAGGAAAAGTGTGTTGGCAATAAATACGAAAAATTTCGTGACTGATTTCTCTACGATATTTATCTACAACGAGGAGAAGTAATAAAGACATATAGTTAACACATCCTTTCCGAGATGCGAGCGAAACATCGTATAGAAAAAAAAAAAAAAAGAATTGTGTCTATTATCGAATTTCGGAATTCAGTCTCTCGGAGGATAAAACACGGAACAAGTTAAAACCTCTTCGACCACTCTTGATAGAAATGAATATTAAATTGCTGGAAACGAATCTCTCAAGCAGAGAGGAAGTAGAAGAAGAAAGGAAGTTGACCTCTATTAACATTATTAATAAATTACCAAGAAATTTCCGAACAAACTCCGGCTACAATACAGGGGACAGTTTTAAACGTCCTTAGGAACGTTTGTTAAAGTTTGCAAGTTTCCTTGACGAAGCAGCGCGTCCACCGCGACCATATTTTCAAGAACAATTATGGCAAACGATCGAGAAACAAGACACTTGGGCCGCGAGTACCGCTACAGTATGCGGCGTCACGTTCGAAAGAACTGAATGGGAATCGTACGTGAAGTAAATTATTCTCCACGACCTGTGTTCGCAAGCCGTGCCAACAATTTGCTTTAGGATGGATTTATCAGAATTTTGATGTTCCCGTGGATCGGTCGGGAACCGAATAAACAATGTTAACAACGATGAAAATATTCGAAAGAACGAAACGTACACTCTGGCTCGAAAATAGTTGCCGGAAAAATTATGACCTTGTTGAATCAATATTTCATTCGTCACATCACTCTTTCGCGGTATTGAAGCTGCATTGCGTTTGAAAATCTTGAAAAAATTTCACTCGGAAAGCAAAGAACGCTCCAAATTCATTTCAAATTTATTTTCAAGGGGTGTACACCTGAAAAATAGAACGAATTCTGGGAAAAGGAATTCCAGTTGTTAATTGGGCAACCAAAAGATACATGTGTTAATCTGTGCTGCTTGCATCTGTTGAGAAAACATTTGAAAAAAAGCATCATTACTGAAGGGAGGGGGGAGAGAGGTGGTTTTAATACGGCGATATTAATGTTAATGGAAGAGGCAGAGAGGCGTGCACATGTATCTTGAAAATTCCCTGCGTGTACACGATTTGATCTGTCGGTTAGATTTATCGCCGAGCGAACCGTTCATCTCGCACAGCGAAAAAGTATCGAGCCATATGGCAGTATATAACTCAATATCTTGCGCCTGGTAAAGTTGTCGAAATAGAGCGTGAAATTCTCTGGCTTGGTGCGTCTGTACCAACGCGTAAAAAAAAAGAAAAAAAAATATTGACGTATTACGACGAGGAGGAGATGTTCTCGATTAAATTCAAAATTAAAATGTAATTGTAACGACACACGTGCCGTCCACGTGTGATTCTAGACACGCTTTGAAGACGGGACGTCTCGTTGTCAGTCTGATTTTCATCTTGGACAACCAACGAGAAACGTGGACGATATTGATTAGCGCAGATCAAAGCTCAACGACTGGAAATATTAAATAACGTCGAAATATGTTCTTACAATTACATATTTGATTAAGAGATTTATATTACAAACTCGCAAGTTACGCTTGGTGTTTAAATACTTTCTTTGATACTGACGCATGTTAGTGAGAGAGTTATACTAGCGTCAAGGTGCGAAGGAAAAGAGAGAAACTTGTGCGAGAAAAATAAAAGAAAAGGAGGAGGGGCGGGGGAAGGGCGAGCAACCCGGGCGGGTTGAAAATTAAAAGGGATGAAACAGAGAAAGAAGAGGGCAGATTGTACGGTTCGGTGGTGGGTTCGATCAGTCATGGAAGGTACAGCGTCTAATTAAGCTCGCGTTAAAATCCCAACAGTAATCAGGTCGACGAGTCATTTGTCAGCACCGCTACGGATGGGAATTGGGCAATGCGATTATATCCCCCGTGCCCGGGCTCTTATTCGATTGCACCGCGGACATGGCTGCTATTAACTTTGCGCTTCCATCCACGACCCGGTGTTCCAACTGTATTCAATACAAGCGACCGAAGACGATTTTTATTCGACCGAACTTCCT